>CM049182.1:7211586-9611586 GCA_026770425.1 Boechera divaricarpa | reverse complement strand
GAAGAACAAATAGAGTTGTATGGGTTAAGAGTTTGGATGAACCCTTTAACCGTATTTTAATTTGATTGGATCAAAAATATACTATTAACCAACCTTCATGTCATTGAATCTTGTGTTTTTTTTGTCATTGTTAGCCATTATATATATATATATATATATACTGCCATAATAATAAACTGAATGTTGCTACACGTTTTTATTAGAGTTCTTTTTTATTCAAAAAACAATTTATGGATTTTTTATATATTTTATTACTAAATTATGTAAAAAATAATTTAATATGTCATTTTTATAGAGAGAACTACATGAATTTTAAATAAATATTTTATTTTATTTTAGCCCTGCTAAATATTAAGTATATTGTGCTTTGTTTGATTTGAATCTCAATGCTCTTGACATTTTCCTTCGCCTTTTGACTTGAACATATATACGGTCCATACCAAACACATTATTTGACGCGTATATATATAAACTCAGAAGTCTCAAACTATACGAATTCTTCTTTAATTATCAACTATACCCTTTCAAGTAAGACAATGCACTTCGTCAATGAAAGCAAACCATGCTTTCAACCAATCATGATTGAATTACATTGGAAGAATTCTAACCCTTGTTTCTCAATCCAAATAGTGAATCTTTCAACTACTTAAGCATGATAAAATAGTTAACAATATCTCACACTAATGAAAAGAAATATTGTATTTCTTGAACTCATACATATGGTCCACCAAGTCGTCAAATGAAAATACTTGGAATCCATGGATCATGTGGTAACTATTGAAGAACTTCGAATGTTTTAATTATAATTTATGTTAATGTTATATTTTTCTGTAATAATTTGTACTTTTTTCGCTAATTCAATTTGTTTTTATCTTTTTATTCGGAATTAATTTTCTTTTAAAATTCAATATCCGTTTTTCTCGGTTTTTTGATCGGAAAATGTTCTCGGTTTATGGTCGGATATATTTGGTGGGAATTGTGGTCGGATTTTTTTGTCGTTTTTTGATCGGAATATTTACAACGGTTTTTTGGCGGAAATTTTCATTGGTTTTTTTGGTCGGAAATATTTCATCGATTTTTTCACAGAAATATTTAGTCGGTTTTTTCTCGAAAATATTTCGTCGGTTTTTTCTCGGAAATATGGCATCGTCGGAATGGGGTTACAAATATGATTTCGTCGTTTTTTTTTTATTTTTTTCGTCGGTTTTCATCTTGTCGAAATTTCGTTTGAAAATTCCAATCAAATTCCGACCAATCTCCACTTTCCATCTACATAGAAAATACGAGTTATTTTGGTCGGAATATGTGCCTTTTTCTTGTAGTGCATGATATCTATGATTCTATTTCTTTCTTTTTTGATATCTGAGATACTCAACCGTAAGTAGTCGTTAGAGTATTAAACAATGGATTTAATATGGATGTTTTCTGAGAATAACTCTTACAAAATCTCACGATTAGGAGGTAAATAGTCATGTATAATATATTAAATTTATTTAAGGAGTGAGCAAACGATTTCATTTTACAGGACACATTAGTGTCGTGTTTCTTTGAAAATATTGTTGGATAACACATTAAATTTATGTATGCCCACATTATGACGTATCTTCGTTAGCGTGTATCAGTGTTTTCTCCGTATGCTGAAAATACCATTAACATGTATGCAAAATGTCGAAACCATGGTTTTTGCATATTGTTTAGGTCGTGCTGATCATTTTCCTCATCAAGACTATGGTTTCATATCTAACATGAGATATTTCTTATACGTAGCATATTTGTTAACCTCTAATTGTGATCTCTCATCCTAATCTTAACGTAAATCAGTATAGATATCAGCAATGACGGATTCAGAAAAATTATTTAACTGGGGCACATATTAAATATAATTAATAATATTGAATTACCACAAATTTTTGTAATACTAAACTAACATTAGAAACTTTATTTATTAAATAATTTTTCTAATTTATAATTATAATAATACATAGTTACGTTTTTTAACAACAACTGAAAGTATATATTAAAATATATAAGTTAAAATTTACATATATAACAATATTACTCAAATTTAATATCTATTTCTTTTAGAAGAAACGAAAACATATATTTTATTTACGATACTTCAGAAAGTATGTTTTATCTATTTATGAGGATGTAAATATTAAAATCTATTGTAGAAAAATATGATTTAAATTTTGTTTATAAGAATATCATAAAGAGAAATATAAAATGGATAAAACATACTTTCACTATTCGACAAATAAAATTAAAAGAAAAGTAAAGAAAATGCAACCAATTTTAGTAAAGGATGAAAACATGTAAGAAAATAGAGAAAATAAATGTGGCAAACAAAGAAAAATTATAATAAGAAAAGAGGAAATAAAAGCAAATGGGTACGGAGCACTCCACTATGGGGAAACATAAACCAAATCATCCAAGAGTTCAACAACAACACAATCATATTAGAGAAAATTTATAAATTAGCATAGGGCATGCACGTTCCTCTCCTACTGACTTCATAAATCCGCCTTTGGATATCGGTGATTTATCTAAATATTCTTTTTACCAAATAAATGAATATTATGATTACGACACTAAGAGTTCGTTTATTCTAATGTCAAAGTAACCACACTATTTAAAATGATATTTTAGGATTCATATATATCTTCAATTGTACGTACACTTAAAGATGATCTTGATCAATCATTATCTGAAAATTCAGCTACACATAATATTGAAATATATATACAAACCATACGTACCCCAAATATAATGTTGTATTAATCTGATATGTACATTACGCGAAAGTGAAACAATTGTACAATGGAAGAACTAGATAGAAGCTATCTCGAGAAAAGTTCATGCGAACAGCACTTCACATTTTGTTTGGTAAATTAAAAAAAAAAAATAACAAGTTTTGTCAAAATGCATAATTAGAGCATCTATCGGGTGTTTCTAAACTAGAAACTCCTAAATAAAAAACAAATAAAAAATAAGCTTTTATTTAAATTTGTCTACAACCGCTTCTCAATTGAGATACCTATGAGAAACTCTCTCTCTCATCAAAGTATGGACACATGTCTTTTAGAAGTGGTTCACATTTTTTTGTAATATATCCAATACTTCATAGTTTAAAATATTAATTAAATAGTTTCTATGTGGTTATATTTTTTTATAAATCATAAAAGAAAATTATCTATTTATCAATCTCCATTATGCATAAGTTTAAATTATTTATTAATATTATTTTTAATTGATATTACTTAAGGTTAATACAAAATATTAAATTAATTTTTTTTAGTTAATACAATAATATATAATTTAAAAAAATGAAATTTAAATATAATTAATTATTACATAGAGTTGAATATATTTAAAATGTAATTTAATATATTTAAAATATTAATAAGAAATAAAACATAAAATTTTCAATTAAATTTATATTGTTAAGATACTGTTAGAATATATTACTAATGGAGTTAAATTTTTGGGTTAATGTTCTCAAATTATATTGAAATAATTTCATAAAATAATTTTTTTTTAAATTGAACTAAAAATATTAATATTATATTTGTTAAGAATCACCAGTGGAGATGTTCTAGAACCTTATCCATACTATGTTTGGACCACATTCCGTGCAAGATTTGTTTCGTTTTATTAGCTTGGTTGGTATGACCCATTACAAGTTATAATAATACCTAGACATAAATTAAAAACTGTTTATTTCCGTTATGTTTTTTTTATTTTTAAATGGTCAAACCTGTTATATTTTTAGTAAAACGATAATTCAAGGAGTGGTTTTGATCAGCATACTAATCTTTTGACTCGTTAACTTGAATGTTCTAACTCGTTGAGAAATATACAAATATGACTTTATATAATTTCAATAGAAGATATATACAACTGTTTATAATTTCAAAGTCAAACCTGACATATATCCTCTTCGAGAATTAGTATTATTTGTAAAATATTACCATGAGATGACGCTCGTTTACAAAGTGCTTCTACCAAACCAAATACTTTTCATTTGTATGATTATGAAAATATATTGGAAATTAATGGGAACTTTAACAAAATAAATAGTCAAAGTTTTAAGGATTAATGCGTGCCTATTACATTAACTAATTACTAAATATATTTAACATATAATAAATATTTCAAAAGGTGTAAATAACTAAAATGGTTTGTTCTTTTTTTTTTTTTTTGTTAATAGATAGGTATAACTAAAAGAGTTATATAATTATGAATTAGTCAAATATATAGTTAAAACGTAGCGTGTTATTGTGACAAAATAAATTACGTTACAAACTTTTTGATGTATACAGTTTTGTCCGTCAATTAAATTAGTTATCAAGTGGCAGTTGAGGAAATTATATAACAGAGGATTTACCGATTTAGCATAATCTAAATTTGTGGGTCAACTATTGAATACATCATAACTCGAAGGTTAAAAGGATAATTAATTTGATTCATTAATTTAATAGTAAGAGTATAAATAAATAAATAATCTTCATATATGTTAATATTTAGTTTCTTAGGTCAATGGTATTAAGACGATTTGCTAATTTCTTATTAAGGTTCTAATTGTAAATTTAATTAGCATCTTAAAAACAGAATTGAATCGTGATCTTTCAGAAATCAATATTTCGACTAAAGAATATCCAAATATTCGTAATATCTTTTGGAGAATACATTTATAGAAATAACATTTAATTTGTTGAATGACAAACAAAATAAATTCTAATATGTTACTAAAAAGGTTTAATTAGCGTTTGTTTTTTTCGTTGGATTTAATTAGCGTTATAGACTATGAAAAAATGATAAATTGGGAGGCTAGCAATTTAGCAGAAAAGGCCCACCTCAACTTTAAGAGTTTTAGCATTTGATGGTGAGAATGCCCACTTCAGGTCTAGTGTGGGAATTAAAGTGGGGATGATAATATTTTATTTACTTTTTTCACACACACACACATATATATATATATTTACAAACCAATAATAAATATATTGTTTTCAATCAGTGTTTTACATTTTTATTCTAATTTAATTGTCACGGACATTATTTTGTTATGTAAACATGTAATTCATCATATCAAATTCTATTTTGTGCATAGCACTATAATTTATCAGATATAGCCCTAAATAATTACAAATACATCTAATTTATCACATATACAGATAACACATCACATCCTCTATATATTATTTGGGGAAACCCATTTAAAAATACACTTTAAATTGTAAGAAATTACATACAATGTCATTATTCTTTAGAACAAACCAATAAAAATCATTAAGGATAAAATTATCTAAACACTTAATCTATTTTTATAATTTTTATAAAAAACATATTTGAAAATAAATCTTCACAAAATATATTTTCAGTTTGATTTAAATTCCACTTAACCTACTTTTACTATTAAAAATAAAATTTGAAAACAAAATCTTCACAAAATCTATTTTCAATTTTATTCAAATTTATGAGTTTACAATCTATATTATATAAGTTTTGGTACCAATTTGTTTATTGAGTGTTTATTTACAAAAAACAAAATTGATTTAATATAGATTCTTTTAATTAAAGTTTAAGTTTATATTTTAATATGTCTTTAACTAAAGTTTAACGAAGTACTAAACTCAAAATTTAATACAAAAAAATATAAAATTTGATTTTAATATAGATTATTTTAATGAAATCAAATCAAAATACTTTAATTAAAATAAATATGTTTCAAAACAAAATCTTAATGATTCAAATTTATTTAAAAAATTTAAAAATAAATAAATTAATTAAAACAAAAAATATATCTATGAAGAAGTAAATATGTTAACTATTATTAACTATTCCATAATTTCCAAAATAAGAAAATAAAAACTATTTTTAATTTACATATTAAAAATCATTTCATATAAATTATATTATCATATTATACTGATAAATAAAATTTTATTTATATATATTAAACTAAAAGGCTTACTTAAAACATTATACTTTATTAATTATATAAATATAATTATTTAATAGTAATATATTTATTTATTTATAAAAACTATTCCTTTATTAATATTACAAAAATTTGTTTTTTAAATCTAACTTTAAAGTTTTTTAAAATATATATAATAATATCATTGGAAAAAATCAATTAAAGAACAAAACTAATTGATTTATTAAGAGTGTTATCAGCATTTCTATTGGATAAAAAAATCAAATATTTTAAGAAAAAAATATTTATCAAATTAAAATTTGAATATATTTTTGGGTCATGGCATGGGATCGAAATGGTAGGTAAATTCAAATTTTAAAATGTTTTAAAATACTCATATGACATTAATCACGGGTTAATATGTCTCATATTTTCATCAAAAAAAATATGTCTCATAATACTTACGAAGAGGATATTGTTTTTGTTTTAAAACATTCAACATACATATGGTTAAAAAACAGGCCAAGTCGCCGTGTATTATTTTATAAACATTTTAAAATATATATATATATGTATATATATATACACCATAGAATTAAGTTTTTTTCATTACTAATATATATATAAATATTATAATCACAACCCGAGTTTCTAAACTTGAACAAAGAAAAAGAAAAAAAGATAGAATCGTACGTGTTTGACATATTAATAACACATGAATTCACAAATTTTTAATTTTTAATCTAAAACAAACATCAACCTGTGATGTAGCACGGTTAAAACTAATAATGCTAGTGTTCTTTTATTTTGAAGACATCTAATATATCACATAAATGTAAGATGTATCACATGGATCTCTAGATTATCATATAACACTATAATTGATCTCATGATATGCTAACAAAAGTAAACCTTAATATATTAAAGAATTTGGATCCCAACATCTATTTCATAGATTAGAGGTTCATACTAAAAAATAATATGTTACATTAAAAAAAGCATACATCCCGATATCAATTAAAAATTCTTAACGTCGAATCATTGTTGATTTCATAATCTCACTCTGATTCTTTACCATCCATCCACTTTATTCTAAACCAAAATTATGTAAATATTGTTCTTTTCTTTTCTGTTATCGTCGATTAGAGTGAAGATTTCTTTTAATAAACATTTCCTAATCTCTTTCTGATTCTTTGCCATCAATCCTCATTATTCTAAACCAAAACTATCATACTGTACATATTGTTATTCTTTTCTCTCATCATCGACTAGAGTGATGATTTATATATATATATAATTCGTAATCTCCCTCTGATATTTTACTTTTTATTAACATTATTCTTATCCAGAACTATCATTTTGTAAATATCGTTTTTCCTTTCTGTAAATATTTTCAATATATATTCTCCCTTTTTATTTTTTTATATTTTAGTACATAATTGTATTTTTCTCAATTATAATGACTAAAAAAATGTAATTTCGTCAATCCAATATAAATTTATACTATATATCATATGAATTTTATATTACACATTATTTCAGAATTATAAATAAAATAACATTAATGTTATATAAGATGGTTCAAAATTAAGTACATCTCACACAAAGTATGGGTAAATCACATATATAACTAGGATATATTCCGTGCTATAGCACGGACAAATTGCAATTATAGATAATATCCAAAAATTATAAAATCAAGATATTAAAAAATTGTAATTGCAATTTGTTCATGCTATAGCACGAATTTAATTAAACACACTAATTAATTACAATAAAATATTGATTTAATTTTCCCAAAATAAGAGATTTAATGTAGATTTTTATATTTTTTGGAAACTTTTAAGGAAGAATTTAAGGAATATTGTCGATTTTTTTTTTACATTTTTCTAGATTATAATTTTCGTTTTAATTAATTAATTAATTTTAGTTTTTTTGAAAAGTACTTAAAAATATATATTTTTAGTTCTTTCTATACTATAATTTTCATTTTAATTAGTTAATTTATTTTAATTTTTAGGAAAAGTAGTTAAAAATAGCTTTTTTTACTTCTTTCAAAATTATAATTTTTGTTCTAATTAGTTAAAAATAGATTTTATGAAGATTTTGTTGATTTAATTTAAACACACTAATTAAATTATATTAAATGTTGATTTAACTTTCCAAAAATCAGAGATTTAATAAAGATTGCATTTTTTTATGAAAAATTTTAAGGAAGAATTTATGCAGATTGTCGATTTTTTTTATTTATTATAATTTTTGTTTAAATTAACTAATTTATTTTATTTAAATATATTGGTTTTATTTCTTTCTAGATTTGAATTTTCGTTTAAATTAATTTATTAATTTAAATTTTTTTGAAAAGTAGTTAAAATATATTTTTTTACTTCTTTCTAGATTATAATTTTCGTTTTAATTAATTTATTTATTTTAATTTTTTTTAAAAGTAGTTGAAAATAGATTTTATAAAGTTTTTGTTGAATTAATTAACACACTAATTAAATTAAATTAAATGTTGATTTATTTTTCTAAAAATAAGAGATTTTGTGTCGATTGTGATTTTCTTTGAAAATTTTTAAGAAAGAATTTATGTAAATTGTCGATTTTTTACTTCTTTATAGATTATAATTTTTTGTTTTAATTAATTAATTTATTATTTTGTTTTTAAAAGTACTTAAAAATAAATTTTGCGAAGATTTTGTTGATTTAATTAAACACATTAATTTTCTAAAAATAATATATTTGATGTAGATTGCAATTTTTTTGTTGGAATGTTAAAGTTAATGTTAGTTCTTCTTTATAATATCAAATCTATTAATGGATTTTTAGTATATTTAAAAATGTTAGTTCATATCTGATTTAGTTTAACATGGTGTAAATTTATTTTAAATTTTTTGAAAATTAGTTAAAAATAGATTTTGTTGATTTAATTGAACACACAAATTAAATTAAATTAAATGTTAATTTAGTTTTTCAAAATAAGAGATTTTACGTAGATTGTAATTTTTTTGGAAAATTTTATGGAAGAATTTATGTAGATTGTCGATTTTTTTTTTCATCTTTATAGATTATAATTTTTGTGCTAGAATCTATCTCGTGATGCATATAGTTTAATATTGTAGTAAAATAAAAAATTATTGTTAAGTAAATCATAAATGCTATAAAATTCTGATTTAATTTTATTTAAACGATATTGTTTTAGGATCACAACCTAATTTATATTTTTATATATATATATATTATATTTCTTCTCATTTCACCTCATCAAACCAAAAGTTTTTTTCCCCTTTAATATCGACAACCCAAAGAAAAGAAAAAATTGTCAATCTCGGCCAAATACACTTTTGTCAAAGATTTAAAATCATTTAAATAATCTTGGTATATTAGAGTTAAAATAATTCATTCTTGGATGCACTATGCCAAAGAAACAGGAGCATCCTTGGAAATAGTTTTTTCAGATGATTCTGTAAGTTTTACTAACTTTTTAGTATGTTTAATATAATGTAATATTTATGATATTATGATAAATATTAATGTTTATTTGTGTCTAGATTTTCAGGATAACAAAATTCAAACATGAATTAAGAAAGAGTATATCTCAAAATTTTAAAGATTTGTGAAAAAAAGAGAATGAAAGATTATCCAAGAATTTGGAGTTATTAATGTTTTTATATTTGTGTTTAGTTTTCAGATTACTTTAAATATCAATTTAATATATCTATATATGAAAACCTCACTCCATGAATGTTTGTATTTTGCAATTCTCCTTGTTTTGCCACCGGCTTCAGCATTTGGTTAACAAAGATGTAAGTGGACTAGTTCCAATATTTCGGTAGTAATAGAAGTTTGTTTCAGTATAAAAAAAAAAGAATGAAAACATTGTTATGTTTTTGCAAACTGTATAATCTATCAGGTAAAAAGCACATGTTTGACAATACGTGACTCTAATCGTGTTTTACTGAATCTGCTAAGTATGTAGAGCCTTGGTCCTATAGAAACTTATTGTCATAACTTGACAGATTCATAGAGTTTGCTAAAACTTACATATACAATTACTATGTTAAAAGAGGTGGAAGACTATGTGGTTAGAATTTGGATTTCTGAACCGTTTTAGTTTTTAATATATCGTTGGCAAAAAAAAAAAGATTATGTGGAAAGAATGCTTGAAAGTTTTTTCAATAGTATTGTTTATTTAAATACTAAGAGAAAAATTAAATGAAGATTTTATTCGTTTTTACCTAACAATATATAATTAAAATATTTCTCAAATGATATTTTGATCAGTAACATTTTTCAAATTAAATTCCAATTCCATCCATAAAAAAAAAACAATTTCTACATTATTTTAATACTAGTTTTATACCCTCGGTGCTACAACACCAGAAGATAATATTATATTATATTTTATCAATATTTATTTTAAAATATATTTTATAAATAGATTTATCGCCAAATTTTTTAAGAAGACAATGATGCACAAAACCTTGATTTGTATTTTCTGTAAATAACCATATAAATTTAAAATTAAATAAATATTTTAAAATAATATTTTCCACAAATATCAAGTAAATTAAACACTAAACACTAATATAAAAACTCTTAACAAACCATATTAAAATAACATTTTAATAAAATACATCCCTTATATATTAATTGAGAATCATTTTAACAAAATAACCTTACGTTTAAGTAGAAAATTACAACACTGCCATGCTAACTTGTCGTCGCCAGAATGATTCTCATATAATATATTTTATAAGACATTAATTACTAGATTAATTACATACTATGTCATTCAATCAATCATATATAAACTGATTTTATTTTAAAAATTATAATCTTACCTAAATTAGCTGTATTTATTTATGGAAAATCGAATAAGTAAATATTCCATAAAATTATAGCTGATTTTATTATTTCTTAAATTTGATTTTTAAAATCCCTATATATTATTTAGATAGTATATTTATAAATAAACATTAAAAATGTTATTATTTACATCACATTGTCATTACTTCAAAGAACAAATTAAATAATTTGTTATTCTTTCTAGATTATAATTTTTATTTTAATTAAATAATTTTTTTTTATTTTTTTTAAAGTAGTTAAAAATAGATTTTGTGAAGATTTTTGTTGATTTAATTAAATACACTAATTCAATTAAATTAAATGTTGATTTAATTTTTCAACAATAAGATATTTGATCTATATTGTGATTTTTGGAAGAATTTAAACCGATTTAATTCTGTTTTTAGGTGCTAACAAAGATTCGATATTATAAAAATTGATACTATAATTTTCGTAAAGTTTTGGGAATTACAATTTTCTAATATCTTGATTTTATAATTTTTGAATATTTTCTATAGTTTTAATTTATCCGTGTATATCACGGAATATATCCTAGTTAAATTACTAATATAAAACATCTTCTAAAAATATAATAAGATTTGTTAAAACAAATTATTACTTTTTCACCAACCAATAATAACTCTATTCCCATGAGTATATTATTTGCTTTGATATTTCTTACTTCCCATTTTCGAAGCAAGCATACTATAATACGATGATAAACATATTTTTTGGCTAATCAATCTAGGGTAAGAAGAACTCCTGAATTCATTTTTCTGATTTAATATGATGAATAACAAAAGGTAAAAGATGAATGAGAAGATGATTTGTTAAGAATCGACATTTTTGTATATATAACCAAACTAATACAATATTAATTTGGAAAATTAACATAATTGTGATGTAAAATATTAAATATTAAATATTTTACTAAAACTGACAATTGTCTTTTCTGATGATACATTTATAGTAAGGTATTTTTCTATTATTTTTATTTTTCTGCTATATATATTTTTACTTAAATTGACAAAAATCTTAATTAATTATATATTCTACATTTTTATATAGAAAATTACTATTATCAAAAAGTTCAAAATTACTAAATTCTGCTATTGATATTTTTGCTTAACAAAAATTTTAATTAATTATTTATTCTATATTTTTATATAAAAAACTACTATTATAGACACATGCACAATTTAATTAGCGATGACACGTGTCAAAATCTAATGAGTTATCACTTTGACATGTGTCACACTTACGTTAAACACGTTCAGTTTTATATAATAAGATCCTGATTATACATAAAATCCCTGAATATAATCGTGTGTTTGTGTCCCTTACAATAAGTGATTAATTATTGAAATTAAAATAAATGTTTCGTTTATTTACAAATTACGCCCATTTAGCTTTAACCATTTCCTTATTTAGTCCTAATCTTTTCCCTTTCTGAGTCAGCGCGTGGACAAGGTCATGAATCAGCAACAACAGTGACTAAATACCAAAAGTACCCTTTATAAGTACTCGAATTCCCCGTTTCCACCACCCCTTTGGTATACACACTTCTTCGTCTTTTGCTGCAGCATTAATAGCTGTTCAACACATTTTAATTAATACTTAATAATAATTTCGCTGATTTATAAATTAATAACCCGATTAAGGAAACAAAATCTCTTCTCATTTGTTGACCATTTAAAAGGATTTTGTAGAAAACCTCAATCGCAAAAAAAAAAAGAAAAAAAAAAACCCATAACTACACACAACAGTTCATTTCATAAAGTTTTCGAATTTAATTAAAAATCTTCAAAATTCCCCTTACTTCTTCTTCTGGGTTTCGTTTTGTTCTCAGGAAATTTCAGAAAATTTGCGTTTATGGTAAATGAAATAAACAGAGAAGAAGTAACATTTTGAAAATATCATCACTGATTCTGACTTTGATCAAAAAGGGTAAGAGTTTCTTATGGATTTGATTCCCAATTAATTATCTCCACAAATTTTTCATTAAAAATCGAAACTTTGATTCTCCAAATAATCTTTCTTACTCAGTGCCGTTATTTTGGTTCCGTCTCATTTCTCCAGATTCCGGCAACGGAAAAAAATTACATTTTTATTATATTTCAAACTCGGCGATTAAACGATGTTCGAAGAATCTCCTATAAGACACCCGAGAATCAGCCACGTGTCAAATTCCGGCAGCGATTTCGGAAGCAGCTACGATTTCACCAGTTACATCGTCCAGGTCCCTACGACGCCGGACAACAATCCGGCGTCGCTTTCAATCGTTCTCCGGGATATCGATTCAAATCCGGCGACGGTTCCAACTGTTCCCGGGGACATCGATTCCGGTTCATCTTGCAAAGACGACGAACCGGATCTAACCGATCTGAGAATCCGTGAAGAAGAGGATACCTTGCTTTACAAGATATCTCATCCTTTAACTCGTATCGTCAAAATATCTCCGATCATCATCGCTCTTTATCGGTAATAATATATCTTTAAAAATCTCTGTCGTGTCAGTTACAAACACTTTGATGTCACATAGAGCATGATCTTTTAAGGATGTTTTCTGATTTTGTTTTTTTTTTTTTTTTAATTACAGGATTCTAATAGTTGTTCGAGTAGTATCGCTTGTTCTGTTTCTCTTCTGGAGAATCAGAAACCCAAACAATAAAGCAATATGGTTATGGTTACTCTCTGTAATCTGTGAAATCTGGTTTGCTTTCTCTTGGTTACTCGACCAAATCCCTAAGTTGTTTCCTGTAAACCACGCAACCGATATCGAAGCCTTAATGGTCACATTCGAATCGTCAAACCCGAATAACCCGACCGGGAAATCAGATCTTCCGGGAATTGATGTGTTTGTTTCAACGGCTGATGCAGAGAAAGAGCCTCCATTAGTCACAGCCAACACAATTCTCTCCATTTTATCGGTTGATTATCCTGTTGACAAGCTCTCTTGCTATATCTCAGATGATGGAGGATCGCTTCTTACGTTTGAAGCAATGGCTGAAGCGGCTAGCTTTGCGAAAATATGGGTACCATTTTGCAGGAAACATATGATCGAGCCGAGGAATCCGGAGAGTTACTTTGGTTTGAAGAGGGATCCTTATAAGGATAAAGTGAGACATGATTTTGTTAGAGAGCGACGGTATGTGAAACGAGGTTATGAGGAGTTTAAGGTTCGGGTTAACGCGCTGTCTCATTCGATTAGAAGGAGATCAGATGCGTTTAATAGCAAAGAAGAGATTAAAGCTTTAGAGAAATGGAAGCATTGGAAGGTAAAAGTTGAAGAAGACCAATTTAAGGAGCCACGGCCTGCTTTAGTAGCTCCAAAAGCTACTTGGATGAGCGATGGAACTCATTGGCCAGGTACTTGGGCTGTCCCTTGTCCGCACCATTCGAGAGGCGATCACGCTAGTATTGTACAGGTAAAGAAAACACATGGTTTGATCTCCAATTGGTTTGACATAGCGTTTGTGTTTGACTCACTGAGAATGGTGATTTTTGTTTGCTTGCAGGTGTTGCTTGATCCTCCTGAAGATGAACCGGTTAAAGGGAAAGGCGATGAGGGGCGTGCACTGAATTTTGAAGGAGTAGACATTCGTTTACCGATGCTTGTTTACGTGAGCCGCGAGAAAAGGCCTGGCTATGACCATAACAAGAAGGCAGGAGCTATGAACGCTTTGGTCCGAGCCTCGGCTATAATGTCTAATGGACCGTTCATCTTGAACTTGGACTGTGACCATTATGTCTACAACTCTAGAGCATTTAGAGATGGGATCTGTTTCATGATGGATCGTGATGGTGACTGCGTTTGCTATGTTCAGTTTCCACAGAGGTTTGAAGGAATCGATCCGTCTGACCGCTATGCTAACAATAATACTGTTTTCTTTGACATTAATCTGCGGGCTCTCGATGGTATCCAAGGTCCAATGTATGTCGGGACGGGATGTCTCTTCCGTCGAACCGCACTTTACGGTTTCAACCCGCCTGATGTTTTTGTGGCGGACGAAGAACCATCTGGTTGTTGCGACTGCTGTTTCCCGCGGATCAAGAAACGCAGTCCCTCAACCGTAGCTTCTGAACCAGAGTACTACATTGGCGACGAGGACGAAGATCGTGTTGATATCCATTTGATTCCAAAGCAATTCGGTAGCTCGAGTATGCTAGTGAGTTCGGTAAAGGTTGCAGAGTTTCAAGGTAGGCTACTAGCTACGGTTCACTCGAGAAGACGCGGACGTCCTCCCGGCTCGTTAACCGGAAGCCGCGAACCGCTTGATTTTGCGATGGTAAACGAGGCTGTTAACGTGATCTCCTGCTGGTATGAGGACAAAACAGAATGGGGAATCAATGTCGGATGGATCTACGGATCAGTAACCGAAGATGTAGTGACTGGTTTTCGAATGCACGAAAAAGGATGGAGATCATTCTATTGTGTAACAGAGCCAGACGCATTCCGTGGAACCGCACCTATAAACCTAACTGACCGGCTCCACCAGGTTCTCCGTTGGGCCACTGGATCAGTCGAGATCTTCTTCTCCCGAAACAATGCCATTTTCGCTGGTCGAAAACTCAAATTCCTCCAAAGAATTGCTTACCTCAACGTCGGAATCTACCCATTCACAAGCATTTTCATCTTAACCTATTGCTTCCTCCCGCCGTTATCTCTCTTCTCCGGTCACTTCGTCGTTGAAACACTCACCGTATCATTCCTCGTTTACCTATTGATAATCACATTGACTCTCTGTGGATTAGCAGTTCTTGAAGTCAAATGGTCAGGTATCTCTTTAGAAGAATGGTGGAGAAACGAACAGTTCTGGTTAATCGGCGGCACAAGCGCACATTTAGTCGCGGTACTTCAAGGTATTCTCAAAGTCATCGCCGGAATCGAAATCTCATTCACCTTGACTTCAAAATCTTCAGCAGGAGGAGATGACGAAGACGACGATTTCGCCGATCTTTATCTCTTTAAATGGACTGCTTTGATGATTCCTCCGTTAATGATCATAATCTTGAACATCGTAGGGATACTTTTCGCTGTTTGTAGGACGGTTTTCAGTGAAAATCCACAGTGGAGTAATCTTCTTGGTGGGACTTTCTTTGCCGGTTGGGTTTTGCTTCATATGTATCCGTTTGCCAAAGGTTTGATGGGAAGAGGAGGAAGAACACCGACAATTGTGTATGTTTGGTCGGGACTTATCGCTATTTGCTTCTCTCTTCTCTACATTACTATTAAGAATTCGGAGATTGATGGAGGATGGTTTATGTTGACTTAGAAGCATCCCCCATAGATAGGAGAATGTAAATATATGTTATAGTGCTGGTGGGAACTGAAACAGAGTGGTGATATAAGAAACATAGCATACATTTTTCAAAAAACAGACATGCCATTGTTGTTTCTTTTATGTTGGTTTTGGATGGTTTTATCCGTTAAGATTGTGTTGGCTGGTTCAAGATTCATACTTTAACCATTATTCTCTGCTATGAGATCAGAGATGCTTCTTTCTTTGTTTCTTTCGGCAAGCATTTTATTTAATTTGGACTGCGTCAGTGTAAGAAAAACTCATATTAAAAGGTCAAGACTTAGTTTAGAAAACACAAAATGGTTTTGGTAAGAAGTTTCTTGGCTGCAAAGAAACTTCTTGGTGGCTTTATTGCAGGAGGAGGAAGGGAACTTCAGCGATAAAAGTGGTTCGTGTGATGTACGTCGAAGAGAACCAGAAGGAGAAGCAATTATACATTGGTGCCGGTCTCTTCTTGGTAAATGTTATCACTTCGGTGATCGTCAGTTTGGTGAATTTTTGGATGTCGGCATTTAGATTACCCAAGAGTTGTATTCAAGCGATTGATAAATTATGCGCAACTTTCTTATGGTCAGGGCCGGATCTAAACCCTCGAAAATCCAAAGTTTCTTGGGATATCTTGTGTCGGCCGAAACGAGAAGGTGGATTGGGTATTAAAAATCTGGAGGAATCAAATAAAGTAAGCTGCTTGAAGCTTATTTGGAGGATAGTCTCTCGGCAACCATCTATGTGGGTCTCGTGGATATGGAGCAATATCATTAAGAAGAATTTGTTCTGGTCAATCAAGGAGAATACTAGTATGGGATGTGGAAAAAACTCTTAAAATATCGAACAGCTGCAAAATCATTACACAAAGTTGAAATCCAAAATGGAGAATCGGCATCATTCTGGTTTGATTCATGGTGTAATCAGGAGAGACTATTTGATCTAACGGGCCCAAGAGGAGTGATAGACATGGGAATTCCGCTTGACGCAACTGTCGAATGCGCTCTTCACCACCGTCGCCCAAGGCGACACCGATCTGCAACTAATGCTATCATTGAAAGTTCTCTATCTCGAATCGTTCTATCGGACATTGCGGACAGACATCTATGGAAGCACTCAACTGATTCTTTTAAGGCTAAATTCACAACCAGGAACACTTGGAATCTAATCAGAAATCATCATCCACAGGTTAGCTGGCATCACAGCGTATGGTTTCCAAAAGCAACGCCTAAGTTCTCCTTCCTCACTTGGTTGGTAGTACAAGACCGTCTAACAACAGCAGATCGAATGAAGATATGGAATCCAAACATCGTGCGCCACACTCATGATCCGTGTTAGTCCATAGCTCTCAGACTTAACTCTCTCATTCGGAAATCTGCGCATGCCCTAACAATACATAAAGGTTTTCGTTTACAATCTTTAGCAACCTATAAAGTCATATCATATGAATATATAAATATGAATAAATGGGCTTAACTCATTCAAAATTTCACTAAAGCCCAAAGACCAATCAAATTTACTCTATTCCATTCAATTTTTTTTCCAAATCTTTACTCTTTTATTTACTATATTTTCACTGAATATATTTACCCATCAAATTTTTTTTCCATTGAATATATTTTCTTTTTTACTCACAAACGAATTTTAAGTAAAAAAAATCTCTTATAAAAGTCTTCTTTCGTCAGGATCACTCTGAATCTCAGGCCGACGTTGCTGCCGGCGATTTCTCCGCCGTTCACGCGCCTCCGTACCACCGAATTTCAACCTTCCAGTATCCTTAAACCTGTCTTTCTCGGCGGGAACAATCACACACTCTGGAGGCGGCTGAGGATACCTAACCGTATCGTAACAGTAAGAATAGTACATGAAACGTTGCCGAAATCTTCGCATGGCAGCGCGTTGACGGGAGTTGATGGTGGAGTAATCTTGAGACTCGAGAAAATCGACGGAGTCGGAGCAATCGACGGGGACTTCTTGGATAGGATCAACGGAGCAGCCGTCAAGAGAGAAAGATTTGAACTCGGCTACGAAAGGGGCATATTTGTAATTAGCTTTGTATTTGCCGCCGGAAGTAGCCCAATCAGAAGCGTCCCATATGGTGGCGTAAAGAGACATTGGCTTCGCGGGATAATCACCTCCCATTGCATCGTTTCTTATTACTTCTCTTATTGGCACATCATCTACCCAAAATCTACAATTATTAAAATTTTCATTAATTTAATTGTTTATGAAAACAAATTTTACATAAGCAGACACTTCAATATAGACTTTCTCATTATAACAAACAAAAATAAATATAACCAGAAAAAGAAAGAAAGATTATAGAGTTAATAAAGATAGATGTATGGTACTATATATGGTTAATTACGCTATAAATTAATCTTCAATAGAGATTATAGAGTATAGCATTTAATTGCCACTCCAGGCCTAAGTTGATTCTCATTAAAGTATTAACTCATTTTTTAATGTATTCTATTTATATATTAAAAAAAATATGATTAACGTTTCTCCTTTTAATTTTGAAAAACGAAGGTCAATAGAAAATCAGATTATTCAACAGTTAATTTTGGCTTTAAATTGATACGCGTGACGACTGAGGCTTAATACGCGTCAAAAAAATAACTCTAAGCTGATCTTTAACAATAATGACGAATTAATTGTTTTGAAAAAGCTGACTCTTTATCGATTTTTCTAAAATTTAAATCAAATTTAAAAAGGAGAAAAAGTAATTAGAAAACTGTATTTTAGAAAGAAGAAAAAAAAAAGCGAATATTTATAGATTCATTAACTATCTTTGGAAAAAAAGTAAAGAAAGAAACGTCCTGTGAAAGACAAACATTCTTTTTTCACCTATAGCTTCGTCCCACCAAATTTAATATATTGATAAACCGGGTTTGGTCAACGCTAATGAAACAACTAAACCGGGTTAAACAAAAAAGATGATAGGATTGAAAAAAGCTTACATGATCTTCTGAGGAGTCCAGAGGATACTGTAACGATGAAACTCTTTAGAAGGATCAAACCAGAGACGATATCTCTCTTCACGACCTCTGTGTGTACTTCCATTTCCGTATAGATTTGTCTGAAACCTCCATGGCTTTCCTTTTATGTTCCCTAGAAACTCTATGTCTAGTTCATCGTGTGTTTTCTCGAACACGTCTCCGTTCGATGTCTACGCATCCAAAATATAAATTCATTTAATTTTTACTTCTAACATAAAATTAGATCCTAACTCTTTACAGATTGGTGCTTTTTTTTTCTTGGGAAAAATAGAAACTAATTTCTTGGGAAAATTAATGACTATTTTCTAGGCAACCAAACAGGGAAAATTGTGACATGGGTTCTTCGACAAAACGTTTGGTATTCCATTTTTAATGACGATTTTCTCGGCCAAAAAAAGAGGTTTCAAATGAGATCAATGAGTTAAATCATGATTTTATGAAGAAAATCGGAAAATAATTAAATAAATAAAAGATTTAAACATTCATGCAGATGGATGAAAGAAAGAAAAAACATTTTTTTGGTAATCAAACATAAAAAATAAATGGCCGGAGACTTACATAAAAGGCGACGACGACGCCGGCAGTATAATCAGCGGGAAGCTTGATCATGGAGCTGTAAAATCCATGATTATACATATTCGATGATATGAAACCAGAACCTACAAATATAATCATCATCGATCATCATCATGACATCATCATCATTAAAAAAAGAAAAGATAGAGAACCTTGTATGTAAAGGTGTATATATACCGGTGTATCGATCAAGAAGGAGGCGAACGGAGAGATCGTCAGGTGAACGGACGAGATTGGCATCTCCAAAGAGAGGAGAAAGTGATTCTTCAAAACTTAAGCTGTTGAGATTCGTGAAGGCTAATGATGATCTCAAACACAAACCCAAGATCAAGATGATGATGAAGAAGATGTGATTATACGATGATTTAGACATTTTTTCTGGGAAGAAAAAAAAAAGATTTATGATTTGTGTTTATTAGTTACACATATAGCTTTTGACATAAGAGAAAGTGGTTTTTCTCTCTTTTTTTTTTCTTTTGGTGTAGGGAGAAAATTGCTCTTTGGCTTCCACGCTCGTGGCGTTTATTATATAAGGGAGAGTTATTCAAATATTCAATAGTCTTTTCTGATTTTTCTTCTTAATCTCTATTTTCCAGTTCTGCCCTTTTTGTATTAGCCTGCCACGGTTTCGCCGCTGTTTATTGTATGTGTGTATAAAGAAGTATAAAAACTAATGAGTACATTAGTGATGTTAAGGATGATCGATCAAGAAAAATCAAACCGATTTGGATCAAATTGAAAAAAGAAAAGCAAATGATCAGAGAACTTGACTAAAAATTTCATTTTTAATGTATAATTTGATATTTTAAATTTTGTTTAATATCATATTATAATAGATTATTTTAATATTCACGATGAACAATTCTAAATTCATGCAAAACATAAAACCATAGTAATTATCAACATTAAGCTGGAAATCTCTAACATGTGTTTTCATTCTCTTGTATAATTTACATTTTTGTGAATTGAACCTCAAACATAGTGTAAAGATATTAAACAAATTCGTGATCACCAATGGGAGCCAATCGTTTTCACGAATTTAATATAAATTTAACAAACATAGTGTAAATTTTGATTCTCATAGTATTGTATCTAATTTTTATATTATTTTGCAATTTATGAGTGCAAGTTTTTCAGATTTCTAACATGATATATAATAAACCGTCTCTTGTGATAATTAATTTTCTTCATTGTATATAATACATTTTATGTGAAATATGTTAAGATTTTATAGAAAAGGACGAACTATGATATATAATAAACCGTCTCTTGTGATAATTAACTTTCTTCTTCGTTGTATATAATATATTTCTATGTGAAATATGTTAAGATTTTATAGAAAAGGACGAACTATGATGTCATAGAAAAGACATTTAAGTGTTTCTAAAGAAACTTTTATGTAATTTGAAAATTTTGAAATCATGTTGAGTAGATTACGTGCATAGGCATTTGGCAAAATAAGTCTTTAAATGGTTTCTTTCTTTTTAGCTGTTAATATCCAATTAGAGTAAAATTAGCATGTTGCAAAAAAAGGATAGAGAGTATGTTAGCTATTTGCACTCAAAAATTAAAAAGAGAGTAATATTAGCTTATAAAATATATAGTTGGTATTATCTATGTATGGTGTATATGAAAGGGTAGATTTGTCATTTCCATGATGAAAGCTAAAATGAATAAAAATGACAACTAAGCAAGTAAGCATGAAATGGACACCAAAGGGTCTTTATCTGTATATACCCATGCAGATTGTATATTATCACCAGTCATCCTCATCATTAAATAAATTAATGCTATTAATACATATTTTACGTGTAGGTGTTCAAATTAGGTGGTTACACTAATCAACACTTTAAATTAATAAAAAGGTTTTCGACAAAAAAAAATTAATAATAAGGTATAGATTCCAAAACGACGGACAGCCAAACGTAAACATTTCGAAAGACTCTTTTGTTCTTTAATTAATATATTTCTTCTTTATATATATATATATATATATATATCTTTTGTTCTCTTCCTGATCGTTATATATTCACAATATTTATCTTAAAATTCATAAAATCAAGACCAGATTAGGTAGTGTCATGAATATAAGATAGACAATGAACTAATAAGACATTAGTTTTGTAGTGAATTATGTTTTAGTAGATATATATATTTAAGCATTTAATTGTCTTTTAGTCAAACTAGTCCCTTTCGTTTAGTTAGCACCAGATACCAAATCGCCGTATCATCCAGTTAATCATGATATGAGTAGTTGTTTCGATATATATACATATATTCACGAGCTCACTTTCGAATAATTCAGAAAACCGTAAAGATAGAACGAATAAATTAAATGAACTACCGAATCCAGACAAAATAAGTTAATCGATTAAGAAACAAGAAAAAAAAAAAAGAGTTACGATCACACTAATTCACTTCAGTTGCGCTAATTAACCAACTCTTCAACACAACTAAGAGTTTAAATAATCCTCAGTTGGTCGACAGAAATATTAACATATATATGTCCGAAGAAGGCCGCTATATGTAAGAGTGTAGTTGCCGTCACAAAAGAATATAATAAAAGTGTATTTAGTTGAATTGGTTTACCGACCAATCTTTCTAACCTCTATGCATGCATCTGGCCATCAACTTATATATGCAAAGTAATTGGAGGACCAAACTATTAAATCACGGATTTGTTATTCTAATTTTCTAATGATTATTTGTGTATAAAACTCATAATTTTGTGATTTTATATATGATATAAGCTGTAAATTATTCAAGTAGAACAACATATATAACAACTAAATCATTATAGTTGAACAAAGTTTCGTCGTATTATCATTTAATCTTAGAATAGTGGATTTAGCAGGTCAATGATAAGGTGGTTCTTTGTTACGTACTATACTACTTATAACTTTTTTTTGCTTGTGTAGAAAGTATATATAGTTGAATCATTTTCTATAAACTGTATATCATTTGCATTATACAATTAAGTTGTCCGATCATTCTCGATCTATATAAGAAAAAGAAAAGAAATATCAAAGGCACATATATTCTTACTAATATATAGAATATATTCTTTTGTCAACAAATAATATATAGAATTTGGAGGCTGAATTTAATTTCCATAGTATTACTAAGGAAGCAATCCTTCTTTTTATTTTTGCCTTTTCTCTTTTCTTTGAGAGACAGAGAGTGATTCCATTACCATCTGTACACACAATCACTAAAGATGGCCCGCAGTGTTCAATTGTCTGCTAGCTTCTGCACTCAGCTAACAAATAAAGATAAACGTTACATATGTTTTCTTGTTTATTTTGACATTATCCATTGGAATATTCTTATAGATATTGTATCATAAACTTGATGCACATTTCTTTTCTAAAGCTAAAACATCAATCAGTTTTTTTCTAACTTATTCATTGGACATAAAGGCATTATGTGGTTTTCGATAATTTCTTTAATAAAGGCATTCGTCCAAGAGGATTGAAACCTTAGGTAATTTACCTTGGTTCATCTTATAAATTAATTAATTACTAACTTTTCCAAAATATGTCAAAAATTATTTTGGGTACAATTTTAAAATATAGTGATTACTCATTTACATTCAATCGATTCATAGGAGTTCTTAAAATGGTTCGAAACTCTTTCCAAACATTCACCGGCTAATAAAAACTAAAACAGTGTACATGTATTACCTACTCTGATATATATACACAAACGGGTCAAATAGGGTAACTAAAAAAAGGTCCAAATTCAGCAATCATCAACCAATTAGAGAAGAATGAGAAAGTCTTTGAGGTATTGAATAAGGTAGAAACTCAACTGCATTATCTTCGTGAGAGGGTTGACCTTATACAAGAGCATTTGCATGTGGATGCCATCATTACTAATGAGATAGTTTATTTAGCATATTTAAACTCCACTATTACACTTCTTGTTATTTTAAGCTGAAAACTAATAATTGCATAATCTGTGTTCCAGGTTGTAGCTCTGTGTAGTCTTTTAAAAATCAATGAGGATTAGGGGATAATAATGTCTTGGAAGATATATATAGGCTAAATGAGATAATTGTTATTTCGATTGTTTATATTTTAATATATGGAATAGCTAATGATTATCTGCTCGATATCAGTTTATGTATATTACATAAATCGATTTTAAAGATGCCTTAAAAATGAAGCTAGGAACATTATCTATTTGAAGATGCTTATTATAATATGCAACTCACTAGGGTCTTGAACCATGTATAGTACAAACATAAATCCACATTACAATAATTGAGGATATTCTTCTAACAAAATTATTGGAAAATGACATTTAACCAATAATAATGTGGTTACAACTTACAACACACAAGATATGACTCAATTGGTTAGGAGAACAGCATATGGTGGGGTATGTCATGTAATCATCTCCATACTTATTTGTGGGAAAATAAATATACACAAATGGATAATGATAATGGTTTCTAGATTAATTATTATGCAAGTTTTGCTTGTGGTACCGTGTCCCAAGTTGATATACTAATGATATTCATTACAAAATTTTTAATTTATTTAAATCGTAAAACATATGAAATGGGATTTGGAAACCCGAAGTGGTGTAAAGATACTTTCCAGAATTTAAGCTCAGAATAAAATTGAGAAATTTTCATTTCGTTTATAAACATAAACATAAGAATAAAATGAGAAATTTTTTAATGTAACTAACTATAAAATATTTTAATTTTATCAAATATAATTTTAACATTGCAATTCATGTGCAACACTAAACTTTCATTCCGTTTATATTTCACATTTGAATATTTGAGAAAAACACTATACTGATTTATGCTCCATTCGCCGAACTTAGATACGTAAACAAAACGCCAAAAAAAAAAAACATTCGTCAAAATGGTAAGTTTTCGAATAATAATTTGGAAAAAGGGTATATTAATAGGGAAACTTGTAAAAAGAGTATATTTTTTCTAAATACCATCGTTACCCTTATGTATTTGCAGAGTTTGCCGAAACTCTGCCTTGTCATTTAGTATGTTATCACAAAATCTGTCCCTTGACAATAGTATGTAGGGGCACACTATCCGCATCATCTTCCTTGACATCAGTTTGTTATAGTAGTAACATACTTTTTGCATGCTTTGTCCTAAGTTTGTTATAGTAGTAACATACTCTTCGCAGACTCTGTCTTAACATTTGCAATATAATATACGAAGCGCATTATATAATTTGGGCTAAAGATCATCAAATAAAATGTTTATAATGTGTTTCCTACCTGCCACTCGAGATATTAATGGCCTAGCAACGTCTATTCCTATGTCATTTGGTTTAAACAATTTGGTTCATGCAACGTTAGAATGATATGATTGCTT
This sequence comes from Boechera divaricarpa, assembly GCA_026770425.1. Lineage (NCBI taxonomy): Eukaryota > Viridiplantae > Streptophyta > Magnoliopsida > Brassicales > Brassicaceae > Boechera > Boechera divaricarpa. The sequence continues at coordinate 9,586,596 of CM049182.1, read as the reverse complement.
TTTGGTAAACTTTGCTTTTTAAATGGCAGACTATGAATGATATGATGCAACATCTTACTTAGTTCCACAACCAAACACAAATGATCATGCCAAAGAGGATCATATAGTAATGTTCGGAATCACAACCACATAACAAAAACACTACGCAATTTCAAGTTCAAAACAAACACCAACAAATATAACCGAGAGAACAAAAACATAAGAAATAAGTTTGTGATTTGAGGATTAGAGACAGACGAAGATACAAAGACACACTCTCACCTCCCCCTATCTACTAGAATGTTTGATATCCTGTTAGCCACATACTTCATCACTTTCATCCTCCTCTTCACTCTGATCCTCTCTTCATTCTCTCCCTCCTCACTACACATATCCTCTTCTTCATTTCTTTTATCAGCTTCCTCTACGTCATTTCCTTTATCAACCTCCTCTTCTTCATTTCCTTTATCAGCCTCCTCCTCTTCATTTCCTTTATCAGTCTTCTCTCCTTCACCACTTAAGACATATTCTCCCCCTGCTTGAGTGGCATACTTATATAAGAACTTAACGACTAGAGAGATCAAGAGATATACGCTTTTCGCAAAACTTACCTACAAAGCAAAGTTGTATGCTTTTCGCAAGACTAATCAATTCTTCAAGATCAGTTGCAAGAGAGACAGAAGAGTCACCTGAGAAGACATCATCAGGCGATAAAATGAAAGAGAGACGAGTCTGGTGGCGAGGTAAGTGAACAGACGAGCCGGTTGCCTTTAATATTTCCTTGGACGAAGACACAGTAGAGGATTTTCGAGACTTAGAAGATGAACTAGAGACCACCTTTTTGGATTGAGATTTCTTCTGAGCAGAAAGCATATCTAGACCACCTTATTAGAATTTTTTTTTTTGGTTGAAGAAAATGTAAGAGGCAAATCGGAATCGAAATAAACTTGTTCTGAATTTGATATATATTTGAAAGTCCTCGCTTTAAAAAGACTTCTTGCAATGTCTACTTGTATTATGTAGCATATTCTAATGTTATTCAGCCTCTACTTGTTTTTACGCAGTCTCTGCTTGTTTTACGTAATTTCTGCTTGTACTATGCAGACGGTCTGGTTTAGAAAGCTAGTGTAATGTTTCAAAATATTACATGTGTTTGATCTTCTTGAAATATACTCCGCTTCAACTCCAAATATTGTTAGATGTAAACGAAGATCGTCTTCCCGAAGAATGCACGTATTTTCATACCAAAATCGAAATGACTGTAAACAATTTTAAACCAATATCCTAACAATAAAGTTAAGAAATTAACCGCGGATATTGCTTAGATCCGTGGAAAATAAAAATCCTGAGGTATATTAGTGAAATTGAATATTTTGCTTTATCAAATGAAAATTGAAAATAATTGGAGATTTAGTTTTTTTGTCTATAAATATTGAAAATGTTGATAGAAAACTAAAATAAAAAAAGAAATAATGACATTCTTGTTATTATTCTGAAAAACAAGATACATTGTATTTGATCTTAAAAATGTACCACTTCTACAATTTTCCCTACGAAGGTACATTTTCAAAATAATGTTCCAAAACATACTACTTTAACAAATCTCCCAAAAAATAATCAGACCCATAATATAATTTAATTTTGGCTCAGTAGAAGATTTAAAATTTGAGCTAAATGCTTTATTTGAATCTAAAGTTTTGAAGAGTAGTCTATTACAGTTTACAAATATGAGTCGTTACCAATTTTCCCATGAGAGATTAACATTTACATTCACTACTCTCAAAAAGTACAATGTCAAGGAGGACTAAACTCAAGCCTTGAGGAAATGGTATTTGGATTCAACGTAGCTCTCTGAATCCCATAAGAAAGACCCAAAAGCCACAGCTTCCAAAACCAACATCGCAAGTCCAGAGACACTCAGAGACAGAACCTCGTCGTTAGAAGTATCGAGCTTACCGTCCTCGAGTATCCTTATGTCCGGTCGCCCAAAGAGTGCCTGAGTCTGCTTCTCGATCAGACTCATGGCTTCTTTAGACCGTATCGTGGCATATCTCTGAAGCGTATCTGAGTCCAGATACGTGACATATGATCTCAACCCATAAGACGATGACTCATCTTCACTTCTTTGTATCGCGTATTCATCGGGATCGTATTCCTCTGGTTGGATCCGGATCAAGGAATCTGGGTCCCATAACGGGTAAGGAGGCGAGGGTTCTTCGAATCGTTCTCTGGTTTTCTCAGGACGTTTCGGAAGTGTGTTCATGGTTCTCTCAAGTTGGTATCTTTGGTCTACTCTTCTGAGGAAATAGCCATACATCGCGGAAGCAGCGTAGAGTTTTCCGAGTTTGATTTTGCTTATCTGAACAATAGAGCTTAAAGGACCGACCGCTGTTCGGTCTCCAAGAATTGAAGACAAGTGACTCTGTATCATCTCGAATGCATCCGCAGAGTGAATGACTTCGAGCTTGTCTTCTTGATTTGGCCATAAGTCTACCCGTCCTGCTGGGTCTGAAGTTGGTTGAATCTTAGGAATCATAGAGATTCCTTTTTCCACAAACCTTTGTACCACTAAACAGTAAATGATCTCCGCTAAAGTTTTACGTCTTTCCTTGTCCCTAACTTCAGATATTCTCCTGCAAATCAAGTACACAACAACATCTTGTAAGAGAAAGAAACGATCTGAAATTGCTCATACTAGCGAATGAAATCGAATGGAGCCTACATGTAGACTCGACCAATACAAAATGTCAAAATCCAAGCCTAGGTTCTCTGTTCTTAAAATAAGCAAGAGAGTTATTGCCAAATCTAAGTAAGTTTTCTGCATCATTAGTGCGATCGATCGATAGAATCTGGTGATAATTTCTCACTCAAGACTTACCTACAGAGAATGTTTTCGGTGGCATATAAGAGAAAGAAACAATCTGAAACCCTTCATACGAGTGAACGAAATAGAATGAAGCCTACACGGAGACTCGGCCAATACAGTATCTAAGCCTAGGTTCTGTGCTTAAGCAAGCATTGCAGAGACTTATCCCAATCTCAGTAACTTGTATGTATCATTAGTGTGAATAATCAATAAAAAGCCAGTGGAATGTTCTCACTCAAAACCAGTAATATGTTGAAGCAAAAGAGAAGCTTCAGAGAGGATAAAGACTTTACTTAGAGAGAATGTCTTGTGATGAAGACGATTCGGTTTTAAGATTCTCGTTTTCGGCGGCGAATTTGTCGAGCTGCTCATCGACTGTAACAGGTAAGAGATGAGGATGAGTTCTAAGAATTTGCTCCAAAAGCTGTCCCACAGGAGATTCAAGCTCAACAGGAGCAAGAGGAGCAAAGTTGTCATTAGAATCTACATCTCCTGAAGCTCTCACTGTCACACCCCTTCCTCGGCCATTCTCAGTGGTACTTCCAAGCTTTGGAATACAGAAAGAATGGCATCTCTGCAAATAACACAACAAAGCAAAAAAAAAAAAAAAAAACAGGAATTAAGAATACACATCAAATCAAATCCAAGAGATTTAGAGATTTGGTTCATCATTCACAGCTTCGATATCTCTAGACTCATCGTCTTCAAATCGACTCTATACTTAACCTAAACTAATAAAGATTGAAGTAGAAATTATGTGAATCATTCAAATTACGGGAAAGTGGTTGGCGATTTCCTCAAATATCGGAGCGAATTTTCTCGGGAAACGAGACAGAGTATTATATTATTATTACCTGAGGGAGAAGCGAAGGAGAAGAAGAAGGAGAGAGGAACTTGGAGAAGGAATCGGAGAGAGAGTGGTTGAAGCAGAGCCTCCTGCCATGGCTGCTGCCGATTGCTTGCATTTTTGTTTCTCTTCTTTTGATTTTTCGAAAAGTATCCAAAGATGACAAGACTACGAAATTGTGGCTCAGCTATGTTACAGATTCGTCATTTAGGTCCCAAAACAAAATACCCATAATAATAATAAAATATAATATAAAAATATGAAATAAAAAGTGTTTTATAAGAATTATAATTAATAATTATTTATTTCTTGAAACTAATACTTTATTTGAGCAAACCCCCTATATTATGCATTTAAACGGAATTTCCCCAAACTTTAAATGACGATCTATTAAAATCAACTTAATCAATTGACATATTGATTTTTGTTTAGTAAACCGGTAACTATGTTTTATTAAACCGTAATTATTGGTTTTTTATCTAAATTTGATCCAATTTGACAAGATCCAATCATTGACCCGATTCAACATTTAAAAAAAAAAAAAAATGAAAACAATATTATTTTTCTTTTTCGTCCACTCTATAGATTCTGGATCTATTGCTCAAATGCTCTCGTACTTTAAAATCATTTCAAAACACTTTCCTCCATTTCAATTTACTCTCTAGTGGACTCCACATAAAATTCTAAAACAAAAACCTACAAACTACCCTTCTTCTCACACGCTCCCTCACACACTCACCACTCTAATATTAAATATTATTTGTTTCCTTAAATGAAACAACCACACAAATGGGACCCACGCTACCAACCAATTCTTTATTACAACCGTATGACCATCTTCTTCATTAAACAACCTCGAGCTTCTCTAGTCCGCTCTCATCCTCTCCCTGTCCGCTCTCGTCCGCCGCTCTTGAACTCTGTCCGCTGTCCGCTGTCCGCCAGTAGAACCAGAAAGAGTTGAGTTTCCGCCATTGAAGCTCCGTTTTGAAGGTTGTTTCGTTTGAAGACGGTGTGAAAGATTTGAGCTCTGTTTGGATTTGAAGCTCGTTTCGAAACTCATTTCAGGTAATGTACATCATCAGTTTGTGTATATTATAATAGGTTAGTGACGGGGTTGGTGAATCGTAGGTTGATATTGGTATTACTAAGAAAATGGGTACTACTGATACAACCGATATTACTAAGCAATTGTGTACAACTGAACTAGTATTACTACATGAAGATATATTACTGATATAACTGGTATTACTAAGATAACATGTATTACTGATATAACTGGTATTACTAAGATAATATGTATTACTGATATAACTGGTATTACTAAGAAAACATGTATTACTGATATAACTGATATTACTAAGAAATTGAGTAATGTTGAATTTTATTATTTCAGGGTATAATGAATAAAAAGCAGACTCTCATACACTTTGATTATGGGGGACATTATCTAAGGAAGGGATATGAAGTTGTATGGATTTCAAGAGAAGATGTTAATCACGCTCTTGTGATGAAGAAATCGAGTGAGGAGGTCAGTTATACACTATTGGTTGAAGGTATATGCAAAAAAATGGGGGTGAATGAAGTTAGGCCTGTGATGAAAATTAGTTACATTCCACTTGTAGTGGATCCTAAGAAACCAATATATATCTTCGATGATGATGATCTTCCGGGGGAGGTTTGTATTCGTGATTTGAGTGTAGTAGTCCTAGTAGCCAAAGATAGTGATAATTTATGTGTATGTTAAATTTGTTTGTGTTTTGTTTTGAAAACTCTGTATTATGGATTGTATGTCTAAGGTTATAGATTGTGTGTTTGTCCAGATTTTACTGCTACAACTATATATTACTGATACAACTATGTATCACGTATACAACTGGTACAACTATGTATCACCAATACAACTAATATTACTATGTACAACTATGTATCACCCATACAACTGATATTACTAGTACAACTATGTATTATGTATACTAAACTCGTATGGTTATTTTCAAAGGTATATTACACTACACTGATATATATAGGGTTACTGAAACCACTATTATCGATGTAAGGAAGATATCTAATTTGTTACAAAAAAAAAAAAATTGTTGTGGTCTTAAAATATCTTAGACATGTATGGATATTTCTTAAACACTTAGGCCATTATGATGTGAGTCATAGAAAATTTGTAATTTGTTAAAAGTTTTTCTATGATAGTTTAGTAATTGTTATTTAATTACCAATTGGAGCTTGTACAACTAGAAAAAATACATAAAGATACTCATACAACTAGAAAAACCTATAAAACATCCATTTTACAACTATGTGTAAGTCGATACAACTATACTACTGAGTACAACTACCGTGTGAAGGCATGTATATAATAATATTTTTTGTAGTATGAACAAATGTGAACGTGCATGTGTTTAATATTATTTTATTAATTTAATAATATTTTATTATTTTAATAGTATTTTATTGTTTTATAATATTCCTAGTTGTACCTAGTTGTACTTTTGTATATAGTTGTACCTAGTTGTACTTTTATATATAGTTGTACCTAGTTGTTCCTAGTTGTACAGCGTCAGAAAAACATACAAATACGTCATAGAAAGAGTTCCCAAATTCGTTACAATTTTCAAACATATGGACTCTGCTTGAACTTTGAAGGTTTTCCCGTCCTCTTAGCCTTCTCCGTTGCTGCCCTTGTGATTCGTTCCGTAGCTGAAGGCATTTCTCCTCCCTTATCTTCTTCTCCTACAGCTGAAGGCATTTCTCCTTCCTTCTCTTCTTCTCCTACAGCTGAAGGCATCTCTCCTTTCTTCTCTTCCTCTGCTTCAGCTAGAGGCATCTCTCCTTCCTTCTCTTCTTCTTTTGCTTCTTCTTCTTCTTCTGGAGACGATGGTGCAACCGGAGGAGATGGTGTAACTGGTTCAGCAGCAGGTTTCGCCTGCTCAGTAGCCTTAGCCTTCTTAGCAACCTTTGTCATTAGAGCTGCAACAGCCTTCCTAGAATCTTCTGCCAACTTAGCAGCATTCTCCTTCGCAAATCAAACCCAGTTATACCTAGTTATACAAAAATCGCATAGTTATATTATACACAATTAGTTGTACATATTTATTTTTCCTTCAAATTTGTAATTCTCTCCACAAAATCAACCAATTATAACCTGTGCCTCTGTTCTTGGTGGAGGAGGAGGAGGAGGCGTTGCTTCTCTCACCGAAGAAGGCGTTGATTCTCTCGCTGGAGAATGCGTTGCTTCTCCCGCCGGAGAAACCGTTGCTTCTCTCCCCGGATGAGGCGTTGGTTCTCTCCTCGTCGTACGACCTGTCTTCTTTGACCTCCCGCCTCGAGTTTTAGCCATTGCTTCCAGGGTTTCGGTTTAGGGATTTGGAAATGGATTGGGAGATGAGATAAATAGAAGGAGAGATAACAAACGTGAACTCGAAACTGACAGATTAGTTGATTTGATTTCAAGGATTTAGTGGGGGAGAGGTCGAGGAAGGAAGAGCAAGGTGGGGCTGATTTAATTGCCCTGACCCAATTCGGAATTGGGTAACCCATATACCTGATGGATCCTTGGTATGGGTGGTAATAAATTTAAAAAGGCATGGTCTTCTTGTCCGTTAAGCATTTTCAGAATTAAAAAAATAATAATAAAAGGTTAAAAAGGACGAGAGTATATGGGAAACAGATTTGAACTTGTAGAGTATATGAGCAATAGATCCATAGATTCTTCTTCTTCGTCACCTATAGATGAATAAAACACTCATCGATCTTTATAACATCAACACTCAAAAACCTTAATCATATAAATCCACCATTGATACACCTTCGCAATGGCGCTTATGCTTGTTGAGATCCAGTTGATAAGGACTTACGAAATCATAATTATGAAACTCGAATCGGAAGTTACAGAGAAGCAATTGAGAATCGATTTGTTGAAGACGAATCTCGAAGAAAATATGTGTTTAACAAATCGTTGTAGGAGAAACTCATAGAGACTAGGTTTGATCTCAATCTCTATGATCGATAATATTCAGTTTTTGAATTTGAATTTAAGCCACTTCGTTCAGATTTTAGGTTTTACGTTGAGATCCGTACAGAGATTCGTGAAATTGATTGTGAAGGAACTGGAATCAACGAGCTGGGATCTCGATGTTACCGTTTCAATAAACGCCTCCACCGTTTTCGCGAGTGTTCCAAATATGATTTTTCGTAGCCACAAATGTTGTGTTCGGAGATTTTTTTGCTTTTCGTTTTCTTCACTGTCATGGTCCAGATCCGAGATGGTGGAAGAATCGTTTTCTTTAGTTTTGTTTCGTTTGAAGCAGCGGTTTTCAGAAAAGCATCATAGATAGTTGCTAACTTAGCTACGAAGGTTTATATCTCAACTAATATTATAACACCGGATAATATTAATATTTTATTTATATTTATATAAATATATATATTTTATTTAAAAAATATATTTTATAAATAGATTGATGACCAAATTTTTTAAGAAAAAAATGGTGCACAAAATTTTGATTTGTATTTTTTCTGTGAATAATCTTATAAATTTGAAACTAATTAAATAATTTTTTTCACAAAAGTCAAGTAAACTAAACACTAAACACTAATAAAAAAAACTTTTCATAAACCATATTAAAATAATACTTTAATAAAATACATTAAACACTAATAGAAAAAATCTTCTAAAAATATAATAAGATTTGATAAAACAAATTATTAACTTTTCATCAACTAATAAAATCTCTTTCCATAATTATTCCCATGAGTATAACTTTTCATTATAGTACGACGATAAACAGGATTTTTGTCTAATTGATCTAGGATAAGATGAATTCCTCAATTTTTTTTTTTGATTTAATATTATGAATAACAAAAGTTAAAAGATGAATGAGAAGATGATTTGTTAAGAATCTATACTTTGGTATTTATACTCAAACTACTATAATAATAATTTGGAAAATTAACATAATTGTTGTGTAAAATATTAAATATTAAACATTTTGCTAAAACTAACAATTGTCTTTTCTGGGTATATATTAACACTAAATTGTTTTTTCTATTATTTTTTTTAATTCTATTAATTACATTTTTACTTAAATTGAAAAAAATCTTAATTGATTATCTATTTTACATTTTTATATAGAAAATTATCATTACCAGAAAGTTGAAAATTACCAAACTTTCTGCTATTGACATTTTTGCTTAAACTAACAAATTTTTAATTAATTATTTATTATATATTTTATATAGAAAATTATCATTACCAGATATGTATCACAATATAAATTAGCGATGATATGTGTCAAAATCTAGTGAGTTGTCACTTTGATACGTGTGACATGTTAAACGCGTTTAGCTTTATATAATAAAATATAATTATCCTAACACGTGTCCGTTTTATAGTTCAATACTTCAGTTACATGACACGTCTTTGAGTGGAGATAACCCCTTTTTTTTTCCTTGGCGGTGTTTATGGGCTTTAGTGATGTTTGTAAACCCATTATGTACTTGATATGAATTGAATAAAATGGAAACTTTTGGGAAAAACAAAAATAAAAACTTGAAATTTTCTAATATATACGGAAGGGCACAAGTATCCGTTATCCATCCGACCCACCTTATATTCATCCTATAAAAACAAGTATTTACTTTGAGCAAGACCGATAACAAAACAGATATTGCAAATACTTATAAATACCAAGCCAAGGCCAAGACGTTACCTATCTCGTATCCGTTATCCGCAAATTATCCAAAAATTATCCACAAATACCCAAAAGTATCCACAAGTACAAGTCAAGTAACAAACCGACTCAAAAAATGGGTACTTGTTTGGACGGGTACCCATTCGGAATAAGGCGAGTATCAAGCTAAAAATTTAATTACCTGTCCGAGGTAAGACAAGTATCAAGCCGGCTCAAAAAGACGGATATTTATCTCATGTTCAGGCAGCATATACTTGAACATTTTATTTTTTATGATTTAAAAGTAATTAAATTTTTTAAAATTAATTAAATGGTTTAAAATTTACACATCATATAAACTTTAAACCCTAAACCAAAGTATTTAACTTTAAATCCTAATTTTAAATAAAAAATATTCAAGTATCGGCTCATCCATTTAAAAACCTTTAATTAAATTATTGATAAAAAAAATCCTCAATTAAAAGATTTAATTAAAAAAACCTCTCAACTATTATTCGGTTCATTTAAAAACCTCCAACTAAATTATTAATGAAAAAATCCCTCACGTACAAAATTCTAATAAAAACACCTCTTTCTTTATAATTCTGTTTAACATATCTCGTTTAAATTAATATTTTGTGTTGTCTTGTTAAAAATGACATTTATTTTTTATTTAGACTTAAAATAACGCAGTGTTTGTTCAAAAACATTAAGAATTTTTGAAAATCGCTAATGTCAATTTAAAAATTCTAAAATCGTATAAAATAAAAACCGTCATTCGTTATGGACTTATCTTTTAATTCACATGCGTTTAGTTCCTAAAATATACATGAACTTGTTCATATTTATTGTTTTACGCAGCGTAAGATGCAATAGCTTAGTTATATTGATTCATTGTTTTAAATTCTCAATCAATTGTATCACGTTTCTAAATTTGGTGTTATTGAGTGGATGAATTAAATATGGAACAGACAGCGTTCTTAGGAGAAACAAAAAAAGTGAAGCCTTTTGGGGTCAAATTGCTGATTATTGTAATGAGCATTGCTCTTTCCATCATCCACGCGATGGAGATTCGTGCAGAAATCATTACAACTACATAAACAAAATATTGAGCAAGTGGATTGGTGCTTATGATAGTGCTAAGCGTATGCAACAAAGCAGGTGGTCTGAGAATGATAAAAATGCTCATTTCAATTTAATGTCTGAATGGCATGATGTCGGTGATCAACCACGTTATGGTAGTCAGGTAGGAGGAAATACGTGCTCTGAAAGCAGTGGATCTAAGAGATCCCGTGAAAGTGATGGAAGTTTCTCCAGCTTTGTAGGATCTATTGCTCGTCCAATGGGAATGGATGCAACTAAAATAAAAGGTAAAAAGAAAAGCAAGGGCGAATCCATGGAAGTGATCAAAGAAGAATGGAATGAATACAAACAATTGAAAGAGAAAGAGTTGGAGCGATTGGAAAAAAATAGTCGTGCAACAAGAGGAGGCTAATCAACTGATGAAAGAAAAAAACTCAAGTTAAGAAGATGAAAATGTTCATGAAATTAAGTGAGAAAGAACATCTTGATGATCGAAGCAAAAAGTTGTTGGATAAGTTGAGCCACGATCTGTTTGGAAACTAATAATTTGTGTTTTGTTGTTTTAGCCTTTAATATTTTATGCCGCTATCTGCTTTTATCATGTGTGTTGTTTTCTCCTTTAATCATGTTTATTGTTTTCTCATTTAATAATGTTTGTTGTTTTATGCTTTAATAATTTATGTCACTATCTACTTTAATAACGTTTGTTGTTTTCTGCTTTATTTGGAATCTGATGCTTTCAATCAATCTCTTTTAATAATGTTTGTTGTTTTTTGCTTTGTTTGGAATCCGATGCTTTCAATCAATCTCTTTTAATAATGTTTGTACTGCTTTGTTTGGAATCCGATGCTTTCAACAAATCTCTTTTAAATGGAGATTCATTCTTCATTTCATGTACCGAAACCACCAAATTTCATATTACAAAAAAACCATCAATGGATCCATATCAATTTCCTTTTGATATAGAAGCTTACCAAAAGTAGTCTGAAATTGAAAAGAGGTACATCATCAACAGGTTTAGGGAGCGTCGAAACAAAATAGAGGAAAACTATGCACCTCGTAGCAAAAAAAAATATTTCAAGAGGGATCATGTAGCAGCAAACCAGAGATTGATTGATGATTTCTTTGCCAATCAACTTACATATGACGATGCAATATTTCGAAGGTGATCCCGAATGCGAAAACATGTTTTCCTTCGGATTGTTGGGGACCTATCAAGCATCGACAACTACTTTACACAACGAGTTGACGTGGCAAATAAAGAAGGTGTATCTCCATTAGCAAAATATACAACAACAATGCGAATATTAGCATACGGTGTGGCGGTCGATCCGGTCGATGCATACATCAAAATAGGAGGTACTACAACGTTGGAGTGCTTGCGAAGATTATGTAAAGGAGTTATACAACTGTATGAGCAAGTGTATCTAAGGGCTTCAAGTGAAGATGACTTGCAAAGAATTTTGCATGTAAGTGAAATGCGGGGATTCCCAGGGATGATAGGGAGTATTGATTGCATGCACTGGGAATAAAAAAATTGTCCTACATCAAGAGAAGGTTAATTTACTCGAGAAAACAAAGGGACAACCACTGTTATTCTTGCAGCAGTTGCATCTCATATCTATAGATTTGGCATGCATTTTTTGGATGTCCAGGCACACTGAATGATATTAATGTTCTAGACCGTTCACCAGTTTTCGATGATGTTGAAAATGGAAATACTCCAAGGGTAAAGTTCTTCGTGAATCAGCGTCCATATGATATGGCATACTATCTAGCAGATGGTATTTATCATTCTTATCCAACTTTCGTCAAATCAATTAGGCTTCCTCAAAGTGAACCAGACAAGTTATTTGCAAAACATCAGGAAGGATGTCGGAAAGACATCGAACGTGCATTTGGAGTGTTGCAAGCTCGATTTAAAATCATTCGTGAACCAGCTCGCATGTGGGACATAACCGATTTGGCTATCATCATGAGATCATGTATCATATTGCATAATATGATTATCGAGGATGAACGAGATACATATACTCAACATTGGACCGATTATGATCAATCAGAGGCAAGTGGGTATAGTACACCACAACTATTCTCGACTGAGATGCTACCTGTATTTGCAAATCATGTACGTGCTAGATCCGAATTGCGTGATTCAAATATTCATCACGAATTGCAAGCAGATCTAGTCAAACACATATGGGCAAAATTCGGAATATTTCGTGATTAAAATATTTTTTAAGTTGTAACGTAAGAGTTTTAGGTTTTATGAGTATAATATTGCACTAAATAAGTTATGTGTGTTTTAATAAAAATTAAATGTGTTTTAAGGCTGGACAAAATATTTGAACCCGAATCCGAACCGAAAACCCCGAACCCGAACCAAATCCTATTTTTGAAAAATACCTGAATGGTTCTTATGTCCCTGGTGGTTCGGATTCGGATCAGATTCGGATATATCTGAAAGCCCGAAGTACACCCGAAATAACCGAAAGTATATAAGCCTAACCATTAACCCTGATTCCTTTTCTTTATTTTCTTTCCTTAGTCGGCTGCTAAAAAAAAGTAAAGTGGGACGACGATACAACTTCCTGACATAAACTAAATATAATTCTAAAGCAGTAAAGTTATATCAATTAAATCTTCAAAATTGTCACTCTCCTCCTTTTCAGATTTCTAGAAATCGCTCTGAGGTATGAATCCCCTTTCTCTTCAATTTTGATTTCAATTGTTTAACCTTTAGAGTTTAGACACGTCATTATGATGTGTATGTTTTGATCCGGTTATTTTGGGTGTAAAATACCCGAACCGAACCCGAATCCAAAACTCGATCCCGAACCGAAATTGTCAAATACTCGAATGAGGGCTAGAAACCAAAACCCGAAAATCCAAAAAACATGAACCGAACCCGAATGGACCTCCGAACGCCCAACCCTAGTGTGTTTTAATAAAATTATATGTTTTCATAAAAATGTGGGATAGGATTTTAAATTTTATTAAACAAAACCATTGTAATATATAAAAGTAAAATGAGCGTTGAATGATTAGGTGAAAGAAAAAGAAAATCATGTGGATAAAAAAGTAAGGTGTTTGAATGTTAAAACCATCGTAGATAGTGTTAGTGACAGTGAATTTCGTGCATTTCCTTCCATATCAAGTCTCAATGATGTAATGTTGACTGTTATCTCTGTGGTGTACTCGTCAAGAGTCTCAAAGAGAGACAATCAAAACGATTACATAAGAGTAAGACAGTAGCATCACAAACACAGCACAATACACACTAACATATATGATAAACCACTTAAACATTTCTACAAACAAAATGATGAACATTAGCGTTTGCGTTTCTCTAATCGACCCAAACGCAATCGCTAAACTCAATGCCTCTAGAGTACATTTTTTCGAGACAAAAAAGTCCAAAATCTGAAGAAAAAATATACACATTTTGTTAAAGAAGAGACTATTTTTTTCCAACTTCCTCCTATTTAAACGCACCATCAAGCTTAAACACTAAAGAAACCACTCCAACTCTGGTTCCTAAAAATTACATAGATCTGTTAGCTGCTGTTCTTCAGTCAGGCTAAGTTGTTGTTGTAACCACAGAGTGATCTACGCAACATCCTGACGTGCGCTTCTCTGTGGTTCTTGCTCGTTCTTGTCCAAGTCTACTCCTTCTAGTGACGGGACTGACGAAAACTTATTCTGCAAGAACCAGGATGAGAGAAAACAGCAACTTTCATATCTATGTTCAAGCAAATTGTGGATCTGGCAGAAGGAAATTTATTGTAATATACCTTGAGAGAGCTATTTTCAGCAAGAAGCTCTTCATATTGGCTTTTAAGCTTGTTAATTTCTGCTCTAAGAGTTGAGTTTTCTCCATTCAAAACCTCTGCTCGTTGTGCTAGCTCATCACATTCCGCCTGAACACACAGAAAAGAAAAGAAAAAGCTTTTGATCATTCATACTCGGTAGGCATGATGCTAGAGCGGTTTGAAGAAATATGTTTATGATATACCTGTTTACGCAACCTGGATCTACGAGCAGACTCCCTATTGGATTGCTTCCGTCTCTGTCGCTTAAGCTCTCTCTCATCCTGATTTCACAAAACAATCAAACAAGCTGCTTGAATAAAAGGAGAAGTAGGAAGAGGACACACTTACACAAACCTGTAACCATGGCTGTGATTGGGAACCATCTACTACAACTCCAGGAACTGCTGCAGAAACATTCCCATGACTGCTCCAATAATCCATTCCGATATTTAGATTAGTTGGTGGGCCTGGAACACCTGTAGCCGACACTGGCATGATCGCGACGGTCTGGTTCACCGGAATATTACTTCCATTGCGGGGTGGTCCATGATCAAAACCACCACTTTCTGAAGCTGTTTCACCTTGAATTACGAAATAAGAAAGAGCAATCTCTGAATATGCAGATTTCAATATTTTGGTAATTTCATGTTAAGAGATGAGAATTAAAAAGCTAGAATAACCAACCATCCTTCCCATTGTGTCTAGAGCCAGAGTCCTAACAAAGGTGCAAAGCAAATCAATACCATGATCATATTCATAAACGCTCCTTAATCTCTATATGAAATCCAAAGTAATGATTTAGTGGATTGCTAGAAACTTACGTTTTGTGAATTTGCATCACTTCCTTCACTTGAACCATCAGAAGCACTCTCAGCACTGTAAAACCGGGAACAAATCTGACAGTTTCAGCAAATCTACTCAATGACATTATCATAGCCAGCAATCATAAGTCCTGAAGTATTCAGTATGCCAACACGATTTTGATTTTTATACAATTATGAAGTCACCTACCTTTTCGAACAAGCTCCATTAGGTGATGCTCCTGAGGCTTTTCCAGTCTCATTGTTCTTTCCTATAATCATATTCAAACTTCCCAAGCTTCCTTTTGATCTTTTGATTGGCAATTTTTCCTTCACTTCAGATTGTTTAGCATCACCCTCGATACCACTTCCAGTATTTCCCTGAAACCAAAACATTCCTCAAGCAAGATCCAATTTGACCCAGAACCTAATGAAAAAAATGATAAAATGCAAAACTCACAGAAGCTTCAGCCATTCCATTACGAGAAGGCATTGCATAAGGACTGTATGGATAAGATCCCTGTTGCATCACGGAACATATTAAGATAAATTACATAAACATTCATTATTTCGTGTACATAACCAAATATCTAAAATGTAGCAGTACCGGAGGTAATGAAGGATGAGCGTACATGCCACCTGGAGGATACATCGCAACGTATGGATGAGGCGGTGTTCCATAAGGAGGCATCATATGCTACAAAAAGAAAATATAAATTTATTTAAGTGATGTTACATTCATGAATCAGCACTATTGTTTTGGAGAGTCTAACGAACTATTTCTGTTTAGAGAAACTTAATCTTGATTAAATCTACACAAATGTGAAATGCCTAAGATAATATTTCCCAAGTATGCAAATACTAATAGCATACGTTTTGTGACTCGTCAAGTAAGCCCCTAAAGCTCCACAGAGTGCTTTAAAAGCATCTTAAATAATCCGAAAGAAACATGGGATTATATGGAAAACCAATTTGGCTTACCTGAACGCCCCACATATAAGGGTGAGGTTGAGGACTTGATGCCACGTAACCATGAGGGGGCATAGGAGAATAAGCCTGTTCAACAAGAACAACATGAGCCACATAATACCACCTGAATGCAACAAAGAAACAAGGACAAAGGAATCTCGTATTAGACCTGGAAACCAGACCAATCTTGAGTAGCCATTCCAACACTCGCAGCAGAAGAAGGTTCCTACAAACACAAAACATTAAACATCAAAGCATGACACTAAAAAAAAAACACTTTGCTAAATCAAAATTACACCAATGCAAACCTGCGAAATAGCAGTAGCAGGAGCGGAAGAAGAAGATGAAGGCGGTGGAGTCTTAGGTTCTTTCTCTTTACCCGATTTTTCCATCTCGCTGCTACCCATTAATCACATTCACCAACATTTAAACGACCAGTGAACAAGTTCTGCTTATAGCTAAAAACCTACCAAATCCAAAAATCAGATTGTTACAGAGTTGGGTAAAGATTTCTCCAACTAAACATTGACCAATACAGTTCCTCAGCATTTAGCTGATAAACCCAGAAGCTAAAAAGGTCACATTTTACTCTCAGGATGCAAAAAGCCAAAAAAAACCTAGCTTTTATAAGTTAATAATGCCGGAGAAGCCAATAAGAGACTATAACACAAAATCCAACAAAATCTAAAGAATTACACCGAATCCAGAATTTATTGCAATGTTAAAAACTGAATAGTTATTGAATTTTTGTTCAAACGTAATTGAAACTAGGGATCGGTGGAAAAATTACCTGAAGATCTGCAATGTTTGAGAAATCTGAGCAAAACCTGAGATGTGAAATGAATTAAAAAGCTTTAATTTTGCAGAAATTGGAGTGAGATTGAGAGAATCAAAAGAGAGAATTTTAGAGGTATAAGTTTTTTTTGGTGATTGGTCGTGTCGTGTTTCTGACGGGGAAGAGGAGGAAGCTGCGTGGGCTTGACAGGGAATATACTATTTAAATTAAGCACAAATCTTTATCTTATTTATGAAATTAACCCCGTAAAATCTCACAATAAAAATTTTGTACCCACATTTTATATGATATGTTAAAACTCATAATAACGCCCAAATCTTTATCTTATCTTTAAAATTAACCCCATAAAACCTCTCAATTGAATTTTTGTACCCACATTTAATGACTTTTTTTTTTTTGTCAACAACTTTATATTAATTAGAGAGACTCAAATATCCACGTAAGAGAAACAATGTTTACATACATGACATAATGCGGGTAGACACAAACATTATGTACTAATTTGTCCGCTTTAACATTAGCGTTAAGAGAGACAAGGAAAATAAAATAATGTAAGAATAAATCCTTACTCTTCTCTACTTCCTCTAAATATGATCACTCTGTTGGTGTAGACACATTCGTGATGTTTTCGCGTTATTTCTAGAAACTGATACTTTATCTTGTGTTAAAGAAGAGAGACCCGCAACATTATATATGAGCTACCGTACATCTGTGGAGATATGGGTGCCAATTAAGATTGAGCCCAATACGGCGTCGTGGAGCAAATTCTTAAAATTTGCTATGGAACCACCCACTGGTTTTGGCTTTGAGTTTGGTTATGATGATGACAATTTGTTCATTGACAAAGAGAAGAAAGTCGTCATGTTTTTTAGTTTAGACAAAGATGAAAGCTACAATACGGCTTACATCATTGGAGATAATAGATACTTGAAAAAAGTGGATCTTGAAAAAGTTATGAACTCCTAAGAAGAATCTGTGGAGGCCAGAGAACACATGCATGTATTGTTTTTAGCCACTTGTGTGTTCGAGCTCCTATGTTCCAATTTTAGTGCAAATCAACCAAAGTGCAGGACGCAAAAGGAAAGAGAAGAAGAGGAAACACAAAAATAAAAATAAGAAGAGGAAGCGCAAAAGTAAAGATAAGAAGAGGAAGCGAACCAAAAAGGTGTAACCAGTGCCCAGAAAAAAGAAGACTAACTATTAATTTTAATTTACCCCTTTTCACGATAGTAGCTTATAACTTTCTTGCATTTCATTTTGATTAATTTATTTTCTTTTCTTTTGCAATGTACTCTGAACAAGACTAGTTGATAATTATTCTGTTTATGTTTAGTTAAACCTGGATTTTGCTTTCCATAAAGCTATATTCATCGGTTCCAACACTTAGAGATGGTATAGAGACAACGACCATAACTGATAATTCACGAATAAGGGCTTCCTAGATTTGTTAGGATCATGACGAGTACGCGGACTTTGAACACTTATAGAATGTAGATGCATAAGTCAATGGAGAGAGAGCATCGGCCGGATTCAAAATGTTCTTTACACAGCCTGCATCAAATATATTCTGCAATGCACCAATTTAAGAGGTAAAGCTATTGCAATCACGATTCATATAAAAAAGATTTGTTTAGTGTGTCTCATGGTCGTTCCTAGCATTGTTTCGGACCTCCAGATCAAGGAAAGAGAGACACACTTGTACTTACGCTCTGCGTAGGATTTAAAATGTTTTATTAAGTATAATCTGTTAAAATAAATTGATAAATAATTTAATTATAATATTTAAAATATTTATAATATTTTTGAGTTTTGAAAATATACATACACATATTATCATTATATTTATATGGATATTCAATAAACAAACATAGTTTGTTCGGATGATAATTATATTATTGTCTTTTTAAAATTTTGTTAATCGTATATATTGTGTTACATTTGATCTAATATAATATGTTAACATGGATGTTATCATTTAGATGATAATTTTATTTATTTTTACTAATTTGATGCTTATTTATTTAATTTGGACATAAAAAAAATAAAAACAAATATTTTGGCCCATTAAAACCACTTCTAGAAATTCTCGAGCACCAGAGATGGTAAAAATGCCAAAATCGACCCAGATAATTTGCAATACGTTTTTTCATACATAAACTATGCCACCCTGCATTTAGCAACCCGAACACTCAAATATTTCAAATTTTAATCCTGAACTATGTGAATTTTAGCCGATTCATATGAAACTCTTAACGATGTTAATTAGATGTCTAACGATGCTGACTCAGCCATCAACATGGCATTGCGACACCGTGAAACGACGTCGTTTTGTCGCTTTGGTTGTGTTGTTGGTTTAGTAAACTGACGTCGTTTTAAAATTAGGGAAAAATCAAAATTAGGGTTCATTTTTTCAATTTGGGGCAAAATAGAGAGAGGGATTGATTGAGCGACTAATCTCTCCTCTTCTTCGATTTGAGTGGTTCTTCGCCAAAAGAGGGAGTGAGTATATGGGTTCGTTCGATTCAGTTTGACGAAGAGAGTGAGTTTTGTGTTCTTCTTGTTCTTCGGGTTGAGCGTAGTGTTTAGTGTGGATGGGTGATCGAATAAGAGGTTTTCCAACGGTATGCAGGTGTGGTGAAGCTGTAATGATCGTAAGACAATGCCACGTTGGCGGCTGAGTCAGCATCATCGTTAGACAGCTAATTAACGTCGTTAAGAGTTTTGTATGAATCGATAAAGTTTACATAGTTCATGATTAAAATTTGAAATATTTGAGTGTTCGGGTAGCTAAATGCAAGGTGTCATAGTATAGGTATGAAAAAACATATCGCAAATTGTCTGGATCGATTTTAGCAGTTTTCTCAACCAGAGATGAATTGTTTCCAGAGGCGAACAATTTTAACTTTTATCTTACACAAATTCTTGTATGGTTTGACATCATAAATATCAGAAAAATAAGATATAATATTGTCTAGAATGAATTTTACTTGTACAATATTATTTTTGGGTATGATTTGAATAAGATGAAAAATTGAAAAGGTTATACTTTTACTTGTATAGATGTGTCATATCAACATCATAGAATAAAATACTTTATGAAACTATAATATTTTATAAAAATGTTGTTATAGAATATTTTTAAATGGAATGATATAATATATATTTATTATATTTCGTTCTTTTAAAAAAATTGATGCAATATCGCACTAAAGGTGTAATTACAAATCTTCCGTTTTTACATTTATGTTAATATATAGGTTTAAAAGATATATGTTTAATAAACCAATTATATTAAAAGTTTTCCATTTAAAATTAGTTATTAGTTATATTATATATATATATTGCCTAAAAATGTAATAAACCTACTTCTATTTTAATTAGATATAATATAATATTTAAAGATTATGTATATTTTTATATTGTAAATCTTCTTTTTAAATTAGTAATATTAATGTTTAGTTATACTATATATATGTTGCCTAAAAATGATGTAATAAACCTACATTTATATATATATATTCGCCAAAATAAGGTGTAATAAATCATATTTTTTAATTGAATATACTATATGGTTTTAAGATTATATATATTTGAAATTTAAATGTAATGGCATTAGAATGTAATTTCTAATTAGTGATGTCTTATTTCATAAATTATGTTGAGAGTCGTTGTGAGGACGACACGTCATAATGACACTGATATAATATAACATGTAAAACTAAATTTATTTTTATATAAGGTTTCTCAATTAATATATAAGAGATGAGGGACCAAAATTTGAACACTAACAATAAATTAAAGATATTTGACAAATTCTTTTTTATACATATCCGAACCAATCTTTCTTTCTTTATGAACATAAACATTGACTCAACCTTATATGATTTATGAAATTCTAAACTACTTTATCATATAATAGTATTATATCTGGTGCTATAGCACAAGAAAATAATATTATGTTACATTTAATCTATATTTTTATGAAAATATGTTTTATCAAAACATATATAAAAATTATATTTTATGATTAGATCGATCGCCAAATTTTTGAAGAAGAGAATGGTACACAAAACCTTGATTTATATTTTTCGGTGAATAACCAGATAAATTTAAAATTAAGTAAATATATTCATGGAAATGGAGTTATTATTAGTTGATGAAAAAGTAAATTTTTTTATTAGTGTTTAGTTTACTTGATTTTTGTGGAAAATACTATTTTAAAATATTTACTTTTTGGTATTACTTTTTCATCAATTAATAATAATTTCATTCGTATGAATATTATTTAGAGTAAGACAAACTTCTGAATTCATTTTTCTGAATTTAATATGAAGAGTAAAAAACTAAAAAATGATTGAGAAGATGAATTGTTGAGAGTCTAAATTATTGTATTTATATAACCAAAGTACAACAATATTAAATTGAAAATTTAACATAATCGAAAAGTTATATTTTGTGTTATTAACATTTTTGTTAAAACTAGAAACTATCAATTTTATATTTTTATATAAAAAAATTACCAGAAAATTGTATTTTTTTTACTATATTGACATTTTAGTTAAAACTAAAAATTATCAATCTTTTTTTTTTTGTTATGTTTTTTTGTGTGTAAACTGACCATTGTCTATTTAAAAAAATAATTTGTCTTTCCTGTTGACAAACTTCCCTAAATTTGGTTTTGAAGATGCCACCATTAACATTTACTTAAAAACTAATCAAAAATCTTTTGTAGTCGGTTCAAACGACAAGTAAAGTTAATCACAACTCCTAATCTTATGTTTTCTCTCTTTTGACTAGAGAGACTTGACTTTATTAACACGAAGTCAATACTAATTAATGCTTACTAAGAGATTTGATGACGTGGCAAGATCTAAACTGTTAAATCATTCTTCAATCGAGACCGTCGAATCTCCCATAGGAGCGATCCCATTTCTTTTCTTCCTTTCCTTCCTCCTCTCGCCTCTCACGACAACTCGAAGATCAAAGTTTTAGTAATCATCTCTGCTGAATCATCTCTGGAAACGAAGCAGAAATGGGTTTCGAGGATGATCCGTAAGCTCTTCTCCTTTCTCATCAATTCAAATATTTAGCTTTGTTTTGCAGATAAAAATCCCAGCTTCACCCCCCTTTGATTGAATCTAGGGTTATCGAAATCGATATTTTCGATTTTTTCAATTTTCGATTTTAATTTGATTGAAAAGGAGTATTTTGTTTCATGGGCATACAAAAAACTTCCTTTTTTTTTCGTAATCCTTATGTGTTTCAGATTCATAGGTTTTGTTTTTTTTCCCAGGTACCGTGATGTTGATGGAGAGCCAATAGTTGACTTTGATGACTTTGGAAATGATCGTGAGCCATCAACAGAGCTACTTCAGGATTTTGATGAAGACTTGGCTGATGATATTGGAGATTGGGATGGTGAAGGGTCACAAACGCCTGTTTATGATAACGATAAAGTAGCCAAACCGAGGAAGAGGTTGGTGAAGAAAGCTTCTAGTGAACGTGAGACTATCGATGTTCCTGAATTGATTGATGAGGATGTGGAGGATGCGGAGTTTGATGAGTTCATGGGAGGAAGAGGAGGTGGTACTGATTATGATGATAAGGTTGGTAGGAAGAGGAAGAAGGAGAAAGATCGAAGTAGTAGTGGTAGTGGGAAGGAGAAAAGGCATAAGTTCCCGAACCGTGGCGAGAGGAAGTCAGAAGAGATTGATGAGATGTGGAAATCTATTGCCCATAACCCAGAGGTGCACTACATTGGCTATACTTATAAGATTGCGTGAGACAGAATTTTGTTTTTTTCAGACTTATAAAAGTGTTTCGTTTCTGTTATAGAATGATGAAGAAGGTGTTAGGACTATGGATGACGATAATTTCATTGACGATACTGGTTTAGATCCTTCTGAGAGGTATGGAGGCGACGCTGGAGACCGTTCTCCAACACACTATCCTCAGGTATGAGTAGGGTCATGAATTTTTAATCTCTAAATATAGTTTTTGTTTGATGATACATAATGCTTTTGTTATGAATAAACAGGCTGAGGAGGGTGAGGAGGATGATGAGGTAAATAACCTTTTCAAAATGGGGAAGAAAAAGAAAAAGACTGAAAGAAATCCTGCTGAAATTGCGCTCTTGGTTGAGAATGTAATGGCTGAACTTGAGGTCACTGCTGAGGAAGATGCAGAACTAAATAGACAGGGGAAGCCTGCTATCAACAAGCTTAAGAAACTTTCGCTTCTTACTGATGTACTTGGAAAGTAAGTTGCTAACTTACTGTTATCCTATACAGTTTCTTTCTAACAATCTATTTTGTATAATCGTATATTCGTCTTTATCCAGGAAGCAGCTTCAAACAGAATTCCTGGACCATGGAGTCTTAACTCTGTTGAAGAATTGGCTTGAGCCTCTTCCAGATGGAAGCTTGCCAAATATAAACATCCGTGCAGCTATTCTAAGAGTTCTTACTGATGTATGCTCCTGTTTTCCTGTTGAGATATTTTGCGTGATTTTGAACCTTTCTAGCTCCTTTATCAATTCCTGAGTCTGTCTTGCAGTTTCCGATTGACTTGGACCAGTACGATAGAAGGGAGCAATTGAAAAAGAGTGGGCTTGGAAAGGTTAGGATACATTACCTGATACAAATTGACGAATCGGTATGTAGGATTTATACTCAGGAACTAAAATTTGCTCTGGCAGGTCATTATGTTCTTATCAAAGTCCGATGAGGAAACTAATTCCAACAGACGACTTGCTAAGGATTTGGTTGATAAATGGGTAAACATCTTTTTCAATAGCTCCAAACCCTGGAATCAAATTCCAACCATTTGCTTACTGTATGCTTGATGTTACAGTCTCGTCCAATTTTCAACAAGAGTACTAGGTTTGAGGACATGAGAAATCTCGATGAAGATAGGGTTCCCTATAGAAGGCCACCAGTGAAGAAGTATATCCCAAAACCTTTTATTTTTCGATTTCACTAGCTTTCACATTTCATATACTGATTCATAACTTCTCTTCTTGTTCTGTTGGGGTTCACATAGACCTAGCAACAAAGCTACAATGGAGTCCAGAGATGGTGACTTTGACTTGGATATTCGGTATGGAAAAAATATTCCGAATTTGTAGATATTTGAACTTCTAAAAGATATGTTTTAACATTACTCATTGTTTGTTGATAAATATGCAGGGAACGTAAATCTGGACTGACTTCGGGTCAGAGTTCAAGGGGAGACAGGCAAATGACAATGAGGCCGGAAGCAACCCCATTGGACTTTTTGATCCGTCCTCAATCCAAGATTGACCCGGATGAGATCAGAGCCCGTGCGAAACAGGTTTCTCAGGACCAGCGTCGGGTCAAGGTAAAATACTTTTACCGTTTATCCTTCATCAGTGGCAGACAAGACACCATATAATTACCGATTTTAGTCTGGAAAACATTTAGACTCGGCTCTGTATACAACCGAAATCCTTCTTGTCGTAGTATATAAACAAAAACCTTTTGTTACTCTTTCTTTTCTCTTATAGTCCTTGAGCTGGCTCTTTTGTGTTATAATTGCAGATGAACAAGAAACTTCAGCAGCTAAAAGGAACAAAGAAGAAGCGGCTGCAAGCCACAAAGGTGAGCGTGGAAGGTCGGGGTATGATCAAGTACCTGTAGAGAGGTTACAACTAGACCAGACCATCGAGCCACATTGGAACTGGTTATTCTATCGTGTTAATCCTCCAACTTTGCTTGGATCAGTGTTTAAAGGTCTTCGAGGTGAAGTCAAATACTCGAGGCATTGGGGTTTTATACTTATTTGTACTCTTCTATAAATGGTTTGCTTTGAGTTTCTAATGTAATGGGAAGTGAAAACACTGTTTGTCACTTTCTTCTTGAGAGCAGAAATATTACTATATTATGGTAATCAGTTTTCAGTCCGTTTCACAATAAATCAGCTGAGCCTCGAGGATGGTTTCTAATTTCTTTATTTTGTTTCATAAATATCACAATCAAACCATTATATATCCAACTAAAACCATTAAAAAAAAAAGAGTTTAATACATTTAAACGAAAATATTAAATTATAGTTTGATATTTTGAGCTAGTTGATGGAATAAAACATTGTGTGATAAGCTGAAAATTTCCTCCAACAACTATACATTGTAAAGACTATCTACTTCAAAATTTATGTGTTGTTCTTAATGCAGAGTTGGTCTTCCAGTGGTAATTTAGCACCACATTATTCAATAATCACCACTTGGTAAATACTAAATACTATAATTTACTTAAGAAATTTGAATTGGTCTTGGTGTAGAGTTGGCTTTACATAATAATTTAGCACCAAATCAATCACCACTTGGTAAAAGACTACTCCCTCCGTTTCAAAATAAGTGTCGTTTAAGATTTTCAATGTAAAGTTTGGTATAAAATATCTAATTTAACCTCAAGTCCATGAAAGAATATCAAAAGTCAATTTAAATTTAAAGGGTATAAGAGAAGTTTTAATATGTTTTCTTAATTTGTGTGAAAAGTGTCATAATGACATTTATTATAAAACAGAGGGATTATAATTTACTTGAGAAATTTGAATTGGTCTTGGTGTAGAGTTTGGTCTTACATAATAATTTAGCACCAAAACAATCACCAGTTGGTAAAAGACTACCAAACGACTATAGTGTGTTAATAATATTGTAGCACCAAATAATTTTAAAAGACTAAAGATTTGGTCTTTAAATTATAATAACTTAGCACCGTTTGGAAGGTCTATATATGCTTTGTGTTTTGGATTAGAGGGAATAGAAGAAAGCAAAAGTGAGAATTGGAGGGCCCTTTGTTGAGCAAGAGTGATGGCCATTCTTCATCAAATGAGGAGCACATCGTCGACATAACTTCCGATGAGCAAACAACAAATGAGGCTGACGGTGTTCAGTGGTGTGGTCCATGTGTACAGATGAATATGTTTGGAATTTGATCGATCTTGTTCTAACTTTGGTCCAGATTGTAGCAGCCATTGTAGTTATGGCTCGGGCAAAAGATAAGCATCCACAAATATGGATCGTTGGTTACACTTGTGGTTGTATCGCCATTCTCCCTTGTCTATGTTGGCGTTTCTGGCATTATAGCCCATGTGTTAGCTCAGACTCACAACAAGCTATAAAACGTGTTACTTATTTTCTTAGATATTAGAAACCGAATCGATAATGGTTTTTTATATATTGGTCTTGCAGAATCAACGAACTGATGGACTTTTGGAAGAAGGTGCTTGAATGTTTCTTTGTGGGTTGGGTTGTGTTGTGTTGCTTGTACTGTATATGACTGACAACTTTCTAAAACAAAATTTTGGTTTGAACCAGAACAATACTTATGTTATTCTTACAAACGCTATTTATGATCTCTAATCTCCAAAATTGTGAATAAAGTGTATTCCTTGTCTTCAAAAGCAAACGCATCCAAAATATTATTTCTTTTTATATCTTTCTAAAAAGATCAGAAACAAAGAGAAGAGGAAGAAGAAAAGCAACAAAATCCCTAATTTCTACTTCCTAATCTATCATCTACTCACTCCAAATCTTGAAGATGCAAAAACATATGAACCAGCAACGCAGACAAGAACAGCAAGAACCAATGAAAAGAGCTGAAAATTAGCCAGAAACTCTCCAGAGACTTCGGAATCGACTGATCTGCAAACTACAGAGTTTTGTTTTAAACTGCAGCCTTGAGGCATCATAGGGCCATAGAGAGTGAAAGCTGTCTGATAAAACCATAGGCCTTGAAGAGTCATTGCAATGCCATTGCATAGATCTACTGGGAAGCTTGTAGGGCAGATTGCTCCTGCGGTTGAGGAGATAACGCAGAGACCGATGAGAAAGACGAGGAGGAGATGGTAATAACCTTCAAGACCTTTGTGGCTTGTGGAGTGGAAGAAGAAGAGGAGACATTCTGCCGTAAAAGCTGTTGCAGCAACTAGACACAGAGCTTCTTGTGGCAGAGGAAGTAACCTATGACAGATAAAAAGCATCACAGTGAATATATTTATTCATATAAATACATATCGATATCCATTTCTACGGTTGTTTACATCATAAAACATGTCAAGAATCACTAATAAACCACTTTTGAGTTCATATCACCAAAAATCCAACCTGACTTCCCGAGCTAAATACCAATCTTGATGAATCTGTTGATAGTCAAATCATTTTATTAATGATTTAGATCCATTTACAGGTGTTTCATTGAAAAATGAAGTCAATAATCACTAACAAACAACTTTTGAGCTCTCAAAATCACCAAAGATCTAACCCAAATTCAAAGCTAATATACTAATCTTGATGATCTATTGATAACTGAATCATTTTATCATTGATCAAGATCCATTTTTAGGATTGTTTTCATCGAAACGAAGTCAAGAATCACTAATAAACCACTTTTGAATTCTCAAAATCAACAAGGATCCAACCTAACTTCAAAGAAATATACCAATCTTGAATCTTGATGAATCTATCAATAATCGAATCATTTTATCAAACGATCTTGATCCATTTCTAGGATTATTTTCATCGAAATTTAAGTCAAGAATCATTGAAAACCCAACTTTTGAGTTCTCAAATCACGAAAGATCCGACCTATAACTAATTAACTAGCATTGCCATAAATGGTATCATTTAATACCTTGTTTTCTCGGAGAGCAAAGCGATAAATCCGAGGATGAAGAACATGAGAAGCATCCCAGAGTGCTCGAAATCATTCATGTGGGAAGGATTCAGAACACCATTAACAAAGAACTTGAGATGAGTTGAGTACAAAAACTCGATGCACAAGTCAATGAATGAGCCAATTGTAACAACGTAAAGCTCCAAGTACTTGATCCTATCATTGAAACCAGGAACAGGGTGCCAAACTCGAACCCGAAATGATTTAGGATTCGATATGAATCGAACCACTGAGCTCCAAATGTGCCATACTCCAACCAAAAAGAACAATGTACCTGGCAAAACATGACCCTTGAAAGATCCCATCTGTCTTTCAATTCCTGATCAAGAGAAAGCAATTAGAACAGTTCTTCATTATCAAGAAAAAGTTACAGATTCTAAACCCATAATCCAAAGAGAGGTATACCCTGTAAGAAAAATGCAGATCAGATTCCTCCTTCTTCTTCTTTTGTGGATTTAGATCAAAGATACTCCTAACTTCTCAGCAAAGTCAGAGTCGTCGATGAAAACGAGAGAGAGAGAGAACAAACAAAGTTTGAGGCTTTGAGATTTAGCTAGAAACTTCACTCAAAATTAATTTCCGTGGAAGAGTAAAAGATTGGTTTTTGACTTTTTTCACGGGGAAAACGTGAAGAAACTGAGAAACAGAACGAAACCCAGAGAACAAAAATAGAAACTTTGGATCAGAAGAACAGAAAAATATAAACTTTCCCCCAGAAAGAAATGATTTGGATCAACCTGGACAAAACAAAATTCTTAAAAGAGGGTTAAAAATGAAACCTTTTTGCGTTTGAGGAGAAAAGGAGAGCAATAATAGGACAATGATAGAAGGAATATTAAATTATAAATTCATCTCTCTCACGTGTCAGATGGGCTTTGATTGGAAGCATTTGAGAATCTCATCTTCTCATCAAAGATAATGATTTTTTAGTTTATCATTAGCTCATTATGTAACTAATCACATTTTCTGTCCATTGATTAGTTTACTTTTAAAGAAATGAAAATAAAGAAATATCTTTCCTAAGTCCAAGTTTGACTAAAAATAAAGAAAATAATATCTCTCTACACCTTACCACTTTATACCAGTCACATTATAAAGGAGATTCTTATGCTTGGTCAAAAAATCTAGAACCAAAGAACCGAACCGAATCAAATCAGATCCAAATAGAAAACTGAATGGGTACCCAAAATATATGAAATATAATTATATACTTAAAATATTACTTATATTTAGATTTGATATAACTCAATTACCAAGAATTACAATTATAAACTTGAAGATTTCAATTATTTTTAAACCAAAATAACAAAAATACTCAAAATAACAAAAATATCCGAATTCTTTTAGTTATATTTAGCAAAATTTAACCAAATTTTATTTAAATTTAACATTTTTAAAATTTTCTAATATTTTGGATATCTGGAACCGAACCAAAAATACTCAGAATCGAACCAAACCAAACCAAAATTTTAAAATATCCGAATGGATACTAAATCCTTCTACCCAAAATACTCGGAACCAAACGTGTCCTACTCAGAACCGAACCGAATATATGAATGCGCAGGCCTAATCGAAGAAGATCGTTTATCTTTCTTAGACATATGATATATGATATAATATAATATTCAAAAAATATAATATTTAAAAACATATGAACATTGTTATTTATGCCAATGACATATGATGTAATATTCAAAAAAAAATAATGTTAGCTTTTAAAAATACTTCTCTTTTAATATTAATAGGATTCACCAATTGATGTAATAAAATAATTTTAAAAAAAAAATCCTCAAGCACAAGTGACTAAAATAACTTGTTGGACTACTGATTAGGCAACTATGATGAAAAATGACTACGTAATCTTTTAGATTTTTAACTAATTGGATCCCTTTATAATTCAAGAAATAATTAGATTTTTCTTGGTTGTTCGAAATTAACTGCTTATTTTATTTGTTTATTTTTTTCTCTAACAAATATATATATATATATATATATATATTGAAAATTAAATTCTTCAAACGTATACTTATAAGCGGGTAATAATCGTAACTTATATATTAATTATAGAGAAAAATGTCAAATAAATGCCAAAGTATGCGAAAAACCCAATTTTATACGCGAACTATCGCGTGCTCAAATCAAATCCTCAACTTTACGACAACATCGATTTTAATTCTCGAGTGTTGGTTTTCGTGCCAGAATTGGATATGCCGTTAACTCACTAAAACAACAGTTTACTTTGGCCGTTTGCTGCAAAACGGTGAGTTTAATAACACTTATTAAGTTATTATTCTTCTTCTTCGTGAAATCAGATTTGCTTCCCCAAATCAATTTCTCTAACGAACACTTCTTCTTCTTCTTCTTCATCTCCAAATCGATTCTTCCCCAAATCACAAGTGCAGAACAAATCAACGATATATTTTGGTTTTTTTCCTTAACAGTTTGATATGATTCATCTTTATAACATTACAGTAGCATCTTTAAGTAGTTACATGAACATAAAGTAAGAAA
Source organism: Boechera divaricarpa (assembly GCA_026770425.1). NCBI lineage: Eukaryota > Viridiplantae > Streptophyta > Magnoliopsida > Brassicales > Brassicaceae > Boechera > Boechera divaricarpa. The sequence continues at coordinate 9,556,558 of CM049182.1, read as the reverse complement.
AATGATTATTTTACAACACTCTGGAAGCTTGATTTTTGACTGATATCAAGAAACTTACTGAAAAAAAATTATATTTTAGAAGAAAGAATGTCTCATTCTCCATCTACCCATGGAAGATATAACACTTCCAAGATGACCCGTCATGGCTCTCATTAAGAAACTGCCAGCTTCCTTCTTACCAAGGTCTCGGTCACGGGAACCAGGTAATACATATTCCCTGACTTGCAATTGGAAATGGAACACTGAGCTCAAGCGAAGAGAGAGCATTGGATTTAGAGGATTTCCGTCTACACGTCGTAGGAAGATCGAAGGATTCAAAGTAGCAGAAGAGCCTTTTGAGTTTTGATCTTCATTTAGATTTCCAAAAGCCATGCTTTCAATGTTCAAACCCAAAACGAAGAAGAGGGTTAAACCAACGAAATCAACGAATCACCGAGAGGGAAAGAGAAGAACGAAGAACGATTCATCTTAATGATTTCTCTTTGATTTTGAAATAAGGGTTTGTAAATTGGGGGAAAAAATTTGGGGATTTCTTGAGTTTATTAAAAAAAAAAAATAAGTGTTATTAAAACTCACCGTTTAGCAGCAAACGGCTAAAATAACGGTTGTTTTAGTGAGTTAACGGCATGTCCAATTCTGGACATGAAAATAAACATTCTGGAATTAAAATCGATGTTGTCGTAAAGTTGAGGATTTGATTTGGGCACGCGATAGTTCGCGCATAAAATTAGATTTTTCGCATACTTGGCCATTTGTTTGACATTTTTCCCATTAATTATATTGAAATACATTTTGAAAAAGTGTATAAAACCCGGTAACGTCTCGCAGTTTCGAAACAGAGAAACTCTCTCTAACGTTTTAGCGAAAATTGAAATTTCAAATTTCTTCAAATCTTGTTTTGAAAAACGAGTAAGATGTTTACATAATCGCGTGGTGAAGCGATTTTAATTTTCTGTTATCTTCTAATTCTTGTCTGGTTTCGTTGAATCAGTTCACATTCGAGATACAAGGGTTTTGATTTTGGGTCGATGATCTCCTGAAGATGTATACGAGTGGTGGATTGTGCGATAGTTCTACCAAATCCATGAAGGTAAGTGTTAGTTTTTTGATTTTTTTTTTTTTTTATTTTTTTTTAGTTTGGAATTTTTCTTAATCGGTGTATATGTTGATTTGGGAATATAGGGGTTTTTATTTGGATTTTAAACTTGTATTTTTTGGTTCATTTTTTCTAAAACGTTACAATTAGGGTAATAAAGTAAAAAAAAAAAATTACGTCAATCAAAACAAAATAAAAAAAAAAAAAAAAAAAGACTCAAAACACGCTCAAACACAACAAAACTAAAACACAAAAACACTAAACTCAACACTCGAAACCAAAGTTTCACTAAAAATAACTAAAATACAGTACAACACAAAACTAAACACAAGAAATAACACAATATCTTCACAAACAATATCTTTCAGTATTGGCAAGAACTTTGAGATTCTGTTACAGATTCAACTTCAGGTGATGTATCTTCCTCTTCCTTTTATTTGTATTTAACAACTATTAATCATTTTGTTGTCAAAGCTGATAGTATTCGAGAAGTTATGAATCGTTTCGGTCAAATGAGCTCACATTTAAATTAAGTATTTGTCTTAACTATTTTTCTACTTGTTATGCTACTCCAAAAGATAAATTTTAGCCACTACAAGTGAAAGTGGTGCCCTGTGACGAAAAGAAAGCGGTAATTAATATATTTATCTCAATATATTTGCTTTATCACTTTTTTTTTTGTCTTGTGACTTCATGTGAAGGGAAACTCGGTGATGATTCAGAATCCAAGAAAAAACTTTCAGATTATGTTGTCAATGCATTTTCAGGTGAAGTACCATTCTTTCCTCATTTCTCTTCTAGTATCGATTTCTTTTATTAGTCTTTCGCAACTGTTAATCATTTTATTCGTCAAAGCTGATGGTATTAGAGGATTAATTAATTCTTTTAGCCAAATGAGGAGAACCAACTTGAAGCCGATCTCGACTGGATCATATATAGTAAGAGTTCCATTATGTTTCTTCCTTGGCGTTAATTTTGTAGTTTTATTCTACGGTCTTAGAATGGTTTTATATTAAGATATAGGATTCTAAAGCTAAAAACTAAAAAGGAAGTGATTCAGTCGCCCTGAAAAATGAAGTCTAGTGAGACAAGAAGCCATTTAACAGAGTCTACAGAGACAGAAGATGTAAGGCTAGACTTGTTTGTAAGTGCATCCATTATTAAATAGATGGATTTGTCTTTATTTAAATCTAGCTTATGAGACTTCTGTTAATCTTCTATGATTATGTCATGTTGGTTTTGATCATATTTGATAAATCTTTTGGATATTCACCTTATGAAGATGGATGGATGGTTGTTCATGATTTTCGTTTGGAGGATTTTATCATACTGCATTACCCTGTCAAGATGAAAAGTACAAATTTGAGCAAACAATCCTTGGAGTAGACTCTGTAAAATTCGTGGTAGTTTCTTTCAAGCTAACGGTGTTTTCATGTGAAGGAAAATCTGGTGACGATTCAGAATCCTAGAAATAAAACAAGAGTTTTACGGTGAACTGTTTCTATTTCTTTTGGTTCATAGAGAATTCTTATCAATACATACTTCACAAAGGACAAAACTGACACTGTAAAAACTGGTTTTTATCTTACTTAATAAACATGTTATATATTTCAGCTATGGACCTTGTTTCCTTTTCAATTAAAAGAAAAATATGCGCAAGCAGTCGAATTCCGTCTTGGATCAGACTTGGTAAGATTTCTAGTAAGATTATTCACTAACATTAACTTTGTAGTTTTATTTTATAGTCTTGTGTATCTAGTATACTGCTAAAAGAATGGCTTTGTATCATGACAGAGGAATCTTATGCTGAAAATAACCAAATTTGAGAAAGCGATTCAGTGAGAGTGTGAGACCCCATAAAGGAAGGGTAAGGTAGATAAACTATCTGTCTCTTTTCTATATTTTTGTTGTTTTTTATCTTTTGTTATGGCCTTATCTCTTTTCTGCTAATAGAATGGTTTTGTCCCAATACAGAGAATTCCCAAGCTGAAAAGAACTAAATTCAAGAAAGCGATTCAGTCGCCCTGAAAAAAGAATGGTCAGGTAGGGAAACCATCTTGGTCTCTTTTTTGTGTTTTCTGGTATTCATCTTTCTAGAATCCTTGGGTGAGAAACGAGTAAACATACTTTTGTTCCAATTTTTATATAATGTTATTTTAGAAACGTCTGCTCTGTTTAAGTCACTTGCAGGAAGAAATAAGGCATATCATACTTCTCTATCAGATCTCGATCTCAAAGGTACGCTACTACTAATGTCAAAGATCAAATTTAGTTATTGGAGAGTATTATGAACAAGAGACAGCCAAAATTTCCTAAGGTAACTAATTCTCCCTGGATAAAAACGAGTAATCATACTTTTGTTCTGATTTTGATATAAAGTTTTTTTTTTTGGAAATGTCTGTTGTGTTTAAGTGACTTGTAACTTGCAGAAATAAGGCTTCTCTATTTGATCTCGATATCAAAGGTACGATACAAATATTTCCTTAGTAGTAAGGTAACTAATTCTCTTTGTCTTATCTAACCCTACTTGGTATATCTTGCAGTGTGTGTATATATTCTCTTTTAGTACATTTATTAGCATATGTCTTATCTATGTGGCCACCGAATTCGGAAGAACAATAGGAAATTCTGAATTGACTCGATTTCCCAATTTGATTCTCAAAATCTGCAGATATATCTGTAAAATCGAGTCAATCCAAAGCTCCTCTTGTTCTTGAAGAACTGAAGAACCTTCAAGAACACATCACATCACACATTGCTACAATGCCTTCTTACACAGATTATAAATCTCTTCTGGATTACAATACAAAAACCCATCTCAACCAGCTTTTCTTGAGTCACTGATGAAGATGCTTTGTTGTGAACAGGTGGCACAAACAACCGAAGTGGTACTGATCATTACATGAAGAAGAAACCTGGACACAGATTTGTCGAATCCTGGGAAGATATGTTTGTTCTTCTGTTGATGCAACGTGTCCATTGTTATGCGTAAATTTAGCTGGTGTGCGAGCTGTAAAGCTCCAGATTTTTGATAGTTGATAGGATTACATTTCGAAAGATGTTTCTTTAAGTTAGAACGAAAGAGTACTGGAAAATGTTGTTTTGCATTGTTTAGATTATATTGCGTCTACCCTTTTGGGTAGCTTTTCTTTTGGATCTCGTTTCAAAGTATTGTATTAACTGAGTTGGAACGAAAAAAGATGTAGCCTTTTAAGGTCTTTTAGTCAGATTCTGAGAGATCAAGAACTATTCATCATCATTATCTTGTATGTTCAATGCAAATTTAATAGACTGTAGATCATGTAAAACATCATGGACCCCTTTGCTTAGATCCTCAAACTGTTGCTTCGGTATCTGATATGTCACTTCACCATTTTCGCCAACTTGCTCCCGCAAAGTCACCATCTCTTCCAGTAACTTATTAGCCTTGCTGATATCGAGATGAGTTTTTCTCGGTGATTCTTGATTGGAAACTATGATGCTTGTGTCAGTATTTCTCTTCACAACAAAATTGCCTCCAGACGATGAATTACCACACGAGTTGACATTTTTTGAGGATCTTGGTGACTTATTCCTCGTTGAAGAAGGAGAACCAGAAACAGATGGGGACTTGTTCATTTCTTTTGAAACTCGGGGGCATGGGAGATTGTTGTTACCACGCGAACTGACAGCTTCAGGAGATCTTGGTGGCTTCGTCCTAGTTAAAGAAGAAGAAGAACCAGATAAAGAAGATGACCTGTACGGTTCTTTTGAAACTCGCGGGCTTGGGGGATTTTTCTGACCACGCGAGTTAACAACTTCAGGAGATCTTGGTGACTTCTTCCTCTTTAAATGAGAACCAGGAAAAGATGGTGGCGTGTTTGATTCTTTTGAAACACGTGAGCTTGAGGAATTGTGGTGCTTTATGTAGTTCTCTCGCTTGGGAGGAAGAGAAACAGACGATGTATGTCTTGGAACCCGAGGAGAAGAGCTCGATCGTTTGGCTAAGTCTGCTACCCGAGGTAACATTCTTGGTTTTTTGACAGGAGAATCTGTTATAGAAAAGCAAGACATCAATCCAGAAACAAGGGAATCAACAGTGAGACCTGAACATGAGAGCACATCATTTTACCGCTTTGCTTTGGCGAATACGTATGTGCCTTGGATGTAGATCTCCCAGGAGAGCTAGGAAGCTGAAACGTGACATGACCCTGACCCTTTGTTCCCCCCGAGCCCCTGAGAGCTCCCTTAAGATCCTTAACATCATCCGCTGCTCTTCTCGAGCTTCTATCAGGGCTCTTTGACGATCTAGGTGATGGTCTCTGAACCGATTTAGGCTTATCAGAGCTTCTATCAGGGCTCTTTGGCGATGATGATGTCTGAACCCATTCAGGCTTATTATCAGACCTTCTATCAGGGCTCTTTTTTGGTCTAGGTGATGATCTTTGAACCCATTCAGGCTTCTTTAAAGGACGCTTAGTTGCTTGCTCTGAACCCATGAGACTCCCTGCATAGCTACTACTGCCATGGCTCCGACCATCTGTTCTACTCACCTCGATCCTTGATCCAGTAACAGAAGTCTCTCTTTCTGTCTCCGTTTCCCTCTTCTTTACCACTTCTTGATCTTTTCCCTCAGATTTTACAGCTGATGTTTTCCACTTCCCTGGGGAAAGAGATGTTGCCTTTGTTGGGGTCGTTACAGCAGTTATTGTGGTCACATGTTTCTGCTTTGGATGTGAAGCGAGAAGCATGTGGAAAATTTTCTCAGCCTCAGACTGCAAAACCGCAACAGAAAGCTTCCACCACCGAAAGTACCCAACCGTTATATCAGCCTCATGGAGCCGGGCAGGAAAGTACAACATTCCATCAGCAATCGGACGGATATAATCTTTCCAGGCCAATTCCGGTGTCTCACTTCTAGCTGGAACTACGCCGGGAACATCCTGATCATAACCAAACTGCAATGCCACACGGTGAGGATAATAAGGTTCAATGCAATCTAAACCAACCAGTTTAGCAAACCTCAAACACCGACCAAAGGCAACAATGGTCTCATCAGGTCTTACACGAACCCAACAGTCATCTTCCAAGTAAAACTTTGGGAATTTGAAGTTGTTCACAGGCTTTGTGTATGGACGATAGTCAAAACTCTCTTTGGCCGAGTCCAAAACCGCTCTGATATCCTCAGGGTAGCCGTACGCATCCTGACCACCACCATGATGGTGCCACCGCGCTATCCGTGGTTCACCAGGCTTTAACTGACTTGGCTGGCCTGGTGGCTGCAACGCCATGATTCTCTCTAAAGCCCAAACCTGCACAAACTGAAAAGGAGACTTCACCACCACCGTCTCTTTCTCACTACAACCAGCGAGATGCTCTTTCAAAACACCGAGGTCGCAGTAAATCCTAGCTAAAACAGCCGGAGCCAGAGCCAACCTAACTCCCTGAGCAAGCTGAATCGCAGCCGGAAACAGCTTCTCTCTCAACACATCACCTGAATTGGGGAAAACGAAACGCGAGAGCCACGAAACCATAAATGCCTCATGCTCAATTTCACTCCCTGAGTTCATCATGTCTTTCATCCACGAGCTAACACCACATTTCTTCTCCAAATTCGCCTCGATCTCACGCTTCGCCGCCTTCATCTTCTCCTCCACTTCCTTCATACCTTCTCGTTTAATCGGAGCCAAAGCATTGTTCCCAGTAGCTGACAATCCACCAAGAACAATCATATCCTCCAACGTCACCGTCGCTTCGCCCCAAGGGAACACAAATGTGTTCGTCTCAATACACCATTTCTCAATCAATGCCATAATCAAATCATCCTGCTTCTTAATCTGATACCGAGACGCCAAAATCGCGTCGTAAACTCCAGATTTCTCCCACACCGTCTCGTGTAACTCAGCCATCACATTCACCCACTCGATCCAGTTCAACGACGGAGATCCCCAACCTGAAAACGAGATCTTCGCCGCCGGATCAAACCCCTCGGGTCTACACACGAACGCATCGAGAGGGAGGTCGAAGACATCGTCGTCAATAGATGTCGTCGTGTAGTTTAAGAACCTCGCCGTTCGTAAAGCTTCAAATTTTTCACCGTCGGGACACATTAAAGCTTCTCTGACTTGAACAATTTGTTCATCCTCTTGATCTGATGATCCTCGAGACTCTTCCATTATCTCGGAGAACGAAAAGCAAAAAAAAAAAATCTAGGGTTTTGGGTTCGATTTCAGTATCTCCGTAGTCAAAGAGAACAAATTTACAAAGGGAAAAGGGTTAGATACACAAAAACTTTGTCTCCGCCGAGTCTATTGCCGGAGATCCCGAATTTTCCGGCGGAACTAACAGGCACGTCGACCTTAGAAATTTTCCCGCTTTAACAGCGGAGAAGGAAAAACAGAGAGTTTTTTTTATTAAAAAAAAATTTTAAATATATTTATAGAAAGACAGCTTCGGCGTAGAGATATACCCAACGGCTCTAAATTTACAGATTTTAAATCTAACGGCGGCTGAGGAGCTCTCTTTTATGTCAGATGTATACTGCAATTGGAAAATTTTATCTTTTTCTGTTTTTGGTCAATTACAAAAATTTCATCTAGGAATTATTATTGTTACAGCTATGAGCTAACATAAAAAAAGTATTTTCCAGATAACAGTGATCGCATAAGCACAACCCATTTTTATATAGGAAAAAAAAAAAGTGATGTGAGAAAGGAATTACAAAAGTTAGGGACGACGATCTATTTTCCCACGAACAGTAGCCATATCACGACAGATTTCCATGAAACTATGACCTCATTCTATTTCCCCACGAATAGATACTTATAAACCTTAATCCCCACAAATCGATAGTTCTCATCTATTTCCCCATAATTCTGGATTTATTCGATTTTTGAACTAAACTCGATAGAAAACCAGTCCAACCCAAACCATGATCATTGGAACCCAAACCTTAACCGAATTTACCCATACTCGAAAATCCAACTCCCCGGCGATTCTCTAACTCTTTCCGTTACAGATTTCGGCGCAACCGGCGATGGTATCAACTACGACTCTTCTGCGATTCAGTCAATCATCGATGCTTGCAATCGTCACTACAAATCGTCTTCCTCCATCTGCCGCGTCGTTTTCCCTTCCGGCACCTATTTGACCGCCAAGCTCTATCTCTGATCTGGTGTTGTTCTCGATGTGAAGGAGAACGCCATGCTTCTTGGTGGATCGAGAATCGAGGATTATTATTCGGCGGAGTCTTCGTCAGATTGGTACGTTGTTGTGGCGAACAACGCGACTGACGTTGGAATTACCGGCGGAGGAGCGATTGATGGCCAGGGATCCAAGTTCGTGGTGAGCTGGAATCAGACCGGAGCTTGCTTGGGTGATGAGTGTAGACCTAGGCTGGTTGGATTCGTTGATTCTAGAAAAGTTGAGATCTGGAACATCACATTACGAGAGCCTGCGTATTGGTGGTTAGTTATAAATTCTGCTTTTCACAAGAATTCTGCGTATTGATGGAGTAATTACATTGCAGAGCTTGTGGTTATAGACCTGGATGTCAAGGTCTCGCAAACATTTGAGTTTGATTACGTCGTCCCTAACTGTCTCCTTCGTCTGCCGTGGTGGAGACTTAAACGATGGAAGAGAATTTTTCAATCAATTTGTTAGATAGTTCATACAAATTTTGATTTGGGGATTAAATTGTCGAAGAGGAATTGCATAATGATTATTCAAGGAAAGACATTTCGATTTCTGAATTCTTCAAAATCGAAAAGCTTCGGTTAGTTTCTCATGGTGTAATTGCTATTTTTCTTGCAGATTTATCTGAATCTTCAAGCGCATGTGAACGCAATAGTCGGAAGCGGTGTGAAGAACTCATCTGCGTTTCTTAATAAGAAGAGGAAGAAGAAAAATTATCGGGTTATGTTAGTCGGTTTTATGTTAGTCTCGTTTTAATATTGGTTATGGTTTGGGTTGAACTGGTTTTTTATCGGGTTTAGTTCGAAAACCGAATAAACCCAGAATTATGGGAAAATATATGAGAACTATCGATTTGTGGGGATTAAGGTTTATAAGTATCTATTCGTGGGGAAATAGAACGAGGTCATAGTTTCATGGGGATCTGTCGTGATATGGCTACTGTTCGTGGGTAAATAGATCGTCGTCCCCAAAAGTTATTAGAAAAAGAAAAGAACACGAGGAATTTATATTCTTCAAATTAATTAGGGTTTTTTTTTGGTTCAACAATCACGGTTTTTTTTAAATTACAAAAATACCATATATATTATATGTTTACATATTATTTAAGTTTCCTAAATAAAAAGTCAAGATTCTGTTGTGTTTCATTTTTAGGAATCTCATTTATACAGTGATTTCCGGCGTTTTCAAGAGATTCTGATTCCAGAATAGGAAATAAATTACGGATGGGGTTTTCATGCAACCTACGTATTAATACCAACTAAAAAAGGAAAAAAACAATTATTGTTAATTGGAAAAGATGTTAATGATTAGTTAAGTGGTACATTAAATATTAAAAATATGGTAATGATTAATTAAGTGGTAGATTAAATAATAAGATATATTTTTAAATCATTTTTTTTTAATTGAAATCATTTTTTTCAATGTTATACTATAATTTTTTATTAAAGATATATGATTATTATATGTTGTGTTTTTATATATCGTGGTTTTGTCATATTTTCAATCTTTAAAGTGTTAAGTTGGTATCACCGTGGTATAACATATAGTATATAATTATTAGTTCATACTAAGATTTAACCCATGCTAGTATAAAATCATTATATAGCATATCTTATCTGCTTAATTTACAACTCTAGTCTAATATCTTCAATGCTTAGCTAATCAAGATTGGCTTCTCTCACCAATCTCCAAGATAATACTTCTAATTACAGAGAACTGGTAATTTTTTGGAAAGCTAATGTTCCGTCACCTAAAGGCCACACTTCTTAGATTGATGTACGTTAGATTACAGAAATTCAGACACTTAAGATTTCAATTGCCCAGTTCAAAGATCTAAATGACTAGATCTAGTCATTTAGATCCGAGCTTGAGGACTTATGTAAAAAGGTAAGCAATATCAAAAACTAAAACCAACAACTCTAGTTCACCTTTCACTGCAAAACAATAACCCCATTCACACATGTAAACATTTCTGAATTCTCTATTGCCTAAAGTAAATCAATTTCACAATTCTGAATTTTCTGCATAGACCTAATCTCTATGAAACATTACATTACCTCTTTGCAAGCAACGAACCATGACTTGCCACGGCTCACCATTAAGAATGAAGGCTTAACGAAAACCATTAACGGATATCTAAAGATAACCCATGGCATGAGCTAAAGGAGAATAAATCTTCAACATTTAAACGGTAATCTGCTGGTAGTACCTTGGCAAGTGCTCCAAATCCCTCATCTCATCAAGTTTTAAACCCAACCACGATCACAGCTCTAGTGTCATAGTATTTTCTTGGCAATAGAAGCTGAAACAACAGTTTTAATACTATAGTAAATGGGTATTAACCATGACTCTCTCAAAAAAGCCAAATGGCTGAAGAAGCTGAAACAACAGTTTTAATACTCTAGTATATAGGGCAACTCCTTCCAATCAACACTTGTTTATCTTATCTGCAGTTATTGTACTCCCTCTTTCCTAAATATTTGTTTTTCTAGTTTTTTTTTTCCACAAAATTTGATTTTCTAGAATTTTTCTATATTTTTATTATTAAATTGTACATTTCAAGAAACATTAACTGAAAATAATTAAATTTATATAAATATTACTGGTTTATAGTTATTGGAAGTTGTTAATATTATAGAATAATTATAGGAATAACTAAACAATTATTATTTCTTAATTTGAATGAAAACTCTAAACAAATATTTATTTAAAGAGAGGGAGTATACACTAAGAATATACTTACCTTGGCAAGTGCTCTAAATCCCTCAATAAGATTAATAGTTTCTTGGTTCGCTAACTCAGATTTTCTCACCAAACAAATTTAAGTTGTGTTCAACTTCTAGCTTCTTCTTGTTGAAGTATTAGAGAAGATATGATGTGGTGTTTGAGACAAAGAGAATCTAATTGTAAAAAATAATCAATATATTACTTAAAGAAATAGTTTTACAAAAACACACATACACACACATATTTTTCATGACTAGGACACCTTCTATATTTATAGCCATGAAAGAAGACACGTCTCTATTACATGTCTTTATACGAATGATCACACCTATACGAAGGAACACAAACATTCAATCGTACTCATTCGTAAAATAACTAACTTATACAAATGTGTTAGATATAATAAAAATACTAAAGTTTACATTTCGTATGAAATGTAACTTAAAGTTTTGTTGAAAATTTGATTACAAACTTCTAACACTTCTGCCATGTAAAAAGAGGAAATTAAAAAATCCATAAAAATTAATGCTGCAACCTGACAAATGCAGAGGAAAAATCAGAGAAAGCAGGAACAAAATAAAGAATTTTATGGTATACTTTACAATTTTGTTAGCTCCATCTTGAGTTTCTCATAGGATAATGAAAAGACATAACTGGACACGAAAGAAAAATTGAATTCTAAGTATATAACTGGACTTACTTCTGTTTGAGCTAATAAGTAAAAGTCTAAAACTGGGTTTGTGCCTGCATTCTTCACTTTAGGATAATGTCTGAGAGATTGAAGTATGGCTCACTGGGAGAAAACCTCAACTCTATTTGATAAGCATAATCCCATAGAGACAAAAATCACTCGAGTTAGCTAAAACCTCAAATCTAGTTCTATAAGTGGTAAGCAATATCAAAAGTTTTTGGCTTAAAGAAACGAATTTAACCTTAACTTTAAAATCCAAAGATTGATAATTTGGATTTGTATCATATTCAAAACAAATTCTCCTCGCCTTCTATCGCAAAATAAGGTTAAATTTTCAATATAAATTTTTATACTAATATAGAGATTCAGCCATGCAAAGCTGGAAATTTTTATAAGAAACTCAATGGAGAAGAAAAATATAAAACACAGATCATATATCAAAGAAAAGATTCGACCACATAGGTATTCGACTGCCATCTTAGTTCCCGACAGATTTCACTTTTGATAGAAACATGGCAAGAAATAGGTTTGTGTCCTAGGACACAATCCTTACATAAGTGGCCTGAGATTAATACTAAAGAAATTGATAAACCTCGGTTCCAACTTTGAAGAGAAATAAAGATTTGCAAGCATTTTGTTTCGAAGCATCGAACATGACCTCATCATAAAACCCAAGCGGGCAAACAGAACCCTGCAAATATTTTTACACTCAAACATGAACCATCAAACAAAAACAATAAAAATCAGAATCATTCCCAAAGAAAACTCTCCAACAAAATAATGAAAAGAAATATTCAAGTCAATAGCAAACCTTTCAGTGTGAGTTTTAGATATTATAAGTATACATGTGGAACACTCTTGAGCACAACATATTTAGCCACTGCACCAACAGCTTCTGCATAAAGCCGGTGACAAAGAGGATCAGAAAAACAGTAGATCAATATATTCATAAAAACAGTAGATTGAAGTGAAGATTATAATTTATGAATCATTGAAAGGGTCACAGAAAAACGTAGAATTGAATAACCAAAAGCTAAAAACTCACTGTTAAAGTTTACCTCTAGCAGTATACTCAAGTATCAGATAAACTCTTTTCTGCAACAAATGAAGTGTGTTATGGTCAAGAGATTTGATAATTATAAATGGCAATAAAACGGAGAAACATTAACTTACTTGATCATAGAAATAGCCATAACGCCGAAGTATATTAGGGTGCCGAGGATGAGACTGTATCTCCACTTCTATTCTGAGCCGATGTTCAACTTGTGATTGTTGAAGCTGGCTCTTGAAAAGAACCTTTAGAGCGACACTGTGATTCCCCTATTTCATATTTGCATATATGTGAGATTGGTGAAAAGAAAAACAGTAAAAGTTCTTAAACAGAAGTTCTAGAACCAAGTCCTAAGAACATAAACAACAAAAATATAAAATTCTGGAGATCATTGATTGTTCTACAAAAGGGATTAAACGAATCAAAGGCCTATTGACCCGTTTCTCCAAAATCGTCACTAAAGATTCAAATTTAGTTTGGTGACTAAATAAGTATGGGCTTGATTTACATTAATAAGGCCCATCAAGAGCGTATTAAATATAAGAAATCCACTATATATTATATTCTTCCTAGTCCATCAAGAGCTTAGCTGTTGGTAAGTGACGTGTGACGAACATCTACAGATGCAGATCATAAAGTTCCATTACTTAATTAACTTCCAAATTCCAACAACTTTTGTTGAATTCTACCAATAAATTTATTAATATTTTAAGTAATTTAAAAAGTCATAAGATTTGACGTTTGATATTTTAGTGTACATTGTTAAGTTCAAACGTGCATGCTTTCGAGAAGATTTATCTACCACTGACTTAGACTTAGTCAATGTTCTAAACTTTTTTGAAAAAGAAAAATAATGCATAAACTTGTTTACGCATGGACGTTCAGATTCGGTTCAAATTTATTAGGTTTTCAGATTTAGGTTTTTAAATCCATTCAGATATTTTTTCAATAACGAGTTCAAATCGGTATCAAATTTTTTAGATTAGGCGTTATTTTATTCAATGCAATTTTAAAATATATTTATTTGGTAATCTTGTAATTGAATATATAAATACTAGGTTAACAGTCCGTATTGGCGTCCGGGAGTAATGTTTTTAAAATTTTTATGTTTTTATATTAATTAATATATAATAATTCGTATATGGTGTTTGTGTGTAGTGTATGTTTATTATTATTAGAATGATTTAATTAAATAGTGTATGTTAATTGATAGTCCAATATTGAAAATTATCTTGATGTTTTAAGTCTTGATTAAACGTTAGGCGCCTAAATAACTTTAAACGTTTTATGTGCCTAAATAACTTTAAGTGTTCAAAATAAATGAAGACCGAGAATAAAGTTACCATATACTTAAAAAAAATATTTATTAATTATGTAATTATATTGTACATTTTGAATTGGTGGTCATGAGTTATGCATGTTAATATATGAGAATACAAAACATATCAAATGTCATTTGAACTGTTGACAAAAAAAAAAATACATATCAAATGTTATAAAACAATACAAATAGATTTTAACTTGTGCTACAGTCTGGGAGTAAAGTTTTAACATATTTTTTATTTGTTTATTAATTTAGTAATTATATTGTAAATTTTGAAATGGTGTTAGTGTGTGTAATGTATGTTTAATATAGATGAATACAATGTATTTTGTTTGAAATAATACAAACGAATAAAGTTTATATCTTAAATTTAAACGTAAAAGTAGGATTTATAAAGTAATGGATGTATACAAATAGGGATACTGTAATTGTAATATATTAAAGTGTGTAAATAGTTAATAGAATTTTACTATTTTACCGGGTTATGCAATCTAGAGTTCCTTTCTCTCCAAACATTCGTATCAGGGACACAATCAAGGCCCATAGTGTGTAGCCCTAAACATTCCTATACATTTACTTGAAAGTTGCAAACATAAAGGATTCTCTCGTGATCTCACTACGAAATAATTGCAAATAGAGATATTGAATAAGATTTTGTAGCTATTGTCATAAGATTTGGCTAATTGTTCTTTTTTGCTTTATTTTTCCCAAATTATCACAAAAGCAAATAATAGGGTCCGCGTGCTTTCAAAACCAGGTCCAATTTTGACCCGAGCCGTTTAACTTTCAATTTTTTCTTAATTCCATTTCTATCCTCAAATCATTTTCTGTTTTTTTTTTTACAAACATGTTTTAATGGCATAAGCTGTAAATACTGTTAAACAGCATAAATGGTTTGGCAAAAAAGTTGCCATCAATTCGAATTAATAGTATAGATTTAATATGCTAATTAATTGTATAAAACTCTAAAATAGTAAATATAATATATATGCGCTATGTAAATAGATATTTATTTGATAAGTTAGATATACATATCGAAAAAATAATCTGATACTATAAAAATATGCATTTAACGAGAATAAAAAAAAAAAAGAGTAAACTCGTGCAACAACTCAATTTGAATTGAATATTTATGCATAAAAACATGTGATGTTAAAATTATAATAAAATCATCCAAATAATTTGAAAATCATCTTGAACAAAACAATGACTTATCTTATCATATACTATTAAGTAGATCTCGTTCCATTACTAATTTCTCCAATTAGTTCATTCAGGTGTAGGCGTAAATCAAACATCCAGTTAATTTCTCGTGGTACGTAAAACATTCAAACACTAAATGATAACATGCAAAATAATTACAGAAGAAGTACGGTGTGACTCTAATTATAACAAAATATATATATATATATATAGACATTTTTATTACGATTGAAACCGCACCACACCGTGTACGGTTCTGTCTCAATTCTAAACCTGAAAATGTAACCAATTATATGAGGACAGAACACAAATTTCAAATAATTTAAATTATTACAAAAAATGATAGTTTTAAGGATAAAACACAAAACATTCACACGTGGTACCTTACACAACCAATCATGCCATCATGGTGCTCTCACCAACCCCATCCTTCTCTTATCGATTTGTCATAATTGTTTTTCTCCTATTATCTTCTATTTCATTTGTTCCAGATATTCTTACCTATTATTATACATTTGACCGGAAATTCGTTTAGGCTAAATGTTAATCGGAATTTGTAGTTTAGTAGTCTACATTTGTAATATGGAGAACATTCTCTCGGACAGGGATTTTTTCAAGATTTTGTGACGAACCATTTAGAGTTGGTCAAAATGATGCAATTCCATATCGATTCACCAGCTTTTTCGTATCTTTAAGACAATTTTGTCTCTTTTAAAATCATTTTATTTATTTATTTGTCTTTGATTTATAGTAGTGTAAATTTTAAAATAAAAAATTTTGGTATGTAAATCTAGCATCAAGTTTGTTGGTGTTCTTAATTTTGTAAATTCTTCTCATCCGATTTGAAAAACCAATCATACTTATTTTAATTTAGTTGCGAGGTTGACATGCAGAAAAAAAAAAATTTCTATGAAAAACCGCATGACGTAGAGTTAAATTTGCTCATCGTCTTCAAATTTTTTTTTTTTTCCTGCTGTTTATTGATATTTGGTGAACTGTAGTAATAAACTAAATAGAAATATTCTTAAACTATTGATTGTCGGTTTTCGTTTGCACTTTTGTTATTTTGTTTAAATATTACAATACTATTTTAATTTTCTTCAAATGCTGAGAGTTCTAATTAAAAAAAAAAAAAAATCTTTAAATCGTAAACGCAAACGCAAACAAAAGAAGAAACTCCGACTTCATTTGGCGTTTGATTTTACATTCTATAAAACTATTCTGTGCAAACATGAATATTTTATATATTATTGAAAATAGAGAAAACAATAAATGCATTTTTACATGTAAACACAAACATAAACACAATAAACTGCGTAAACAGTCGTGGTTTAATTCATAAGTTCCTTTATTCATTGTCTAGAATTTAATTTCATAGTTTCATACGATGATGTCGAGATCAGGTGAACTAATTAAGGACTATTATTTCATTGCCAATAATAATATAAAACCAATAGTTAAAAGGTTGAATCTGAAGAAATTGTGTAAAAAGTCAGATGAAACTTGTAAGTTAACATCACAATTAGGTTGAATGGGACATACAAGAGTGCGCCGTGTGGATCATAACACCGACACTTCAACAATTCATTTACTGCGGAGCATTTAGAGATTTACAAAACTTATACACCTTTGAATCTATGATTTTTAATCTATATTATACATAATGTAACAAATTTTATGTGTATATACGAACAATCGAAGTGTAACAAAATAATAATAATTTGTGTGTACAAATGATACAGACGATTAGGGGATTATTTGTGACCATTGAATTTGAATATATATATATATATATATCTAGAATTTCAAACGAATGATGTAGTGTTTGTAAATGAATGCATACATAGACTTTTAACTGGTAGAAATAAATTACGGAGAGAAAAATCTGCCCACGTTTACTTGTTTTCATATTCCAATAGAAGAGTTGGTGAATTGTTTTTTTCTAAAGTGAAGACAGTTATGTTAGAAATAGTTTAATTTTTTTTTGTCAAAAGTATGCTAAAACCGCCAATTAATCTCTATTAAAGTGTTAAAAGAATAAACCAACCAAAACATGTCACGAGTTAGAACAATAATCGCTGTCAGTAAGGTCTATTGGAGTCATCAGGTGTCGTGAGACACATTAATGTCTTTGGAAATCAACACGTTAATTATTCAAATTATTGAGAGACTTAATTAGGGTTCCACTTGTAAAGACTCACGAGCAGACTAAATCTGTTTTCATATAAACATCTCCAATTTTTTTTAGTTGACCAAAAAAAACTCTATTTTTTGGACGCATAGTCTATATATATACATATATATATATAGCGATATGCAATCACTACAAGAAAACATGTAGAATTCTGACCACCGTTTCCGACAAAAATGGTGGTCAAAATATTTTCGACAGCATTCCAATAACTTTCCGTCCCATTTCCGACCAATTTACTTTCACCGGAAATTTGTCGGAAAAGTCATCGGAAATAGACAAATTATTTCGACAAAACTCATAAGTCAAAATATCATCGGAAAGTAGTCGGAAAATAGTCGAAAAGTTTCAATTTTTTTTTACGGTAGTCAAAAATTCGACGATTTGTTTTTTTAAGGGTGGTCGGAATTTTGTC
Organism: Boechera divaricarpa; assembly: GCA_026770425.1. Classification (NCBI taxonomy): domain Eukaryota; kingdom Viridiplantae; phylum Streptophyta; class Magnoliopsida; order Brassicales; family Brassicaceae; genus Boechera; species Boechera divaricarpa. The sequence continues at coordinate 9,538,687 of CM049182.1, read as the reverse complement.
AGTTTAAAAAAAAAAAATTAAGGGTGGTTGGAATTTTTTCAGTTTTTTTTCCAAAAAAAAAATTGATCGAAAATTAGTCGGAATTTTTTTAAATAGTCAGAAATTCGACGGAATTTTCATACGGAATTTCTCATTTTATTTGAATTATTTTAAATTTCTCTTTTTTATTTTTTATTTTTTTAAATTGGTCGGAAATTCATCGGATTTTTTTTAATAGTCGGAAATTCTTTCAAAAAAATATCAGAAATTAGTCGAAATTGGTGAATTTCCGACTAATTTTTGACAACATCACTTTAATTAGTCGAAAATTCGTCAAAAAATTGTGCATTAAATGCATGTTACGTGTATCAAAGATTCCGACCACATGTGGTCATAAATATTTTCTATATATTGAAATCTCCTTCCCCCCCCCCCCCCCAATCACAAATCACAAACATCTCAAATATCTTTTACTAATTCTGTCATTCTCCTTCTCAAACATCTCAAACATCTTTTTCTAAAAAATTAGCTTTTCAATTATGATTACGATTTTGATTATTGAAGTTTGTAATATTTAATTGAAATCATTTTTTTATATTTTTTTACATTTTTAGAAAGTGTAAAAAAAAAATTTTTATAATAAGTTGGTCGGAAATTAGTCGGTTTTTTTTTTAAAATTTAATAATTTTCCGACAAATTTTTCGACCACATTTATTATATAAAAAAATTGGTCGGAAATTTTCCAACGAATTTCCGACCAAATTCGATTCCCGACCAGGATATTCTGAATAATTTTAGTTAGTAAGAATAGTCGAATTCCGACCAAAATCCAACTAATCCGATCGTCGGAAAATGGCTTGTTTTCTTGTAGTGAATATTCCAATTATGTAAATTGAGATCTTATTTACTAATTCTCCATTACCTAATATAAATTAATGAAAATAAGCAAAGGGTATGTTTTGTTCACCTACTTTTTCTTCTCAAAAAATCAGCTGAAAAAGTATTTATAATTAAAACAAAACGTATTTTCTTTGATAGGCATTATATCAAGTGTCGATATCTTTACTTATACTGCATACAATAATCCATTAGGTGTAAAAGACACACACATTATATATATGTTTCGACTCTGCATATATAAATACACAATCAAGCGAGGCACCTCTACAAAAACATATATAGATCGAAAGACAAACAATATGGCCGGAGAGAGCAAATACGGTGAGAAAACGCGCGTTTTGGTGGTGGGAGCGACTGGGTACATAGGGAGGAGGATAGTAAGGGCGTGTTTGGCTGAAGGTCACGAGACGTACGTTTTGCAGCGGCCGGAGATTGGTCTCGACGTCGAAAAAGTCCAACTCCTTCTCTCTTTCAAGAAACTCGGCGCACGTATCGTTGAAGCTTCTTTCTCCGACCACCAGAGACTCGTCTCCGCCGTGAAACTTGTTGACGTCGTTGTCTCCGCCATGTCCGGCGTTCACTTCCGTAGCCACAACATCCTTGTCCAGCTCAAGCTTGTCGAAGCCATCAAAGAGGCTGGTAACGTTAAGGTATAAAAAGTAAAGGTTAAGATCTATTTGTTTAAAAACTTGTGGGGTCAATCTATAAAATCTTAAAAGTAAGGGAACCACACGATGGGGAGAAACAGAAACTTAACCTTATAGTGAAACAAATCGAACGTTATTTAATCATATACGTAAAACTTAATATTTTCAGCGGTTTTTACCATCTGAATTTGGTATGGATCCATCGCGTATGGGACACGCGCTACCGCCTGGAAGAGAAACCTTCGACCAAAAAATGGAAGTGCGTCAGGCGATAGAGGCTGCCGGAATCCCATACACTTACGTTGTAGGTGCTTGCTTCGCCGCTTACTTCGCCGGAAACTTATCTCAGATGGTAACTTTACTTCCTCCAAAGAAAAAAGTTAATATTTACGGTGATGGAAATATTAAAGGTAAAATAAATAAAAACGTCTCGAGCACTCTCTTTCAATATTTTCTCCTCTCATTATGGTTTTATACCAATCAATTTTAACCTTTTCATTTCATAGTGGTGTTCGCGGATGAAGATGATATCGCAAAATATACCGCAAAGACGCTAAACGATCCGCGGACATTAAACAAAACCGTGAATATCAGACCTCCCGACAACGTTCTCACGCAGATCGAATTAGTTCAGATATGGGAAAAGCTAACAGGAAATGAATTGGAGAAAACCAATATTGCTGCAAAAGACTTCCTTGCCAACATTGAACGTAAGTCCAATCATATTCTTAATGGGCCAGGCTTTAGATCCATTTGTTAAATAAAGCCCATAAATTTTATTTGATTTCCTTTACATGTACGTAGAAATGGAGATTCCACACCAAGCGGGGATAGGACATTTTTATCACATTTTCTACGAAGGATGTCTCACTGATCACGAAGTCGGGGAAGACGAAGAAGCTTCTAGTCTCTATCCGGACGTGAAGTACAAACGCATGGATGATTACTTAAAAATGTTCCTCTAATTAATTTGATAAAATCATATCAAAAGTTTTATGTTTTATATTCATATGCAAAATTAAAAATATATATTCTTCATGGAATAAAAATATACTTTTTTCTAATATTCGATGTTTAATAGAACGTAAAAATAAAGAGAAAAATATTTGATATATTTGCTATTATTATTAACAACCAATACAAAAACATCAACAACTGGAGTTGCTAATTCTATTGATTGAACCCTACCTTGTAACTTATAGTATGGAAGAATATAGAGGTCCCAAATTCGAATGGTCCGAGAAAATAATGTGTCTCGGCTCAGAACCTTTTGGTTACAACAATAAATATTCATGACATCAAACGACAGGAAAGTAAATACTATATGGGAAAAATATAAATGCAAGAATTAGGCAGCTAATTAACGCAATCAACTCATAGTTCAAAAGACCATAAGTTTTTGTTTGATAAAGCAATAAAACCCACATGAAAGCCCACTAATCACCTTCTATACCAATTTAATTGTATGGGATAAATTATGGCAACTAGTGGTGGTATCTTTTCTCTCTCTTTCTCTTATTTTTGAGAGAGGAAATGTGATTTCCGGTGCACAAAAACCTAGCCTCGCCGCCGGCGTTTTCCTCTCCTTTCATTTCTTTTGTTCGGTTCTTCTTTTCGCCTTATCCGCTTTCTCTCATCTTCCTTTCGGTTGGGCTTAAAAAAAAAATCTTGGGAGCATTCGGTCGTCGTTCACTCACTGAGTGCTCGTAACGGTCGGGTCCCGTTGCCTGAGTCCGAAGCCGTCACCGTCTTATTCGGCGGTCTTCTAGCTCTGTGACGATTTGGTTGGTGATTTCGGTTCCGGTGAGCTCGTTTCTTTTTTAGATCCGGCTGAGAACTGCTTCTACCTCCTCCTCGTCGTCTCCAATCTGCCGGTCGTCACCTCTTGGAGCTTGTAAGTCGAGAGTATCGCCACACTTAGCCATGTGGCTTCATGTGCGGAATGGAGAAGAATCGCAAAGACCATGTGACATGTTTTTGGGCTTGGGGTGTTGAGTCGAACGCTTAAACGCATCCTGTGAGGCTTCGACCCTTTCTCTTTCTGTAAATTCGCTTGGACTTTAAGTTTTTAATAATATAACGAGTTGAAAAAAAAATGATAGGCAATAAGTGAGCTTTGTGCTAAACTATTGTAATAATCGCCGTCAAAGGATAAGTAATAAACTATTGTAATCTTTTGTGGACAATAACGCACGAGAGTCTAAAATTGTTTGAGGGAATAAAAGACAGCGCATAAGACAAGATAAAAAAAAGGTTGATAATTGTATAATGTGTACATATGGACTCTGGAGTGTCATCATTGAATCACGAGGACCCGACCATCTCTCTATACAAAAATTATTAAATTTCTTTTGATGGATATTAAAATTGTTAATTTCAAGCTCGAACAATTGCCATAATTCATACTCAAACAATAATAAAAAGTCAAATGCTTTGGTAATAATCATTGCGACTGCATATAGTATAAAATCTTCCATCCGAATCTGAGGTCGAATGGAAATATATAATTTTACTATCCTTTGGTTTACGAGATCTATACTACGTCACATATATATTTTTTTTTTATAATCGCGATTTCGCTCTAACTAATCGGTGGTTGATTAAGTCGTAAAATAGAATTATTTTGTTGAGGATAGAAAGTAAATTAAGTTACTCTATTTCTTTAATTCATAACAATGCATTACAAGCAATGTAATGGATAAACGTGGATGAGCGCATCAACACATGTTACTAATCCCAAGACCTTAAGCGAAAGCAATTATTAAAAAATTTAAAGATAGACTCTGACGACATAGTATTTTTTTTCCTGAAATGACTAAATGACAAATTAACTGAAATATAACATTGTATGACTGATCAAACGTATAGAATTGTATAACATCTTAGCATTTAAATTAATTATCTAGTCATATAATAGATTGATCAAATGTTAATACCTAAACTGCTATTCTTTTTTTTTTGTCAACACCTAAATTGCTATTCATGTAATTCTTTTGCTGTAGATGGAAAATGTAAATGATTTGATTAGCCATAATTATTCATGGAATGACGACATGTGATGTTTAAACTAAAACATCAATTAGGAATGATAATGTCCTTTTCTAGTTAACCAGTTCCGTTCCGTGACCACCTAAAAGACAAAACACAGATCATACACTTCTAATCCCCCATTATCTATGCAAAAAAATGATACGCAGTTTATTGTAAAAAGTTTCTCTTACGATATTTACATAAATATAATCTTCTGCGTACAATGATGTAAACAAAAAAACAAAATTATTGGTAATTGACTCTTTTTTTTTTGAGTCAAAATGAAACAAAATAATTGCAAATAGGATAACAAAAAAGGATAAAGAAGCAAATATATATAGAAAACATAAGATATTTGTTTTTTCTTAATGCTTTTTGTTTTCACCAAACATATAGTTGTGTACTATGAGTCTATGATTCAACTTGTTTCTTTTTATCAAACTGTTCGTGATTAGTGTTATACTAGCTGATTGCCGGCGCCTTGCGCAAAATGTTAGTAATCATGAACAAAAATAAAAAAAAATGTAATTTTGTATTTACCTCATTTAGATTAAAAAAGTATTACTAAGTTACATATATTACTAAAATTATTCTCCTTGATTGTTGAACTATATTAACTAATAAATATTTAAATCTGCTTGATTGTTGTAATTTATATGTAAATGGACATTCTTATTTATCATAGTATAATTTCACTTAAATCAGAAAGGAAGTTGTCACATTCTTTATATATGATAGGTTTGTATATGATAAAAAAAAGAAAAAAAATTTGATTAATTTATATAGATGTATCATATCAATGTTATAGAATATAATACTTTACGAAAATAGAATATTTCCATAAAATATTGCACATTTATGTTAAAATATAGATTTTAAAGAAATCTTCCATTTTTACCTTTCTATAAGTTATTCAGCATATTAAAATTTGTATATATTTTGTAATTTTCGTTTTATGAATTGCTTCCAAAATCGTGGGAAAAAATAAATATTAAAGAAATCTTCCATCTTTACCTTTCTATATGTTTTTATCATAGAAAAATTTGTATATATTTTGTAATTTTTTGTTTATGAATTGTTTTCAAAATCGTTTGCAATTTTCGTTTATGAATTGTTTCTAAAATCGTGGTGTTAAAAATATTACACAACTATTTAACTAATAAATATTTAAATATTTAAATATTATTTTTGAATTAGTATAATTTAAACGTTTTATATTTTTAAATAAATATTTAAATAAACTGAATGTAAATGTTTTTATATTTTTTAAAATAAATATTTAAAAAACTGTTATTATATATTTATTTTTAGATGCTTTTAATTTGTATTTTAAAATTAATATAATATAAACGTTTTTATATTTTTAATTAAATATATAAATTAAACATTTTTTAATTTTTAATTAAATATTTTAAAAACTGTTATTATATATAGTTTTAGATGTTCTAATTTATATTTTAAATTAGTATAACATAATCGTTGTAATATTTTTAATTAAATATATTAATTAAATTTTTTTATTTTTTAAACAAATATTAAATAAAATAGTTAAATTTTTTTTATATTGTAAACCTTCCTTATAAAATTAGTAATAATAATATATAGTTATACCATATATATATATGTTACTTAAAAAGAGTGTAATAAATTTTTCTAAAAAAAGTTGAGTAATCAAATATGTCTAATAATGTATAATGGCAGCACAACGTAATTTTTCTAGTACACGAAACATTTTCATATATTTTCTGAAAGTTAATGAGATGTTGACATATAAGCATGGTATGATTGTAATATTCTACGTAAACATAAATTTATTTTGCAAAAATGATTCTCAATTAATATATAGGAGATATATGTATTTTTATTATTATTATTTTTTTTCGTTAAAATTTTCTTTACAAATTGTTGCTTTTTTCCCAAGTTTCAAATTAAGTGTTCGTCTATATTTTAAATATAGCTAAAAAGACTCCATATTTAAAATAAAATAATATATTTCATTTCTACGAATGATTTGTTTTCCTCGACAAAAATGTCTGTCCCGCCTAAAAATTATAAGTACATATCATATAATACGAAGATATATAATTTCATCATGATTTGTTTTTTTGGTTATAAACTTTAATGATCCACTGTTATATTAGGTAACCGAAAACTTTGCCTTTCTTTGAAAAGTTAATACAGAAACGCATAAAGGCAATAAAGATGTTTCTTTATATATTCAACCTTATTTAATTTAGAATACACCAAAAAAGTCAAAATAAAACGGAATTTACTCCATGAATCGATGATTTCACGCGTGCTATCAGCTACTTTGTTAGTTGGCACTACGATGAGCATTTCTCAATTCTCACCAATTCCCTTTTCAGAAAAAAATCTTAAAAATACATAAAATGAGTTATTCAAGAAAAATATTGTGAAATATTAATATTTCAAGAAATAAAATTCGGCCCACACTAACAATATTATCTCTTGGCTTTGGACCTATTCCAAATAAAAACACAGTTGAAAATTAGAATACAAAAGGAGTCTTAAAGATATTTTCAAAATATAATTCAGAGACTAGCGTTTGTATTCGAGAATTATGCAGTCTGAGTTTTGGTGAAACTCCTATATAATACATTTGAAAATTTTAAAATTTTCTATTATATTTTGAACTATGCTAATCAGTTATAATACACACTACATAAACATGCATCAATAAGTGGTCAATCGTTTGATAATTATCAATTACAAAAACGGTATTATCGGTTTTGTTATATAATTATTTTTCATCGTTATTTTTTCGTTTTTAACTATTACCATATCGTTTATTAGCCGTTTTATATAATCAAAAATCTTTGATAAATAAGATAGATGACTCAGAAATGAAAACAAACATGATAAATAATGAAGAAAAAATCTTTGATAAAGTAAACATATTTTATATATAGGAAATGGATAATACATTTATTTTACCAATTGAAAAACCTCAAAATATAAAAATAATAAGAAACTCCTAGAGTTTGATACTTTCTGTACTCTTTATCCTTTACCCCACTCTCCATCAAACCTCAAACCCATCTCTCTTCTCTGTCTAGTGTTTTATCATCAATGGCGACTCTACAAGACATAGGAGTCTCAGCTATGATCAACCTCTTCGGTGCCTTCTTGTTTCTAATCGCATTCGCTGTCTTAAGAATCCAACCCATCAACGACAGAGTCTATTTCCCCAAATGGTACCTCACCGGAGAAAGAAACAGTCCTCGTCGCTCCGACGGAACACTCGTTGGAAAATTCGTAAACCTCAACTTCAAAACTTATTTCACTTTCCTTAGTTGGATGCCTCAAGCCATGAAAATGAGTGAATCCGAGATTATTCGTCACGCTGGTCTCGATTCTGCTATTTTTCTCAGGATTTACACTCTCGGGTATATATTTTCTCTTCTTCTTCTCGCAATCTGAAAAAAAAACGAAACTTTTTATGAGTCTGAGTCGATTGACAGCAGCAAAATCTGCTGATTTTTTTTTTTTTTTTTTTGAGATGTCAATTTCTCGAGAAAATGAAAGGAAAAAAAATCGAAACTTTTTCAATAAAAAGGGGAAAAGTTGATTACTAAACCGAATTTTTCTGATAATTATGAGTGCCCTTTATTTTAATTTTTCCACATAATTTTACTTAATTAAGATATGGTACTTACTGTTGAATTCTCGAGAAAAAATGGAAACTTTCGAGAAAATTCATGTTTTTTTTTTGGGTTCTTGTTCTTGTTGGTTTTTCTCTGGGATTACCGCTTCTGTACGCGATTGTAAATCTTCAAGAACGAATTTTTCCGAGTGACAAATTCCCGAATTTCACGGTTTTAAGAATCTTTTACTCGTCAGAATTATTGTACTTTATTCTAACAGAAGAATAAGAATTGTACAGCTAAGTTTCAGATTTGTCTGCTCTGTACTCCACAATGCAATAGGAGTTTCGTTGTTATCACTGTTTCGTGTTTGTTTCCTGAGAAAAAGTCACTTTTTAGTTATCTTTTTTTCCCCCACGGGAAAGTTACTGTAATAATGAGAGAATCTGGATAAATGTATAGGAAAAAAAATCAGAAATGTTTATGATAAAATCTGCTCTTTTTTGTTGGTTTTTGGCAGCCTGAAGATCTTTGCACCAGTAATGGTATTAGCGCTTGTTGTTCTTGTTCCAGTAAATGTATCAAGTGGAACACTTTTCTTCTTGAAGAAGGAACTCGTAGTCAGCAACATCGATAAGCTCTCGATATCAAATGTTCAGCCCAAATCTTCAAAGTGAGCTTAGTTTTGAACAAAAATGAAGTTTTACGAATGAAATATTGATGATTTTCAGTGGCTGAGACTAACATTTCGGTATGTGTATGTTCAGGTTCTTCTTCCACATTGGAGTAGAGTATCTTTTCACGTTCTGGGCGTGTTTCATGCTCTACAGAGAATACAATAATGTCGCAATTATGCGTCTGCAGTATTTAGCTTCACAGCGTAGGCGTCCCGAGCAGTTTACTGTGAGTGAAAGCTTCATATTTTAAACATTGATAACTTTTGCATCGGTGTTTGTTATAACCACTGGTTTTTTTTTTTTTGCAGGTTGTTGTCAGAAATGTCCCTGACATGCCCGGACACTCGGTTCCAGATACCGTGGATCAGTTCTTTAAGACGAATCACCCTGAGCATTACCTCTGTCATCAGGTAATATGTTTTTCCTTAATCACTTACTTTTTGTTATTATCAGTTGAAATGATAGAATGTATTACCGTGTGATTGATGGATGGATCTTCTTGTTTCAGGCAGTTTATAACGCGAATAAGTACGCAAAGCTGGTGAAGCAAAGAGGAAAGCTGCAACGTTGGTTCGACTATTATGTGCTTAAGCATCAACGGAATCCGCAAATGAAGCCTACTTGCAGAGTTAGTCTCTGCACACCATTTGTTTTGCTTTTCTTGAGATCAATTGATGTTAATTGTAATGAGCGGCTTTTCTTTTTTTCAGACAGGGTTTCTTGGTCTATGGGGTAAAAAGGTTGACCCCATTGAGTACTACAAACAACAAATCAAGGAGTTTGACCACAGTGTAAGCCATCTCGTTGCTTTGAAATCACTGCTGAAACAAAAATACTTGAAACATTAATCTCATTTCATCTTCGTCGAATTCACTTGTTGATACAGATGTCTTTGGAGCGCCAAAAAGTTCTCAAGGACTCCAAACTGATGCTTCCTGTTGCATTTGTGTCGTTTGATTCACGATGGGGTGCTGCTGTTTGTGCACAGACGCAGCAGAGCAAGAATCCGACATTATGGTTAACGAATAGCGCTCCAGAGCCTCGTGATATCTATTGGCAAAACCTTGCTATACCTTTTATCTCTCTGACCATCCGGAAACTCATAATTGGTGTCTCAGTCTTTGCCTTGGTCTTTTTCTACATGATTCCAATCGCTTTTGTGCAATCTCTTGCCAATTTAGATGGTCTTGAAAGAGTTGCACCTTTCCTCAGACCTGTCACTAGATTGTAAGTCTGTCCATCTATCTCGGTTTTCGCTTCTTGGTATGTCAGACCGTTGATTCCATCTTGTTGGTTTTTATTGCAGGGATTTCATCAAGTCATTCTTACAGGGTTTTCTCCCGGGTCTTGCTCTGAAGATATTCTTGTGGATTCTCCCGACAGTTCTGCTGATTATGTCAAAGATTGAGGGATACATCACTTTATCGACCCTTGAGCGTAGAGCAGCAGCAAAATACTATTACTTCATGTTAGTTAATGTGTTCTTGGGAAGTATCATTGCCGGAACCGCGTTTGAGCAGCTGCACTCTTTCCTTAACCAATCACCAAAACAGTAAACCACCTTTTACCTCTTTTAACTTTCCAAAGATTCTAACATTGAATTAAAACGCATATCTTAAATGCTCTTGTTTATTTCATTTATACAGGATTCCTCGAACCATTGGGGTCTCCATACCGATGAAAGCTACGTTCTTTATCACATACATAATGGTTGACGGGTGGGCTGGGATTGCAGGTGAGATTCTCCGGTTAAAGCCCCTCGTGATTTTCCACTTGAAGAACATGTTTCTTGTGAAGACTGAAGAAGATAGAGTGAGAGCAATGGATCCTGGTTTTGTCGATTTCAAGGAGACTATCCCATCTCTCCAGCTCTACTTCCTCTTGGGAATTGTCTACACCGCTGTTACTCCCATTCTTCTTCCCTTCATTCTCATATTCTTTGCCTTTGCTTACTTGGTCTATCGCCATCAGGTGCGTTTTCAGACATATCACCAGTCGTCTAAAATGGGGCGAAAGTCTGAAATATTCTTATCTTAGAAAATAATCTACCATACTCCCCTATAATTTGCATACTCCTCAAACTTTTCATATTTTATGAAAACCCGAAAATATTCTGCATCATAATTAATCAAATATTTTCGGATTTCGTACATGTACAACTAGTAGCTAGTTGTACCCAGTTATAGTAGTGCAACGGTACAACTAGTACCTAGTTATATCCAGTTATACGAGCACACGGTACAACTAGTACCTAGTTATACCCAGTTATACTAGAATACGGAACAACTAGTACCTAGTTATATCCAGTTATACCTCTAGTTATACTCAATTATACTAGCACATGGTACAACTAGTACCTAGTTATACTCAGTTATACTTTTGTAGTTGTACTTTGTACTAGTTATACTAGTTGTACCAGTTATACCACCAAAATGGGATTCAAACCCTGGGCGCGCGGAACGAATTTAAACCATCTGAGCTACCATGTTTTCGTTGGAATTACTTACATTTAAAACTATATAATCTTATTTCATAGTATTTTTCGATTTCATTAAGGGTAAAATCGTAATTTTATCATTATTTTAATTTTAAAAAATTAAAAAGAAATTGATTATTAGAAAGAGAGTATTTCAGGGCATACGGTTTTTTGGTTTGATTTCAGTTCGGTTTTTTCGGTTTTTCGGTTTTAAGGTTTTACAAAAATTAAAACCATATGGAAACCGTATGTAATTCGGTTTGGTTACGGTTTGGTTTTTTCAGTTTTACGGTTTATCGGTTTTATAAAAAATAAACATATATAAAACCATATGTGATTTGGTACGGTTCGGTTTGGTTCCGGTTTTTTAGGTTATTCCATGTTTTTACAAAAAAAAAACATAAAAAATAATCAAATATAGGAAACAAAGTTCGTCTCACTAGACTACATTGATTTAAACGTAGAATATAAATAATATATTAAACCAATAAGTAAAACATAATTCAAATAATAGAATCCAAATCTTGTTTCGTAAACCAAAATCCTAAATTAAAATTTAAACGTATAGATTTTGTAATTTAGATTTTTTTTTTATTCTTAAGTGTTTGGGTTTTAAATTAGTAAGAGTTTAATAATTACAACATACAAGCCTAATAAAGAAAAACATTTAATTAGAAGACATTTTTAAATACTGTATAAATTAAACAAATATAATTATATATAATTATTCTAAATTTTATTAAAAACCAAAATAACCATTTCATTTTACGGTTTTTAACCAAACCAAACCTAAACCGAAAACTTTTTAAGAATGACAACGGAATGGATTTTTAGACTAAATAATAACCAAATCAAATCACTTAATTCGATTTGGTTCGGTTCGGTTTTTCGGGTTATGGTTTTTGGCCCACCCCTACTTCTAATTCTCGCCTAAATTTTGGTTTTTCCTTTATGGTGCTTTCTTGGTTTACAATGCAGATAATCAATGTATACAACCAACAATATGAGAGCTGTGGAGCGTTTTGGCCGCACGTTCATGGTCGGATAATCGCGAGCTTGTTGATATCTCAGCTTCTGCTTATGGGGCTTTTGACTTCTAAAGAGGCAGCTGACTCAACACCATTGCTTATCATCTTACCCATTCTCACACTTTCTTTCCACAAGTACTGCAAACACCGCTTCGAACCTGCCTTCCGACAATACCCTCTTGAGGTAAAGAAATAATCTTTTCGAGGGCACATCATAACAGAGAAAAAGCTTGGAGTTCTCTTAGGAAAACCATGTTTTCGTCTTCCTAAAAACATTTATAAGCTTCCTTGCTAAAACCTGTGTTTATCATCGTCTTCCTGAAAATGTTTCAAGCTATCTTACGAAAACCTGTGTTTTTGGTCTTATTGCAGGAAGCAATGGCGAAAGACAAGTTGGAGAAGGAAACAGAACCGGAGTTGAACATGAAAGCGGATCTTGCAGATGCTTACTTGCACCCGATTTTCCACTCATTCGAGAAAGAAGTAGAATCATCGTCATCATCATCAGAAGAGACTCACCGAGAAGAGACAGCGGATGTAAGAGTCGACAAACATGAAACACGGTCGTCTAGTCCTGTGACCGAGCTCGGTAATCTTTCCCATCACCATCAAGTCTACAATTCCACTTCCCCTTCTTCTAACTACGCTTCAGCTTATGAGCAGTCATCGTCTCAGTATGAATATCACTACAATACTCATCAGTACGAGGAGCATGAGTACCGTTACAATTGATCTCTGGACACAAAAGAAAGATATGTATTGTCGATAAAGGTGGCTTATGAGTGTTAACTTTAACTACTCGTTTATAATTTAATTAAAGGTCTTGTCTTTTTCGTCTAGGTTTAGGTTATTTGTTAGCTGACTCTGATTTTGGTTTTTGGGTTAGGAAAATGGTGTTAGTATTGTTCACTTGTATGAAAATTATTCGAAGATTGATTGTATTTTTTTTTTTTTTGTCAACTGTTTAAATAAACTTTAAATGGTTTGGAAATCCAATATGGGGATCAGAGTTTACATAGTTAACTTTATGCGATAATACTCTATCATTTACTGCTAAGTTATCTGCTTGAACATTAGAACAACGTGGTATAAAATATATCGAGAAGGTTATAAAACATTTCTTGAACTTCTTGTAGTGTTCTAGATACATAAAAACATTTCTTGAACTTCTTGTAGTGTTCTAGATACATAAAAACGCTGGCCACTCCATTGAGGCATGCATCATCTTCATTAGGTTTAAACAGTCCGTGTAGAAACTAACGTCTAGTCTTCATCCAACAAACACTCTATTATCCATATCAGTGCCTTCAAATCCACATGGAGCAGAGATAAATTCTGGTATATGCTTTTGGAACCTATTAGAACGTCGTAAGTGTCGTTTTGAGTTAATATCCATTCCAAACTTGAAAAAATGTCAGAAGCCCAGGTCCGATCCATAGCATAAGCAGGATAAGCATAGGTTTATGGTCCCTATTCTTTTTGGGATTTTAGGGGCCTCCAATTTTTGAATGTTCTATATTAGGATTGTGTTTTTATGGATTTCTAATATCTGATATTTTTGACTATTATATATATTAAACTCTACCCCAAAATTATATTTATAATAGTTTTTAAATTTAAAAATATTTAAAAAGATCCTAATTTTTTTATGTTTCGAACCACCATTTTAGATCGATCCGGCATAAACCTTCCAAAATCCATCAATAAAGTGATTAGTGTCTCACAGCGTCGGATTCTCTTGCTTTATAGTGGGATTCTTCATCCTTATAAAATTTGTTTAGTGGAAAAAAAATAAATCAACAAGATAATAATATTTAATTAAAGTAGACACCTTTCTTAACAGAAAAACCTGACTCTGGAAAAAAATCTAGTACAGAGAGAGACAAATGTCGCTCATCTTGTCGATATAACTTTCTTTATTGTCCATACAAAATCTCGTAATCCAATTCCAATCACAAACATCATTAACGAATATGGAGAAGACTATGATGTGCCGTCCCTCAGAATCACATCCACGTCGTCGTCTCCATTCCCATGGCTACTCCTTTAACCACTCCTCTCTTATCTCCTTTAGCTTTTTCCCCTGCAAAAAACCGCCTTTCGTGCGCCAAGATCCGATTCGATTCCAAACATGGGAAAATTCTCAATTCTAATGGTGCCCCGAAGTTGAATCTGTCAAAATTTCGTAAACCCGATGGAGTAAGTACGAGGTTTCTCCAAATGGGTTCCAACGATATGACCTTTGAGAGAAAAGTCTCAATTCAAGCCATAGATGGTGCTGGAACAGGAAACACATCAACAATCTCTCGTAACGTAAGCTTTACGATGAAGAGCTTACGTTGTTTATTTACCTGTTGTTTTTCTCGTTGCTCCTAAAAGCTTTGAATTTGGTTGTTGCACACCAGGTGTTTGCGATAACGCACTTGTTGGTCTCACTTGGGATCATACTTGCTGCTGACTATTTCTTGAAGCAGGCGTTTGTAGCAGCGTCTATTAAGTTCCCAAGTGCTTTATTTGGGATGTTTTGTATCTTCTCTGTTCTTATGATTTTCGATTCAGTCGTTCCCGCTGCTGCAAATGGTGTGATGAATTTCTTCGAGCCTGCGTTTCTTTTTATCCAGAGATGGCTTCCGTTGTTCTATGTTCCTTCTCTTGTAGTTCTTCCTCTGTCCGTCAGAGATATTCCGGCTGCTTCAGGCGTCAAAATCTGCTACATTGTAGGTATATACTTTCACTCAACACTTAACTCGACAAACTTGATCTTCACTTAAAAGTCAAAAATTGGTTTATAATCTCTTGTTCTTTGGTAGCTTTTATGGTAATTTTTGTGTAGTTGATCTATTTTTTTTTTCTGTTTGATTGATACTGATTCGATGTCAATGTTGAATTGAATGTTTGTACAGCCGGTGGATGGTTGGCGTCTCTTTGTGTAGCAGGGTTCACAGCTCTTGCAGTAAGAAAAATGGTGAAAACCGAAATGATGGAAGCCGAGCCTATGGCAAAACCATCCCCATTTTCAACACTTGAACTATGGAGTTGGAGTGGAATCTTTGTTGTATCGTTTGTTGGTGCTCTGTTTTATCCGACTTCATTGGGGACAAGTGCAAGAACTTGTCTCCCTTTCCTTCTTTCTTCAACTGTTCTAGGTTACATTGTGGGTTCTGGGTAAACATCAAATCCCCTCCTTTCTCCTCGATTTTCAGCTCTCTCTGGAGGTTTTATTCTCATTGTCGAACTTTCATTTTCCAGGTTGCCATCTTCTATCAAGAAAGTTTTCCATCCGATAATCTGCTGTGCGTTATCTGCAGTGCTTGCTGCTCTAGCTTTTGGGTATGCTTCAGGATCTGGACTTGATCCTGTTTTAGGTAAAGTCACCTTTATGAAACAAACTAGAGAGACGTAAAACAGAAAGTAAAAGCCTTTTTATTAACTATTCTTTAAATGGAGACAGGAAACTACCTTACCAAAGTAGCATCGGATCCGGGTGCTGGTGACATTTTAATGGGTTTTCTTGGCTCTGTCATTCTCTCTTTCGCTTTCTCCATGTTCAAACAGAGAAAGGTAAAACAAACTACAAAGGCTTCTCAGCTTCCTTGATCTGTTTTGCTTTAGAAAAAAACTGGTAACAATCTCTTTTGGTTTGTCTTGTCTTTCTTCAGCTTGTCAAGAGGCACGCAGCTGAGATCTTCACCTCTGTGATCGTTTCAACAGTATTCTCCCTCTACTCCACTGCTCTTGTTGGACGTTTAGTCGGATTAGAACCATCTTTAACGGTATCAATCCTACCTCGCTGCATCACGGTTGCATTAGCCCTTAGCATTGTATCACTCTTTGAAGGTATATATAAGTGCTATTCTTCGTCTTCCTCCTCTTCTTCGTCTTCTTCTTCTCAGCCGAACACATCAAAGAACATTCCTAACGACTTTCTTGGACATTTTCAGGGACCAATTCTTCTCTTACAGCAGCTGTAGTCGTTGTGACTGGTCTGATTGGAGCTAACTTCGTACAAGTTGTTCTTGACAAGCTGAGATTACGCGATCCAATTGCTCGGGGAATCGCAACTGCGTCAAGGTGACTCCTTTACAATTCACATTTTGAATCAAAATTAGGCGAAATCTATATATTCTTAGATTAGCCATGATGCAATTAGGATCAAACGACATGATGTTCCGTTGTTATTGGCCAGTGCTCATGGACTTGGAACAGCAGCTTTGTCGGCTAAGGAGCCAGAGGCTCTTCCCTTTTGTGCAATTGCTTATGCTCTCACCGGAATCTTCGGATCGTTACTATGTTCTGTCCCTGCCGTCCGGCAGAGTTTGCTGGCGGTCGTCGGTTGAGGAGTGATGACGTGGGTACACACGATTGGTGGTCTCAGAAGTCGAAATGGGAGGAATTTGCTTTGGATGTAAAATAAGCTTATATCAATGAAAAACGATGATGGGAAAATGCTTTTATTTTTGTAAATGTTGTGAATTTGTAATGGAAACCAAAATAAGTAAATTTAATATTTCAATTGAGACAAAAAAAAAAAAAGATCTCAAAATTCTCAATTATCAGTCATAGTGATGAAATAAAAAATACTGATAAAAAGCACTAACGGCTATCAAAGTTGTAGAAAGCCATTTTTCTCCTACAGCCAGTAAAAAGCACAATTATCACACTTACTTTTTGGTGGTTCACACAACAATCAAGTGGCTATAAATCATGAGTTAGGCTTCATGATTGCCTCGTGGTGCAGGAGGTTTCTTGATTTGGAAAAAGCTTGGAACATAAACCAGTGAGTGGTTCCATATCAACTTTTAGGAACAACTTGCTCCATGACACAGCATTGGGCTCAATCTTAGTACTAATCCATATCTTCACGATGTCTGAACCACATTTCTGAAACAGCACCGCAAGCTGCTTTTCTCTAACACAAGATAGAGTCACAGTATCTTTAAAGACAGCATGAAAAGGCAGAGGAAGATGCGGCCCAAATTTCTCTGTTGAAAAATCAAAACAGAGTAAGAAATCAGGGAGATCTGATATCTCCTCTAGTGGATCACCTTCTACATATGGTGGGATCTTCTCTTGAGCAAACCAATAAGTGTTTCCATCGAGAGTCAAGCCACGATGATGAAACTCTATTTTCCAGTAAGGACTGACATCAACAACCTTCCATGAATCAGAGTTTAAATTATAGATTTCAAACTCACAAATTTGGTCCTTTTCACTCAGGGCGTAACAATCATGTACAAATCTCAAGAGTTTGTGGATACGACGACACGGCTTGTTGTTGTTGATCTTTTTCTCGTATCCGAGAGCGTACATGTCCCATATGTGGTAAGAATTTCTGGGTTCGATCCACCTTGTCTGCCCAGAATAAGGATTCCAAACCACAAGCCTAGATATGTCTTTGGGGATGCATAACATTAAACCGCCGCAATGAAAGATTTTTGATATGTCGACTCTATCTGCATGACTGCATCCTCAAGGCTGATAAGTTTACCTATACGCTCTATAGATGGATTGCAAACATTCACACTCATTAGATAAAACCCTATATTCAAGCATCATGACCACCTGAATCTCTTCCATGTGCTTGTTCAGTGAAATTTCACTATTATTCGTCGTTAACACCTATGACCTATTTATCCATAACTAAATAGTGATAACGTGAAAACTATTTTCGAATAATTTTCTGTTTCGAATATCTGGCAAAATTTTGTACGAGAGAAGATAGCTGATAAGAGTGTAGGATCATAACATTTACAATGAACGTTGATGTAATATGAAGAGATTATTATAAGAATTGAACGAAACAATAATAAAAAAACTATATCGGATATACAGAAGACAAATGGAAACGATTTGCAAATGCAAGACCATCATTTCTTAATTTTTGAATATTCTCGTAGTGTGACGGTTTGATGTTACGTCTAGACTCTCAAGTGCCGATAAATCTACGGGAGTTTTATAGAGAATGCCACTTTTTTTTTTTTAAATTTGTAAGGAATGCCACATTTGAGTGGGCTTTTAAAAAATGCCACATTTTACTGTATGACAGCATTTAAAAAGTCAATTTTGTCCTTGAATTAAACTGATCTTCTCTTATTTTTCGTCTGAGTCTATTCGTTTGCCATTATTGGCATTGGGCAGCGAGATTGAGATACAGTGAGAAAAATTAAACGAGAGATTTTTATGAAATAAAATTAATTAATATTATCACCAAAGAATAAAAAATCAAACCGGAGATCTGCAGAGACATAGAGTTGGGAGATATTTGCGGCTGCAAAAAAGAAATTTGCAGTGTGGGTTGTTCCCGGAAAAATCTTGGGTTCACCAAAAACTGGGTAAATAAACCGGCAAACCATTAATCCGGGAAATGGCATTAGGAAACGGAGAATCGGAGAAAGAAGACACCCTACCGGAGGACGCAGCCATTAGAAGCGAGCAGGTGCTCAGGGAGTCGAGTCGCCGGGAGAGACGGTGATTACTGTTTATGAAAATAGATCTGTAGGTGTTAGTTAGTAGCTTCTAAAAAGTTAACTTTTGCGTATGTCCGATGAACCCTAAATTTCTTGAAAGAGTAATATGAATTTCTGATATAATATGTTAACAATGCTCACCTTGCCTAGTTCAAAGTCAAGGGAAGAGAAGGAAATGCATGACAAGAGTGATGGCCCAACGCGTAGGAGTGGTAGATCTCGGAAGAAAACGAAAAAGTGGAAAAGAAATAGGTAATACGAGAAACAATTAGTGTTAAACATAAATGGCCGGAGATGTAATGTAGAGAGGACTACCGGGAATGTGTGTCATTTTCATAGAAAAAAAGCGCGATGAGATAATATGTAGACAAACGTGGGAGAATTTGTTTGGCACCTAATCCAATTTGTGGATGTAAACAATGAATGTCAAATTATAAGGTGGGGGGGGGGGGTTTAAGTTAAGTTTTTAATTTGAACATTCATTTGAAGATATGGTTGTTAAATCGGTGTACAGTCAAGTAGAAATGTTGAATGATTTTGTGGACATATTTATAGGACATATTTGGGGATGGTATGAATTGGTTTAGATGGTTTTAATGTCAGCGAGACTATAGTGAAGCCGTTTTGACGATTGTGCTATCTATAATGTGCTTAGATCGAGTAGTGAGCAAAGTGGCAGACACGACCTCGGAAATGAGAGCAGAATTGGGACAAACAACAACGATGAGGACCTTGTTGATAGCATCGTATTTACATGCTTTTACGCTTTATAATAAGTTAGTTTTAGCCTTATAACTAATATTTAGTGTAGAATTAGTGTTTTTGCATGTGGTTATATGTTTTTAGGTACTTGGAGCTAAACATGAGTTCTTGAGATGTTTTTGGAGCCTACTAAAGCCTTCGGGAAGATTGGTGACATTGCTTGGATCGTACACATTCAGAGAAGGATTTCACAGAGTCAGAAGAGGACAATATCGACCCCAATATCAAGTTGTAGGGGTCGATATCATGCCCATAGAATTTCCTGAAAGGAAAAATCAATCCGTCAGAGAAAGGAACTCAATATCGACCCTAGCATCAACCAATCAGGGTCGATGCTGGCCTCCGAAAAAGATAAAAAAAATCCTTACGTGGCAAGATATGATTCGGGCAACTTGTCGTTTTGAGTTTTAGGCTTCCAAGAACAAGATAAGGACGAAATGGAGAGATCTAAGAAACTCTAATACTATATAATCACTTGTAATCTCACTAGACAATAAACAACTTTCATACCCTACATACACATCTCTTATCCTTGTAGCCACCATTTCATAATAAATAGTTCTTATTTTTACTTCTTCTCTTCTGTTTTAGAGTAGATCTTTTAGACCACCAGGGTGATGGTCGATGATGGGATCTATTTTTTAGAGTTCATTACTGTATTTAACCGATCTAGCTACTCTAGTATGCACTTTAATGCTGAGTATTCTCTCATGGGAGATACTTAAGAGTACAACTGAATCCAGTACGTTTGGTTGTCTATTTAGAAGTGTTTGATGCCACAAGAGTGGATTAAACCTTCAGATCTGCATACTAAAGAATCATAGCTCGAATTTGTTGTTTGATAGAATTAATCATAGATCTGGCTTTGGCCAAGTTAGATTGAATATTTTAGAAGTATTTCGTCACGAGAGTGGGTTGTATTTTAGAAACAAATCTATCACTCACTTTGTATTCTTGAGGCGAGAGTCTAAGGATACTTGGTATTCGATGATGAGATTGTATAAAATGCATATCCAGTTTATCACGAGAGTGAATCTGGATATAGAGTCTAGCATACCACGAGAGTGGACTAGCAAGACATGGAAAATCCCTAGAATGATAAATATAAATTATTTAGATAAAATATGAATTCTAAACTTAGGTTTTCTGATTTAGACTATCACCCAAGTATGTGTAAATATTAGTTTAGGATTATTTAATGTTTATTTAATTCATGTTTAGTTTAGTTTATTTATTTCTTTCTTAGTATAGATTTATTGTTTTATTTATTTTATGCTTTTATCTATGCTATGCATGTTAGATTAGGAACCAACCCCATTTCTCTATTTTGCTTAGATTAGATTTAGGCTTGTACTCTCTATTTATTATTTCCAGTCCCTGTGGATCGATCCCGTATTACTACAATTGCATTTAACCGTGCACTTGCGGTTTTATGGGTTAAACTCTCGAGATTAACTTCTCGGATAAAACCTGTGAAGAGGCATAAAAACCTCACATCACCTGTGTTTCTGCCACCTCTCCTTTTCCAATCGGACACTATGCTTATTAAAGGTCGAATTAACGCATATTCAAAAACAAAATACATTCTAGACATTGTAAATGTGCTAGAAGGGACTAGAAAATATGATTGGCTGCGATAGAGCTGTTTTGGGAAGCTATTTAATTTGCCTTGTAGAAAATGCGCACTTTTAGGGAAACTAGTACACCAGTTTTTGTGTAGGATGATAGTAACTAAGAAAAGACATGAGATGTGGTTTGTCTTTGGTGGCTATCCAATAAGGTTTTCTCTCCGGGAGTTTTGTCTACTAATTGGGTTAAACTGCCAGCCTTATCCTTCAGAAGAAGAAAAAGTAGTATGAGCTCAGGTGGTGTGAGGAAGGGAACTTACTGGAGGGAACTGCTTGGGCCAAAGTAGTCTTACACAATACTTGAGATAGTAAATATGTTGAAGGGTGACAAGCATTTACCAAAGGAACAAAGAATGAGCAGTGGGCGCAGACTGAGATTTGCACTAATTGTACTAGTGGAGGGTGTACTGGTGAGCAACTCATTATTTATGAAGGCTTCGAGACGGGTAGTGGAGTACCCCTTGGGGGCGAAAGGCTTTTGAGCGAACTATTGAAATGGTATCATTGGGTCTCACCATCAACAGCTGTATTGGTTGGGAAACTGCAAAAGTCACACACAACAGCTCACGGCTTCACAAGCATTACAACTGCTGTTCCTGTAGGTAGTACCAATGTCAGAAACATTGCTACGTGATGTGGGAGAAAACACGACATTAGGAAGTGGCATCTTAGATGAACTACCAGACTTCAAATCCTTTCACACCTCTAGTATTTTTGAAGTGGAACATGACCCTGATGTGAGTGGTATAACATACAGGGAGTTATTGTTGAATTTTCTTACATTTAGTTTTGGCAAATATATTTACTTATGCTGAATGTTTTAATTGCAGCTACAGGTAGAGTCAATACTGGGTATAAGAATCGATATGGATGGTAGTCTGCTCGAGTGGGAGGACGAAGTTGAAGACGAGAGTATTAAGTATATATGCGCGGCCCTGGAAAGTGGACAAACCTGCAGGCAGGAAGATTGGAAAGGAAGATTGGACAGGATTAGTGGACCCCCAAACAGAAGGAGCAGAAGAGGCGCTGAATAATAGGATAAAGATAACTGAAGCTAACGGAAAAAAAGACTAATAGTGGATTAGGCAACCATGAATCACCTTTGGTTGGAGTTGATACGCTGGATGTTGAATCGCATGATGCAACAAGTGTTGAGGACTCTATGAAGGCGGAAATGTTGAGAGAGATTAGGCGATTAAACAACGAGCAAACAATCAGGATGCAAGAACTTGTGAAAGAGGAGATACAAAGAATCAAAGATGATATATACAAGAACTTATTAGAGAAAATTAGGAAGAACATAAGCAAACCGCCCCGAGCAGCAGAGATACCGATAAATCAGGGAGAAAATGTAGGTGCTGAAGAAAGGTTTGAAACTGATTTGATAATACAAGATATTCTCAGCGAGGTGAATAGAAAGGGTGAGTTGAGGAATTAAATTCGGGGTTTGGGTTTGACGGAGTGAAGAGTAAGGAAGCATACAGAAGCATGGATAAAAACATTGAAGGAGTGGCGTATGATATCGGAATGAGGATAATGCATACAAAAAGGGCAGATTTGGAGAAAACTGGAAAGAGAGAAGCCCATGGCGTGGAATTAGATGAGGTAAAGCTGAGACTGACCTGTAAATTAAATAAAAATATAAAAAATATAAACAGAAAAATCTTGTAGGTAAGCTTCCATATTGATTAAAAATTACTTGCACAGGAACCAACCAGTGCGAGATTCAGAGATGATGCTAGGGATAGAGATTCAGACAAGGTACCCACTCAACATATTAGATTTGTGTCCTTAAAAATTTGCGGGTCAGAATCTTGAGCTGATATTATGGGAACAAAACTGATACAACATGACACTATGGGTATTTGGTAGGGAACTAGAGGAGAAACAGCGTCGGGAAACAACGAGATTGTAGAGGACTTCGTAGTGGTATTAAATTGATCGAGGAATTGGATACAAATACTCAACAATGGTAAGTAAGAAATTTAATTATTTTTATTTTTAATTAGCCAAACACACAGGAACAGCCAGAAGAGATTTGAAGTTAATAAGCCAGTAGACCAGGTAAACTGTAGGAATAATGTATAAGAGAAGACATTATTTGTTAAACACATCGACTAACAATTTATTACTATGCCACACTATGAAAATGAAGGATGCAATGGAGGAGGATAGAAACGAAGTTGAATCTGGCAGTTTAGATGAAGACAATGAAAAACAAGATATCGGAGAGGGATCAGAAACAGTTAGGGAGGATGGCATGGGCAGCAACGGAGTGGACAACGAACATGAAGCTGGAAACGACAATGATCCCAGCAGAATAAATCTTTCAGGTACCAGCATGGAAGCTGCAGAGGAGGCTCATATTAGTGAGCCCATCATTGAAAGAAATGAGCCAACTCTACAACAACTAATTGAAGAAACGAGTAAGGAAAAAACCAAGAAGATATGGTTTTAGTACAACGCCAAATGACAGCGCAATTTTTATAAACAAAGAGCACACTTCCATGGAGGATGTTGATGAGAGGGTGAAGATAAAATTTAAAACAAAACTGGCAGCACATGGTACAAAAAGGAATTTTCTGGCAAAAATAAGACCGTAAAACATTTGAAGAATGTGCATAAGATCTGTCTACTAATATAAAAAGTGTACACATGCTGGGCCTACCATTATTAGGTCTATAATGCAATAAATGTACACAACAACTTAGGATACAAGGATGAACCTGTGAAATGCCATATATCACCAATGTGCTTACTAGACAGGAATAAGAGAAGTTTGATATATAAAATATTAATATATGGACAATACTACGAAAAATTGATATTTGCGGGTAATTAACATTAGAATTTTACATAGATTACAAGCACCTACAATCAACTATTTTTGTGCCAAAAAAACAACTCTTATGCGTCTGGGAAACAGGAAGACAAACTAAAAACAGCATAACCACTATACAATTGGTTAGATAGTCACATACCCACAACATTGTACAACTGGGTAGCAAAAATATGCAGGCACAAATCCAACTATACAGGAGGAGATTAGGTTGTCAAAATAGATTAGGTGCTTTCAAAAAGTGGTTAGATCCCATATACATTCAGATAGGGGTGCTGCATGTTTTGCGATTGTGGCCAGATCCGAAGCAACGCCCACACTTTGCAACACGTTTTTTATTAGACTGCATGAAAAGGAAAAAACAAAACTGGGGGTTGAAGAAACAATAAACTGATGGGAGAAATGTAGAAAAACGCAAAAAAGTAGATTAAAGCAGATAAAAAATTATTGTCGGATATTAATAAAGTTTATAACCTACATAATGCACCTCTCCGCGTGATGGAATCATGCGCTTCTGGTAGTCGATGGCGGGTTAACTAACACCGCTGAAATAGTTTCCAGGACATCAACGTCACTAACTCTAGGAACAAGCATAATAACCTGCTCACAGAGTTTACGCCACGGCAAGACTCTATAACAATTCCCAACAAGGCTGTATATATCAACTTTTTGGACATCAGTAGCAGCGAGGGCATGAGGACAGGGCACCAGTAAAATATCAAATACCCTACAAGAACAGGTATTTTTCTCAAAATCAACTGTGAAAAACACAGCCAGCAGCATCATTCACTTGATATGCCCATTCACTGGCGGATAGAACAGCACAAGCTGAAGCTTCTCTCAAGTTATCTATTAGCAAAGCCTCAATCTCAGGAGTGCATCTCGTCTTTGCACGTCTCGCCTTTGCCCGCCTGCAACTAAACCAGGTCATCAGCATCTCCCGTAAATATTCAAACATTGACACAATAGGGTAATCAACAGTCTTTTTGATAGCCCCATTCAAAGACTCTGAGATGTTGCTACTCATAATGTTGTATCTAATCATGGGGCAATGTGACAAGGTCCAATGAGGCAACCCTATATTCAAGAGATATTTAGCACACCGGGGGCTGCGTCTTTCAATCTCATGCCACCAATATCGAAAATCACCAATAGTGTAAGATCTAGCAGCTTTTGACACCACCGCAGCCAGACTTTCACTTTTGAAACGGTGATTGACATTACGAATAAGATGGACAGCACACGCACCATGCTGAGCAAGGGGATAGACCTTCCGGATACCAGAATAAATAGTTGCATGCCTGTCAGAAACAAATAGCAAATCTTTGTCATCAGACACAAATTGTTTAAGATTTTTAAAAAACCAAGCCCAACTAGCTTCATTCTCTCCATCAACCACAACAAAGGCTATGGGAAATATTTGCATATTCCCATCTTGTCCACTAGCTGCAACCAAGCAACCCTTATATTTTCCCTTCATTGTGATCCCATCAATGACAATTACGTTCTGCAAGTACAGAAATCCTGCAATTGAAGCACCCATAGCAAAAAACAAAAAGTTAAACTGTGTTTTACCCTTTTTGTCCAACTTCGTCACCAATTTTGTTAAGGTCCCTGGGTTCGTTGTCTGCAGAGATGTAAATATGTAGATAGAAAACGATAGCTCTCTTCCTCATTTCCCCGAGCTGTTATCAATGTCATTTCTTTCGCATACCAAGCTTTCATGTATGAAATAATAACTTTTAACTCTGATAAAACCATGGCGGATAATTCACATGCTCTTGGAGCTTTCCTACTACTAGCAAATTTACTCTGCAGCATCTCAGCCAAGACTTTGGACGTAGCCTTTTCCCCATATCGAGATCTTGAAGCAACATCACATGAGTGCTTTAAATGGACAGTGCGAACTTCAAAATTTTCAGAACCCTTGCAAGCCACAGCGTATACCCTCCAGCAACAGTTCTTGTCAATGTAATTAGCAATAAACCTTTGTGGATCAGACTTGGTAAATCTAAAAGAAAAGAGTCTTTTCAATGCGTAAAAAGTTAATGTCTTGTGAAACTGTTTTTTGTTGGCGAAAAACCTTCCCACATAGATTGCGTCTTCTGCTATCTTCAAATCCATGTGTCTTTCATCATCAGGAGACCTCTCAAATTATCACATTCAGGGGGAGCATCTTGCAGCAATATCTCATCTGCGGTTATTTTGGCTACCCGAGTTGTTAGCGCAACAACATTCTCAACACAGCTACAATCTGAACCACCTGAAAGAGTCTAACTGCAGCCCTGTTCAGAGCTACCATCTTCATCTGTACGAATGACACAATCAATTGGTTATGATACACACACACCATTTTTACTGCTGCAGTTTGGGGGGGGATTCACATTCTGTTATCCCTAGACTAAACCCAATTGGTTCGAAATTTAAAAGAGGATTATGGTTAGGCCTCTGACGGGATGACTCACCTACTTCCTAATTGGATTGATGAGGAGCATTTAAGTTTTCACATTGGTTGGGATCGACGCATGGCAAATGATCACCAATACCTAAAGATATCCAACTGCCAAAACTAGAGTCATCATTCCCCAGCCTTGAATCCGGTGAAGCGTGACCTGCGTTTTGGGTAACATCCCCACCACCGAGCGGACAAGATATATTATTCCTTCTCCTTCTTATCAATGGCACACAGTCATCTGCTCGGTCAATATCATCTGTGTCCAATACAACTTGATGAGACATGTCCGTCAATGGAGAACTATGCTTTTGATTGACCCAAATCTCCCCTAAGACCCCAGGATATAGCATGGGCTAGGAAACATTATCCCTTTCCAATTTTATGTCCACATTTGACAAAGGACTAACATCACTGCAGACAGTGGACAAATGCTTTCGGCGATGCTCTGCTTCAACTTTCTCTACATACGCAATGAGCACATCATCATCTATCCCTGCCAAGTCGCTGCTACACTGAGAATCTCCAAAATCTTCATCAACCAAACTGGCTAATAATTTTACATCTTCCTCAAAGCTACCCCAAACATATTTTTTAGCGAAAGACACATACATGTTGAGAAATCCGAATTCACGCCTCTTCTGCTTAAAAAGTTGAAAATCACATTCCAACTCAACAGCGATTGGAGGCGTTTTACCCTGAGTGAATACAATAGCATCCTGTGGATACCAAAAACTAAGCGCGACTTCAAAATTACCCATATCGACTTGAAATTTTTTTTTTATTTCCACCAAAAAGTCGCTGAACTACATATCACTACGAAAACTGATACACCAGGCCATCTGCTTCTTACTAACCACGAAATTCCATTGGCTATCATCTATACACTTCCAATGACCGATGATAACGAGCAAGGGATCATCCATAAAGTCTGCTTTGTGATACCCACAAACCCAGAAAAAAACATATGACTGAGCGACGAAACAAAAAAAACAGAGACATATTTCTTTTAAAGGAGAAAACAGAAAAGCATTGCCAAAACAAGAAAATCTAAAGAAACACAAACCTTAGGTTCGCAGATAAGTTGAAACTTGATTAACGCAATCTCAAAATCGTTGACTTTAACAATCAAATCCACCGTCGACGGGGAGCATGATCGCGTCTGCTGGGCTTACCAAATGCTCAATATTTTTTTAATTTTGTAATTGTTAAATTGAAATATCCCTAAAACCCAAAAAAATTAAAATTGAAAATCGTTCGCAAAATCCCGTCCCATCTAATATCTAGACGAAATGACTCATCTTCTTAATAAAAAGATTGAAAAAAAAATGTTGAATCGATAAAATTTAGATGGGAGCAATATAAACATTTACCAAATCAACTGCAGTTACATTTATGGCATTATTTGTAAAATATTGCTTTTGTGACATTGTTTGTAAGAATGTCATATCGATATGGCATTTTGTATAATAATCTCTAAATCTACTTCTACATGGAGCATCGCACAACGAAATCCAAGGGGATTCTGGTGGATATAAGACCTTGTGAGGAATTTATCCTCTCTTGAGCTTGCATTATCTTTGAACTAACCTATGCTTTTGAGTTTGTATATATATGTTGATGTTTCTTATAATATATATTTCACCTGCTTGGGCCTATTCTTCAGAGAAAACTAAGGTATATTATTTAGACTCGAGTGAATCATATGAATAGAATAGCATGTATGATTACATATCCGGTCCTAAATTGGGCAATCAAAGATGCATTTGGCTGTTTCAAAGACGTGTTGGAAGAGCCAAACAAGATCATATCCAGTATTTGAAACAAAATATGAAAATTTGTAATAGAAACAAAATATGAAAATTAAATTTTTCTTTTGAGATAAAAAAATAATTTAAATTATAAGTCATGTCATTTAATGAAATACTTATTAAAAGAACTAAGATATAAAGCAATTATCAACAAAGATTTGATTATTAGAACCAAAGTATGTAGAAAATTTAAGAATTTCATACAATGGATAGATTCAAGATTATTTTGATTACAATAATATATATACTAAAATGTTAGTGATTATTGATATACTAGTAAATGCTTTTATTTTTACAACTTACTTTTCTAAAAATGTAAAAAAAAAGTATATTTTTAAATTTAGAAAAATCTGTATTTAGTTTTCAGTCTTGTAATCAAACAAAATATAGTAAAATTTTAACAATAATTACAAACAAATTGGTCAAATGAATCCAACAAAAGGTTTTAAGAGGGCAAAAGCGTAAATAAGAAAAGTGGGTGACGAGAGCCAAAGCTGCAATGAAAGGCGTTAAGCTAAACTCTCTCTTGTCTGATTTCTCTACTCTCAACCACAAAAACTAAAAAAATGTTACTAATCCCAACTTCTTCTTCTTCTTCCTCCTCTACGTAAGTGTTCCACCTTTTCAACTTTCAAATCCTCGTCTTTTTAATGATTATTACTAACATCTTTTTTATTCTTTGTAGTAGCCTTCCTCAATCTTTCTTCAATTCTAATTCATACTCATCGAATCATCACTCTCTGTTCCTCTCCAATCTCAGATACCCGATTCCACATGGTACCTATCCTTCAATTTTGAAAATTACAATTCGAATTCGAAAAAACTGGGATTTGGGTCTTGGAGTATATCAAGCTGAGATTACAATTCTATTATGTGGATTCTTCAGGAAGCAGAAAGTTGAAGAATTTGCGGCTCAGGGCCAATTTCTGGGAGTCAATCCGATCTGGGTATTACGAAAGTTTCATACTTTTTGATCATATGAGAATTAGGGCTGATACAACAACAAAACCATTGATTGATTCTTGCAGGTTTGTAAAGAATAATAATAGTACCAAACTTGTGGAACCACCTTCTACAATCGAAGAAGAAGAAGAAGAAGATACGGAACCATTACTTCCTGTGGAATTTACTTTGGTTGAGAGAACTCTTCAAGATGGGTTAATTGAAGAGATCATATTTTCTTCTGGTGGTGAAATTGATGTGTATGATCTTCAAGGTCTTTGTGACAAGGTAGTTAAAACACTACTCTTTTGCTCTGTTTCTGCTTGATGCTACTTCAAAACTCTCATTTATGGATATCTTATGGGAAAATAAAGGTGGGATGGCCACGGAGACCGTTAGTGAAACTAGCTGCTGCTTTGAAGAATAGTTATATGGTAGCTACATTGCATTCTGTAATGAAGTCATCATCAGATTCAGATTCTTCAGGTGCTTATAACTAAGTAACACTTTTCTTCAGTCACTATGAGCAACATATATACCAAGAGGATGTTTGATGAACATCTTAGCGGACTTTGGAAAAGTTATTTGACACAGAAGGCGATAATGGCCAGCAGCAGCAGGAGAAGAAGCTTATTGGCATGGCACGTGCAACGTCGGATCATGCTTTTAATGCTACAATCTGGGATGTTCTTGTTGATCCTGAATATCAGGTAACCAAAAAAAGAAATGGTTTTTGCTTTCCAAGCTGCGAATTGCTTTTTCTTTGATTTTAAATAGAGTTTTGTTTGTTTTCAGGGTCAAGGGCTAGGTAAAGCTCTTGTCGAAAAACTCGTAAGGGCTCTACTTCAGAGAGATATTGGTAATATATCTCTTTTTGCTGATAGTCAAGGTAAAACGTCGAATCACCCTATGCTTCAATGTTGTAATCAAAATATTTGGATTTGTTCTTTCTTAGTTGTTGAATTTGTGTTGCTTTTTTGTAGTTGTGGATTTCTATCAGAACTTGGGGTTTGAGGCTGATCCAGAAGGCATCAAAGGCATGTTTTGGTACCCAAAATAGTACTTGGTGATTTCAAGAGAATGGGATTATTATTTGTTTGTATACTCTCTGTGATTTCTTATATCGATCTATAAGGAAGTTTTAACTGTGCATTTTGTAACTCAAAATCTATTTGAGATTCAACATGAGTATGACTAATAGGAAGAAACTTTTCCTTCTTTTTTTGCTTTGGTTGATTATAGGTTTTTAAATCTACTTTGATTCCACATAGGAGAAAACTTTGATGGATCGACAAAGGCGTTCTATAAACTGAACTGTTATTGCTCTGCTATTAACTTCTCTACATTACAGGCTTTTCTTTTTATCTCCACACAAATTACAAACAAGCAAGACCGTCCTTTTCGCCATGAAAATCTTCGGTAAACAACGCAAAAAGAAAGAAAGAAAAGAAGAAACTGCAAATGGATTTATCAACGCGTTCTATTTGGCTTTTCTTTGTTTGTTTTAGGCTTTAGCAGCTTCTGCACGAGCAGTGGCTTTGTTGGCAATGAGCTGCTCATAGAGATCTCTGATCTTCAATCCGACAATGGTCTGGAATAGACCAGTCCCATTGTTGCTACCCGGGAAATCAGCATGCTTGAGCATTTGCTGAGTGACTTCGCCATAGAATTTGGTTGACAGGTTGCTCAGATGACTCTCCACGTAAATCAGCTCGTCCAGTCTATCGAATTGTCCATCCATCTCCAAAACCGATACCTGAGAGAAAGAAAAGGAGAGACCAGAGCTAAGAAACTGAAATAATATGAAACAAGAACATATGCAATGAATCTAATTGGTAACCCATGAAATGAATGAATGAATAAAAAAGGATTTTTTTTTTGGAAAGAAAAACATTTTTTCCTATGTGATTCCTCATGCATTTATCTATCATATTTATGTGGAATCACAGTAAACTTTTCGTTATTCCGAAAGATTAGGGACAGTTGCATGCATTTTCATTAATTTCTCACAATACGTCATTATGCAATATTACATATCGAAACCGATAAATGAATGTACCTCATGGTCGAAGTAGGAATCAGGTTCGTAGTTGAACTTGATGCCAGGGTACGAGCAGGTGAGTTTGCGGCCGCAAGGGATCCACGAGATGGTTGAACCTTCATCGAATAGGTAAACAGGGCTAAAGTATTTAACACCTTCCTTCATTATCAATCTCACTCTCAACACTTTCCCTTCATTGTCATCTGGAATCAGCTGCGTAGGAAGTACTTCTATGACCGCATCCGCATACTGCTTTTGCGGGTCTGTATAAGCCATTAATAAATTGATATAAAGATCAATCGGAAAATGACAAAAAAAATATATATATACACCGGAACTAGAGTTTTACCAATGAATGCATCGAAATCGGGCTTTCGGGCTTCGATACTTGCTTTGATGCTCTCCAAACTGTGACCTCTTTCAGCCATGTCCCTCTGTAATCATCAAACCGTTACGGATTCGGTTTATACGACATATCAAAAACGTTCGAATAAATGGTATAAATGTAGATGAGTTATTCAGAGAAACGCACCTGAATTTTCCAAGCGAACTTGACTTCGTTGCTAATGTCTAAGTAGATACTGAAGTCGAGTAAGTCTCTTACTCTCTCATCAAACCTTCACAAGTAGATAAATATTTTTATAAACAATTATAAAACATTACAACTACCAAAACTACAGACTTAATTATTCGAATAAAAATTAATCGGTGTCACACTACATGCATAGGTTCGAAGATCCATCTTTTAATATTCTGATACTGATTCTAATATAAAATCTAAGTCCAAGATTCTTTTCTTAATCAGCCAAATTCCGACAAGATAAGAGACTTCGAAACTCGAAACTTTGAATTTTTGAGAGAGACAAAACAGAGTATGTGTGGCTTACATTGGGTGAAGACCTTCGATGACAAGAATCTTAGGAGGCTGAATAAGCTCAGGCGGGTCAAGAAGTCCAGTGACATGGTTGTATATCGGTTTCTGGACGGCGACACCACTCTTAAGAGCTTTGACTTGCTCATACATGAGATCAAAGTCATTGGCGCGTGGGTCCAAAGCGGTGACTTTTTGCTCTTTCCGACCAAACCTGTCCAAGGAATGGTAATCGTCAAGACAGATCACGGTGGTCGTGTCGCTGATGAGTGTGTTGGAATCAGGGTTCCCGCCTTTTGGTGGCTTGGCAGCACCACCGAAGACGCTGGTAAGCCTCCGCATAAAAGTACTTTTGCCGCAGCCGGAGTCGGCAGCGAGTCCGATCACAATGGTTTCTTGTGAGCAAGTGATGAGTGTGTTGAATCTCCGGTTGGTTTGGGGTTGACGACGGTAGAGGTAGACTTGTTTGGAGGAGGAAGAAGAGGTTAAGAAATGAGTTGAATTGAGGGCTTGTGTTGAGTAGATGGTTGAGACAGCCATTGTTGTTGTTGCTGTTTGGTTCCTCTTCTTCTCCGCCTAAGCTCTCTTTTTGTTTAGTTTTGTGAGCTCAGGTTGAGTGATGAGGATTTAGGATAGAATGAAAGAAATGTGGGTAACGATTTTTGATTTTATGGGTTTTTGTGTGGTGATGTAAAGATGTGGTTTTTATAAATAATGAAAATATTTAAAAAAAAACTTCTTCTTTCTTATGATGGGGAAAGAGAGAAATGAGAGGAGGAAAATGGGTCTATAGGAAAAACAGATGGCAATTTGCAAAGAAGAAAATGAGTTTTATTTTGGTTTAATGTGGTTGTGTGATGAGTGGCTCATGTTTTGGTTTCTTATAGTAAAATACTGTGTAATGTTGTTTAGTCTCTATGTTAAGATAATTGTTGATAAGATAAGAGGATAATAAAACATTTCTAGCCATAAAAAACAAAGCAACTTTTCTATTTACTTCATGAAGTGATAAACTAATAGTAATTCGTTTTTATATTCGGTTAAAAGATGATTGGAAACTTGAGTTTGGGAGAGGAGTGGAGTTGCCGATGAAGTGATAAAACTAACAGGGCATGGAGGGAGACGCTTGGTGGATATTTGCTTTTATTTTTGGGTTTTGGATATTTGAATTGACACGTGGGAGATTCTAATTGGAGGGATGGGGATTAGGTGTTTAAGGTCTGAAGTTGAAGGAGAGTGTATTATGTGGGTCCCATTGACACGTCGTCGTATATTCCCTTACCTTCGAATCTTTATGGTCTTTAACTTTTCTTGCATTTATTTTTTCTTACGGACCAAAGCCTTCAATTTTATTAAGCATGAATTTGCATTTATAAAAACAGATGACTACATCGTGATTATAAAACATAAAAATAGTTTATCAAGCGCGATAGCATCCGCGGTTGTTGCGTATTCTTGGACAGAAAGTGCATGTAGTTGCATTTCTTGGACAGAACGTGACTGTAGTCTACAGACTCTACACAGCCATTTCAAGCATGAAAATGATTTTAAGGGCCCAAATAGAAGAATTAATTAGGTTAAAAAGTGAAAACTATGGACTTTTATTACTTTTCTCAGAAAAAACAATACTTCCCTAGGGGTGTTAGTTTAACGAAATAGCATCCCAGTAGCTGTTTGTAAATTAAAAAAAGTTCATAAAGTTCATGGTCATTTAGAATAATTACTCTATTATTATATGAAATGATTACCATACTGACACCAGATTCTAAGATTCAGACCGAAGTGACTCACTAGTAAGAAGAATTTATGGCTATGTTGTCTTTCAAGTCTCACTCTGTCGAAAAAATAATCCCAAATCTTCAGAGATGATATAGGTACTAAAGGTATTACAGACCAGAGAAAAATAGGGTAAAAAACCTACAGAAATGGCCGAACAACCACACTCTCTTGCTTACTATAGTAACTAACAGAATTTACCTCAATCAACATCAACGCATTCAATGGTCAAATGGTAATTACATTCATACGAGAAACACATATTTCAAACCTTTTATCGTAAGTGAAAAAATTACCATCATCCTCCTCTATATACCTTTTCACTTGTTTCCCCTAAAGTAGAGGTAAATTTTCTGCAGAGCCAAAATGGGAAACCAGATCAATTCAGATGTTTACCAGTTCAATCAGCGTTAACAGTTTTTGAAGAAGCCATGAAAAGTTTGATCAGAGGCTTACCTGAAGAACCCATAGACTCAGAAGTGACTCCAAACAGAAAAGACCGAAGCCGATAAAGTAGAAGATCTGCAATCATTCATTAGGGTCAGACACATTGAAACATATTATAGGCTTCGTGAATTTAAAATGGATGTCTAGCTCATACCCCGGCTAATAAACTGTCTGAAATGACATCAATTGCTGCAAGCACACCCCTGTTGATCAAAAAGACAATAGGAACAATGTTAATCTCAAGGCAACAAAACATAGATACAAAATAGAGCATTAATTTAACAAGGTTGTCAGGTTTCTCTGTCAGCAAAATTTTTACAGAGGTGAAACACAGCTAGATTCTCACTTATACTGGTTGTCATATCATTCTTAAGTTACAAGTCAATATTAATAAACCTATCAAAAATTTAGAACTGTCCAAGTGAAGCCATCACCAGACTACCCAACTACATATGAAGTACCAAAAAAATCATAGGCTATAGTTGGAAGGCTTACGTTAATGACTTTCCATGGAAAAAGATCGGAGGGGCAATGGCGGCAATGATACAGAAGCCAATGTGAATCTGTGAAGAGCTAAGGTTAATCATATGGAAATTGGGAAGTCTATCTGCTTATAGGTAAGATATAAATTAAATCTGACAAGTTTTTTTTATAAACTCACCAAGTAGGTGAAGAAAAACCAGCCAAACTTCAAAGCGCTGTCAGTCCTACAAGGTCATACAAAGCATTACAATTATATGACCTGTCTTGTTAAACTAGTATGAAATGCACAGTGGAAATTGAACTACAATTGAAATACAAACATTGGAAGAGAACAGTTAATAGGTGTATTACCTCATGGCTCGGTAGAGAGGCCTGTACCATAGTACATAAGAAAGTGGACATCCGATCAAAGCATATATCGTGGCAAGGAAAAAGATTTTAACACCTATCATTAATATTTCAAAACCAATATTAGTTCAACCAAATCCGATCAGAACTTCATAAAAACAGTTACCCTCATAAAATAAAACATTGTAATATAGTGTAGGCTCACCTCCGCCTTTAATCCAGCAGACCATCGTTGCAATGACATTGAATACCAGACACAGAACTATACCTGAAATTTTAAACTCAAGCAGTAAAATACAAGCCCATCAATTCAACACATAACAAACATGCAAAAAAAAAGACAGACAAACTAAATTAGACTTACCTAACCAACTAGCAAAAGCCAGATATTGCAGCTTTTGTGCATGAACTGGTATCTCTTTAGCAATATCATGGTGTATAATTGGGAAAAACGGTGGCCAGTTTTTATCATCTATCTGCACACCAGCTGCAACACAATTTAATGACTATGGTTAGTTATCATCCACCACGACATTTACAGAGATATATTTACACAATTTCAAAGCGAGTCAAAACTAATTAATAATATTGTCATAAAGTTGTCATTTGCTTACATCTAGCAATAGCATCCTCTCTTCGCTTGATATCCTGAGTAAACATTATACAAAAGAACATCAATCAGTAGAAAATTAAGAAGCACAGTGAAAAAATGATTGAAAAATTCATATGAATGGTAACAAACCATTTCTTTCTTCCTAAGCTCAGCTTCCCAGTCAGCAAGCTTTCTCTGTTTCTGAGAAGAGTCCTGCATCAATCAAACACATATGTAAGATAAATCCAAGTGAGAAAGGTTCATGAGTTTAGTAGATATTAATGTCATTACATTCATATTATCCAATGGAATATCAACTGTAGCATCGAGGCTTTGGCCAAATTCAACTGGTCTAGATGCAGCAGGAACCCTTCCACCACCTTTCTGCAAAATTTATCAAGAATAACAAAAATCAGTAAACTATCGAATGTTAAGTGCCAACAACCCAAAGAAAACTTCAACATTGAGTTTAATACTTCAAAAATACAGGAAGAAGTCCTAATCACACTTCAAATTAGGCCAAATTCCTCGCTAATTTCTAGAATATTTTTAACCTAGTTCCAGATCCACAGATACAGTACAGTATCCCGAAGAAACATCGAGAGATCCATAATCTCAACACTGTTAAAATCATTCTGAGATAGAATTGAGCCTTCCGTAACCGAGTTGAAGTGACACAGTACACAGTCCTCAGATTCTGCACAATTTAAATAAATAAAAAATTCCAGGAAACTCGAAATAAGCGAGAGATCTAGATTCCTCTACCCTCGCGAACGCAGAAAATCGACAAAAAGAAAATAGAAATCGAAGATTCAGGGAGAAGAAGAAGGAGAAAGAGAAAAAGTATTTACCGAAAAAGGATTGACGATTTCTTCTTCTTCCTCATCGAAAGGGTTGGGATCGTGGTGGCGATTCATTGTTGGTTACAGATCCTAGATTTACGAAACTGATAGATTTGTTTCCAATAAGATCGCCGAGATCCGGCGAGGAGTAAAGAAGAAGAGAAATGAAAACAAAGATACCACCGACTGTGTAGCAAACTGATATTGATGGACTCTCTCTTTTTCTCTTTTCTCTCACATACGAAACGCGGGGATTTGGTACTATTCGTATTTACGAAACTACCCCTATGGGCCGTTATGGTTGTTTGTTCTGGACTTCAAAGTAGGCCCAACTCATTATCTTATTATATCTCTATACTATTATTATTTTAATTATTAGTCTAAAAAGTACATTTAAAACATAATGATATTTACATACTTGGTCAAATATAAAAATAATTACTTTTAAAAAATTAATATTAAATTTACTGAGTAATATTTCATATATAATTGGTATAATGAACAAACAAACAAAAAATTATTAAAAATAAAAATGTCTAGACAATTACATTTATTATCCTTATTACCAAACATAGTTTAAAAAATCTCATTCTATTATCCATGTAACCAAACAAATTTACAATATTTTTCTTCTTTTATTTTAAATTTTATAATACATATACTTAGATACAAAATCTTCACAAATTCTATTTTTTTTAACTTTATTTATTTTTAAATTAATTAATTAGTTAAAAAAAGTAACAGTAAAACAACAAGACTATAACTTATTGAATTTTATTGTATATTTTATTTTTAGTTTTCTGGTAAATATATTAGTCAAATTTCTCATCTTGGTTTATGTTAAAAAAAATCATATCTTACCATTTTATAGGAAAAAATTGATTATATTAACTACTATGATTCAATTATACTATCTAGTTTTTAGTCTTTATAGATGATTGAATTACATAATGTTATATGCATATAGTTGATCTACAAATAAGACAAAACAACAGTATCTATGCATATATTATAATCATATAATATATATAACAAATTGAAAACATTTACACATAAAAATATCACTAAATTCAATATAAAAAGTCCATATAAAAATAAAATAAAATGTTTTAAGCTGTAGTGTACATTAAATCCTAATTATTCTTATTTGAGAAGTATATTTCAAAGGATAACCTTGAAATATGCAGAATATTATAAAGGATGCTATTACAAGAAATGTCATCTAAAGAATAAATCCTACTAATATGAATTGGGAAATACATTTCAAAAAATAACTTATCAAGTGTAAAATATTACATTAATTGCCATTGTAACCAAGAACAAAACAAAAAAAATTATCAGGGATGAAAATGTCTAAATCTTCTAATATCTATCTTTATATCCAAACAAGTCTCAAAAAACTTTCCTACTATTCATGCAACCAAACACAATTATATATATTTTGGATTAGAAAATCTCCTAAAATGTTCTTAATATCTTAGCAATTACCAGACAATTTAATTCAAAAACTAATTTAAAAATCATCTAAATATATCTAAATCAATTCAAAAATTATAATTTAATTTTTTAGATTATACACCAACCAAACTATAATATCTTCCAAGCATCAATTATTCAAAACATATTTTTATAAAATAATTATTTAAGTTTGATGTACTAAGTTATTTCACACATAAAAAGTTTAAAATATAATCCGCGTTTAGCGCGAGATAGAATCTATTTAAATAATAAAATACATGTGAAATTTTGAAAAGAAGAGAGATACAGTTCATATGAATACACGTGAAAATAAAATAGATACACAAATAGTCATGTGTGTGTTTTTTTTTTTGATAAAAGATCTTCAATTTTAAAGCAAAATGTTACAAAGCCTATTAAGGCCTAATATGGCTAAAAAGCACAACACACATAAATTAAAACCAATATGAATCAAGAGAGTAATCACACAACGGGAGTTTTTGAGATGAAGCATGAAGCCCAAGGTGGAGGTGAATCGTTTTCCATAACGATTCCAAAAAAGTGGAGATGATACGAACCAGTGGAGATCAGAGTTCGGAGGACACAGAGTCATGTGTTAACAAATAGGTAAGAAGTAAGATATAAACTGTAACTATGGATTAATTTATTAATTGTTTCCGGGGACTATTTTTGTCCGTCGGCTTATTCTCCAAGTTGGTTTTTTAATATACTCCTAGATGAAAAAAATATAAAAATTGATGTTTGTTTATTTATTAAGTCATTATTACTTTCATCCCATTCAAAATTCGAAGTGGTTGCGTCTCCACTCCAATCTCCACAAATTTATTAAACAGCAACGGGTTCGTAGCAAATTACTTTATCACTAGGATATATCTCGTGCTACAGCACGAACAAATTGCAATTATAAAAAAATATCCGAAATTTATAAAATCAGAATATTAGAAAATTGTAATTCTTCCAAAACTTTACGAAAATTATAATATCAGTTTTTATAATATCGAATTTTGTAATATTCGCATAAACATTTTGTAATCAGAAATATAAAACCAATCTTTCATACTCGACGATATTGGAAATTTTCTGTTGGGAAAATTATATATAAAATCAAGATATTTTCTTTGATTTAACTAAAAAAAGAAGTAAAGTTTTGAAAGATTGCGATATTCTAATATATTAATTAAGATTTTTTTAGAAAATATTAACCCAGAATATTCTAAGATTGATTTTGTATAATATATTTTTCTGTTGAAAGATAGTACACTTATTAGTGATATTGGATATTGCGATATTGTTCATAACAGAAAATTTCTGGATATTTTTATTTGAATTTTAATTATATCTTGTTCTGTTTTAATTACCAAATTTTACAATTTAAAAAAATTTGAAAATTAAATTACAATGTTACATTATTATGTTAAGTTGTACACCATGTTAAACTAAATCAGATATGAACTAATATTTTAAATCTACTAAAAATCTATTAATAGATTTGATATTATAAAGAGAAAACTAACATTAACATTAACATTCCAAAAAATAATCGTTATCTACATCAAATCTTTTATTTTTTTTAAATTAAATCAATATTTAATTTAATTTAATTCGTGTGTTTAACTAAATCAACAAAATATTCACAAAATTTATTCTTAACTAATTTTCAAAAAATTTAAAATAAATTAATTAATTAAAACCAAAATTATAATCTATAAAAAAAGTAAAAAAAAATTGATAATCTACATAAATTCTTATTTCAAATTTTCCAAAAAGAAATCGCAATCTATATAAAATCTCTTATTTTTAGAAAATTAAAACAACATTAAATTTAATTTAATTAGTGTATTTAGTTAAATCAACAAAATCTTCATAAAATCTATTTTTAACTACATTTCAAAAACTTTAAAATAAATGAATTAATTAAAAAAATTATAATTAATTAATTAAATGATCACATAATAACTAATGA
Source organism: Boechera divaricarpa (assembly GCA_026770425.1). Classification (NCBI taxonomy): domain Eukaryota; kingdom Viridiplantae; phylum Streptophyta; class Magnoliopsida; order Brassicales; family Brassicaceae; genus Boechera; species Boechera divaricarpa. The sequence continues at coordinate 9,498,602 of CM049182.1, read as the reverse complement.
CTAAAATACCCTTAATGAAAGATTAAAATTTGTTTTTTGAAGTAATGGTAATGTGATGTAAATATTAACACTTTTAATGTTTATTTATAAATATACTCTCCAAATAATATATAGGGGATTAATTGAGATGGCCAAACTATATTGGTTTCTTAATACTCGTTGGATGGATTTATATATTAAACTAATTAGTATTATTTTCAATTATCTTCATCATTAAAGTTTTCGAAACTTATATATTAAGCTAATTAGTACTACTTTCTCTTCCCAGAGGGAATCTTTCTGTTAAGTCTTTTGACGTTATTTTAATTAGAAAATAAAAAGAAGAATATGGTTTTTGAAATGGTGATTATGATATTATATACGTATAAATGTGTATATATATTTACTTTTCCATATATATATTTTGCAATGCTGCAAGTTGTTTACCCCGTAGTGATTCAAGACTATGTACAGTAAACGTGCATATGTCAAATGTTATCATTAATTTAGATGGTCAAACTATATTGGTTTCTCAATACTCGCTGGACGGATTTATATATTAAGCTAATTAGTACTATTTTCAATTATCTTCATCATTAAATTTTTCGATCATACTGTTTCTTTTTTATATATCTAATACTTGAAAGAAATACCTACATACAGTAGTTACATAATATAATTAGTTACCTGTTAATTCACATGCACCTCTTCCTTTTTTTCCACATAAAAACAACTTCAATTAATTTGACATACGGAAAACAATTTATCGTTTTCCACAAAAGACAAAAGTCAATTAGAGGTATATTGTGCCACATCCTCTTCCTTTTGCCTTCTTTTGTTTACACATCCACACGACCTAAATTATTTAAATCCCAATCTCTTTTTATCCGTAAAGAGAAGCACATGTTTGGTGTTCAAGGAAAAATAAGAAAACAAATTACTATAATCTATATATCCATCATCACCCATGGTACACAGTCCTCCACTTGATACTAACTTACTAAGTGTATATAACACCCTATATATATATAATATATATATGATACCAAGATAAACACTCTCCAAGTAGACTGCAACCTCATCAATTTATTTTCAGAACAATTATTGTAAGCAAATTATAATTAATGTCAAAATTAAGTCTTCTTAAAGTTTGTGCCAAATAAATTAGAAAATACAAATTATGACTGAAGTTAGTTACATATATATATACACTTTCTGTTCAATAATGTAAGAGGTTTTAGAAAAAAAAATACGTATTTTAAAGAATCTATTTTTACAATTCTTTTTTTTTGTTAAAACATAATTTATTAAAAATATTAATAGTCATTTTAACTTTTAGTTAAATTTATCACTCTCTCCATCAATAGATATTTAGTAATAGGAATATATATTTAAGAAATAATTAATAAAATTGTATAGAAAGTTGAGAAACTTTATATTTTGAAACAAAAATAAATCTCTAAAACCCCCTATATTATGAAACATAAAAAGTAATTATTCATTAAATTTTGTTTTAATATTATACTGAAAGTTTGTCAAATGAATTTTAAAAATACAAGTTAAGTTAAAACTAAATTTATTAATAATATATCTTTAAAAAAACCTAAAAAGTTTCTTCGCTTAAATTTTTTATATATATGTATGGTAAAGCTTGAACTATAAAAAACAATGTCTTGAAGAAAATAGCAACAAAGAAATTAAAATAATTTGACAAGTTTTTTATATACTGCCAAAATCAAATAACTTAAGCGCAATGTCACATTCCATTCAAATTGGATATATATATATATATATATAAACTCATTGTAGAGAAAATAGGAAGACTTTTTAATTTATAATCCTTCGATTTCTTTTTAAGTGTTGTTTTAGGTGGTTATTATATTGACAACTTTTGGTAGTTACTTTAAAGAATACCAATTAATAAAACGGATAGACTAGCTAATGACAATAACTGTTTCCACTTTGAGTTTTTTATATATCTAATACTTGAAAGAAATACCTACATACAGTAGTTACATAATATAAGAAACCTATGAATGTTTTTTTTTTATATCTTGAAAAAAGAAAGAGAAAGAGAAAAATCTCTGCAGAAAAATCTCTCTCTTTTGATCAGGGTATGTTTTATTCCATTTATATTATATAACATTTGTGTATTAAAATTTTAAAATCCCAAGCGAGAGTTTTAACTAAAGCCAAAATTATCATATATAGTTCAATTTATATCTCAGAATGAGAACAAAACATAATATTAGTCAGGGAACATATGCATGAACCTTGACTAGGTTATCCGCAGGGCCGGCCCAATACTAAGGCTCATAAGGCATTTGCCTAGAGCCACAATATATTAGGACCTCATTTTTTTTTAGTTCAACTAGGGTTTATTTTATTAAGTTTAGGTTTTTCACTATACCTATTTTTTTAATTATGAAAAACGTGACCTGTTTTTAATCTTCTCTCTCAAAAACGAAGAAACGTGACCAGCTTTTAATTTTCTTCCTCAAAAAAAGAAAGTGACTCGCCGTTTCTCCTGTGGACTGTGTCTTTTAATTTCTTTCTCCATCCTCGTCTCTTGAAATTGGTATCGTTTATAAAATTAAAATTTTTAGTTGTCCGTTTATGTGAAATTATATTTTAATATTCTGTATTATTTTTTCACTACGATTCACTTTTGTGTATGTTAAATTTAGAATTACACTCTTATATTCCTATTTTTTTTTTTCTTTTGCAGTGAAATACCTCCGATAAGCACTAGAAAACATCAAATAGGATCAGAGAAAAGAAAAAAGAAAAAAAAGATGCAAAATTTGTTAAATCACAAGCTAATTATATGCTTAAGTTTGTTAGAAGATCAGCGGTTGTTGAAGATGAGATCAATGAAAATAGAATTGAGATTGAAGCTTGTAAGGATGGTGAAGAAGATGTTCATCTCGATACAGAACATGAAATTACTGATGGAGATGAGAAAATGGAAGAGAATGAAAATAAAAGTCATGAAGAATTCAACGATGAAAACGGAAACGTGGAAAAAAATTGAGAAAGGACTAAGAGATATTTTGGTGGAAAGAGGTCATCCAACAAAAGTACCGGTTGATTATCATTTTCCGAAAGACAATATTTTCCGAAAAAACTATCTCCGGTCTACTATGTCACAAGAGAGATTGAATGGATTATTAATGATATCTATCGAGAAGGATATGACTGATAAATTTGATTATGAGAAAATTATAGATGAATTCGCTGAAAGAAAAGTTAGACGGATTACTTTTCATAAATAATTTTTAGTTATTTTTTTCTAGATTGTAAGTATTTTTAATATTATTTTATTTTTTTCGAAATATTATTAAGGGCCACAATTTTTTATATGTCTTAGGCTTCTAATATCGTTAGACCGGTCCTGGTTATCGGTCATGCATACTAAACCCTAAGAGTATACATCACATTATTATAACATAAAAAAAAAAAGAGAAGATCTCAAGCTCGGGCGGTGCGTGTACGTGGGAGAATAGTATGAAAGTTAAACTGGGAGCTGGCCCGATGCTTCAGATAGGTTCTCCTCGGGGATTTTGGGCTCAGAGAAAACGATAGACATAACAACGAACAACCAAACAAACCAGAGGACTACAGCGATGAAAGTGAAAATGGGCGAAACAAGGGAGATGAGTGTGATAGCTGCGAGAGCCCCAAAGAGATGACTGGTTTGTTTTGAAGCTTGACTTCGCAGACTCGAAAGATGGCGTAGATCAGATTGAGCACCAAGAAACCGAGGATAGTAATGGATCTGTGAGCTGCTGCTTTGGTTGGAGAGCCCAAGACTGGTTTGTGACAACTTGGAGTAACGCATAAGCTCCGCTGTTGATAGCAATGATAGCCTTGTGCACTGTGGAGGAGTACACATCATGCGCCTGATCCAAACGACGACATCTCTAACTAAGGTTTTTCTTGTTTTTTTTTTTTTTAACGAATTTTGTTGGGATTATTCTCATAATGTGGAGTTAATATGTTATTCTTATCTTACTTAGTCCCATTCCTCAACTGTATTACAATAACTCTTCCGTACATAATTGCCCGCATTCTCACCTACCATAACCTTCCATCATTACCTGTTAATTCACATGCACCTTGAGGTAAAAACTACTTCAATTAATTTGATATACGGGAAACAACATCCTGTTTATTATTTTCCACAATAGGCAAAAGTCAATTAGGGGTACCGCAAGGTCCACAATAGGCAACATCCTCTTCCTTTTGCCTTCTTCTTTTACCTTTTTTAGTATATAACTACAAAATTCAGGTTGTTATTACTTTTACTTTACTATTCTACTAGATACCAGATTTGGAATTAAAATTAACAGCTCCACACGACCTAAATTATTTAAACCCCACTCTCTTTTTCTCCGTAAAGAGAAACACATGTTTGGTGTTCATGGAAAAATAAGAAAAACAAATTGCTATAATCTATATCCATCATCATCCATGGTAAATAGTCATCCACTTGATACTAACTTACTAAGTGTATCACCCTATACATATAAATATATATGCAACCAAGATAAACACTCTCCAAGTAGACTGCCACCTCATCAATTTATTTTCAAAACAAATTATTGTAAGCAAATTAATTCATGTCAAAATTCGTTTCGTAAGTTTTCTTAAAGTTTGTGCCAAATAAATGAGAAAATTACCAATTATGACAAAAATTTTAGTTATATATTATATATATTAAAATACCTTTTAGTCTTAAACTAAAAAATTGTGTCTAACAGCATCTGTTTTATTGATAGATATTGGAAAGTTTCATATTTGTTTTAAGGATTTGCAAACAAGATGATGCTCACGGCGTTTTAATGGGTTCCTGAAGTATATACCAGAGTTTATTTTCGCTCCATGTGGTGTTGAAAACACTGATGTGGGCAATGAAGTGTTTGTTGGCTCACCAAAGACTAGACGTTAGTTTTCACACGAACTGTTCAGAGTTAATAAAAATGGTGAATATTCCAGCAGAGTGACCAACATATGAGATGTATTTAAAAATGAATATTTTTTTAATTTTTTCGGTGTCTTTTGTACCTCGACTTTCTAATGTTTAAGCATATAACTTAGCGGTAAGTGCTAGAGTATTATCGCATGAAGTAAGGTATATAAACTCTCTTGGTTCGGATTTTTAAACCGTTTTAATTTAATATAAATTGTTGAACCAAAAAAAAATTGTGTCAAATGAATTTTAAAAATACAAGTTAAGTTAAGACTAAATTTATTAGTTATATATCTTAAGAAAAACCTAAAAAGTTTCTTCACTTAATTTTTTTTATATATATGGTGAAGCTCGAACTATAAAAAACAATGTCTTGAAGAAAATAGCAACAAAGAAATTAAAATAATTTGACAAGTTTTTATATACTGCCAAAATCAAATAACTTAAGCGCAATGTCACATTTCATTCAAATTGGAATTCATTGTAGAGAAAATAGGAAGACTTTTTAATTTATACTCCTTCGATTTCTTTTTTAAGTGTTGTTTTACGAGGTTGTTATATTGGCAACTTTTGGTAATTACTTTAAAGAATACCAATAAGTAAAACGGATAGACTAGCGAATAAATATATATATATATATATATAAACTCATTGTAGAGAAAATAGGAAGACTTTTTAATTTATACTCCTTCGATTTCTTTTTAAGTATTGATTTACGAGGTTATTATATTGACAACTTTTGGTAGTTACTTTAAAGAATACCAATTAATAAAACAGATAGACTAGCGAATATATATATATATATATATATAAACTCATTGTAGAGAAAATAGGAAAACTTTTAAAAATTTATACTCCTTCGATTTCTTTTAAATGTTGTTTTACGAGGTTATTATATTGACAATTTTTGGTAGTTACTTTAAAGAATACCAATTAATAAAACGGATAGACTAGCGAATATATATATATATATATATATATGGGTCTGATTGGTTGTGGATGTAGATTTATGATTTTTGTTTTAGCTTTAAAATTTAGACTGTATAATTAATTTTCCAAAATAAATAGTTTGCAGAGCCAACCTTCCATAATTTTCCAAAAACAAAAATTTATGACTTTAGGTTTTTACCTTTCTACAGCAAAAAAAAAAAACCAAAAATAATAATAATAATAAAAATGGTTTTAACTTTGAAAAATATATATAAAGCGGGATTGCTTTGAATTTAGATTTTTAGATCCAAATATGGTTGTAGAAAGGTTTCAAAGCCACAACTAATCATGTTATATATATATAAACTCATTGTAGAGAAAATAGGAAGACTTTTTGATTTATACTCCTTCGATTTCTTTTTAAGTGTTGTTTTACAAGGTTATTATATTGACAACTTTTTTTTTAACACTAAAATACTGCTTGATTCAATTACTGAACATTTGGATCTAAATCCTTATAAAATAAAGACCGTAGCCAATTCGGAATCACATTGTCAAGAAAACCAAAATAAAAAGTACCAATTATATTGACAACTTTTGGTAGTTATTTTAAAGAATACCAATTAATAAAACGGATAGAATAGCAAATGACAATATATGTTTCCACTAATGACAAGTTTGTGAAGCGAGGAGTAAACTTGTGAATAAAAAATATTAGCCAAGACGACCAGTAAGTCATAATAATCCAAGATATTATGATCACAAACCCATCGATATTACGACTAATGACTTCCATTAATATATAGTTGCCATTAACGCTAGTTCGCTATCAAAATATGTTTGTCGCTATGTAGCGATAGATTGTTAAAGTTGAACGATGGTAAATAAGTCTTTTACACTCGTAGTCAATTAGTCACAACTACTAGAACTTATAAGTCATGAATTAAATTATTTTTTATGAAATGAAAATTGATTATAATAAATCAACATTCATTAAGTAATATTTTTTGGATGACCCAAAAAAATTCTGTTAGAAATAAACAAAAGGGGAAATTTTGGGTGAGTAGCAGAAATAGACGGACATCATGAATCTGAGAGACCAAAATAAAATGTAAGACTGTGTTGGCGTAACGTAGGTCATATTATAATATGTTGTAGGCTTTTATTTATAATAAAATATATAAACGCTTACGAAGATTTCGTCTAAAATTTTTTTTTTTTTTTTTGAGTTTTACCACTTTGGTGGTAATATAAGAAATAAACTCAAAAAATGGTAGTTTAGGAAATCTATCTAAAATTTTCATTTAGTCACTTTTGATTCGCACAATCATGTTAATTCTCTTTTCTCGCTACTCGAAACGAACGTACCATTATTTTTATATTTTGTTTTGTTACTGACAGTAGCCATTAACAGACGTAAGAAAAAAAAAAAAGTAGCCATTAACAATAACACAGCGTAGTGGATTAAAGAAAAAAACATGCGTAGATCAAAAGTCTTGCGTAGCCTTAAAGCTTCTCATATTGGCTTTTAGAAAAGAAAATAAAAACCACTGACTTGTTAAAGATAATCTAATTCGTAAACAAAAAAAATGCAAATATAAGGAATAAATCGGGAAATGGCATATTGAAGAAGTAACGGTGTTTTCTTCGTCTGGTAAACAACGAATTCCAGGTTAAATCCTACCGCAACCAAAAATCGAATAAATTTATAAATAAATAAAGATAACCTGAGAGATATTATATATTGGTCAACAAAGGAACGCAAGTGTGGGACTGTAATAGATTTTGTAGAGCATTTAATAATCGAAATTTCACAAAATAACCGAATTAACAAAGTATATATATATGTCCGAACTCACAAACAATAGACAACGGTCCAGCTCTGATATATAATACATAAATCTCTTTTTTTTTAAGAGCTCATAAATCAGATGCCCGACGATGCATGGGAAACCATAGCAGTGAGAACTATAAACACATATCAAGATGGAGATACCAACCATTGGAATTGGATATCTCGAACACGATCGACTTGACGATATTATTTTACACCTGTGAATGTGTGGCGTCACCCTCCCGCAATACAAGCCTTGAGAAAGAGACATACATAACAGTGACGAACCAAACAAGCCACAGAGGAACAGCGACGAGAGTGAAGGTTGGCGAAATAAGAGAGATAAGCGTGAGAGCTGCGAGAGCCCCAATGAGATGGCTGACGTGCCCAACGAAGTTACGGATATCAGGTTTGTTTCTGCGAAGCTTTACTTCGCAGACACGAAGGATGGTGTAGATAAGAGTGATGACCAAGAAACATAGGATCGTGGCTCTACGGTCTGCTTCGTTGGTTGATGATTGGTTTGTGACCACCTGAAGCAATCCCATAGCTCCTCCGTTGGTAAAGATGATAAGCCTGTGTACCGTGGAAGAGTACGCACCGTGCTCCTCCTCCTCCTTGATCTCATTACCGGAACTCATGTGCTGTGTGATTTGATCAGAAGACGACATGGCTAATGGTTACGGATAGAAGGAAAAAAATTGGTTAGGGTTTCCTTTGTGGTCTCCTTCGCCTTGTGATTTACATATATATATATATATAAGGGATCCATGAGATATTGCGTCCCACGTCAGATATAACTAAAGTTAAATTAAATATCATGAATAAAGTATCGTATGTTATTTGTGTTCCTTAGGTCTACGTATTCCCTATTTCTTATTGGTTTTGCCAATCACGCTGATAGAACCTTTAATGTGGTGTGGGGCAGACTCCCAGTCTCCCATGTGTCGAGGCTAGAGGTTTTCTTTTTGGGTCCGAAGTGCTTGGATTTGTCATTCTTATATACTTTCACACAAACAACGTAAATAATTTTTATTTTTCTGTACACCAAATCAATTATGATATTTTATACAAATTAATTGATGAAGAGTAATCAAAAATAACAGTTTTAAAGCAAAACTCAGTATTAGGAACGTTTATCGTAACCTAACTATAACAACTGAGCCATTTCCTGATAAAAAAATTAAGTCATATTTGTCTCCAGTTAGCAGTCGAGCTGACTATATAATCTATATATATTCACTAACAATCTAATAACAAGGCGTTCTCCGTAAACATCGTATGTTGTCTGTTTTTGGTAAAAATTTATAGCAGTACTTCTCGTTCGCAACCGTGGTTCACCACCTGTCCAAAACCTGTCCTATATTAACCGTCAGGTGGATCCTAAAACATGTGCATGATAAAAAAACATATAACAATCTTGTTTCATTATATATTTTTCAAATAATTTTGAAGAAAAACAAATTAAATATTCTTTCTAATCAAAATTTATATTGAAATTTTAAACGACAAATATTAAATATAACAATTAATATTAAACGAAAAGATGATTGAATAATTCCTTCGTATGTTTTATCAAATGCTTGGATGATGGATTGGTGATCAAGATTGAGCTCCAATTAATTATCGTAATGCACACAAATGTCTATATTTTTAATTACTAAAAGCGTTATTAACTTATTATCGCTTAGAGCATGTTTATTGCTATATACCCATTAAGGGTTTTTAATGATTATTTAATTAATAAACTTAAGTTAAGAAACTTAGTTAATAAACCTTGAGAAAAAACATGTTTATTGGAAGAACCTCATTAGAGGTTCTTAACAAATTTTTTTTTTTTTTTATAAAATTAAAATTTGAAACATACATTTGATTTAACACATTAATGCATTTCTTAGTTGTTAACTTGATGACGTCCAAATTTTTGTCATATATGCTCAACCAAATCAGCTTTCAATTGTTGATGCTGTTGTCTATCACGAATTCTAGTTCGAACCCCAACATATTGGCGAGATTTATAGGCATTTCCGTAGAATACGTGAGATCCACATGTGAACTTCGGTTACCTTCTTGTTGGAAATCTGAAACATCAAATTGAGTGTATCCATCTCGTTCATCTTCTACTATCATGTTGTGGAGTATGATACATGCTCTCATAATCTTCTCTATTTTTGCTTTATCCCAAGAAAGAGCCGGGTTTTTAACAATGGCAAATCGCGCTTGCAAGACTCCGAAAGCACGCTCGACATTTTTTTGGACAGCTTCTTGATGTAGAGCGAATAATGATGATTTTGGGTCTTGTGGAATTGGAATAGATTGGATAAACGTAGTCCATTTTGGATAAATACCATCTGTGAGATAGTAAGCCAAATGATACTCCCGTCCGTTGACAGAAAAATTCACTTGCGAAGCTTGACCTTCTATTATATCATCAAAAACGGGTGAGCGATCAAGAACATTAATATCGTTTAAGGTATCTGGAGGTCCAAAAAACGCATGTCATATCCAAATATCATATGAACCTACCGCTTCTAAAACGATAGTAGGTTTTCTAGAACCCCGTGAATATTGCCCTTTCCAAGCGGTCGGACAATTCTTCCGCTCCCAATGCATACAATCGATGCTTCCTACCATCCCGGGAAATCCTCATTGCTCTCCAACATCAAGTAATCTTTGAAGATCCTCCGGTGTGGGTCTTCTTAGGTACTCATCGCATAAGAGAATAATTATTCCTTCAACAAATTTTTTCAAACATAAACGAGCAGTAGTTGCACCGAGCCGGAGGTATTCATCAACCGTGTCAAGCGCAGTGCCATATGCCAAAAGACGAATTGCGGCTGTACACTTCTAAAGTGCAGAGAGACCATGCCTTCCGAGAGCATCTTTCTTCTGTTGAAAATATGGAACTTCATTGGAAATTCGATCAACAATATGCAAGAACAATGGCTTGTTCATTCTAAAACGCCGTCGGAATAGATTAGGCGGATATGTTGCATCTTCAGTGAAATAATCGTTCCATACACGTCTGTGGCCTTCTTCGCGATGTCTTTCGATAAAAACTCGTTTTTTCCTTGACTTGATTGACTTTTCGTGCTCACCATAATCAATGAACAGATTCTCTAATGTTTTATCGAAAACTTGATCAAACTGTTGATCAAAATTGTCATCTATTAATCCATCAAAATTATTATTAGATGAAGAAGCCATATTTGGTGTTTTTTTTGTTTGGTTTTTTTTTTCGTTTGTTTTTTTCTGGTTTGGAAGCCGATATAACGGTGACAATAGAGAATGGGAAAATAAGAAGGAGATTGGAAGACAATATGATATTAAACTGAGTGATTACATATATATATATATATAAAGAATCCAAATCGAAGATGATTGTTGTGGTCTTGCGTTATTCTTGTGGTCTTGCTTTATTCTTGCTTTATTTTTGCGTTATTCTTGTGGTCTTGCTTTATTCTTACTTTATTCTTGTGGTCTTGTTTTATTCTTGCTTTATTCTTGCTTTATTCTTGTGGTCTTGTTTTATTCTTGACTAACATAACACAATAATCCGAAACATTTGACTTACATTTGTGACTTACATTTGAAACATACATTTGATTTAACATACAAAATATTTACAAAACACAAACTAACACAAGACAAGACACCAATAATCCAAAACATAACTAACACAACACAAGCTTCTTAACCATATTTCAAAGATGCAAATAAAAGATAAAATAACTAATCAGCCAATATGTCCGAGATGAGCTTCTTCTTGAGAGCTTTTTCATAGTCGGATAATGGTTCTTTTTTGGCAATGAGACTGTCAAGTAAACCCAGCTTTGACAGTCTTTCTTTCCTCTCCAAATCCTTCTCTTTTATGGCCCACATGCTCTGAAACTCGGAGAGCACACTGCCATCTGCCATACTCTTCTTGCCTCGGGCTTTTGCAGATTTAACACCAGGAGGCCGAGTTTGGACTTCTTCACTAGTCTTTCCTTCATCCGTATGAGAGCTTGAAGAATGGGCACCATCATCACACCTTCTCCTTTTACAGCTTCCATCAGTCTTACTAGTAAATAGCTCGCACCATTTTTGGTCATTGCGGAGCTCCTTCCAAGCGTGGTCTAGCGTGAACTTCTTCTTGTGATCATTGTAGAAGATCTCCTGGGCAAGCTTCAAAACATCATTTTCATTTTGACCTGAAGTTTTCTCTCTTGTTACAGCCTCATACGCTCCACAGAACTTGCACACGTGATCATTGATCTTCTGCCACCTCTGCTTACATTGAATAGGCTCTCGGATTTCACGGCCTGCTGCCTTCGGACTTGCAGTAAAATACCTGGCAATACGTGTCCAGTACGCTCCCGACTTCTGCTCGTTGCCCACCACCGGATCCTTGCTTGTGTTGAGCCATGAGCTGATGAGCACGACATCATCACTCAGAGTCCATTTCCTTCGTTCTCTTCTCTCTGCAGGCGTGTCTTCACAGGTGAAGCTTGAATCTGCAGGGGGTTGTGAAGATCCAAGTGCAACACAAAGAAATGGATCCGCAAATGTGAGGACACTATTTTGTTGAGTGTTTAACAGTTCAACAAAGTTAGATGTCTGCCCATATGGATACGTAGATGACATATCTACAAATGACAAAGAAGAAAGAAAGATAAGAAGAAGAGTGTTTAAGAGATAAAACAAAGAGAAAAATGAAAGTGATCAGAGATTAAAAGAAAGAGAAGCCAAGCAGAAGCATTTAATAGAGGATAACAAAAGAAGAGAAGAAGCAAAGAAAGAGAATGCATTCATCACAAGTTCACAACCACATCGACTTGACAAGCATTCATCACAAATCTTTCTATCTAACCAAAAACCATTTACCACCTAACACAATATAATCTAACACTAATGCATTTATTACCAACTAATAGGTTTAGCATCTCTCACACACAGCTTGCAAAGCGATACAAAGCAACATACAAAGCAAAAGTCCCACTTATTTCACTCATCAGAGAGTCACAAGACATAAATTGCTTTCCAGGTGATAAATTCCTTTTAGTCTCATCAGATTCATTAAGATATGAAGCGCAACATGCCAAAGATCTAAACTTTCAGATTCATAAACATTAATTCACATAAAATCCAATCGAAAATATGATTTAACTAAAATGCCGACCCTTTGACATACCACAGTAAACAGGGTATGTGCCTCGACGGGTAATGAAGTTCAGCCAAATGCCGACCCTCTAACCACCTTGTCGCCATCTCCATGAGTGTTCTGCTTCTCGGTTTGGACATAGCTTGTCTCAGATGATCTCAGTCCAGTAGAACTAGTAGTAGCAGTACTTTGAGGTGTTTCATTAATGGCTTTTCCGTTAGATAAAGACTTTTAGCTGTTTCTTACGTTTGGGTGATTCTCCAATCATCTCTCGGTACAGTTGAAGCATAAGCTTCATCTCTGCAAAGAGCATAATGCCAAACTCAGAATCAAACAAGTTGGGACTTGTAGTGAGTTAAATGAAAATTGGGATAACAAAAGTAAGAGCTCTCACTCTCTTGAATCTCGATAGCTGCCTTACAGTTCCTGAAGTCTGGAGTTCGTAAAACCTGTAGCAGCACAAATCTCTCTGTTATCTTTATTTTCAAACATAAGAGAGTTAAAATTTCCATCACAATTTCGTCCAAACTGAGCATCTAAAAAGTTTAAAAAACCTCGAGAACGTGAGGGCGAAGATCTTTGAGAAGCAGACGCATCTTGTAGTAGTTGGAGTTTTCGATCTGAAGATTCGCTTCCAGCGCTCGCTTTCTTCCCCTAGGCGACGGATCCAGAGTAAACGTCGGCGAAGGTAACTCAGCTGATCTCTAATCTGCAGATGTAGGAAGCGGAGGAACCTGTGCTGGAAGAGACGAATCCTCCATCTCCGATGCCGTGGACACCGTCCGTAGCGGCGACGATACATCACCAAGGATCGAAGATTTCGATGGGTTTGCAGCTTCAGCGACGGTGAAAGCGAGGTGAGCGGAGAAAACGAAGAAAGAAAAAAAAAAAAAAATTCTTCTCTCATTTTCTCCTCCAATCATAAACGGCCACATGGAACTTAAGAATCGGTTCTTAAATTTTTAAAACAAAAACCGCTTTTTAATTTAAATCTTACTTTATTATTAATTAAATCATAAATAATACTAAGAATTTTAAGAACCCCAATAAACATGTTCTTAATGTATTAGTTTTGGTTTGCCTTACAATGTAGAAGTCCGAATGATTGAATCACATTTATGTCTCTAATAAGTTGGGTCGGTGCTGTGGAAATAAGGAGTAAGGGATCTGGGAAGTTTCCAGGAAACCACAAATAGCCTCTCATTAGAAAATAAACAATTCTTATTTTGCATATTTAAATCATTGGAGTTTATATTATTATTTTTTGTCCCCATCATTGTTTAAAATAAAACAATAAATAAACTGAACTGACTCATTATATTATAAAAATCCGAATTACAAGCCGACATTCGTTTATGTATGAATGAACCAATCAATTCAATATACGTAAAATTTAGTTGATAAAATATATATATACACGTAAAATTTAACCAGTAAAATACAAAAATTATCAAAATCATACAAAAACCAGTGTTTTTTTGTGATAAATATAAAAACCAGTGTTGCATGTACAGTTTTAAAGATCTATCAATATAGCGAATTCTTAAATACCCAAACAAAATCCTCAAACGAAACTTGCATGTATATTTTCTGAAATTATCAAAAATACTCTCGATTTATAGTTCGTTTCTTCCATGCCCAACTAAATAACTATTTGGAATATTCTACATCATCGAAATACCAAAACACCGTATGCACAAGCCGGTTAATACGTCACCCCGGTTTAATTTAAATCTTGTCGATTTTTCATCCATTCTAACTTTTATATTCATTACTTTTCTTAATTTTAAGGGAATACGAAGTGGATGTCAAACCGGCGGACAGTGAGGTTAACAGGCACCTGATTTCTTTCCCCACGAGTAAGAAATACAAACACATATAAAGATCGAGATACCAACCCGATGGGCATTGGTATCTATCTTCTGAATACATTTATCATTTTTTGAAAAATGATAAATCCTTTTTTAAAGAGCCATTATGAATAACCAGATAATGTGTGTAATATAAGATCACGTTACGGTCTAGTCGTTGAAAAAATTATCCTGGAATTGGTGTACAAAGATTCGAAACTCCATCATGACTTTGATCATAGTACTTGTGGTTGTTTTAAATGACAAAAATATCAAGTTTTTTTTTTTAGATTTTGGTTCAGAATTATTGGCTATCAAATATATAAATAAAAGAACGTTAAGAATTTCTTATTCGACGCTTCACTTAATATCTTCATGACCACTGGGACATCTACCTGGTGATAAAGAAATCTCTCAACTAAATAGGATCTTTGGCTTACAAATCCGGTTAAGAAAATTGGTATTGTAGTTGGAAGAGGATCCCTCTTTTAACCCCAAAAAAAAAAAAAAATGCTCCTTCGCTGAGCCGTTGATTGAGCTCCAATTTAACCATGTCTAATTGTCTATGCATCATCGAGGCCATGCAACATATATATAACTTATAAGTACATGTGAGTGTGTGTGAACGTTGGTCAAGTAAAATCGGTCCCTATTGTCAATCATATTTGATTTTTTTTTTCTCTTTTTCCAAATCATCTTTTGATTTATGTAAGCAAATTTCATTTTCAAGTCTCTCTTTTCCCCTTCCTTTTTTCAATGTCGAGCACTCTCGAGCTCTTTTTGTATTCTCTCTCCATTTTAGAGTGTCGTTTCATATAAATAATATAGATTTCTCAATATCTTTTTTTTGTAGTTAACTTCTAAATGTGAAAGTTTCGTTTAATGAGAATGAAACCATAATTTTTTTTAAATACTAAAAGATTGAAAAAACTAAACGAAATTAATAATAATAAAAAAACGAAACTGATAAAAAATTATAAACGATATTAGTGAATAAAATGAGAAATTTTATATTATAAATCCTTTTTGTAAAGATATTTAGTAGATATATTGTTTAGGTGTAATTTACTTTTTAAACTTATAAAATATTTAAGCTAATGATAGTATTTACAAAGATATTCTAAAAGGGACAATGATATAGAGAAGTCGGTTTTTAACAAAATTTTTAGAGAAGTCGGGTTTTACTGGAGCCATTGGGTGAAACTTTTTTTTTCCTGTTAAATAAAATGACATCAAGAGACTCTAATGCTGGGTTTGCTATCATAAGTATTTAGATTAACAATTTTGATACTAAACACATAAATTTCTCCTTTTTTTTATATATAATGGAAATTAACTGTTTAAAAGTGAAATTTTTTTAGTATATCTCTATGTTTTTCGACCTGTCAATATCTAAACTAATTCATGTTGATACGTATCATGGGTTTTTTTTTTACAGCCGATCCAGTGAGTTTTTTTTTTTTCCGCCAGTGAGTTAATAAGCTACATGTCATATTGTAATCAAACACATACAACTTTATATCAAAATGTTATCTTATACCGTCTGCATATTCTGGTTGGTCGCTTACTACCATCTCTCCGGTTATATGTAAACCGTGTTAATTGTTTTATCCATTTAGAACCAAAAGAAGAGAAGCATATTTTATTAGATATATCTCAAAGCGAGTCCAAGGAAACTTAGTCCCCACGCTCAAACAAGGCAAAAGCGAGATATAAACAGCTGGCTTGGATGTTGATTTCGGTGAAACTTGAAAGTGTCCAAAACAACGGGCGGAAAGCTAGAGAAGAACAAGAGAAGCATAATGACGAAAGCAAACGACCTTTTAATACTTAAATTAAATTCCCGATATTATCATTTTTCAAGCTCTTTACGTGTAAGTGCTTTCAATATCTAAATTATTTTCCTGATATCGTATACTCCTTCTGATGTTCTAGCATTGTTTTTTGTTTGTTTTAAAATAAGTTATGTTTTGTATTTTCAATAGAAAAATTAATCGTTTTTTCATTTAACCCTATAATTTATTCATACTATTTAAAACACTAATTATAATATATATTGGATATTAAAGTAATTTTGTAAGTTTTCTTACTTAGTGTGCATTCAACTAATTAAAACGTTTTTTATTTTGATATATACGTAAACGATCGACCTTTAATATCAACATATCGTTTCATCAACGCAGATAATTTCATTTTATTTTTTTGAGGAGCTGGGGAAGGGGATAAAAAAACCTTCTTTTACATAAATATGAAAACCCTAAGTGATACTCAGTCAATAATTTGATGCGTTTTACATTAATGACCTACAAGTTTTCCGGGTAGAAAGGGGAAGACAACGCGTTGTTGGTCAACCAATGAAGGAAACTTCAAAATGGAAAATTATAGTCTTTAAAAAGGGTAATTAGGGTTTTAAAGAAGGGTAATTAGGGTTTTTAGACTTTGATCACATACGGTATCTGTTATTCAATTTACCCAAACAATGACAACTTTCTCGTTATTACAGAAGTCACAGAAAGTTAACCATCGGATCCATTTACAAATGAAACTCAGAGAGATCCGAGGCAAATTGAACATTGCTTTTAGTGAAAGGAGTGCGTGTCAGTCTTTGAACTCCATTAATCTTTGATATATATGGTACACGTGGACCTTTCTGTTTTGATGAGAATGTCTGATACTCCAATGTGGGCAATGGGCATGCTTGTAAGGGTTCGAATCAAAATCACTCAGGTGGAGAATGGAGAATTCGACGTAGGACTCGTGGTCGTGGTAAAAGAAGGGTTATTTTTGTTAAGAAATTAAATTCGAAGATATAAAACTCCAATAATATCTTTGAGGATTTTGTTTATCAATGGCTTTGGTCCTTTCGATGAACAATTTGAGACACCCATAAAGTCTAGTCTAGCGATTACATTATATAATTGGCTCTACTCACCATGTCGGTCTCACTTTAGGTGAGGTCACGCGCTTCTCATGTGATAGTTCGTAGGAAAGTATTTACAGTTTTTTGTTTTGTTTTTATTTAGCATATATAATATTCAAGAAAAACCTTACCAAATCGTCGAGAAAAAAAAAACCTTATAAAAGAAACATATATAAAATTTTCTCTTTGTCACAAAAAAAAAAAAACCATATATACTTAAGAATCCCAGGCTATGTCTGTAAAATATAATTAATATATAGATTTTGTTGTTAAAGTTATTATTTATATTAGTCCATGCGAGTGCGGCCGTTGATTGTTACTAATTACGTAGAATAATAGAATTGTGTTTACTAATTAAGAAGTGCAATCTATAATTGTCTCAAAAAGTTCAAATATACGTCCATTATTGGACTTTTTAAATATCAGTGAAAAAGACGTTATCAAAATTGCAAATTCTGTAGGATAATACTTGAAAAACATTAAAATTTAAGTTTTTTACACACGGCTATTGTAAAAAGAAAGACTTTTGCGGATGGATATATAATTTGGATTCTTGTAAGTAAATAATTTGTGGGGCATTCTCATGATAACCACACTTCTAGTTATCTTATATATATATATTAAATATTACAACTTTTAAAAATAAATACTAAAAATTGTGATTATAATCAGTTGTAGGATTGGTGCGTATTTATCCGATATATTGTTATAAAATCGATAATAAAACAAGTTAAGCGAAACATATAAAGGTGAGTAATTTATCAAAAAATCAAATGTAAATATATAAATATGTAGGTGAATATATATGATTCTTCTTCATTTTCTTTTTTATCTTGGTTTCAACTTTCAACCATGGGTTTTCCATGGCTATTACTCATCAAGTCATCATCCGTGGAGATTTTATTAGAAAAGCTTTATTTTTCCATGAACTAATAAGATTGTCTTTTCAACACTTTTAAAGAATTACAATTAGATTCATCTCCGTACATCTTTAGACTCATGGAATCTGTTTAGTTTGGTGTGGCACCCATGTGCCGAGACTCTCGGCCCGAGAAAAGTAGTTATACTTTGCTTCACGATTCTTATAATATTAGCATTGTCTATATTACTATACATGCATGACGTATAAGTGGGTCCTCGAATCATCAATCATCTTTCACCTACAGAAGCAAATATCATATCGAGTCTCTTTCTATATACAATCTGTTTCATCAGATTAAATGTCACTTTGAAGTTTTTCACACAACTTAAAAAAATAAAAATCTGTTATTATATCATAAATTATTTTTAGTATTTATTTATAATGGTTTGTTTCCCGTTTCTATTTTTACTATTCACTCATCAGTCCGCGTTTAGTATTTTCTAAAAATAAAAGCAGGGAACATACTTTTTAGAGGAAAAACATAAAGAGAGGGAATATATCTTTTCGAAATAACACGTGTAATATTAAATAGAGGTATTGCTACTGTAAAAGCAATAAGAAATAACTACGTGGTTAATCTTTCAAATAAAATTTCTATAAATGTTTAATTTAAAATATATGAAATATATTTAAAAGAAAGGAAGGAAAATGTTTCACACTTTTATCTAATTGTAGAAAATTGAATCATGTTGATAAGATTAAGAATACCAGTTATAGTCTTACTACTTATGACTTACTACAAAAGCAAAGCAAAACAAAACAAAGAAGCTTGCATCTCTCTCTCTCTCTCTGTGGCGAAGTTTCCAAGAAATTACTGGGGCGGAGAACAACAAACATTGACATTACTTTTAGAAGTTTATATTCCAAACTTTATAACAAACAATATACCAAATTAAAGCAACACTTGAAAATTCAATAGAATCAATAATTTTATATTTTTTGAGTGATGCCTGTGGTTGAGATTGAGAAAAAAAGGTAGGAGCGAATTGGTCTTTAAAGCATTCATCCGCAGGATTTGTCAATTGCATTTGATCTAGAGATTTAACTCCCAATTGATTATCCTTGTAGTAACATCTTCCATAATGCACATAAATATCTCAATTTTATCATTTTGTTTTGTTGCATGGAAACATCCAAAGATCAAACTCACGAATTAAAGAAACTATCAAAACTTTTCTGTTCAAGGAGGAAGCAGAAGAAGATGACACAAGAAATGTCAGAGTTCAGGATCTAAATGAGAACCCCTACGTCTTGACCATATACCAGAAATTCACTATGATATTCGAGAGAGATTACAAACATTATATCATTGATCATCGTCATCTCACAACCCAAGAGAGAGAGAGAGAGATCAATTTAAACAAAGTTTATTAAAACCGATTTACAAACTAGATTTACTCCAAACCAACAAAACTCTCCTTTTCTCATAACACTCTGATCCCAAACAAGACTCCTCCTAAATCATACTGCATCTTAATGAACCAGCCATTAGATCAGGACTTACTCGAACTCAATTCGAGATCACAGATTAAAATGTTATTATTTTGGGTTTGCTTACGTATATGGTCCAAATTAATGAAGTTCAAAGTAACCATAATGCCCTGCTAAAATGTTGTAACCGGGAATCGTTTGACTCTCTCGTTTAGTGAGAATATAAGCACATAGTGTATATCATTGAGCATAAATTACTTTATTTTATAGACTTTTTTTAAAAATTTTAATGGTAAAATGTTATTGCATTAAGCTAGTGGTTGGTACTTGTATTGTTGTTGTATTACTATCGGCCTATCGCCGAGATGGGTACAGCTTGGTTATCAATCTCCATATTCTCTAACCCTTTGTAACTGATTATAATTTATTTTTAAAATAGAATGGTCTACTCTACTAAGGTACGTACTAATCCGCAATGATTTGTTGTGACCATTTAAACTCTATTTTTAATAATAGAAATCATCTACTAATATTTTTAATAAAAATTCTATTACTCTATATATGACAGATTAGTATAGTCGTCGAAGTCCTTACGGTTATGAAATTCTGGAATTTCTTTGAACCATGACTTAATTAGCCCTTTAATTACACTCAAACTCTATACTATTTTTATTCATTGTATTCATACCTTATAATATTATAATAATGTTTTATAACCCTAGCAAACAACTTCGAAGGAATGTGGTTGTTAAGGGAAAAGAGAAAATTATTCATATATTTACTATTTGATCCTTAAAAAGCTATGATGTTGGATTCGTAAATGTCATATTGTTTGCGTAAAAAGACTTGCCTTGATAGTAGTAAATGTCTTATTGTTTGCGTAAGTCCTTGTGTATCCAGTAACTTGATTATTAACAAGCCATGGCCTCCGATCCACTGGTCAATGATTGAATACTTGAGAGATTTAATCCAAGCTTGGTTCCAAGAAAGGGCACCATCATGTCATGATCACCACTATCAACCAACGACCTATAAAACTTTTTGATGCTATTGTTTTGATGGCATCGCACACTGCTTTTATGTCTTTATCATAAGCCAAAAAACATTCGCATCTCACCCATTTCTCGATATTTCCCTGCAAATTTACACTCATTAATTGGTAATTGTTTCTCTCTCGTCGTACTTAACCAGAAACCAATCTCAAATTGAAACAGAAACCAATCTCAAATTGAGTTTTTTTCTATATATGTTGCATCCAGTGGCGGATCCAAAACTTGCATCAGATCCACGAGGAGTAGTTAATTACATTAACAATATAATAATGCTCCCTACTGTCGAGGAATAGTCTTTTTTTCTTCTCGTCTTCTTGTCGTTCAACTTTAAAATAATAGTATAAGAATACGTTTAAAATAATATCTACGATCTTGGATTGATCGATCTCCTTGTCGTCTAGCAACCTAGTCATCAACCTGAATATTAGTAATCTAGGACTACTAGTAGATTGCAAAAGTGTTAATTGGAGATACTCGGAAAGATAGAGAAAAGAGCTTGAATGAATAAGAAGAGTTGGTGAAATGATTTCTGTTTTCATTAACTCACAACAAGCTCGGCTATATCATATTATATATACACGTTGAATTAACTATTAAAGTCTACATATCTTGGTTTAGCTATATTGGTTATTGTTGATTTAGCTTTAGACTCGGTTTAGTTGTTGTATGTAAGAACTCGTCTATAGTTGATTAAAGTTGAATGAAGAAATTTTATCAGAATACAAAAATTAACTTAAGCGGTTCTAAGTGAATGTTAAACCAGCTAAACAAAACCTAAAATCAATCACTAAACTCATGTACACAGACTACACAGTACTCTGATCTCAAGATGAGGAAAAGATGTTCGAAAGATCAATCTTGCCACTATTTTGCCGTCAACTCCTTTCGTTCATTATGAAATGATGACCGTCCGATGATTAAAATCTTCCGTGACTTGACTTTTTAATACCAAACTCAAAATTTTGTTGGACTGCTTTGGGAAAACTGAAAGGATTAAATATTACTAAAAATGACTAACACTCCATAGAACAAGATAGAGAGAGAGAGAGAGAGAGAGAAAAAAACATTAAATTATAAATTCAGACATAAAATTCAATTTCAGATTCATTATTTCCCTTCGAGATTTTTTGAAATCCTATTTTATCTTGCAAATAATAATAATAATAATAATAATAATAATTAATAATCTCCCACCAAAAATTTTCACCCAAAAAAAAAAGTCAACTTATCTAGATCGAAATCCTCTACATAGAAATCCCCTTGCGTTCCTTCCACCGATTTAGACATTACAATTTTAAACGTCATTTAATTTTTTTGGGAAAAAAATGAAAAATTGTTTTCATGAACAGAAAAACCATATGAGAAGGACATAATTTTCTAATCTTGCATGGGACATCCAAAAATGTTGGGCCGGTCCGTTTGTGCTGACTGTGCATCAAGCAAGAACTTTCTTCTTATTATATGAATTGATTATGTGAGCAACAAACAGTACTGATTACTTTCATAGTAACAATTTCTTCAAGTATGTAAAACTTATATTAAGGGTATGTTTAGTTGGAAACTTCATATATGTCGTTAAATGTTTATTTTGGCTATAAGATTTAAATTTGAATGTGCATTAAACCAGATTTAACTGTTAATTGTTTAAATTTTTGCTAATCAGTATAAAATGGATATAAGTATTTGTAATTAAAATTATTTCATTCATAGATACTTAAATAGTATCTAATTATTTTTATTTTACAAAAATACATTTTAATTTCATCATATATTAAATAACAAAGAATTAACAAATCTTAGCATGCTAATGAGTTCATAATTTATACTAAAGACTAATATGATTTTTGTATTGTAAATAATTCATTCTATTATAGGTTTCATTATAATTTATTGGTTTATTAATTTTTCATGTTATGAAATGAAACAAAATATGTTTTTATTACATCATATGTTATAAAATTATTTTAATTAATTTATATTTTTAATAATTTTATCTAATTATACTATTCAACCACCATAACTTTACCAATCAGGCTTAATAATGAACCTCTATTTTTTACCGTACCGTTTTTTCATCTGTTATCCAGAGTCGGTCCTTGGGTGAAGCCCATGAAGTATCAGCTTATGGCTTTATCTATTATAAATAAATTCCGGCCTATGTCTCGTGGTATAAGCAATGCTGCGCAAGTCACATGACCCCAGTTCGGGGATGGCCAGGAAGTATAACTCCTGTTCTTTTTCGTTTTTCTTAAAACAAACTATGTTTAGAGCTTTTGTTTAATACATAACCAGTTTTAGTTTATTGTTAAGTTTAAGATTTTTATATGCAACTCGGCCCCTTTTTTTCTTTTGATTATGGCTTTTGAAAACTCAGGATATTGGAAATGTATTTGTTTGATCAATAAATAATTTTTTTTTGTCTCTTGCTATCTCATACGAAGG
The DNA here is from genome assembly GCA_026770425.1 of Boechera divaricarpa. Taxonomy (NCBI): domain Eukaryota; kingdom Viridiplantae; phylum Streptophyta; class Magnoliopsida; order Brassicales; family Brassicaceae; genus Boechera; species Boechera divaricarpa. The sequence goes on along the minus strand of CM049182.1, from coordinate 9,475,127 downwards.
ACGGGCCTACGTGGAAGTCTTGTGGGGTCATTTTGGCTTTCTTACACCGGTGGAAAACTTGGTTGAATTCTCTTTACTCCACTATCACGTTCGGTGCCTTTTCCATGCCCATATTTTCTATTTTTGCAATAAACTGACAGAGATGATAATAAAGATTATTTGTTGAACTAATATTATTTGTATTATTTGTATCTGGACAAAAAAATACATCATTTTTATTGAACTAATATTATTTGTATTGAATCATTTCTATTGGTTATCTAACTGATACTTAAAAAAAGGTATTAACTTGGATTTTTTTTAAAATCCGAAGAAAATAATGATAATTAATATTAAAATTAAATAAGAAATTTTATTTTTTGGTTTCAGTTACAATAATTTAATTTTAGTTTATGAAAAATTTGTGGAGGTCCAGAAACGTAAATCATCTCCTTTACGAATATTAATATAGCATCTACGACTCTAACTTGAGTCTGGACTCGAACTCACAAAACTTGTATGTATACATTTTTATATCAAAAAATCAAAAGCATTCTCGATTTATAGGATGTTTCTTTCTTCCACGGTCTAACTAAATAAGTATTTGGAATATGCACAAGCCGAATCATAAGGTCACACGGGTTTAATACATACCTTGTCTATTGTTATGAAATCGGTGATACCAACTTGATCAACACAAATCAATACAAAACAGGTGCAACTGAGGTAAACGGGTCCGGATTTGTTTGTCTCTGAATAGATAATCTTGACCTCACTAAAAATTTTGTAAACAATGTTGGAGAGCCAGAGAATCCTGAACACACGGACCATCGAAAACGAGGGGGGTGAGCACTAGAGCGGCTAGACCGCCGATTAGTCGTTCATTTTTTTGATATTTTTTTACGAGATATATTTTTATCAGACGGTTTCTGTGAAACCCTGTGATGATTTCGAAAACAAATGGTGAGAAAATACTATGCTGATTTTGCTAAAATCACGAGTGAAAAATGAACCCAAATGTCTTGGTTGGTAAGTTTAAAATATCCTTTATTTTGTTTATTGAATGGTTTTATAATATTATGTAAAGTCATGTATGGTTTTTTAATTATTTTTATTCTGAAATGTTGTATTTATTATTCAACAAAATATATATATATATATATATATATATATATATAGTGAGATGGTCAATAATTGCGAAATATTGTTCAATATCCGGTATATCACACATATTAATTTTAAAACTAATAATAAATTGAGTCTAAACCCGGCACTGGACAATAGCTACTCCGCCTTTCCTAATTGATCCAAGTTTTAGAAAAAATGTTGTTTCAAAAAGATATATTTTTTTAAGTTTTCTATGTATTTTTATTAAGTTATTGATGATGAATTGTAAACTTTTAAAAAAATAATTAAATACTATTGGTTTAGAGTTATAGAAAATTGTTAATCATAAAAATATATGTATTTATAATTAATTTTTAATATATGTGAAAATCTTAAAATTTGGATTAATAAGTAATACAGGGAGTATTTCTTTGGTCTCTAGGTCATTGAGATTATGGATCTATAGTGTGAGCATCTTTAACCAAACCAAAACCTCTTCATTTTCATTTATTTTGAGTTCTTTATTGAATCACTACAAAAAAAAAAAAACTTTATTTAACGTAACTAAATACCTTATACTCTTATAGGCTTATGGCGTCTACAATATTCCGGTATGGTCGCTGACTAAGATCTCTCCGGTGATGTAAGTAACCCGTGTCGAGTGTTGGTCCCAAGCAGAGTTAGAGAGATAACGTAAACAAGATCGATTTTTTGGGTACTTGAATACTATCTCTTTTTGGGTTTTTTGATTGAATAAATAGCCAAAGCATTACAATGAACGTGGAGCTCAACTCCTATAAAACCGGAAGCAAAGAGAGGTGCTTAGTGATTCCCACAATGAGACCAAGTCACCATCTTCTTATTAATATTTAGAGAGTACCATTATAGAATAAACTTTTATATTGTTAAAATTTACATATAATATCATTAGTTTTAATAACAAACAGAAAAAAGTTCATTAAAGGTATAAATGTCTAAACGATTAACATTTTTATTGAAAATAGATATATTTTAAAACAAAATCTTCACAAATCTATTTTTCAACTTCATCCACAATTTTTTAAAATAAATTAATTAATTAAAACAAAATTATAATCTACAAAGAAATAAATATGTTAACTATTATTAACTAATTTATAATTTTAAAATAAGAAAAATAAAAAGCTAATTTTATTTACATACTAAAAAATTATCTATTTTCATACTAAAAAATCATCTAAAATATATTATCATACTTTACTAAGAAATTAAATTTATTTTATATAAATTTAACTAAAAGTTTTACCCAAATAACATTATAATTTAATAAATTATTTAAATAAAATTATTTCATGTTTAGATATTTAATGATTATATTAAATTATTCCCTTATTAATATTACAAAAGTATTTTTCAGAATCTAATCTTAACGTTGTTAAAAATTATATAAAATTTTTATTGGAATAAATTATTAAAAAATAAAATGAATTGAGTCATTAAATATATTATTGTACATTGCCCATTGGGTAAAAACAATAGAATATCTTTATCAAATATATTTGTCAAATTTTAAATTTTTGTTTAATAAAACTTAAATATACTTAATTTTTATAAAACTAATCTAAAATATTTAACTTAATTAAATACATATTTTTAAATAAATTATATATATATAAATTTATTTAGCATTTATTTTATTAATTTATAATTTATAAATATAAATTTATAATGTCAAATCTTAAAAGATACATTTTTCATGCTGTATCACGGAACATAATCTATATTACAAAATGCAACAACAAACTAAAAATAGAAATCGGTTTACTTTTGGTATTTCCGATTTGCAATCTTGGTACGAGTAGAAACCCTTGGTGTTGGTATTATTGGTTCACTGACTTCCTTACTCGCATCATCTAGTAGAGTGGGTATTCAATAATTGAATTTAGAAGAATTGAATGGAATAAAAAAAGTAATAAAATTTAAAGGTATTAAATGAATTCTATCTAGATGAGAACATAAAAAGTGGGAATTAGTTCTTTAAGTTTTTTGTTTACTTTTCTATTAAATTCTTTTCAAATGACAATATAATCAAAACCATCATAATATTGAATAACACTAACATTTAATAGAATTTAAAAATCAATCAATTGAATAACACTAGAATTTAATAGAATCTATAAAATAAAAAATTGAATAACACTAGAATTTAACATTCTATTATTTTCTTTCAGAATTTTTCATCCAATAATCCCCCTGTGTCTTATTTTTAATAATATTTTTTAATTTTTTGAAACAAAGCGAATGTCGTTCGATACATAGTGATACACGCAAACAACGAGATATTAAACCGATGACGAATGGGGTGAACCAAACTGGGAAATCAAAATAGGTCCAATGCAAAGGCCAAGGATCAACCACAAAATCAAATCGGATTTTACTGATCAACTTATTTTCCCTTACAACATAGATTCAAGCCCGGCCAATATCATCTCAAGAACACATGACGAGCCTATCTATAATCGTTTAAGTAACTTGGCTGAGAGTAGGATTTGAACGTACCAAATCGGAAAATTAGGAATTGACACTTCCATGAAATAGCATAGGAAAGTCTGATGTATTTTATAATCAAGAATATTTTTAAGCGAATGATCCATTAAATGTTTCTAGGAAAAATATAGAATAACTTTTCTTTTTGTCGAAGGAAAAGAATATAACTAATAACAATAACAAACGGATACAAATATAATGAAAATGCTGAAACAAAATTTATATGTTATACGGGTCAAACCGACACATAAACAAAAATCGTAGGCAGGTTTTTATAATCATAAGAAAATTAAAATAAAATAAACTAGTCTTCGTCATCAGAATTATCGAATGTGATCTTCTTAGCTTTTGGAGCATCAGATGCTATTTCTCTGTATGAGCTCCATACAATTTTGATTCCTGCAATTTTTAATCAAACAAAACACACATCAATTACTCCAGATGATGATGAAGAAGAAGCAATTTGTGTCGAGAATCAAGAATGTGATGGAAGAAATCAAACCTTTTTCTTTACATGAGTGCCAAACTTCAAAAGAATAGCTGGCACGACTTGTCCAGCTTCCCTGAGAACATTCACAAGTTCTCCAACAAGACCCTGTACCATAATATTTGAATGATCTCGGTTCTCAACAACTCTGGGAAAAGGCTGCTGCTCAAAGAATCTAGAAGTGTTTTCAGAATTATTTGTTGCGTGAAAAACGTGTGTGCAACACCCTTTATACCCTCTCTTCCTGTCCTCCCGAGTACATAATCCTCTGTTGTTAAAGGGAAACTGTATTTTATCACAACTTCCACGTCGGGGATATCAAGCCCTCTTGCTCCTACATCAGTAGCCATCTGCAATTTATGAAACAGTGGCAATGCTCTGTTTCAGAACCAACCAAGGTATAATTATTAGCCATGGAGTTGTAAGACTTAATCAAAAGATCGTTGAAAATAAACAAAAACAGAGTTTTCTGTTCTTGTTCTTATCGTTACATCTTGTTTGCTTGTGTAACACTCAAAGAAAAACGTAACCAATACTCTTAGAAAGAAAAAACACACGATATTTTATTGATTCACAAGGAATGTATAAATACAACACGACAAGACACAAATGAAGAGAGATGACTCTTCGTACAGACACAAGTGGTGACATAACCAACTAACGGTTATGTCGTAAAGCTTCGTATCTCTTCCATGATACGAAGACTTATAATTATACGTGTTATACAAATATTAATAATTTATACAAACTAAACTCAATTACAAACTAACACTCCTCCTTAATTGAGTTTCGTTTTCACGCCTAACTTTTCCCTTAAGTTTTCGAACCTTGACGTCTTCAAAGGCTTAGTTTGAATGTCAGCAACTTGATATTCTCCGGGGCAATACTCGAGCTTTATAAGTCCCTTTTGCTCAGCTTCACGCACGAAATGATACTTGATATCAATGTGCTTTGTTCTCCTATGTTGAACCGAGTTCTTGCCAATAGCTATGGCCGATTTGTTTGTTGTCACAATATATCTTCACTCCTTCTTCAGTTTTGAACCCAATTTCCTTCACCAATCTTTGTAGCCAAATGGCCTGGTTTGATGCTGAACATAATGCAATGTACTTCGCTTCGGCCGTGGATTGTGCTACGGTTTTCTGCTTGCTTGATTGCCAACAAATCATCGCCGATCCTAATGTGAATACATAACCTGATGTACTCTTCTTATTTTCAATCGATCCACCCCAATCACTGTCCGAATATCCAAGAAGCTCCGGTTCTTCTACACTTTTAAATTGAACTGCAAACTTGGTTGTTCCTTTGATGTATCTTAGAACACGCTTTGCTTCTTGATAATGTTTGTTTGAGTGGTGATGACATGTACCTTGATAAGTACGAACTTGCAAACATGAGATCCGGCCTTGAAGCACACAAGTATAGAAGTCCTCCGACTATGCTTCTATACTTATTTTCATCTTCAAACTTCGCTTCTTCTTCTTCACCTTTTCCGTGAGTTGAAAGAGATGTTTTAACGCTTTTGCACTCCTTCATTCCGAACTTCTTTAGAAGTTTGTTTGCGTATTTCTCTTATGATAGAAATACTCCATCTTTATCTTGGACAATCTCCATTCCAAGAAAGTAGTTTAGTTCTCCTAGATCCGTCATTTTGAACTCTTGCTTCATATCATCTTTGAACTTGTCTACAAGCTTCACATTGTTTCCAGTGACGATTATATCATCTACGTATAGACTGATCACCAACACGCCTTCCTTTGTCTTCATCACGTATAACGCCGCATCGTTGACACTTCTTTGAAAACCATTCTTCAAAAAATAAGCGTCGATTCTCACGTACCATGCCCTCGGCGCTTGTTTTAAGCCGTATAGAGCTTTGTGCAACCTTAGCACTTTATCTTCTTCTTCATCTCTTATGAAGCCAGGCGGTTGTGAGACATAGATTTCTTCTTGAAATTCTCCGTTTAAGAATGCGGACTTTACATCCATTTGATAAAGTTTCCATTTCTCTTGAGCTGCAACCGCCAATATAGTTCGAATGGTGTCATGCCTTGAAACGGGAGCGAACGTTTCAAGATAATCGAATAAATACTCTTGAGTGAACCGTGTGGCCACTAGCTTTGCTTTATGATTTATAGGCTCTCCACTTGCATTCGTCTTTAAGCGATAAATCCATTTAACGCTTATTATATTCTTATCTTTTGGTTTCTTGACCATTTGCCACGTACCATTCTTCTCAATCATTTGAATCTCTTCTTGCATGGCTTCTCTCTATTATTTTTCTTTTACGGCTTCATCAAACATTTGAGGTTCTTCATTCATCATCAGACACGCTTCATGTGATTGAGCCATCTCCTCTATTTGATCTGTTCGTTGCATTATCTCATTGATAGACCGAAATTTTCTTGGTCTATTAGGAGATTCTTCTTTTCTTTCATCTTCAGTTTGAATGTCTATGATAACACTTGATCCTTGATCTTGTTGATCCTCTTGAGACTTGGTTTCATTTGATGAGAGAAAGATCTTCTTCACTTCTTTCTTCTCCCAATCCCATCTCTTTTCTTCATCAAATATCAAATCTCGTGATATTTCTACTTTCTCTTCGTCTAACAAGAGCACTTTATACCCTTTAGACTCGTTGCTATACCTTATGAATACACCATGTTTGGCCTTGACATCAAGCTTCTTCCTTTTTTCTTCTGGAATATGCACATAGCATAAACTCCCGAACACTTTCAAGTGTTCCACACTTGGTTTGCCTCCACTCCACTTCTCCATCGGAGTTACGTCTTCTTCAAGAGACTTGGTAGGTAATAGATTCTAAATATAATTTGATGTAGCCACTGCCTCAGCCCATAACTTGTTTGGGAGACCTTGATCCGCAAGCATCAATCGAGCCATCTCCACTAGCGTTATATTCTTCCTTTCCGAGACACCATTCTGTTGTGGAGAGTATGGTGTTGTGATTTGCCTTTGAATCCCAGCCTCTTGACACATTTTGATGAACTCCTTAGATATGAATTCACCCCCACCATCCGTTCTAAGTTGCTTGATCTTTTTCCCGGATTGATTTTCGACCAACGACTTGAACGTCTTGAACTTTGAGAAGACTTTTCTTTTGTTTTTAATTAAATATACCCAACTCATCCGTGTATAATCATCAATAAACAACAAAAAATACTTGATCCCATTCATTGATTCTGTTTGCATAGGACCGCAAACATCCGAGTGAATTAACTCTAATACTTCGCTTGTCTTCGTTTGAGACTTCTTGGGAAAACGTTTCCTTACTTGCTTTCACATCTCACACGAGTCACATATTTCTTTTGTGACTTCAAACTTGGGAAGATTATCTACCATCTTCACAGTTTGCATCTTTTTTAATTTGTCAAAACCGGCATGCCCCATTCTTCTATGCCATAACTTGACTTTGTTGTCTTCTTCTTCACGCGTAAGTAACGCACTCACGCCCGAGTTACTCCATCTGAATGGAAAACTCTTATGCTTCATCTTAATGTTCAATATCCTTCTTCCTTGAGGATCATTGATGAGTCATCTATTGCCTTCAAATAATACTCTGTATCCATTTAATACCATTTGAGAAACACTCAATAGGTTTCTCGCTAAACCTAGCACTAGAAACACCTCTTTGATGGTCTTCTCTCCTTGGTTTGTCATCACTTGGATGTTTCTTTTTCCCGCCGTCATTACACGTTGACCATTCCCCACTTTGATCGGAATCTTTATACTCTGATAAAGAGTGATGAAGTATTTAACTTCTTTGGTCATGTGGTTAGTGCACCCGCTGTCAACTAACCATGTATCGTCATTTACTTTTAATGATGATTCTTCCTCAACCGCACTAAACAACATGTGACCTTCATTGTCTTCGTCATCATCTGTTTCTTCTAGACTTAGATCCGCTCTCTCGGCTTTTCTAAGTTTGCAGTTCTTTGCGAAATGTCCCGGTTTGTTACACACGAAACATTTCCTCTCATTGTTCGCAACTTTTTTTGAAAGAACACCTTTGTTCTTCTTCTTCCAACAATCACTCTCATTGTGATTGTTACGTTTGCAAACGCCACACCATTTCTCGGTTTTTTGTTGACGTTTATCTCCTTGTTTGTTTCCAAATTTTGAAACAAACTTTTCTCCTTTCGATCTAACGTAGAATGCACTTTTCGTTGATCGCTCTTCTCGAATTTCTACACACTTCTCGTGTGTTTTCAACGTGCCTATCAATTCAGTAACTGATATCATGGTTAAATCTTTAGTTTGTTCTAGCACCGCTACGATGCTATCAAACCTCTCGGGAAGTGAAATCAGAATCTTTTGACCTATTTGATAATCTGATTTCTCTTCTCCACGAACTCGTAGTTGATTTCCCATCTCTATCAACTTTTTCGTGAAAGTGTTGACATTGTCACTTTCATTCATCTTCAAATTATCATACTCCCTTCTAAGAGATTGAAGTTTTATCATCCTCACTTGAGGAGATCCTTGGAATTCCATTTCTAGAGCATCCCACGCACCTTTAGCACTCGTTGCAGGTGCTATGCGAGGAAAAATAACATCAGAGACAGCGGATTGAAGAATTTACAATGCCGTCAAATCCTTTAAGGATGCTTCATCACACTGCGTTTTTTGTTGCACGACTTTAGGACTGTGATCTCCTTGTGTTGGTGGGTCTGGAACTTCTCCTTCAACAATTTCCCACAGTTTCTTTGTCTGGAAACTTGTTTTCATCTTGATACGCCAAAACCCATAATTCTCACGATTGAAGATCGGAGTCACGAAATGTGACATCGTCTCCATAACTCTCTTCTCTCGTGAGTGTTTCTGTGTTTTTTATTTCAGGCCCTAGTGTATCGGTAACGCTCTAATACCATGTAAGACTTAATCAAAAGATCGTTGAGAATAAACAAAAACAGAGTTTTCTGTTTTTGTTCTTATCGTTACGTCTTGTTCGCTGTTACTTGTGTAACACTCAAATAAAAACGTAACCAATAATCTTAGAAAGAAAAAACACACGATATTTTATTGATTCACAATTAGTGTATAAATACAACACGACAAGACACAAATGAAGAGAGATGACTCTTCGAACAGACACAAGTGGTGACATAACCAACTAATGGTTATGTTGTAAAGCTTTGTATCTCTTCCATGATACGAAGACTTACAATTATATGTGTTACACAAATATTAATAACTTATACAAACTAAACTCAATTACAAACTAACAGGAGTTGCGAATTAATAAAAATATGTACCAGCAACGGGAAGGATAAAGACCTGGTACGTTCGCTTTGTGCTTTGTCTCCATGTATAGATACAGCTTTCCAACCTCTAAATAGTTATGTAAAGATTAGAATCAATGCATTTCCTGAGAAAAATCATCAAAGGTCTTTTGTTTTTTTTTTCTTTTGTTGAGGAGATTCGGTCTAAAAAATCAAACCTTTGTTGAAGAAAACGCTCGAAACGTGCAGCTTCCAACTTGTATAATGCAAATACCAAAACCCTGTTTCTGTAAATACCAAAACGCTTGGTATTAGTATGGTGAAAAAGGAAAGATCTGGGAAGGGGTTGGATAATTGGGTAGCAAATTTACTTTTGAGATTTATGGTATTTTTCCAGTAAAGCAACAAGACGCTGATCACGGGCTATATCGTCCAAGACCTGCATTTGTAACCAAACAAAATACCTGTTGTTAAGAGTTCTGACTAAAGGACAAAACACTAATTTGCTCTGAGAATTATAAGAGAGAACATACCTCGATGATTTGCATAACGTCATGATTGGCAGCTAAGTCTACGGAACCTATGATTACTTGAAAGAAATTTAAATGATTGTTGAGAATATGAAACAATTTGCAGGTGAGGAAAGACAAATTGAGGATGGAGACATACCTTGACTAGGCTTGGATCCATGAATTCCTGGGCCAATTTGTGAACATCCATAAGCCAAGTTGCACTGAACATAACCATCTGACGAACTGTAAGCCAAATAAGAAAGAATAAGAATTTTCATTATATTTTGGCATGGGATTCAAAATTTGGTTTCTCCCAAGAACACTAAATGAAATGTGACAATCACTTGCCTTTATTTGTCTTACTTAATATAAACCGGACATGTTCCTCGAAACCCATATCAAGCATTCGATCTGCTTCATCCAATACCTGACATGTAGGAACTTCTGTTACCATCTTATAACTCGAAAATTCGATTCAGGTTGTTTCATCATAGGGACAAAAAAAACGATGCAACGACTATGATTCTAAGAGGCTAAGTCAAATAACATTATTAAAAGATGCTCTGTCTTACCACAAAGGAAACATCTGAGAGACGAAGCTCATTAGACTCAATCAAGTCTCTCAAACGACCAGGCGTACCAATGACAATATCCTAACAGATAAGATCAAGAAAAACATTATTCGACTGATCCGGAAACATAAGAGAATGTCTTGATTAAAGGACATAATAAGAAATCTTAGGAACTTCGATCTGTTACATTTCAAAAAATAACTTATCAAGTTACATTAATTGTCATTGTAGCCAAGAACAAAACAAAAATAATAATATTAGGGATAAAAATGTATAAATCTTCTAATATCTATCTTTATATCAAAACAAGTCTCAAAAAACTTTTCTACTATTCATGCAACCAAACACAATTATATATATTTTTGGATTAGAAAATCTCCTAAATTTTCTTAATATCTTAGCAATTACCAGACAATCTAATTCAAAAACCAATTTAAAAATCATCTAGATATATCCAAATCAATTCAAAGATTATGAATTTAAAATTTTTAGATTATATACCAACCAACTATAATACCTTCCAAACATCAATTATTTGAAACATATATTATAAATAAATATTTAAGTTTGATTTACTAAGAATGAAATATATGTGCAAAGAAGATAGCTACAGTTCATATGGATACATGTGAAAATAAAATAGATACACAAATAGTCATGTGTGTGTGTGTGTGTGTTTTTTTTTTTTTTGATAAAGATTAAGATCTTCAATTTAAAAGCATAAGATGCAAAATGATACGAAGCCTATTAAGGCCTAAGATGAATAAGAATAATTAAGCCCACAACGGGAGTTTTTGAGATGAAGCATGAAGCCCAAGGTGGAGATGAATCGTTTTCCATAACGATTCCAAAAAAGTGGAGATGATACGAACCAGTGGAGATCAGAGGTAGGAAGGACACAGAGCCCTGTGTTACCCATAGGTAAGATATAAACTGTAACTATGGACTAATTTATTAATTGTTTCCGGGGACTGTTTTTGTCTGTCGGCTGTATTCTCCAAGTTGGCTTTTTAATATACTCCTTCTCGATGACAAAAAATAAAATTGATGTTTGTTTATTTATTAAGTCATTATACTTCATCCCATTCAAAATTCGAAGTGGTTGCGTCTCCACTCCAGTCTCCCCAAATTTATTAACAGCAACGGGTTCGTAGTCTTTCTCTCCCCAGAGGGAATCTTTCTGTTCAGTCTTTAAGGTTATTTCAATTAGAAAATAAAAAGAAAAATATGGTTTTTGAAATGGTGAATATGATAGTATATACGCATAAATGTGGTTTTCCTTCCATATATATTTTGCAATGCTGCAAGTTGTTTACCCCGTAGTGATTCAAGACTATATACAGTGAACGTGCATAAGTCAATTGACTTAATTTAGATGGTCAAACTATATTGGTTTCTCAATACTCGCTGGACGGATTTATATATTAAGCTAATTAGTACTATTTTCAATTATCTTCATCATTAAATTTTTCGAAACTTATATATTAAGCTAATTAGTACTACTTTCTCTTCCCAGAGGGAATCTTTCTGTTAAGTCTTTTGACGTTATTTTAATTAGAAAATAAAAAGAAGAATATGGTTTTTGAAATGGTGATTATGATATTATATACGTATAAATGTGTATATATATTTACTTTTCCATATATATATTTTGCAATGCTGCAAGTTGTTTACCCCGTAGTGATTCAAGACTATGTACAGTAAACGTGCATATGTCAAATGTTATCATTAATTTAGATGGTCAAACTATATTGGTTTCTCAATACTCGCTGGACGGATTTATATATTAAGCTAATTAGTACTATTTTCAATTATCTTCATCATTAAATTTTTCGATCATACTGTTTCTTTTTTATATATCTAATACTTGAAAGAAATACCTACATACAGTAGTTACATAATATAATTAGTTACCTGTTAATTCACATGCACCTCTTCCTTTTTTTCCACATAAAAACAACTTCAATTAATTTGACATACGGAAAACAATTTATCGTTTTCCACAAAAGACAAAAGTCAATTAGAGGTATATTGTGCCACATCCTCTTCCTTTTGCCTTCTTTTGTTTACACATCCACACGACCTAAATTATTTAAATCCCAATCTCTTTTTATCCGTAAAGAGAAGCACATGTTTGGTGTTCAAGGAAAAATAAGAAAACAAATTACTATAATCTATATATCCATCATCACCCATGGTACACAGTCCTCCACTTGATACTAACTTACTAAGTGTATATAACACCCTATATATATATAATATATATATGATACCAAGATAAACACTCTCCAAGTAGACTGCAACCTCATCAATTTATTTTCAGAACAATTATTGTAAGCAAATTATAATTAATGTCAAAATTAAGTCTTCTTAAAGTTTGTGCCAAATAAATTAGAAAATACAAATTATGACTGAAGTTAGTTACATATATATACACTTTCTGTTCAATAATGTAAGAGGTTTTAGAAAAAAAAATACGTATTTTAAAGAATCTATTTTTACAATTCTTTTTTTTTGTTAAAACATAATTTATTAAAAATATTAATAGTCATTTTAACTTTTAGTTAAATTTATCACTCTCTCCATCAATAGATATTTAGTAATAGGAATATATATTTAAGAAATAATTAATAAAATTGTATAGAAAGTTGAGAAACTTTATATTTTGAAACAAAAATAAATCTCTAAAACCCCCTATATTATGAAACATAAAGAGTAATTATTCATTAAATTTTGTTTTAATATTATACTGAAAGTTTGTCAAATGAATTTTAAAAATACAAGTTAAGTTAAAACTAAATTTATTAATAATATATCTTTAAAAAAACCTAAAAAGTTTCTTCGCTTAAATTTTTTATATATATGTATGGTAAAGCTTGAACTATAAAAAACAATGTCTTGAAGAAAATAGCAACAAAGAAATTAAAATAATTTGACAAGTTTTTTATATACTGCCAAAATCAAATAACTTAAGCGCAATGTCACATTCCATTCAAATTGGATATATATATATATATATATAAACTCATTGTAGAGAAAATAGGAAGACTTTTTAATTTATAATCCTTCGATTTCTTTTTAAGTGTTGTTTTAGGTGGTTATTATATTGACAACTTTTGGTACTTACTTTAAAGAATACCAATTAATAAAACGGATAGACTAGCTAATGACAATAAATGTTTCCACTAGTGACAAGTTTGTGAAGCGAGGAGTTAATTTTTTGACTAAAAAATATTAGCCATGACGACCAGTAAATCATAATAATCCAAGATATTATGATCACAACCCCATCGATATGATATTACGACTAATGACTTCCATTAATATATATATATATATATATAGTTACCATTAACGGCTAGTTTGCTATCAAAATATGTTTGTCGCTATATAGCGATAGATTGTTAACGTTGAACGTTGGTAAATAAGTCTTTTACATTCGTTGTCAATTAGTCACAACTACTAGAACTTATAAGTCATGAATTAAATTATTTTTTATGAATTGATAATTGATTATAATAAATCACCATTCATTAAGTAATATTATTTGGTTGACACAAAAAAAAAAATCTGTTAGAAATAAAGAAAAGGGAAAATTTGGGTGATCATGAGTAGCAAAAAGAGAGACATCATGAATCTGAGAGACCTAACTTCGGACCTTCGGTTTTGAGAAAGCCCGACATGTACAGTTGATATATTAACCAAAATAAAATAAAATGTAAGACTGTGTTGGCGTAACGTAGGTCATGTTATAATAAGTTGTAGGCTTTTATTTATAATAAAAGATATAAAAGCTTACGAAGATTTCGTCTAAAAAATTGATGTATATATATATATATATTGAGTTTTACCACTTTGGTGTAATATAAAAATAAACTAAAAAAATGGTAGTTTAGGAAATCTCTCTAAAATTTTCATTTAGTCACTTTTGATTCGCATAATCATGTTAATTCTCTTTTCTCGCTACTCGAAACGAACGTACCATTAACAGACGTAAGAAGAAAAAAAAAAGTAGCCATTAACAATAACACGGCGAAGTGGATTAAAGAAAAAAACATGCGTAGATCAAAATTCTTGTGTAGCCTTAAAGCTTCTCATATTGGCTTTTATAAAAGAAAATAAAAACCACTGACTTGTTAAAGATAATCTAATTCCTAAACCTAAAAATGCAAATATAAGGAATAAATCGGGAAATGGCATATTGAAGTAACGGTATTTTTCTTCGTCTGGGTAAACAACGAATTCCCGGTTAAATCCTACTGCAACAAAAATAAATAAAACGAATGGACTTTAAAAAAAAAAAAAACCTGAGAGATATTATATATTGGTCAGCAAAGGAACGCAAGTGTGACTGTAATAGATTTTGTAGAGCATTTAATAATCGAAATTTCACAAAAGAACCGAATTAACAAAGCATATATATATATATGTCCGAATTTACAAACAATAGACAACGGTCCAGCTCCGATATATATAATACATAAATCTTTTATTTATTTATTAAGAGCTCATAAATCAGACGCCTCACGATGGATGGGAAACCATAGTAGTAAGAACTATAAACACATAACAAGATCGAGATACCAACCTTTGGAATTGGATATTTCGAACACGATCGACTTGACGATACCTATGGATTTGCGGCGTCATCCTCAGGGAATAAAAGCTCTGAGAAAGAGACATACATAACAGTGACGAACCAAACAAGCCACAGAGGAACAGCGACGAGCGTGAAGGTTGGCGAAATAAGAGAGATAAGCGTGAGAGCTGCGAGAGCCCCAATGAGATGGCTGACGTGCCCAACGAAGTTATGGATATTAGGTTTGTTTCGAAGCTTGACTTCGCAGAAACAAAGGATAGTGTAGATAAGAGTGATGACCAAGAAACATAGGATCGTGGCTCTACGGTCTGCTTCGTTGGTTGATGATTGGTTTGTGACCACCTGAAGCAATCCCATAGCTCCTCCGTTGGTAAAGATGATAAGCCTGTGTACGGTGGAAGAGTACGCACTGTGTTCCTCCCACTACAAGAAAGAGGCTGATTTGCGAGGACAGTATTCCTCTAAAATCTGTCGCAAATAGGCTATAGCGATCATTTAGCGATGAAACGAGAGTCCTCGCTATCAGGCATCGTTACTGTTCAGCTTCTCGATAAATCGTCGATAATATCGAGGAAATAGCGAGTAAAAATTTGCGAGAAATTTTTTGCGAGGAATTAGAAAGGCAAATTTTGCGAGGAATTAGCGAGGAATATATATTCGAGGAAATAGCGAGGATATTATTTGCGAGGAATAAGCGAGGAAAAAGTTTACGAAGAAATAGCGAGGATATTATTTTCGAGGAATTAGCGACGAATACTCTATATCGCTGCGACGATTTAGCGAGGGTTGACGGAAAATAATATTTTTAAAATCTTTAAATTATGTTTTTAATTAAATTAAACAAAACAAAAAATATAGAATAGAAACGAAATTATAATTCTAAACTGATCATATAAACCAAATTAAAATTCAAAGTACAATTGAAAATATTATAAACATTAAGTCTAAGTTCTACATCATATAAACATTAAACGAAGGAGAAATATAAAGATCATTAGTTCGCGGGAGGAGGGGGAAAGTGCTGCCTCACAATACCACTCAGATACTCTAAAGATGACTTGAGTTGCGCCATCTCTTCATCCTTCTGTGCCAATTTCTCGTTCACGAGTTGCATCTCTGCATCCTTCTGCGCCAATCTCTCGTTCACGAGCCGTTCAACCATTTCGGGAACCTGATCGACATATGAAGAAGAGCTCCCAGCGGAGTACTGCGAGTCAAGAACTCTGCCTAAACCGTAAGCACGTTCCTTTTTACTTTTCGGCATTTCCTGCATGGAGATAAAATAAAGTTAGATTTGGAGAAATATATATGAATGAAGAAATACTAATCTACAAAAGTCTTACTAACCTCAAGGACGAGACGGTTAATCTCATGTGGGGGCAGGTCAATAGAACATGAACCTGCGACACTCTTACCCTCAGAAAGTTGCGTTAACAACTCAGACTTCTTCTTCTCGACATTCTCGATAATCTCTGTAATCCGTTTGTCTTGGGTTTGGCCGGTTTTCTTATTGGTGTGTGTAACATGCATAAGAGTCAAGTGGTCTGGTGGTACACCACCGGCCTCCTCCGCCTACGAAAAAAAAACAAAACCCAGTATGTAGTAACTTAAAAAGTAAGATACGAAAATAACATCTAAATATAATACATACCAGCTTCGCTGCACGAGCATCAAATGTCTGCGAACCGTTGTTATGAACGACTACTCCGTATCCCCCACGTCTACTCAAACGGTTCTTTGAGTTCGTGTCGGAGACCTTAGTAACAGATGCTGAGCTCCAGTACCGTATGAATCCAATCCAGACATCCTCGTTTAGATCAGTTGGTTTTTCTTCTCCTCTTTTCCAACACATCTTCCATTTGTGCATATGATTTTTGAAATGATCCTTGCATTGCGCATTGAACTCAGCTCTCACCATCTCCGTATGAGATTCATGCCAGTTATACGATTGCTACAAAAAAATAATGAAAATGGTCATTGACTAGATTAAAACAAACATCATTTTCAGAATTAAATACTTACCGCAAAAGATGTAAACCATGATTCGAAGGCATTTTCCTGTACGTCGGATATGGATTCGTGAGCTGTGTACGGAGCATGTTGTAGATCGTTCTTTTGATGGCCTTACTATGTCGAAACTTTGTAAGATAGACACGTTAGCTTGATGTCAGTAGAAAATAAAAACTTTATGAAAAAATTATATTAGAAATGGCTATGTACTAATGTGTCCCAGGAGGTCTTCTAGGATGAAGGATCGGAAGTACTTCTCTTCCTGGTTGGCTGAGAAGCTGCTGAATGTTGATGTTCATACGAGCTTCGGAGTTCTGCGACTCCGGAACGGCAGAAGAATGTTCAGTAGACGTACTAGCAGCACCTTGTTGTGACCTAAAATCATTGTACGAAGACCTAGACAAATTGGAAAAAAAGTGTTAAAGTTTCAAATATCAATAAAACATAATTCCTAATTAAACACTAAAATTCGTAATCAAACACAATCATTTAAGTAATAACTCCTAATGAATCACAAATCAAACCCGAAAGTCACATAATCAAACCCTAATCAAACTCAAATTCTTATCTAATCAATAATCCAAAATTCCTAAATTCCTAATCAAACTCACATAATACAATTATAAACTCAAATATCCTAATCAAACCCTAATCAAACTCAATTATAAAATTCCAAAATTCCTAATCAAATTCCTAATCAAACACTAAATCAAATATCCTAACAATAATTCAAACTTTAAATCTAACCTAATTGAAACTACCTTACATGGCGAGAGAGGTGAGGGCGAGCGAGAGAGACGAAGGGGCGGAGGCGCGGCGCTGGGGAGTTACGGCGGAGGCGCGAGGCGGAGAGACGGCGGGGCGACGTGACGAGAGAGGTGAGGGTGAGCGAGAGAGACGGCGAGCGAGACGGCGATAGATGTGTGTTCCGGCGAGAGAGACGGCGATAGATGTGTGTTCCGGCGAGAGAGACGGCGACTGAATTGTCACGACCGGCGAATTTTTTTTTTTGTCAAACGTTAAGCGGCTGAATGAACAAGGGGAGTATCGATTAGGTTTTATATTGTGTACCGACGACAATATTCCTCGCTAATCTCTCGAAAATTAAGTTTTCCTCTGAAAGTCGTCGCTAAATATAAAATATTATTCACCTTTCCTCGCAAATCTCTCGCTAATAAATTTTGCCTGTAAAATTCGTCGCTAAGTTTTAGATATCTATTATTTTAGAATTATTATTTTCTTTTCAAAAACATATGATTTATAAAAATACTCTCATAATTTCACAAACATAAATGATTTACAATCATAAATTCGCACATATTATGATTTAAAAAAAAAAATTGAATTTATTAATTGTTTGAGATAATATATTATACATAATTGTATAAAATAATATAATTGTTAATCATATTAATATAATTGTAAATCATATTATTATTTTAGAATTATTATTTTCTTTTCAAAAACATATGATTTAAAAACAAAATTTCCATATGATTTATAAAAACACTCTCATAATTTCACAAACATAAATGATTTACAATCGTAAATTCGCACATATTTCCTTCTCCATAGTCAATACAGTGTCGGAGATTTGAGGCGTATCCGTCAAGAAATTTGACACTTTCACCAATTCATCTAAAGAATTCTTCTTTTCTTCTGGTAGACAAACAAAAATTGGGAGTAGGACCCTTGTTATTTTGACCGCCAACATGAAGATGAGACCTCGTACAAATATCTGCCAAATCAAGTCGGGATTTCAGATTATCCTTCGTTCTCCCTTGCACATTTAGAATTGTATGAATTATGTTTTCAAAGAAATTCTTCTCAATGTGCATAACATCAAGGTTATGTCTTAACAGATGGTCCTTCCAATAAGGGAGTTCCCAAAATATACTCTTCTTATGCCAGTTATGGTTGACACCACATCCATATATAGGCTCATGCACGTTCTCTCCACAAGTAACTGTCTTCTCTGCTCCAAATTCACTCAACTGGACCAACAAATGGTTTCCATCAATTTGAGGGGGAGGGCCATCAAATATTTTCTTATTTCTCCTAAACAAGGTGGTGCTCCGTCGATAAGGATGGTCACTAGGTAAAAACCTCCTATGACAATCAAACCAACACGACTTTCGACCATGTTTCAGTTGAAATGCATCGGTGTTGTCTTGACAATGCGGACACGCTAACCGACCGTGCGTAGACCAACCCGACAATATACCGTAGGTAGGAAAATCACTGATCGTCCACATAAGCACTGCTCGCATAACAAAGTTTTGCTTACAAGATATGTCAAACGCTTGAACTCCATGTTCCCATAATATTTGCAGCTCATATATCAACGGTTGTAAGTATATATCAAGTGATCTCTTCGGATGATCAGGTCCAGACACCAGAATAGACAAGAACAAGAACTTCCGTTTCATGCACAGAGATGGCGGTAAATTGTAAGGTGTCACTATCACTGGCCACAAAGAATATTTCCTCCCGTGTTTCCCAAAAGGGCTAAATCCATCTGTTGACAATCCTAAATAAACGTTTCTGCTTTCCATAGCAAAATCCGGATATAATTCTTGAAAATGTTTCCAAGCTCCAGCGTCAGATGGATGAGCAATTTCTCCGTCACAGTTATGCTCCGCATGCCATCGCATGGATTCAGCCGTCCTTATAGACTGATATAACCTCTTCAATCTGTCAGTTATTGGTAGATACCACATTCTTTTAAATGGTACTTTACCTCCCCCTCTTGTAGCCTCGTACCGTGGTTTCCGACAGAATCTACATGACAATCGATTAGAATCCTCTCTAGAAAATAACATACAATTGTCGATGCACACATCTATGACTTCATACGGTAAACCCAGCCTAGCCACTAACTTCTGCGTCTCATAGTATGTGGATGCTGCAACATTATCTTCAGGCAAATACTCTTTAAAAAGATCAGCTATCGCATCGACACAATTCTCAGATAAATTATAATTTGTTTTGATTGACATCAATCTTGTTGCAGCTGATAAAGGTGAATGGCCCTCCCTACATCCGGTATAGAGCGGCCGCTTTGCTGCATCTAACATATCAAAGAACCTTCTTACCTCTAAGATAGGCTCTTCTATTGGATTTTCTGCATGAACAGCACTACTTGGGATGGCTTCACGATAAACATCATTTACCATCTGAAATGTCCCTACATCCACTTCTACTTCCGGTATTAATTCGCCTACTCTATTTCTGGTAGATGTTCCACTAGTACTACCAAAATCTATCATCGACTCATTTTCACCATGAGCGTACCATACTTTGTAACCAGCCATAAATCCGTTACTAACTAGATATTTCCTAACTTGTGAAATAACTCTAAATCTATTATTGTGACATTTTGAACACGGACAATAGAGTTTACCAGATTGCATTGTCAGTTCCTGGTTTGTTGCAAATTCCATAAATTGCCTTACTCCTTCCATAAACTCTTCCCGTAATTCGCCTGATTCTTGATCATATCGTGGAATATCCACCCAAGATCGAAAATATGCGTACCGTTGAGAGTCACTCATTTGTAAGCGTTATTTATTTTTATTTTTTTTGCTAGAAAAAATCAGAATTTGATGAAATAATGTGTTACTCTCGTGTAAGGGATTTATAGAAATAGAAAACATATTTAGCAACGACTTAGCGAGCACTTTACTATTTTCCTCGCAATATCCTCGCAAAATTTTCTCGCTAAGTCCTCGCTAATGTCAAATTAGCGAGGATTGTGCGAGAATTGTAACGGCTATGTGATGTTATCCTGACTTGTCAGGGCCGAGTAAAATTTAGCCGTTGTAAAGTATTTTTCTCGCAAAGTGGTCTCTAATAGTTGTCGCTAAATCCTCGGTAAACTGAAAGTAGCGAGGATTTTCCGTGGCTTACAACGGCTAAATTCCCTGAGCAAAAATTTTATTGCGTTTAAAAAATTGGACCGGTGTCTTGCATCTTCTCGAAAATTCCTCGCTAAGTTTTCTCGCAAAGTCGTCGATATTTAGTAATATCAACGACTTTGCGAGGAAATATCTAGTTTCCTCGCAAATTTATCGCAAATAACGTCTATTTTTTTTACAAAAATAATCTTATATAATTAATAATTTTATTAATATAGAAAAAATATACACAATATTAGTTACAAATTAGTCATAGAGTTTAATTTTATTCATTACTTAAAAATAAGATTACACAAATATGAAAAACACATTAATTTATTGCAACACCATAAAAACACACTTAATAATTATAGATTTTAAGTTTTAAAATAAACATTGAATCAATTATCGATTTCGTCTTCTGAATTAGGAACGATCCAATTTTCTTCTGCATCCGGATCAATGCAATTTTTTTCAGAATCACTTGGACTTTGGGTTTCATCAAAATCATATTCCGGTTGGATATAATTTTCTTTCGTGTACACCTTGTCTATATTTGCAACCGTGATGTTTAGAAAATATTCTTTTCGCAAAAACCTACAAACACTAACCTGCAGTAATGAATGAAATTAAAGTTCATACGAAATAATTTTTTGATATTTTTTGAATACATTAAACCAAATTTAAACAGTTATATTAACTTACCTTCTGTAATACGAACACAGCTCTAACTTTTATGTCATTTCCATATATGGAGAAAACTTTGTGATGAATGGTGGCACCAATAGTTCCAGTTGGATCCTTTAATGTGGTCATCATATCCCCTAACCCATTAGGTTCCAACGATTTTATCATTACGACAACCTACAAAAAAAAAAATAACCAAATTTTCCATAAAATGTGTTATTAAATATTATGACTAATTAACAAAATTAAATTATATTTTTTTACCTTATGAATCTTTCCCCAATTTTTGGTTCCATCAAATATTTCCTTTATCGGGTTCCAAATAGGAAAATCTTTCGGAATTTGTTGTAACATCGCTACAGGAAAATAATTATATTTAGTAATTTTATTTAAACATATATAAAAAATTCAAAAACATTTTAATTTTTTCTAACCTTCGTGACGAACATCTTTTATTGCGGTTATCCATTGTTCCACCTTAAAATCATTGTCCCCTCCATTGTCCTCCGCCGCAATGACGTTCATCACCTCCTGTGTAGGGAGTGATTCTCCGAGGTTGTTAATTGTGGAAGGGTGTTTGTTTTTCTTCCTTCTAAGCGCCACTTGAATCTTTTGAGCCGGACCCGAAATTAAAGGACTTCCACCAGAACCTTCTCCGGGATATGTTGGTTGTTATACAGGCGACATCAGTTCTGAAAATTATTCTTCCTCAGCAGCCCTCTCCGCATCCCAACCCGCTACAACAGTCTGGAGTTCGGACATCGTTAAGTCCACGTCTGCTATTTTTTCCATATCAACTTCTTCGGACCAAGGAAAATTCGACATTATCGATAGAAATACAAGAAAATTTAGAAAGAAATTATTTAAGAAAATTTGGCTATTGCTATATCATTACTCAAACTCAAGAGAGTTGTATTTATAGGAAAATATAGTTTTTTTGACTATTTAGCGAGGGAAATGCATCCATATAACAGTCATTGTAACGGTCATATTGACATCTGTTTTCATCGCTAATTCGACGGTAACTACAAATAAGCGTCGCTAAATCCTCGAAAATTTATGACCATATTATTGGTTTAAAAGTCCTCGCAAAGAACGCAACGGTTACAAACGTATCGACGATTTCTCGAAAAAACCCAGATTTCCTCGCTAAGTTGTCGCAAAAAGTTTAAATTTGCGACAAATTAGCGAGCAAATATTATCGACGAAACCAGTTGTCTTAAAATCCTTGGAAACAACGCAACGGTTACATTCTTCGCGACGTTTTCTCGAGACTATTTAGGTTTCCACGCTGTTTTGTCACAAATTTAAATTGTTTGCAACAATTTAGCGAAGAACGTGTGTTTCCTCGCTAAATTTTTTATATTCTCTCGCAAATTAGCGACAATTTATTTTTCCTCGCAAAAATCCTCGCTATCTGGCCATATTCTTGTAGTGTCCTCCTCCTCCGTGATCTCATTACCGGAACTCCTGTGCAATTTGATCAGAAGACGACATATATGGCTAATGGTTACGGATAGAAGGAAAAAATTTGGCTAGGGTTTCTTTGTGGTCTCCTTCGCTTTGTGATGTATATATCGTCGCAATACAGCTTCGCATATAAGAGATCCATGAGATATTGCGTTCCACGTCAGATATAACTAAAGTTAAATTGAACATCACGAAGAACTATTGGAATCTAGTGAAAACTATGTTTTCATTAATTTAAAGTTATCGTAATTTATTTTTATTACTTAGGTATACGTGTTCCCTATATCTTATTGGTTTACCAAATCACATTGATAGAACCTTTAATGTGGTGTGGGGGCAGCACTCCCATGTGTCGAGACTGGAGGTTTTTTTTGGGGGCCAGAAGTGCCGATATTAGAGATATGCTTGTATTTGTCATTCTTGTATACTTTCACACAAACAACTAAATGTTTTTATTTTTCTGTACACCAACCTATTATGATATTTTATACAAATTAATTGATGAAGAGTAATCACAAATAAAAAAATTAAAGCAAAACTAGGTATTAGGAACGTTTCTCGTAACCTAATTAACTATAACAACACAGAGAAAAACAGTCGAAATCGATCCAGACAAATTGCGATACATTTTTTTCATATCTGAACTATGATACCCTACATTTAGCAATATGAAAACTCAAATATTTCAAATTTCAATTTTGAACTAAATAAACTTTAGCCGATTCATACAAAACCCTTAACGACATTAATTAGCCATCTAAACGATGCTGATTCAACCGCCAACGTGGCATTGCAACACCGTGAAACGACGTCGTTTTATCGCTTTGGTTGTGTTTTTGGTTTAGTAAACCGACGTTTTAAATTTGAAAAAAAATCAAACTTAGGGTTCATTTGTTTCATTTTGGGAACTTTCTTTTTTTTCGTGTTGAGTGTTTCTTCGGCGAGTGTGAGAGTGAGTTTCTGGGAACGAATTCAGTTTCTGAATTCGTTCGATTCAGTTCGACGAAGAGAGTAAGAAATCGAATTATCTTAATTTTGAAACAAATGAACCCTAATTTTAATTTTCACCCAAATCTAAAACGACATCTGTTTACTAAACCAACAACACAACCAAAGCGACAAAACGACATCGTTTTACGGTGTCACAATACCACATTGACGACTGAGTCAGCATCGTTAGACGGTTAATTAACGTCGTTAAAACTTTTGTATGAATCGGTTAAAGTTTACATAGTTCAAGATTAAAATTTGAAATATTTGAATGTTTAGGTTACTAAATGCAGGGTGTCATAGTTCATATATAAAAAACGTATCACTGATTGTCTGGATCTATTTTGGTCATTCTTCCACCAACTGTGCCATTTCCTGGTAAAAAAAGTTAAGTCATATTTGTCTCCGGTTAGCGGTCGAACTGGCTATATGGTCTATGTATATTCACTAACAATCTAATAACAAGGACGTTCTCCGTAAACATTGTTGTCTTTTTTGGGTAAAAATGATAGTTGTACTTCTCGTTCGCCGACGTGGTTAACCACCTGTCCAAAACCTGTTCTACATTAACCGTCAGGTGGATCCTAAAATATGTGCATGATAAAAAAGACATATAACAATCTTGTTCATTATATATTTTTCAAACAATTTTGAAGAAAAAAATATTAAAAATTCTTTCTAATCAAAATTTATATTGAAATTTTAAACGACAAATTTTAAATATAACAATTAATATTAAACGAAAAGATGATTGAATAATTCCTTTGTATGTTTTATCAAATGCATGGATGATGGAGTGTTGAAGATTGAGCTCCAATTAATTATCGCAATGCACACAAATGCCTATATTTTTAATTACTCAAAGCGTTATTAATTTATTAGCTCCTGATGTTTTATTTTTGGTTTTCCTTGCGAAGTCCAAATGAACTTGAATCACATTTATGCCCATAATAAGTTGGGTCGGTGCTGTGGAAATAAGGAGTAAGGGATCTGGGAAGTTTCCAGGAAACCACAAATAGCCTATCAATTTGTTCGACTCCGATCCGACCCTTTTATTAGAAAATAAACAATTCTTATTTTGCATAGTTAACCATATCTAATTGTCTATGCATCATCGAGGCCATGAAACATATATATAACTTATACATGTGAGTGAGTGTGAAGGTTGGTCAAGTCAAATCGTTCCCTATAGTCACTCATATTTGATTTTTTAAATTCTAACATCTTTGATTCATGCAAGCAAATTTCATATCAAGTATCTCTTTTTCCCTTCCCTTTTCAATGTCGAGCTATTTTTGAATTCTCTCTCCATTTTAGAGCCTCGTTTCATATATATAATATAGAATTCTCAATATCTTTTTTTTGTTATTAACTTCTAAATGTGAAACTTTCGTTTAATGAGAATGAAACCATTAATTTTTAGAAATACTAAATGATTGAAAAAAACGAAACTGATTAAAAAATTATAAACGATATTAGTGAATAAAATGAAAAACTTTTATATTTATAAATCCTTTTTGTAAAGATGTTTAGTAGATATGTTGTTTATATGTAATTTTCTTTTAAAATGTATAAAATATTTAAGTAATGATAGTATTTACAAAGATATTCTAAAAGGGACAATGATTTAGAGAAGTCGGGGTATAACACAAATTGTTTTTAGAGAAGTCGGGTTTTACTGGAGCCATTGGGTGAAACTTTTGTTTCCTGTTAAATAAAATGGCATCAAGAGACTCTAATGCTGGGTTTGCTATCATAAGTATTTAGATTAACAATTTTTATACTAAACACATAAATTTCTCATTTAATATTTGATTTTAATATAATGGAAATTAACTGTTTAAAAGTGAAAATTTTTAGTATATCTCTATGTTTTTCAACCTGTCAATATGTAAACTAATTAATTTTGATACGTACGTATCATGAGTATTTTTTTTTTTTTTTTTCCGCCAGTGAGTTAATACGCTACATGTCGTCATATTGTATCAAAATGATAACTTATACCGTCTGCACATTCTGGTTTGGTCGCTTACTACCATCTCTCCGGTTATATGTAAATCGTGTTGATTGTTTTATCCATTTAAAACCAAAAGAAGAGAAGCATATTTTATTAGATATATCTCAAAGCGAGTCCATGTATGGAAACTTAGTCCCCACACTCAAACAAGGCAAAAGCGAGATATAAACAGCTGGCTTGGATGTTGATTTCGGTGAAACTTGAAAGTTTCCAAAACAACCGGCGGAAAGCTAGAGAAGAACAAGAGAAGCATAATGACGAAAGCAAACTTGTAGGTGCTTTCAATATCTAAATTATTTTCTTGATATCATATACTCCTGATGTTCTAGCATTGTTTTTGTTTGTTTTAATATAAGTTATGTTTTGTATTTTCAACACAAAAATTTAAGTCATTTTTTCATTTAACCCTATAATTTATTCATACTATTTAAAACACTAATTATAATATATATTGGATTATAATATATATTGGATATTAAAGTAATTTTGTAAGTTTTCTTACTTAGTGTGCATTCAACTAAAACGATTTTATTTTGATATATACGTAAACGACCGACCTTTAATATCAAAATTACAGCATATCGTTTCATCAACGCGGATAATTTCATTTTCTTTTATTGAGGAGTTGGGGAAGGGGATAACAAAACCTTCTTTTACATAAAAATGAAAACCCTAAGTCGTACTCAGTCAATAATTTGATGCGTTTTACATTAATGACCTACAAGTTTTCCGGGTAGAAAGGGGAAGACAACGCGTTGTTGGTCAACCAATGAAGGAAACTTCAAAGGGAAAATTAGGGTACTTTAAAAAGGGTGATTAGGGTTTTTAGTCTTTTATCACATACGGGGTATTTGTTATTCAGTTTACCCAAACAATGACAACTTTCTTGTTATTATAGAAGTCACAAAAAAAAGTTACCATTGGATCCATTAATACAAATGAAACTCCGAGAGATCGAAGCAAATTGAACATTGCTTTTAGTGAAAGGAGTGCGTGTCAGTCTTTGAACTCCATTAATCTCTCTGAGGGTTCAGTTTCAGTAAGCTCATGTGATATGTATGGTACACGTGGACCTTTCTGTTGGGATGAGAATGTCTGATACTTCAATGTGGGCAATGGCCGGCATGCTTGTTAGGGTTGGAATCAAAATCACTCAGGTGGTGGTGGGGGGATGGAGAATTCGACGTAGGACTACGTAGTCGCTACGTAGCGATAGATTGTTAAAGTTGAACGATGGTAAATAAGTCTTTTACATTCGTTGTCAATTAGTCACAACTACTAGAACTTATAAGTCATGAATTAAATTATTTTTTTATGAAATGAAAAATTGATTATAGTAAATCAACATTCATTAAGTAATACTTTTTGGTTGACCCAAAAAAATTCTGTTAAAAATAAAGAAAAGGGGAAGTTTGGGTGAGTAGCAGAAATAGACAGATATCATGAATCTGAGAGACCTAACTTCGGTTTTGAGAAAGCCCGACATGTATAGTTGCTTTATTAACCAAAATAAAATAAAATGTAAGACTGTGTTGGTGTAACGTATATAATATGTTGTAGGCTTTTATTTATTATAAAAGATATAAAAGCTTAAGAAGATTTCGTCTAAAAAAATTGATGTATATATATTATATAAATAAAACCTGAGAGATATTATATATTGGTCAGCAAAGGAACGCAAGTGTGTGACTGTAATAGATTTTGTAGATCATTTAATAATCGAAATTTCACAAAATAACCGAATTAACAAAGTATATATATGTCCGAACTTACAGACAATAGACAACGGTCCAGCTCCGATATATAATACATAAATCTTTTTTTTTATTAAGAGCTCATAAATCAGACGCCTGACGATGCATGGGAAACCATAATAGTAAGAACTATAAACACATATCAAGATCGAGATACCAACCATTGGAATTGGATATCTCGAACACGATCGACTTGACGATACTATTTTACACCTGTGAATGTGCGGCGTCACCCTCCGGGAATACAAGCTCTGAGAAAGAGACATACATAACAGTGACGAACCAAACAAGCCACAGAGGAACAGCGACGAGAGTGAAGGTTGGCGAAATAAGAGAGATAAGCGTGAGAGCTGCGAGAGCCCCAATGAGATGACTGACGTGCCCAACGAAGTTACGGATATCAGGTTTGTTTCTGCGAAGCTTTACTTCGCAGACACGAAGGATGGTGTAGATAAGAGTGATGACCAAGAAACATAGGATCGTGGCTCTACGGTCTGCTTCGTTGGTTGATGATTGGTTTGTGACCACCTGAAGCAATCCCATAGCTCCTCCGTTGGTACAGATGATAAGCCTGTGTACGGTGGAAGAGTACGCACCGTGCTCCTCCTCCTCCTCCTCCTCCGTGATCTCATTACCGCAACTCCTGTGCTGTGTGATTTGATCAGAAGACGACATGGCTAATGGTTACGGATAGAAGGAAAAAAAATTGGTTAGGGTTTCCTTTGTGGTCTCCTTCGCCTAGTGATGTATATCGTCGCAACACAGCTTCGCATATAAGGGATCCATGAGATATTGCGTTCCACGTCAGATATAACTAAAGTTAAATTAAACATCATGAATAACTATTGGAATCTAGTGAAAACTACGTTTTCATTAAGTTAAAGTTATCGTATTTGATTTTTGTTACTTAGGTATACGTATTCCCTATTTCTTATTGGTTTGCCACTCACGTTGATAGAACCTTTAATGTGGTGTGGGGCAGCACTCCCATGTTTCGAGACTTAGAGGTTTTTTTTTTTGGGGTCAGAAGTGCCGAGATTAGAGATATGCTCGGATTTGTCATTCTTATATACTTTCACACAAACAACGTAAATAATTTAATTTTTCTAATACACCAAATTAATTATGATATTTTATACAAATTAATTGATGAAGAGTAATCAAAAATAAAAAAAATTAAAGCAAAACTCGGTATAACTATAACAACTGAGCCATTTCCTGCTAAAAAATTAACTCATATTTGTCTCCAGTTAGCAGTCGAGCTGAGTCTATATATGTTCTCCGTAAACATAGGTTTTTTTTTTTTTTGGTAAACCTGTCCTATATTAACCGTCAGGTGGATTCTAAAATATGTGCATGATAAAAAAAAACATATAACAATCTTGTTTCATTATATATTTTTTCAAATAATTTTGAAGAAAAAAAAATTAATTATTCTTTCTAATCAAAATTTATATTGAAATTTTAAACGACAAATTTTAAATATAACAATTAATGTTAAACGAAAAGATGATTGAATAATTCCTTCGTATGTTTTATCAAATGCATGGATGATGGATTGGTGATCAAGATTGACCTCCAATTAATTATCGTAATGCACAAATGTCTATATTTTTAATTTCTCAATGCGTTATTAACTTATTAGCTCCCAATATTTTATTTTTGGTTTTCCTTACAATGTAGAAGTCCAAATGAACTTGAATCACATTTCTGCCCCTAATAAGTTGAGTCGGTGATGTGGAAATAAGGAGTAAGGGATCTGGGAAGTTTCCAGGAAACCATAAATAGCCTCTCATTAGAAAATAAACAATTCTTATTAGTCTTGACAAAATATCCGAACCCGAACCGAACTAAAAAAACCAAACCAGAACCAAACCGAATCGATTAAAAAATTGAATAGATCTTAAAGTTTAGAACCGAAAGAACCATAACCGAACCGAGAACCGAATGGATATCCGAAATACCCGAAATATAATTATATACCTAAAATATTAATTATATTTAGACTTGAATATCCTACTTATCTAAAACTACAATTATAAATCCAAAAATATCAATTATTTTTAGATCAAAATAATCAAAATACACAAAAATAATCAATATATCCGTAAGTTTTTAGTTATATTTTTCAAAATTTAACCAAATTTTATTCAAATTTAACTATTTTTAGTTTTTTTCAACAATTCGGGTATCCGGAACCGAACCGGACCGAACCGAAATTCTAAAATACCCGAATAGATCTTAATCCCTCTATCCGAAATACCCGAAACCGAATAAATTCTACCTGCAACCGAACCGAATACCCGAATGTTCAGATCTAATTTTTATTATGCATAGTTAAATTATTGGAGTTTAAATTATTATTTTTTATTCCCATCATTGTTTAAAATAAAACAATTTTTATTTTCATACTTCTTTCTTTCAAACTTTTTCCTTTCACTGAACTTGCGTTCCTTTGAGTGACTACTGTCTTGTGTCCGAATTCTTAAACACCTAAACAAAATCCTCAAACGAAACTTGCATGTATAATTTCTGAAATAGCCATTGTATATCAAAAATACTCGTTTCTTCCATGCCCAACTAAATAACTATTTGGAATGTTTTTCCACATCATCGAAATACCAATACACCGTATGCACAAGCCGGTTAATACGTCACATCGGTTTAATTTAAATCTTGTCGATTTGTCTCGTTCGGTCCAGTTTAGATCTGAATTTTCTCTACCAGCTTTGGATCCGTCTGTGGGTTTGTCTCCTTTGTTTTCAGATGTAAGAGAAGAAGAAGTTTAATGAATTAAATAAGTTTGCCGACCAAAAAAAAAAAAAAAATCTTGTCGATTTTTCATCCATTCTAACTTTTATATTATTTACTTTTCTTAATTTTAAGGGAATACGAAGTGGAAGTCTAACCGGCGGACAGTGAGGTTAACAGGCACCTGATTTCTTTCCCCTCGAGTAAGAAATACAAACACATATAAAGATCGAGATACCAACCAAGTGGGTATTGGTATCTATCTTGTTAATATATTTCTCATTTTTTGAAAAATGATAAACCTTTAAAAAAAAAGACTATTATGAGCTCGACTGGTTGTGGCTGTAAATTTAAATTTTTTGTTGTGCAATTTGATCTGTATATTTTTTTTGTTGTAGCTTTAAAATTTAGCCTCTAGAACCAACTTTCTATAATAAACAGGTAATAGAGCTAGCCTTATATAATTTTTCAAATATTAAAATTAAATGACATTAGGTTTTTACTTTTTTACAGTTAAGAAAAAAAAGTGATTTTAACTTTAAAAATTATATGTAAAACGTGATTGCTTTGAATTTAAAATTGTATATCCAAGCCATAACCAATCAAGTCCAACCAGATTATGTTGTATAAGATCATGTTACGGTCTAGTCGTTGAAAAAATTATCCTGGAATTGGTGGACAAAGATTCGAAACTCCATCATGATTTGATCATAGTACTTTCAACCATGGGTTTTCCATGGCTATTACTCATCAAGTCATCATCCGTGGAGATTTTATTAGAAAAGCTTTTTTTTCCATGAAATAATAAGATTGTCTTTTGCAACACTTTTAAAGAATAATTAGATTCATCTCGGTAGATCTTTCTTTAGATATATAGAATCTGTTTAGTTTGGTGTGTCCCTTGTCACGAGACACTCGGCCCGATTTTTAGATATACATAATATTTCTTTGTATATATAGAATCTATTATAGATATATAATACTTTGTTTTACGATTCTTATAATATTACTTTACACAGATTAATTGA
Source organism: Boechera divaricarpa (assembly GCA_026770425.1). Classification (NCBI taxonomy): domain Eukaryota; kingdom Viridiplantae; phylum Streptophyta; class Magnoliopsida; order Brassicales; family Brassicaceae; genus Boechera; species Boechera divaricarpa. The sequence continues at coordinate 9,443,501 of CM049182.1, read as the reverse complement.
TTATGATTGTTATTAGCCATGTCTACATATGCACGACATATAAGTGGGTCCTCGAATCATCAATAATCTTTCATCAATACCATATTGAGTCACTTTCTATATACAATCTGATTCATCAGATTAAATGCACTTTGAAGTTTTTCACACAACCTTAAAAAATAAAAATATGTCTATTATATCCATAGTAATATAAATTATTTTTAGGATTTATTTATAATGGTTTGTTTCCCGTTTCTATTTTTACTATTCATTCATCAGTCCGCGTTTTAGTATTTTCTACCCATGAAATATTTAACTACTTTTAGGGTATGAATGATAAAAGAAAAAAATGAGATTTGGAGGTAATTAAAATAAAAGCAGGGAAAATATTTTTTAGAGGGAAAACATAAAAGAGAGGGAAAATATATTTTAGAAATTACAAATGTTGTTTAATATTAATAGAGGTATTGCTACTGTAAAAGCAATAAGAAATAACTACGTGGTTAATCTTTAAAGTAAAATTTCTATAAATGTTGACTTTTTTTTTTGGTCGGCAATTGTTTAATTTAAAATATATGAAATATACTTAAACAAAGGAAGGAAAACAAAAGTTGTTTCACACTTTTATCTAGTTGTGGAAAATTGAATCATGTTGATAAGATTAAGAATACCAGTTATATATAGTATTACTACTTTATGACTTACTACAAAAGCAAAGCAAAACAAAACAAAGAAGCTTGCAAGAAATTACTGGGGCGGAGAACAACAAACATCGACATTACTTTTAGAAGTTTATTTTCCAAACTTCATAACAAACAATATTACGAAATTCAAGCAACACTTGAAAATTCAATAGAATCAATAATTTTATATATTGTGAGTGATGCCAGTGGTTGGGATTGAGAAAAAAGGTAGGAGCGAATTCGTTTTTAAAGCATTCATCCGCAGGATTTGTCAATTGCATTTGATCTTAGAGATTTATCTCCCAACTAATTATCCTAGTAGTAACATCTTCCATAATGCACATATATAAATATCTCAATTTTATCATTTGTTTTGTTGCAATGAAAATATCCAAAGATCAAACTCCCGAATTAAAGAAACTATCAAAACTTTCTGTTAGAAGATGACACAAAAGAATTTTCAGATCTAAATGAGAATCCCTACGTCTTGACCATATACCAAAAATTCACTATGATATTCGAGAGAGATTATAAACATTAGATCATCGATCATCGACATCTCACAATCCAAGAGAGAAAATTATTTATATCTTTACTATTTGATCCTTAAAAAGCTATGACGTTGGATTCGTTGGAGCTCACTATGTTACAGAGGTTGCCCACGTATCTACTTTTGAAACATCATAAAGCTCTCCTCTGGTTTATAATCTGCAGTGTGCCCACCTCCCTGGAGAATTAAACATTTTTTTTTAAAAACTTTTTGAATTGTAAAATGTGATGAGAAACCAAAGACAACAAAGACTTGCCTTGATAGTAGTAAATGTCATATTCTTTGCTTAAGTCCTTGTGTATCCAATAACTTGATTATTAACAAGCCATGGCCTCCATTGGTTTATGATTGAATAGTTGAGAGATTTAATCCAAGCTTGGGTACCAAGAAAGGGCACCATCATGTCATGATCACCACTATCAACCAATGACCTATAAAACTTTTTGATGCTATTGTTTTGATGGTATCGCCCACTGCTTTTATGTCTTTATCCTAAGTTAAAACCCATTAGCATCTCACCCATTTCTCGATGCTTCCCTGCAAATTTCACACTCATTAATTGGTATTTGTTTTTCTCTCGTCGTACTTAACCCAGAAACCAATCTCAAATTAAGTTTTTTTAAATATATGTTGCATCCAGTTACGGATCCAAAACTTGCATCAGATCCACGAGGAGTAGTTAATTACATTAACAATATAATAATGCTCCCTACACTACAAGAAAAATACCCAATTCCGACGGATGAAATTCCGACGGATGAAATTCCGTCAGAATTTTCCGACATAATAACGACGAATTTGTGACGGACGAAAATCCCGTCGCAAATCCGTCGGATATACGTATCCGTCGGAAATCCGTAGGACTGTTTCCGACGGATTTCCGATGAAATATATCCGCCGGACACATACCGACAGAGTTCCGACGAAATTCGGAGAAAAGAAATATGTCCGACAGATATCCGAGGACAATATTCCGTCGGAGAAATTCTGACGGCATTCCGACAGACTTCCGACAGACCAATACAAAACCTTTACGCAGCCGTTTGAATATATACGATAGATGACCCGGACGTTGGGTTATGAGACGTCAGAAATCCGTCGGCAATCCGTCAGAATTCCGTCAGAAATGCTATATATTCTATACAAAACCTTTACGTAACCGTTTGAATTTGTACGTTGCATGGCGTGTACGTTGTATTTTGATCCGTCGGAAATTCATCGGTTATCCGTCAAAAACGCATCTTATAAAAATCCATCAACCCTCTCATTTACAATCACAAAAAAAAAAACTCATATACAATTGCTTACAAAAATGTCTTCTTCAAATCCTTCTAACTATTTTCGCTCTTGGATGGACAAGCCTCATCAAATTCCGAACACGGGCCTAGTTACCCAAGAATTTAGAGACGGTCTGCAGGAATTCATGACATTCGCGGCTAACCAGAAGAAAACGAAAAGAACCGGTAAAATGTATTGTCCTTGTTCAAATTGTCGGAATCGCAGATTACTCGTAATTGATGATGTATGGTCACATCTTTATCTTCACGGGTTTTTGCCGGGTTACAAGATCTGGTATAATCATGGAAAAAATGATATAATGGTTGATAATTATGCTAGTACTAGTGAACAGTATATTGGGGATAGCGCTAGGTTAGTAGAACCTGTCAGGGAAGAAGAAAGTATGGGAGGTCATGTTCAGATGGTGAACGATGCATTCCGTGGAAGTATGCCATTGGTTGCTGAGCATGGCGATAGATGAGAAGAACCTAACGCAGAAGCGCGTAAATTTTTCGATATGTTAGACGCTGCTAAACATCCATTATATGATGGATGTAAAGGTGGACATTTCCCTTTAGGAGCTGCAACAAGGATGATGGGTATAAAGACGAATTTTAATTTGAGCGAGGAGTGTGTGGATGCAATCGCTGATTTTGTTAAAGACATTTTGCCTGAAGATAATCTTGCACCGTCATCATACTATGAGATACAGAAACTCGTTGCTGGGTTAGGATTACCGTATCAGATGATAGATATATGCATCGACAACTGTATGATATACTGGAGAGAGGACGAAGGCCGTTCGACATGTCGTTTCTGTCGCAAGCCTCGGTATAAGGTAAAAGGTGGAAGAGTGTCAGTGCCATATAAACGTATGTGGTATTTACCGTTAGCAGATAGATTGAAAAGGTTATATCAGTCAGAGCGAACAGCAGCGGCAATAAGATGGCACACAGAACATTCAACGGATGGGGAAATTGGGCATCCGTCAGACGCAAAAGCATGGAAACATTTTTAATCAATGTATCCAACTTTTGCGAACGAGGTGAGGAACGTATACCTTGGATTATGTACTGATGGTTTCAACCCTTTCGGAAAGCATGGTAGACAATATTCGCTGTGGCCAGTAATTGTAACACCTTACAATTTGCCTCCATCTTTGTGCATGAGACGAGAGTTCTTGTTCCTAAGCATTCTCGTTCCTGGACCAGACCATCCAAAGAAAGCACTCGATGTGTATTTGCAGCCATTGATTTATGAGCTGCAAATGTTATGGAAGCATGGAATTGAGGCCTTTGATGTATCTCATCAGGAGAATTTTGTCATGCGGTCGGTTCTTATGTGGACCATTAGCGATTTTCCAGCATATGGCATGTTATCAGGATAGACAACGCACGGAAGGTTATCGTGTCCGTACTGTCAAGATAACACAGATGCTTTCAAATTGAAGCACGGACGCAAAACGTCATGGTTTGATTGTCATAGGCGATTCCTACCAAGAGATCATGCATATCGTAGGAGCACGACATTGTTTAGGAAGAACAGGATAGTTGTTGATGGTCCGCCTCTTGAGTTAGATGGACAATATTTGTTGGAGCAGTTCAGAGATTTCGGTGCAGATAGAACCGTTGATTATGGTGGAAACGGGCATCATCCTGTTGATGGTGCTGAAAATGTACATAATTGGCATAAAAGGAGTATTTTCTGGGATTTGCCTTATTGGAAGGACCATTTGTTGCGGCATAATCTGGATGTCATGCACATTGAGAAGAATTTCTTCGACAACATTATGAACACAGTTCTCAATGTCCAAGGGAAGACGAAGGACAATCTAAAGTCTAGATTGGACTTGCTAGACATTTGTTCTCGTAGAGCACTACATGTGACCGGGAATGGGAAGCCTTCGGTACCGGCTTTTCGGTTGGATGAACCTTCAAAGGCCGCGTTTTTTGACTGGATTGCCGAAAGTGTTAGATTCCCTGACGGATACGCATCTAACCTTCGGAACTGCGTTGATCATGGAGAAGAAAAGTTTACTGGGATAAAGAGTAATGCCTCCTTCCATGGTTGTCATGTTGTGATGCAGTGCCTCCTTCCATTTGCATTTGCATGTCTTTTACCGCGTTATGTCCACGAAGCAATTGCAGGTATATAATAAATTATAAACTTAATTTTTCAATACTTTACACATTAATATAGTAATAATTATTTATTCCTTTTGATATGCATATTATGCAGGGATTGGTGCTTTTTTCGAGATATATCATCGCGGTCTCTTACATCAGACGGTATACGCAACCTGGGGAATAATATTCCCATTATCCTTTGCAATTTGGAGAAAATATTCCCGCCTCCCTTCTTCGACGTTATGGAACATCTACCAATTCATCTCCCAAGAAAAGCCGAGCTAGGGGGCCCGGTTCAGTACCGTTGAATATATCCTTTTGTTTAATTTTCAATACTAACGATCTTATTATATTTTTTAACTGTAGCAAGAATTCACGTGGCATCCAGATCTTACGATGCAGGTTCTTGCCGAGTTCGACAAGCATGCCGATATCCAATATTCCAAACACATGTACGAGTGGAAGCAGAAATGGAGGCTCGGCAAACCCCAACCGAAGGACCTCGACGAGGACATATGGAAGGGCTTCTGCGAATATTGGAGCAACCTAAACACCCAAAAGCTCTCCGAAACCAACATGAAGAACCGGAGGAGCGATCGAGGAGGGAAGGGAATGTACATCCACAACGGCGGCGCGAAAAACCGTCGAACGGGAAGTCATGGAAATTGTAAGTCGAAATTCAAATTTTTATTAATACTTTCTCATTAATTATTAATTACTTAAAAAATTTTGATTTTCCAATTAGGATTTACAATTTTCATTTAGGAATTACAATTTATAATTTTGATATTTGAATTAGGATTTACATTTTCGATTTTCATATTATGGTTTAGAATTTCGATTTTTGATTTAGGATTTAGAATTTTGCTATTGCAATTAGAATTTATATTTTAGATTTCGGGAATATGATTTCCAATTAAGATTTTCGATTTAGGATTTGGTATTTATGATTTCAATTTAGCAATTTTCTGATTTAGTTATCAGGATTTACTGTTTCTTATGTTTGTTAACTATTATTTTCGCGTTTATTATTAATTAATTAACAAATTTTTACAGGCCAGACGAGTCGGCGTACCTCCCGACTACCTTCGAGTTATCGAGTTGCGGCACACCAACAAGACAACTGGTGTTATCCAAGATGCCGGCATGTCTGAGCTCGTCGAGACGTGCAAGAAAAAGAAGTTGGATCGGGAGCAAGAAGTCGGCCTTTCGAACCTCACCCTGGAAGGGTCATCGTCGTACCAGCTACCCCGGAAAGAGATCAACGAGATTGTTCTCCAGGTAAGTGTCTAATTGTTTGCAATTATTATTTTTTTTGAAAAATTCATTGCTAACATTATTTTCATGTTTTATTTTCCTAGGAAACTCGGAAGGTCAAAGGGCGATTCGCTGGGTTGGGCGGACTTCCGACCCAGGAATCCTCTTCTTCCGTTCCTCGTTTTGGTCCGGAGTATAGAGAGGAGATCGAGAAGCTCACCCAAACGGTCAAAGAACGCGACGCGGAGGTCGAAGCGCTTAGGATGCAAAACACCTCAACCCAGACCCAGCTCGATCTCCTGCGACAGCAACTAGCTCGGGCTTTTCCTGATCTTGATCTCGCACCAGCGGACGCTCCTCCATCCCTTTGATCGGTTTTTTTCTTTTTTTTGGAACATTAATATATTTATGTTTCTTTTATTTCTTTAATTGATAATGACTTTAATTACTTAGTCTAATTAAATTTTAAATCAAATTTCAAATTCAAATTATTTATTATAATTATTATCAAATTATAAACATAAAATAATTATATATATAAATTATAAAAAATTAATTTATAAAAAATTTAAAATTCGACATCCATCGGACATCTGTCGGAAAGGTTTCCTCGGAAATCCGTCGGAATCCTGTAGGTAATTAATCCGTCGGACGTCTGTTTCCGACGCCGGTATCCGTCCTAACATCTGTCGAAATATTTTCCCTCGGTATTCCGTCGGAAATGTCCGACGGGTTTCCGACGGATTATGGTTTCCGACTAATTGTAACCGACGAAAAGTTTCCGTCAGAATTCCATCGGAATAGGTATGTTATCGACGGAATTTCGACGGATTTGGCGGTCGGATATTGCTTCAAATCTTGTAGTGCTACTGGCGAGGAATAGTCTTTTTTTTTTCTCCTCTTCTTGTCGTTCAATTTTAAAATAATAGTATAAGAATACACTTAAAACATAATCTAGATATTGGATTGATCGATCTCCTTGTCCTTTAGCAACCTAGTCATAAACCTGAATATTAGTAATCTAGGACTACTAGTAGATTGAAAAAGTGTCAGTTGGAGATACTCGGAAATATAGAGAAAAGAGCTTGATGAAAAAGAGGAGTTGGTGAAATGATTTCTGTTTCCATTAACTCACAACAAGCTCGGCTATATTATTATATACGCACGCTGAATTAACTATTAGAGTCTACATATCTTGGTTTAGCTATATTGGTTATTGTTGGTTTCGCTCTAGACTCAGTTTAGTTGTTGTATTTAAGAACTCGTCTACTGTTGATTAAAGTTGAATGAAGAAATTTTATCAGAATACTAAAATTAACATAAGCGGTTCCAAGTGAATGTTAAACCAGCTAAACAAAAACTAAAAAATGAATCACTAAACTCATGTACATAGTATTTTGATATTCTCCCTCAAGATTGGGAAAAGATGTTCGAAAGATCCATCTTGCCACTATTTTACCGTCAACTCCTTTCGTTCATTATGAAATGATGACCGTCCGATGATTAAAATCTTCCGTGACTTGACTTTTAAATACCAAACTCAAAATTTTGTCGGACTGCTATAGGAAAGCTGGAAGGTTTAAATTACTTCTAAAAATGACCAACACTTATTAAAATCCCTCAGTTCCTATATAATACTCCATAGAACAAGATAGAGAGAAAAAAACATTAAATTATAAATTCAGATGAACATAATTTTCTAATCTTGCATGGGACATCCAAAAATATTGGGCCGGTCCGTTTGTGCTGACTGCAGAAAACAAGAACTTCCTTCTTATTATATGTATTGATTATCTGAGCAACAAACACTGATAGGTCCTGCTGTTCGAATTAGTGGCCCAAATAAATAAATAAATATACGGTGAAAGTCTTTTCATAGAGCTCCCCTTTCATAGTAACAATTTCTTAAAAGTATGTAAAACTTATATTAATGGTCTGGTTGCATTCAACCGCTGCGGTTGGAAACAAACCATTCCAATAGCTACCAATAAAAAGGCGATTGAAACGAGCGATTTATATGAATGATTGGAGTGTTTGAAATTAATTTTGGGTCTGATTGGTTGCATTCAACCGATGTGATTGGAAACGAACCGCTCCACTAGCTGCCAATCAAAAACACAAAAACAGATTTAATTGTTATTTGTTTAAAATTTTGCTAATCAATATAAATGGATATAAATATTTGTAATTAAAATTATTTTATACATAAATACTTAAATAGTATCTAATTATTTTTATTTACAAAAAAAAATAATTTCATAATATATTAAATAACAAAGAATTAACAAATCTTAGCATGCTAATGCGTTCATAATTTATACTAAAAACTTATATGATTTTGTATTGTAAACAATTCATTATTTTATAGGTCTTATTATAATTTATTGGTTTATTAATTTTTCATGTTATGAAATGAAACAAAATATGTTTTTATTATATCATATGTTATAAAATTAATTTAGTTAATTTATATTTTTAATAATTTTATCTAATTATACTATTCAACTACCATAACATTACCAATCAGGTTAAACTTCCATATTTTATTGTACTGCTTTTTCATGTAGCAGAGCCGGTCTTTGGGGCAAGCCCATACAGTATCAGATGTGCAAGAGTCACATCTCACAATCTGGGCTGACTATATGTAATTTTCTGTGGAAAGCTTCAGAAATACACCAACAGATGAATTCTTCAAATGATCCCAAGCATCTTCACCAATATACCTTTTCATCATCTGAAAAGTGTTCAGAAATCAACTGTGGTTCATGCTCCTTTTTTGAATAGGAGATTTCTCTTCTTCATAACTTGGATCAGGGTAAGACGCCATTCTGCAATCAAATACAAACAAATCCAACATTGACAAAGAGAGAATAAACAAATCTGCAGCTATTGGAATACAAATCTGCGGTTGAAAAAAAAAAATCTGACAATTTCTGATAGGTCCTGCTGTTCGAATTAGTGTCCCAAATAAATAAATAAATAAATAACGGTTAGAGTCTAGAGCTCCCCTTTCATAGTAACAATTTCTTAAAGTATGTAAAACTTATATTAATGGTCTGATTGGTTGCATTCAACTGCTGTGATTGAAAACGAACCACTCGAGTTGCTACTAGTCAAACAGACGATAGAAACGAACAATTTTTGAGTGGTTGGAGTTTCCAGTAAGACTGAACGTTTTGTAATAGAATTTAAGTGGTTGGAACTAAAGGAGTGGGCATAATTATCATCTCGTCCCGTTCTGTCTTGTTCCATCCCGTATCCGTTCCGAAATTCTTATTCCGTATAGGAATGCATTCCCATATGAGACAAGTTTTCAATTTTCTATTGGGAACGGGACGAGACGGAACGTGAACGGGAACAAAAATTTCCAAAGTCTTGTTTGGGACAAAAAAAATATTATATATATATATTTGTATATTTTATACATAACTATATATATATTAATACATATATTAATACATATATTACAATCAAATACACATATATTTAGAATAATATATTATAAATTAAAAAATTGACTATTCATTTGCATAGAACTGAATAAACAATTATTTGTAAGTGAGTCCAACTAAAGAGTGAAATACAAGAAAATTGGTTAATTTTTTTTTAAAACTTTGTTGTTGGATTTTATTTTGATTTCACTTATAGTGGTATACATTATGTTTTTATTTATCTCGTTTGGATCATGGTTCATTATTTTTATGGAACATGATTTAAATTTTAACATATCATATTATTTAAGATTATTTTTTTGGGTACCACGACTGCAGAAAAAGTTAGATCTACTCAAATTTGGCGATAATATGGCGAACCTTCGTCTCCTCTTTTCCTCTTCAGATCTACTCAAATTTCTTCATTAATTCTATTCTTTCTCTTCGGATCTGTCCCCTTTTTCTTCTTCTCTTACTTTTGATGTCTCTTTCGCCTTTTACCCCTCTCTTTTGGCCATCTCAAAACCCTAATTTCTCCCCCTTTTTCTCTTCTCTTCGGCTATTTTTCTCCTTTTCTATTCTGATCCGCTTTACTTGGTATTATCTCTACGGCCGAAGGCAGGCTTGCTGTGAGCTGGTGCTTATCACGCTTCGCGCTAATATCAACATCGCCTCACAAGTTTTAGAGCTTAAAACCTTGAGTAAAGTGTTGGAATTTGTCTTCAAAGAAAGTTTGAAACACTTTTGTGCTTTTATCCTCTTTGAGAGACCTTGACTACTTGTTGTAGAACTTTTCCCGAAGGGTTTCCAGAACTAGAAGTTATCTTCTTATTTGGATCCCATCGTTGGACTTGGTACCGTGGTTTGAGACTCTAATTCTTAGGAAAACGGATCTCTAGCTTGGATTTTGGTGTTTTTGTTTGATCTTTTGTGGGCATATATCGTCAACAGAAAGAAAAAGACGAAGAACAACTGAGGAAATTAAAGGATAAGGAGATTGTCAACCTTGAAGAAGTAATCCTTATCCCGGATTTTGATAACTCTGACCTCATCAACCAGCACTCGACCAATATTATTGTAAGAGCCCTCAATCCTTTCGCAACCAGACCCTTCAATCTCACTATTACCCTGCCGAACATTTGGGAATTGGAGAACAAAGTGATAGGGAGGTGTATTGGTAAAAATATGGTGCAATTTGTTTTCGATCAAGAGAGGGATTTACAGAAAATCTTAAGGTCCGATCCCTGGTTTGTAAACGGGTGGTAGTCACAGGAGAAGTGTGGAGACCTAATCCAGAACCAGATTTCCTAGAGAATATCCTCTTCTTGGTTCGTATCAAAGGAATTCCTCTGCACTGTCTAAAGGAAGAGATAGTTTTCCATATTGGTAATTCTTTGGGAAGAACCAAAGAAGTTGAGCTCCACGCAAAGAAATCTAATTCTCTGGAATACGTTAGAGCTAGAGTATGGATTCCAATAGCAAATCCAATTGTTTTCAAGAAGGCAATTAACTTTCAAACAGGGGAGGTGATCACGGTAGATTTTGAGTACGAGAAACTGTCAAAGATTTGTTACAAGTGCAAGTGGCTAACCCATGATCACTACCACTGTCAGCTTAGTCAGAATCAAGACTCTACTCTTCCTTTACCAAGGCAAGACCACCCAACCCTTCCTCCTGAAAACAAAGTAGAGACAAAAAAAAATAGAAAGGAAAAACTACTGCTAAAGCAAAGGAACCTGCATTGACCAAAGCTAAAGCAAAAGGCAAAGGCATTGTAACTGGGAAAGGCTTGCCCTCCTCTCAATCTTCTGATCCTGCTCCCTCAGTTCATTCCTGGCTTGGGCCCCTTAAAGGAAAAGGAAAAGAGAAAAAACTTCAAGAGTGGAAATTGAAAGAAAATCATAGCAGAGCTCCAGATTGTGGGATCTTCAAAAAGAGCCTCAAAAGGTGCTTTCATCGGGTAAACAAGTCCAATGATCTGGTTCAGGTGAAAAAAACCTCTTTTCAGGCAAAAAGATTGCATATTCCTCTAAGGCTTTCCAATTCACAGCTTCCCAGGAAGTTTCAGAATCCAAAGTCAAAAGGAAAAGAAGGACCAGTGCTGAAAGGAATCAAGCAAGGAAAAAGGCAAAACTGCAAAGTATCATTGCAATTCCAGGCAAAAATTCCTCATTAGTGGCTAGTGCAAGCGGAGCTAATTCAGATAAACAAACAGCTATAGATCTCTTTCCTCAGAAAACACCAATATCAGAATCTACGCCGGCTCAGAAGTTTGTGGGAAACCGCAAACATCCTAAGTCAGCATGAGGATATTGGCTTGGAACTGTCAAGGACTGGGCAGCAGCTTGACAGTTAGCCACTTGTGGGATCTCTCTAAATATTATTCCCCTGGTATTGTGTTTTTATCTGAGACAAAACAGAAAAGAGGTTATTTAGAGGAAAAGTGTGAAGAATTGGGGTTTTTTAACATGGAAACAGTGGAACCATCTGGGAAGAGTGGGGGGGCTAGCTCTATTATGGAAGGAAGAAGTTGAAGTCCAAATTCTAGATTCAAATGAAAGGTTTATTAATTCCAATGTTCTCTGGAATGGTAATACTTTTCGTGTGACAGGAATTTATGGACATCCCGTTTCAGGGGAAAGAAGTAAGTTATGGGAAAGAATTCAGAGAATGAGTCAATCCTGTGATAAACCTTGGATCTTGGTTGGGGATTTCAATGAGATTATGGATGGTAATGATAAGAGAGGAGGTCAAGTTAGGCCTGAAGTTTTTTTCCAACCTTTTCGAAACATGGTGAAAGGTTGTGGTCTACTTGAGTTATAATGTCAGGGTAATCAATTCTCGTGGCATGGTAATAGACATGGCAGCCAGGTTGACTACAAACTAGATAGAGCTTTGGTTAATGTTGATCTGTTTCTTCATTTCTTAGCTGCTTTCACAGTCTATTTTCTGAGAGTGGACTCAGATTATAGTCATATATTAGTTTCCTTGACTAGTGAGGGTCCAAGGAGAAAGGTTCTTTCAGATTTGATAAGAGGTGGAACTCAAAACAAGGATTCTCAGATATTGTCAAGAAAGGTTGGAGTTTTGAATCAGAGACTTCAGAAAGCTCCCCTTTGGACATTGTTACTAAGATTCAATTCTGTAGAAGGGAGATAGCCACATGGAAAAAACATAATTCCTCAAATTCAAGGCTTTTTATCCAAGTTCTAAAGGCAAACTGGATTCTATGTCTCATCAAGCGTACTTTAATCAGAATGAATTTAGAGAGGTGAAAAAATCTCTTCACTCAGCCTACAAAGAGGAGGAAATCTTCTGGAAGCAGCTGACCAGGATATCTTGGTTACACAAAGGAAATAAGAATCTAGATTCTTTCATGAGTCAGTCAAGCAAGGAGCATCGAAAAATAGAATTCATTTTCTAATTGGAGAGATCTCTGGATTGACATACTACTCAGAAAAGGATAAAGGCCAAGAAGCTGTGAGACACTTCACTGACTTATTCTTTTCAGAGCTTCAAGAAGACATCTCTATTCGAAGTTCCCATCTAATTATGGATTTACAAAATAAAGTCTCTCCTTTACAGAATTACGAGCTTATGAAGGAGATAACCTTTGCAGAGATAAGGAAAACGACTTTTGGAATGGGAGCAGACAAATGTCCAGGCCCTGATGGTCTTTCAGGAGCCTTCTACCAGCATCATTGGGATACAGTAGGTCAGGATGTCTTCAATTTGGTGAAAGATTTTTGTGTCTTAGGGCATCTGGATAGCAGATTGAACTCTACAAATCTTTGTCTCATACCAAAGAAGAAAAAGTCTCAGAAGATATCAGACTATCGACCTATAAGCCTATGCAACTTTGTCTACAAGGTAATCTCCAAGGTCATGGCAACTCGTTTGAAGAAGCTTCTGCCTTCTATCATTTCTGAGACTCAAGCAGCCTTTGTATCTGGAAGATTAATATCAGATAATATCTTACTGGCACATGAGATGTCTTATGCACTGAGGACTCAGGATTATATTGCCCAGAACTATTTATCTATAAAAACGGATATGATGAAGGCTTTTGACAGAGTAGAATGACCTTTTATGGAGGCAATGTTGGAAAGAATGGGGTTTTGTGCTTCTTGGATAAGTAGGATTATGTCTTGCATTACAACTCCATCCTTCAGTGTCCTAATCAACAATAAACTCCATGGTAACTTTAGTCCTACAAGAGGTCTGAGACAGGGGGATCCATTATCACCTTTCCTTTTCATTTTGGTGGCTGAGGTCTTGGGGAATGGTTTTCAAAAAGCATCAGACAGGGGTCTTATCCATGGAATTCAAATTGCTCAATCCTCTCTTCCTATCTCCCACTTCTTTTTTGCAAATAATTGTCTCTTTTACTGCAGAAAAGAAAAGGAAAAACTGATGATAGTCAAGTCTATCTTAGAGGAGTACAATCAAATCTCAGGACAGAAAGTAAGCTACATAAAATCAAGCTTGATTTTTGGGAGTAAAATTGAGGATCAGGAAAAAGAGTGTATCCAACAGATCTCGGGTATTCAGAACACAGGTGGGAAAGGATTATATTTGGGGTTACCAGAGACCTTTGTGGGATCTAAGGTTAATACTCTTAAGTATCTGGGAAACAGAGTAGAGAGTAAACTTACAGCTTGGAAGACAAGATTTCTCTTCCAGGGAGGCAAGGAAGTTCTAATCAAAGCAGTTGCTTTAGCCCTTCCCATCTACACTATGTCCTGTTTCAGACTCCCAAAAACTTTATGCAAAAATATCACATCAAAGCTATCTCATTTTTGGTGGAAAAATCCCTCAACAGGGAAGAGCATAAATTGGAAAGCATGAGATAAAATGGTGAAATCCAAAAAGAGTGGAGGTATGCGCGTCAAAGATCTAGAAGGGTTTAATTTGGCTCTGTTGGGTAAACAACTTTGGAGACTGGCTGTCCATGAAGACTCTCTGCTGGCTCGGGTTTACAGGGGAAGGTATTACCCTAAGGGATCTCCTCTGTAAGCATCTTTGGGCACAAGACCTTCTTTTGGCTGGAAGAAGTATTCATGGGACTCAAGAACTGATGAAACTGGGTATGAAAAAGGAGATAGACAATAGGGTGAATCTCAAGATGCTCAAAGACTCGTGGCTGCCTTCTGATCCTCCATGGCATCCACAGCCAAGACCTGAATTTGATCCAGACAGTTATGATCTCCAATTTTTCAAAGAAGATGGCTCTGATGAATGGAATATTCATATGGTGAAGGCTGATTTTGAGGAGAAAGAAGCAGCTCTTATTTGTCAAGTTAAGCGTGGGGGTACGATATCAAAAGCTTCTTACTCTTGGATTCATAATAAACAAGGAGAATATTCAGTCATTCGGGCTACTGGATTTGGGAAAGCAGAATAAAGAATCGACAAGAATCCAATTCTCTGATGAATCCCAGTCTCAATCTTCTCTTTACCAGCATTTGGAAGACAAAAGCTCCAGCCAACATTAAACATTTTATGTGGCGTTGTCTGACCAATTCTCTTACTGTTAGTCAAAATATGAAGAGTAAGAGGTTAACAAAGTTCAATGACTGTCCTAGGTGCCGTGATTCAGGTGAAAAGGTAAACCACTTACTCTTTGAATGTTCATTTGCACGGCTGGTATGGGCTATGTCACTTGTTGGGCATTTGTTCTTTCATGTCGCAGATGCTTCCTTGTTTGAGAACATGAGTCATCTTCTGATGCTTACTTATCTCAAAGAAGGAGATGCTCGGGAAAAGGAAAGATATCACCCCTGGCCGTGGATTCTATGGCATATTTGGAAGAGAAGGAATGATCTCGTCTTCACAGGTGTTGAGTGTAGAGCAGATGATCTGATTTTTAAGGCAAAGGAACCAGCAGAGGAATGGTTTCATGTCAACTCTTCCCTTACAGTCACCTCTTCTGGTTCTCGTACTGGACACCCGTGTGCCTTACGCAAGAAGTGGAAGCCTCCTGATCAAAACTTTTACAAATGCAATATTGACGGTTCTTGGAAACAAGATAAGGACTCTTGCGGTGTCAGCTGGATACTCCGAGATCATAGAGGAAATGTTCGACAATTTGGAGGTAAATGCTTTCCAAAATTGAGTTCACCCTTAGTAACTGAAGCTGCTTCACTAGTTTGGGCAGTTGGTTGTATTACTCGTCAAGGAATAACTAATGTTATTTTGAGACGGATTGCAGAGAGTTAAATGAATCGGTTCATAATCTGGAATTATGGCCGTGTCTTCATAGTTTTACGTCGGAGATTAATGGAATGGTGCGGGATGGTAACAACATTAGCTTTCAGTTTGCTCCATGTGATGGCAATGCGTGCGCCGATGCAATGGCCAAGCATGTACTTAATTTCCCCATCTATTTTGCTACTATTGATGTTTCTTTGCCTTTTTGGATCAAACCCTTTGTGGATTTTGATAAACATTGTAATGATCTTTTGGTTTAAATGAAATGTGTTTTGTGTTAAAAAAACAAGATTATTTTTTTGGGAATTCCCGTTCTCGTTCCTTCCCATCTCGTTTCATCCCGTTTCCGTCTCGAATTTCAAATGGGACATGCTTTTCTATTCCCAAAATTCCCGTCCCGTCCCATTTCCACAAATTTCCGTTCCAAATTTTCGTTTGCCCATCCTAGTTGGAAGAGTGATTGCACCCTCCCCCTTCTTTACATGGTGCGTTTGCTTAAAAATGGGTGGATACAATAACTTTTTTTTAATTATTTTATTTCTTTTCTTTTCAATATCATATAAGTCGTTAAATGTTTAATTTGTCTATAGGATTTAAATTTGAAGGTGCATTAAAACAGATTTGATTGTCAATTGTTTAAAACTTTGCTAATCAATATAAAATGAATATAAATATTTGAAATTAAAATTATTTCATTCATAGATACTTAAATAATATCTTATTATTTTTATTTTACCAAAAATACATTTCAATTTCATTATATATTAAATAACATGAATTAACAAATCTTAGCATGCTAATGCGTTCATAATTTATACTAAAGACTTATACGATTTTGGAATTGTAAATAATTTCATTCTGTTATAGGTTTCATTATAATTTATTAGTTTATCAATTTTTCATGTTATGAAATGAAACAAAATATGTTTTTATTACATCATATGTTATAAAATTAATTTAATTAATTTATATTTTTAATAATTTTATCTAATTATACTATTCAACCACCATAACTTTACCAATCAGGTTTAATAATGAACCTCCATTTTTTCATATGTTATCCTGAGTCGGTCCTTGGGTGAAGCCCATGAAGTATCAGCTTGCGGCCTTTTATATTATAAATAAATTTCGGCCCCATTTTTTGAAGTGTTCCATTGGTCTAGTGGTATAAGCTCTGTTTTTCTTTTTTAAACTCAAATCAGCATTTCGTTAATTAATAATATGAGTACGGATACCGCTCATGTCTTGTTCCACCAGCGGTTGTAGCCAAACCGGTGGACTTACATCCAAAGTTGCAAAATAATTAGGAAAAGTAACAACGTGTCTAGCCATTAAATCGGCATAGACATTACAAGTTCTAGGTGCAAAACAAAATAAAAAGCAACAGTCTTGATGAATGGAAACTAGAATGTCCGATGTAAAGGAGTAAAGGCGCGACCATTCATCCGGAGACTTGAGTGCTTGTATTAAGTCCCTGCAGTCCAATTGAAAAATCACATTAGTGTATCTTTGTCGGAAGATATAGCTTACAGAGTTACAATAGGGGTGGACAAAATATCTGGGATCCGATCTGCGGATATCCGGATTCGGATAGTGAAATCGCAAAACGGATCCGGATCTATATATATATATATATTTTTTAATTATACTAATAAAATTTCAAATATATTAAAGTATATTTATAAATTTAAACATTATTATAATATCAGTTTTTTTATTTTTTTAAAATAATATATATATAAAATTTATTTTTAATTATTATTTAAAATATTTTATTATTTTATTTATTTTATTTATTTTTTTATTATTTTTTAAAAGGATCCGGATATCTGCGAATAGCTGATATTTGGACGGATATCTGGGCAAAACGAATCCGGATCCGTCCATCCCTAGCTTACAGCCCAAGCTAGCGCTGAAGCTTCTGATTTTAAAGGAGAGACTAACTTAGGGTAGCATTTAGCTCTTAAGTGCCTCACATTCCTAACTGATCTATTAAAATCCAGCCTATACCACTATTTGAACCATATCTTTTCCAAGAGCCATCAACATTGCATTTAAGGAATCTGGATTCAGGTGGTAACCATTTCTTAGAAGTAGTTCCTCTTGTGGATAAGCTATGGTTTGTAGGACTTACATGTGTGATTTTGGCAGCAAACCATTCCTCTACTGCCTTTGTTGCCCTGAGAAGCAGAAAGTTTGCCTGATAGTCAATTCCTGATAAGACCAAGTCGTTCATGCTTTTGTATAACCTTCGTTTTTTTTGGTTTTTCTTTTAACAAAAAAAAAAATAAAACAAAATTTTTTATACTTGAATAAAAATTTTAAAACAATTTAGTAAATATTGAAAACGTGTTGATAAAAATATGTTTATAGCTTTTGTTTAATACAAAATCAGTTTTACTTTTTTGTTAAGTTTATTTTTTTTGTATGGAAATATGCAAATCGGCCCTTTTTTTTCTTCTTTGATTATGGCTTTTGAAAACTCATGGCCAGCTCTGCTGCTATCTCTTACCACCTTTTTTGTAACCGCTGAATTTTGTTTTTAACCGCTACGTTTAAAAATGTTTATAAATCAGATTTTAAAATATTTTTATTAGTTTAATGATATTGAAAATGAATTTGTTTGATCAACAAATAAATTTGTTTTTGTCTCTTGCTATCTCACATGGTCCATGCCCATATTTTCTATTTTTGCAATAAACTGAGAGAGATGAAACCATAATTTGATGTCTGGACAAAAAAGACAGGAAATTTACATCCTTTTTATTGAACTAATATTATAAGTTTATACATTTTTGTATTTCGACCAACCCTAAATGAATCATTTGTATTGGTTATTTAACGGATACTAAAAGAAAGGTATTAACTTGGAAAATATAAAAAAATCCAAAGAAAACAATGATAATAAAGATAAAACTAATAATAAATTTTGGTTTTTGGTTTCAATTATAATAATTTAATTTTAGTTTGTGAAAATGTGTGGAGGTCTAGAAACGTAAATCATCTCCTCTACGAATATAGCATCCACGACTCTAACTTGGGTCTGGACTCGAACTCACAAAACTTGTATGTATACATTTTTATATCAAAAGATCAAAACCATTCTCGATTTATAGGCTGTTTCTTTCTTCCACGATCCAACTACATAATTATTTGGAATATCCACAAGCCGAATAATAAGGTCACACGGGTTTAATACATACCTTGTCTATTGTTATTAAATCGGTGACCAAGTTGAACAACACAAATCAATACACAAACCGGTGCAACTGAGGTAAACGGGTCCGGATTTGTTTCTCTCTGAATAGATAATCTTGACCTCACAGAAAGTTTTGTAAACGACATTGGAGAACAAGAGAATCAGAAAAGACGGACCATCGGAAACGAGAGGGTGAGCACTAGAGCGGCTAGACTGCCGATTAGTCGTTCATTTTTTTTGATATATTTTTTTACGAGATATATTTCATCAGAAGATTTCTGTGAAACCCTGTGATGATTTCGAGAACAAGTGGTGAGAAAATATTCTGTTGATTTTGCTAAAATCGCGTGTGAAAAATGAACCCAAATGTCTTGGATGGTAAGTTTAAAATATCCTTCATTTTTGTATATTGAATGGTTTTATAATATTATGTAAAGTCATATATGGGTTTTTAAATTATTTTTATGCTGAAATGTTGTATTTATTGTTCAACAAAAAAAAATAGTGAGATGGTCAATAATTGTGAAATATTGTTCAATGTCCGGTATATCACACATATTAATTTTAAAACTAATAATAAAGTGAGTCTAAATCCTGGACAATAACTACTCCCATGTTCCTAATTGATCCAAGTTTTAGAATAAAAATGTTGTTTGAAAAAGATATATAATTTTAAGTTTTCTATGTAATTTAATTAGTGATTGATGATGAATTGTAAACTTTAAAAAAAATAATTGGACACTATTGGTTTAGAGTTACAGATAATTGTTAATCATAAAAAATTATGTATTTATAATCAACTTCTAATATGTTTTTTAATATATGTGAAAATCTTAAAAATTGGATTAATAAGGAACAGAGGAGTATTTCTTTGGTCTCCAGGTCGTTGAGATTTGGATCTATACACTGTGAACATCTTTAACCAAACCAAAGCCTCATCATTTTCATTTATTTTGAGTTCTTTAGTGAATCACTACAAAAAAACTGAAAAAAGAAGTATTCCGGTATGGTCGTTGACTAAGATCTCTCCGGTGATGTAAGTAACCCGTGTAGAGTGTCTTACTTTTGAAACAAAGCGAGTGTCGTTCGATACATATTGAACCCTACACGCAAACAACGAGATACTAAACCGGTGACGAATGGGGTGAACCGGCGTTGGTTCCGTTTGCCTCCGAGTAGCTGATCTTAATTTTGTTGAAAGTGTGGTAAGCCAACGTGGAGAGCTAGAAAAACCAGAGAAGAAGAAGGACGAAAGCAAAGACCATGCAAACGACAGAGACGAGCACGAGAGCGGCGAGACCACCAAACAGATGGCTTGTGTGTCCGACAAGTCTAATGACGAACCCGGATCGTCGCCGCATGTCTATGGTTTCGCGGACTCGAAGGACTGCGTAGAAAAGAAAGATGAGACAGAAAGAGAGTAACGTTGGTTTATGTGTTTCGAAAACAGAGGGGTACTGCTGGCTCACGAGCTGAAGTAATCCTAAAATTCCGGCGTTTACCAAGACGACGACTTTATGGACTGCGGCGGAGTATGCGGTGAACTTCTCCGTTTCGTCATCGGAGATTAGGAGTGTTTGGTTATTGGTGAAGGCAGAGGAAGACTGCATAGTTTCTAGCTTCACTGTGTTTTTTGTTTTCATTGGTTTGTTTTTATCAGCAAATCCGTGTTTTGACTTTTCTTTAATTCCCGTCCCGTTCCCGCTAACTCCAACTAAAGAGTGAGATACGAGAAAATTGGTTAATTGTTTTTTCTTAAAACTTTGTTGTTGGATTTTATTTTGATTTCACTTATTGTGGTTTACATTATGTTTTTATTTATCTTGTTTGGATCATGGTTCATTATTTTATGGAACATGATTTAAATTTTAACATATCATATTATTTAAGATCATTTTTTTGGAAATTTCCGTTCTTGTTCCGTCCCATCCTGTTGCCGTTCCAAATTTCAAATTGAACATAAATGAGACATGGTTTTCTATTCCTAAAATTTCCGTCCCGTCTCATTCCCGCTAACTCCCATCCCGAATTTCCGTTTACCCACCCTTACTTTTCTTATCACATACTTTATTTTATTTCATCCGCAATGCACACAAATGTCTATATTTTTAATTACTCAAATGTTATCTCCTAATAAATTGCGGACGGTGGTGTGGAAATTAGGAGTTGGGATCTGGGAAGCTTCCAGGAACATTTGTAACCCACAAATAACTTCTCATTTTGCATAGGTAAAAAATAAATATTTTACTTTAATTGTTAAAAGTGATTTTCACAAATAATGATCCTATATAGAAGGAAAGGAAACAGCGTGTTTTAAACCCTTGCAGAGTTTATATGGTATAACGACTAAACTGGCGATCGAAGCATTTTTTTGGAGTTAAAATTTCTTTTGATTGTCCGCATCTTTGTTTAACAATAAAGAAAAGAGAACTAAATCATTAGTCATAATAAATCCCAATTAGAAGCCAACATTGGTTGTTGTATGAACCAATCAATTCAATAAACGTAAATTTAATCAGTAAAATAATATAACCAAAGCATACATAAATCTAGTAGTATGAAAAACACCCAAGGAAAATTCTATATAGCATTCTTGATTTATGTAGGCGGTTTCTTTCACCCTAACTAAATAACTATTTGAAATATTCTTCCACATCATCTAGTTACCAATAGACAGTCTGCATAAGCCGGTTTGGTCTGTTTATAACGTCACCGGTTTCATTATTTTAGAATTCAAGTATAGTTTTCTACTTTTGTAAATAACATCTTTTGTTGATTAATAAATTTGAAACTTAAAAAATAAAAAATAACGTCACCGGTTTCATATAAACCTTATCGATTGTTCATCCATTATAACTTTATTTCCATTACCCTTCAATCTTCATATATCCATAGATATAAACCACGAGATATCAAACCGGTGACAACTGAGGTAAAACGGTGCTGGATTTGGTTGCCTTCAAGTAGATCATAATTTCATTACACATCCACACGACCTAACTTATTTAAATCCCAATCTCTTTTTCTCCGTAAAGAGAAGCACATGTTTGATGTTCAAGGAAAAATAAGAAAAACAAATTACAATATTTAAACCAACCTAGTAATTACAAATGATCAAAATTAATGATTATATACTTTGCAGAAAATAACTGGCATGTAGTGGAAAAATTATATTTGAAAAGTTTCATGTGCGTTTAATTATATATGAATGAATGTACAACTAATATAAATATCTATATAAATAAATACTCTGTATAGATTAAATACAATGTTATAAATTCCACTAGTTGTTCTCTATCATTAAGACACTCTGGACTTTGCTTTAGATATTTCTTAAAGAAGTGAGATTTGCAAAGTTCTCACTACATTTACGTTACTAAGCAAATTAGTTCACGTGACACTGTATGTCAAATATTATGCCGCTTTCACTTTAGCTCTTTCTAATCCTGATATTCATGTGTTCTTTATGGAACAAAAAATAATTAGCCGTTTCTCAATCAATATTATTTTGAATTATTGTTGTAGGTCTTTTATTTGTTATACAAAGCTAGGTGAGAGGTCACGCCACTGTCCATGTACCATCCAGTAGCGTTCGGATCTGAGAGAGTCATTGTGTTGAATGACTGCGCAAAATCAGGAGTTGGCTGGTACTCCTGTTGTATGACATTTGTTGCTTGAGCATTGTATGCTTGTGGTCTCGATCCCATTAAGCCTCGTCCGTAGGCAGGCTGTTGTCCCCACTGTCCGAACTGATAGTGTTGCGGATTCGAGAATTGGTTCGGCAAATAGGGAGGATAAGGCCAGCCTAGAAATTGTGACAACCGAGGGCGTTAACTGTTGTTATTACGACCCCCTCTGTTTTTGTTGTTGCGTCGATTGCCCCTTGCAAATCCCACTTTGAACTGCTGAAAATTTTGTTGATGTTGTGGCTTCGTTTCTTTAGGTGTGTGAACCGCAAGAATAGTGGGAGATGATGAATACGCCGTAGTCACCATACTTCCTTTTGAATGCTTCTTGAGACGAGTTTCCTCCATTTCCAACATGTTTTGTGCCTCCTCAAATGTTGAAAACGGTTGCCTATGCTTGATGGTATTAATTATGTAGTCAAACTTTTCGTTTAAACCATTGATCATATACATATCTAGTGTCCAGTCTGCCCGGCGCATCGACATTCTCAAGTAAATCTGCAGTTGATTTTGGGGATTGACAATGCTCCGTAATGGATAAACCTCCAATCTCCTTGGTGCGTAGATCATTGTCAAGTTGTATCGCTCTTGCTTTTTTGTTGTTACGGAAAAGATTCTCAATCCGTAGCCAAACATCATGAGCATTCTCACCTTTCTTGAATGCTTTCTGAAACAGAACTGGAGTGAGCGTGCCATAGATCCACAACATAATGAGACTGTCACGTTTGAGCAATGGCGCGTCATTGGGACAGTTCTAGGCCACCGTTCCATCGATATGGCGGAGAACATCAAAGGTGAGGGAATGTGTGGTGAATAACTTCCTCCACGCATCGTAGCTGTGATCATCCATATCCAGGATTATTGTCATGTGCGACTTGATATTTGTCACACCGAACACACATTCAATCCCTAGTGCCGCCATTGAAGCCGAGAAAGATAAGTAAGAGGAAGAAGTTTTAGAAGAAAAGAAAGGAAGGAAGAAAAAGAGAGAATCGAAAGGAAAAGAAGTAAAGAGAAAAGAAAAAAAT
Source organism: Boechera divaricarpa (assembly GCA_026770425.1). Taxonomy (NCBI): domain Eukaryota; kingdom Viridiplantae; phylum Streptophyta; class Magnoliopsida; order Brassicales; family Brassicaceae; genus Boechera; species Boechera divaricarpa. The sequence goes on along the minus strand of CM049182.1, from coordinate 9,420,074 downwards.
TGGTTTAGAATCGTGAACCCTCAGATACCATGAAAGTCTATATATTCTCCTCTAACTTTACAAGATATATACATCCCTTATTATATAGGCTAGAAAAAATCTGTATCACTTAATTACAAGGGATCCTATTTGACCAAAATGTAAACAAGATCAATTCAAAATTAATAGAGAATATTACATATTCCTTTAGTATGTTGGTTGGAGTGCTTGTTAGCGTTAAAAGTTCTCTTGTGAGAGGTAGGAGCTGGCGTCTAATCTCCTCTTTTTTTTGCGATAAGATTTTCTCCCTAACTTGTTTTTTTCCTCAAGGGAAGAAGAAACCAAGTTGGAGATAGTTTTCTGAAAGTGTTCTTGCTGTTAGGAGAAGGGTTCATATCCCTTTCCATAGACAAAAGATAAGAGAAGATTTACTATGGTCATGTATTTTCTGGCTGGCCTGACTTTTTCCCGTTGTCCATTGTCCCCGGATTTGCTTCCCTGCGATTTACTTGCCGATGGAGAGGTGGGAAGACTGCTGGGTTTGAAAAAAGAACTACTGGGTATTGACGAGAAAATAGAGAGGTTTCTTCTATTATTCAATGGTTAACGATAAACCAGACCAGTGAGATGCTAAAAAAGGGAAAACCAGGTACCTAAAAACTGCCTTGGTAAGAGTGCGTGGGAGTGTTTTGCTTCAGTATGGATGGGAACGCTTTTCCTTATTTTTTAATAACATAAAATATTAAATAGTTTTTTTTAACAAAAAAGCCATTTTTAAACTGAAAATTATGAAGAATGTAACCCTTACAAATTTTTTTTTTTTTCAAATACAAAAAACTTTTCTAAAAAGCCATATTTTTACTGTTTTCAGAAAGATGCAACGACTAAATTGCCCTATTTTTTATATCTTTTATTTTTCTTTATTCTCTCTCATTCTCTCTCCTTCATATTTTTTCTAATTCTTCTCCATCATTCTACTCTCTCTCCTTTTGATTTCTCTTTCTCTCTTTTTTTCTCTCGTGATTACCCGGACTCCTCTTCTAATTAGAAGGATATATCTCTCCTCTCTCCGACTGTCTATATCTAGCTCATTCTCTCTATCTCTCTCACTCTCTCTCCCGTGCTCTTTCCTCTTTCTCCATCTCTTTCGTTATTCATAGACAAAAACAAAGTAATGGACAAAATAACGGAGTCGTGGATAATTAACATTGTCGTGGACAAATATGAACATTGTCGTGGACAAATATGTCCACCATATTTATGTATGTCCACTGTATTTTTTTGTCCATACAATATTTAATTTATGTCCACCATAATAATTTTACTGTATACCAACCGGAGTAGTGGGCGTATAATAGATCGGTGGACAAATTAACAAAAATTTGTTGTGATTAAACGGAATGGTGAACAAAAAACGAAGTAGTAGACATCTAACGGAGTGGTGGACAAATAATCGACTATGTCCACCACTGCATTTTATGTCTACCGGTCTGGTTTTGTTCACCACTACGTTATATGTCCATCACTTATTTTTTGTCCACCATTCTTTTTGTCCATCATATTCACTACAAATATGAGAGAAAGAAAAGAGCGAGAGAGGCTGTAAGAGAGAGAGCGACAATGAGAGGGAGAATATGAAGAAAGAGAGAGAATAAAATAAAAAAGTAGATGGAGGAGGCAAAGTGGAGGTCAGTTTTGTCTTTCTCTTATGCTACAGCTAATAAAGTAAAAGAAATTATGAGAAGTGGCATTTTTTGTAATTTTTATGCGCATTTCTAATGAAAATTCCTATTTAATATGTTATGTAAATAGGTAAGAGCATTGGTCAAAAACACAAAATCGTACAACAATTAGTTCATTATTTTTGTCATTCTCCAGTTTTTCAATCATACTACATGGTTTATATATGGATGCATAGGTAGAAATAGAATCTAGACATAATCCTCAAAAAAAGAGCTCGCCTAAACTGAGTTTGACAAGCATTATGAATATAATTAATTATGTATTACAAGCATTATGAATATAACTAATTATGTATTATCTCTTAAGCCAAAACCCAAAAAAGGTTATTTTGGTAACGGAATTGTTTTCTGTACGTCAAAATGTATATAATTTGGTAATGGTTTAGCGTGTGAATTATTGTTGTAGGTCTTTTATTTGTTATACAACTACAATGTACAACTACAATGACACTAACGCTTTTTTTTCAAAAAAATTCAAAATATTATTTTTCACACAACATTCTCCTTTTTCTAACGAAGTATTATTAAAAATGTCTAAATCTTCTAATATCTATCTTTATATCAAAACAAGTCTCAAAAAACTTTTCTACTATTCATTCAACCAAGCACAATTATATATATTTTTGGATTAGAAAATCTCCTAAATCTTCTTAATATCTTAGCAATTACCAGACAATCTAATTCAAAAACCAATTTAAAAATCATCTGAATATATCCAAATCAATTCAAAAATTATACTTTTTTTAACACAATTATATTTATTTTTGGATTAGAAAATCTCCTAAATCTTCTTAATATCTTAGTAATTACCAGACAATCTAATTCAAAAGCCAATTTTAAAATCATTTAAATATATCCAAATCAATTCAAAAATTATAATTTATTTTTGATTATACACCAACTTACCAAACTATAATACCTTCCAAACATCAATTATTTGAAACATATTTTATAAAATAAATATTCAATTTTGATTTACTAATAATGAAATACATGTGAAAAGAAGATAGCTATAGTTCATATGAATACATGTGAAAATAAAAAGGATACACAAAATAGTCATGTGTGTGTGTGAGTGTTTTTTTTTTTTTCCCTGATAAAAGATCTTCAATTTAAAAGCATAAGAAGCAAAATGATACGAAGCCTATTAAGGCCTAATATGAATAATTAAAACCAATATGAATCAAGAGAGTAAGCCCACAACGGGAGTTTTTGAGATGAAGCATGAAGCCCAAGGTGGAGGTGAATCGATTTCTATAACGATTCCAAAAAAGTGGAGATGAAACGAACCAGTGGAGATCAGAGTTAGGAGGACACATAGTGATGTGTTAACCATAGGTAAGAAGATATAAACTGTAACTATGTAATAATTTATTATTTGTTTCCGGGGACTGTTTTGTCTTTTGGCTGTATTCTCCAAGTTGGCTTTTTAATATACATGTACACAGTTTCGGGTGGGGTTTCTTTTCTTGGTCATTGTCTCTGATCCTTGTAGCTAGAATCTGCTAGATGTTGTTTAGTCTTTTTGTTAATAAATATAACATTTCATCAAAAAAAAATATACCTCCTTCTCGATGACAAAAAATAAAAATTGATGTTTGTTTATTTATTAAGTCATTATTACTTTCATCCCATTGAAAATTCGAAGTGGTTGTGTCTCCACTCTCAGAGGGAATCTTTCAGTTAAGTCTTTTGAGGTTATTTTAATTAGAAAATAAAAAGAAGAATATGGTTTTCGAAATGGTGAATATGATATTATATACGCTTAAATGTGTGTATATATATATATCTATATATATTTACTTTTCCTTCCATATATATTTTGCAATGCTGCAAGTTGTTTATCCGTAGTGATTCAAGACTATATACAGTGAACGTGCATAAGTCAAATGACTTATCATTAATTTAGATGGTCAAACTATAGTGGTTTCTTAAACTCGCTGGACGGATTTATATCTTAAGCTAATTAGTACTTATTTTATTTTATTTAAATAAAATGTAAATTCCATTAAAATAAAGGTGCTTATGGTTTTACATTATCTTCATCATTAAATTTTTCGATTGAAAGCTTGTCGTCATACTGTTTTTTTTTTTTTAATCTAATACTTCAAAGAAATACCTACATACAGTAGTTACATAATATAAGAAACCTATGGAATGTTTGTTTTGTTATATCTTGAAAGAAGAAAGAGAAAGAGAAAATTTCATAACCCTCTGCAGAAACAAAGATCTTACACGCGTGTGCATGTGCATTTTCAAACTTTGACCCTCTGCAGAAAAATCTCTCTCTTTTGATTAGTGTATGTTTTATTCTATTTATATTATAACATTTGTGTATTAAATTTTTAAAATCCCAAGCGAGAGTTTTAACTAAAGCCACAATTATCATATATATAGTCAATTTATATCTCAGAATGAGAACAAAACATAATATTAGTCAGGGAATACATGCATGAACCTTGATTAGGTCATCGGTCATGCATATTAAACCCTAGGAGTATCACATTATTATAACATAAAAAAAAAAAGAAGAGAAGATCTCAAGCTCGGGCGGTGCGTGTGGGAGAATAGTATGAATGCTAAACAGGGAGCTGGCCCGATACTTCAGATAGATTCTCCACGGGAATTTTGTGCTCAGAAATAACGAAAGACATAACAACGAACAACCAAACAAACCAGAGGACTACAGCGATGAGAGTGAAAATGGGCGAAACAAGGGAGATGAGCGTGATAGCTGCGAGAGCCCCAAAGAGATGACTGGTGTGTCCGACAAAATTGCGGATACGAGATTTGTTTTGGAGCTTGACTTCGCAGACTCGAAGGATGGCGTAGATCAGATTGAGCACCAAGAAACCGAGGATAGTAATGGATCTGTGAGCTGCTTCTTTGGTTGGAGCCCAAGACTGGTTTGTGACAACTTGGAGCAACGCAAAAGCTCCGCCGTTGATAGTAATGAGAGCCTTGTGCACTGTGGAGGAGTACACATCCTGCGCCTGATCCAACGACGACATCTCTAGCTTAGGGTTTTTCTTGGTTATTTTTTTTTTTGGTTACGAATTTTCTTGGGATTATTCTCAAAATGTTGAGTTAATATGCTATTCTTATCTTAGTCGGTCACATTCCTCAACCGTATTACAATAACTCTTCCGTACCTAATTGCCCGCTCTCTCATCATACCTACCGTACCTTCCATAATAAATTACGTACATGTTCACCATTCTTGCCTTCTTATTTTATATCACCATAGCGAGGGCCGAGGAGTTTGTGACTAAAAATATTAGCCATGACGACCAGTAAATTATAATAATCCAAGATATTAATTGTCGCTACAAACTTATCGATATTACGACTATGACTTCCATTAATATATAGTTACCATTAATGGCTAGTTTGCTATCAAAATATGTTTGTCGCTATGTAGCGATAGATTGTAAAATTTAAAGTAAATGTTTGTCGCTAAGAAATAACTACGTGGTTAATCTTTAAAGTAAAATTTCTATAAATGTATAATTTAAAATATATGAAATATATTCCAACAAAGGAAGGAAAACAAAATCTGTTTCACACTTTTATCTAATTGTGGAAAATTGAATCATGTTGATAAGATAAGAATACCAGTTATATATAGTCTTACTACTAATTAATGACACTTACTAGAAAAGCAAAGCAAAACAAACAAAGAAGCTTGCATGTGTCTCTATCTATCTCTCTCGAAGTTTCCAAGAAATTACTGGGGCGGAGAACAACAAATTTTGACATTACTTTTAGAAATTTATTTTCCAAACTTTATAACAAACAATATACCAAATTAAAGCAACACTTGAAAATTCAATAGAATCAATAATTTTATATTTTGTGAGTGATGCCAGTGGTTGAGATTGAGAAAAATGGGTAGGAGCGAATTCGTCTTTAAAGCATTCATCCGCAGGATTTGTCAATTGCATTTGATCTTAGAAACTTAACTCCCAACTGATTATCCTTGTAGTAACATCTTCCATAATGCACATAAATAAATATTTCAATTTTATTATTTTGTTTTGTTGCATGAAAACATCCAAAGATCAAACTCACGAATTAAAGAAACTATCAAAACTTTCTGTCCAAGGAGGAAGCAGAAGAAGATGACACAAAAGAATTTTCAGAGTTCAATTCACTATGATATTCGAGAGAGATTACAAACATTAGATCATCGATCATCGTCATCTCACAATCCGAGATAGAGAGAGAGAGATTTAAACAAAGTTTGTTACAAACTAGATTTACTCCAAACCAACAAAACTGATCCACAACAAGACTCCTCCTAAATCTTAATGAACCAGCTGTTAGATCAGGACTTACTCGAACTCAATTCGAGATCACAGATTAACATGTTATTTTTTTTGGGTTTGCTTACGTACGTACATGGTCCAAATGAAGTTCAAAGTAACCATAATGCCCTGCTAAATTGTTGTAACCGGGAATCGTTTGACTCTCGTTTAGTGAGAATATAAGCACACAGTGTTTATATCATTGAGCATATATTACTTCATTTAATAGATTTTTTATTTATTTTAATGGTAAAATATTATTGCATTAAGCTAGAGTAGTGGTTTGTACTTGTATTGTTGTTGTGTTACTATTCCGAATTCAAACCCACACAACGCATGATATTGACATTAAAAAGAAAAAGCCTCTTGATTTTAAGATCTTATGCGTTGCTATTTCGTCGCCGAGATGCGTAGAGTATGGTTATGATCAATCTCCCAATTCTCTATCTCTTTGTAACTGATTATTATCTATTCTCAAAATAGAATGGTCTAGTCTACTAAGGTATGTACTAATCCGCAATGATTTGTTGTCACCATTTAAACTCTAAATCATCTACTAATATTTTTAATAAAAATTCTATTATTCTATAAATGACAGATTAGTATAGTCGTCGAAGTCTTTTCGGTTATGAAATTTTGTAATTTGTTTGAACCATTACTTAATAAGCCCTTTAATTACACTCAAACTATATACTATTTTTATTCATTCTATTCATACCTTATAATAAATTATAATAATGTTTTATATCCCTAGCAAACAAATTCGAATGAATGTGGTTGTTAAGGGAAAAGAGAAAATTATTCATATCTTTACTATTTGATCCTTAAAAAGCTATGATGTTGGATTCGTTGGAGCTCACTATGTTACAGAGGTTGCCCACGTATCTACTTTTGAAACATCATAAAGCTCTCCTTTGGTTTACACTCTGCAGTATGCCCTCCGCCCTGCAAAATTAAACAATTTTTTTTTTTTTTTAACTTTTTCAATTGTAAAATGTAACGACCAAAAGATTAAAAAAAAAATTTGATGAGAAAACAAAGACAAAAAAGACTTGCCTTGATAGTAGTAAATGTCATATTGTATGCGTAAGTCCTTGTGTATCCAATAACTTGATTATTAACAAGCCATGGCCTCCACTGGTCAATAATTGAATAGTTGAGAGATTTAATCCAAGCTTGGGTTCCAAGAAAGGGCACCACCATGTCATGATCACTACTATCAACCAATGACCTATAAACTTTTTGATGCTATTGTTTTGATGGCATCGCACACTGCTTTTTATGTCTTTATCATAAGCCAAAACCCATTCGCATCTCACCCATTTCTCGATGCTTTCCTGCAAATTTACACTCATTAATTGGTAATTGTTTCTCTCTCGTCGTACTTAACCAGAAACCAATCTCAAAATGAACCAGAAACCAATATCTCAAATTGAGTTTTTTTTAATATATGTTGCATCGAGTGGCGGATCTCAAACTTTCATCAGATCCACGAGGAATAGTTAAATTAAATTAACAATATAACAATTAACCAGAAACCAATCTCAAATTGAGTTTTTTTATTTATAGTGGCGGATCCAAAACTTGCATCACATCCACGAGTAGTTAATTACATTAACAATATAATAATGCTCCCTACTGTCGAGGAATATAATAGTCTTTTTTTTTCTCCTCTTCTTGTCGTTCAATTTTAAAATAATATATAGTATAAGAATACACTTGAAATATAATCTACGATCTTGGACTGATCGATCTCCTTGTCCTCTAGCAACCTAGTCATCAACCTGAATATTAGTAATCTAGGAATACTAGTAGATTGCAAAAGTGTCAATTGGAGATACTCGGAAAGATAGAGAAAAGAGCTTGATGAAGAAGAAGAGTTGGTGAAATGATTTCTGTTTTCATCAACTCACAACAAGTTCGGTTATTGTTGGTTTAGCTTTAGACTCGGTTTAGTTGTTGTATTTAAGAACTCGTCTACGTACAGTTGATTTATCAGAATACTTAAATTAACTTAAGCGGTTCTAAGTGAATGTTAAACCAGCTAAACAAAAACTAAAATCAATTACTAAACTCATGTACACAGTACTCTGATATTCTCCCTCAAGATGGGGAAAGATGTTCGAAAGATCCATCTTGCCACCATTTTACCATCAACTCCTTTCGTTCATTATGAAATGATGACCGTCGATGATTAAAATCTCGCAGTTACATGACTTTTTAATACCAAACTCAAAATTTTGTCCGACAGCTTTGGGAAAACTGGAAGGATTAATTACTACTAAAAATAACTAACACTTATTAAAATCCCTCAGTTCCTATATAAAACTCCATAGAACAAGATTAGAGAGACAAAAAACATTAAATTATAAATTCAGATGAACATAATTTTCTAATCTTGCATGGGACATGGATCTATTGCTGAAATTCCTTTAAGTTTATAAAAAAATTTTCAGTGCCTTTTTCTATTCTAAATACCCCTCATTTTAATGAAAACCTAAAAATATTCCTGGTCTGGATACAACTAGATATCCAGTTATATCTAGTTGTACCGCTGGCACATAGTTATATCCAGTTGTACCCAGTTATACCGTTGCACCTAGTTGTACCCAGTTATATTTATTTATTCCCAGTTATTCAACGGATCTAGGTTTCGAATCCAGGTCACCCCGATCACGCGTACAATGTCTTACCATCTGCGCTACCGTGTTTCCGTTGATATCAATTACATTTACAATTATATAACCCAATTAAAAAGTAAAATAGTCAATTTTTTCCTTTCATTTAACCTTAAAAGGGTAAAGGAGCATTTGACCCGGGACATCCAAAAATATTGGGCCGGTCCGTTCGTGCTGACTGTGCAGCAAGCAAAAACTTCCTTCTTATTATATGAATTGATTATCTGAGCAACAAACAGTACTTATAGGTCCTGCTGTTCGAATTAGTGGCCCAAATAAATAAATAAATAAATAACTGTTAGAGCCTTTCATAGTAACAGTTTCTTAAAGTATGTAAAACTTATATTAATGGTCTGCTTGGTTGCATTCAACCGCTGCGGTTGGAAACGAACCGTTCCAATAGCCACCAATAAAAAAGGCGATTGAAACGAGTGATTTCTATGAGTGATTAGAGTTGGCGATAAGATTGAGCGTTTGAAATAAATTTTGGGTCTGAAAATGATTGGTTGCATTCAACTGCTGTGATTGCAAAACGAACCACTCCAGTAGCTACCAATCAAAAAGACGATTGAAACGAGCACTTTTTGAGTGGTTGGAGTTGCCAGTAAGACTGAACGTTTTGGAATATAATTTAAGCAGTTGGAAGAGTGATTGCACCCTCCCCCTTCTTTACATGCTGCGTTTGCTTAAAAATGGGTGGATGTACAGTAATTTTTTTTAATTATTCTATTTATTGTCTTCTCAATATTATATATGTCGTTAAATGTTTAATTTGTCTATAAGATTTAAATTTGAATGTGCATTAAAACAGATTTGACTGTTAATTGTTTAAAATTTTGCTAATCAATATAAAACGGATATAAATATTTGAAATTAAAATTATTTCATTCATAGATACTTAAATAATATCTTATTATTTTTATTTTACCAAAAATACATTTTAATTTCATCATGTATTAAATAACATGAATTAACAAATCTTAGCATGCTAATGCGTTCATAATTTATACTAAAGACTTATATCATTTTGGAATTGTAAATAATTTCATTCTTTTATAGGTTTCATTATAATTTATTGGTTTATTAATTTTTCATGTTAAGAAATGAAACAAAATATGTTTTTATTACATCATATGTTATAAAGTTAATTTAATTAAATTATATTTTTAATAATTTTATCTAATTATACTATTCAACCACCATAACTTTACCAATCAGATTTAATAATGAACCTCCATTTTTTCATATGTTATCCAGAGTCGGTCCTTGGGTGAAACCCATGAATTATCAGCTTGCGGCCTTCTATATTATAAATAAATTTCGGCCCCATTTTTTGAAGTGTTCCTTTGGTCTAGTGGTATAAGCTCTGTTTTTTTTTTTAAACTCAAATCCGCATTTCATTAATTAATAATACGAGTACGGATACCGGTCATGTCTTGTTCCCCCAGCGGCTGTAGCCAAACCGGTAGACTTACATCCAAAGTTACAAAATAAGTAGGAAAAGTAACAACGTGTCTGGCCATTAAATCGGCACAGACATTACAACTTTTAGGTGCAAAACGAAATAAAAAGCAACAACCTTGATGAATGGAACCTACAATATCCGATGTAAAGGAGTAAAGGCGCGGCCATTCATCCGGAGACTTGAGTGCTTGTATTAAGTCCCTGAAGTCCGATTCAAAAATCACATTAGTGTATCTTTGTCGGGTGATATAGCTTACAGCCCAAGGTAGTGCTGAAGCTTCAGTTCCAAAGGAAAGACTAACTTGGGGTAGCATTTAGCTTTTAACTGCCTCACATTTCCTAACTGATCTATTAAAATCCAACCTACACCACTATTTAAACCATATCTCTTCCAAGTGCCATCAACATTGCATTTAAGGAATCCGGATTCAGGTGGTAACCATTTATTAGTTCCTGTTGTGGATAAGTTATGGTTTGTAGGACTTACATGTGTGATTTTGGCAGCAAACAATTCCTCTACTGCCTATGTAGCCCTGAGAAGCAGAGAGCTCGCTTGATAGTCAATTCCCGAGAAGACCAAGTCGTTCCTGCTTTTGTATAACCTCTGTTCTTTTTCGTTTTAACAAAAAAACAAAAAATTTTATACTTCAATAAAATTTTTAAAACGATTTAGTAAATATTGAAAACGTGTTGGTAAAAATATGTTTATAGCTTTTGTTTAATACAAAATCAGTTTTAGTTTTTTGTTAAGTTTAAATTTTTTTGTATGGAAATATGCTAATCGGCCCATTTTTTTCTTTGATTATGACTTTTGAAAACTCAGGGCCAGCTCTGCCATTATTTCTTACCACCTTTTTTGTAACTGCTGATTTTTTTTTTAACCGCTACGTTTAAAAATGTTTATAAATCAGAATTTAAAATATTTTTTATTAGTTTAATGATATTGAAAATGTATCTGTTTGATCAAGAAATAAATTTTTTTTTGTCTCTTGCTATCTCACCACATGGTCTATGCCCATATTTTCTATTTTTGCAATAAACTGACAGAGATGAAACCATAATTTGATGTCTGGACAAAAAAAGAGAGGAAATTTACATCATTTTTATTGAACTAATATTATAAGTTTTTACATTTTTGTGTACGACCAACCCTAAATGAATCATTTGTATTGGTTATTTAACGGATACTAAAAGAAAGGTATTAACTTGGAAACAATTTAAAAAATCCGAAGAAAACAATGATAGTAAAGATAAAACTAAATAATAAATTTTAGTTTTTGGTTTCAATTATAATAATTAATTTTAGTTTATGAAAAATGTGTGGAGGTCAGAAACGTAGATAATCTCCTCTACGAATATAGCATCCACAACTCTACCTTGGGTGTGGACTCGAACTCACAAAACTTGTATGTATACATTTTTATATCAAAAGATCAAAAGCATTCTCGATTTATAGGTTGTTTCTTTCTTCCACGGTCCAACTAAATAATTATTTGGAATATGCACAACCGAATAATAAGGCCACACCGGTTTAATACATACCTTGTCTATTGTTATTAAATCGGTGATCAAGTTGAACAACACAAATCAATACACAAACCGGTGCAACTGAGGTAAACGGGTCCGGATTTGTTTGTCTCTGAATAGATAATCTTGACGTCACTGAAAGTTTTGTAAACGACGTTGGAGAACTAGAGAATCCAGAAAAGACGGACCATTGGAAACGAGGGGGTGAGCACTAGAGTGGCTAGACTGCCGATTAGTCGTTTATTTTTGTAACACTCGTGTTTCGGAGTTAATTTTTGAATCAAATTGCGTAAAGTAAAACGTGAGAATTAAGCTAAGGAATAGCTATTCTGACGGTTTTAGAGAGTAAACCGAACAACATAAAATCATTAGAGGACATTATGATTTAATTATAGGCTGGTTTAGTGGTTTAGTTGGTTTAATCCTTAAATCAATTATGAATCGGTTTATTTCAAGTGGTTATCAACCGAACCAAACTCTACCCTATATAAGATGAGAAAAATTGACCCTAGCCCCCATTCCTATCAGTTTGGTCGAGTTTTGGACTGTGAAAGCAGGAGAGAAGCTTTGAATTGAGAGAAATACAAGCTTCCATCTCAAGGGGTTGGAGACAGACTCGACATGTCGTGGGAGAAAAGAGATTCGACCTAGTATATTGTTTTCCAAGGTAACGAAATTTTCTGGAGTTATAAATAAGACCTGTATATAGATTCTCCAAGTTACAGATCTTGATTTGGATTAATATTCTAAGACTTATTCATGTTCTCGTGAGGTCTTTGGAATCTGTCGCGAATCTGGACCAGCGGACGTTCAAATGGTGATCGGACGTTTATCTGTTATCAGATCGATCTGAAACTTTGTGGGTAGCTTCAAGATATCCAGTAGTCGAGGTTCAACGGTGGAGATTAGAAATGGACGGTACGCTGGTATATCTGAGACTGATAGTTTCTGTCAGATTTTCAGATTTTGTCGGTTTAGATAGAATGTGGTTTTGATTATGTTTTTGGTTTATTTAGAGGCTGTAGAAGGAGTTTCAGAAAAAAAGCTCATGTTTAGAAAAGTAGCCAAGGTGAGTACATGACTATTGGCTTAGCTGTGTGAATATGATTGATAACTTTTGTTTCATGTTTGTAGACCGATAAGTTTTGTGTGATGAGCCAAGTGGGGTTCTAGATCGAGTATATCATGATATATGGTTGATTGGTTGAGTCGGTATTCATGTTTCAATTTTGTTATTTTCATATTAATGTGTGTGTATAGCCTGTAGATTGGAGGATAGTTTCACAAAGTATTTATTAAATACTTATGCATCTCATTCTTGATGCAGGTAAAGAAAAAGCGTGAGCTAGTGGAATCATGGCTATGAGGATATGATGATCTAAACTTGGAAATTCGGATTGGGATGTTTCAATTTTTTTTTGATATATTTCTGTGAAACCCTGTGATGATTTCAAGAACAAGTGGTGAGAAAATATTATGTTGATTTTGCTAAAATCGCGTGTGAAAAATGAACCCAAATGTCTTGGAAGGTAAGTTTAAAATATCCTTCATTTTTTGTATATTGAATGGTTTTATAATATTATGTAAAGTCATATATGGTTTTCTAAATTATTTTTATGCTGGAATGTTGTATTTATTGTCCAAAAAAAAAAAAATAGTGAGATGGTCAATAATTGTGAAATATTGTTCAATGTCCGGTATATCACACATATTAATTTTAAAACTAATAATAAAGTGAGTCTAAATCCGGCACTGATCCAAGGTTTAGAAAAAAAGGTTGTTTCAAAAAGATATATTTTTTAAGTTTTCTATGTATTTTTATTAGTTAATGATGGTAAATTATAAACTTTTTTAAAAATAATTGAACAATATTGGTTTAGAGTTATAGAAAATTATTAATCATAGAAAAAAAGTATTTATAATCAATTTTAAATATTTTTTTTTAATATATGTGAAAATCTTAAAAATTGGATTAATAAGGAATAGAGGGAGTATTTCTTTGGTCTCCAGGTCGTTGAGATTATGGATCTATACAGTGTGAACATCTCTAACCAAACCAAAACCTCTTCATTTTCATTTATTTTGAATTCTTTAATGAATCACTACAAAAAACTGAAAAAAAAGAAGTATTCCGGTATGGTCGTTGACTAAGATCTCTCAGGTGATGTAAGTAACAAGAGTTTTTCCGGTATTCTTACTTTTTTTATAATATTTTGTAAGTAACAAGAGTTTCGATACATAGTGAACCCTACACGCAAACAACGATATATTAAACCGGTGACGAATGGGGTGATTGGGTGAACCGGCGTTGGTTCCGTTTGCGTCCGAGTAACTGATCTTAATTTCGTTGAAAGTGTGGTAAGCCACCTTGGAGAGCCAGAAAAACCAGAGAAGAAGAAGGACGAAAGCAAAGACCATGCAGACGACAGAGACGAGCACGAGAGCGGCGAGACCACCAAACAGATGGCTCGTGTGTCCGACAAGTCTAATGACGAACCAGGATCGTCGCCGCATGTCTATGGCTTCGCGGACTCGAAGGACTGCGTAGAAGAGAAAGATGAGACAGAGAATAACATTGGTTTATGTGTGTAACATCCGTGTTCCGAGTCTACCTTGTTGTATAAGTTATGTTGTATGAGTGTAGACCTTCGGGTTGTTGTATTGGATGATGACGTTATGAAAAGTTATTTCGGTTGATTTAAATTGGTGGTTATTAAATACATGATGCGGTATTTCATGTATCGATGATGTCGAATACATGATGAGGTATTTCATGTATTGACGGAATTTGACACATGATGAGATAGTTCATGTGTTGTTGAGGTTTTGAGCCATACGTTATTCCGTCACTTAGTTCTATTGAGTTAAGGATCTTGTGTCATTAGATCCTAATACGTGGCCGGGCTTATTGGGATTATGTGGTCTTTAATCCTAATGAGGGTGGTTAGGATTATGTGGTATTTAATCCTAACGGGGTGGTATTTAATCCTAACGGGGTGGTATTTAATCCTAACGGGGTTGGGTTACCGATTAGGATTATGTGGTATTTAATCCTAATAGATTGGTGACCGAATGAATCTTGTGGTATTCGATTCTGAGGTTGATCAAAGGTAAACCGAGTGAGATCTTGTGGTAATGGATCTCGCGGGACTTCGTTTGTTCGGATCATGTGGTATTGAACTCCGATAGACTTAGTCATCTTGTGGGACGTAGCTTATTGGGATCCTGTGGTATTGGATTCTAATGTGCTAGGTCGTTTTTGTCAAACTTAACTCATTCGAGTCAAGTGGTATTGGATTTCGATGGGTTAGTTGTTTTATGACCACATTGGATCTTCCAGTATTGGATTCGAGGATGTTATTGAACCAAGTACGGGACAATGTCGAGCTCAATTAATTGCCTTCAGGTTGTGATTTGTGTGGATTAATCATTTCGGGAATAAATTTGTGTTATTGGTTCAAAAAAGGGAAATTATCAAAAATTTGGGGATATTGTCAGGAGTTGAAGAAATAATTTGGGACGAAAGAATGTCTCAAATGTTTCAGGAAGTTTGGCGGAATCACTAAACCGAGAGAAAGAATTAACTAAATCATAAAAATTGGTTTAATTGAGATTGGTTTAGTGATTTGATTATGGTTTGATTATGGTTTGGTTTAATTTAATTAAACCAAAAGGCATAAATATCTCCTTCTTCAACTTTCTACACTCTTCTTCATCTTCATCACTTGGAAGTCTTGGGTTTGGGAAAGAGAGAAGAGAGAAAGAGTGAGAGAGAAGGAGAGATCTTGAGAAGAAGAAGGAGAAATAAGGAGAAAGGAAGGAGAAAGCGGTTGAAAAACAGAGTTTTGGAGCTGGATTCAGAGGTCCGATCGGTGTAGCAAACTAATCCGGTTTGAGCTGAAATTGTTTGTGTAAGTTCATCAATCTCTTTTCTATCTATCTACCAAATTTCGTCTGGTTTGATTGAGTACTTTGGAAGTTATGATTTTTCTCCCAAACCTGCTCTGTTTAGGATAACCCGCGACGGGTCCGAATTGAGAGAGTGTTTGGGCACTCAAATCGTAATGGAATGAGCTGAAACTTGGTAGATAGATTTTTGAGGGTTTTATCTTGAGATTTTCCAAATAAATTGCTCAAATATTGTCTAGAATAAGAGTTATGACCGGATTAGTAAATCTCTGTTTTTGAGAAGAAGGGATCCGAATTGGAGTTTTGGTGATCCGAGTATAGAGTTTGTGATTCATCATTTGAGAGTGTGTTTTGTGATATATTGACAGGAAATTAGTAGATATCTTGGTGGTGTGTTATGCCAAGAGAAGTCAAGCTTTGAGGTTCAAAATCAAAGGAACAATTGCGAATTGTTTTTTATATTCAATCGTTAAATCGAGGTGAGTACGTGATCATAGCGTAGCCATATGATCATTAGATTTTTGTGATTGATGTGTGATGTAGGATTTTCCATATGGGTGTGATTTATGGCTTGTCCAAATTGTGTGTTGTGATGGAGCTCTATCATAATATTCTTAGAGTGTTTGCATTGCATGTTAATTGCGGTAAGCCTATGATTATGTGTGTTTATCGCTGTGGGACGGGATGACCGCCTCACTAAGCATTATCAATGCTTACACACCTCCTTTGGTGCAGGTAAGGAGAAGTCTTGAACTTTGGAGCTCGTGGAACCAAGGTCGAAAGGAAAGGATGATCTAGGAGTTAAAAACGGGTTTTGAACCTTTTGGTTTTCGTATATCCAAATGTCCTTTGTTGCTAATATTTTGGACGTGTTAATATGCTTGTAATGGTGTTTTAAGGTTGCTTGTGAAAGGCTTTAATGGTTTGCATGTTTAGTTTTTATTTGGAGGCTACTGCTTGAGTTACTATTTTCGGGTTGCAGAATTAAAAGGTGGATCGATCGGTCCAGTTTTGTGTAATTTATGATCGACTGGGAAGGCCTCAGAACGATCGGTCAGAGGGAGGATCGATCGGTCCAGTTTATCGTAATGTTTTGTGATCGATTTGGTGAGGTTAGGATCGGCCGGTCCAAGTCAGATCGACCGATCCAATGGGTAGATCAATCGGTCCAGTTTAGCGTAACATTGTAGGATCGATTGTGAACCATTTTGATCGATCGGTCCGGTTCAAGATTGATCGATCGATCTTGATTTTCTTCTTGATCACATTTGGTTTTGAGATGTTGTTTGATGTCCAAGTAATAGTTAAATATTATCGCTTAAATGATTGGAAATTTAAATTAAAAAATAAAAAATAAATACCGGGTTTTTATCATTTTCCGCGCATCTTTATTTTCATACTCGGGATGGGGTGTTGCAATGTGTTTCGAAAACAGAGGGGTACTGCTGGCTCACGAGCTGAAGTAATCCTAAAATTCCGGGGTTTACCAAGACGACGACCTTATGGACTGCGGCGAAGTATGCGGTGAACTTCTCCGTTTCGTCATCGGAGATTAGGAGTGTTTGGTTATTGGTGAAGACAGAGGAAGACTGCATAGTTTCTTGCTTCTGTGTTTTTTTTTTGTTTTCATTGGTCTGTTTTATAATAAGAGCATTTGGTGATCAGCAGATCATTTGTAATGTATTGATGACCGTCCGATGAGATGTGATTTGACTTTTCTTATCACATACTTGATTTTATTTCATCCGCAATGCACACAAATGTCTATATTTTTAAATACTCAAATGTTATCTCCTGATGTTTTGATTTCGGGTTGCCTACATTACATTTCATAGGTCCAAATGAAGTTCAAAATGACATTTACGCCCCTGATAAAATGCGGACGGTGGTGTGGAAATTAGGAGTTGGGATCTGGGAAGCTTCCAGGAACATTTGTAACCCACAAATAACTTCTCATCTTGTTCGACTCCGGTAAATAATACATATTTTACTTTAATTGTTAAAGTGATTTTCACATTACAATGTTGAATACTTGTTTTAAACACTTGCAGAGATTATATGGTTTAACGACTAAACTGGCGATCGAAGCATTTTGTTGGAGTTAAAATTTCTTTTGATTGTCCGCATCTTTGTTTAGCAATAAACAAATCCCAATTAGTTGTTGTAAGAACCAATTCAACATTGGTTGTATGAACCAATCAATAAATAAACGTAAATTTAACCAGTAAAATAATATAACCAAAGCATACAGAAATCTAGTATGAAAAACACCCAAGGAAAAATTTATATATATCTTTAAATTGGCATATATCGAATGGCATCGGCGGATCTACGAAGATGAATAGGGGTTCACATGAACCCCTTTCTTTAAAAAAAAAGAAATAGTATGTCCATTAGATATAAAATATTTAGTTTATATATAAATTTTAGTAATAAAATTAGGCTACGGTTAAAGAATGCACCACTTTAAATTTGATGTTAGGGGTTCCCATATAATATTTTTTTTGGTTTTTTTGCACCCGGTCAAAATTTTTTATGGATCTGCCACTTCTTGATTTATAGGCTGTTTCTTTCACCCCAACTAAATAACTTAACTATTTGGAATATTCTTCATCATCTAGTTACCAATGTACAGTCTGCATAAGCTGGCTATAAGTTGTAATGTCACCGGTTTCATTATTTTAGAATTTTAAGAATAGTTTTCTACTTTTGTATATAACATCTTTTGTTGATTAATAAATTTAACTAAAAAATAAAATAACGTCATCGGTTTCATATAAATCGTATCGATTGTTCATCCATTTGAACTTTATTTCCATAATCCTTCAATTTTCATCCATAGATAAATGAAAAAAATAGCCAAAATGAACCCAGACTATTTGCTTTTAGCTTTTTCATACATGAACTGTGACACCCGGCGATTTCATACTTGAACCATCAATTATTTCAAATTTACTACCTGAACTACGATAATTTAGCAGATTCATACAAATCACTTAACGATCGTTTAACAGTGCTGACTCAGCCTCCAACGTAGTAGGGAAAACGGCCAAAATCAACCCACACTATTAGCGACACGCTTTTTCATACCTGGATTATGACACCTGACGTTTTCATAACTGAACTATAACATCTGGCGTTTTTTATACCTGAACTATGTTAATTTAGCCGATTCATACCCGGCGTTTTTTTTTATACCAAATTTTATTTTATTAATTATAACAGTTCAAATTATATGATTTGGTAGTAGAAGGTCTCAGAATCCAAAATTTATATTTTAGTTATATTTAGTTTTATAACTTAAAAAAGGAAATTTTGAAATATTTTGTAAGGATAATTTATTAACAAATAACATATTGCTACCAATATCATGCACAATTTATTTTAACATAATTTTGCTAAAATGGTTACTAATCTACCAGAATAAGTTTATAATTCTTTTAGATATAAAGCTTAAAATAACCAAAAATCTGAAAAATAAAATAAAATTTAATTATTATATTAGAAAATTGAATGTGTTATACTATGAAATTATAATATAGTTATTTGATTCAAGTACTATCAATATGTGCCGTAAAGTTTGGATATAAGTAATAGCTAGCAAAAAAAACTATATCAAAAATATCAGTGATTAAATACAAAAGATAATACCAAAATACACCAAATCATACATTTAAATTAAAAGCTAATAGCAAAAATACTTTTAAAAATTATAATAATGGTTTTTTATTTTTATTTCTATATCTACCATTAATATCAATTATTTCTATATCTGAAATTATAACAATTATAACATTAATATCATATTTTTAAAAAATATAGTTCACCAATTTAACATAGTTCAGGATTGTAAGTTAACATAACCGGCTAAATTAATTTTTCACCAAATTGTAAGTTAAGTAATTTGTATGAATCGGCTAAATTAACATAGTTCAGGTATGAAAAACGTTGGGTATCATATGAAAACGCGTATCGCTAATAGTCTGAGTTGATTTTGGCTGTTTTTCCTGTCACGTTGGCGGCTAAGTCAGAATCGTTAAACGATCGTTAAATGATTTGTATGAATCGGCTAAATTAACGTAGTTTAGGTAGTAAATTTGAAATAATTGATGGTTCAGGTATGAAAACGTCGGGTGTCATAGTTCAAGTATGAAAAAGCTAAAAACAAATAATCTAGGTTGATTTTGGCCGTTTTCCCATAGATAATGTTGGAGATTTAAGTGAAAGAGTGTCTTTTACTAACAATTGCAATTGTTGGTTATTTTATAAATGAACGGTTGCAAACGTTCATTACAACTTTTGAACCAATATAAATAATTGTTTTTCTGCATCAAATAGAGATGAGACAGAGAGGAACGGGAGATTCACGATAGAGAAAAAGAAATTTCTTTCTTTGGTCAAAATACAAAAACAAAACACAAAGCTATTTTGTATCTCTTGTGTCTTAGCCTAGAACAAGAGGAAACTTTGGTTGTCTTATCCTACAAGGGATTTCGTGTAACCCAAGACATTGATAAGGGTCGAAATACTCTTTAAAGAAAGTGCTCTCTTGCACGATTCAATCATTATCCAAGTTCATCGTTACGTTACAATCTCGGATATACATCGACCAGTGACTTTCGGGCCGATTTCCAGTCGATCTATGAGGACTCAGAAGACGATTAGCATACTGTTGGAAAGCCCCGACTCTCAGCTTTCCAGAGACATCAATTTCGTATCTATCGGAGTTACGAGTAAAAAGTTATCGACGATTCTGTAAACCGCGATTAACAACAGATGAACCGGTGACAACTGAGATGAACCGGTGCTGGATTTGCTTGCCTTAAAGTAGATCATGATTCCATTTAAAGTGATGTAAACGACGGCGGAGAGCCAGATAAACCAAAGAATAAGAAGGACGATAGCAAACGCGGCACAAACAACGGAGACAAGCACAAGAGCGGCTAGACTGCCGAAGAGATGGCTCGCGTGTCCAACGAGCCTCGGGACTAACTCTGGTCGTAGCCGCACATCAATGGTTTCCCTGACGCGAAGAACGGCATAGAACAAAACGAAGACAAAGAAACAGAGGAATGCGGCTTTATGTGTTTCGAAAACAGAGGACTGTTGGCTCACAAGCTGGAGTAATCCGGCGTTGACCATGACGACGACTTTGTGGACTGCAGATGAGTATGCAGTGAACTTCGCCGTTTCATCGCCGGAGATGGGGAGTGTTCGGTTATTGGCGGAAACAGTTTCCATATTTTGTATATCGTCAGTTTTATTCTCTGTTGTTTACTTGATCGATTTTTGTAAGAGAAAATTATTACTGATTATTCTGAAATCGAAGAGCCAATTTCGTCATTGAGACAAATCCACGTGGCATTGACGATTATCTGTGCAACGATCAAGATCTTACTTACTCTTTTCGCCACGAAGAAAGCAACGGTCTAGATCTTTTTAGTTACGGAAGGAAACGTGGTTTTGTTTCGGATGGCTTCGTTATGAACATCGGCCCTCTTCACTTTCAACTTATATCTAATTTTAAATGTATTTATTATTCCTTAGCCGACTGACTACATAGTACACTGTACATAGTAACATAACGCTGACATTAAATCAACTCACTAAAACAATCTTTAAGAAATCCGGCAGTAAACGAAAAATATGGTCGTCTTTATACGATGATTAATTTAGATCATGTCACCAATTTTAGTGCAAAGGATAGACTATTATTCAATCAATATAGATATTATTCTATAACAGACAATATACGAAATTAAAGCAACACTTGAAAATTCAATAGAATCAATAAGTTTATATTTTGTGAGTGATGCCAGTGGTTGAGATTGAGAAAAAGGTAGGAGCGAATTCGTCTTTAAAGCATTCATCCGCAGGATTTGTCAATTGCATTTGATCTAGAGATGTAACTCCCAACTGATTATCCTTGTAATAACATTTCATAATGCACGTCACGCAGGACGGAGACAAATGCAATGACGTGGAAATACAAAAAAATACAAAATTACAATTTTGAATACCTTATATATTATTTGGGGAATACACGTATAAATAAATCTTACAAAATGTTAATAATTACATCAAATTGGCATTACATTTAACAACAAACTAAAATTTCTCATTAAAGATATTTTGTCAATTAATTTTTATGTGATCATTTAATTATATATTAAATTAATTATTTATAATTTCTGTTTTAAATAATTTATTTATTTATTTTACTTTTTTGAAAAGAAGTTAAAAATAAATTTTGTGATTTAATTAAACACACTAATTAAATTAAATTAAATGTTGATTTAATTTTCTAAAAATAAGAGATTTGATATAGATTGTGATTTTTGAGGAAAAATTTTAACCGATTTAATTCTGTTTTTAGGTGCTAACAAAGATTCACAAAATTGATATTAAAATTTTCATAAAGTTTTGGAAGACTTAAAATTTTCTAATATCCTGATTTATAATTTTTGTATATTTTTCTATAATTGCAATTTGTCATGCTGTAGCACAAAATATATCCTAGTTATAATTATTTTGCATAGTTGAATTATAATTATTAAAAAAACAGCTTTTTGTAAAAGTTCCTGAAAATTTCCCATATTTCATTAGAACAACAAAAAATACTGATCAGGAAATGACTTTTTCTTGTATGGTGAAAAACTTACGTCCCCGTTTTATTAGTTATAAATCCTGAAAATTAATTATAATTATACGAAAAATATAAAAGAAAAATAATATTAAAAAGTAGTAATAGTGTTTCACTAAATGATTTTTTATAAGTCTGTATGCGTCATTGCATTTTCAAATAAAATATCATATCTTTTGTTCATACAATCAACCATGAGTGATAGTTATTAGTTAAATATAATACAACTAAATTATATCTCGTGTTATACCAAGGATTGATTTTTAAAAATTTAATATAAAATTTTTGGTTATAGTATTACAATGATTTTAATATTTAAATAATAATTTTGAATTAGCTTATTATTTGTCATTCAACAAATTAAATGTTACTTCTATAAATGTATTCTCCAAATATTAGTTAAAGGATATTAATTTCAACTATTTAATTTCAATACTAACACATTTTTACTTTTGATGATTTTTTCTTATTTGCTTTTTAAATTAATAATATTTTATATAAATGTTTACAAATAAATTTTTTTTTATAATTTTGTAGTGAAAATTTGAATTTTTTTAAATAATTTGAATTTATTTTTATTTATTTTGGAATCTATAAATTAGTTATTATTAATTTATATATTTACTACTTTTAAAATTAAATTTTTTACTAATTGATTTATTTTAAAAAAATTGAATAAAATTGAATATAGATTTTGTGAAGATTTTATTTTCAAATATGTATTTTTAATAGTAAAAATTAATTAAGTGTAATTTGAATAAAACTGAAAATAGATTTGGTGGATTTTATATTTAAATATGTATTTTTAATAGTAAAATTAGATTAAGTGTTTAGATATTTTTCATCTTGAATAAAAGTATTAAATGAATTTTCTCTCTTTGTTGTCTTACCGCCCTTGAATCCTTTTTTCTTTCTTCCTATTTTTACACTAGATCAAATTGGTAATATAAAAGAGTAAAATAAATAAATTTCAGATTCGCGTTTCGAATCATGCTCTCTACGGTGTTAAGAAATTATTATAGCCACTAGGCTAGTTTGCAAAGAAAAAACAGTAAAAAGAATTTAACAGAAGAAAAAACAGTATAAATATCAGAATAGTTAAAACCCCAAAAGAGAATTAATGGATGATGGTATTGCTTTTAGTAAGAAATGTATTAAAAAAATATTTGTTATTTGAATGTGTAATTATATAAAACATCTTATTGGTATTAATATGTAGTGTATGTTAATCCAATATATTGATTAGAGTGATTGTATTTTAGTTATCGTAAATGTTTTTTTAAAATAAGTAAAGTCATCTAATTAGGGGTAACAAGTTTTGTTAGTTGGTGACATCATGGTTAAAAGGTTGTCAACCATAGTTAGGGTATTATTTGCAGACACTCGGCGACACTCAATAGTAACTGGTACCGCACCCATGTTAACAATTGTTAATTTATTATAGTTGTTTATTTGAATCTCTGACATTTTTGGCGTACCTGTTTTTGCGAGCGTGTGTCATAGACTCATAGCCCTATTTTCGGAGATGTAGATCGACCCCACCAAACTAGATAACATGCCCGCTTTTTATTCAATCTTGTCTTGGCCAAGCTCGATACCGTTGTCGTAGAGTAAATAATCCTTTCCATCTTTCGTTTCAATCATGCCATTACTTGCTTCAGATACGTTGTCAGCTTCAAACCAATAGCTTCCAGAACTTTCTGTCTCATCGTTCTTCTTCATTTCTCCACCCGGCATATTTTCTAGAAGACCTATTAGAGTTTAACGATGCAAAAGCGTCTAAACCGAAAGCGTACCTTACGATGGTATCTATCAGTAGATATGACTTGGATGTAATCTGGATTGGAAGAAGTCAGGAAAGATATCACAAAGCGGATATCAACCACTTATCACCAGTCAAATGCCTCTCCAAGTTGTCCTCACTTTGTTCTTTGTTTTTGTCTTTCTTTGTTAGAATTCTTACGAACTCAACTGCTTACATTCTCTGTCTACAGTCTCTATCTTATATAGGACATACAGAGACATGTCCAAGAGACACAAACAATAGAAAGAAGCAACTGCTCGTTTAATAGAAATAACTTCCATAATTATCGGTTAATGAAATCGATTCGGTATTATTTCTTAATCATGAGCGTAACCGGTTCTTAAACCAACATCTCCCACTCGCATATGATAGTGGAAACAAGACTAGAACAATGTTAATTGTAGGAAAAACAATTTTGAGGACCATGATATGGAAATCATACGGCAAATGACTCGTGTGACCCCTTTCGAGCATACCTGCATTTTGGGAGCTAAAATGTATACTTGTTAAAGATACACATCTGCTACAACCCTAAGATGAAACATTCATATGTCATTATGTATCTCTGTTCCCCAAATCCATTTGTCATTTATATCTATCTTTATATACCTTATCCCTTAAGCATATATTAGACTTTCTCATACATCATGTGTTCACTATATTTAACTTCGTTTAAGTTATATAGTGGCTGGCCAGCAAACACATATGCTAAGATATAAGCAAATGATTTTGCCTTCCATCATCATGTCCATAAGTTATGAATTAACAGCTTTCTTAACATATCTCATAAAGCTAATTATTACATTGCCGTCGAAAAAACCATGTTAAAGTAGCAAACATTAACACATCCCTTTAAGTACATAATGGAAAAGTTCAAGGGTAACATTTAACCACAAATTGGTTTTATAGGAACTCACATTGCGAGAGATAGAGAAAAATAGATCACTCGCTTCCTATATGGTCATTCTAGCACATGTGGTATGACTCACATGTCATAGTTATTATCTTGCTCATATAGATTGTGTTGATTTAATAAATCAAAAATAACTATGTGGATCATAGTACTACTACTACTCTTAAGCACACTAGCACTTAAGTCATGTACTTATCCAGCTTTATCAAGTTTTTCATGATTCTGTGGTATCATGATCGGTACTAAAAATTTATACCTCATCTTAACTTATTTTAAGGCGACATTTATAAGAAATCTGAGGCGCTCTCCCACTGATGCCAAACTTATAATGTCTCATCATATATTTCCAAGGATTGATCGATTCCAATCCAGCCGTCATCAAATATATGGCGATTGTTCATGTGAATGAACCAATCTCAAACTTGATAACTCCTAACTGCGTAACTGTGTATAGTGGAAAATACCGACTAATGTATAACATGCTTTAAATATCATAAGGTATAAGAATAAATACAATGTCAAATAGCAAAGATTTTTAGTACATCACCTAGACACTACGCAAACCTAGAGCTCGAACGTGAGCATTAAAAACGTCTCTAGGAATAGGTTTTGTGAAAGGATCGGCTACCATCTTATGCGTAGAGATGTACTTTAATATCACTTTTTTCTTTGCTATAATGTCTCTTATGAAACTATGCTTGAGCTCAATGTGCTTTGTCCTTCCATGATACTTTGGATCTTTCATATAAGCAATGCAAGCTTGATTGTCACAATGAATCATAATAGGGTGCGAAGGATTTGGTGTAACTTTCAAGCTTTGCAGGAAACTCCTTAGCCATATAGCCTCTTGGACCAATGTTGAACACGCTATGAACTCAGCTTCCATGGTAGATAATGACATACAAGATTGTTTCTTACTGCTCCAAGTAATGGCACCATTACTTAGCAAGAAAGTATATCCTGAAGTTGATCTACGCTCAGCCCAATCAGCATTTGAGTATCCCATCAAATGTAGATTACTTCCTTGATAACACAAAGAATAATCCATCGTTCCTTTCAAATATCTTAGGATCCTTTTTACCGCCACCCAATGTTTCTTTCCGGGGTTTGACTGTTACCGACTTACCAAACCAACAACATAACAAATATCCGGTCAAGTACACATCATTGCGTACATCAAGCTGCCCACGGCACTAGCGTATGGGACTTTTTCCATCTCACTTTTCTCATCTGGGGTCTTAGGGCACATATTAAGGCTTAGGCCTTCAACTTTTGCGATTGAGTGTCAATAGGATTACACGTGTGCATTTTAAACCTTTCAAGGATTTTTTGAATGTATGACTCTTGTGAAAGAGCTAATAATCTCCTTGATCGATCCTGGTGTATCTTAACACCAAGCACATAATGTGCATCTCCTATGTCCTTAATCTCAAAATTAGAGGATAACCATTTTTTAACGGTTGTAAGGAGCTCCATATCGTTACTGGCCAAAAGGATATCATCGACATATAAAGATAAAATAACAAAAGAGTGTCGAGTCCTCTTGACATAGACACAATGATCTTCATTAATTATCACAAAATCATAAGATGTTACTGCTTGATAAAAACGAAAATACCACTGCCTAGAAGATTGGTTTAGGCCATATATAGAACGTTTGAGCTTGCAAACTTTGTTCTCTTGACCTTTTACTATGAAACCAACTGGTTGTTCCATGTAAATATCTTCTTCTAGTTCACCATTAAGAAACGTAGTCTTAACGTCTATCTGATGTAATTCTAAATCTAGTCCCGCAATATTGGATAAAATAAGTCGAATAGAGGCAAACCTCACCATAGGTGAAAACGTTTCCTCATAATATATGCCTTCTTGTTGAGTGTATCCTTTCACTACCAAGCGTGCCTTATATCTATCTATGGATCCATCCGCCTTATATTTGATCTTAAAAACCCATTTATTTCCGATTGCTTGTTGATCATGCGGAAGATCCACCAAGTCCCAGACATGGTTTATTTTCATAGATTCTAGTTCTTCTCCTATAGCATCGATCCATTCATTTGAGTTTGGGCAAGAGAGAGCCTCAAAAACAGATTTAGGCTCTAAGTCATCATGCAATGCCACCATAAAAGCTTCCCCTTCGATCTCAAAACGACATCGAGGAATCTTACCACGGCTACTTCTACGCATTTCAAACTCTTTTGATTTCATCATAGAAGAATTATCAACCAATGTATTTCTCCCACTAAGTTGAGGCAGTTCATTTGAACTTGCATCAACTTCCATAGGTTGGATAGTAGGAGAAGTATCCTCTGGGTCAATTATTTCTGTAAGATGGAATCCTTTATCAATCTCACCCTTCTTAGGAAAATCATTTTCCAAAAACGTAACATCTCGTGATTCGATCTCTGTTATACTTCCGTCAGTTTGTTCACCGATTAGCACATACCCTTTAGAGTGCTCAGAGTATCTTATAAAGATACATTTCTTTCCTCTAGGACCTAGTTTTCCATGAGGATGAGAAGTATCGCGAACAAATGCTGCTGAACCCCATGGCCTTAAATGTGTAAAAACAGGTTTTCTTCCTGTCCATAACTCATAAGGAGTTGAAGTAACAGATTTGGAGGGTACGAGATTAAGAACATAGGCAGCAGTAAGCAATGCATCTCCCCAATAAGAAACAGGAAGATTAGCTTGCGCCATCATTGATCTAACCATCTCAAGGAGCGTTCGGTTCCTTCTTTCCAATATACCGTTTTGTTGTGGTGTATGTGGGGTAGTTAATTGTCTAACAATACCCTTTTCATCACACAGTTCTTTAAACTGTTCAGATAGATATTCATCACCTCTATCAGTTCTTAGGCATTTGATGGTCTTATCCAATTGATTTTCGACCAAAATAACATAAAGTCTAAAACACTCTAGTGCTTTGACTTATGAGAAATCAAGTATACATGCCCGAACCTAGTGTAATCATCTGTAAAAGTGATGAAATACGAAGCTCCATGTCGTGCCCTCACATTCATCGGACCACATATGTCTAAATGAATTAATTGCAATGGATATTCGGCTCTGGTTGCCTTTCCAAATGGTTTTCTTATTGCTTTTCCGGCAAGACATGATTCACATGTGTTTAGATCGATTTGGGCTAGTGAGCCTAGGAGGCCTTCTTTTGCCAACCTTTTTATTCGATCAGCTCCTATGTGACCAAGTCTTGCATGCCACATATCTATATCATTCTTAGTAGAACTTGTGACAAATGAAAAACAATCTTTATTAATACTAGCAGTATTTGTATTGCCATCAAGTACAATGAAACCATCATATGTGTAACCAGAACCATAAAACACAGACCCTAAATAAATTTGTAAACCCATGTCATAGAAGTTTAAACTTAATCCTAATTTAAGCAAAGCCGAAACAGAGACGAGGTCCTGACGTATTTCAGGAGCATACAAGACGTCATGTAGAATAAGGGTTTTGCCACCGCACATATGTAATTGGCAAGTACCAATACCTATCACGGCAACTTTGGTATTTTTTCCTACATATAACCATCTTATATCTTTAGGGATGTGTCGGTACTCCGTAAACGCCTCACGACTTCTAGCTACGTGGTCTGTTGCACCTGAGTCTACAATCCACAAAGGATTAGATTCAGCAAGCATGACACAACTAGAAACATAAGCATATTTACTAGATATATTCAAGGATAATACCTTCTTTGCCTCAGTGCATTCACGAGCAAAGTGACCTAATGCGTTACAATTGTAACATTTTATTTTGGCCTTATCCTTTCTCCCTGTTTTCTTTCCACGCTTAGCGTGTCTCTTTTGCTTTTTTAGGATTAGGTTGTTCGGAAGCCTTATTACCGAAGTTTCCTCTCTTGCGTTTCATGCCTGAGCTTGAACTCACATAGTTGGCTTCATTGAAAGGTCTAGCAGCTTCTAAGCGCTCATCCACTAACTCAAGATGACGTGAAATGTCTTCGAACGTCTTGACATTTTCATTGTGAGTCATCTGAATTTCCATATGGTCCCAACTTTCTGGTAATGAGCGGAGAACGGCTTGTACTTGCTGTTCGTCAGACATGATCTGGCCAGCAGTTTTAAGCTCTCTAATCATGTTAGACATGACTCTAAGATGCTGCCTCATCGATTGATTTGGGCGCTTCTTATAATCATTAAACTTTTGATTAAGTCTCCTAACCTTTGTTGCAGATGTTGCACCAAATTTCTCTTTTAAGGCTTCCCATATACCTTTCGCAGTTTCGTACTCCTCAAACTCACACATGAGATCATCTTGCATACAACTCAACAATGTAATGTGAGCGATGCTATTCTTTCTTTCCAAAGCATTATATGCCTCTTGGTTTCTTATGTGTTGAGCCGTAGTACCCTGCTCAGGTTCTTCCATGAGATGGAAAAGAGTCTCTTTCACCTCTTGCTCTTCAAGGACATACTGGACTTTACGATACCAAATATCGTATTGTCACCCTCTAGTTTGTCTCCTCTGTTGAGCTCAACAATTATGTTCTTACAAGCAGAAGACATCCCTGCTTTTAACAAGACATTCCTTTGTGTTTTCCAATACACTACACATAATCTTACAATGAACACAAATTAATTCATAATAATTCGATACATAACACAAGATCGAGAGTTCATTATGTTCCCAATCATCACCCATGTTATAATCTGATTATAATAAATTAATTTATTTCATGTAAAATTTCAAGTTCTGATCATAATCAAAACTCCCACTATCTCATTGTATAAAAAGGAAATGAAACATTAATTTATACGTGATGACTATAAATCATTGATATTTTTCTTACGAAAAATAATCAAGTTAACATATATGTTTCTACACAATTCTATCGATAAACTTTCGACACCTCTAACTTTCTATATGCTTAACCAAATCGTGCATGAAATGTATCGTTGGAAAGATATTTTCAATATCTATGCATGGACATCAACAAAACATGACAATCTGAAATTACTACAGAAAGTTATGAGCGAAACAACAGTTTGATATTTTGCACATATGTTTGCATCTGTTCGGCCGAAACATTTTGACCGCCATATCTCTCTGTACACATAGCCAAAATTTTCCGTCTATATACCAATGGAAAGATAATTTCATTATCTACGCACAAACACCGAAATCATTTGATTACGATATATCGTCAGAGAGTTATGGGTAAAACAATACATTCGGCTTTTAACCATATATTTTTCATCTGTTCGGCCGAAAACTTTCGACCGCCATATCTCTCTGTGCACTTAGCCAAAATTTGCGTTCTATATACCGATAAAAATATAATTTCATTATCTACGCACAGGTACCAAAATCATTTGATTTCGATATCTCTTCAGAGAGTTATGGGCAAAAAGTAACATTCGGCTTTTAACCATATATGTTTGCATCTGTTCGGCCGAAAACTTTCGACTGCCATATCTCTCTGTGCATTTAGCCAAAATTTATGTTCTGTATACCGATAGAAAAGATAATTTCATTATCTACGCACAGGTACCAAAATCTATCGATTCTGATATCTCGTCAGAGAGTTATAGACAAAAATAACATTCAGCTTTTAACCATATATGTTTGCATCTGTTTGGCCGAAAACTTTCGACGGCCATATCTCTCTGTTTACTTGGCCAAAATTTGCATTCTATACACCGATAGAAAGATAATTTCATTATTTACACATAGACCGAAATCGTTTGATTTCGTTATCTCTTCAGAGAGATATAGACGAAACAAACATATATACCAGAACTGCAACCAAGTGGCTCTGATACCAATATTAGAGTTTAACGATGCAAAAGCGTTTAAACCGAAAACGTATCTTACGATGGTATCTATCAGTAGATATGACTTGGATGTAATCTGGATTGGAAGAAGTCAGGGAAGATATCACAAAGCGGATATCAACCACTTATCACCGGTCAAATGCCTCTCCAACTTGTCCTCACTTGGTTCTTTGTTTTTTTGTCTTTCTTTGTTAGAATTCTTACGAACTCAACTGCTTACATTCTCTGTCTACAGTCTCTATCTTATATAGGACATACATAGACATGTCCAAGAGACACAAACAATAGAAAGAAGCAACTGCTCGTTTAATAGAAATAACTTCCATAATTATCGGTTAACGAAATCGACTCGGTATTAGTTTTTTAATGATGAACGTAACCGGTTCTTAAACCAACAAGACCTTCCAGGAAATTTAGTCGGGCGTAGCATCCATAACTGACACTAGCACCTCTGCCGTAAGCCAAGGCGGCTTCAGCTGCAGTAGCGAACGTTCTAAGCCAAAGTCGTTTGCTACGGCTCGAGTTTGCACAACGGTGGCTCACTGGTTCACGTATTTCAGCAACCCATCTACCCCAAACCCTTTGTCGAACACCTCTAAACTGACAAACCGGGGTTAGAGTTAAGGTTTCATATAAGGGGATCGGGGGCAAGAAGAAGACGAAATGAAAAATGAGAAGTGGTGTTAGGTTTTAGAATATACAGTCTGCAATTCTGCATAGTTAACCAATATACATTCATTCTTTTAGAATTCAAGAATAGTTTTCTACTTTTGTAAATAACATCTTTTGTTGATTAATAAATTTGAAAGCACGATTACTCGAAATAGGGGTTTTCGGCTTATACAAGCCTGGACAATCACCAATGGGGATGGTAGTTATACGAACAGAATACCTGTGATTTAAAATACCCAAATAATCGATCCGTCAACTTCGTCATATCTAGACAAGCCCTCCGTCTGTGATTTCATACTTTGACCCAAAATCCGTTAGTTAAAGTATGACTTCGCATCGTTAATCTATACGACGACGTATTATCTTTAGCCAAAACGACTTCATGCAAACTCAAAATTAGGGCTCCTCGTCGAAACCCTACCAATTTTACTTCCAATTTTCTCACCAAATCTCACTTATTTCTTCTTCGTTTCTTAAAAAAAATGATAGGCGACCCTAAACCTGTATTCAAAATCAACTTTGGCGGAACTTTCGAAACCCTAAACGATGGAAGCGTTATTTACAATGGTGGATTAACGCAAACCATTGTCACGGAGGCTCGTTCCTTGTTCATGGCGATGATTCATGAACTTCATGTGTCCTTGTATCGACAGAGGGTTTGGTATAAATTACCTTACGAAGATATCAAAGACTTGAAAATCATATGCAACGGTAGTGACAATTTCGATAGGATGTGTGAGGTTACTACATGGGTTAAAGTGATAGATATTTACATGGAAAAAGAAGAGAATGATCAGAGTCGTCCAGAGTTTGAAGAACCCAGAGTCAATGAGGCGACAAATTGTGAAGAACTCAGAGTCAATCAAGTTACAAATCGTAAACGCCCAACTGAGTTTGAAGAGGAAGCGAGGGTTGAAGCAGTTATTGTTGAAACCTAAGATGATATCGAACCTGAAGGTTTACCTACGAGTCCGAATTATTCAGATATTGAAGAAGATGCGAATGTGTACGAAACGTGGGAAAGAGGAAGTGGTGAGTTGAAGATACGACAAGTCTTCACATCTGTAGAAGAGTTCAAAGAAGTCGTTCTAGACTACGCATTGAAAGGGGGATGGAACATAAAATACGCGAGATGGGGACCTAAAAAATCTGAAGCGATTGTGGAGTTGAAGGTGAACTCCGTTGTCCTTGGCGGATATATTGCTCATACGATGAATCAATCGATTGTTGGCTGATGAAGACATTCTATGAAAACCACACTTGCATCAAAGATGGACGTCGTAAGTTGTTAACGGAGAATATCATTGCTAAGGTTTTCGTAAATGAGTTGCGAGGTGCCCTGGAATGCCACCAAAATTGATGCAGCAGAAAATAGAAGAGAGCTACAATATGTCCGCTTCGCATGACCAATGTAGGAAGGCAAAGAAAAAGGCTTTGGACATCATACAAGCAGAGTATGATGAGCAATATTCCAAGATTAAGGACTATGAAATAGAAATCCGCAAGTAAGTATTTTCTGCTATGTTTTGTAGGAATCCAGAAATGGTTTGTTGGCTTTAACTAACTCTTTGGGTTTGTGGTGTATAGTTCTAATCCAGGTTCCACAGTTGACTTTCGTACAATGATGATAGATGGTCCATTAGAGGTCTTTGAAAGGTTCTATGTCTGCTTTGCTGCACTCCGCATATCTTGGCTTGAGTGTTGTCGTCCTGTAATTGGGATTGACGGATGTTTTCTAAAGAATGGGACTAAAGGCCAGTTACTTGCAGCTGTTGGTAGAGATTCCAACAACCAGATATATCCCGTAGCATGGGCTATAGTTCAGGTGGAGGACACAAATTCTTGGCTGTGGTTTATATCAAAACTGAAAGAAGACTTGTTACAAGGTAATGGTGATGGATTTACGTTGATTTTAGACAGACAAAAGGGTCTCCTTATTGTTGTGGAGCAGTTGTTGCCTTCTGTGGAGCACCGAATGTGTGCTAGACATATTTATGGTAACATCAAAAGATATCATCCGAAAAAAGGGAGGATGAAGAGGTTGTTTTGGGATATTGTAGAAAGCTACACTCAGGTTGATTACGAAGCTAGTCTACAAAGAATGAAAGAGTACGATCTTGGTGTTTACGAAACACTTATGCAGAGGAATCCAAGATGTTGTATTAGGGCATTTTTTAAAACAAAAAGTTGTTGCGAAGATGCTCTGAACAATTATTCAGAGAGCTACAACAACACTTTGGAGAAAGCTAGGTCCATGCCTTTGGTTGAACTTTTGGAGACTATGCGAAGGCAAGCAATGGTGCGCATAGAGATAAGACGAGAGAAGTCATTGAGGTATAAAAGCAAATTCACTCCTAGAGTGGGGAAACTTATCAAGTAAGAGGAAGGTTTTAGGAGAGATTGTCGGACAATTCGAGGACTTACTGGCTTTTTTGAAGTTGTTGATCAAGGTACTTCATACAAAATCAATATGTCATTGACAACATGTACATGTAGAAGATGATATTTAACAGGGATCCCTTGTCGTCATGCCTTGCGGGTTATTCTCGACAAGAAATTGAATCCAGAAAATTATGTGGCCAAATATTTTTTGACAACAGTATAGCAGAAGCAATACAACTACAACATTACACCTCTCGTTGGAGTGAAGTATTGGATATCTTCAGGTGAACCAACTCTACAAGCACCTCCAAGGGAAGTTTCTAAAGGGCGTAAGAAGAAGCCACAGAAGAGAATCAGAGGTATAAATGAGTCTCCAACAAAATGGAAGAAGATAACCACACATGGACGGACAATGCATTGTCACCGATGTGGTTTTACTGGGCATTACCAGTCCAAGTGTGATAATCCAGGTATACCTACAAAGCCTCCTAAAGCTAAGAAGAGGAAGAACTCGGCGGATGTTTTGGAGTGTCGCACACTCGATGTTGGAGAGGGTCTGAGCCAACCAATTCAAGAGGATGTTTGATTGTGATGTTTTTAACTTTCAAATGTTTTAGGATAATAACTATGGTCATTTTGGTGATTTTGGGATTGTGCTGCTTGAAACTTTTTGGTTTAATGCAGTTTAGTATCAACTATTTTGTGTGATTTTCTTGGTTTGATGTTCTTGTTAGAATTTAAAATGGAGCATAAGAAATTGCTCGTGCTTATTAGTTATATAGATTGTGGTCAAATGACAATAAATGAAAAATAAATTAATAAAAACCATCAAATGTAAAAATTATTATTATATTTTTAGAATGCTCAAATAAATATTATATATACTATGTGGGAAGAACGAGACAAGAACAGCTGGAGCTTCTAGTTCTGCCGCTAGTATTGTGGCATAGACAGAAGAAGTGGTTTTTAAGGATTGTTGATGATAAAGAAAATAAATGTAATCTTAAGAAAGAAAGTATTTAAAAAAAAAAAGACAGGCGGTGAGACAATAAATCGTAAATGCTCTTTGTGTGGAGGAAGAAGAAGATTTAATTCAACAGTTAAAAGTTAAAACGTAGAACGAAATCTTTTATATTATTGGATTCATTGCTAGGATTTTAAAGAAAAGAGAGGTATACAACCACGTCATATTTTTATCATACGGTGTCATTTTTATTTAAGCCAATATGTTGTCGTACAAGTTAACGATGCAAGGTATACAACAACGTTAGATTCTGTCGGTCGTTGACTAACGGATTTTGGGTCAAAATATGAAATCACGGACGGAGGGCTTGTCTAGATATGACAGAGTTGACAGATCGATTATCTGGGTATTTTAAATCACAGGTACTCTGTTCGAGTAGCTACCATCCCATTGGTGATTGTCCAGGCCTGTATAAGCCGAAAACCCCTCGAAATAGTATGGATGTGAAATAGACCTCAAGAAAAAAAAAAGTTAAAAGAATGATTCTCTTTTATTAATCTTTAGAAACTATCTCAAAACCAAACACTTGATTTTTTTACTATTTGGCAGAACTCTTTAAATACTATATATATGAATAAGCTACGTATCTCTAATCCTACTATGATTTGCTAACTCCAAATCCTAAATAGATAATACTAAATATTCATGCCTATCTTATCTCTAAACCATATCTCGGTTTAGTGATTATTTGGACAACATAGTTTGGAATTAACCAACAAAATTTAATTTAAAAAAATAAAAAATAACGTCACTGGTTTCATATAAATCGTATCGATTGTTCATCCATTTGAACTTTATTTCCATAACCCTTCAATCTTCATCCATAGATAAACCACGGATATCAAACCTGTGACAACTGAGGTGAACCGGTGCTGGATTTGCTTGCCTTCGAGTAGATCATGATTTCATTTAAAGTGATGTAACCGACGGCGGAGAGCCAGATAAACCAAAGAATAAGAAGGACGATAGCAAACGCAGCACAAACGACGGAGACGAGCACAAGAGCGGCTAGACTGCCGAAGAGGTGGCTCGCGTGTCCAACAAGCCTCGGGTCTAACCCTCGTCGTAGGGGCACGTCTATGGCTTCACAGACGCTTAGAACGGCGTAGAATAAAACGAAAACACAGAAACAGAGGAATGCGGCTTTATGTGTTTCCACAACCGAGGACTGTTGGCTCACAAGCTGGAGTAATCCGGCGTTGACCATGACGACGACTTTGTGGACTGCAGAGGAGTATGCAGTGAACTTCGCCGTTTCATCGCCGGAGATGGGGAGTGTCAGCTTATTGGCGGAAACAGTCTCCATATTTTGTATCTTCGCAGTTTTTTTGTTTTTTGTTTTTGTATAATAGGAAACAAAAAAATATGAGTTAGAAATGCAAGAATAGGTGAAGAAGGGACAGAAAATGGTTAAATGAAAAAAAAACCGCGCCTATCGATTTTATAAGAGCATGCGACTCGTTAATATTCCACGTTGCATTTAGATCAAAACAAAGAAAAGATAAATCTTGTTGTTAACATTCCACGTGGCATAACTTTTGGTCTTTTAACATGATCTGTGCAACGATCAAGATCTTACTCTGCTTGGCTCTTTTTTTTTTTTTTTTTTTTTTTTGGCCTCAGATTGGCTTTCTCTGGTTGCCACTTGGGCATTTTCCAGTTTCCAGTTTCCAAAACTTTCTACTTATATTTAATTTTTAATTTATTTTTACACCTTAGCCGACTACATAACTTTGACATTCTTAACATTAAAACAAAAAAGAACCCAAAAAAAAAACCTTTTGTCGACAACAACAAAAAAACGAAAAACATTAACTGATCCGGAAATGACTTTTTTCTTGGGATTGTATTTTAGTTACAAAGAATATACGGAGTATTTGTTTTCAAATAATATGAATGAATTGTGTTTACATCCTAAAGTTTAAACATAAATTTGATTTATCATGTAATTGAGATTTAAAATAGGCATTATGTACTTGTAATATATTAAAATGAATAAATAGTTAATGCAATTTAAATATATTTTTTTGTAATTTTAGTATGATTATAGACTATGAAATGAAGAGCAAATTATAATCAATATATAGATTTCAATCTTAAACAACCAAAAAAATGAAAATACTGAATTTGTCGATTTGTTTTTTAATTTAATTTATTTTGAAAAGTATAAATCAGGATATTATTCTAGCAACTTTTTATTAATCCCTTCAACGTTTATCACTTCGGAGCTTTTGCAGGAAAAAAAAACAGACAAAAAATTATGTAGTCTGTGTGCTTATATATAATTTGAATATTGTTAATTTATATATTATTATTATATTATTATATGGTGTTATTATTATTATTATTATTATTATTATTATTATTATTATTATTATTATTATAGTTCCTACCCGCCATGCCATTTGTTAATTTATGTTTGATGAATGCTGCAAAAAAAAAAGTAGCTTTTATGAACAAGAAAAATAGAATTATTAAATTTTTTTCTTCCAATTCTCATTGTTTAATATAATCTACACTGGATCGAATTGGTAAAATAAAACGGTAAAAAAAAATTAATAGAGAAAATAGTAAAAAATGGTGGAAAATAGTTAAAACATGCAAAAGATAATTAATGATACATAAATAGATGATGATATCGTTTTTGTATTTATTGTACCATTTTCAATAAATCATTATATATATAGATATACACATATATTTGTTTGTTGGATAATCATTTAAACGGTACACTTTTTACCACAACAATTAAATCTTATCAATCAAATTCGTTATTTTACTGATCAAATCTTTTTTTACATTTTATCTCAGTATTCGTTTGATTGGTGCTTATTCAAGGGATATATTCTTTACCATTAGAACAAAATGTTATCAACCAAATTTGTTATCTTACCCCGAAAGCATAAATGTTTATTTTAATAAGAAACTTTTTATCAGAAAATGTTATTTAAAAAAATGGAAACTAGAGTGGCTAGACCGCTGATTAGTCATTCATTATTTTGATATATGTTTACGAGATATATTTTTATCAGAATTTTTTTGTGAAACCTTGTGATGATTTCGAGAACAAGTGGTGAAAAAATATTATTCTGAGTTTGTTAAAATCACGTGTGAAAAATGAACCCAGATGTGTTGGTTTATAAGTTTAAAATATCATTCAGTTTTGTATATTTTATATTAGTGTTTCATTTACTTGATTTTTATAGAAAATATTATTTTAAAATTTTTACTTAATTTCAAATTTATTTGATTATTCACAGAAAAATATAAATCAAAGATTTGTGCATCATTCTTTTTTTTCAAAAATTTGACGATTAATTTATATAAAAAATATAATCAAATAGAAAAACAGTGTAATATAATATTATCTTCGGGTATAATACTATTAGAGTCTACATATCTTGGTTTAGCTATATTGGTTATTGTTGGTTTAGCTTTAGACTCAGTTTAGTTGTTGTATTTAAGAACTCGTCTACTGTTGATTAAAGTTGAATGAAGAAATTTTATCAGAATACTAAAATTAACATAAGCGGTTCTAAGTGAATGTTAAACCAGCAAAACAAAAACTAAAAAATGAATCACTAAACTCATGTACATAGTACTTTGATATTCTCCCTCAAGATTGGGGAAAGATATTCGAAAGATCCATCTTGCCACTATTTTACCGTCAACTCCTTTCGTTCATTATGAAATGATGACCGTCCGATGATTAAAATCTTCCGTGACTTGACTTTTTAATATTGTTGGACTGCTTTGGGAAAACTCGAAGGATTAATTACTACTAAAAATGACTAACAATTATTAATTACTACAAAACCAAACTAACACTCCATAGAACAAGATAGAGAGAAAAAAAACATAAAATTATAAATTAGACATAAAATTCAATTTTAGATTCATTATTTCCCTTCGAGATTTTTTGAAATCCTATTTTATCTTCAATAATAATAAATTATTATTATTATTAATAATCTTCCACCAAAAATGTTTCACAGATAAAAATTATCTAACTATCCAAACATCACTAGGTAGGATGGAATAGATAGTGGATAAACATTGGTATTGAAAGGTAAATATATGGTTCTCAAATCTTAGGTTAGAAGAAAGAAAATCAATTGAAACATTACCAGATGTAGACATTGCAGCCATGTTACCATTCTCAGTAATGGAACCAGATGGAAAAGGAGAAGACTTCTCTTGAACTTGAACATGGACATTGAGCTGTTGAACCAATGATTGAACCTGGTCTAGACTAAATTTACTGAGATCCAGACTTATGTTACTCCCTCTAGTAAAAGCATTTGCCATTGCATTAGTCTTTATATTTTGATACTGGAACTGAGATTGTTGAGAAAAGTCTGGTCTTGGTCCTGTTTGATACTGACCTCGATCAAAATTCTGTTTTAGTTCCACCTTGTGTCCTGGAGGATATCCATGCAACTTATAACACTTCTGAATAGTGTGTCCAGTGCGACCATAGTGAGAAGTGTTATACACTTATGTTGAGGTCTAAAATTGTTGTAAGCCACTGCATATGCTGTGTTGTCAGTCACTCCATTATATGAACCATCAATCATTTCTTGTGTGTTATTATAGACCCTGAGTTCTGAAAGACTACATTCTCCATTTTTGCAGATGGTCTAATAGATTTCTGACGCTCATCTTGTGTAACCATGTTGAAAACATTCTCAATAGTAGGAATAGGTTTTAACATCAAGATATGACGTCTTGTTGGTTCATAAACCTCATTCAATCCCATCAAGAATTTTGTTACTCTGCTCCTTTGCTGTAATTTCTCTAGCTGCATTGCATTCACATTTTCCACAAGTACATTGAGGAAGTTCTACATAGTTCTTATACTCTTCCCAAAGAGTAACTAACTCAGTATAGTATGTGTTAACATCCATAAATCCCTGCTGAATAGAACTCAATCTCTGTTCAATTTCATAAAC
Source organism: Boechera divaricarpa (assembly GCA_026770425.1). NCBI lineage: Eukaryota > Viridiplantae > Streptophyta > Magnoliopsida > Brassicales > Brassicaceae > Boechera > Boechera divaricarpa. Next base: position 9,380,259 of record CM049182.1, on the reverse strand, counting down.
TCTAGGTTCAATTTCATCTTGCTTAAACGTAGACATAAGATTCTTCCAAATTGATTCAGCAGTAGACATGAATAAGAGACTCTGACCTATCTTCTTAGATACAGAGTTCATAAGCCAAGTAGCAACCATATCATTACATCTAGACCATGATCCAGTATCACGGTGATTAGCAAGGGGTTTTGGGATTGTACCGTCGATAAATCCGAGTTTATTTCTGACATTGAGCGCCATACGAACATATCGACGCCATGAATGAAAGTCAGATCTAGATGTTAATCGATCTGAAACAAGAATCAATCCTGCATGGTCTGTTCCGTGCAAGAAGAATGGGTTTTCATATTGATATGTGGATTAGTGATTATAACTAGTTACATGAGCTGGTTGATGATTCGATTCCATTGTTTGAGTAAGAATCAAAAATCAAAGAAAAGAATCATGTCGAAAAATGAAAGATGACAACGATTTCAAGGTCAAAGATTAGAACAAAATCAGAAGCAATAAGAGCAAAAAAATACAAGAAATAAGCTCAATGAGCTTAAGAATCAATCGAGCTACAGAATCTGAGTACCAATTGCTGAATTGAAGCACTCATGGAAGCTCAAGATGAAGATAACAATGGCGGAAGTTTTGGCTGCTCTGATACCATATTAAATGAGAGAACGAAAAATTAAATTGTATCTTCATTAATTAGTAAAATATGTACAAATAAGTATTTATATACAATTATTCCTAACTAACACTTCAACTAACTCTATACTGTATTATGTATACAAGTATACATATGTACAAAAGACTCTCTATACTCTAACAGACGACTTTGTGGACTGCAGAGGAGTATGCAGTGAACTTCGCCGTTTCATCGCCGGATATGGGAAGTGTTAGGTTATTGGCAGAAACAGTCTCCATGTTTTGTATCTTGTCAGTTTTATTCTCTTTTGTTTTCATGATCGATTTTTATCGGAGAAAATTATTACTGATTATTCTGAAATCGAAGAGCCAATTTCGTCATTGAGACAAATCCACGTGGCATTGACGATTATCTGTGCAACGATCAAGATCTTACTTACTCTTTTCGCCACGAAGAAAGCAACGGTCTAGATCTTTTTAGTTAAGGAACATAGGTCCTCTTCACTTTCAACTTATATTTAATTATTTATTTATTTATCATTCCTTAGCCGCAGGATGTGTTTTTTGGTAACATCCTTAGCCGCAGGATTTGTTAATTGCATTTGATCTAAGATATTTAACTCCCATCTGATTATCCTTGTAGTAACACCTTCCATAATGCATATACGACGGAGACAGACAGAGACAATGACGTGGGAATACAAAAAAAGTCCAAAAATTACAAGCTTGAGGCTGCCCCCATCTTCTCATTTGCATAGTTAAATTATATTTATTAAAAAAAAAACTTTTTGTAAAATTACAAGCTTGAAGCTGACCCCAACTACTCATAATGCATATATTTTGTATCTTCTCAGTTTTATTCTCTTTTGTTTACTTGATCGATTTTTATAAACAGGAAATCGAAGAGCTTTTAGACAAATCCTTGAGAGAACGATTTTATCTGTGCAACGATCAAGATCTTAATCTTCTCGCCACGAAGAAAGCAACGGTCTAGATCTTTTTAGTTACGGAAGGAAACGTGGTTTTGTTTCGGATGGCTGCGTTATGAACATCGGTTCTCTTCACTTTCAACTTATATTTAATTTTTAATTTATTTATTATTCCTTAGCCCACTGACTACATAGTAACATAACTTTGACATTAAAGCAACTCACTAAAACAACTCTCTCAAAAATTCGGCGGTATCGAAAATATTGTCGTCTTAATACGATGATTAATTTAGTTCATGTCACCAACGTTAGTGCAAATGATAGATTATTATTCGAACAATATATATTATTCTATAACAAACAATATACCAAATTAAAGCACTTGAAAATTCAATATAATCAATAATTTTATATTTTGTGAGTGATGCCAGTGGTTGAGTTGAGATTGAGAAAAAAGTAGCCTGTCCCCATATTCTCAATTTGCACAGTTAAAAAATTATAATTAAAAAAAAAAAAACTTTTTGTAAAAGTTCTTCGACGCTTCCAATCTCCTAAATATTAATTGAGAATCATTTTAACAAAATAACATTATGTTTACGTGGAATATTACAACACTGCCATGCTGACGTGTCGTCTCCAGAATGATTATCAGAAAATGTATTTTATAGGACATTAGTTACTAGACTAATTACATAATATGTCATTAGATCAATTATATATAAACTGATTTTATTTTAAAGATTATAATCTTACCTAAATTAGTTTTATTTATTTATGAAAATTAGAATAAATAATATTCTATAAAATTATAGCTGATTTTATTGTTTCCTAAATTTGATTTTTAAAATTCTATTTTAAAAATATATTGTTTTAACTAAATAATTAATTAGTAACATAATTATGTAAAACTTTAAATTTAGAATTCAATTATTTATACAATAATATACTATTAAAATATTTAGAAATATTTATTAATTTTTTATTTTTTAAAAAAATATTATAAATATCTTATCCCGCGTTATACGCGAGAATCGCCTAGTATTTCATTAGAGCAACAAAAAATACTGATAAGGAAATGACTTTTTCTTGTAGGGTGAAAAAATTACGTCCCCATTTTATTAGTTATAAATCCTGAAAGATTAATTATAAAATTAACTATACAAACAAAATAAAAGAAAAATAATATTATAAAAGTAGTAAGGGTATTTCACTGAATGATTTTTTATCAAATGAGATCAAAAATTTTATAAGTCTGTATACGTCATCGCATTTTCAAATAAACTATCATATCTTTTGCTCATATAATCAATCATGAGTGATAGTTATCTAGTTAAATATAATACAATAATGATTGATCGTCCATTATTTTGATCTCATTCGATAAAACTAAACACCGTTATTTTTTTTTAAACGTAATAATATGCCATTTGCGATCCAACTCTTTAACCTTTGTTATTGTCCCCGCCATACCATTTGATAACATTTCTGAGTAGTCATAGGAGCTTTGACGAAAGCTTCCCAAAAAAAAAAAAAAGTAGCTTTCAAGAACAAGAAAATTTAAAGTATTAAATGACTTTTTTCTCTCTTTGTTGTCTCACCACCTTTTAACCTTTTTTTTTCTTTTTTCTACAATAGATCAAACTGGTAATATAAAACAGTAGAAAAAAATTTAATAGAAGAAAAAACAGTAGAAAAAAATTTAATAGAAGAAAAAACAGTAAAAATAGCAGAATAGTTCAAACCCCTAAGAGAGAATCAATGGATGATGGTATCGCTTTTAGTAAGAAATGGCAGTTAAAATATAGATGATAATATATATATATATATATATATATATAAATTTTGTACCACTTTCGTTGAATCACTTTAATATTGTATTTTGTACTTCTATTCGTTTGATGGATAATCATTTAAACGGTATTAGGTTCTAAAATTTGTTTTCGCAGTGGTAATGTATTAAAAAAATTATTTGTTATTTGATTGTGTAATTATATCATAAACTTTTATTGGTATTAATGTGTAGTACTGTATGTTAATCCAATATATAGACTAGAGTGATTATATTTTAGTTACCGTAATGTTTTTTTTAATAAGTAAAGTCATCTAATTAAGGGTAACAAGTTTTGTGAGTTGGTGAAATCCCCTTACTATTATTTGGGAAGTACACTTAGAAAATAACCTTACAAAATATTAATATTTACATCACATTACCATTACAACAAATAACAAATTATAATATCTCATTAAAGATAGTTTAGTTATTAATTATCTCATATCATTTAATTAAATCGACAAATCTTCCAAAATCTCCCACAAAATGGGATCAATCAAAATATTTCTTTAAAATCGGATCAACACTATATAAAATCTCTTATTTTTAGAAAATTAAATCAGTATTTAATTTAATTTAATTAAATCAACAAAATTTTCACAAAATCTATTTTTAACTTCTTTTCAAAAAAATTAAAATAAATAAATAAATTAAAACGAGAATTATAATCTAAAAATAAGTAAATATGTTAACTATTATTAACTAGATTATAATTTCAAAAATAAGAAAAATGAAAAACTATTTTTATTTACATACTAAAAAACATTTCATCAAAAGTATAATGTCATATTTTACTAAAAAATAAAATTGATATACATATATTAAACTTATATTAAACTAAAAGTTTTACTTAAAGAACATTATAATTTAATAAATTATTTAATAAAATTATTTAATATTTATATATTTGATTCTTTAAAAAAATTATCAACTAATGGGTAAAAGAACACTCCCACAAAATTAATTGTTCCATTAAGAGGAAGGAGATAAGTGGCGAGAAGATGGTTACTTTCAACTAATAACCCACAAAAATTAATTGTTCTATTAAGAGTATTATTGTAATTTTCAATGGGTAAAAACAATATAATATCTTAATAAAAAATATTTATCAAATTTTTTTTTTTTAACATCAACTAAAATATATATAATTTTGAAATAACTAATCTAAAATATTAAACTTGATTGAATACATATTTTTGTTACTAAATTATATATATATATATTTAGTATTTATCTTATTAATTTATAATCTATAAATTAAAAAATATATATAAAACATCAATCCGTGTTGTTTGCACAAAACATATCCTAGCCACGGTTAAAAGGTTGTCATATGCAGTGGCGGATGTAGGTTGTTGGGTGTGAGGGCACTGGTCCCACACTTTTTTCATTTTTTTTCATTTTTGTATAGTTTATAAAAATATAGAAGTTATACTATATTCCCTTTTTTAATTTTCTTTTTCCTTACCTTTTTAAAAAAGTAGAAAATTGTAAGTTTTCTTTTTTTTATAAGTTAGTTTTCTTGTTTTTCCTAAATTAGATTTTCTTTTTATTTACAATCATACAATTATAAATACGTGTTTTGATATTTTATAAAAGATACTCTTTGAGAAGAATATTCTCAATTTTTTTGAGAATAAGAAAAACACGATTTTGATTTCTTTTATTCAAGGGGATTACTATTACTGAAATTATATAAAAACTTCAAATTTAAAAGCGTTTAGAATCACATAGATAAATTCGATTATTTAATTAAATTATTTGTATCTTACAGCAAATGTCATGATCCTTACGATTGTGTATTTTTTTTAATAATGCACCTGAATATTGTGAAAACTACCTTAACGCAACCAAATAGGTGATCAGATTGTAAACGATGGTCTAATTTGTTTTGTTGAAAGAGATTTTTTTGATAAAATGACAAATAAAATAGTGATAAAAATGTTCCAAAATATAGAAAAATGTAAGATAACTTTTTAAAAAAATGTTATAAAATTTATTTTTATATTAATACTATATTTTTTGGATAAAATTACTTTATATAATGTGCTCCAGATTAATTTTTGTTCTAGATCTGCCACTAGTCATATGGATTCATGGACGCAAAGAACAGCGTAGAACAAAACGAGGATACAGAAACTGAGGAATGCGGCTTTATGTGTTTCAAAAATAGAGGACTGTTGGCTAACAAGCTGGAGTAATCCTAGAATCCCGGCGTTGGCCGTGACCACGACTTTGTGGACTGCGGAGGAGTATATGGTGAACTTCGCCGTTTCATCGCCGGAGATGAGGAGTGTTTGGTTATTGGTGGAGTCAGTCTCCATCTTATTATTATTTTTTGTCTTTTTTGTCTTAAAAACATCTATATATATTATTACTGTCTTCTTGTTTTCTTGATCTTTCAACACGATAGCTATGCGACGTTTTATAAGAAGAGGACATGCCAATCCATTCGTTCGGAATGAAATGATGACCGTCCGATGATTAACATCTTCCGTGACCTGACTTTAATCTACCAAACTCAATATTTTTTCAGACTGCATTTCTGAAAGTGACATCGGTTTGTTGTCGCTTTAACTACCCGGAAGATTACTGCTAAAAATAAATAACAGTAATTAAAATCCCTTTATTCATATCAAAGGACAAGATAGAGAGAAAAACTTTACATTATAAATGCCAGAAGTATTCATCGCAGATGTAACTAAAATCCCTTTATTCATATCCTTGTCTTCCTTGTGTGGACTTTCTCTTCGAGCACTTCAACTAAAACTAACGAGACCCGCAAATCGAATTAGTTTCCCCTATTTTAAAAACAAAATTGTAGTCCTTTCACAGGGTCCCCCTTTCATAGTATTGATTTCTAAAGATATGTAAGATATATTAAAATATTTACTAAACAATATTATTGAGTAAAAGTAAAACTGATCAATTTAGTTGTTTTAAGATATAATTAATGTTATGATAATATAAAATGAGTATCCCTATAAACAAAATTCAAAAACAAATCAGGTGCTCTGATATTTTGATTGGCCTGTTAGTTTCCAATGTAACAATTTGTAAATTTGTATTAGTTCGTTATTGTGTTATTATCTAGATTCAAAAATGATCAAATGTATTATGTATGTGATGGACAAAAAAAACACGACTTTCTCTTATACAGTGACAAATGACTTTGCCCCTTTTGTAGCTTTAAATCCCAAAGGTTTATATAAATGATTAACATTATTCAAATCTCATAAAACAGAGGGATATTTAATTACAAATGCGGATGTGCAAATCATTAGAGAGTTTTGAAGAATAATTAGTTCTTTTTCCATTTTAGATCACATATAAATATTATAGGAGGGGACAAATAAAGAATGTTGAAAAATAATAACAACATGTATACGACAGGAGTTTGAGGAAAAAAAAGATTAATTATTAAGAAACTTCGATTTTGTTATCTAGTTGAAAATTTGTAAATAACATCTTCATTGTAATAACTTACAACTAAATCATTACTAATTTATTCCATATTTATTCAAAAATGTAAAAAATATACTATTGAAATATAAAATAAATTAAAGGGCTGAAAGTTGAGTATGATACCTGAGTAAAATAATTTTCAGATTATAGAAATTAAATTTAAAAACTTGGTTATGTATAGAAATTGTTAAAAAAAAACTCTTTTGTATTAGTTTTTTTTCTTGACAATACGAAAACATTCATTTTCAGATGTTATGATATATTCATTTACATATATTTTTTTGAAAATTCACTTTCATATGTTTCTCATTATAGTTTGAAATGTTGAGAAAAACATATTTATAATTTTTTTTATATCCACATAATTGTGAAACATATTAAACTTGCTGACATTAAAAAAAAAAGGGTATTAACTAGGAAAAAAATATAAAAAATACGAAGAAAATAATGATAATAAAGATTATAATTAAATAATTAATTTTAGTTTTTGGTTTCAATTACAATAATTTAATTTTAGTTTATGAAAAATGTGTGGAGGTCCAGAAACGTAAATTATCTCTTTTATGAATATAGCATCCACGACTCTAACTTGGTCTTGTCTCGAACTCACAAAACTTGAATGTATACATTTTTTTTTATCAAATTAAAGATCAAAAGCATTCTCGATTTATAGGTTGTTTCTTTCTTCCACGGTCCATCAAAATAAGTATTTAGAATATGCACAAGCCGAATAATAAGGTCACACCGGTTTAATACATACCTAGTCTATTGTTATTAAACTGGTGATACCAAGTGGAACAACACAAACCAATACACAAACCGGTGCAACTAAGGTAAACGGGTCCTGATTTTTTCTTTTTTTTCTCTGAATAGATAATCTTAACCTCACTGAAAGTTTTGTAAACAACTTTGAAGAGCCAGAGAATCCAGAAAAGACGGACTATCGGAAACGAGATGGGAAGGGAGCACTAGAGCGGCTAGACCGCCAATTAGTCTTTCAATTTTTTGATATATTTTTATGAGATATATTTTTATCAGACAAGTAGTGAGAAAATATTATGCTGATTGTACTAAACTCGCGTGAACCCAAATGTCTTGGTTGGTAAGTTTAAAATATCCTTCATTTTTGTATATTAAATGGTTTTATAATATTATGTGAAATCATGTATGGGTTTTTCTATTATTTTTATGCTGAAATGTTGTATTTATTGTTCAACAAAAAAAAATATAGTGAGATGTTCAATAATTGTGAAATATTGTTCAATGTCCGGTATATCACACATTAATTTTAAAACTAATAATAAAGTGAGTCTAAACTCGGCACTGGATAATAACTACTCTCTCTCTTTCTAATTGATCCAAGTTTTAGAAAACAAATGTTGTTTCAAAAAGATATATTTTTAAAAGTTCATATGTATTTTTATTAGTTATTGATAATGAATCGTATTTAAGAAAAATTAATGAACATTATTGGTTTATAGTAATAGAAAATTGTTAATCATAAAAAATATATTTATAATCAATTTTTAATATATGTGAAAATCTTTAAAATTGGATTAATGAGGAATAGAGGGAGTATTTCTTTGGTATCACGGTCGTTAAGATTAAGGATCTATAGTGTGAACCCAAACCAAAGCCTTATCATTTTCATTTATTTTGAGTTCTTTAATGAATCAAAAAAAAAAAAAAAAAAAATCTTCATTTATCTAAAAGCGAGTGTGTTCGATACATAGTGAACCCTACAGGCAAACAACGAGATATTAAACCGGTGACGAATGGGGTGAATCGGCGTTGGTTCCGTTTGCCTCCGAGTAGCTGATCTTAATTTCGTTGAAAGTGTGGAAAGCCACCGTGGAGAGCCAGAAAAACCAAAGAAGAAGAAGGACGAAAGCAAAGACCATGCAAACGACAGAGACGAGCACGAGAGCGGCGAGAGCACCAAACAGATGGCTCGTGTGTCCGACAAGTCTAATGACGAACCCGGATCGTCGTCGCATGTCTATGGTTTCGCGGACTCGAAGAACCGCGTAGAAGAAAAAGAAGAGACAGAAAGAGAGTAACGTTGGTTTATGTGTTTCGAAAAGAGAGGGGTACTGCTGGCTCACGAGCTGAAGTAATCCTAAAATTCCGGCGTTTACCAAGACGACGACTTTATGGACTGCGGTGGAGTATGCAGTGAACTTTTCCGTTTCGTCATCGGAGATTAGGAGTGTTTGGTTATTGGTGAAGACAGAGGAAGACTGCATAGTTTCTAGCTTCTCTGTGTTTTTTGTTTTCGTCGGTTTGTTTTTATCGAGACAAGCTATACAACATTTTATAATAAGAGCATTTGGTGATCAGCAGATCGTTTGTAATGTATTGATTACCGTCCGATGAGATGTGATTTGACTTTTCTTTAATCCGCGAGGCACAAAAAAGTTGGGAGGAAGCTGCTAGGAACATTCGTGAGCTAAGTCACAAATAACCCTTTTCGTGAGAAAATAAACACTTCTCATTTTGCATAGGTAAATAATAGATATTTTGCATAGGTAAAGCGGTATAGTAAAAACTCGAGGTTCATTATTAAGCCTGATTGGTGAAGTTATGGTGGTTGAATAGTATAATTAGATAAAATTATTAAAAAAATATAAATTAATAATAGGTAAATAATTTTCTCAACCACCGTGCAAAATGAGAAGTGTTTATTTTCTCACGATTTTATAATATAAATTAATAATAGGTAAATAATTTTTATTCAAAATGATGAATAAGAGAAAATATTCTAGATTTAGGAGAAAATATTCTCGTTTTGTTTGAGTAATCCTTCAATGTTCACTGATCAATCAAGATCAATTCGTAATGATTCATGAAGTATACTTCATGGGTTTCTAAATTTATTTATAATATGAGGACCAAATTTATTTATAATATAGAAAGCCGCAAGCTGATACTTCATGGGTTTCGAACAACCCTTAATGAATCATTTGTATTGGTTATTTAACTAATACTAAAAAAAGAGTATTAATTTGGAAAATATATAAAAATCCGAAGAAAATAATGATAATAAACATTAAAATTAAATTAAAAAATTTAGTTTTAGGTTTCGATTACAATAATTTAATTTTAGTTTATGAAAAATGTGTGGAGGTCCAGAAACATAAATTATCTCTTATACGAATATAGCATCCACGACTCTAACTTGGGTCTGGATTTATAGGATGTTTCTTTCTTCAGGTCCAACTAAATAAGTATTTGGAATATGCACAAGCCGAATAATAAGGTCACACCGGTTTAATACATGCTTAGTCTATTGTTATTAAACCGGTGACCAAGTTGAACAACATAACAATACACAAACCGGTGCAACTGAGTTAAACGGGTCCGGATTTGTTTGTCTCTGAATAGATAATCATGACCTCACTGAAAGTTTTGTAAACTGCATTGGAGTGCCAGAGAATCCAGAAAAGACGGACCATCGAAAATGAGGGGGTGAGTACTAGAGCGGCTAGACAGCCGATTAGACTGTTCATTTTTTTTTTGATATATGTTTACAATATATATTTGTATCAGACGATTTCTGTGAAACCCTGTGATGATTTCGAGAACAAGTGGTGACAAAATATTATGCTGATTTTGCTAAAAACGCGTGTGAAAAATGAACCCAAATGTCTTGGTTGGTAAGTTTAAAATATCCTTCATTTTTGTATATTGAATGGTTTTATAATATTATGTAAAGTCATGTGTGGTTTTTTTTAAATTTTTATGCTGAAATGTTGTATTTATTATTCAACAACAAAAAATAAAATATAGTGATGTTGGAGAATTCTTAGATGAGAGTAGAAAAGACAAAAACACAAGAATTGATAACCGAGTTTTCAGCTTTTAATTGGTACGTTTTGGGGTGAGAACCGTCTCTCACAAAGCTTCAGTAGAAAAAGATTGATTACAGAGATTCACTTTATGCCTTTAGCGTTATTTTTGTCGTTAACCCTAATACAATGCTGCTAATATCACTTATATATTATAAAATTCACAATAGGGTTTTTTTCCTATTGCAGGTTTATGGATCTGAGCTGCATTGAAACTGGACCAATTACTTCACAAACTCCATATTGGACCAAGTTTCTTACACAAACGCTAATTTTTTCCTTCTCCTGAATCTTATCCGAACTATCCCCTTCTCTCTCTAGTGTCAACGCTTCTCTTTTGCACACTCTCCCTTCACCTTTTCATCTTTGAGTATGCTGAAACCAAAATCCATGCCTTGAACATTGATTTTCCTTATTATAGATTCCATGACGTTCTTCTTCTCGAGTTTCACAGGACCTTGTTAAGTCCTCACCGGATCTGAGACCTGCTTCTTCACGACCGAAAGTGAGCTTTGTCTCTCTTGGATTTCTTCCTTTTTTCGAATTTCTTCCAATTTTCCTTACAATTTCACCTTGTATTTGATGTTTCTTCTTCTTGTGCCTCCATTTTCTTCCATTTCAGGTGATAAATCGTGAAACCAAGGAGTTCCGGCGATTCCGGCGAGAACCACGACCGTAACTCGCCAAATCTGCCACTCAGTCCGACTTGACTCAGTGACTCGGCGGGTCAACTCAGTGGACTCGTTGACTCGGTCAAAGCTGCACATAGACCAGTTTTAATTTGGCCTAGATCTATCTGCTATTGGGTTTGGACTGCTTCCTGGGCCAGATTTTTTCTGCTGCCCATCTCCTATATTTTTTTTTTTTACTCTCAGCTGTTGACCGCGGTCAACCCTGTCAAACCTTGACTTTCACCGTTGACCGAGGTTGACCACCGTTGACCGGAGCGCTGGCGACTTTCCGGTGACTCTATGGCGGCTCCTCCGCTAACAACCACCGAGACCTGCCGCCGTTTAAAGCCAATTTTCCGGTGAAATTCATATTTTCTGGCCATCATCCTCTGCCGATGCTCACCTCCGCCGCCGATGAATTTCCCGGCGTTGACCGGCGGTGGTCAAAATTTTCCGGCGTTGACCACTGTTGACCGAAGTCTAAAAATTTCCGCCTTCCATCCAGACGGCAATTGAGACTTCCCTGAAGACGCCAGACTCATCAGAACCTTCGAAACAGGTGAGTAAGCCTCCTTTTCTTACACTTACAGAACTGTTTCAAAGCTATTGTACCCAGACTCTCAATCCCGACCTTAAATTAGCCTATGCTCTTCTATAAGAACTAGTTCAGAGTCTAAACAACTGATTTCTCATAGGGAACTTACACCCTCTTAACCGTTTAGCTTTTCTATTTCAGCAACTCCACCTGGAACAGAACAACGCCTGTTTGACAAGTTTTGTGCAGAGAGTGGGATCACAAGACACAAAACATGCACTAATATTCCCCAACATAATGGAGTTGCTGAAAGGATGAATAAGACGATCATGAATAAAGTAAGATGCATGCTCACAGAATCTAGCCTTGGGGAAGAATTCTGGACTGAGGCAACAGCAACTGTTGCGCATGTGATAAACAGGTCATCAAATTCGTAGATTTCAAGTTTCCAGAGGAAGTATGGAGAGGTACGAAATTGGATTTATCGCACCTAAGGAGATTTGGATGCTCAGCTTACGTTCATACAATGCAAGGGAAGAGCTATAAAAGGGTACTTCGTGGGATATCCCTATGGAGTAAAGGGATAGAGAGTGTGGATCCCTAAAGAAGGAAAATGTACTACCAGCAGAAACGTGGTTTTTAACGAAGAATAAGTGTTCAAAACGTTTATGAATCAGAAGCTGAACATTGAGGAAGATGTCGAAAATCAAACCACGACTTTTAAAAGTAGTAAAGATGTATGTGAGACTTCAAGTACCCAAAATATAGAATCAGCAACTGAACCAGAAACTGAGCCTATTCTAAGCGAATACCCAAGCTTAGAAGAAGAACTAGAGGGACTAGATCTTAGTAACTACATTTTTGCAAGGGATAGAAAAAGACGACAGAACGTTAAAAAACCTTCAAAGTATGAGAAAGGGAATATCGCAGCCTATGCATTAGCTACAGCAGAAGACTTAGAAATTTCTGAACCTAAGTGTTATCAAGATGCTATAAAGAGCAAGAAAAACAAGTAGTGGGTGGCAGCAGCTGATGAGGAAATAGACACATTAGATAAGAATCACATTTGGGAACTGATTGATAAGCCAGAAAATGCAAATCTTGTTGGGTGCAAGTAGATTTTCAAGCTTAAACAAGGGATTCCGGGCACTGAGGAAGTTCGCTACAAAGCGAGGCTCGTCGCAAAAGGCTATTCACAGAAAGAAGGAGTGGATTACAATAAAGTGTTTTCTCCGGTTGTGAAACACGTATCTATTAGAATTATGCTGTCAATTGTGGTGAATTATGACTACGAGCTGGAACAAATGGATGTTAAAACAGATTTCCTACATGGAAACCTTGAGGAAAGAGTTCTAATGCATCAACCAGAAGGCTATGTCAAAAGCGAAAGTGAAGATAAAATATGTTTGCTTAAGAAATTATTGTATGGATTAAAGTAGTCACCCAGACAATGGAATATCAGATTTGACATGTTCATGAGAGAACAAAAGTTCATCAGAAGCAGTCATGATCCATGTGTTTATATGAAGAATACAGAAAATGAACAAGCTATCTATCTTCTCTTGTATGTAGACGATATGCTCATAGCTTCAAAGAACTTAGACGAGATCAAAAAGGTGAAAGAAAGTCTAAGCCAAGAATTTAAAATGAAAGATTTGGGAAAAGCTTCAAGAATTTTGGGGATGGATATAGTAAGAGACAAGAAAATGAGAAAGCTGGTACTATCACAAGAGTCCTACATCAAGAAAATCCTTAAAATGTTTGGGATGAACGGCTACAAAGAGGTGATGACACATATAGCAACACACTTTAGGCTGAAGGATCTAACATCAGAAGAAAGGAAAAAAAAAGCAGAATACATGGACAAAATTCCATATCCAAGTGTTGTGGGCAGCTTAATGTATGCCATGATTGGCACTAGACCTGATCTGGGATATGCAGTTGGATTGATAAGCAGGTATATAACTAATATGGTAAAGGCTCATTGGGAAGCAACAAAGTGGGTATTACGATATCTGAAAGTGGGAATTGTGTTTCAGAAAGTTGAGAAGGATTACACTATAGAAGGATTCTATGACTCAGATTATGCCACAGACTTGGACAGAAGACGTTCAGTTACTGGATATGTATTCAAAGTATGGGGAATACGGTTTGCTGGAAATCATGCTTGCAGTCAGTAGTAGCTCTCTCGACTACAGAGACTGAGTATATGGCTCTTACAGCAGCAGTGAAAGAAGCCATATGGTTAAAGGGACTGTGTGAAGAGCTAGGATTAAAAGGAGAAGCGATTGTGATCAGATGTGACACACAAAGTGCTTTAGCATTGGCAAAAAACTCAGTTCATCATGAAAGAACTAAACATATATCTACTAAGTACCACTTCATCAGAGACATAGTTGCAGAAGGCGGAGTTCAACTATCTAAGGTCCACAATGCAGCAGATTTCCTAACTAAGGCCTTACCCGGGCAAAAATTTAACCTCTGCTGTGATCTGATCAATCTCGGTTATTGAAAAAGTAAGCAGCTTCACAGGTATTGTCCATTGGTTCCTCGTAATACAAGATTATGTTAGTGACCGTTTACACAGTTTGGTATAAGTAACCAATGGAAGGAGGAAGATTACCTGTGAAGCTGAGAAGAAGGGAGCAGGCATTGTTCTGTTCCAGGTGGAGTTGCTGAAATGGAAAAGCTAAACGGTCAGGAGGGTGTAACTTTATTTATGATCGTCGTATTCATCCTTCCAGCAACCCCATTCTATTGGGGAGTGTAAGTGCATGTTTTGTGTCTTGTGATCTCACTCTCTGCACATAACTTGTCAAACAGCATGTTACAAAATTCCAGTCCATTATCAGTCCTTAGATACTTAATCTTCTTCATTTTCTGATTTTCAACTTGCTCTTTCCAGTTCTTGAAGACCGTGAATGCTTCATCCTTGGTCTTTAAGAAGTATACCCATACCTTCCTTGAAAAATCTTCTATGAAACTTATAAAACATTTGCACCCTCCAAGTGATTCTGGTGATGATGGAGAACCCCATAAATCAGAATGTACATATCCCAAAACATCCTTAGTTGTATGTTTTCCCATAGGAAAACTCTGCTTGTGTGACTTCCCTAGCACGCAGTCTTCACAGAACTCTAGTTTGCCTATATTTTTGCTTGGTAGATAACCTTCTTTTACTATAATGTTCATGTTTTGAAGGCTCATATGAGAAGCCTTGAGTGCCAAATCCTTGTCATATCATTTTTTCCTTTCACCAAGTTTACTTCTCCATTTCCAACAGTTCCTTCTAGGAAGTACAAACCATCCTTATATTGGCCTGATATCACATTTCTCCCATCCTTCATGAACATCACTTTAAAATCTTTTCCTGAGTATTTCCAGCTAGCTTTCTCCAACATGCCATATGATATCAAGTTTCGACTGATGTTTGGTATATACCTTACACCCGTGAGAAAAACGATCGAGCCATCAGGAATTGTGATTCGAATATTGCCTATCCCCTTTATTTTACCATGAGTGTTGTTTGCCATCAAGACCTTTCCTCCTTCAATTTCATCAAAACCCACTCAGAAGTATTCTCTTTGCTGATTGTCAAAACCAATGGTTGTTGCGGTTCTGTGACTATGCTGGCTGATTCGTGTTTTCTTTTCCTCTCTAGACATTCTCTTTTCCAATGTCCTAGTTTTCCACAGTGGAAACATGTTGTACCAGCCTTGTTTATCTTAGTTTTTCCTTTTACTTGGACATACAATCCTTCACCTGCATTGTATGCCTTGCTCAGATCACCTTTCTCTTTTAAGTCAATTTCTTTGGAATAAGCCGCATTAACCACATCATCTAGCGTCAGTGTTTGTGTCTTGTTTCCATACTTTAGTGCATCCTTCAGAATGTCGTAGGCCTTTGGTAGACCGGATAGGATCTGAATCGCTTGGTCTTCGTCACTGATCTCTATTTCAAGGCTTGCCAGATCAGCCACGAGTTTCAGAAAATTATCAACGTTTTCTTCTATATCTTTATGCTCATCCATCTTGAAACTAGCAAACTTCTGTTTCAAATAGATTATGTTAGGAAGAGATTTGTTTTGATAATCTCTGTCCAATGCTGACAAAACACCCAAAGCAGTTTTTTCTTTCATGACCTTGCGTAGGACCTTTGGTGCAAGACTAATACAGATTAGGTTTCTTGCATGCTTATCTCGTTTCAGCCATGTTTCATCCATCTTCTCCTTTGATTTCTTGTTCTCATCAGATTCTTCCAAGACATCTTCTAAACCCTGAATCTCCAAAGCCATCAGCAACATGTGTTTCCATAGGCCATAGTCTCCTTTACCATCAAACTTCTCCACCTCAAACTTTTCTTTCGTCGCTTCTAAGCACATGATGTATTCTCTTCCCCTTCAGCAACAACAGCTCTATGGAGCTCTGATACCATTTGTTGGAGAATTCTTAGATGAGAGTAGAAAAGACAAAAACACAAGAATTGATAACCAAGTTTCCAGCCTCTAACTGGTACGTCTCGGGTGAGAACCGTCTCTCACAAAGCTTTACTAGAAAAAGATTGATTACAGAGATTCACCTCATGCCTTTAGCGTTATTTTTGTCGCTAACCCTATTGTGAATGTAATAATATATATATATATATATAATTCTTTTGTATCACTTCGTCGAATCACTTTAATATTGTATTTTGTACTTCTATTCGTTGGATAGATAATCATTTAAACGGTATTAGGTTCTAAAATGTGTTTTCGCGGTGGTAATGTATTAAAACAATTATTTGTTATTTGATTGTGTAATTATATCATAAATTTTTATTGGTATTTATGTGTAGTGTATGTTAATCCAATATATAGATTAGAGTGATTGTATTTTAGTTATCGTAAATTTTTTTTTTTTAATAGGTAAAGTCATCTAATTAGGGGTAACAAGTTTTGTGAGATGGTGTCATCATGGTTAAAAGGTTGTCAACCATAGTTGGGGTATTATTTTCGCAGAGTCGGAGACACTGATCAATAGTCAATGCCCAATGGTACTGCACCCATGTTAACAATTGTTCATTTACCGGGAGAATTAGTTAAAAGTGACAAATATACCTTATGTTTGTGGATTTAAACATTTTTGTAGTTAGTTTGGTAATATAAACCTTATATTAATTAAAAACCAATTATACCCTTCTAATTATAATTAAGAGAATATATTAGTTATTTGGTATTTTAGGAATTAGTCCCATGCTGGTCCCGTGATATTTTAGATACTTCATTCAGGAATGTAGTCCATTAAAAAGTTTAAAAATGAAATTTCATTCAAGATAAATTCGATTAAATCTCATGACGTGGATCTGAGCTTTCACCACCACCACGAATAAATAAACACACAAGCAAGCTTCATATCTTCTTCACGCTCTCACTGATCAATCAAGATCTCTTCTACTTTTTTTTCTTTTTTGCCGGCGATAATTTTCCGATCTCGATAAGATGGCGAAGGAACCAGTTCGTGTTCTTGTGACTGACTTGTGGAAAATTGTTACTGATACAATCCTCTTCAACTCTTTAAAGGTAGTACTGGAGTCCAACATAAGTAGTCTACCACATTTGTCTCTACCAACGATAAATTTTCACTCGATATTACGAAATGATTTCCTTAACTTTTATTAATTACCTAAATAACCTTACCCTTGTATTTATCTCAAAACAGTACAATCGTTGGACTGTTTTCTACTTATCCTTGATAATTAGGCTCTTTTCAACCTAAATAACCTTACCCTTGTAATCATAGAAGTATAAGGATCAAAATCATTGGGCTTTATCAAAAACAGTGGTGAACTTATCGGATTTAGATCAAAAGCATAAGAAAACAAACATAAGCATTGGTTAGAAGTAAATCCTTTTCTATTTAAACAAAAAATACAGATATTCAAGGTTTAACAAAAATCTCTGTCACTCTATTGTAAGTTTTTTAATTTTTTATTATTATTATAGCTTTGAATGATAACAAGTTGAAATTTTACTTTGATCGAAGAAGATTTAAGATTTGTAGTTTTGTTAAATTTTGCAGTTTTACCTCCATATGAACAAATTGTTTCGTCTCTCGAACCATTCACAAACTATTGAAGTTGAACTAACACGTTCGTAAATTAATTGTTGAGTTTGCTCTTACTCCTAAATTGTTTCGCATAATTTGTTAACACGTTAGAGATTATTTTACATATGAAAGAAGATGACTAATTCGTAATCTTTTATACGTTTTCTACTTTATGTAATCTAGAATGTTTTCTACCAAAACCCTAGAGTACGTAGTCTATCTTATGTATTATACCTGAAGGTAGAAGACGCATTCTAGATTACGTATGGTAGAATATGTAATTTAGATTTTGTCAGTAGAATGCGTTTTCTACCTTACATAATCTAGAATACGTCTACTACCTTCAGGTAGAAGACGTATTATAGATTACGTAAAGTAGGTAGAAGACGTATTATAGATTACGTAAAATATGTAGAAGACGTATTTTAGATTACGTAAAGTAAGTAGAAAACATATTCTAAATTACGTAAAAGTAGAAGACGTAATCTAAATAACGTAAAGCTCCATTTTGATTTTTTTTATTTTCATTTAACTCGCTGCAGAAGACTTTTTGTTATTGGATTTGTTTTTTGTAATTTACGTTTTAGTATTTGGCTTGATCGACCATCATTGGAGGTGTTAATGTGGGTAGTAGTCCATGTCACGAAAAAGTCTATGTTATTAAGATGTTTGAGGTTGAGTACGTTGGACATCGACGAGCCAGGACCAGGTGATATTACAATATTATCAAAAGCAACAACTTCATATAAGTAATGGTAAGCTTCTTCCCACGTCTACTCATCATTTCGAATAACCACAGGAGGCACTACACAGGATACATAAAAAGAGTTTGAATAAAACATTGAATCCATCTATAGATATTGACAGAGAGAAAGACAAAAACTAAAAGTTACCTCCATTAATAATACTCAGTGCCTGATATATATTGAATTATAACTATCATATTTATCAATTAACAAAGTCCTCACAACACCAAGCTTCTCTACATGTCCTCTTCTCGGTAAACTCTTCTTAACAATAGACGAATCTTCCAATTGTCCTGGCACAAATCGGCTTGACGCTAAAACCTTCCTCGTACCACGACAAGGTAAACTAATGTAACTTTTCTTCCATTTCTCATCGAACTTAACCAATTCAGGAGAAAACAACAACCGGTTTGCTACCGGAAATCTCAGAACATTGTCACTTGTATAAGAAATCTCAGAAGATGTTGAACAAAACGAAAAAAACATGTTCATAGCTCATGTACCAAAGGGGACAAGCACAGATTTCTTTAAAAAATCTTTGGAACTTTATATTCATAATACACAATATCAAAGATGGTTCTGAGAGTGTGAAAACTATACCAGAGACCAAAATTAGGGTTCATATGTGAAATAAATCAACTTAAAAGTTCCCATTTCCTAAACATCAGTATCTCTAACACAGTGAATTTTGGATTCCCCAATCCAAAACTATACAATTCCATCCCGATTAATCAACGCAAAGTTACGAAAATGGAACGATAACCATTAGGTCTAATTCAATCTCTCTACTTAAACTACTCCGAACGATATATGAAATCAAACACAAACATCTGGAAAACGAAGAGCTAGTGGGAGAGATAACGAAGAGAGAAACTTACGTTTAGAAACGAACCAATAGATAGAGATTCGAAAGCTTGAGGGTATAGTTGGTTTTTAATTAATATAAAGTTTATATTACCAAACAAATTTTAAAATGGTTTAGATCCTCGAACACAAAAAATAGTTCTTTTAGCTAATTTTCCCCATTTAATTTCTATAAAAATATATTATTATATTAAATATATCTTAATAATTTTTTTTTGTTCATGTTCTAAATACTTTGAGATGTTCCTGTTGGGTAGTTTGGTTGGTCAATTATGTGGCTACAAGCTCCTGTCGGGGCTCACATATTTTATTATTACTATAGTCTTGTCAGAAAAAATTATCCAGGTCAAGATCAAATGTTACTTCCTTTGTGTTAGTCTATTTTACCTACTATCTATGATCTATTAATTAAATGTTTGTAATTCTGACTCCGAAACAATTCATGGAGGTTAAATTTCTGTTTAATTTGTGGGTTGGGTTACAGTCTGTAATAAATGTTATATTGAGCTTAAGCTGAGTTATCATTTTATGCTCTTTTAACGTTGCAGAAAAGAGTGTACTTCTTTGTTTTCTATTTTATTTGTTCCTGTGCAAAGCATGAAGAAGTTTTATAAGAAAAGAGGTACGAATTACATGTATTTGTTGGCGCATTTTTCTGCTCTAGAAAAACAAAATGATAAATATTGTTTGAATGCTGGCTAATTGGATAAAAAATAGTTAATTTGAATTTTATTTTTATAGTCGATGACAAACTTCTACACATGTAAGGATGCAAGAAATATTACCATTATGTCCTGAGAGCACAACAACTCCAGACAAGAAAAGTAGAACTGAAAGATAGGTAGAAGAGAAAGCTCGTCTTCAGTGAAAAAACTACCAGCTATAGCAGCAACAAGAAAAATGATAGCATCAAGAACTGCATGAATTCACTACAAGAATATTGGGTCGATTCCGATGGCAAATGATCCGTCGAAAATTTCCGACGGAATTCCGGCATAAATATCAATCCGTCGGACTGTTTCCGACAGATTTCCGACGAAAAATAGCCATCGGACACTTACCGACGGATTTCTGACGGTTGTCAGACGGAATACCGACGGTTTGTAGCCGTTTGAAAACAACCGTTTGAATATTACCGTTTGAATATATACGTTACATGACCGTTTGAATATAGCCGTTTTATCCGTCGGAAATTCGTCGGAAATGCGTCGAAAAATGCCCACATTTCCTTATAAAAACATATCCACCCTCTCATTTACAATCACAAAAAAAAACCTCTCATCTACAATTCCTTACAAAAATGTCTTCTTCAGATCCTTATAATTATTTTCGCTCATGGATGGACAAGCCCCATCAAATTACGGACACGGGCCTAGTTACGGAAAAATTCAGAGAAAGTCTGCAGGAATTCATGGCACTTGCGGCTAAGCAGAAGAAAGCAAAAAAACCGATAAAATCTACTGTCCTTGTAGTAAATGTCGGAATCATAGATTAATCGTGATAGATGAAGTATGGTCACACCTTTATTGTCATGGGTTTGTGCCGGGTTACAAGATTTTGTATAATCATGGAGAAAATGATACAATGGTTGATAATTAAGCTAGTACTAGTGAACAATATATTGGAGATAGCGCTAGCTTAGTAAAACCTGCAATGGAAGTAGAAAGTAATGTAGGTCATGTTCAGATGGTGAACGATGCACTCCGTGAAAGTATGCCATCGGTTGCTGAGTATGGAGATAGAGGGGAAGAACTTAATGCAGAAGCTCGAAAATTCTTTGATATGTTAGACGCTGCTAAAAATCCTTTATATGATGGGTGTAGAGGTGGACATTCCCCTCTATCAGCTGCAACTAGGATGATGGGTATAAAGACGGATTTCAATTTGAGTGAGGAGTGCGTGGATGCAATCGCTGATTTCGTGAAGGATATTTTCCCGGGTGTTCATAATGTTGTCGAAAAAATTCTTCTCAATGTGCATGACATCCAGATTATGCCGGTGATCTTATATACTATGGTGTCGTACGTAAAATTTTTGATGTTCAATACCCGGAAATGCTCGGTTTGAGATGCTTTGCATTTTTATGCGACTAGAACGATCCATTAGTAGGAAGTGGTGTGCGACATTATCAATTTGGTGTTACGTCAGTACATAGCAGAAGACGACTCCAGAAATACGATCCATTCGTACTTGCTTCACAGGTAGACCAGGTTAGTTTTTTTCTTTTACGTTAATTTTTAATCTAGTATTTCTGCATTCCTGGGGTAAAAAAATTATATTACTTTATTACACTGCATAGGTATGTTATATTCTCTATCCTCGGGTGACAAACAAGCAAGATCCGTGGGTTACAATGACATCGATAAACCCGAGAGGTAGGGTCAATGGGATGTCCGAACATGAACCCCTCCAACAAAGCTTTGTTGGTTTGGGTTCAATCGAACATTCCCTTGAGGTGGACCTCGTTGTTGATTTCACCGTACACATGGACGATCGGATATTTGAGGATTCAGAGGTAGAATTGGATGAATTCGAGAAAACTTCCAATTCAGGAGAATCAGATTACTCATCATCTGATGATTCAGAGTAGTTTTTTAAACTTTGAATTGAAAAATATGTACTTGTACTTGTAATAGATATTTGTTATGGGGTTCGAATTAGGAGTAAAATATCATTAAGTATTATCCGTTTGTGTTCTTTGATGCACACGCTTTTTCAACAAATTTTTACCTAATTTGGCAAAATAAATGAAAATTATAAACAAGAACATATTCTATTGCTATTGCTACAAACTGATCGTGAAATAAACATTTTGATAATTATAATTGATTTTTTCAGAATTTATAAATATTATAATAAAATTAAAACGTTTTAGTAATATATAATTTTAGATTTAGTTATTTATAGATTTGTTAAAACGTTTTTTTATAAATATTATTAAAACTATATAAAAAGCGTTTTTATATATTTTTAGAATTGGAAAACACGTTTTTGTATATTTTTAGACATTTTTTTAAAAATTCTAAGTGTGCATCCGTCGGAAATCCGTCGGAACCTTCCTACGGATTTCTGACGGATGCACATTTAGCAACTTAAACCCTAAACCCTAATTATACCCTAAATCCCTCGGAAATCCGTCGGAAAATTCCCACAGATTTTCGACGGATTACATTTGTTGACTGACCAATGGCAACACATGGAGAGAATATACGGATATTCCATTTTCCATCGGAAATCCGTCGGAAATTTCCGATGGATTTCTGACGGATGATGAAATTTTTAGGATTTAGGACACGCGGTAAAATGTGCCGCCTAAATAAAAGATTTTCTTAGGTACCGACGGATTTTCGACGGATATGTCTGTCGGAAAGCCCGATATATCGGCAAACACGAAATTTCTTTCTCATTTTTCTCTTATCTCTCTCTCTCCTCGGCGTCTCCTCTTTTCCGGCGAACCCTCCTCTCCTCTTCCTCCGGCGCGGCGAACCTCTCCTCCTCCTCCTCTCCTCCTCCCTTGGCATCTCCTCTCCTCCTCTTCCGCCGACTCCTCTCCTCTTTCCTCCGGCGAACCGCTCAGTCTCCTCCTCTCCTCCTCCGGCGGCGAACCTCTCCTCCTCTCCTCCACGGCCGGCGTCTCCTCTCCTCCTCCAATATGTACGATATGTGTAGTTTTTTTATTTTGTTTTTGTGATTTTGGATGTTGATTTTGGAATTAGGATGTTGTAAATTGGATTTAGGTGTAGGATTTAGGTTTAGGATTTTGGAATTAGGTATTTGGAATTTGGAATTAGGATTTAGGGTTTATTATTTTGTTTTAAGATTTAGAATTTGTGATTTAGATTTTGTATTTGTGATTTAATTGTGGATTTAATTTAGAAATATTGTGATTTAGGTTTTATAATTTGGTAATTTATATGTTTGAAACTTTTTGTGATTTAGGTTTTTTTAACTTTTTAAAAAAATATTATTAAAACAATAGAAAAAAGGTTTATGAAAAATTGTGTTTAATTATTTAAAAACATTTCATAATTTTTGGAGAATTAGAAAAACGTTTTTGTATATTGTAGGGAATTTTGATAATTATAATTGTTTTTTTCAAAATTTGTTACTAATTAAATAGGTTTTTGTAATTTATAATTTTCCATATTATAATTGATATATGGAAAATTATAAGTACTAATTAAAACGTTTGTAAATTATAATTGATTTTTTTGAATTTAAGTACTAATTAAAATGTTTTTTAAAAATATTATAATAAAATTTAAACATTTTAGTAATTTACAATTTTAGATTTAGTTATTATAGGTTTGTTAAAACGTGTTTTTTAAAATATTATTAAAACTATATAAAAAACGTTTTTATATATTTTTATAATTGGAAAACACGTTTTTGTAAATTTTTAGAAGTGAAAAAACTTTTTATATATTTTTGGGTTTTAGAAAATTATAATAGAATTTTTTAGAATTTATTACTAATTAAAAACGTTTTTGTAATTTATAATTTTAGATTTAGTTATTTATAGGTTTTTCATTTTTTTATATTATTAGAAGTTTATTAGAAGTTAAATAATTTGTATTTTCTGGATTTTAGAAAAATTTGAAATATTCTAAATTTAGAAAATTTCGTTTGTATTAACTATTTTGTTGTTTTTCCCGCAGGAGTTACGGGGATGTGCTACAGTTGGGCGGTGGCCCCCAAGGCCGCCGTTCTCAGGGTACTCGGGGTACTCTGGGTTCTCGGGCCACGCTTTTTGACGGAACGAGCTCGGAAATTCAAATCCCGGAGTCCGAGCAATCCGCAGCTTGGAGCCGGATTAGTATCGAGAAACTAGTCCAGCAGCCCAACCAAAGCCATTGCATCCGTCTCGACCCGCAGTATGAAGACGGGACTTGGTGAGTGAATTTCATTGTTATCTCAATTTTTAAAGATTTTTACTCGAATTAAACGGACTTATTTCTTTTTTCTTTGTTTTCAGGTTTAAGTTGTCGCCTGAGATCACAAAGGCGATCTTACGGATGCTCCACAACATATTGGAGAAACCGTACCCGAGGTACAAAGACATGCCGAAAGCCGAGAAGGATGCGTGGCACCAGAGTTTTGCAGTAACAAATTTTTTTATTTGTTTTTTTTTAGTTTATTTTGTCAATTTTAATTTCAAATACTAACATTATTATTTTTTTATAATGTAGCAAGACTTCACGTGGGACCCTTCCCTTATGAATCAAGTACTTGTCCAATTCGACAGGTATGTCGCGCGTTCATACTCGAACCACATGTACGAGTGGAAGCAGAACTGGCTGCTCGGCAAGGAGATGCCTAAGGACCTCGACAAAACCGTCTGGCAGGACTTTTGCGACTACTGGAGCAACCCAAACACGAAAAAGCTCTCCGAGACAAACACGAAGAACCGGAAGAGCGATCGAGGAGTGAAGGGGATGTACATTCACAACGGCGGCTCGAAGACCGTCGAACGAGAAGCAATAGAAATGGTCAGTTTAATTTCTAATTTTTTTAACTATTAATTTTGTGTTTATTATTATTTACTTAGCAATATTTTACAGGCGCAAAGAGAAAGCGTACCTCCCGACTACCTTCGAGTGCTCGAGCAGAGGCACACCAACAAAAAAACTGGTGTGATCCAGGATAACGGCATGCATGAGGTCGTTGAGACGTGCAAGAAGAAGAAGGTGGATCGGGAACGAGAAGTTGGACTCTCGCAGCTCACTCTCGATGGGTCGTCCTCGTCGAACGAGTTATCCCGAGAAGAGATCAACGAAATTGTCCTCAATGTAAGTGTCTAATTGTTTTCAATTATTATTTTTTTCAAAATTTCATTACTAACTTTATGTTGATGTTTTATTTTCATAGAAAACTCGGAAAGTCAAAGGGCGATTCGCTGGGTTAGGCGGACTTCCGACCCAGAAATCGTCTTCTTCCATTCCTCAGTTTTCTTCGGGGAGACGAAATCCAGAGACTCACCCAAACGGTGAAAGAACGTGATGCGGAAGTCGAGCACCTTAAGTCCGCATACACGTCAACCCAGTCTCAGCTCACCTCAACCCAGTCTCAGCTCACCTCTTTGCAGCAGACCATGAAAGCCGCCTTTCCTCATCTCTTTCCATCCGATGATTCCGACAACGTTTGAAGTTTTTTTTTTTTTTTAAACATTAAAATATTTTGTGTTATGGATTATTTTTTTAATTTTAATGAATTTAATTATGACAAATTTTTAAATTTATTTTAAATAATTTCATTTATTTATTTAGTTATTATTATTATATACATAAACAAAAATTCATTTAATAAAATATAAAAAAACAAATAATACAAATAAAAATTCCGTCGGAAATCCGTCGGAACAATTCTGTCGGAATTCCGTCGGAACAGTTCTGTCGAAAATCCATCGGAACAGTTCTGTCGAAATTCCGTTGGAACAGTTCTGTCGGAATTCCATCGAAACAATTCTGTCGGAAATCCGTCGGAACGGTTTCTGTCGAAAATTCGTCGGAACTGGGACTGTCGGAGGATCCGTCGGACATATGCCGTCGGAAAGTCGTCGAAATTTTCCGACACATTTCTGGCGACCGTGCTCCGTCGGAACTGTCTGACGGCTTTTCAACGGAATTTAAGTTCCGACGAACTGTAACCGACAGAATTATTCCGTCGGTTATCTGTCAAAAAAAGTGTGTTTCTGATGGATTTTCGACGGAAACGGCCATCAAAAAACGCTTGTAATCTTGTAGTGGAAGAGACACACAATTTTGCCAGAAAATCAAGCAAAACATGTTCAAAAGTTGTACCTATAGAAGTGGCTGAAGAAGTGATTGCAGCAGCTGCATAATCTAGACTATGTTGGAAAACGATTTGGCATTGATGAATGATTTCTAAATAGAAACGCTGTGGGGCTTGGTGATTTCAAGGGTAGAGAGGGTATAGATTCAGAATTTAAACTCTGACAATTTCATGTTTGATATGATCTCTTTTAAATTAGAGTATATATATATACTTGCCAAAACTTTTATGCAAAATGTTGAAAAAAAAAAAAAAAAAAAAAAAACTTGCCAAAACAAAAACAAAAAAACGTGTCTTCGAAACAAATTTTGTTACTGATGTTATCAGTTTACTTTTTATATACTGACTTTGAAATCAGATTCTAATGAGTAGAAAACAACCTTGGTTTTGATTTATTGAGTATTTTGGAGGAATATACCAAAACACTTGCACGATTAGATTAGTTCCATAACACAGATTTAAACTTCTGGAACAGAGATTAATGCAGTAACTAGACTACACAAGAAACCAGATTCATGTCAAAATGTTCACTTCATACCATATTAAAGATATGAAACAACAGATCATACTCCTACCAAAACCCTAACTGTAACTAGACCAAAACCTATTTAAAAAAAAAAAAAAAAAAAATCTAGACCAAAAACCTCCAGAATCGCAGTGCGAATAGATCAATCAAGAAACTTGTTAGAAACAGAGAGAAGGGGAAGAGCTACTTGGTGCAATGTCAGGAGGAGAAGGAAGAACAAGGACAAAGCAGACGAGTGCACACTAGTGATATGTCTATATTTTACACGCTTTGAACATGCATTTATCATCCATTTAGCCTTGTCTCATTGCATATTCTTACCATTTCATGTCATTTGTTTCCAGTGTTGCATACTTAGAGTGTTTTACATTAGGATTGCATGCATATTTGGAGCTGTATCAGGTACATTCAAGGAATATTGAAGATGTTGAGGTCAAATGGAGAAAAGGGAAGAAGGGAGAGCTTAACTCGACCATGCACTCGACCAAGAGACTCGAATGGAGCACAAAACATAGACCTTGGAACCGAACTCGAACAAGAACTCGAGTAGGGAGTCGAGTGGAACCAAAGGCGAGGACTTGGAAGCCAACTCGATCGGACCACTCGAGTCACTATCTCGACTCCGACAAAAAGTTACCACCTTGAAGCCAACTCGAGCCACCCACTCGAGTCACTACCTCAAGTCTGCCACAAAGTTGCCATCTTGAAGATTTTTGGCGGACTCGACCACAAGCTCGAGTGCACCTCCGAACTTAGCTATTTTGTCTGTTTGTGAGATAGGATTTTGTCCAAATCTATAAATACCATGTATTGACCACTGCACAAAGGGGGAGTCTGCTGGGTTTTTCTCTGCCTTCAAAACTTGTTCAATACCATCTATTTAGTATTTTGTGTTTGATTTTCAGTAGTCTCTCTATTTTCATCTTGATCTTTTTATTTATGCAAGTTTTAATGATTTATGGGTTTGTGTTCTTGATGTTCTTCATGAACTCTGAGTAGTCTCTAGGGTTCTTAAGGATGGGATAGATTAAGTGTGGAATCTTAGTCTCCTAGGTGGTTTAAGCTTAGATTACTTGATTTCCCTTCTAGATTAGTGTTATTAATGCTAGTTTCTCTTTGATCAATTGGAATTAGAACTTAGGCATTTCCACGTCCACCAAGTGTTTGATGAAATGCATGAACTAACTAATCCCAGAGATTTACATTCCTAACCTAAGAGATTAGTTGTCTAGGGTGTTTATTGGCTTTAATAGACTGAATCTTAATGCCTGATAAGTTAGATTTCGCTAAAGAGATTTAGGTCTGGAACTGGTTTAGCTTAAGGTTATCAGTCATGAAAGTGGATTTAACTGCTGATGAGTTTATTGTCTAGGGATTAGCTCTGTTTGAGTATGTTAAACACCTAGGTAGATTAAGAGGATACACTAATCAATAACCCCATCCTTAGGAGCTTCTGTTTAGTTGATTGAATTCTGTTTGCATTGCTTCTGTAGCTTTTGTTAGTAACTATGAGTTCTGTTAGCTTCTCTAATGCTTTTAATTATTGTTCTGTTAGATTGTTAATCTTATAATCTACTGCTTGGCTTGACTTAATTCGGTTTGATTACATCCTTTCTGGTTAATAGCTCACCCAATTGGATTGACACCTTTCTATGCTGCAGTGACATGATGATAGTGCATTAAGAAATTGATCTATATCAACTAGCCCTAGGACTTTTGGTTATTCGGTTCAGTTTTTTTGGTTTTTGAAAATAGTAACCATTTGGACCGAATGAGAATTCGGTTTGGTTCGGTTCGGTTTGGATTTTAGAATCGGAAATACCAAAAATATCCAAAAATACCCAAAAATACCCAAAAATATCCAAAATACCCAGATTTTTCGGTTCTATTCGGTTTTTTTGGTTTTTGATTATTAACCGAACCGAACCAAAAATCAATCGGTTATCAAATTTGGAACCGATCGATTACTATGCAGAAACCGAAACCAAACCGAATCTCATATTTAGGTTCGGTTTATATTCCCAGGGCTAGTGCGCACCACCTGAAACACCATATACTGATGTCGTGGCTGTTATTCAATCCGATAGCGTCAATGATCTTCTTCTCTTTATTTGTGTTTCTTTGTGCACAAGAAATCAAATAGAAAATGAAAGAGAGAGAGAGACAAGTTAACAAGTTAATGAAAACTGAAAACTTGATGTAATAATTGTGATAACATACATATATATAGTTTCTTACGTAACCGTTACTAACCAACACAACTATAAAACTAAACGATACATCTTTACGAATGAAGACAAACTTTCATTTGTGACAAAGTTTAGTAACTAACTTAGTAACAAACTTATGTAAATGTGACATATACATAAACATAATATTTTGTATTATATGAAATTTGATTATATTTCAACACTCCCCTTTAATCAAATTTCGGTTTCACACCAAGCGTTTTTCTGCTTGCTTCATCACATCTATTCCGTGATCTTTCGTTACGTCTCCTCCGTGATCTTCTGTCACGTCTCCTCCGTGATCTTACTTGATCACCATCTTGTGTGCGTGATTCTTCACGTCTTCTTCGGTTGTTTCTCCAACCGACTTCTGCTTCTTTTTTCTCTTAGATAAGCATTTTCTTCTTTGCTTGGTGTCTTCCTTGATCACCAGCTTGTGTGCGTGATTCTTCATGTCTTCTTCGGTTGTTTCTCCAACCGGCTTCTCCTTCTTTTCATTTTTCACACTGTTTGCAAAACGCATCCGTTCTTTACACCCTTAGGCAAATTAACATCCCTGTGATGCTTTCTCCAACAATCACTCTCATTATGATTGTCACACTTACAAACGCCACACCATTTCTCGGCCTTATTTTGACGTTTGTCGCCATGTTCGTTTTCAAATTTTGAAACAAACCCTTCTCCATAGAACGCCCCTTCCGTTGATCGTTCTTCTTGGAGTTCTACACGCTTCTCATGCGCTTTCAATGTGCCAATCAACTCCGTAACTGACAACACCATTTTTAACATCACTGGTTCCATGACTCGCATCCGTGGCTTTTTGATAAGACGGTTAGAGTGATCATTCATCCTCATATCACTGTTTTATCTCAACCTTATTAGTTTTCTTCTTTACGATGCCACGTGACCTGCTTCTCATCTTTCTCCATGTTTCTCTCTCCGGCGTCTCTTTCCAGTCCACATGTTGGTTCACAATCGCAGATGTTTCTCCGAAGAGTGAAGACGGGAATTGCAGATCCTTGAATGGATCCCAAACGTCGAGTGACAACGGATCGAAGTTGTTGTTGCTTCGCCTTTTCTGATCTTCCGACAACTTCGATTTCAACTTCTCTCTTTATGCTTGAATTGGCCCTCGAATCAATAGGGGCTCTGATACCATGTTGGAATTTATGATCTTCTTCTCTTTACTTATGTTTCTTTGTGCACAAGAAATCAAATAGAAAATGAACTTTGTTACGTAACTTGTAAAAGAGAGAGAGAGAGACACAAGTTAACAAGTTAATGAAAAGTGAAAACTTGATGTAGTAATTGTGATAACATACATACATATATATAGTTTCTTACGTAACCGTTACTAACCAACACACCTATAAAACTAAACGACACATTTTTACGAATGAAGACAAACTTTCATTCGTGACAAAGTTTAGTAACTAACTTATGTAAATGTGACATATACATAAACATAATATTTTGTATTATATGAAATTTGATTATACTTCAACACGCCTCCTTCCCTTTCCATGAAAAAGGAGCAGCCTTTGCTTTCTTGGCTTTACTACCACTACGCTTTCTCTTCCGGTTTATCTGGGAATTAATCTGAGATAGATAGAGTCACTCTCTTCTTCTTTCTTTCTTCGTGTAGTATTTGGATTTTACTTTCTCCCGAAGAAGATTGTGGTGTTCTTCTTCGTATAAAGCTTAGTAATCCAACAAGCAGTGAAAGCTAACAAATTCTTCAAAAGAATATTACTTCCGAATCGAACTCATCAGGATCACTAGAAATAAACTGAGTCCATTAAACATTAAATCCAGTTTGGCAGTTTGCTTTATACAATCAAAAATAATTTACTTTGTCGAAAAAAGTAACAAAAAAACACTTCAGTTTCCAAACAACTAAACAAAAAGCCAAACGTAAGAAAACTTTAACTTGTAATTCTGCTTCTTCTCCTTGACCTCCAGGAACCAGGACCAAACTGGGAAATCAAAATAGGTACAATGCAAAGGCCAAAGATCAACCACAAAATCCAATCGGATTTTACTGATCAACTTATTTCCCTTACAACATAGATTCAAGCCCGGCCAATATCATCTTAAGAACACATGACGAGCCTATAATCGTTTAAGTAACTTGGCTGAGAGTAGGATTTGAACGGTACTAAATTCGGAAAATTAGGAATCGACACTTCCATGAAATAGCAAAGGAACAACTTCATCCAGTGGATCGACCCGCCCCGCCCCGCATAAAAACCCGCGGATTTTTGTATTTTTTACCAAACCCGAACCCGCCCCGCATAAAATTATTTTTCTTAAACCAAGCCCGCATCCGCCCCGCAAATTATCTGCGGAGCCTGCGGATACCCGGAAACCCACAAAACGCAAATCCGCGACGCGTAAATCCACAAAAACCGCCAAAAAACCCGCATAACCCGCCAAAAAACCGCATAACCCGCAAAAAATGTATGGATTAAATTGTGCAAATATAAAAATTTTGGGAAAAAGGTAAATTTTTTTAAAAATATAGTGTAAAAAAATGAAATTCTATAAAATATTAGGGAAAAAAAAAATTGACGGTACCCGCGGGGTTCACCTGCATAACCCGCAAAAATTCTTAACCCGCCCCGCAAAACCTGCAAAAAAGTGGTCTTACCCGAACCCACCCTACAGCAGGTCAAAACCCACGGATGCAGGTTAAAAATCCCAGCTCTAGATAGTGTAGTCTGATGTATTTTATAATCAAGAATATTTTTAAAATGAATGATCCATTAAATGTTTCTAGGATAAATATAGAATTAACTTTTCTTTTTGTCAAAGGAAAAGAATATAACTAATAACATAACAAACATAGTCTTTACATGAAAAATATATTGAAAATGCTGAAACAAAATTTATATGTTATACGGGTCAAACCGACACATAAACGAAAATCATAGGCAGGTTTTTATAATCATAAGAAAAATTAAAATAAAATAAACTAGTCTTCGTCATCAGAATTATCGAATGTGATCTTCTTAGCTTTTGGAGCATCAGCTGCTATTTCTCTGAAATGAGCTCCATACAATTTTGATTCCTGCAATTTTTAATCAAACAAAACACACATTCCAGATGATGATGAAGAAGAAGCAATTTGTGCGGAGAATCAAGAATGTTTTATGGAAGAAATCAAACCTTTTTCTTTACATGAGTGCCAAACTTCAAAAGATCAGCTGGCACGACTTGTCCAGCTTCCCTGAGAACATTCACAAGTTCTCCAGCAAGACCCTGTAACAAAGAAACTAGTTATATTCGAATGATCTCGGTTCTCAACAACTCTGTCAAAAGGCCGTTGCTCAAAGAATCTAGAAGAGTGTTTTCAGAATTACCTTATTCTGTTGCGTGAAGAACGTGTGTGCAACACCCTTTTTACCTGCTCTTCCTGTCCTCCCGATTCTGTGTACATAATCCTCTGTTGTTAAAGGGAAAGTGTAGTTTATCACAACTTCCACATCAGGGATATCAAGCCCTCTTGCTGCTACATCAGTAGCCACCTGAAATTTATCAAACAGTGTCAATGCTCTGTTTCAGAACAAGCCAAGGTATAATTATTAGTCATGGAGTTGCGAAATAATAAGAATACGTACCAGCAACGGGCAGGATCCTTCTTTGAACAATGATAAAGACCTGGTACGTTCGCTCTGTGCTTTGTCTCCGTGTATAGATACAGCTTTCCAACCTCTAAATAGTTATGTAAAGATTAGAATCAATGCAGTTCATGAGAAAAATCATCAAAGATCTTTGTTTTTGTTCTTTTTTCTTTTGTTGAGGAGATTTGGTCTAAAAGATCAAACCTTTGTTGAAGATCACGCTCGAGACGTGCAGCTTCCAACTTGTATAATGCAAATACCAAAACCCTGTTCCTGTAAATACCACAACTTTTGGTATTAGCATGTTGAAAAGGAAAGACTGGGAAGGGGTTGGATAATTGCTTAGCAGATTTACTTCTGAGATTGATGGTATTTTTCCAGTAGAGCAAGAAGACGCTGATCACGGGCACGTTCGTCCAAGACCTGCATTTGTAACCAAACGAAAGACCTGTTATTAAGAGTTCTTACTAAAGGACAAAACACTAATTTAGTCTGAGAATTATCAGAGAGAACATACCTCGATGATTTGCATAACGTCATGGTTGGCAGCTAAGTCTACGGAACCTATGACTACCTGAAAGAAATTTAAATGATTGTTGGGAATATGAAGCAATTTGCAGGTGAGGAAAGACAAACTAAGGATGGAAACATACCTTGACTGGGTTTGGATCCATGAATTCCTGGGCCAATTTGTGAACATCCATAGGCCAAGTTGCACTGAACATAACCATCTGACGAACTGTAAGACAGATAAGAAAGAAGAAAAAATTTCATCATATTTTGGCACGGGAATCAAAATTTGGTTTCTCACGAGAATGCTAAGTGAAATGTGACAATCACTTGCCTTTATTTGTCTTACTCAATATAAACCGGACAGGTTCCTCGAAACCCATATCAAGCATTCGATCTGCTTCATCCAATACCTGACATGTAGGAACTTCTGTTACCATCTTATAACTCGAAAATTCGATTCAGGTTGTTTCATTCAGCGACCAAAAAAACGGTGCAACGACTATGATTCTAAGAGGCTAAGTCAAATAATATTATTAAAAGATATTCTGTTGCTTACCACAAAGGAAACATCTGAGAGACGAAGCTCATTAGACTCGATCAAGTCTCTCAAACGACCAGGCGTACCAATGACAATATCCTAACAGATAAGATCAAGAAAAACTTTATTCGACTGATCCGGAAACATAAGAGAATGTCCTGATTAAAGGACATAATAAGAAATCTTACAACTCCAGATCGAATTGCATTTATTTGAGGCCTCTTCGAGCTTCCACCATATACACAAATCGATTTCAGACCACAAGGTTCTCCAGCTTCACTCAAAACATCAGAAATCTGCCAAATCAAAAAAACAAACACAAAAAAAAAAAAACTAATAAGCATACGTTTCCTTTCACCTTATAACTAGAATGATCAAACCAGTTCATCTACATACCTGAACAGCTAACTCTCGTGTAGGCGAAAGAACAAGACAAGTAGGATTAACATTCTTTGATCCTTTACCAATCTTCTTATTCTTCTTCAACACATGCATAATCGCAGGAATCCCAAACGCCAATGTCTTACCTAAATTGACACAAAAATTCAAAGTTCCAATTTTTCAACCAAAGTGCAAAACTTTCATGCTTCCCAACCATCACTAACCTGACCCAGTTTTTGCAATCCCGATAAGATCACGACCATCTAACAAAAACGGCCACGTATGTGACTGAATCGGAGACGGTTTCTGGAAAGTCTTACAACAATCTAAAACATTCTCCGGCAAATTTGATTCAGCAAAAGATTTCAAAGCTGCGTACTTTGCTTCTTCCACATCTTTCCCAGTCACAACAACCTTCTGTTGTTCACTTTCTCCTCCACCTTCATTACTAACACTTAAATCCTCAGCTTCCAGCTTCTTCTCCGGGACATCTCCGGCGATATCCTTCTTCTTATTCTTCTCAATCTCTTTCTCCTCTCTCTTACGCTTCTTCTTCTTCTCTTTATTACTCAACTCCTCCTCTACACCATTCGTGACCTCTTGAGGCACTTCGACTTCACGATCTTTCTCTGCGTGTTTGTTCTTCTTGCTCCTCTTCTTCTTTTTGTTTGTCATCGGACTCTCGACGGCTAATGGTTCGCCGGAGACGGGAAGCTCTTGCTTTTGTCCAGCCATTTCTTTGTTTTGTTTACGGGAGAGAGTTGTTGAAACGGCCGAACGAGAGTCGTGGTTCAATTTAGGTTTTTAGGGTTTTAAAGCATCGTTGAAAAGATATTTTCTAAAATTGCAATTTTGTCTAAATAGTTTTAATTATTACCTAACAAGGTCTAGACTCCTGTTTTGATATAGTAAACCCAGAATTTAATTTTGGACAAAAACAATCATGAGGAAGAATAAATAGCAACCAGTGAAATTACCAAATTCGTTCATACAAAGAGAGAAAGGGAAACACAATAAAGTTAGGAACTAAATAGAGATTAAACTCTGGAAATAACAAAGAGGAAGTCCGATAGATTTGATTTTGTTTTAAGGGATACAAATTAATCTTGATTTGCATCAAATTTTCTCCTTTGATGTTAAAATCTTTACTAAAGACATCAGTTTTTATGGTAATTGTTAAATCACATAATAAGTGTCACTTGTTAATAACTAATCCTAAATAGCATCAATTGTTTTTCAGGCGAATTGAAACCAACACTATACATCTCTTTTCTTGTAGTGCGTAAGCATGTAATCATGCAAATAATTCGTAAAGAATTCGCGTGTCATAAGATTGTGACGACAATCACTACTTGATAAATCAACAGACATTACCTCAACAGGTTACAACGATATTCGCTATATCAGAGTTAATGGACCAAAAACAAAAATCACAGAAACGAGTTTGTCTCATCAAAAAACCAAAAGGGTGAAAATAAATAATTCTCTTATCAACAAATTGGAATGAATGGAAATTCTTTTTTTTTGTCTCTTATCTTGAAGATGCTACTCGGAATTTGTTTCTTTTCTGTTTAGTAATCATGTTTTTGTACAACATGTGAAGCCAGATAAGGATTTGATGCAAAACATGGATAAGTGATGGGACAACAGATTGAACAAGGTCAAAATGTCATTCCTTTTATTCAAATCCTCTTCAGGTCCTCCTAATGTTGGAACAGACAATTGTCACCTTTTATGCAAACGCCACATCCTCTTTGGTAGAATTTTCAGAAGACTAGTGCATTCGTTGAACGAGTTTGGCTCCTGGTAAGCTCCTAAAGTACTCTTCTTCGTTAAACTCAATAAAGAAAGACTGGTTCGACCACCCTCACTCAGACAAACTCAATGTGATGGTCTTGGCAATAAGCTGATCGCGTGGCCTCATCAAATTGATAATCGTATTCCATTATTAAGGGAGAGATGTATCCAGCGATATAGGCTTTAAGTCCTCCTCTCGTGACCACGCTAATTAACTCTAAAGCACAAATTATTGAGAAGGAGAAGGAGAGAATCTTGTTATATGCAACACACAAAGCCTAAACACAAATAATAATATGATTCATAAATAGCTATGTTTGCCTAATTTATCTATAAAACTTTTGAGATACCCTAACGATTCACAAATCCGAAAAGAATATTAATTCAAGAGAGAAACATTATATAATTAGCTCCTGATATTTGGTGGTTGGGAGTTATATTGGCAACGATTGGTTACAAAGAACATAAACACTAATCCAATGTGTTTCATAAACATAGTTTACTCTCCAATGAAAGTACTTGTATCGTGTGTCCTAGACGGAGATTTAAGTTTTGGGTCTTCCTCCAGAGACCATATTAACCCTGAAACATAATTGATGCCAGATTATTGTTGTTGATACTTCAGTAAATTGAACAATTTGAAGATTGAGTAAATAACTTTTCTTCTTATGTACAAGATTTTCGTTTTGCTTTCTCATAGACCATGTTAACCCTGAAACAAATTGATAATAAACTATTATCGTTAATACAGTAAATTAAAAAATTTGAAAATCGAAATACCTTTTTTTCTTCTTTTTGTGTGACCAGTACGGCAGTATAAGATTGCGTTTTGAGTCTTCCTTCACAGGCCATGTTAATCTTGAAGTACAATTAATATCAGATTATTGTCGTTTAGAATTTATTTCTTAAACATTCAATCTGAAAATTTAGATTATAGAAAGAAAAAAGAAAAACAAGAAAATAAAAATTTGTCCAATTCTTGATAAATTTTGGGTTGGAGGGGACTAAATACAAAACGTTTTTTGAACCTAAATTAGTCTACACGGAATTTGAAATGATATGCAAGATTTTATAATATTAACTGTTTTTATATGAAAAAATGTTTATGAATGTATTAGAGTTTGTATATTACACTAGATAAAATTTAGTTTCTTGATTAATAATATCCATTTTTCGCAAACAACACAATAGTCTACAGACTAGTTGACTAGTAAAGTAGTAATCCATTTTACAGTTAGGTATTGGGTGTCTGATATCCATATAAATCTTTTTTTTTCCCTTATTCTCTAAGCATTTTTTTTTAATTTCAATCAGTTTGAATTGGACAGTGACATAAATAACAAAATTATCTTTACTCAACATATATTAAATAACCCCACTACTTTATTACAGTTATGATTCTTATTCTTCAATTAGACATAAAATACATTCATTAGAATAATGATAATTAGATTTTCCAAATCCAAGAAAAGCTGAAGGAGGACAAGAAAAAAGTAAACGAAACAGAGTGAAGGCATAAATAAGTAAGAATCTGCTTAAGCTAAGCAAATCAAAAGCAAAGCTTTAAACAAAACAAATAAAAAGCATTTATCATCCATTCATTTTCAACTACGTTCTTCTGGAGATATAAAGCAAAACCTTCCTTTTAAGTGGTTGAAGATTAAATTCACTTTTTCTTTCTCCTTCAGTCTTCTTCATATATAAACTCTTGGGCTCGTACAAAGTCAAGAATCAAAATCTAGGAAGATTTAATCTTTTACAAGTCCTGAGAAGTTTTTTTTTCAGATTCAATCAAACCATGGTTGGTATATTTTCAAGATTCTCTGTTGGTAGAAGCAGTCATCGACGAACACAAAGTGCAATCGTAAGCTCTCTTTTACAGCTTCTGGGTTTCGAGGAAACTTTCAATTTAGATCGATTCTTGTGAAAGTTCAATCTATGAAACATGTTCAGATCTTTGTTTGGTTCAAACCGGTTTAAAAATCTCTCCTTTAGCTAGGATTTGAAATACCCAGATTAGATTATACAGTACTGTTCATGATATGCTTAAAATCGTTTAGTTTCAATTCCATATGCGACCAAAGGATGAGTTTTTTTTTCTTTTGTGTTACTGATTAATGATTATACCTTAAAAGTTGTGCCCTTTTGTGAACTGTATGAATTGGGTTTTGTTTGGTTAAACTGAGTTATTGAAATTGTCTCATTCTCTTTTGATCAGGATGATAAGGAAGTATTGGCTCCAAATTCTCATGTTATTGCAGCAACTACCACAACTGCAACTACTGCTACTCATGGGATTGAAGTAGCGACAGAGTTTAAACCGGTGGAACATCCGGTCGAGCCTCTGGACAATGATCTACCGATTCAGTGTCCATTGCCTGAACCATCCATTCTAAATGTAACATTCCATGCAAAAATAGTTCCTTTCTTTTAATCTAAGTGTAGATGTGTTTATAGAAAGCTCTTAAGTTTTGGTTTTGTAATCTTGTTAGTGATTGTTTTTTCTTTTTTGGGATTTTCATGAAACAGGATGGAAGAATCTGGAAGGAGAGAGTATCGGCGTCTATGAGGAGAAAAGGTGATTTGCAGATTGTGAAAGATGAGGCTGCTTCTGAATCTGATGGATCCGCACCAAAACCGCCTCGCCCACCTCAGCCAAATCGTTCGATCTTGCCATCACTCAGTGCCCCTGAACACAACTTGCTAGATCTACTAGAAGAATGCAATGCGATGCCGCCAGTAACATCTAAGAATGGATGAACAAAGTTCCTTAAACTCGATAGTTTATAATATATTATCACACTAATTCAAGCTTGTTCCTCAAACCCCTCTTGAATCTCTGTATTTCGTTCTTTACGATTTTACTTATGTTTGTGCCAGAACAAAACCAAATCATAGTGTATGTTATATATATTATATAGGCAAAGGTTCAATAAGCTTATGCTCTATATATCTCAACACCAATATTCTACAATGGAAGTCTTTTCTTTCATCACTCTCATTCAACTATTTCCGAGTAGTAGTTCTTCACTATTTTCGCGGTTTTAGAAAAATCAGTAAGAGTCAGCGTTGTCTCAGTGGTAAGCAAAGAACTTTAAACACTTTTAACTGATCTTGATCCATGGTTTCTTTTTAGGATTGATTTGCCCCTTAGACTTTAACTTTTGCACTTGTGGATTATACATTGAGTTGTCCTCAAGTAAATTTCACTAAATCAGCCTTATATGGTAAGAGAGAAAAGTACTTTTTAAACTCAAAGAAACTTTGTTTATCCACTTTGGTGTTTACTTCAACATGAAGAAAATTACATAGAATTTTATTCCTTCTTCTATTGCTTGCAACAACTGATCTTCTCTTATCCAAATCTTCCATTCAAACTGAAGATTCAGGAACTGTGTAAACAACTGCCACTGTGGGATTCACTAGATGGTTGCGTGTCCCACGGTAGCTCCCGTGGTTAATCCTTACTATTCGATGCAATCCAACGGCTTGATTTCCCTCTGTGGCTTCACGGTCCATTGCATAATCAACTCGAGTTCTCGTAGAATCTGCAGAAACCAGAACAAGGTGAAGGATCAAGGGAACAAGAAGAAGAGTTGTTGTAGAAGATGAGAGCTTCATGTGACCCATTATTACTCTTTCTTTTTTTTAACTAAAATTGGCAAGTATGGGTTTGAGAGTTGAAATGATGACAATAAATAGAATGCAAAAGAAAGAAGAAAAGAAGATAAGATGGAAATTAAAAACCTTCGCTTTGAATTGAAGTTACTCTCATGACTCACATGATAGTGTTTGTACAGTTCACCAAACTTCTTCTACCTTTTTGCTAATTTTAAAATATTATTCTTTGTCCAAAAAGATCACAACAATTCATTGGTTATCTACATCTTATCTATCATCTTAAAAGATTAGATATGTTTTAACAAATCTCTCTACTAGCTTTTAATAACTTTTTTTCTTATATCATCATATATTGTATATAAATCTCAAAGTAACAATGAAAAACACACATAACATAAAAATTTGGTTTGCTAATTCCAGTTTAAATTTTCCGCATTTATATTTACAATTTTTTTTTTTTTTGTCAACTACGTATATTAATCAACTATAAAGGTTTGGAAATTCAAACTGGAGATATAGAGTTTACAAAATTTACAAAATTAACTACAACGGATTGACTTCTAACACTTCGAGCCAAATGTTCAGCTTTAAAATTAAAAAAACAGGAATAAAAGAAAACGAGAAAAAATTGAAATAAATTCTTACAAAACTTATTTTCATCTCAAATAAAAAATTTCAACGAACCAATAACCAAATTTAACACAAAGATTACAAATAATTTTATTTTTCTTCTTCCCACATAATCTCTCTACTTAAAGTTAAAAATAACAACAAATCATCAATCAAGAGTTTCCTCAGGGAGATATATTTTTACTCCTCCGGTCTATATGGCGAAGAACTCATATCCGTACTATAAAACGAATCTTCTCCACCACCATTTAAGTAACTCTCTTCCTTCTCTTCATCCCATTTCAAAACCTCTCTCACATACTTAAACCCTTCATCCACATTCGTGCGGTCCCTAGCCCGAGCTTGCCAAACAAACAGTTTCTGACCTGTGATAGACGAGTAAAGAAGCTTGAACTTCATTGCAACGTAGAAGTAAGCTTGGAAAGCCAGTGACTGAGCATTGTTGTTCGTCCTTACGGGACAGAAATCGCTGAACCAATCGCAAGATGTTAATGGTGCACGGTTTAGCTTTTCCTCGAACTGATCGTACTTGTTTAGAATCAAGATAAAAGGCGTGTCTTTGAAACACGGATGCTTAACCATTGATTCAAAAAGTTCTTTGCTTTGGATCATCTTGTTCTGAAACTGGACTGTTCCACTGCTTTCGGGTGCGATGCTGATCTGATCGTAATCGCCTAAGCTGATGCAGAAGATGACTGCTCGTACATCTTCAAACATTTCTACCCATTTGCAGCTATCATTCATCCCCTTTGCATTTACCCGGATCAGCTGGTACCTGGAAGAGAAAGAACTGATAGTAAGTACCAAAGTTTACGGTTCAAGAGTGCAGAAATTGAGGATAACCGATAGATACTTTGGTTGAGGAGATGATAAGGCGTCAGGGTTTTCTGGGTAAGATTCAGACATTGGACTGTTTTCATTGAGAGAAAACTCCATGAAAGCTAAACCATTTCCTTGTGTAACTCCTTCCGCGTATACGATATCTCGTTCCGAAGGCTCGTATTCGTTGCTTGATACTTCCATGGCCTGCAAATGAAGCCTAAGTTAACATTTGAATGAATATGGAAACAATAACACCAGAGTCTACACCCATTTTTTGCTCATACCCGGCTTAAGAAGTATTCTGCGACATCAGGAAGGAAATGCAGCTCATCTTTTCGTCTATATGTGGCTTGTATCGCCGGATCTTTCCAAACTTCTTCAACCAACGGAGCATATTCACGTGTTGCGGCTGGGAAAAAAGCATCGAGATCACCAGTTGCTATGATATCTAGAAGCCAATCCGAAAAATGCTTCAACCTTGGGTTCAAGGTATAGACACAATGCGGCGTAGTGATAGTTCCATCCTCATTTGCTTCCTCGCCTACAAGAACATTTCAAGGAATCAAGAAAATGCAACAACGAAACCAAATTTAATTGTTTTCTAATGCAAAAATGGTACCTCCTGAATCTCCTTCGACAGCGTTTAAACCTCTCGCATGCGATAAAGCCTCCTCTTCAAATCGTTCTCTTCCATCAAGTAGGATACTGAGATATCTATACATATTGCTCTGTACCATCAGCTTAATATCTTGAAGCTCTTCCACTGAAAACTTGTTTCCGTACAAAAACTTGGCCTGTTTCAGTCAACAAGAAATCTGGATAAGCAACCATTGAATCCGCAGAATATCTCTTTATTTTTTCCACATTAAATCCATTAACATTACTTGTTTGAAGATAGTGCTAGTTCCACACCCTTCGATACCAAGAAGTAAAAGCTTCTGAATCTTCTTATGCTCTGTATAATTCGGAACAGTAAGATAATTGCTCGGTGGTTGCACCATTCCGCGAGGTTGTCCGTGAGGAACAGGTAAAGAAAACAGCGCACACATGAACCTCGTAGATGCCTGTTTAAGCCAAACCGAAAAACTCATGATTTTCTTACAAAACAGCCACACTTTATAAGGATCTGGTGAAGAGTTAAAATATTGCCTTTTCCCAAATGTTTCCTCGGATATTATTCTGCCCTTCTTCCTCATAACGCCCATCATCGTATACCCAAAAATGAGTATCGCGTGGACACTGTACATTTGCTAGCTGAAAAGATAACACACACACAAGGTTTATCTCCAATTGTTTCTGGACATGTGACACTTAAAACAAGAAATGTCAAAAGTTACCTTTAAAATCCTTAATTCAAGCTTTGTGATCTCCCGGCCGTTAATATAAACTTCCGTGTTCCCATTGCTCGCATCCGGACATAGCTTCCCCGTGAAGTTCAAATTCGAGCTTATGACTCTATCAGGTTTCTCGCCTTCCTGTTCAAAACAACATTAGCCAACAAACAACAAACAAGGCGATTTCAACCCGAAACACGTACCAATACCATTATATATATATATATATATGTATATATATATTATACCTTTCCCCATAGGCCAGATTCTTTGTCATACCAATATCTACCCGGTTTCAACTTCTGAGGCGGTAAAGGACAATTGAGCAACTCAGCCATTTCCTCAGACTTTAATGGATACCCATTCACGATCAGCTGCTCAGATCTCAGCTGATTAGCGGTACACTCCTTTTCCGCCTTCATTATCTGTTTAACTTCCAACGGACTAAGCAACCTCGACAATACCCTCGAATGCTTCCCTAATTTAGACCGTTTCGATTCGTCAATAGCTTGGCCGATGCAACTCACACACTTTCGTCCTTCAGGCATCGAACCCATCGCTCTAAGCACACAGTTTCCACAGTACTTTTCATCACACACAATACAAGTCTCCTTATTTTCCCATTTCGCTTTTCCGCATCTATAACACTCTCTTTTCTTCTTCTTCTTCCTCCTATTCGTACCTGCAGTACACTCATGGACCTTCCTCTCCCTCTCTGCCTCTGCCTCCACATTGTTCTCCTCCTCTGCAGCGTCTCTACCATCAATCCGATCATGATCATCGACAGGTTTGAATTTCACAACCGGTCTCCGAATTTGATTCTCATTTTGTCTATGAGCAGAGACTGGTGATACAGAAGCTGAACCAGATGATGATTCAGGGTTATTATGCAACACAGAGACCACAGACTCAGAGCTAGCCGGCGAACCTCTCGGGCTTTGACCTGAAGAGCTTGCGACTCCTCCTGCTATACGAGAAACCGGTAATGGGATCGGATTGTTCACTCGAGAATTAACCTCAACAGGTGCAATTCTGGGGATTTCGTGAACAGGAGGAGGACCAGTGTACTCTAAAGCTATGGAGTAATCGAATTCCGATGGATTATCCGGTAAAGGAGCTCCAGGAGGAAGCATCTTTCTCACCATTTCTTTCCAGCTTTCACCTTCATCTTTCTCCATGTTTTACAAAAACCAAAATCAAAAGATCCACCACCAATTAAAATTACAAGATGAAACCCTAAAAATCCCAGATCACATCACCATGAAATCAAAGCCACTAGCTTCAGAATCTACGAGAGCTATTTCCTCTGATTTCAGACAAAACAAAGGTTTCTGTTTCAGAGACAAAGACGATAAAAACAAGAAGAGTAGATTAGGATATTATTAAGTGTTACCAAATTGGCTTTGTCATACTCATATCATATCTATAAAATCAAAGTCAAATAGCCGGCAAATATGGACGTTTCAAGAGAACATTAAAACCTAGAAAGGAAAATACTTTTAAATACCATTTTGACAAATTCATAGTCAAATCAATTGTCCAGGAAAAATAATTCAACATCTAACCAAACCCACTTAAAATTTCAGCTTTTGAACGCAGCAGCCCAGAGAAGAAAACAAAAATGAAAAAAACCTAAACTAGTAAATCATTCCGAATCCACTACCAAATCGAAATTGATCAGAATACATGCAGCAATATTTCTGATCATGATTGCTGATAGATTAAGCAAATTCGTGAAAATTTCAGAGGAAATTAAAAGTTTTGAGAGAGAATGAAACAAAAAAAAATGAGCTGTCTGAAGGGAAGACAAAGCCACCAATTAAAGCAACGGAACAAAATAAATCTTTTGTAAAAGAAAATGAAAAATCTTACCTTTTGTATAAAAGTGAGGAAACAAGGGTAGAGAGAGAGAGAGATAAACAAAAAAGGCGAAGCTGAATCTGAGAAGACGAACTCAGAAGAAGAAGAAGAAGTAATAGGAATCTGTTTTGGTTGCTGTGATATTTGTTTTTTTTTTCTCTCTGTGAAAAAATCTGGAGAAAGGAGACGCCAGAGAACAGAGAGAGACGGTGAAATCTATAGAGAGATTGATCGGAAAAAGGACCCACGAGTCTTACATAGTTCGTGACGATAGAGA
Source organism: Boechera divaricarpa (assembly GCA_026770425.1). Lineage (NCBI taxonomy): Eukaryota > Viridiplantae > Streptophyta > Magnoliopsida > Brassicales > Brassicaceae > Boechera > Boechera divaricarpa. The sequence goes on along the minus strand of CM049182.1, from coordinate 9,335,718 downwards.
CGGGTTGTGATAGCGAGTGGCTTTCACGTCTCATTTTCTAGCGAGTGGTTCATTCGTCACGACCAATCTAATAATTTGGTTCCTACAACACACACTAGTTAAGTTTATCTCCACGCGCCTTTTCGCGCGTGCCTCTACACTGCACACTCACACGCTTGAAATGTAAGAACTATATTTAATACTATTTTATCTTCTTCTTCTTTTTTTGTCAACGTTTTTATCTTTGTAATTACTGTAACTTTCTAGTTAATAATCTCTCTGATTCACAGTATAAAATATTTAATCAAAAAAATTTGTTTCAAAATATAAGAGTTTCACATTTATCAATGCATTAATTGTCATTTTATGCCTATCTTATTTTTGATAAAAACACTTAAATTTATTAATTTTTATTTTTATTTTAACTAAAAGATATAAATGTTAAGGTTAAAATAAATATTTTATTTGATTCCTTAAACTTCTAGTGAAACAGAGGTAATATATTATTTGCCACTTGTGTCTGAAAACCGTTGAGAATTAATTAGCATTCAAATACAAGAACTGTATATGCTAACTAATATGCGCATAAGCGTTGTCGACTTTTCAATATTTGAACATTTAAATCAAATAGAGAATGTGATGGATGACATTATTATTGTGTTGTGACGTTGTTGGCCGTATTAAGAATCTCTCTGACAGCCAAAATAATTAAACGTTTTGACTAAAAAGCAGGTTTGATTCACTTTTTTTTTGTTAGTGGGAGTTCAAATCTTGACAGAAAACAAAGGTTGTGCGCCAATTTAGATGAAACACACTATCATAATATTTGTAATTAGTGAAAATTAATGGGCGACCCACCCTGTCTATTATCTTTTGACTAATCTACTAAGAAAAAAAAAACCTTATAAACATATACGTGATGTCATAATTCTAATATCCTGTTGTTCTCACTTCAAAAATGGTTCACCAACATAAAATTGACATTCTATTTGTATGGCGCTTTCACAAAATTCCTATTTCTATTTGTAAGGATTCATTTGTCAAAATAATCTGCTTTGGTTTCCGGCTGCTAAAAATGCCCGTGAAGGGTGCAGTTCATGTTTCGATTAGTTTTTGGTCAATTAGAACCGAACCGAATAAGCTTAACCAAAAAACAAAACCGAACCGGTGAAATCGTGTTTGAATCTCAATTTAAGGTGGGTCCCAACAACTGACATAACATGGAGAGAGAATCCAAAGCACCCACTCTCTATTCTCTCTCACTCATCACAAACTTATCAGAACCTCCAAAGTTATAATTATACTAGTGGCTCATATTTTCCAGGAAAATCTCACGGGATGAGATTCAAAACCCCTACCTAAAAACGTTCAAATCTTTTCGGACATTATTCTAAGTTCCAGAAATTGAAATTCCGGACACCCATGGTTACGAGGAGAGGATGATTAAGGCACCAATTCTACAGTCTGTAGTGGCCTCTAGAGACGATCTAACTCATCACCCAGAAGTCAACAACTTTGGAGGGAAAGAGCAAGAATGTTTATACCTCTTGAAGAGATGCAACAACATAGACGAGTTCAAGCAAATTCACGCCAGATTCATCAAGCTAAGTTTGTTCTACTCTTCTTCATTCTCAGCGAGCAGCGTTCTCGCAAAGTGTGCTCACTCGGGATGGGAGAACAGTATGAATTACGCAGCTTCGATTTTCAGACGAATCGATGATCCGTGTACCTTTGATTTCAATACAATGATCAGAGGGTATGTTAACGAAATGAGTTTCGAGGAAGCGTTGTTTTTTTACAATGAGATGATAGAGAGAGGGATCGAGCCAGATAATTTCACGTACCCGTGTCTTCTCAAGGCTTGCACTCGTTTGAAGTCGATTCGAGAAGGGAAGCAGATTCATGGGCACGTGTTTAAGCTTGGTCTTGAAGATGATGTGTTTGTTCAGAATAGCCTGATCAATATGTATGGAAGATGTGGAGAGATGGAACTTTCTTCTGCAGTTTTTGACAAACTGGAATTTAAAACAGCTGCGTCGTGGAGCTCAATGGTCTCAGCTCGTGCAGCAATGGGAATGTGGAGCGAATGCTTGATGCTATTCCGTGAAATGTGTAGAGCAACGAATTTGAAGGCGGAAGAAAGCGGAATGGTTAGTGCTCTCTCAGCTTGTGCCAACACCGGTGCACTCAATTTGGGAAGGAGCATTCATGGCTTCCTGCTGAGAAACATAAGAAAACTCAACATAGCAGTCCATACTTCACTTATAGATATGTACGTTAAATGTGGATGCTTAGACAAGGCGTTGCATATATTTAAGAAGATGGAAAGTAGGAACAATTTGACTTACAGCGCAATGATCTCAGGACTTGCTTTGCACGGAGAAGGAGAAGCAGCTTTAAGAATGTTCTCAGAGATGATCGAAGAAGGTTTAGAATCAGATCATGTTGTGTATGTCAGTGTGCTCAATGCCTGTAGCCATTCTGGTCTTGTCAAAGAAGGCCGTCGAGTCTTCGAAGAAATGTTAAAGGAAGGTAAGGTGGAGCCAACGGCTGAGCATTATGGCTGTCTTGTAGATCTTCTGGGACGAGCCGGATTGCTCGAGGAAGCCTTGGAAACTATCCATAGCATGCCCATCGAGCAAAATGATGTTGTCTGGAGAAGCTTCTTAAGCTCATGCAGAGTTCATCAGAACGTTAAGCTAGGCCAAATAGCAGCTCGAGAACTGCTTAAGTTAGCCTCACACAACCCAGGTGACTATTTGCTGATCTCTAACATGTATTCACAAGCTAGAATGTGGGATGATGTAGCCAGAGCTCGAACAGAAATTGCTACCAAGGGTTTGAAGCAAACCCCCGGTTTTAGCCTCGTCAAGGTAAAAAGTACAACCCACAGGTTTGTTTCACAAGATCGATCGCACCCTCAATGCAAAGAAATCTACAAGATGCTAAACCAGATGGAATGGCAGCTAAAATTCGAAGGATATTCACCGGATTTGACACAGATATTGCTAAACGTAGATGAAGAAGAAAAAAGGGAGAGGCTGAAAGGACACAGCCAAAAGGTAGCTATTGCCTTTGCACTATTGTATACACCTCCAGGAACTATCATTAAAATAGCTAGAAACCTGAGGATGTGTTGTGACTGTCACACATATACAAAGAAAATCTCCATAATCTACGAAAGAGAGATTATCGTAAGAGATAGAAACAGATTTCACCTGTTTAAAGGTGGAACTTGTTCCTGTAAAGATTATTGGTAGATTTGGATCGTTCAATAGGTCTATTGTTAAATTCCTGTTCCAGACTCTTTCAAGCATGAATATACCAATAACAGAAGCAGTGAATGAAAACAAACACAAATGAGAACATTCGAAATATTTTATTTTCGCGCAAGTTTTCCAAGAGTTAAAGACCTTACAATTGGTGAAAAATGCACGATGAAGTACTTACACCAAGAAATTTAGTACCCAAGTCTCTATATGCAAAACAGTATACTCAACCGAACTTGGTGATGCACCTATTAAATTGGACACTGCCAAACGATGTTGCTTACTCAAGATGAACTGATGAAACGCCTGAAGTAATACCTGTGGTGCGTGGATCACCACTTTCTAGGCAAACGCCGTGTGGATCTTCTCTCACCAACAAGGCCAAAACATTTTGTGAACTCCATGCTTGGGTCAGTTTGCTGCCGGAATCCCCTAAAGTAATTGCAAATATGGCATCAAATCCACCAGCTCCAGGAACACCAGCAAGTAGAACCCCTTCAGCACTCATTGTAGAATCCAAGAGTTGAGTTTGGGATTCAGGCTCTATCTGCAATTCCATGGGCCCTCCAGGTCAATGAAGATGCAAAACAAGTCAATCTGTTCTAATGTGTGAGTTGGGGAACCCTTTTATTTGTGTATGCTATTAAAATTCTACAGCCAGCCGAGTATTTTATGCATCAACACAAAGTTATCATGCATAAATGGTCGGTTGAGATCTGAAGCAAGTATCAAAACAGAATAAAAAATAGCTCACCGGAACACTAGCAGCCTCACCCATCTGACGCATAAGAATTCTGATCCCCAACATAGCTTCTCTTGCCCCTAAGAGTTCTTTAATAATCGCTTCGTTGATCGGTTCAGTAGCATGTAGCACCCACTAAAAATGAGATACAAGATGCAAATGAGCCAAGCTGCTCCTTGATGTAACATATCTAATGAAATCAATACTCAGCGATGGAAAAATACCTTTTCAGAAGTAAGCACACTACAAGACTTAATGACTCCTAGATAAACATCCCAGTGGTCTTTAGCTAATTTGCTCAGAATGTTTAGCTTAGTTTCGAGTTCCAAATTTGCTTCTGACAACTTCTGCCAATTTTCTCGTGCCTTTTCTGGATCAGACATTTGCCACTTCTTTACAGCACCTACCATTGATGGTGTGGAGGATCCACCACTTCCAGGTTCTCCAAGGAACTATATAAGACAACATTTTTGTTATTACACCAGATTTCACAAAAGTCAAGGAAATAAGAAGTTGGTCAACAACAGGTTTTTCCAGGTAAGACTTTAGGTCTGATTGTTTGCTTACAAGATTCATCAGTGGCGGTAAAGAGAACTCAGTTCTCTCATGGTCCCATTTTCCCTTCAAGATTTTGCCAATAACTTCATGTGATGGCAGACCTGTTACTGCAACCTGCAAAACTTGGGAGTCAGTATATTTCCATCCTTAGTGGAGAATATATATATACAACAAACTTCTCGTTAAAAACCTGAGCATATGACAAGACTTCTGGAGAGAAGCGAACATAACGCTGACTCCCATAGACAGCACAGCTGACATCAAACCCACTTCCGACCTTCCCTTGTGCAAGACAATGAGATGTTTGTGCTATCATATGGATAACATCTAGATCAGAACAACCAAATTTTCCTTCTTTACATGGTTCGGATAGGTCAACTACTCCAAGATAATGTAACAGAGCTGCAACCACAGCTGTTGTCATTGCTGCAGAAGAACCTAGGCCAGTTTTAGCTACTTCAGGCTTGCAATTAGCACCATTTGACTCGGCAGCGTTGAATGTGATGGATGCAAAAGGTGCAAGGGTACCCAACGACTCTGGTGTCAATGGAAGCCCAAGTGATTCTATCTGTAAGAATAAACAAGATTATCAACATTTTGTACAAGCATCTCAAGAGGATTTGAATAATCAAAGGAAAGATCAACAAATGCAAGTGTACTTTAGACGGTTTTCAGCAAAGAAGAAAACCTGGTTCCGATATGAGTAAAAGTCATTGGAGCCTAAGATTGTGATATCAAGACCTGCAAAACACATTTAGAGAAATGGTTATCATCCAATCTCTTCTTCATAAATAAAAATGAGTAAAGAAGCATAGATTTGAAAATTGCCTTGCAAGAAGATTTTGTGCAATGCTTCTTTGTCCTTGTCGGTTGCCAAATGAGCAGCAGCTATAGCATACTGTATAGCATGCTCTACAAAGGGGTTTCTTGAATCACTGTTTTTTTTTCAGAAAAAAAAAAACAATGTAAGTGCTCTATCACCTATATTTGACAAGCAACATCTCGCTACAGATATGTACTGATATGCGAAAGAAAGACTTATGATATTGAGATTAAAAAAAAGATGTTTAAGTGTCATTTGAAAAAGTCTTTCGGATTTTGCCTTGCAGACACACACTGAAGAGTCAGCTGTTTAAGTGACAGTTTATACATGCTTTCTCTTGAGAGCTGTGGTGATGTTAATTTGACATCTGTCCATTGCTGGAAAATAAGTAAACAAACATACCAACAATCATTTATCAGCCGTCTCACACAATAGAATAACCCATTAACACTGCAACAATATTACTTCCTAATAACACACAAATGAGAAGAAGATACATGCTTCTGAAGGAAACATACCCATGCCCAACTTTCAGGCTTGACTTCTTCATTGATCGGCTTCACAATCGCATAGAACCGTGCATTTGTACTCAACACAAGCCCTGCATTTGGCTTCTCGAGTATGAGGTAGCCTCCAGTCATCAACACCTTCCCAGGAGCAGAAGCAACACTGCATGAAAGAATTTATTAACACAAGATTGATCCCTTTTACTATCTCTAAAGATACTTTCCCACATAAAAATGAAGAAAGGAGACGAAACCACAAAATTCATTTTTAACCAGAGTGGATACATGAAGAAATCAATACAACATGAATAAGAGTATGAAACCAATTCAAATCAAGAGGAATTCAAAAAGTAACGGATTTTGGATAAGCCATTTCGCAGATTCATCAGATAAACTGGGAATGGGAGATTTCTAATAAAAGACAGCATCATATCCCGAGAAAATAGGGCGATAGAAGCACTTACACAGCCATTTCCGAAGAGTGACAAAAATGATCGCTGATCAAAGCCCAGATTCACCTACGATCAAACAAATTTCAATTTTCTTGAAGCGAAAGCCAGATAAAATCAAAGCGCATGCATAAATCCAACATATCTACACATACAGAGAACTACCGAACATATCGACTGAGAATACCTAGAAGTCGAGCGACCTTGAACATATCGATTGATTTCGTAAATATAAACAATTTTTCGGCGGAGTATAAGTAAGCAAAAGAAAACTTACTATTAACCTTTGACTGCGATTGGATATCGCCGGAATTATCGGAATTTTGTAATCGGCGGCAGTAAATGACCGGCGGGACGAGGAGTGGTAGATCGGATTTGGACTCAGGCGCAGGGAAGAAGAAAAGTGAAGGTGGTTAGGGATATTTATGGGTTTGCAAAGTATCGATGAGGGTAAAATAGGAACTTAAAACAGCAAAGTTAATAAGTGACATTTTTAGTCAAAAAAGTTGGACTCATAAGTAGTTATTTTGGATAAGCAAATTTTTATAGTTAGACTTTTATTATAATATGGTTATTAAAATTTTTTATTTTTTGATAATATTAAATTTTTATTTTTCATTAAAATTTTTATTTTTTTGATAATATCTTTATTATTATCTATTATTAACATTGATACAACTTCAGATTATACTTTACTTATCTTTTTTTGACACATAAATGTTACATTTATCCAATATCCAAAAATAGTACTGCGTTATTACTTTATTATATAAATTTTTTTTTTTAAAGGGGTTAATTTATTAAAACAAAAAGTAATAGTTACAAAGATACAAAAAACAGAAGATAATAGATAAGGAAGTGTTACGACAAAACAAAGAATACAAGAGAGAAGCGGAGGAAAAAAGGAAAAAAAGAGAAGATCGCCTAGGTATGCAGCCTCGTTAAAACATTTTTCAGAAAACTTATTAGAATAAAATTGAGATAAGAAAAAAGAGTATTGATACATATATAAAGTTAGAAGGTAAGAAAGCATCTTCAAACATATAAGTTTCCTTGTGTACATCGATCTTTTACGCCAACTTACATGTGACATTACATTTGTCGATGATTTCAGTAGTTGATGAACATATAAAATACTTCTGGTTAACCGGATCAACCACTCGTAGAACACAAATCTCATCTTGAGAAGCTTCTTGGCGATCTCTCGAAGAAACTTTATTGCAATTTGGACGAATAATCTCACTATAGGATTTATTTGTGGATCGTAACATATCGTAAGTCCATGCACCTGATAATGCCCCGATCATCGGTGAAACTATGTATAACCATAAGTCCTTATAACATCGCCATATAAGTGCAGGCCCTAAGCTTCTTGCTGGATTCATAGATGCTCCCGAAATTGGCCTAACCAATTTATGAAAATTTAAAACGTTTTTATCATACATTGAAAATGTATTAAAGGGTTTATAGCTTAAGTACCCGGAGAAAAGGATGTCGAGTACTACGGTAGCACCGATAACAATTCCTGCGAATGACCCAGTGGCTCGTTTATCAGTAGCAACAGCAGATATAACGAACATTAGATTGAAACTAGCGATGAACTCTATTATGAACGATGTCGTGTTGGAGTTTGACGGATATGTTCCCACATAAACATCGCCTTTGAGGCTACAGACATTGTCGTTGAGATTGAACACAAGCCGTAGAGCTGCGGCCGCTAAGGTTGATCCGAGAACTTGAGCGGCTATATACCCTGGAACCTATAACGAGATCAATTACAACCACATTACATATACAATTTATGGGTCTGGTTGGTACTATGTTATTTATGGAAATGAAAAAAAATATTTAAAATGAAAAACGAGAAAAACATACTTCTTTTGATTCTAAGCACTGATATTGCGGAATCATGAAATGGATGAATGAACAACACAATTTCTCAGAAATATATGATTGGTATATAAGTTTGTTTTTTGTTTTTTTTTGGTCAACTTTGGTATATAAGTTTGTTATTCTACGATTTTGCATGTCTTTATACGATTCCGCATATCCTATATATAAAACCCTATATTGCTTTTTTGATGGTGTTCAATCTTATTATATAAAGCTGAACGCATTTAAAGTGAGCATGACACGTGTCAAAAAAATAACTCATTAGATTTTGACATGTGTCATCGCTAATATTAGATTGTGACACGTGTCAAAAATAACTAATAAGAATTTCACACGTGTCAACTTTCTAGTAATGGTAATTTTTATATAAAAATGTAGAATAAATTATTAATTAAGACTTTTGTCATTTTAACCAAAAATTTAATAGCAGAAAGTTTGATAATTTTTAACTTTCTGGTAATAATAATTTTATATATAAATATGTAGAATAAATAATCAATTAAGATTTTTGTCAGTTTATGAAAAAAATGTAAATAGCAGAAAAATTGAAAATAATAGAAAAAATAATTTACCGTTAATGTATCATCAGAAACTACAATTGTCAGTTTTAGCAAAATATTTAATATTTAATATTTTACATCACGATTATGTTAATTTTTAAACTATTATTGTAGTAGTTTGGTTATAAATACCAAAATATATTAACAAATGATCTTCTCATTCATCTTTTATCTTTTGTTATTCATCATATTAAATCAGAAAAATGAATTGAGAAGTTCCTCTAGATCAATTAGAAAAAATTATGTTTATTGTTATATTATAGTACGCTTGCTTTGAAAATATAAAGCAAGAAATATCAAAGAAAATAATATACTCATGGGAATAGAGTTATTATTGTTTGATAAAAATGTAATAATTTGTTTTAGTAACTTGATTTTTTGTGGAAAATATTTACTTAATTTTAAATTTATATGGTTTCACAGAAAATACAAATCAAGGTTTTGTACATCATTCTCTTCATCAAAAATTTGACGATTAATATATTTAATTATAAAATGTTTTTTTGATAAAATATATCTTATTATATAAAGCTGAACGTGTTTAACGTGAGCGTGACACATGTCAAAGTGATAACTCATTAGATTTTGACACGTGTTATCACTAATTTAGATTGTGACACGTGTCTCTTTCTGGTAATGGTAATTTTCTATATAAAAATATAGAATAAATAATTAATTAAGATTTTTGTCAAGCAAAAATGTCAATAGCATAAATTTTAGTAATTTTGAACTTTCTGATAATGGTAATATTTTATATAAAAATGTAGAATAGATAATCAATTAAGATTTTTGTCAGTTTAAGTAAAAATATAAATAGCAGAAAAATGAAAATAATAGAAAAGACAATTTACTGTTAATGTATCATCAGAAAAGACAATTGTCAATTTTAGCAAAATATTTAATATTTAATATTTTACATCACAATTAGGTTAATTTTTAAAATCAATATTATAGTAGTTTGGTTATAAATATCAAAGTATAGATTCTTAACAAATCATCTTCTCATTCGTCTTTTAACTTTTGTTATTCATCATATTAAATCAGAAAAATAAATTCAGGAGTTTTTCTTACCCTGTATCAATTAGCCAAAAATCGTGTTTATCATCGTATTATAGTACGGTTGCTACGAAAATAGGAAGCAAAAAATATCAAACCAAATAATATAATCATGGGAATAAAGTTATTATTGGTTGATGAAAATGTTATAATTTGTTTTAACAAATCTTATTATATTTTTAGAAGATGTTTTATATTAGTGTTTAATGTATTTTATTAAAATATTATTTTAATATGGTTGGTTAAGAGTCTTTATATTAGTATTTAGTGTTTAATTTACTTAATTTTTATAGAAAATATTATTTTAAAATATTTATTTAATTTTAAATTTATATGGTTATTCACAGAAAATACAAATCAAGGTTTTGTGCATCATTCTCTTCTTAAAAAATTTGGCGATAAATCTATTTATAAAATATATTTTCATATAAATATAGATAAAATATAATATAATATTATCTTCTGGAGATATAAAACTAGTTTTCAAATAAATTTAGATAAAATATAATATAATATTATCTTCGGTGCTATAGCACGAGGGTATAATACTAGTAATGAAAATATAAGAACAAAACTGAATTGAATTTGATAGTATGAGGTATTTTTAGTAGTGTAGATGTTTTTAGATCACCTGATTAAAAGGGAACCTTTTAGAAGAAGCAAAGGCAAACGAAACAGCTGGGTTGAAATGTGCACCGGAGACATGACCAATTGAGTAGATCATAACCGTTACGGTAAGTCCCCATACCAAAGCTATACCGGGAAGTGTCACGGGTTTACCGTACGTCTCATTTACCACGATGGCCGAGCAGCCGGCAAATATCATAGAGAATGTCCCCACGAACTCGCCAATCAACTAAGGAGATTTCAATAATAAGATTTCAAATATAGTATAAAATTATATGGATCATAATATTCTTTGGAAACTATTTCATTTCTTTAGTTCGACAAGTTTAAGTACCAAAAGAAAATACACATTCGAAAATGGGTTACATAATGCAACAACATCCAAAATTCAAGATGTTCAATAGGAATGAATTAAAACCTATAACTTCATTTTATCAACAAAATATATTAAAACGAAACCGAATTTGAATTCAATGGTATTGATTATATTTTTTGTCAATATCTAGAAAGCTAAAGCTAAGACAAATAATCTGACATGAATACTGCAGTGACGAATAAGCAAAATTAGTACTTAAAGGGGATATTTGAGATGGACAATTTTTCGTTGAATAATTATGAAATGGTATTAAGCTAGTATTTGTAATTTTAATAAATTAACCCAAAAAAAATCTAATTATATTTTAACATATGCATTATAAAAAAATTACTTTTCAAAAACGTGAAAACATAAAATTTATCTTTATCGATCATAAAATTTGATAAACCAAGTTAAAGTAATACCTCTTTTAAATTACTTTAAATTTCTTGTAATATAAACAAACATGTACCAAACGGATTCGAAATAGATATTTGTTCGGTTTGATTATTATACTTCATAAATTGGAAAATTCAATCACCTAAAATCAGAACCAAAGTCAAGATTAAGCTCACGTATAACATCAAACGAAATAGAAAATCTTGAGTTTGACCACCAACAAATAACGATAACAATTAGAAATCATGTCGCAGTATAAAACATGTCGCTCACCTTTTGAACATACGATACGGATACAAGAGGACCGGAGAAATCCGGTGACGGGGAATGATTCCCGGATTGACCATCTTCGATGTCCGAGACGGTGTTTTGAGTCTGAGTAGTAATATCAGAGATCTCCGCCATTGATAGAACTATGTTGACCTTTCTCCAAAAATTTTGATGGTTTGCTCATCTAAAATCTCAAATGGTCAACTCTACTTTGTATTCGTAATAACTTATAAATAAGCAAATAATAAAGTTGACTTTTTTATTCTATACCACATATTGATCAATTCTTTAAGAATAAGAACTAAAATTTCATATATTGTAATAAAATTAAAGAATAGTTAGGTTCATAGTTGACTTATTTATCTTTGTCACAAAAAAATACGATATGGTTTACGGTTCTTTGATTAAGAAAACGTGTAGAGCATGTAAAACTCTATAAAGATCCGGCTCGGTTTTTTGATAAAGTGAATAGATATAAATATCAATTGAAGTTTATATAGGAATATCAACAAAAAAAAATCCTTTATAAGAAAAAACACATCCAAACTACTGCTATTTTCATTTATAGCAAATATCTACGAAATACCTACAAAAGTAAGAAGTAAACATAAAATTTTGAAAACATATCAGTATCACCAAAAAAAAAGGTGAAAACTATGTTTAGTTGTGGAGTCTAATTTTGTGTTGAGTGGGGCAAAAAAAAAATAATTAAGGATGTTCTTTAAGAATATTTGAGATTATTTTAGATATGTATCCGTTTGGTCTAGGGTTCTTTCTCTTTTATAGTTTTATTCAATTATGATTACCGTTTTTGTTTGATATATAAAGAAAAAGAAAAAAGAAATTGTAAAACTCTCGATTTTGATCATAGTGAAACCTGAAGAGGTAAGTGGATTTTAAGTGATTCAAATGATTTTCTCCGCACAGTGGAGAGTGTACAACATTGACAGTAAGTCAGTAACTATTGCAACCTGATGATTCCAATTCACAATTCGAAGACTTGGCTTATATTATTGGATAGGGATGTGAAATATACAAAAGGCTACAAAATACAAACAACAACTATACAAGACTTGCGAAATCAAGGCACAATAATATTCAAATCAACAGGTGCAAATCCAGTTGAGAAAATAATATTTAGTGCTTATTTACAAACAAAAATTTACCAAGACGAAACGTATGGAATAATGGACATATTGAAGCGTAACAACGGTTCGATCACTATTGACTAGCGGATCAAGACAAACCGAACAATCCGAGACGATCGATCATCATCAACAGCTTCGACGTTAAGGTCAAAAGTGACTCGTTTGTATTCCTAACCATTACTCCATGAACCCATAACGATTATATTACTTGTATCAACACAAAACCCAAATCTCAAAATCTAGAACGCTCCGAAAAAAAGAAAAAAGAAATCGCTCTACTATTTGAGAGAAGCAAACACTACTATCTGAAACCCACAATGGACGAATCAAATTTATATAGAAGAACATTGGCTACTACCCAAGATTCTACTCTCTTTTTTATACTTTTTTGCCACCTAAGAATATTTCTCTCTCATAGTTCACTTTTTTTCTTAAATGTTGCTTTAATTCTAGCTTAAACTTCACAATTTCATTTAGTTTTCTATCAAATTTGTAAATATTTTACATATACGATCGAGCTAAACAATGTGACATTCGTTTTGACATCTACGGTTAAATTAGTTGTCGATGTTAAATACCTAACATATATTTAAAACAATTCGCGCCATTTGTTTAGCTAACGAATAATGTGCTTTAATTGTATTTAACAAATGTCTAAAAGATATCATCAATAAGTAACAGATATTACCGCTCTGGAGATCTCATGGAAAACATCAGGTGTTATTCCCCATCTTAAGGATGGAGAAGCATAATCTCAGCTCGCTTTTTGGTAGAAAATTGGCTAATTATACGGGTAGGATCAGGACATTCAATTTCAGTATGGAATGATCCATGGATTTCTGCCCAATGCCCGAGAGCAACAACATGTAAGGAAATTAATTATTATCCCTTTTTCAAAGTTAACCATTTGGTTGACCATTCAACCCAAACTTGGAATTTGTCTTTATTTAAGACCATTGTGGAGCCATATGATATCTCAATTATCCAAAGTATGCCAGTAAGCGTCTCTATAAAAAAAGATATGCTAGGATGGTATTTCACCAAATCTGGTAAATACACGGTTAAATATGGATATGTGGCAGCAAGAGAGTTTATTTCGGTATATAACTCGGTAATAAAGATAGGACCTAATATTCACCCTCAAAAGCGTTTTGTTGGAAGGTTAACTGCCCCCGCAAGATTCAACATTTTTTTTTGGCAAGCGCTGACAGGATGCGTTTCGGTAATGTCTAATTTAAATACAAGAGGAATAAAATGTGACAAACATTGTGTTCGATGTGAAGCAGAAATAGAAACAATCAATCACACCTTTTTGAGTGTCCACCGACTCTGTAAACTTGGGCTCTATCTAATATATCATCCCATAAATTTTTCCCACATTATCTATTTTTGCTAATTTGGACTATCTCTTTTCATTTCACATGGCTGACAATTTGGACATCATTTTTCCTTGTAATATTTGGTACATTTGAAAAATAGAAATAACATAGTTTTTACGAGTCAGGATACCGATCCCAGGGATACTTTACAATTGGCCGAAAGTGAAGGAAGTCGAAATAACATAGTTGGTGTGGCGCTCAGGTGCCCCATGAGAAGGAAGTTTCGCAATTTAGTGCTACAGAGCAGGACAGATCCATGGCGTCAGGCACTCAATATTTTATAGATGGATCTTGGAAGGATTCTGACCTCTTCTTAGGCTTGGGATGAATTTGTACACAAAACGAAGTACATGACGCTCTAATTGGATCGAAGCTGAAGGCCATGATTTGGACAATGGAGTGTTTGTTGGCCTACCAGAGACTAGACGTCTGTATCCACACGGACTCTTCAGAGCTAGTGAAGATGGTGCATGTCCTAACAGAGTGGCCAATGTTGTTTTAAATATAATTTTTCGATATGCCGTAATCTAATAAGTAATAATTTTACCTCATGTCAAACTAATTTTAAATGATTTAAAATTTATAAAATAAAACATAAATAAAAATTACTAATATTCTCATCAAATAATAAACAATATGTTCATGTTTTTCCAAGTTTTTTGTGTGCTCACTTATGATTTCTTGCGTTACAATTTATAAAATAAAACATAAGTGAAACTATACTAATATTCTCATCAAGTAATCAAAAAATTTATTCTTATAAGCTCATTATTTTTTCAAGTTTTTTGTGTTTTCACTTACGAATCAAAAACATTTTATTACCATAATAAATACAATTTTTATCCAATTAAATAAATGTTAAATAACTTATATTGTTATTTTGAACTTTAACATTCATTGTTTATTGGTTAATATCCATGGTAAATGAATTTTAAAATAATGATGCATGTCAAAATCTAATTGACCAATAGCACACGTAAACTTAGCATATGTAAATATATATATTGTTTTTGTTAGTTTTTCTTTTTTGGTTAAGGAAACAAAAATTAAAAAAATTAGATATAAACATGTAAATTAGTATATATTTTTTCTAAATTAGTTTTTCTATTTCGTTAAAGACAAAAAGGTTAAATTTATTTTGACACGTTTCAACATATGATCATTAACATAATTGCGACACGTGTATAAAGAATAAATATTAAATTTATTGATAATGTTTAAATTTTAAGTGGTAATCTGCACATTATTTATAGTTTTTATTTGGTAATTTTAAAAGAAAACCGGTTTTGAATTTCACGCGCTCAAGCTTCCAGTACAATTTAACTGTTTATTCCATTATAATAAATTAGATTTTAATTTTATGCACATTATCTTCATGGATTAGAGTTAAAAACACTTATATCAAAAATAACATTATCTTATTTAGTATTTAACAAAATAAAAATTTAACAAAACTTATTTAATAAAGAGAAAAGAAATTTCATAAAAATACTTCTTTTTTTTCTCTTAGTTTTCATTTTTTTTAAGAAAAAAGCTAATTTTTTTCTTTTAAATATACACATGTAGATTAATAATTGTAAATATAATTTTTAAAAATTAGTTTTTCAATTTCACTAAGGAAAAGAAAGTTAAATTTTTTTTGATACGTGTCAAAATCTAATTGATAGATTTGACACATGTAGCGATCATATTATTTACTAACTATGAAACCAATTTGTATATAATAAGATAATTATGTTAAAGATATCAATAAACAAGATATCGTTAATATATTTTTCGCCAATTACATCATTTAAAATTTTGCGTCATTTATATCTATAAATTATGTATAAAATATCAATACATAAGAGATATTTAAAATATCTACACCAGATTTATTTAAAAAATATTACGCTCTAAATATATTTAAACCCGTTATATGCCAATTGCATCGTAAGGCACCAATAAAGCGGATACCTCGAATCGTGCTTGTATGAAACGTTATGCGCTAATGATATCGAATAATATTTCGTGTCAATTCTACGATATTGAAAATTAGTGTTATATATCAATATAAACTTCTTTTTTTAATCTTTTCTTATTACACCAAAAAGATATTTCAAGTCAAATATTAACTTAAAACATCTCAAGAGGATGTTTCAAAACAAAAGCTTTGACCAGTAGAAATACTCATACTATGGACTAGAAGATTAATGCTGAAAAATATATTATCTTATTATCTTATCGAATTGTATTAAATATTACACTAGCCTAACTAGAAACCGGATAAATTTATTGATTTATAATGATTGTTAATTTATCGAATATTAATGTATAGAAATTTTACTGTATTTAGACTAGTGAGCGCTAAAACCAAGTTGTCTCCAAAATATGTTGCTGAAAATAAATACTATAATCTAATCACCAAAATATATTGTTGCGTTAACAATAACGAATTATTTTTTTCTCCTCAAATACATAGTTTTTGGAAGGAAGACACTCTAAAATTTTATTATATTTTAAATGATCATCTTAACCTTCACAACTAGTATATCATTATATTTTTTGTTTTTTTTTGTCAACAGCATTTATAATTATATGAAAGGTTCGGAAATTCAAACCGGAAGAACAGAGTTTACATATGTAACCACAACTGGCTGATTTCTAACATCTCGTGCTAAAATATCAGCTTTAGAGTTTAAAGATCTAGAGATAAAAGATAATGAAAATATACTGAAAAGTCTTTTTATCTTTGCGAAGTTCTCCAGATAGAACGAGAAAGCTGGTCAATTGTCGGGAGAATATATTTTTTGGTTATAGCGAATGATTTTAGTTCCGGCAATCAATATGTTCATAAGATTATCTTTATAAACCAATAATAATTTACAATCTAGAATTAAACTTCAAACTTAAATTAAAAGCATTAATTAACTTAGACCAAAAGACTTTGATTAGCAAAGTGGATTTTATCTTCTGTTACTATTGTTCGTGTCGAAGAAAGCACCGAGGTTTCATATGAGTTTCCACGTTGGTGGCAACATTTCCCTTGACTAATAAAAGTAGGACTATTCCACACTCTCTTCAGCCCATAGATTGTCTTAGTCAGTAAAAGGGGTTGAATCATGAAAAAGAAATTTGAGAGAAATGAGATGAAAGCATAAACTATATGAATTAAAAAATGGAAGATAATTTGTCTAAAGATGTTTTCAATAATCCTTCCGAAATATGGGATGATAGCAAGAAAAATATTTTTGAGAGAAATGAGATGATAACAGAAATTATACATGAGTTAAGAGAAAAATGGAAGAAAATATTTTGTTTAGCACAAACTATATAATGAAATGATAGCAAAAATATTAATTTTAAGAGGAATCATAATGATAGCACAAACTATATGAGAAAAAAAATGGAAGAGGATAGTTTGTTTAGATACATTTTGAAGAACTAGTGGAGAGCAGTCTTTAATGATTCTTGTTTGAAGAGAGAAATTTGTTTGATTAATTAATAATGTGTGGGAGGAGAGAATGAAGAGAATACAAGTTTTATATAATAACTAGAATCTTAAAATGAATATTTTCTTCAAAAAGACATAAACACATAATTTACCAAAAAACTTTTGAAAAATACAAAAAATATTAAAGAAATATACTTATGATTTTGTGCTTTCTATCTCATGACTACCAAAATTATCACCAAAGATAAGCAGTGGTGAGCAACGGTCGCACTCTCCGGCCACCAAAATTCATAAGTAGTCCTATATTAAGTAATTAAGCTTTTAAGACTTGATCCTAACAGTAAATTTTAAGTTTTTTATACTTTTTCTTCCTTTTCTGCATATCCTAAATCCAAACTGGTCCCATAAATACCAAAGACGGTAATAATGTTTTGCAGACGTAAGAAAAAAGTAAATGTTCAATTGAAAATTTGGAATAACATTTGACAAAATTTTAGGGTTAACCTAATTGATGCATCTTTTGTGGAGATCGTGAGGCAAACTTTCCTATGAATCCCTGCAAGAGAAATGTTTTTGAAATGAGATAATAACATAAACTATATGAATTAAAAAAAATGGAAGATAATTTGTTTGAAGATTTTCTCAAGAATCTCTCCAAAATATGAGATGATAGCAAGCAAAATTATTCTGAGATAAATGAGATGATAGAAAAAACTATATATAAGTGAAGAAAAATGGTAGCAAAAACTATATATAAGTTAAGAAATATGCTATATATATATATAAGTTAAGAAAAAATGGAAGAAAAAATTTGGTTAGCTACATTTTCAAAAAGTCTTTGCAAGAAATGAGTTAATGAAATGATAGCAAGAATATTAATTTTGAGAGGGATCATAGTGATAGCACAAATTATATGAGATAAAAAATAAAAGAGGGTAGTTTAGGGTTTTAAAATTCCTCATCCACTTTATTAGACTTATAAGTAGGACTAAAAAATATATTCTTCATCCACTTTATCAGACTCATACCATCGTATGCTGAAAAACCTCATCTGAAAAAAGCTTCGCAATCACCAGAACTCCAAGAATCACTCCAAAAATATAGATATCACATTTATCTGTGAACTTGAGAGTTTGATGATACTCTGGTGCTATATATCCAACAGTACCTGCTACATTTGAGAGTGTAAGGTGTGTGGCCTCATCAGACATTGACTTTGCCAGCCCAAAATCTGCAATTTTGGCTTCCATGTCAACATCAAGAAGACCATTTGCTGGCTTTTAAGTCTCAGTGAATGATTCTTGGCTTATGATCTATGTGAAGGTACTCAAGTCCTGCGGCTATACCTAGAGCAATCTTGTGCCTTGCTGGCCACATTAGCTCTTTCTGTCTAGCTAACATGTTTTTTTTATCCAATCTTGCACTCAAGTCTTGCGGCTACTCAAGTTTTTGTGTTTTCACTTACGAATCAAAAACACTATATTACAATAATAAATACAATTTTTATCCAATTAAATTAATGTTAAATAACTTATATTGTTATTTTGAATTTTAACATTCATTGTTTATTGGTTAATATCCATGGTAAATTAATTTTAAAATAATGATACATGTCAAAATCTAATTGACCAATAGCACACGTAAAATTAGCATATGTAAATATATATATTGTTTTTGTTAGTTTTCCTTTTTGCTTAAGGAAAAAAATTAATTTTTTTAAGATATAGCATGTAAATTAATATATATATATATGTTTTCTAAATTAGTTTTTCTATTTCGTTAAAGACAAAAAAAAAGACAAATTTATTTTGACACATTTCAACATGTGATCATTAACATAACTGTAACACGTGTATAAAGAATAAATATTAAATTTTATTGATAATGTTTAAATTATAAGTGGTAGTCCGCACATTATTTGTAGTTTTTATTTGGTAGATTTTTAAAAAAAAACCGGTTTTGAATATCACGCGCTCTAGCTTCCAATACAATTTAACAATTTATTCTATTATAATAAAATTTGATTTTAATTTTATGCACATTATCTTAATGGATTAGAGGTAAAAAAAATTATATCAAAAATAACATGTAATTCATATCAAATCTATATCTTATTTAGTATTTAACAAAATAAAAAATTAATAAAACTTATTTAATAAAGAAAAAAAGAAATTTCACAAATTTTTTTCTTTTTTTTTCTCTTTGTTTTCATTTTTCTTAAGAAAAAAGCTAATTTTTTTCTTTTAAATGTACACATGTAGATTAATATTTGTAAATATAGTTTTAAATTAGTTTTTTTAATTTTAATAAGGAAAAGAAAGTTAAATTTTTTTTATACGTGTCGAAATCTAATTGATAACTTGACATGTGTCGCGATCATATTAATTACTAACTAAGAAACTAAGTTTTATATAATAAGAGATGTTAAAGATATCAATAAACAATATATCATTAATATATTTTCGCAAATTACATCATTTAAAATTGTGCGTCATTTATATCTATGAAATATGTAGTGAATATCAATACATAAAAGATATTTAAAATATCTGGACGAGATTTATTAAAAAAATATTATGCTCTAAATATATTTAAGGGACGTTAACTTAAATAGCACAGAAAGAGGACATAATGATCCACATAGAACATAATTTTTTTTAATTACTGTAATGTTTTTCATTTATCAGAATACCCAGAATACCCTTATAATCATTTGCTAACAAAAACGTAATAACCAAAGTGCCATTAATTTTTTTTGCCACGTACAGCGAAATATCTAACGTGGCATCATAACTGCGTACATGTAATATATAAGTCGGGCGCAAAAAATTTCGCTGTAGTTATCGCTGAGTTATAAGACGGATGGCTGACTTATGTTAACGGCTGACTTATTAGATAAATCAGCCGGCAGTTATGACTGCTAATTGCATTAGACATGGCTGATTTATGGAATTGGCTGACTTATTGCTATGACATGGCTGATTTACCGAAATCCAGCTGATTTATGTGGCCGATTTAATGAAATAGCGGCTTACTTATGCGAGGTTATGGTGGCTGACTTGTCATAAGTCAGCTGAATCGAGGCTGATTAACTGATAAGTCTGATTTTTTATGGCTGACTTAAGTAATTAACTGGTAATTGCTGTAATAGTATTCTTTGAGGGCTGGTTTATGCAATGTAGGAGCTGACTAATTTTTTTCAGCTGATTTAATTGTTGACATGGCCGATTTTATAAACTTTTATAATTATTTAAACAGATTGCCTGTTACGGCTAAGTTAGCAATTCGTTTAGTGGCTGATTTTCTATGGCTGATTTATGATTTCATTTGGTGGCATAGTTCTATGTCAGCAAAAACAAAAACCACATCAGATCTGAATCGCATAATTAGGTTGAGTCGCCGACAAAAATCAGTCCGCCGTCTTCAACCTTGTTCATCTGCTTCGAATAACATTCATCTCTTTCTTGTTATTCATCTCTTTCTTTCGATTGAATGGATTCCGTAATAATTGTTTCCAGGAAGTGGGTTAAAAAAGATCGATATTCGTTTAATCCTGACAATAGAGGTTGCAGAGTTCTTCAAGTACAGGAACAAACATCATACGACAATCTTGAGCAGATGATAATGGAGGACTATGGGCTAGAGTCGCGGAGGTGTAAAATTCAGCTAAGCTACATGTTCTCTTATAAAACTATGAAAAAATTCTCTCAGGATACTCCTCCGGTTTATGTCTGCAATACTCGCCAGTTGCAAAGCTTTTTGAGCTTAATCAAAATCGATCCGCTACGTCTTTGTATGGAGGTTACAGATGATCATATTGGGTCACCGGGAGAATTTAGCGAATTTAGCGAATATAAAGATATGGACAGTGAAGCTGTAAGCTACGAAGGAGGAGACGAATCTGAAGATGAGGAATTTGACACCAGATTTGACATCATTGACGACCCTGATGGTGCATCATCTGATGCTGATAACTTTTGCCTATTAGGAAAGCCTGTTGAAGAAGATGAAAATTCACCTAATTTGCCTCCTAAGAAGAGACCCCATAATATTGCAAAGCACGATTTGAAAGGATCTGATGAGTTTCTAAAGTTGGAGATGTCTTCGCTAAATATTTTTGTCGGACAGCGATATGCCCGGAAAAAGGATCTTGTACTTCGCCTGAAACTTCTTACGGTGAGGGATCGATTCGATTTTGATGTGCCGGTATCCACTAAAGAAATGCTTATTGTCAAGTGTTGGATAAACGGATGTAGCTGGAGAGTTCGTGCTTCTACCCAAGGAAAATCCCCAGAATTCTATATTCGTGCCTACGATGAAGAACACACATGTTCTGTAACAGATTATTCTAATCGATCCCGTCAAGCAACACCGGATATTTTAGGAGCATTTTACAGAGATTTTCTTGGCGACATTGATCCATCAGTCAAACCCAGACATGTCGCAGTAGCCATTAGCAAGCAATTTGGAATCAAGGTAAATTTATGGTTCTGCTGATTTATTTGTATGACATGGCTGATTTATTAGTATGACCCGGCTGATTTATTTGTATGACATGGCTGATTTATTAGTATGATATGGCTGATTTATTTGTATGACATGGCTGATTTATTAGTATGACATGGCTGATTTATTTGTATGACATGACTGATTTATTAGTATGACATGGCTGATTTATTAGTATGATATGGCTGATTTATTTGTCTGACATGGCTGATTTATTTGTATGACATGGCTGACTTAATTTGTATTCTGGCTGATTTCTGAATAGATGGATTATTGGAAGGCGCATAGGACGTTAGGCTTTGCAAGACGTATCGATACGCAAAGTCTTGAGCAGGGGTATGAAGAGTTGCCGTCTTATCTATATATGATAAGAAGGGCAAATCCGGGAACAATTACGCGTCTCCAACTTGATGTAGAAGGGAGATTCAAGTATTTGTTCATTGCATTCGGTGCGAGCGTCAATGGGTTATCTTTTGTGCGCAAAGTAGTTGTTGTGGATGGTACATTTCTTCATGGAAAATATAAGGGAACACTTCTTACAACAGTAGCTCAAGATGGTAATTTTCAAATTTTTCCAATTGCTTTTGGTGTGGTCGACACCGAAAATGATGATTCTTGGGAATGGTTTTTTGCACAACTGAAACTTGTGGTTCCGGATGAGAAAGGTCTGGCGATTATCTCCGATAGACATAACTCAGTTGGGAAAGCAATTGGGACTGTTTATCCGTTAGCGGCTCGTGGAATCTGCACGTACCATTTGTATAAGAACATCTTGGTACGGTTTAAAGGTGGAAACTTGTTTCGTTTGGTGAAGAAAGCTGCAAATTGTTACAGGATGGATGAATTCAATGCCGTTTTCGATGAGATTAGAACACTAAATCCTGATCTTCATGGCTACCTCCAGAGAGCCGATGTACGAATGTGGACACGTGTTCATTTTCCGGGTGATAGATATAACATAACGACAACAAATATAGCGGAGTCGATGAACAAGGTGCTTTCAAAAGTTAGAGGTTTGCCAATTATTCGTTTCTTAGAGACGATAAGGTCAATGATGACGAGGTGGTTTGCCGAGCGAAGAGTAGATGCAAGTTCGATGAAAACGACGCTTACACGCGGTGTTGAGAAATTATTGGAGGTAAGTCAGCCATCACAATAGTATTATAAATCAGCCTTATAATTCCCTAAGTCAGCCGTCATTAATTTTATTTTCAGGACCGTGTCAGCGGTGCTAGACTTACAAAAGTACAAAATATTGATCATGTGCATACAGAAGTTACTTGCGGGACATCGTTGCATGTTGTTAATTTGAATGCCAGGAGATGCACGTGCCGTCGATTTAACATCGACAAAGTGCCATGCGTACATGCAGTCGCATCGGTCGAGCATAGGAACGTTTCTCGTATAGTACTGTGTGACCCGTACTGTCGGAGGGATTATTTAGCTAATGCGTATGCTGGTTCAGTTATGCCTATGGATACGGCACTACCCGTACCTGAACGTGTAGCTAAACAAGTAAGCTTCCCACCAATTCCTCATCAACAACCAGGAAGACCTAAGCTGTCACGATTTAAATCTTCTTTAGAAGTGGCGTTGACGAAGAAACGTCCTAGAAAGCAACACGTGTTCCCTATGTAATCGGGTTGGACACAATGCAAAAACTTGTAAGTCAGCCGTAACCAAATTCAGAGATCAATAAGTCAGCTATACCCCTATTCCGAGATTAATAAGTCAGTCATACCCCAAATTCATCTAAGTTTTATTGTTTACACTTTGTTTTTTGTTTTTTACATTTTAATCTCTTTGAGAGTTTAACGTGGTCTCTATTTTGAATTGTTTTACACTATGTATGTTCACACTTTGTATATACATTTGTCGTATTTACACTTAGTATGTTGTAAGGTCTACATTTTGTATTATATATACTTTATACTTTACTGCTTTTGTCTGCTTATGTCACCTACTTACTATCTCCAGACAACTTTACTTACGCTTTTGCGTGAGTAACAATCTTTCGCTGTAACTGATTGATAACTCAGCCGTAACTCAGCCGTAACTGATTGATAACTCAGCCGTAACTGATTGATAACTCAGTCGTAACGCAGCCCCGTAACTCAGCCGTAACTGATTGATAACTCAGCCGTTACACATTGATAACTCAGCCGTAATAGATTAATAACTCAGCCGTAACAGATTAATAACTCAGCCATAACAGATTAAAATCGTGAAAGAGATGGCTATTGTTATTAATTAATAACTCTCATAGTTCCCTCTATATATACAATTAGCCATCTCTGTAACCCTACCCACGATTAGCCGTAATAAACGCTCGCTCCCTCTATAACAATAGCCATCTCTTTTACCCTGCACACAAAGACCAAACAAATTCCATCCAACTAATCAGCCATGGCAGGGGAGTTTGTTATTAAGAAGGATGTCCTAGTTGAAAGGGATTGGGAAGAGGAGGTTAAGAAAGCACGGGAAGAAATCTGTGCCCTTAAAAAGGAGCTTCATGGCGTGAAAGATGGGTTTGTTGATGTTCTGCATAAGGTGAAAGAGCAAATGGACAAGAAGAAGGAGGCGTTCGAGTTGGAGGTCAAGTTGGCGGAATTGAAGGGTAAGATATACGCCCTTCAAACAATTGTTGATGAAGTGCACAGCGACTCGGAGTACAATCCTACCGCACCGATCTGGAGATAGAAACTGCGTTTCTTAGATCTCAGCTGCATCGCATGCATATTCCAGAAATCGAGTGGGAGAACCTTGGATTCCCGTTTATGCGTTGAACCTTGTTGCGTCTGTGTTAACCCTTGTTTGATTGGTTTTTCCTTTGTTGTTTGAACCTTCGATTTTCCTTTGTTTCAATGAACCTTCGATTTCCTTTGATTTCCATTAATAATTAATAACTCAGCCGTAACAGATTAATAAGTCTGTCGTAATACATTAATAAATCAGCCGTAACAGGTTAGTAACTTAGCTGTAATACGCTAGATAACCCTGTCGTAATAAACTGAGTTAAATAGTCTGGTTTTTCCTTTTTTTGTTTGAATGAACCTTCGATTTCCTTTGTTTTCATTGATCTGTTCGTAATAAGCCGTAACACAGATTAATAACCCAGTCTTAATACATTAATAAATCAGCCGTAATACATTAGTAATTACAAAAATCAGACAACTAAATTGTTAAATTAGCCATTAACGTAAGTAATTACAAAAATTATTCTATAAACTGAGTTAAATAGTCTGGTGCCTCGGTTAGGATATCCGCTGCCATCTTTTCTCGTAAATGTTGAATATTTCGGTCACTTAGGCCTTCGAAAGTAACGCCAAGTGCTAGACATTCAACGAATTTCAACGAATACACGCCACAATCACCTGGATTTTCGTTTTGGGGGACGTTCTTTTTGACCCTTATACAGCTGAACTGCTTCATGCTGATCTTACGCACGTCGGGTGGTACAATTTCATTCAGCAGACAGGGTGTCATCCGCGTAAATGGCCGTAATACATCTAGCAACCTCTTGTCTGACAGTGGGGTTGCTGCTCCCATTATACTGTCGTAAATATCGATTTTTTCTTTTTTCAAATCGGTATCTAGGGTTACCCAGTGATCGCCACCGACCTTGACTACAAGGTAGAGGATGTCAACATCGTGATACCACCACTTGAATGTCGGCGTATCTTCAGGCGCCAATCCATTCGCCAGTTTAATCCACCCATCAGAGAATTTAAATTTCTTTGGATTTATTTTGAACTGCTTATAATCTTCTACCCAAAGAGAGACAGACTAGTTGTCAATAAAAGCAATTCGATCAGTGTGGAACGGGGTTGGAGGGATAGACGATCGTATCCTCAGGAGTCTCATGAAAGCAGTTATGTGCTGAAAAAAAAATTAAGTCAAAATAAGTCAGCCATCAAGTTAATAAATCAGCCATCAAGTATAATAAATCAACTGTCACACATATAATAAATCAGCCGTCACACATATAATAAATCAGCCGTCACACATATAATAAATCAGCCGTGAAGTATAATAAAATCAGCTTAACAATATAAATAACTTACATCGTCGCCTAACCATCCATACTTAGTGTCAGGCCAAGCCGCTCTTGGGTAATGAGAACCCTGTAGAAATAAATCTCTGATGGCACATCTGGTGGCTTTACATCAAGTGGAAATTGCCTGACATAAAATACGAAATATTTAGTAGTCAAGCTATTTCATAATTCAGCGACCATATGAAATTAGTAACCTACTCATAAGGACGCAGGTGGCTAGTAAGCGCCTCCATTCTCAATGGATCAACCGGTTTTAGTGGATCGTATATTGCTTTTGAAGGGACGAGATCCTTCCTCATACAAGTCAATCCACTGTTTCCCACAGCCGGATACGGTGGTGGTGGAGGATACGATTTCTTCGACGGAAAACCAACTTCACCTACTTTTTGAATAGCAGACGTTAAGACGTCGAATGTAGCAGATAGTTTTGCGTTCCGTATTTTTTCCTCCTCAGTCTCCTCCTCCTCAGACAACAACTTGTTATCTTCACTCCGTACTTTCTCGGTTATGTCAACTAAGTCAGATCCTTCTGCTTGTTGTGGTTGGGGTTGCTGGACATTACCCTCAATATCACTTGTATCTATCAAGTGCGGAATCACTACACCTTTGTTGCAATCATCTCTCGACTTGATAACAATCTTCCGCACTGCATCCACCTTCTTGACTTCTTTTTTTACAGTCGTTTTCTTCTTCTTCTCTTGCTTTTTCTTTTTATTATCTACCTTATCTGCCGCCGCCACCGACTCTTGATGAACAAAATCGGAGTCTATATCGTCATGCTTCAAAGACGACAGACGCGGGTTCTGCTTCTGGATCTGTAAGGAAGGAAAAAAAAGTTAGCTAACTCAGCCATAATAAGATAGATAACTCAGCTGTAACAAATTAATAACTCAGCCAAATATTAATAAATCAGCCATAATAATAAGAAAGACAACTCAGCCGTAACAAATTAATAAGTCAGCCGTAATAAAATAGATAACTCAGCCTTCAAAAGATAGATAACTTAACATACCAGACTCGTATACTCTTCAACGGGTTCGAGACTTATCGTGTTGTCATCTCCAGGTGATGGCTGATACTGTTTCCGGGTTTTCAACATCTTTAGCTCTGTTTCTAGCAGAGAAACTCTATTTTCAATAGAAGTTTTGAACTCCTCATAATTCTCCCGGAATTTTGCCACCATCCTATCTTCTATGCCACCAACCAGGCCGTTAATGCTGCTTTCCATGGCCTCAAATTTATGGTAGAGTCCCACGATCAAACCAAGCTCTTCGGAGTCTTTTATCAAACCCTACAATCAAATAGCGATATGTCAACACTTAACACTTAAATCACAATAGAATTTAGGTAAACAATAAAATACTGAGAAGTCAGCCTTACCACTGCTTTATCCCCACTGTCATCAACATTGTTCCCATCATCACCATCGCTACTGCCTTTCTTTCCCTTATGCTTTTTCTTCGGGGGTTCGACATCATCGACGCTCTTAGCTTTATGCTCCTTAGTTTGGACCGATACTCTCTTAGCTTTATGCTCCTTAGATTGGACGGATACTTGAGCTTTTCTATCATCCCAAAAGCGTTCATCATAAGTACCATCCAAAATATCGCATATTAACCGATGAAGTTCAGAGTCGTTATCTTGAGAACCCCAATCAGGATAAATTTCAGCAATAGGCTTGATAACCATCTTCCTCACTCGCACCTATAATCACCAACAAGTAAGGTAAGTCAGCCATGAATAAAATAATTTAAGTCAGCCGTTAAATATATAAGTCAGCCGTGAAGGAAGCTAAGTCAGCCGTGAAGTAAGATAAGTCAGCCGTCAAGTAATCTAAATCAGCCATGAATTAAGTCAGCTGTTAAATATATAAGTCAGCCGTGAAGTAAGCTAAGTCAGCCGTGAAGTAAGCTAAGTCAGCCATGAATATAAGTAAGCTAAGTCAGCTGATTAGGATAAGTCAGCCAAGTATAGTTAGATGCAAAGTAAGATAAACAGTACCTGCCCATGCGTGGTAATCTCTTCAGCAATAATACTCTCGATTGTTCTACGAGTACGTTTTCCACCCCAATGAAGGAATGGAATTTCAGTAGGAGTTGTTAATCTCCCTAGAACCTCCCCAAAAACAGTCACTGATTCATAGGCCCAAAATTATAACGCGTGGACGCATCCATTCACCGTGTATGAATTTCCTTCGTACCCGACCTTCTTAACTCCTTCCATTAGAGCCTTAAACGCCACTCTTCCCCACGGGTAACTATCAACGTCTTCAATCCTGAAGACTCTTTTTGCACTTTCCATAGGCAATCGAGAATTATGAGGTAAGCCGTGTATACCCATGTGGAGAATACACAACAACCCAAACTGCACCCGCTGCGATAATTCCCAACCACGACACTTTCCGAATACACGAGCAAGTTCATCATATTTCGGACCACCAGTAGCGCCTGTCGGAACACCCAACAAATCCCACATCGGACGATAGTCAGCTTCACAGTTTTCGTCAGGGTATGCACATGATTCTAAACCCGTAATTTCTGTAAACTCGTGAAGGCTGAATCTTATTGGTTGCCCCCCGACCAATGACCAAATCTCATGTACGCTTGATATCCTTAACTGTCGCGTAAGTAAATAATGTACAGTCTTTGCTGACCATACGTAGTCGGAATCCACCAGCTTGGGAATGATTCCAACTCTTGTTTTCTTTATTGCTTCCCACGCATCAATCCCTATTGCTTCTCTGACGCGTGCGAAATTGCCCATCTGACAATTATGATTCAAGCTTCTGGACATCATAGGAGATTTCCCATCTTCGTAAAGCGGGGACGGATATTTCTTTGAACCTTCCATCTAATCATAAACAGCCAGTAAAATATAATAAGTCAGCCATTATAACACATAAGTCAGCCATAATAACTAATCAGCAAACTATAAGTCAGCCATCGAAACAACATAACTCAGCCATCAAAATTCCATAAGTCAGCCATCATTTATTTCATAACTCAGCCATCATTTATTTCATAAGTCAGCCATCATAATAATTTCATAAGTCAGCCATCATTAATTTCATAACTCAGCCACCATTAACTCAGCCATTATTTCGTAAATCACCCGTATGTCAATCATAAAACAGAAATCATGATCGAACTTCCCCGCCCACAATCCACCCTATTTGTTTCGAAAACTGTAGAAACGTGGAGAACTTACCATAAAAAGAGTAAATATCTTAAGTCTTCAACGAAAACGAGACGAAGGCGAGCCGGAACACAGAAGACTGATGGCGAGGCGGAAGACGACGGGGAGTATGGCGGCTACGATACGAAATTGATAGATTTTAAGAGAGTTTCCGTTTTTTGTTTGCTTTTACTAGAATATGAGAAATGAGACTGTTCGGTTTCCTCTAATAACGTTAACTGTTTAGAAAAAATTAAAAAAAAAACCTAATTAGGGAAGGACATAAAGGACATTTCATGAGGGTTAAGTATTATACTAATAATATTGGAAAAATGTGTGTTATTCTAGTAATATGACAAAAAATGTGTGTTATTTAAGTTTTTTCCTCTATATTTAAACCCATTATATGTCAATTGCTTCGTAAGGCACCAATAAAGTGGATACCTCGGATCGTGCTTGTATGAAACGTTATGGGCCAATTCTAAGATATTGTAAATTAGTGTTATATATTAGTACAAACTTAATAATAATAATAAATAAATAAAATAATAATAAAAATAAAAAATAAATAAACTTTTCTGATTACACCAAAAAGATATTTCAAGTCAAATATTGACATAAAACATCTCAAGAGGATGTTTCAAAACAAAAGCTTTGGCCAGTAGAAATACTCTTACTATGGACTAGAAGATTAATGCGAATCAACCCAGATTTATGTATATTTCTACTGGTCAAAGCTTTTGTCTATTGAGTATATTTCTACTGGTCAGATGATGATTCAAAACACTTGATTTATGTATAGAACTTAAGCTAAGATGAACAAAAGATTAGCAAAACGTGTATAGCTGTGTTGTTGTGTGAAGGAGATTAATTAATTAAAGATCCGGTAGAGAGACTCATAATGTTTCTTTTTTTTAGAGGTACTGTGTTTGTATTCTCTCTCTGTTCTGCTCCCACCATGTCTTTGCATGCACTTCCCCAAATTGTTCCCGGCTGTTGATTAAACCAAAAAGCATAGATTCCGATTAGTTAGCGTATGATTATCGAGTTTCAAAGTTTCTAACATCTTGTGATTTAAGCACTCAACAATCCAACCTAAATTCTTAGTTTTAGATGTTTTGTTATACCTGAATCTAACTCGACGTAGCTCTCTAGTCCCATCTGCTAATTGTCTGATGGTAATGTAAACCCCGGGCTCGTCCTCTTCGATCCACTCAGCCTGCATTTCACTAGCATTGCTCATGGACGGTGGATCATCTCTGGACGAAGTGGTGGTTCGTGCTGCATCCATTGGAGGTCCTCCATAATGACTTCCTGGTCCATAGTTGCTAGAGCGGCCATAGAAGTGATGCGGGACATTTCCTGGAGGTCTGAAGTTGTGTCTTGGAGTCCAGTCTTTGCTTTCTCTAGCTGAATCCATCTTCGAGTAAGTTGAATCTCTCTGTGACTGAAAATAAACATTTGTTACCTTCTTTGGGTTAAAAGACAAGATTCAAAAAGGTTCTTGTCTGAAGAAAGACTTAAGGGAATGTAAAAGAGTTAGCTTTTGGTATATGTGCTTACCTGATCTTCTGATCTTGCAGGCGTTTGAAGGGCTTGGCGGTTAAATCTCTGTACATTGTAAAGCTCAACGATCTTGTCGTAGTTCTCACCCCACCACCGTTGAGCTTGCCACTTATCGAACATCTCCCGGCTTCCAAAATAAGACACAAGCATTGGTTAGTTTTCATCTCATGTTTCAGCTCCGAATGTCATGAAGTGAAACATCACTTGGTTTCAATACATTGGGCAGTGTACTACAACCAACCAACAAATCAAAACAGGAGACAAGACATGCCGGTTCTGTTGAAGATCAGCACTTCTGATCTACAAAACTCAAAGATCACACACATAAGAGGTTGATTTGAGCAGTTCAAATACCTGAAGCGGATCCGTTTGAGATCATTTCCTCCACTAGGAAGCGAAGCGAATGTGATATGAACACCGGGTTCTACTTGAGCCATCCACTCTTTTGGCCCTTCATCATCCAGTACCACATCACAAGACTGTGCAGAAATAGACTCCCGATCATTCCCATATATCGAGGTAAATTTTGATTCTGACCGTCCGGCTGGATGGTGAGAGGAGTTGGTGAAGTCCCAAGCAGGAGTTGAACCCGCACTTCCACCCATGTAAGGGTATGGAACACCTTCAGAAGCATTGTCATAATCCGGGAAAGGTCTATGTCCTTTCTTTAAGGGGCTGCTAGAGGAACCACTGCATGGCTTGCATTGTTTATAAGCACCAGAGAATTTTAAAGCCATATCTTTGATCTGCATAACATAATAGGCACCCAAAAGCACCAATTAGATCTTTAAACTGAATCTTGATTATCAAAGTAACGCATATAAAACACAAGAATGTTGTATATAACCTTTCACAAACTTGATTTCTGGGAACGAAGACCGTTAAAGGACATAGACCGTTCCCTTTGACCATGACTAAGTATATTTTTTAAGCCTAACGAAGTAAAAAGGTGGTCTACTATGATGATCATTCTTAAAAGAACATCAATAAAGCTATGAGATCTACCATAATTAAACATATGTATAAAAATATACTTTATCTTGTCTTCTCAGTATGCAGAAGAAACACAATCATACCGGCCCACTCTTTTTTTGTTTTTGTTCTTTTGATTTACTAAAATATTTACCCCCACCCTCAAACCCTTTCTTTATTTCCTGTCTAGGTAAGAATCCACTAAAGCAAGTATTTAGATCAATCTTCATTAGCAATATTCATCAAAGCATGACCCCATCATAAGCTTTAATCAGCCACTATAATCCAAAAAAATTCAACTGAGTTTAAAATTTAAAGATTTTACAATAAGGGTTTAAATTGTTTTAGTAGTTGTTTGACTTTCATGTCTAGTCACATAGAGAGGAAACCAACACTGACATAAACTATTAAAGAGAGATCTGGTGAAAGATTCCAAGTGAAGTGAAGTTGCATCATTGTAAGATCTCTGTCCTATACAACAGTAACCTCTATATACTAATCAATTCAAACTCAAGATAAAGAAACGAATATCAGTCAAATCTATGGACCGTACGTTACTTATATTTTAAAGATTTTTCTTCTTCCTTCTTTTTTTTTAAATCCTCTAAGATACGTTAATTGGAGTTTGTGTCTTTGTTTGTTTCACGAGCAAGGCAATTAGAGAAAAGCAGTAAAATAAAGTGAAAGAAAATAAAAGCAGAAGGATCAACAAAGAAAGAAGAGATTGAGAGAGAGAGAGACCTGTATGGTTAGGCTTTTGACGGCTTCTTTAGTATTGGGAGTGGTGCCTCCACGCGCTCCATTTTCGACTTCTTCACCTCCGTCTGCTTTGGTACAAGCTATGCAAGAAAACATCTTTGCCTCTTTTTGTGTTTCTCTGCCTTTTCAGCCCTATAAAACCAGAGTCTATTAAACATCACAACCAAACCTACTCAAATGAATAATTAGAAAAAACGTAGAGTAGTGCTAAATCCACAATCCGACATATAACACGGGTACATACAGCTTATGTAATCATAGTACACATTTAATTTTAATAAAAGGTGTGGTTGTTTTTTAAAAAACAAATAGGAAACGATGAGATTGTCATACAATAGTAACAGACAATTGTAAACATTAGTTAGAAGTTAGAAACATAGAAAAGGGAATTGGCTCAGATTGTCTTTTTCTATAACGCAAATACAAACAGAAAAGGACAAAGTTGTTGACATATCTCTAGTCAGGAAACAACTACTCATGTTACATAAAGAAAATGAAACTTGATTGATAAAGTTGAATTGGTAGTTTAACTCATAAGAACCAATGCTAAATATTTCAAGAACTAAACCCAGTTATATTAAAATAATGGAAAAATATATATATATACAGTTTACAGAATTCTAAAAAACACTCCACCATGGTTGGATATTAGTGTCACCTTGAAGAGTTTATTTTCTAGAGCGAATCAAAAAAAAAAAAATAGTGGAGTGATCTTGATAGAGACAAAAGCGTAAAAACTACATGTTACACTTTTCTTTATTAAAAAAAGATGTTATAATTAGAAGAAAAAAAAAAAAAAAGAGCTTGGGGATCAGAGGATATAGGACCCCAGTGCAAAAAAAAATATTAAAATTTAATTGTGCAAATCCAAACACCTGAAATGGTATAAACACATTATTTACAAGTAATATTATATTTTAAAGACGATCATAACAGTAACCAAAGGTTTTTTATTCTACTTTAAATCAATTTTTTGTGTGTGGTTTAACTAATGCTTTTGTGTGCAGCAAAGATCATATCCCTCAACTAACAAAAGCTCCAAGAATAATTACATTTTTTTGCAGCAGCCGAATTTTCTGACATTTTTAAAAAATAAGATTTATTATGAGACTAAAAGAATCAAATAATATGTTCTGATTCCGCGTGTTTAACATCGATCAAGACAGACACATATAAAAATAAGAAAACAATTCGAATCACTGGAAAAGAAAACAAAATAACAAGAAAAATGGAATCTTGACAGTCACGTGTTAAGAAAAAGATAAAAGAGTTTGGTTTCTATTTTTAGGGTTTTTTTGAGTGATGATGGACCAATCTAAACCGTGTCGCGACATGAAAGCTCTCAATGGATAAATGTCCGAAAGTAAAAAAATACAAATTGCAAAACAATCACGAATCACGAAAAAAAAACTCTGTTTTGATATCAAAAGCAAAGGCAAAAACTGATACAAAAGCTATTATTATTCTCACCTCAGAAAACGACTTCTTGTTTTCTTTTTTCTCAAGCATTCAATTTTTTGATTAGAATGGAATAATAAATTAATGGGTTTTGAGTTTTTAATTTACTAACCTTTGTTTTCGATATCCGAGAAACTAAACGTTGATTTGAGATTTTTTTTTTTTTTCTTTTGAAGGATTGGTCTATTTTGGACGCCGGCACGAGTGGGGTTTAGTGCTGTGTCTAAGCCTATAAATAGACCATCGATGGCTGCAGAGAGAGAGAGAGAGATTAGTGTAGTGTTTGTTACAGACAGTAATTGCTGTAATAGATGTAGAAACAAAAAGACGAAAACAATTTATGAATTGAGTTTTTTAGCAGCTTTTAATAATGTTGAGAAAAATTCGGCGTTTTTTTTTCAACAGTAAAGTAATGAACAATAAATACCGGGAAACTTTTGAATTTATTATTTGAATGAATGAAAACATTTTTCCTGGAAAGTTTCTGATTGGGTTTAGTGAGAAAATCTGGGAAAAATTATGGAAACTTATTTGGTATTAATCAGAAATATACAGAGAGAAATGACGAATCGAATATGTCGAAATCAAATCAATCAAAGTCACTGTGGAGAAAAAAAAAAAAAAGGAAACAAAAACTCTCTGAATCTTTCTTTCTTTTTTTTTCCGGGAAATTTTTTGAAAAGATCGATAGAAAAAAAAAAAAAGTCACTAATCGCTTCTACAGAATTAAAAAAAAAAATAAAAAAAAAAAAAAAAAAAAAAAAAAAAAAAAAAAGCAACGAATCTTTCTGTTTATTATTTTCCCGAGAAAATTAACTCGTGTAGTACTGACCTGAACGTCTTCTTCGTGTAAAAATCGAACCTGATTCTGCTCCAACTCAAAAATCCATAGAAATCTTCATCTTCTCGGAGAGAAATTTTGAAAAATGAGAACGGACGGAGAAAAAAAAAACCGGGTTGATAATTCGGTTTATCCGATGACCCGGAAAATGAAACGGAGCTCGAGTTGTTTTTTTTGTTTTGTTTTCTAAGTAGACGAAGAGAAAGAGAAGAGACAAGAGGTTCGAGTATATATATATATATATATACGTGGAGGAAAGAGAAATTTTAACGGCGTTTAATATTAGAAAAAAAAAGACCATGAGTTAACGGAGGTATTTTTTTTTTGGTGTGCCGATGAAATATTGGTCTCGAGAAGAGACGGCAACGAGGGCCCATGTTGTCTACCGGTGACGGAGATGGCTTACTTGTGCTGGAAGTTGAGTACGTGGCAGTTTATGATTGGTTTTAAACAGCTGAAACCGAGTCGGGTTTTGGTCACGATATATTTGACAGGCCAAGGGAACCGTCGCATCACGATTTCGCTTTTGTTGTGTGTGGGTTCATTTCATCATCTCTTTTTTTTTATTCTATTTTAATATATAGTTTAGTTATTAAAAATTATATATATGTTTCATCGTTTTGTCTTATTTTGGTTATGATCATGTGTTATATATATTTTATGTTTCTACTAAATGAGTAAAGAAGCATCGATTGTGAATAGAAACGATAACTTAATAATTGAATATAGTGTGAAAGTGTAAGTTGAACTGTTTGCTTAGATAGTGTCTCCATCATAGATTAATGTTGGCATGGTGGATGGAGAATTGAAGTATGGGATATATACAACTATTTGTATTTATTTTACACATGTGATGTGTTTGTTTGTCATGTTTATGTACATATATGCATTGCAATGCTTTCGACTGTTTCTTATTTCTGTCTTCTCTTGATTCGTTGACCTAAACTTTCTCTAGTACACAAAACTTTGCAAAATTGACGATTAGTTATGTATTTTGGAACGAATACTTTTATCTCATACGGTATGTGGTTTTTAAAATATTTTTTTTTCATATTTTCACTCATTTATGGGATTATTAAAAGTTAAGAGTAATGTCAAATGAGTTTTCCGGACAAGCATTCTTAATTTTGGGGATAATGATGAAATATTTGGAATAAAAAACAGTGATGATTGTCATGAACCGATCATCTAAAGATGCAAACTATTAATAAAGATATTAGTTCAATTTCACTGAACTTACAATTAACATAGCTAAATCATAAATTTTCGAAGAAATGCTGGATCTCTAAAATATAAGAAAAAGCATATTAGTAACATAAAAAGTTAAACTCATACAAAAAGAGGTGTTGATATTAATCACCATGCATGAAGTTTCACATGTAGCGTAAAAGTATGTATAGTTCGAATCATTTAAAAATGTGAGAAAATATTATTGACGAGCTTGACTTTACTTAGTGGTGTTGTTCATCGATTTTTTTTTTCTTTTAGATAAAAATTGTAGAAAACTCACTTGCTTCCGATAAAGATGGTAAACTAAAACACAAACTTTTGATTATAAAATTACTAAAATATTGGTAGGCATTAGGAGATCCTTCTCCAAAGTCGCATAGGCTTATAAAATCGTAACGTTAATTCGCGGTTAAGTAATAGGCATTACACTTCTCTGTAATAATATATGATTTATATATGGTCACCCGTTAAAATATTTACATGAACTAATTAATTAGTTGTTAAATCCGTACACTAACTAAAGTAAACTAGTTAATCCTTTCATAACAAATTTTGGTAGTTAATCCTTTCATAACAAATTTTGGCTTAAGCAAACGTTAATCTTAACATCGTAGTCTCTCTCTCTTTTTTTTTGCACGAAACATCGTAGTCAATTCCTCTAAATTTGTTGAGTCATATGGCATGTTTAAACAAAAAAACAACATCATTTTTTTTTTGTCAACGATTTATTAAAAGACTAAAACGTTAAACGGTTGAGAGATCCAAATCGGTGGAACCCTATCACTACAAGCTAAGTTATCTGCTAATTTCATTATAACTTTACTAAAAACAACATCGTTATAACTTTACTAATAGATAGTACAAATTTATACATAAACTAAAATGAATTTATCAATAAGACATTAATATTAGTTTTAGTTTACATAAGTTTAGTTTGTGGATGAATTTACATAGTCTATTTGTAAAATTAAAGAAGCTGTTTTATTAATTTAGGATGGATCATATGATTTAGCAAATTTAGACAAGTTGATTAATAATTTTAGGATCAGTGTCGATTTAAACCAAACTTTTTTAGTTTGTGCAGATATTCACTAAATTAATTTAGTTAATGTACAAATTTTCACATGTCATTCATTCATGTACAAATCTTAACTTGCGACCAAAAATTAGGTATGAATTAGCTATTTTATTAATAGTCGGGTATTTAAATTATTTTGTCCTAAGCAGTTCATTTTTGTTTGTAAAACAAAAAGAAATTATAAACACAAAAATTTAATGACAAAATGAAATAAACATTTTTTTTTAACCTTTTTGTGTTTAGACATCCAGTACTATATATATTTAAGATCATCAAACTATTTTTTTTATTGATCGAACTGCGATCTGTAAATAGAAACACTGAAAATTCTAAGGTACAGTGTATAAAAGCTAAATAAAGCATTTAGCTTATGTGCAACATGTTCGACGATGCTAAACTTTCATAAAAAGAAATAAAATCAGAGATAAATATAAAATATAAAATGTATCTCTTTAACCCAAAACGTTGGGGTGGGAACTTAGCTTTATTCC
This sequence comes from Boechera divaricarpa, assembly GCA_026770425.1. Classification (NCBI taxonomy): domain Eukaryota; kingdom Viridiplantae; phylum Streptophyta; class Magnoliopsida; order Brassicales; family Brassicaceae; genus Boechera; species Boechera divaricarpa. The sequence goes on along the minus strand of CM049182.1, from coordinate 9,298,140 downwards.
TGGGGCTAACCTGTCTTTAAGCAAAGAATGCTTCGAACAGAGGGACAGCAAAACCCCCAAATAAAGATCCAAGACATATATGAAAATAAGTGTTTAAAAACAAAAAAAAACCATATTTAAAAAAAAAAAATGAAAAGTAGTTATTGTAAAAAACCTATTTTCGTGATTTAAGCTCTGTATATATACATACATATATATATATAAACTTTAACACAACGATTGATCGTTTTTAAGTCGAAAACATATCTTTTAATCAAAGAACTGCATAAATTTTGAATACAAAATCTATTTAATTATCTTTAAATGAAGAGATGTACGAGAGATCGAAAGGTTTTGGAAATATATGAACTATAAACAAAGATTTTGAAAAAAGAATATAGTTTATGGTAGAATAGAAATGAATATAGTTTTAAATTTAATTATAGTTGAGATTTAATTGATGTGCAAGAAAAGTATAGTCAATGTCCCCAAAACGCTTCCCATCTTGTCTTACATTATATTTTGTCTTTTGGATTTGTTTTACTAATAAAAAATACAAACATGTTCCTCAGCATTAGGGCTTTTATTTTATTTTTATGTTCCTTTTTAGATACCTTTTCACTGCATAGTTAGATCATATTCCATTTATGTATAGGAAAATATTTAAATATCATAATAATCGTGTAAATTAACAAAACAAATTCCTAAACTACCATTTTTTAATTATGTTTTAAATCTACCATCAAAAGCTGAAAACTCCAAAACTATATTACGATACACTTGTGTTTATATAGGTTATATCCAAAACGATAGTTTGTTAACGTCATATATTCATTACGTCGTGATGCACAGTTTTCGAGGTCATATTGACACAACTAATGTATCTTTTAGCAAGCTAATCCGCGCAACGATTTCTAAAATAATCTAAAAAAGATTTTTTAAATTAAATTGAATATTTCTAAAATTTTAGGAATACTTTTTAAACATAATTTTTAAGAATCTTTGTATTAATTAGAATTTACTTTTATTTGATTAATAGTTAGTATGGACTTATATATTTTAGTTTGTAAAAAGAATCTTTTACACTAGTTACATGGTGTGATTGGCAATCCCGTACTGCTACCATTTACTGCTTTTTCTTCCTACTAAAAATCTTGTACCGCTTTGTGTTACCAATCAGATCCACTAACTAATGTTGTTCAGCAGCCTCATCTACTAGAGAAATATTGAACGTTCACTCTAATTTAAAGGGTTTTATAACGAAGTCCACCAATTCGGCATAGAACCAAGTAAACCAGAAAGAATTGATTTTCTGGTGCCCAGAGCCGTGCTTAGTGTTGTAAAAAAAATATTTGCCTAAGGCCACTAATTTTTTTAAAAAATAAAGGCCACATTTGTTCAATATCAATTATTATACGTTTTTTAGTTTGTTAAATAACTTCGACAGTTTGAGTTTTTATTTAATAAAATTTATACTTTTATAATTGTTATTATTTTTATTTTCCAAAGAAATTATGTATATTTAATATTTTTATTTTAGTTTATAGTAGAATAAGATCACATTTATTAATAAAAATAATTAGAATAAGAAAAGAAATTAAAAATATTTGTTTTTAAAAACAATAAAAGTAAATTTAAAGAATAGATATAAAAACAGGAATTTAGAACGTTAAGTTTGAAGATCACATATTTTTTTCGTTTAAACCTTAGTAAACCTGTGCATGACACTGCTGGTACCTTTGGTAGTTCTTGATGGTTTTGGTCTTAAAACTTGCTTAGTTTACTGGAAAGGAGTGAGAGAAGAGTTGTCGTAATAGTTATTGCTGAGAGGATAAAAAAACAGTGAGACTATTTATTTGATAAAATCATAAAACGTATAATTAAATAACTTTTACACTGATCAATGTTATTGTGAACGTTTGTATTATGTAGTAAATAGCAGTGCTGCAAATTTGTGTACGTCCACAATGTATATATATTAAATGTAAGTTTGGATACTTCCAAATTTCATTAACTTCAAAACGTAATTTTGAGTGATTGACGTGACAATAGTACTGATATTAGTAAATGTGTCGCGACGCGCGACAAAACACTATTAATGTATAGACGTGTAACATCCAAAACCTTAAACAATCAAATTGTTTATCAAACGCTCACACGTTTCATAAGTTTGGGAATGACTAAACAAGGGCAATTCGACGATATAAGCGGCCTAAACATTTTTTAAAATTATGGTCCTTAATAATATTTTAATAATATTTTAAAAAATAGTAAAATAATTTTAAAAATATTTAAAAACGTTCACAAAAGTACTCATTTTCAACAACCACTCTGACAAACTTACGTAAGCATAGAATTTGCTTGTGATTTTAAAAATTATTCGTCTTTTTTTTTCTTTTTTTTCCGATCTATGAACATATTTTCTGGTGTTTACCAGAGATATTTAATTGCAAAAAAAAAAGAATTAGGAGTCAGGTTGTTGACAAAATCTGACTCTTAATTTAGAAGCTAATCATTCGCCATCTATATTGATATTCAATACCTATGTTAATTTTCAAGTTCGATTGCTTAGAAACTAAAACTGGAAAGAAAAAAAAACTTGAAAGAAAAAGAAAAATAGAAATAATTACATGGAAACATGAGAAAAAGATAAGCTGCTAGAGATTGAAGTTGGAGAAGAAATTTAATGGTGTTTTTACTGTTTTGGTGGAGAATAAAGGTTAAAGAAACCAAATCGTCACTTTTATCTATTACAAAATATTAGAATTTTTTAAAAAAGAGACCCCAACCAACCCAAAAAAAAAAATTAAGGCCCCTAGATTTTTTTAGATTTTGGGGCCAAAGCAATTGCTTGCTTTGCTTTATGAACTGACCTGAGACTAAATTATGTATTAGTGTATTATTACCAATAAATGTACACATGTAACAAGAACACATGTAGAATCTAGTGGTTTGTATTAATGTTATCGTCATGTAGTTTTCTAATAAATCTACATACTTCATGTACATATGTAAGAACATATAAAACGGATTAAACATTACTTTATCGTTTGATAGGTGTGTAACATTCCGAAGATTTCAATAGAATTTCCAGAATATCATTAACATAAAATAAATACTAACTAAAAAATTAAAATACAAGAGGTTTGAAATGTTTTAACATTTGATTCAGAAAAATCAAAATAAAAATCGAAACAAAAGAAAAATCACCTTGTCTCCCTCTAAATCCCGGAACTAGTGATTATTCGATCACTGAATTCTCAAATATTACATGCATGGAATTTTGATTTTAATATAGTTATAAAATCTCTTAATCGAATAAACCAAAATATCCAAACTAACTGAATCAAATAACCAAATGTCGATTGATCCCCACATAAGTTAGAAAATGATAATACCAATAAAATATAATTATATAATCATACATCAAGTCAATTAACAATCCTATTTTATCATAAGCAATATATATTTTGGTTAGTTTGCCAATAATTTTTGTTTATCACCATCATGCACTATGTTGGATTGAATTATAAAATTTCGTTTATTGATATACTTATAACCAGTTTGAAAATTTGATGAAGAGGAAAAGATCAGTTTCAAATCATGGGTTACGTACTTTCTTATGTCTCCCCTTTTCCTTTTAAGTATTAAAACGATGTTTAATTTGAACGGAAATCTTCGAAAGCAATGAGACTATAGTTTGATTTTATTTTACAATTTTGAATAATTACAGAATATATAGCGAAAACAAGTATTACAGATACAAATTTATCCAAAAATAAGTTAAATGTCTTATCTTGAGATTTTTTTATATATAATTTAATCGAAACAATAGACAAAAGCTACAACTTGTTGAGCAACAATGTATGAAGGTATTATGTGGTTGTCTTGTAGTTGCCATATGGTATTTATATATATTTTTTTGGTCGAAAATATGTATTATACAGATTTAGCTTGGATAGTGACACACACCAACCGACACTTTTAAACCGAGTTGATTACAAAGGCAGGAAGATGAAAACATGACAAGAACTCTTTCGAAATGTGGCACCAAAGATAGATAGACATTTAAGCCATCTATGAATGGGAGAGTGATGAGTGCGGGAACGACAAGTCTTCCAAGCCAAATCAATAAAAGCGTCAAAAACCTTAACTACCAATGGAATCCCAAAAGTTTTGGTCCTTAACCTAGTGACATCGAAGAGACACTTAGTTAGAAGCCAATGATCATACCAAACAATATACCGATTTACCATTCCGGACCTCACAACATGAATAAATGGAAAAGAAGTGTTTCCAAACTCCAGCACCAATCAATTATTATATTTGTCTGCCATATCTTTTTTTATAATCATCTTCCTAAATTGATAAAGACCTTTTTCTTTTAAATTTTATATAATCGAATCGAACAAGCTTTCCAAACTTAAGATTGTGAAATGAAATCACTTCTATTCCGATATATTTGGATATGAAAATTACTAAAGTTAAGCAGTTATTAAATGAGTAATGAATAATAATAGGGGAAATTTGAAAATAAAGGATTTTTATTTCATTTGTCTGCCCCATATATACATTTATTTGTAAGAATTGGTGGCCTATGATTTTTAATAATTGAAACTCCATTATACCCTCAATTTCAAAATTATAGAGAAGAAATTCAATTTCTCGAAATATTCTATATGTTTCCAAAACCCATAAACCCATAAAGAGTAATAAAGGTATACATGGACAAATCCAATTTTAAACATTCCAATTTTCCCATAATAAAATAGTGGTACGTTAGAAAAGGTAAAAGCGTCATCAGGTGATTCCCGCTTCCAAAGAAGATCAATCCCCAATTCCTTTCCCTATTTCCCAGGTTTCCTTAATCCTTTTCCTTTAATTTGTTTTTATTTACTAGTAAAGAAAACATACTTACTATTATTATTTTATTTTATTTTGACGGCAAAGAAAACACACTTATTATCTAAGAAATACAGAAGGAAAAAAAAAAAAAAATTAGTCAAAAGTAAAATAATTTCCAAGTGAACTAGTTGTAGAACCCGGATATAGACAAAAGCCACAAACTGAAGTTGTATAGGAAAATACACAAGAACACGTATGAATTACACGACTTCGATACCATAAGAAAGATCGAAAGCGAAGCAGAGTCGAGATGAAAATCTTTCTCCTTAATTCTTTTAACGCCCGTAGTATGTCGTTGATACGTTCAAGAATCGCAGGATAAAACCGCTTCGGTTTCTCTTGTTTCGCACCACTCGAAATCAAGAGCTCACGAACACAAGAATTGCAATGTACTCTAAGACTCGATAACGAGAGAATAAAAGAACAGGAGGATTGTCTTTTCAATTGTATGTATGTTCGATCCTTGAGATGAGAAGATCAAGCCTTGGTTATATAGTCCAAGATTTCAACGATGGAGCAATAAAGGGTCAATCAGAGAGTTAATGAGAATTAATTCTCAACGTTAAAATCCATTGATTCTTCCTATAATTGTTGTGAAGTGATGTCTTTTGATGTTACAAATTCACCTTAGGGAGATAATTGTTGACTTGGTCAACAACACATATTTGGGCAAATATGAATAATTATTTGGGTTATAGGCCCATTACTCAAATCCCGAATCTCAAATTCGACCCGCCTTGATACAGCATACTTGTGCGGTTTGAATTTCTTCTATAATTTCCAAAGTGCTTTGACCCTTAGTCGATTTCCAAACTAGCCACTTTGGACCTCCATTTCTCATTCAAAAGAACTCTTTTTTTGACATTCCAATACACTATCGTGTAGTGTTCGCGGCGATGATTCCATCGTGCCAAAGAATCGGTTATTCCGATGAACGCTTTCACTGGAAAATCCACCGACAAACTGATCAAAACCACTTTATCAAAAACAAATTCCAACATTAGTTTATCTACAAATTAGGCCTGGATATCTGAGTACTCGGGTCGGGTCCATTCAGGTTTGGGTTTTGGATATTGAGATTTAGATCCCATTCGGGTATTTAAAATTTTTGGTTCGGGTTTGGTTTGGTTTCTTTCGGGTTCAAGTCGGTTCTCGTGTTTATATTGAGAACCGATGATAATTCAAAAAAAATTTGGGTGTGGCTCGGATGGATTCTTTGTATCCAAATATATCCAAAAGTACTTGAAATGCCCGAAAAAATGTATTTGTGTCATCTAAATATACTCAAATCTACCCAAATTATCCGAAATACCCGAAAAATTATATTTGTATCACCCAAATTAACTGAAAGTACCCGAAATATCCAATTTTTTTTTTTTTTGTAATTTTTAGGTATTTGGATTATTACAAATATAAATATTATTAATATTTTTTTTGGATATAAACTTATATTTCGGATATGTTTTGTTCCTGGTTCGATGGATTTGATACCGATTATTCGGGTCTAGAGATTTAAGTCATGTTCGGATATTTTAGCCGGTTTCGAGACGGAATCGAACGTTTTTTTCTTGGTTCAATTCCGTTATTATGCCCAGACCTACTACAAACCAAAATAAAAATAGACCTACGTCTTAGAATTAAAATAGTTTCCGTACATATATGAGCGTGTACCTTTAAAGAAAAATAGTTATTGAAAGGTGTTGGAGATTCACCACCAATAACCAAATCCGATAATTTCACAATTACAACTTGGAAAACTTTTTGTGTCCTCCATAATCTGCAAGAAAACAACACAAAACTTCCTCAAAGGGCCCTGGCCCATACAAAATTCCCGAATCTACCCTTTAATTAATATGCATTACACAACACAACAATGAGTGATTAGCCTGGCCCGTATAAAGTTGCCAAATCTACAGTTAAGATTACGCATTACACAAGTAACAACGATGTGTTCATCATGTTTGATTCAACTTAAAACTTCTGAACTTTTTTTCTATTTATTCGGGTACTACTTCGGTAGTGTTAGAACAAATATTTTTTTTTTTATGGATGTTTCAAAGAAATTCAGATTGTATGCTCTAAACGACTCAGTTATCGAACATATAGAACAAATACAAACCCAAACTTCCTCAGTTTAGAATGGTTATCTCCTGTATCAAACCACGTTTTGCCGAACAAAATCTGATTCACATGTCTGCAACGGACCAGAGATAAGCCTCTATTTCCGTTGCTTTCTTCTCATTGGTCTTCTTAATCATTTGCTTCTCAGTTCCTGAACCAATACACCAAAAAATCAGATCAGACTAATAATCTTTTAATGAAATCTTTGAATGTGAATAATGAAAACAAATGTATTAGAGGAACTTACCGTTACTACGGTCGACCCCATCCCAGTGTCTACCCGGTTTAATTCCATACCGGTTTGTAGCAGCTTCTATTCCTCTCGTCAACCAACTATGTTTAGGCACAGTTTGTGGTATAATGAACCCAGATTCTTTCATCTTCTCGTCGTCTCCTAGATCCACAAGAGTTGTCTCGTGCCGCTTTTTCTGCGATATCCAAAATCGGCAATACATTAGGATAATGCTTTTATGACAAGGCAATCTTGGTTATTCATGGTTGGTAAGCAGAAGTAAATTCAATACCTTGACCAAATGAGCCATTGGATCTCCCCATCTAACTCTTTCCTTCATTATTTGATCAAGCTCCGGATCATCCCTGAAACAACAACAGAGATAAAAACTGTGAGAATAAACAACCAAGTAATAACAGCTCAACCTCGAGCTCAAGAAGAAGAATGAATAAAGTACCTTGTCCGAGCAAATGGCTTCTCCTTCTCAAGCTCAAGTTCCTGTAGTCTAGCTTCAGCTTCACGCTTCTGAGCTAAACCTTTGCCCCATTCCAGTTTTATCTCCTACAAGAATTAAGCGATTACATTCGTAACTCTTTGTCTCAGATTCAGATTACCATACATATTTTGAGCAGTATAGAGTTAACGAACAAACAGTACCTTTGGCTTCTCTACCACTTTTTTTTGCTTCGATTTAAGATATTCCTCCTTTGATATACGCTTCCCTGCAATATCAATAAGCATCTGGGAGTTAGGCATGAGATTATGAATTCATGCTACAACTTATAATGACTAAAGACCTATAGTCCTCACCTGTGATCTTGTCACGAAACACTGCTTCTGCATTTTGACCAGTTAGCTCGGAATCCATATTTTTAAACCTGCACAAGAGTATAATTTGTCAGAATAATAGCAGCCTAAACCGTGCAGTCGAGAATCTCAAATCATTGTTACTGAAGACTGGTCTCTCTATGAATTCCCTATTTAAAGACACAGAAAGACAAAATCTTAGCAACTTAGGAAGATGTAGGCAACATGAAACTTCAGAAAAATAGGAAATCACTCTTGCCCAATTCTACTGAAACAAACCTGATGCCTATAACTAAAACGCAGTAACAAGGTCTAAAAAAGCTTAGTCTACTTTTTGTTAATTACCTCAATTGTTCATCCTTCTTTTTCTTTCGATATTCACTTCCAATGTCTTTGCCACTAATCAATCCGGTCTTTCGTTGCTCCTTGCTTGTTTGAGAAGATGGTGATTCTCTGCGTGGCCTCCTTGGAGGAGAGCTATCAATATTGGAACTCCTGGACACATTTTCAGAAGAAAGTCGAGGATCCGCAGTTTTTCTTTGAGGAGAAAGATCTGAGTCTCGAGAACTCTTCATATTCATATTCCTGCGCGGTGGAGATAAATCAGCATTCGAGGCGAATTTTGAAGGCCTTCTACCCGGTTCAGGTGATGGAGAATGATATCGTCTTCTCCGTGGAGGAGAAAGATCACTGCTCTTCTTTTTTACATCTGAGACAGGTGAACCATGTAAATCCCTTTTCCTGCGAGGCGGAGATAAATCATCGTCCAACTCAACAGAATCTGAACGCTTTCTGCTAGATTCACGTGACGGAGAATGAACATGTCTCCTCCTCCGAGGGGATAGATCTTCACTCAGATTTTTAGGGACTTTATCGCCAGGTTCAGGAGAAGGCGAGTCATTCCTGGCTTTTCTTTTGCGAGGTGGTGACATATCAGAATCCAAACTAACAGGCTTGGCATGTTTTCTGTCAAGTTCAGGTGAAGGCGAATTGTGACGTTTTCTCCGACGTGGTGGTGACATATCTGTTTCGACTCTATCTGAAAAAGAATGTATAGACCCAGGCTCAGGAGAGGGCGAGTCATTACGAGTCCTTTGTATACGTGGAGGAGAAATATCAGATCTTGTATCTTCACGATTTGGAGGTAACGTCACCCACCCACTCCCATCCTCAGCAATGGCATTATGAGCACGCCTTGCCTTAATTTCTTCCAACCTCCTCATTCTCTTAACTTCAATGTCTTCGTCAACCAAAGGTCTTTCCTCTTCACGAAACAAAAGAAAAAGAAACAAACATTGTCAGTGTGAACTGTTATTAGATCAGAGAAGTGAAACATTACATATGCAACAAGTCCAAGAAACAAGAAACAATTAAGCAATTTACCTGCTGAATCATTTTCGTTTTCTTCCTCTTCAGGATCAACCTGCTTTTGCCAAACTGGATCTTTATCCACAACTAAAACACCTTTTGCTTCAGGTTTAGATGGCTTATTCTGCTTCTTCTTCTTCTTCTTTTGTATAACATCACTACTTTCATACTTCTTCAAGTAATCTTTTAAAGATTTGCCTCCTGTTCTTGCAGCAGCCATCTTTGAGAATTTGGAGCCTAATTACCAATGATAAACGTGAAAATTCAGTCAAACATAACATCTAGATAAATATATATATTCAATTCAGAAACCAGAGGCTCAAGCAGGAATCGAAAAGTTGACAGACAAATGACAATGCCACCCTTCATCATCTTAAGAAAACGAATTATATAGATAACTTTCAAAACCAAATCAATCCAATCCGGAATCAACAATTAGTTGCAACACTCGAATAAGCATCTATCAAGCCCTAGGTTATCATTAGCTAGCGAAAGACAATGACGTCTTATATATCGTCATCAAATTTCACAAATCGAGAAGCTAAATTAAACCGTTGCATCTACTCAGAAGTGATTCCAAATAGCCGAGAAAGCGATACGAGAACAAATACATACATAGAATCGTAAAATTACCAACCTGATCGGAAAACTAACGCCGGAGATGACCGGAAAATATCAGAAACCCAACGCGAAAGGTTGAAGATGACTCGGGGAGATCTTCTAGGGTTTTGGATCCCAAAATTCCCTGGAGACGAAGTGAGAAACACAAGTTATGGCGGAAACCGAAATTTGAAGCATTAATAGGGATGCTTTTGTAAAATCCAATATGGAGCTCAACAGGGGTATTTTAGTCTATTCGGAAAATGGCTGAGTCGGTCTTTAAAAAGCCCTTCACTGTCACTGTAACTAATACAGATTCAGAACAAATTAGGGTTTTTTCATTTTCTTCCGTCACTCTTTTTCTTTTTTCAATCCGCCGCCACTTTTCGTTCCTCTCTATAAGAATCGTAAAGGATTCTCCATAGCGTTAATGGCGGTATCGTACAATGCATTAGCACAGTCATTACATACGAGAAGTAACTGCTTCTTCCCCATCAGAGATACTAAGCAGAGAAGCAGATCCAATGTCGTATTCGCGTCAAATGATAATAAGAACATTGCTCTTCAGGCTAAGGTAAACAAGTGAAATCAATCTTCTGTATAATCTTAACTTAACGATTTGCAATGGAATCGTGTTAAGCTTAACTGTATCTAGAACTAGTTGCAAAAGCTTTGGATTGGAGCTCAGACTGAATATTGAACCAGACATTGTCAGGTGCTTACTCTTTGACATATGAGTAATTACTGTTACATGTCGGGTAAAGAAAAGAGAGAGAAAGAAAAGCTTTTTTGATGGTTTCCATTTTTAGGTTTGGATTTCTCTTCTAAGATGCTCATCGTTTGCTTAGTCGTCTGCATTTGGTGATGACTTAAGCTACATCTGTTCATCACATTTGATTAAAGCTTTGAAGTATGTTGTTATGCAGAAAGTAATTTAGTTCTATGAACACCTTCTGAAGTAACTTATGTTCAGTTTAGAGAATAGTGAGAACACTTTGTTATTACAATTGGTCTTGTGTTACTGTTTCTTGTATCCTGTAAAGTTGGGATTTTTGCCAGAGATGGTCAGGTTCCTACCCTTTGACACGTGGGTTGGGACTGTTACATTTCTGGTAAAGAAAAGAGAGAGAAGCAAAGGCTTTTCGATGGTTTCCATTTTTAGGTCTGGATGTCTCTTTCAAGGTGCTCATCGTTTGCCTAGTCATCTTTGTTTCGTGATGACTTGAGCTACATCTGTTCATCACATTTGATATCTTTTCAAGGAAGTTTATTGTCTTGGGCTCTCAGATTTAGACTAATGCTGCATTGACCTTTCAATGAAAATGGGTTTTCAGGTGTCTGCTTTAGATTCATATGCTTACCGTAATATGATTACTACACTAAATTACTTGGATTCCTTCCGAAGTAGCTAATGTCTAGTTTAGAAAAAAGGAGGTACATGTGAGATGTGTTATTTGTTAGTCTATATTTTTATTACATCCTCTATAGTCGAGATTTGGCCAGTGATGGTCAGGTTCTGCTCTTTGACAAGTGAGTTGGAACTGTTACATCTCTGGTAAAGAAAAAAGAGAGAACGAAAGGCTTTTTGATGGTTTCCATCTTTTGGTCTGGAATTTTCTCTGAAGGTGTTCATCGTTTGCTTGGTCGTCTGAATCTGTGATGGCATGGGCTACATCTGTCCTCCACAACTGAATAATCTCCATTGAGACATTTTTCTTTCGACTTCCCATTTTTTGTCTGATAATGCATTTACTGTTCATATTATTGGAGAGGGGCTTGTTTGGTTTAAATAATTATGTATATTTCTTTATTGTTAGTGTTGCAATTGTGATCTTTTTATTACTGTCTCAATAAGCATTGTTTATGCTGCTGTTGTATTCCCTGTTATTTATCACGGTTTCTGTTGTTTTCTTGGGTTAGGTAGATAACTTGTTGGACAGCATAAAATGGGATGACAAAGGATTAGCTGTGGCAATAGCACAAAACGTCGATACGGGAGCAGTATTAATGCAAGGCTTTGTTAATAGGGAGGCCCTCTCCACAACTATCAGTTCTCGCAAAGCTACATTCTTTAGTCGATCAAGATCAACCTTATGGACTAAGGGAGAGACATCTAATAACTTCATAAATATCCTCGATGTGTATATTGATTGTGATCGTGATTCGGTATGTTTGCGTGGACCACAGTTATGAATCAATACAGTGTTATTCTTCAGTAACTCATTGGTTTGTCTTTTCTCAGATTATTTACCTTGGAACGCCTGATGGACCTACCTGTCACACAGGGGAAGAGACTTGCTACTACACATCAGTTTTTGATCAATTAAGCAATGATGAGGTTTTCCTTTGTGGAATTTTGTTTTTTACCTTTCATGTGACAAGAGATGAATTGAAATCTGAAGGAAATCAACTACTTCCTGACTGCATCACAGGCTTCAGGAAACAAGCTAGCTTTAACAACATTGTACTCGCTAGAATCAGTCATTTCCAAGCGTAAAGAAGAATCAACAGTTCCTCTAGATGGTAAACCGTCATGGACTCGACGGTTATTGACAGATGACGCTCTGCTTTGCTCAAAGATCAGGTATTTTTTTGTCGGTTTTCCGTAGTTGAATTTGAGCTATAGATCCTTATGAAGCTTTTTGGGATTTGTGTTTCAGGGAAGAAGCTGATGAGTTATGCAGAACACTGGAGGATAATGAGGAAGTTTCAAGAACACCATCCGAGATGGCTGATGTGTTATACCACGCAATGGTACTTCTATCTAAAAGGGGTGTGAAGATGGAAGATGTTCTTGAAGTTCTTAGGAAACGTTTCTCTCAATCTGGAATCGAGGAGAAGCAAAACCGTACAAAGTGACTGTTTTTCTTCGATTGACCGTTTACATGTATTTGCTAGAGATTTTGAAGTTTTTCGAACTTATACTGTTCATTGTGAAACTTTATATTGTATAATTATATATTCTTTGTGATAAAAGAAATAAATTAATCCTTTTTTATCTTGTTAAGAAAAAAACTAAAATATTTAAATGGTTAGTTTACTCATTTGAAACATTCATTAACTTGGCCAAAATACAACATAATTTTCATGTGGTAAAAAGTTACTAGCCTCTATCACTTTGAGACCTTTCTACTTTGACCTACCTAAAATGTGTCAACCAATTCTGATCTAGTTATGCACCCCATTAACATATTCGTGCAATCATCCTCGTAGACATCATGTTTATATCCTAAAAGAATCACTAAATTGAGCCTCCAAATTCCAATGCCGAGGGTAATTTGAATTGAACAGCACATACATATGACCCTAATTCATATCTGTCAGTCCAGCCAATATCATTTGATCATTTTGTGAAACTTGCATGCATAGTAGCTTTTTCTATTCGCCTTGAATCACTGAATCTGGTTAATTCCATTCGTCGTCCATTGGCATCTTTCTGCAACATAATTACTATGTGGGTGGCACTTTATGTCTGTGACTTTCACAGGTTACCCAATACCCTGACTTTACTGTATAAGTGTATAATCATGATTTTGTATACTTGTGTTTTCTGTAGTAGTTGACTTCAAAATAATGATAGCTTGTGCATCAATCAATTGATTTATCAAGTCATCATTCCATCATCTCTAGTCTCTACCTCCTCTTAATAGAGTTTCACCCACATATTAATGTATATTTAAATATAATTAAAAAATATAATATCAATCTATACCGGGAATACCCGAGAAATTAAACAGACCAAAAAAAAAGAGTAAATTGTTTATAGCTATATCTTGGATTCAAAGGACCAGCTCCTTTTGTCTCTGTAAACTGCCATAAGATAAACACTATGATTACCAGTTTAACTTTGATACAGTGGCCTCATCAAGAGGTTTGGTTAGACGAAAACCATAGCTTTTTCTGGCAAACCAGAATCTTCTCGCTTTTGACGGCATACTCAGTCTCCTCTCTCCGGCAACCCCACCTCATCCCCTTCGCCAATGTTGTGATTGCATCCATGAAATAACTCGCTTCTCGGATTATAACATATCCACTCGGTCGCAAGATCCGGTCCATCTCTAGCAAAACGTACTTCATCTCACACCTGTTGACATTACCATATGGTTCAACAATCACATTAATACCAAAGCCAATTTTCTAAACACAAAAGTGAATTTGAACCAGACCAAAAAGAAAAAAACAGAATCGAAACTTAAATTGCTTTGGAAAATAAAAATCTATCCAATTAACAACTCAAACTTAAACCATACCTAATCGATCAATAGTAGATTCGGATTTACGATGGTTATTAATCTCCTAAAACCGCAAATTCGACAAACCGAAAACCGAAATCTTGATTAAACAATTTCTAAGGCATTCTGCAGCTCAGAATCCTTTCAGAAAAAGTTTACGATTTCTCCCTATTGACAATTTTAGCTCATCATTCATAACGTACCTGTGACTCTCTAAGGTAAAAAGGCTGTCAAAGTGAAGAAGATCATATGTTCTTGGATATGTCGAGAAAGCTTCGCACCTGCAATTTCGGTTTCAGGTTAATATCACAAAAACCAAATAATGAAAACAGAGTGTTTTTGACAAAAAGAAAATTTACCAGTCGTGGTAAGTTCCGATGAGACCGCGATCAAAGACAACTGGCAGCGAATTTGCGCTGTACGAGGAGACTACATTCATGACCCAAACAGGATCCTCGATGAGAGCCGCAGCAAAACCTCCATAGACCGTGTTCATATCCATAACATTTCTTATCTTGTCTGTCCCAAGAGCTGGTAAAACTTTCTTGTAATGCTTAACTCTGTTCTTCCATTTACCGTCATCGTGTTTCAAACCGCTCGCGCTCCCTCCATGAACATCACCGATTCTCTCGGGCGCGACATTTAACCTCTCAGGCCATTTCGGGATTGACCCGAGACCGGAATTCTTGACTTTAGGGGTCGGGGCAACCACGCAGGGACGGAGCGGAGTGTACCAAGCGGAATCAGGTTCTATGC
Source organism: Boechera divaricarpa (assembly GCA_026770425.1). Lineage (NCBI taxonomy): Eukaryota > Viridiplantae > Streptophyta > Magnoliopsida > Brassicales > Brassicaceae > Boechera > Boechera divaricarpa. Next base: position 9,283,140 of record CM049182.1, on the reverse strand, counting down.
TGTCGTCACATTTGGGCGGGTAAGCTTCCATATTCTTTGCAATTCTGTCGTAGCAAGATTTGTCAGAGAGTTTCTGCCACACGGCTATGTCATCTTTTTGGGCATACTTTTTAAAACACATGGAGGTTAGAAGTGACTGAAGCTTGTTGTAGTCGGATTTCTGTTCTTCCATGGTTGTGTTCCATCCGCGCCATCGTCTATTGTAGTTCACGGGTGGACCAGAAAGAACCCAGAAACCTCCAGGTCGGACTATACGGTGAATCTCAAGCAAATAAATTCCACCTGCATGATCAGACGGCACAATTTATGATTCTTCTTAGTTCCAATCACAAGAACTCAGATGCATTGGTAGATATCATTAAAGAGGTGTCAATTCCGTTTGTTCTATTCGGTTTCAGTTTGTTTTTTTCAGTTTTCAGAGCTTTCCAACTATATAATATAGAAACCAAATTTTACATTCTAATATAAAGAACTTATTGAAAATGAAACTTGAATTGAGCAGATGCTTTACCAAATTCTGTCCAGGGAATAAGACATCTTGAGCAATGAGCCATATCAAATCCGTTTGAAGGGAAAGGGAGACGTTGCGTAGAGATAATCCCAAGAATCGCAGGAATTCCACGTTCAAGAGCAAACTGAACCTGAGCTTCATGGTTATCTCTTGGAGCAAGAGAGAGTGATAGAATCCCACGGTCCAAAAGATCGCCTCCCCAGCTCGCAACCTACAAAGAAACCATGGAAAATTATAACTCGAACCGATTAGAGAAAAATTATAACCAGAATCGAGTAGAGAATTCGAGTAGTTGAAGAGAGACTAACCCCACAGCCAGTATCAATGGCAGTCCTGACTGTTCCGTCTTTCATTTCGGGAATCAGATCTTGCATCAAATCAACATAGTGACTAACTCCACGAGGAAACATGGTACCACCACCTGGGAAATGGAACTTGTCTCCTTCTTTCTTAAGCCAATGCTGGTTAGATTTTTGCTTATTGATCCAATCATAAGGCACGTTCCTGTACCAACACTGCTCACGACTCTTGGGCCATCTTATAGGTGGTTTATACCCGTCTGGTGGTGGAATTAAACACTCGTTCTTTTCATAAGCCGGAGGACAATGACGCTCCAAGAAACTTAGGCGATGGACACCGTATTTCTTCCACCTCTGAGAACAAGAAGCACAACAATAGTTCAATTATATGCAACTAGAAGTGAATATACAAAGTGAGAGTGGAACTATTTTACCTTTGGATCGGTGCACGGGGTGTAATCTTGGAACTCTGATCCGCATTCTGGGAAAGAAACGGATTTGATTTGAATAGGAGAAACCGTAGGTTCCTTAGGGGAAGCTACAGCCTTTGTAGTGGTACTTGTGACATCTTTGGCTTCGATCTTGTGTCTCTCAGAGCAAAATATACCACCAAGATAGAAGGAGAAACCGCAAAATGCGATAAACAGAACCGTCAGTGACAAGATCCTAGAAGAACCCTTTTCCAGTTGTGAAGATTGCTTCCCGTTCTTCATATTTCTATTACACCAAAAGATATAACCAAACCCCACCTGTAGATTCAGTGAAACACGTATATAATCAGAACAAAACAAAGTTGCCAAACACTCAGCAGATCAACTGAAAAAAAGATTCTTATCACACAAATCCACTATGAAACAACAAAAACATGACTTTGTTATGGAAGTGGAAGCCTAACTGAAGACTTACACGGCTGGATAAGCAATTAAAGTTTGGATCTTTGATCAATACAACGCACAAGATTAAAGATTTAGAACAAATGGATCGATGAGATCTGAAAACAGACACTTTCCAACACAGTGTAAGTTCTGCCGCAATTTCATACATAATTTATGGGTCCCCAAACTAAAGGCATACCCTAAAGCATCCCACTAGGTCAAAAAGTTGAATTTGGAAGACATCAGACACAACTACTCATTTGTTTTAATGCTTAAAATATAAGTTAAACATCAACAGTTGCTGATTTCAACAACTATGGATTTTATGATTTTTCCCAAAGATCGAAACTTTGCAGCAAAAATTTCCAGTTTGAGAAAAACTGTGGGAAAAAAAGAGTTCTGAAGAAAATTCATCGAAAGATCAGATCTTTAAAGGATTTTGAAGTGCCCATTAACAAAAACATGTCTCATATAAACAATGGTTACAGCTCACAAACTCTAAAGAAATGGATCTGACGCACACATAAAGAAAAAACAGAGGAATATGAACAGAACTTAGATTACTTACACAGTGTTTTTGGTTCTGTCTTTCGAGGAAAAGAAAAAGAGTTGAGATTTCTGGGAAAAATCTGGAGATAGAGTTGAATGACAGTAGATTGAGATAAGAAGTGAGAGTCCTAAGATGAAGGGAGAAGAGATCTCCGCAGATCTCTCTAACACACTCTCAAGTCTGTGTTTTTCTTTTGGACAAGGAAGTGATACTTAACAGATAGATAGAGAAAGGTTTTATATCAAAATATCTTTCATTTTTCTTTCGTCTTCCTCGGTTGATTCATTCGCTTTTCTCCGTCCCCATCTTCCTCCTCCTCTCACTAGATTTTTCGATTTCTTTATTAGTATTTTTGCTGATCTTTTTATTTGGTATATTTTTGCGGCAGAGGTAAAAGAGTTTTCCTTTCTTATAATTTAGACAAATTGTTTAATCTCTTTCATCTCTCCTTTTTCTGTTTCTCACTTCCCCATTCGCTTAAAGTTGTCGTCACAGTGGCGACTACAAACAAAGTGGTTAAGGTTTTGGAGGCCAAGGGTGAACGAAAACATAAGTACCAAATTTTTTAGGTCATCTCCAATGGGTTACTAAAACACCATTTCGGTGTAATTTTTGCATCAAAACCTCTCCAATGGAATTCTAAAAATTACACTCTTTGAATGTGAATGTGATGCAATAGTGTCACACTAATAAATTTGGTGTGAATTCACAACACTAAATACTATTCACTTATTTTATTAGTGAATTGATAAATTAAATAAATAGAAAATAATAAAAAAAAATATATATAATTTAATAACAATAATATAATAAGCAACGTAATTATATAATCTTTTATTGATAAATTAATGTAATTATATAGTAAGCAATATTAATCAAAACTATTAAATAATAACGAAAGTCTTTAATTTAATAATATAATACTAATAACTAATAAGTTTTTGTGTGATATTTGGTGATATATCATAATTATTTTGTATCATTTAATTTAAATTTATAAAAAATATCAAAATTAATACACAAATTGACTAAAATACATAACAAAATGAAAAATATTGGAACCATAAAATTAAAAACGTAAAAACAAACAAACATAAAAACTCTTACTAATATAGCAAAAGATATATATATATTTTAATGTGAGATTTGGTGTTATGGTTGGAGATGAAAAAAATAGAAAAAAAAATTATGATGCTAAACCTACGCTAAAATAGTGTAGATTCAACACCAATGTGGTGTATAACATTAGATATACCCTTACAGATAGATTCATATATGTAGATATGTATGAGAATCCACTATTATATTTGAAGAAGTCTTCTCCAAAGTTATATTTTTATACTTATCTAAAATAGTATTGATATATTTGTAGCAAAATTTCAAAGATATCTACTTTTCTTACCTCGTCTACTTTTACTTGAGACTCTAATATAGCAATAATAATCATAATTAATGATTAGTCTTAGTAAGACTTCTTTGAAGTAACCCATCTCTTCATCATTGATATTTGGAACCTCCAACAGTGAGAGATTGTTGGGGACCATATTTATTTTTCTTAATTTTTATACTTTTATCTTTGTTTTTTTACTATGTCTTGTCCATCTATTTTTTTTTTCACTTATCTCTAAATATTATAAATCACTAAATTACATTGAGTAAATTAGTCAAGTGATATTGATAGGTCTTGTAGTGATAAGCCTGATAATAGTGTAAAAAAATCAAGTAAAGTAAGTATTTTAATTACCATACTTTTTGTAAATTAGGTTGGTATATCAAATCAGTCAGTTTCGATGATTTTTCTTCTTTTCTTTTTTTTGTTTTTTCTCCTCGAGCATTATTATGAAACTAATTATTTTATACTCTCGGTGCTGGCTGGAAAATAAAGTCAGATCTAACTTAAAATTAAAAATAAAAAAGAGAAATACGTGCATGGGATATGTATTGATATTATAATTTATAGCAATCAATTTTCTGTTTCTAATAGATTGATGTTTTGGATTTTTCATATATATTAAGAAATAATTTTATTAATAATTAATTTATGGATTTTTTAATGGGTGGAAAGAGAAATATAGACCACTATCTATTACTTGCCACGTGGTAAAAAACATTACGCATTTTCATGAACGATGCAATTTGTAATCTTCCTCATTCAGCGTCAATCAGTGCTCTAATTTATTTTTCGAGGCTTGAAAACCAAAAAAAATGATTTACTTCATTAATTAATAAAATCAGAATAAAATTAAAATATTAAATAATGTCGGCTGAGGAATAAAAGATCACCGACAGAAGAATGCAAACTGCCTTTTATTCTTTGCTTTGGAATTTTAAATAACAAAACTGTGTGCTCTCTCTCTCTCTCTTTATCTTGACCTCACAGGTTCATTCACTTCTTGAAATAAGTAGTTATTAAGTATTTGCAGTAATAATAACCCTTTGAAAATAATCATAAGTACTAAGTTTTAGTGGACCGTATGTGACTTTGTTGAATCATGGGAAATTAGTCCAAACGTAGATATCAAGATAATAACGTTGTAGACAAAATATGGGTCTTGTAGCAAAAAAAGTTTGATGCAGACATTTATACACTCAAGCATCTACAATGACATATGATTATGGATGACTGATATTACTGGTGACTGTTTTAATGACAAATAATTGTGTTTGAAATAAAAAAATCGTATTTATATGTTAAAGTAATTATACCCTGATTAAATTGTAAATATAAACATAGTATGATTATTTGTATTAAATGTATATTTTCATAAATAAATACAATTATTCTATATTCAATCACAATACAAACAAAACAATTCATTTTTGTCATTTGCAAATAATGTAATTACATACAAAAGTTATGTTTTCTTTAGTTAACAAACGCAAATACTGTATATTATTAAATAGTGTGGATCAAACTATCAAGTAGTGAATCCAGATACTACAATATATACCCATGAATCCCAAAATACATAATTCAAGTATTTCCATCAAGAGGAGTAATGTAAAAACGGTCTCAGTCGGTTGAGTAAAACCGGACCAACAGATCTGGTACATACATATCAATTGCCATTGGTTCAGTTAAATAAACCGGGTGAAGAGTTCTGGTACGGTCGTTATCAATCAATTGCTGTAGTAACATGACAATGTGCTCAAGCCTTAAAGTTTCAAACTTTCCCACATGGGTGTGTTAGCATTTTCACCATTTGACTTTGTACATAGATTAGTAGTTACTGACCAAACTCTTTTATGTTTGACTAAAAGCGAATCAATATATATTTATTAGTTTCTTCTCCTTCGACTTCACATGGACAACATCCTACATTTGATTCCTCTGTAAACCAGATATATATAAAAAGAGCTCACTGATGTATCTCGAAAAACCCATGTGACTGTTTTGTTCTGAGCTGCGAGACAAGATTGATGATTGAAGATGAGAAACTCCTAAAAAAAAGCAAAATCCATATGATGTTTTAACACAACTGATGAGTTTCTGTAAGAGTTTAATGAATCCTGAAATAATGGAGCAAGGATCCTGATATGAACAAGAAGCGATAATATTCGGTTTTGGATTCTTGCAGTTAAATCTGAGTATGTTTCAAGAATTTCACAATGGCGACACATCAACCTGAAAACCACTAGACTATGTCAATAAATTGAGAAACAGGTATCCGTTTTAAGCGATGTCAATGCATAGATTAATCGAAAAGGGAAGATTGCTAATCAAAACATCACTATGTTAAGAGTTTACCTAAGCTTCGATAATGCTAGTGCTTCACTCTTTCTTCTTCACCTGTATTACAAGGCCAGAACACCTCTTTTTCCAACAAGACGTTCATCACGTAATTTGTTATGTTCCTCCATATCTTGATTTGCACAATCTACGATATGCAAACTAAGCAAGCAGAAATGTGATACGTATGGGAAAGGAGCAAGAGGACACATGAAGGGGAAAGACTAATATGAGCTGGTTGACTTGCTGAGGTGGCATCTGAGTGGACAAAAGAAGGGATACAAGGCAGAGACACTTAAGGAACCCGAGGCTTTGCGAGGGTTGAGGATAACCTTATATATATATATAAATTGTCGTCTTCTTCGTCTGGGGGCATCCTTTGGCTAAGGAATTTGTAAGGGGAGGGGGAGTAACTCCATTAAGAACTCTCAAGGCTTACAATCTCTTTAGGGATTTGTAATTCAAGTTATCTTTTATATGAAATCAGTCTTTCTGTTACTCTAATCATATCAAAATGACTTCTTTAGCAGCTTAGATTTCTTGTAACCATTTTACCTGGAATATAGGGTACAAATGAAGCACACACTCCGTCCCTAATCAGGCATCGTTTTGTCGTTTACCCAGACCCCTTTGCTCATCAACCATTTTGGGGGATTATATTCTGAAAGGGCTTGTCGCAGCAAATCATCTGGTTTGACTCCATTTCTTAACATATGTTCATACAACAATGCAGCTTCAACGAGCCTTCCAACTTTGCAATAACCACGAATAAGAATTGCGTAGGCAACAACATCAGGCAATAACTTTGCCTTAATGGCTTGATGGAAGATACTTGTTGCTTCATCCACTCTTCCTCGTTTGCAAAGACCGTCGATTATGATGCTACAACTTATTATGCTTGGAGAAATACCTTTCTCTTGCATATCCTCGAAAAGCTTGAAAGAACCTTCAATATCTACGGATTTTGAAAACCAATCCATTAGACAACCGTATGTGACAACATTCGGTTTAGGACCCTTTTCCACCATTACGGAAAACATCCTTATAGCATCATCCATACCATTATTTTTACAGAGGGCATGGATAAGTATAGTCAAAGTAACAGAATTGGGTCCAAAAGGGGTACATTTTAGCATCTCGAAAATCCTCGCTGCTTCATCTAACCTTCTAAAAGAACAGTAGCCACATATCATTGTGTTATACGTTACGATATCGGGCTCCATCTTTCCTTCAAGAAGATTATTAAAGTACTCAGATGCATCCTCCACGCGGTGACCTTTGAAAAGCAAATTAATGACGACATTACACACTGCAATATCCGCAGAGATTTGATTCCTCTGCATAAGATCAAAAAGCTGAAGCCCAATGGTTGGCTTCATATGCTTGCAGAATGCATCCATTAGGGTACAGAATGCTATTGCATCAGGTTCCAAACCCATTTTATACATCCGGAAAAAAAGAAATAGTGCCTCTTCTAATCTACCTTCCATGACACTCACCCTCATAAGCGTGGTGAATGTGGCTACATCAGATTTTATACCGCATATCCCCATTAATCTAAACACCATCAAAGCCTCATCAAAACGATTTAACCTACACCAGCCATCTATTAAGGAATTAAAAACTACAACATTGGGCTGAACGGACTGGCCTAGCGTCTTAACAGAGAATCTTAAAGCATGGAGCATAAGCCCTTTCTTACAAAGGCCATCGACAAGCACACCATAAATGACAACATCAGGTAGATGACCCATCTTTGTCATATCCTCATACAAAGCAAACCCGGATCTCAAGTTCCCACACTTGCAAAAACCATCAATGAGACTGCTATACGTAACAACGGATGGCTCCAGACCACGTTTCAAGATCTGACCATATATACCAAAAGCCTCATAAATTCTACCATCCTGGCACAATCCTTTTATGAGAATTGTGTAGGTAACTACATTAGGGGAAATCCCTTGACATAACATTCTCTTGTACACATCATAAGCTGCTGTTAAATCCCCAGATTTTACATATACATCAATCGTTGAACTGAACACAACAACGTCCAACTTCACGCCTTTATGTAATGCCTGAGAGAAAAGTTTATGACCCATTCCCACTATCCCTGCTTTGAAGTATCCATCAATCAGAGTGCTGTAAGCGATCAAGTCTGGCGCTATTCCCTTCTGTTCCATAACTTTAAAGAGCTCGAATGCTCTATCTATTTCACCTCTTTTGCAAAACCCATTAATCACTGTACAAAAAGTCACCACATTAGGTGCCGGACCACAATGCAACACCAAACGTAACATCCGAGAAGCTACCTCTATCTGATCAACCGAAAGACCCTTTAAAATCTTATTACAAGAAACTATATCAACACGAAAACCTCTCTCCATCACTAGTCGGTGAAAATCTAAAGCCTTTGTAACCTCTCCTTTGCAGAAAAGAGCATCTAACACAAATCCATGAGCACTCACACCAGAAGGCGCGAATCCTCTACACAGTTTATCAAAATGATCAGCTATTAAGTCAATACGAGCAGCATCGATCAAAGAATTCAGCATCCTATATAAAGTATCCTCCGGTATAACTACACCCAATTGAGTACTATACACAAATATCTCCAGAGCCTCATCAACCATACCATATCTACAACAACATTCCATCAAAAACCTGCAAACAACGCCATGATTCAAATAAACCTCCATTGACCTATCCCTAATCGAATCCAGAACGTGAAAATCCTTCCCACGATTGACAACCATTTCATCGAACACCTTATCTGCAACATCGAACATCCCATTTCGGATCAAAACATGAGCAATGGTATAGAAAGAAGGATCCCGTCCAGACATCGCTGCCCATCGAAAGTACTCTAGCGCAGAATTGGGTTCTGATTCAAGCGAAAGAAGGACCAAATTCGTCTCGTTTCGTTGCAAATTTAGGCCGTAGTCAGAATCTAATAAGTTAAAGTTTCCTTCTTTGATTGCTTTAGAGATACCGGCGGCTAGGGCTTTAGCAGAATCAGACGAAAACCCACGAAAGTTCAGAGGGTTCAGCTTCACGAACACAGAGAAAATCGGCGGGAAAATATTGCGTAATTGTAAAAACGATGAAGACAAAAAAAGAAACATCTTTCACAGAGTTCCGATTGCCGCGGAAACAGAGCGAATTTGTGATTTTTTTTCTCTTTCTATTTCTTTAGTATTTTTTTGAAAACGCAACGCGATTTGTCTCAATTGACCCGACATAACATATTGTACGGGCTTTAGTAGATCAGATCAGCCCTCCATTGTTGAACCCTAATTTTACTAATTATGTAGCCGCAGTGTAAGAACTCGGTTTATCTCAACCCGACCCAATATATACTCAAGAAATACGTTGCTTTAATTTCAAAACCCTTAAATCTTATAAAATCTTGTAAATCTTATAATCTTATTATATAAAGCTGAACGTATTTAACGTAAGCGTGATATGTGTCAAAGAAATAACTCATTAGATTTTGACACATGTCATCGCTAATTTAGATTTTGACACGTGTCACCGTTAATTTAGATTGTGATACGTGTCAAAAAATAACTCATAAGAATTTCACACGTGCCAACTTTCTGGAAATGGTAAATTTCTATATAAAAATGTATAATAAATAATTAATTAAAATTTTAGTCAGTTTAAGCAAAAATGTCAATAGTAGAAAGTTTGGTAATTTTTAACTTTCAAGTAGTATTTTATATATAAAAATATAGAATTTTTGTCAATTTAAATAAAAATGTCAATAGCAGAAAGTTTGGTAATTTTTAATGTTTAAAACAAAAAGTTATATGTCCACATAAAAAAAATTCCTAGATCCGTTTTTGCTTACACGATCTCTTTCCTTAACTCGACTGTCGATAAGAATGTTGATCCGGTTCTGGAATAACCTTACAATACTTTTACGCATTTTTCTTCAATTTCAAAGGAACCGTTGATGAGAATGTTTTAGTTGGTAGAGAATGTTTTAGTTGGTAAGTTTATAATTTTTATCAAAGTTATTTTTTATGTAAATATTTGTAGTATTTTGCTAGTACTTTATAAAACCTTATAAAATTTAAAAACATATTATCATATACGTTATAAAATTTTATAGAAAAGTGATTTTAGTCAAGTGGTTAATAGTTTATTTATGCGGTCTTTTAAGATTGGATTTCAACTCAGTAAAAAACCTTAAAATTGAAAGAAAAAAAATGTTTTTAAATTTGACCTGAATTGCGAATCAGACTACTTTCCGAGTCACGAGGTCAGCCGGTGAATCGACCGTTGGTCAATAGAATAATAGAATAATGAACTTTTTATAGTGTATTATAAGATTTACAAGATTTCTAAACAAAAATCATTTAGAAATTTAAATTGACTACGAAAGAACTCAATTGAACAAATGTCACATATTTAAAATATTGCAAAGATTTTCATTGATTTTTTAATGGATTCTGGCCAAATGACAAACTAAAACATCATCGTTACCACTTACCATCTCTTAGCTGTTTTATCCTTGTATTTAATGTTTTTTTTTTCTCCTTCCAATAGTTAAACAAAAAGCTCAGCATCTTATTCAGTTACATTCATTGTAAAGGGTTTTGTTGGTTGTGTTTTTGTTTTTGTTTTTGTTTTTTTTTTGGGTTATTACATTACGTACAATGCAAAATCCTTTATATAAAATAGAAAGTTACATTACAACGAAAAGGAAAAAATAACAATATGAAAGAGCAACGACCTCTATTTTATTAAAATTAATCTTTGTAAACTTTATAGTTGATAATCCAATACGTGGCGATATATATATACATAATGAAAAAAAAAGCTATTTATACATGCCTTGCGAGGCTCAGAATTAGAGCAATGCATTCACGATGCCGGGTGTTATCTCCTTACAAAATAGTTTCGGTAATGAGAACACCGCGGAGGATCACGCTTTCTACTCCTCCACCTTTCACAAGGTCATCTTTGCTACCAACGGAGTGCTTATTGGGTTGCTCCAGATCACCCCAACAAAGGCAGGAGTTCGTGAAGCCACGTTACGCGGTTTCTTGGTGTTCGGTCTGATCTACTTCGTCCTCTTAGTCTGCGAAGTGAAGCTCAAAAGGAAGAAAGCTCTGATCCATCACTTCGTTGGACACTTAAGCCATCTCTTCGGCGCTCTCGCCGCTAGCATGCTCACCTCCCTCATTTTCTCCATCTTTGCTCTCGTCGTTGCTGTTTTCTGCCTTTTTTGGTTCTTCTTCGTTATGTACCGCTCTTTTGAAAAATACAGGCCCCCGAAGGATAACCAGTCCGGAACTGCTAACCCATCCGACCAGCTCTCTCCGGTCTAATATTTTTTATACCCCACGCGCTGCCCAAAATACTACGATAACTAGAAATTCAATTTCCGACCTTTTGCTATCTGTTTATGTTATGTATGATTGTACTTAGGGTTTCCCATTTATAATCTTTTTCTGACACTGATTTTTTTAGTACGTACCCGCTTTTTGATGTTTGTACTTACTTACAGGTCACATCCCTAATTCTCTTTATGGGATATAAATGTGAAGATCGCTCAAGTTGCTCGATTTTTCCTAGAAATTAAAACATAATCCGATCTTGTCATAATAATTTTCTTTAATTAGAAAATAAAGTTGTTTTGACAAAAACAAAATGACATATATATTATAGTATAAAAAGTTACATTTGGGAGTAGACATTTAATGTATATTCCTGACTTATAATTGTATGTGCTTCTTGTCATCTATCTATTAAGCGTTGCAAATAATACTCACAATCTGAGTATTCACAATTCATTTCAGCTTTTTAGTATTAAAAATAGAACTCAGTTCATCGTCTTTGGCATCTGCACTATCTCAGGATTCAAAATTCACCTAACTGACTAATTGAAACTCTTTAAAAAATTAATTATAATACATAAAAAACTCTATTATCTAGCTTAAGTCAAAATATATAACACTTTTGAATGAATATGGAAAAAATTGAAAATAAGTTGTTTGTTTGTTTCTTTTTTTATGTGACCTTAGAAATATTAGAATACGCTCCTTTCTACTTTATTAAAATAGAATTTACTTAAAGCTGAACTCATTAGATTAAATAGTGAGAACATTTTTTTTTCTTTTAATCTATAGAATGAGACAAAAAACAAAGTATCCTACAGGTAGAATGAGATGAGTCAAAAAAATATTTATTTATTTTAACTAGAAACATAACTAAAATTTTAAAACTTGTAATTAGCAATTTTTATAATCGTTTTCTATCGAGATTTTAGATTTTTTCTTTTCTTCTCTTTCGAGATTAAATATAAAATAGAGTGAAAAATCCATCACCTTTGTAGTTAGTTAAAGCAAAAAAAACCTCTTCCAATTGTGAATTGAATACAACAAAACAATTCACATATTACAAATATTTAGTATTTTTATTATTATTTGCTGTTCTCTCAAATTGATCCAATCCAAAAATACTTTTTTTCTTTTCTTGTTAGTGAAAATTCATTCCTTTAAATGAAACAAAAAGTAAAAAAAGGGGGGGGGTCACATTCTCCGAACAAATATAATCTACAGTTATATGTAACATATATTCATATGGACCAGAACGAATAAACGATCTAATTCTAAGCCCTTAAAAAGTACATTAATTCGAAGAAGTGGGACACGGTTATTCATTGACAAGCAATTTTTTTTTTTTTTATCTAACATTCCATTTTTATACTAATTCAAATTGCGTTGTTGTGTGAGAAGAAGGATAACTATACTAACTCGGTAGACTCTAAAAATACCTTTGGTATTTTATTGACAACCTCATAAAGATGCAATTTCAATGAATTTAAATTTACTAATTCATTTTTTACAAAATCGATTTCCTACAAAAATATTTGGAGTTCAGTACATCTGAAAGTACAAGAGAACGTTCTTTTGCTAATATTTTTTACCAGTTTTCGATACTGGATCATTTGTAGCTTTACTATATTCAACCCAAAACGTGCAACCACAATCAACACACATTTACAGATGAGTGACCAATAAAGAATAAAGTAGATGGACGAGAAAAATACAATTGACCAACAAACGTATTCCTCAAATTAATTATATCAAAAAAAAAAAACGGAACCCGATATAACCCGGACGTAACAAAGAGTATGGGCTTTTAAGTGAATCGGTCCAATAGATTTATTGAATGGAAGCAACGTCCTCCATCGTTAAACCCTAATTAGTAATTACGTAGCCGCCGTGTAAAGGACCCGGTTTATCTACATCCGACCCGACTTAATAAAAAATATGGGCTTTACTTGTTCAGCCCAATAGACTGATGCAATACGTTTCTTTATTTAATGGAACCGATTCTTTACTCTCAGAACCCTAATTCTTCTCTTTGTATCCACCGCCGTGCTATCTCAATCTCCGGCGCTGCTTCAGCGTCGGAGTTTCTGTTTCTTTTTGTGGGTTTGGCTCTAATTTAAAGTATATCCTAAATCGGTAGTAAAGTTTGATGCTTTTTGTTGTTTTTGGTTCCAAATTTCATGTGTTGTGCTATATGGTTGGGTTTAAGAGATTGATGAAATTGCACTATGTATCGAAGGCTATGTCGATTACTGTGGCATAGTCTTTGAGCGAAAGTGCAGAAAGAAAGAGCTGTTAAATCAGCAAGCGGCCAGACAACCGTCGGGATAGATCCACAGGTGAAGCGGATTTTTCCTCTGCTTTCAGCTACTAAATCTATCCTACAAATTTTGTTCACATGATTAATCTCATTTTGAATCCTCTAATACTTAAAATTGTTTGTGTTATTGAATTGTTGTTACTGCACCTTGTATCGAAAGGTCATGCCTCGTTCTGGTGGCATGGCCATTTTGGAGGATGCGTAAAGGAATAGCTGTTAAGTCAGTAAGCGGCCAGACAACCGTTGGGATAGATCCACAGGTGTTGCGGTTTCTCTCTCCGCTCTCAGCCTACTAAATCTATCCCACAATTTATGTTCTTATTGATCCAAATTTTCATCAAAGCTTGATTCTTTGCAATGTTTAGAGTCGGGCATTAGATTTGTAGACTGGGTTCGCAGATAAATCCCTATACATATAGAAGACTGTGTGTAGATTTGGTGTTAGAAATGTTATTGCGAAGGTCTAATTTGCTACCTGTGTTCATTGAGACAGCTGATTCGTGAACAAAGTTTCTCAGTCCGCTGAGAAGAAAAACGGAATCTTGAAGTTTTGAATACTGGCTCGACCACCCATGGTCGAGCTACCTGATCGAGTCCGCCATAAAAACGCAGTCTTGGAGTTGTTGGAGTAATAACTTGAACTAAAGGAAAATAAGTGGAAGTAATATCGATTTGTTTCTCTCCCACCAATAAACATTTAGGATTTGAGCTATGAGAAATCTGAACACTGGTTGAATTATATTCAATTAACATATATATATCTGATATAAAAAAATATTGAATACATTGGAATATCGCTTGAGAAATTTTCACCATATAAGAAGTCAAAGTTGTTTCAAATCGCTAGCTGATTCCAGATTATAAGTTACAAATATCAACTTGAAACTCTAGAAACCAACTTTTGTTATTAATAAAATGAAAACGCAGATCGACACCTAGCTCAAATCAGGGAATCAGAGTGTGGTAGTGAAGTGTGAACTTCCCCCTCCGTAAATTCTGCTCTGTAACTTGGATGAATCTTTGGAAGCATGATGAAGAAATCTGTTCAATAAGTTGGATTCTCCGAAACAAAGATAACTCTCTACCCTAGCCAGAGAAGCAGAAGCGTTCATATGGGCTGCGATTCAATTCGAAAATTGGGCTTAGGGTATACATGGACTGCAAATACTTGATTTTGGGCCTATAAGGGATGACTATTGGGCCTCCTAAGGTACTGTTCAGAGCTATGCCTGTCTTCTCCTTCATTCCCGGCCACGTCTTGCAACTCGAGCAGCAGATACGATTACAAAACATGCCCTCGAGGCAATTGTAACTTTTCTACCTGTTTAGGTATTTCAATTTGGTGAAAAAAAGCAAACACATAACAGTGTTATTCTTTTCTCATTTCCTGACTTTGGCCTCGAAGCTATGGGGGAGACGACTACGGTTTTTTTTTCATTTTCTTAACTCTTCATCTCATTCATATGAAGAGATCAAACTTACATAGAAGTTATGTTAGCCATTATCAGCCTATCGGTTTTCACTAGATAGATTAACCAAAGGGGAATACTTTTGTCCAATATGGGATGACTACGGTTATTTTTATTGAAAAGGGTTGCTATAGAGATTTGTGTAGCTTTAGAAATTGTGAGAAGCAAAAGAAAAACAAAATAACCATATTACTATGACATGGTGTGCTTCTTTTAGGATTCTCAATTGGGCCGAACCGAAAAGAAAAGATTAGGAGGTTGAAAGCAGAATAAAGGAGTTTGTTGGCACACGTAGACGACCATTTCCGTTTCAACAATGGCCTTATTTCATGAAAGATACCTGTGAGTAAAAGGATTTAACATATAATTTAAGCAGTGAATAACAACGCAAGAGGGAAGCGATTTCAGATGAGCATTACGTAACACAACCTAAGATCAAAATCCCAAAGAATCATGGTTTTATAACGGGGTCATTGACGCACTTGTTAGTTAAAATTGGCAAACTGAGATTCACTGGTCCGATTAGTTTCGATCTCAGACTGAGCTCAGAATCTCTTCGTTTTCCACTTCTTCTTGGTTTCTTTGGTTGAATTTCTGCTTTCTCTGAGCCAAACGACGAAGCACGAAGATTCAGGTTTACTCGTCGACTACTCAAAGGTTTTCCCACTATCTCTCTCCCAATCTCCCTTGGATGATTGATTAGGTTATGTTTTGTTTTGTCTCTGACTATATATATTATCAAGACCAGTATCAGTGTTTGACCATTTTCTCAATTAATCGGAGATTCCATCACGACCATCTCCGTCTGTTTCCTCAACTTGATTAATTTATTGATATCTACGAGTTGCCTTTGATATGGACAATCTCAAAACAGAGAACCACAGTTTCTTCAATCCTTTCCAAGATATGACAACTGTAACGATATGGGTGAGTTTTGTTTTCTACTTAAAGCATAGCTCAATCTTTGCCAATCTTCAGACCACGAAGATCCTGAGACGACCCTCGATTCTCTCACGGTTCGTACTTCTTAACCTCTCGTAAAAGTTTAAAGACTTTCGTATCAAATATTCAAGAATTTCTCCGATTGGTTAAGCTCTTTTCTTGTCTCTTTGTTAATTTAGAAGGGAAGGATCATCATCATGACAGACTATAACATGGATGACTTTGCTTATGCTAATCTCGGCGACGATGATGATGTTTCTTTGCCTAAAGCAGCACCCAATTCGATTCAGAAAGTTTCGATGTTACCACTCGTTTTCCTCATATTCTACGAAGTCTCAGGAGGTCCTTTTGGTGCTGAAGGTAGCGTGAATGCAGCAGGACCATTGTTAGCCCTTTCAGGGTTTGTGATCTTCCCTTTCATTTGGTGTATCCCCGAGGCACTAATCACTGCAGAGATGAGTACAATGTTCCCAATAAATGGCGGTTTTGTGGTTTGGGTCTCCTCTGCTTTAGGACCCTTTTGGGGGGTTTCAAGTAGGTTGGATGAAATGGCTATGCGGGGTTATCGATAATGCTTTGTATCCCGTTCTGTTCCTCGATTATTTGAAATCCGCAATACCGGTTTTAGCTACAGGATTGCCAAGATTTGCGTCGATCTTGATCTTGACTCTTTTGCTTACTTACTTAAACTATAGAGGACTAACCATTGTTGGTTGGACCGCTGTGTTTATGGGAGTTTTCTCTATGCTTCCGTTTGCGGTAATGAGTCTGGTTTCAGTTCCGCAGCTCGAACCTTCGAAATGGCTTGTGATGGATTTAGGAAATGTCAACTGGAACTTGTATCTAAACACGCTTTTCTGGAATCTTAACTATTGGGATTCAGTTAGCACACTAGCCGGTGAAGTGGCAAACCCGAAGCAAACACTTCCTAAGGCTTTGTCCTACGGTGTGATCTTTGTCACTCTTTCGAACTTCCTCCCTCTTTTGTCTGGAACCGGGGCTATACCGTTAGATCGTGAGTTATGGACAGATGGTTATTTAGCTGAGGTTGCTAAAGTCATCGGTGGAGGATGGTTGCGATTGTGGGTTCAAGTGGCTGCAGCTACATCAAACATGGGAATGTTTCTAGCCGAAATGAGTAGTGATTCGTTTCAGCTACTTGGAATGGCTGAACTCGGTATGCTTCCCGAGATCTTTGCGAAAAGGTCTCGTTACGGGACACCTTTGTTAGGGATTCTGTTTTCAGCTTCAGGTGTTTTATTGTTGTCTGGATTAAGCTTTCAAGAGATTGTAGCTGCAGAGAATTTGCTTTACTGTGGTGGAATGATTTTGGAGTTTATAGCATTTGTTAGGATGAGGATGAAATATCCGGCTGCATCGAGACCGTATAAGATACCAGTTGGAACCGTTGGTTCGATTCTGATATGTGTTCCTCCCATTGTACTGATATGTTTCGTAGTTGTCCTATCTACTCTCAAAGTGGCACTTGTGAGCTTTGTGATGGTAGTCATTGGTTTCTTGATGAAACCTTGTTTGAACCACATTGATCGAAAGAGATGGATCAAATTCTCAGTCAGTTCTGATTTGGCAGAGTTTCACAAGGAGAATCTGGAATGTGAAGAATCTTTATTACGTTAGGATTATTTGCAAAGGTAAAAAAGCTTGGAATCCATAGCCAATCAAATTGTATTTTTTTTATATCTTTCTGCTTGTTTTGTACTTTTTGCTCAAATTCTGTGTTCTCTGTTTAAGATCATAAGCACAAGAAGATATTCTTTGTTCTCTGTTTAAAATTTGGAGGTAATTTTGAATGTTCTTGATAATTTTCGTCTTATTCAAACGGGTAATCGGAGTATTGTAATTAGAATTAATGGGCCTATGGGGATCGGTCACAGATAGGCCCATTGTAATTGAATAGGCCCAATAAGTAATACTGAATCATTTGTAGATCTACTACCGTTTATGTGATCGAGACGAAGAAACTGATCAATCAAAATAATGTTTGAATAAAAAACCCTAAACCCCAAAATTTACGAGTAGAGAAGAAAAATGAATGGTCTTTCTCGTCATCTTCGAGCTTCTTCACTTCCTTCGTTGATTCGCGGCTATGGTGGAATCAATTCGGTCCGTCGATTTTCGTCTCAATCTGATGGCTTCTCTGGTTCGTTATTTTCCCTATCTTTATTAATTACGATCCGGGGACGCCAATTTGCTTTACTTTGAGTTATGGCTCAGATTAGTGATTGGATCAAGAACAACATTTTCTGGGTTTTATCTGATTTATGCATTCTATTCATTCGAAGTTTTGGATTCGGCGTTATAGGTTTTTCACTGTTAGTAAGTGTGATTCGCCATGAAAATGTTAATATTTCGTGATTTGGGATTCGTTCGATTAGCCTTTGGATTATAACAGTTGCCTAAAGATTGAATCGATGGCTTATACTCGTCTCGCGTAATCTTAAAAGGTTAGCTTCTTATGGCTCTTGAACAATTTGCTGAATTGAGAAATTAGGCAATAATTTGGAATTTTGGATGGATAGCGAGAAATCTACAAATTCTGAATCCAGAAAACATATATTCAGAACTGCTTTAGTCTTTTAGTTAAGAAAACCTCGGAATTATGCAGGGTGGGATTAAAATGTATCTGTATTGATTGATTTGTCTTTCATGGATTCTTGCACAGGGGGAAGATTCAGAGAGCAAGGGCCAGTTCCGGGAGACTCTGAAAGTAACTCAAGCGTACAAAACACGGGAAGAATCGGTTCCCCTTCGGATCCTAATCCTTCGACTTTGCGAACTTTCGGTGATTTGAAAGCAGGCTTATTAAACAGGGGAGCAAACAGTTTCTCGGCTCCTAATGCTCCTCCTACCTTCAAAAATTCACTGAGATCAAGATTACCAAACACCCTACCTGATCAATTCAGTCAGACGAATCCAGGGTTACCAAACAAGGGAGGAAGCGGATTCTCGGCTCCAAGTGCATCAAGCTACGAGAATTTCACTCAATCTTCGCTTCTTAAGGAGAATCCCCGTAGTGGAGGGAAGTTAAGCGACCTGGACTTTGTTAGAGAAGTAATAGAAGATGAAGGACGAAGAATAGGGATATTCTCTCATTTCCATCGCCCAAACCTTGAAACGAATGCTGACATCATCCACATCAAGATGTTGCGAAACAACACTTTTGTCACGGTTACAGATTCAAAAGGAAACGTCAAATGCAAAGCAACATCTGGTAGTTTGCCTGATCTGAAAGGTGGACGGAAGATGACGAATTACACAGCTGATGCAACCGCTGAAAACATTGGGAGAAGAGCTAAGGCGATGGGGCTGAAATCTGTGGTGGTAAAGGTGAATGGATTTACGCATTTTGGGAAGAAGAAAAAAGCCATTATTGCGTTTAGAGATGGATTCACCAACTCTAGGTCTGATCTGAATCCGATAGTGTACATCGAGGATACCACTAGGAAAGCTCATAATGGTTGCAGATTACCAAGGAAGCGTCGGGTGTGAAAAGAAAACGTCGCATGTCGTCTCTTGTTATTCTATGGTCACTATAGAAACCATTTGTTTTGCAATTTGTCTCTTTTGTTGGTTATGTTTTCTCCTTTAAATCCGAAGAAAATCGGGTTTGAACCCGAGTTCTATATTCTCTTCCACGTTATTTGAGATTATTGAACCAAAGGGATTTGATTAATAAACCTGAACTTGGTTAACCGTGATCCGGTTTTTTCCCGTTATGACCCAATATAAAACTCTACACAAAATCAGACTTTACTAGGTTTTCCAAGAACCCGAGACCCAATTTAAATAGTAATCACAAAATTTTAACCTTTGGTTGCAACGTAAGATTTAGACCTTTGGATACTGGTATTGGTCTCAGTTTCTTCAGGGACAGCAAAAGAAACAAACAGAGGAAGGGCCTACTCTCTCTGCATTATATAGCCAAAGCTGGGCCATCAACACGACACCAAAAATAAGGAACTTCATGTGGAGAGCTCTATCCAACAGCTTGTCAGTTGGGCAGAATATGAAGAAGAAGAGGTTGACACAAGTTGCCGAGTGCTCTAGATGTGGAGCACTTGAAGATGTAAATCATGTTCTGTTCAGTTGTCCGTATGCAAGGCTGATATGGGCATTATCACTATTGGGAAGGCACTACTATCCAGCTACTGAAACCTCAATATACTCTAATGTTGCAGCATGTCTGAACAAAAAAGAAGAGGAGGATAAGGAGAGGATACAGAAAGAAAAATTGTGGCCATGGATCCTATGGAGGATATAGAAAGCTAGGAATGACCTTGTCATCTCTAACCTAGACTCAGATCCGCAGGAGCTCCTTAAAAAAGCTGAGGATGATGCCACTGAATGGCATGAGGCAAACAAGAAAGAGGAAGGAAGAAGAGGGCCACCTTTACAGCCGAGCACTAGATCAACAAGATGGATTCCACCACCAGCAGGTAAACTAAAATGCAATATTGATGCGGCATGGAGTAAGGATGATCAGACCTGTGGCGTGGGCTGGATACTAAGGGACAGTGCCGGAAATGTTAGATGGCTTGGTGCTAAGTCCTACCCTAGACTCCTCTCACCTCTTCAAACTGAAGTAGCAGCTCTCTCATGCCTCAACAATCTTCAAATCAATGAGGTAGTCTTTGAGAGTGATTGTCAAACTCTTATTAAGGCCATTGAAAGCCCTAAGGACTGGTACTGTCCTGGACAAGCAACAACCGAGGCTAGGAGGCATCAAGAGAGGAGAGGTCATACTTTTGGATTCACTAAAAGCGGAGCTAATATATGTGCTGATTCAATAGCTAAAGTAATCAAATTATGCCCCACGTATTTTGCAATCGATAGGCCTCAAATGGCATAAGTAATTATAGTGTAAGTTGTGAACTACATTGTAGGTTTGGTTGTTTTTATATGAATGTGATGAAGAGTTAAAGAAAAAAAAAAAAAAAAAAAAAAAGACCATAAACCTCGTCAAATTTATAAAACTTTGGTCACATATATAAGCAATAAAAATCATAAATATTAATATTTGAAAATAGTTTGCTCTCTCGGCGTCAGGAAGAGGGAGATAGATTGAAAGAAGTCAAGAACAATACAGCGGATGAAGCAATAGAAATCTAGGGTTCCGATTATGACGGCGCCGGAATCAATCGCCGCATCGATTAACCAAATCGACGAGAAGAAACGAAATCTGAAGAAAGCTTTTGATGATCTCCAAGCTCACCGATCTCTTCTTTCACCATCTTTCAGCCTCTCCTGGTCTGAGATTGACTCTCACTTTTCTTCTCTCCAGTCTTCACTGTTCGACCGCTTCCGCCTCCTCCAATCAGCCGCGCCTCCTCCCAATTCTGATAAAATTGAAGCCTCAACGGCGGATACGACGGAGACACCAGTCCTTTGGCCGGAATTGAGAAAGTTATGTGAGAAGAATGATGGAATAGGTTTGGGGAAGTACATGATTGATAATTCGAAGAAGCGTTTATCGATCAATCTAGAGCTTCCTGATGCGATTCGATGCTCAGAGAATCCAGCAGCTTTGGTTCTAGACACGATTGAAGGTTCTTATCATTGCTCTTCCCCATCGTCGTCTTCCTCGGCGAGAGCGATTGATGTAAGAAGGATCTTTGTTTTGTTATTGGAAGCTTTGATTGAGATCAATGCGAATCTTACGAATGATTTGAGAGAAAGAGCTAGGACTTTTGCTTATGATTGGAAATCAAATATAGGTAACAGACCATCAGAAGCGTTAGGTTTCTTGCATTTGGTTGCAGCTTTTGAATTGGGATCTTTGTTTAGTACTGAGGAGCTTTGTGATTACATTTTCTTGATCTCTAAGTACAAACAAGCAACGACGATCTGTAGAAAGATTGGTTTAGATAGAAACCGAATCGGTGTTCTTGTTCAGAAGTTCTTGGATACTGGGAGATTACTTGTTGCTATTAGATTCATTTATGAGAATGAGATGACTGGTGAATTTGAACCAGTTTCGATTTTGAAAACTAGTTTGAAGAACTCTAGAGAAGCTGCTAAGAGAGTTTGTGCTGAAGGGAATTACTCTCTCAAGGCACAGAACGAAGCTACTGATAAAGAGCTAAGTGCATTGAGAGCAGTGATCAGAGTTGTCAAAGAGAAAAACCTTGAATCCGAGTTTGTTGTAGACAAACTCGAAGAATGCGTTAAGGAGTTGGACGATCAGAAAGCTCAGAGGAGGCGTGCCACTAAGTTCACCTCACCTGCTAAATCCCAACAACCACAACAACAGGTTGATAAGAAGCGTCCTCGAATTGCTAGTGGTTCAACTACGGAATACAATTTGACAGTCCCACCTGTGAGTCAGCAACAACATCCACTTTTGCCTAATCCTAGCCACAGTGTACAAGTGAACCCATATGGTCTGTTGAGCTCGTATGGCAACCCATTGCCGTTATTTGGCTCGGTTCTGGTTCCAGCTCCAGCTTCTCAACCTGTCTACTGTGAGCAGCAAACTGGTTATGGTGGATATGGCTTGCCACCTCAATACCACCCACCTTACTATCCTCAGTAGCATATCCAATGCAAGCAATATTGAGAGGAATTCTGGTCGAAGAGGTCTATGCTCTATGTGTTTGAATGTTCTGGAATGAACATCAAGTAAATTTCGCAAATTTGACATAGATAACACTTGATATAGTCGCTGTGTTTGTGATTATATGAGAGCAAGCCGATCCTTTTGATTTTTTGTTTTTCTGTTGGAGTGATTATAGAGGATTTTGCCTAGATTGTACAGAGTTATAACCTAATCTTAATCTCTTGTTCATTAGGTTAGTTCTCTTGTGGAGGAATGGTCTATGAATTGATCTTACATTTCTCTTCCTTGATTTGGTAGGTAATCTGCCACGATTCATTTAGCACAGTAGAGTTTATGTTTTGGCTTTGATTTGTTGTTGTGGAAAAAACTACGTTTCTGAATTTCTAAAATTAATTGAGTTGAATGAAAAACTGAGTAAACAAAAAATGCTCCAAAGACTGAATTTTAAATAGTTTTTCTTCTTGTAAATTGTTTAAAATAGAATTTGCAAAAAAAAAAAAAAAAACTTAAAAAAGAAAACACAGAACATGTTCTTTCTTGTACAGTTGTACCAACATGGATGGGAATAAGCCAATCAAGGAAGTGCCTGAATCCACGTATACAGTGTATATCTCTAAGATTTATTTCCTTTAAAGAAAATATTTAATAGTTATGGGCCTGGAGGTCTTCTTGCCCATATATATATCTCACTCGTCGTCCTCGTCTTCTCCGTCTTACGCTGATTTAATTCTCCTACCTATCTCAACTTCCTACATCTATTCATCATGGGTTTGAAGGTACGTTCAGATCCATACCAAACCGATCTCGGTTTCGGTTAATTCTCGGATCTTGTTTTGTTTTGTCTTTCTCATGTTTTCGTAATTCTGGATTCTTCGATTGATTTGTAGATTTTTCTGTTTAAGTGGACTTGTTCGATCCCTGATTGGGCTGTGCAAGGATTTTTTTTCTCCAGACATATGATTTTATATCATATTTTTAGGATTATATTCCTTATTTCGTGATTCTTTGTCCTTATATTTATATTCGGTTAACGATTAGAAAGAGTTATGATAAACTAAAAAGCTTATCAATTGCAAAATTAAAGGTTGTATGGTCAAGTGTGATGTGATCACTTTATGGAATTGAATAATCAGTTTTACTGATCAAGGTTTTTTTCTCTCTGTATGATCTTGTCCAAGTTCTGTTCTTATAAATTGATTTGTCAAACATTGTTTGTAGAGGGTAATAAAGATTTGAATCTGAGTTAGGTTTGGTTTTTGTTTATAGTGTTGAGTTTGATTTGAAGTCTCTTTTGCACTTATTTTATCCCAGTGAGTAGTAATATGTTTAATGGTGTTTTAGGAAAATAAGATTCTTTCTCCTGATTTGTTGATTTATATATCTGCAGGAGGATTTCGAGGAGCACGCTGAGAAAGTCAAGACGCTCACCACGAAGCCATCTGACGAAGACTTGCTCATCCTCTACGGACTCTTCAAGCAAGCCACAGTCGGGCCAGTGAACACCAGTTAATATTTACTCTCTTTCCTCTCTGCACACCTTAAGAGGCTTCGTGTTAAGATCCCGCCGTTTGCTTCTTGGTTCAACTTTTGCTATGTTAATAACAGTTTCTTTCTTTTCGATTTGATTCAAAAGGTCGTCCTGGAATGTTCAACTTGAAGGACAAAGCCAAGTGGGATGCTTGGAAGGCCGTTGAAGGTAATAATTCAAATGATGAACTTCTTAAAAACACTTCATATTGAATTGCTTGTATCCAAATGTAATTTGCGATTCTTGTCTCAAGTTCTAACAAATATTCGGAAACCGAGTTTTGACCTGTCGTTGTCTTGGTTTTTGTTTATGATGTTAGCGAAATCAACGGAAGATGCCATGGGTGACTATATCACTAAGGTCAAGCAACTCATGGAAGCAGCTGCTTCAACCTGATGGATATATGATTCATCAATCTGTCTTTCTGCAGTAATTTATCTTAAGCTTCAAATAACATAGCATAAGACTCGTTCTTGCTCTCGTATTTCTATCATTATAAATCGCTCTACTTTGTAACCTTCGTCTTGATATAAAACCCTGTGGTTTGATCTCTTAAAAATGCTTGATAATAACGAAAAATCATAATGCAAATTAAAACCATAGGTTATGTTTGGTCCGTCTGTGATATATGATCTTGTTGAATTGACGGTGAAGCTTATCTAAGTACATACGGTATATTCTTCATCGTCCATCGAATTCGATAGAAAACTTTGTTTTTATTTCAATCTGGAGTATATAAGACAAAAGCTGGAAAAAGGGAACGTCGCAGAATTGTTCAAATTATATGTGGCTTATATTTTAAAGTCAAATTCGTAAATAAATAGACGTTTTGTTTTTAAGTGTCCGAATACCTTACCAATTTAAAGGCTATAATTTTGTAGATGAAAAAAGCAATAATTTTTATTAAGTAGATCATTGTTAGTGATAATTTTATTGATTGTAGATTAAACCATTTTTAGTGATAATTTCTTAATTAAAATACCTAAATTCAACATATTTTAAAAATATAGTGGAACTTTATAGAAATTAATTGTACATTGAGCATATTAATAGTTAGCCTAATTGTTCCTGATGGTGTCGTCTCTATATCACAAGAAAAGCTCAAAGCCGTTGTTACAAAAAAATTGACGAAAATAAGAAGATAATTATTAATTGGTGTGTTCATAGAAAATAAAATGTATCTCATGCACTACAATGTTTAAAATAACGACAAGAAAACCTATTTTATCTACTAGATAAAATTTCAAGTGTTATTTTCTTAATTATATAATTTCTATTGCTTATCTTCTATTATTTTGAAAACCAAATATCTTAATATCAATACTAACGTCCATAAAACGTACATTACAATTGTCAAAAATGCATGAACAAACTTGGCATATATTCGTTCCTGTTTAAACAGATAATATTTTTTATGCGATGTGCTATTTAGTAATTGTCAAAGTCTTACTGGAATTTATTAATATCACAATATAAAGATCAGACAACCAAAATAAAAATAATATTATTAAAAATATATATAGTATGGTATTATCATAATTGTAATTCCACAAAATATATTAGAAAACTTAACATATTCGATTGATCAGTACTTTTATTAAAGATGTAATTTTATAGAAAAAACATAAAATAATATGAAAGAACTGGGGAATTTTTAAATAAACCGAAAAAGAGATCCGTCTGGTTTTGTCTGTCCCTTGAGCATTTTTCAAAATTTGAAAACCAAACGTTCCCGATTTTCATCCTTTGTGTTCTCCACCGGAGCCTTTCCGCCGCATTACCGCCGCCTTCGCCGCTTCATCTGCATCGGGTAATGCAAAATAGCCGTCGTCTTATTCTAATAAGGTAAGTCATCATCATCTTTTTCGTCTTCTTCTTCTGCTCTTATAAACCCTAATTTCGGAGTGTTCTATGCAGTCGCAGTGTTTGCATATCCTCAAAACCATCCGTATTTGAAGCTCATGTTAGACTTACCTCCAATTTGATTGTAATTGTAGGGGATTTTACCCATTTTGTTTGATTCGATTAGCTTTTGACTTTGATGACCATAAGACTCGACTAAATATTTAAGACTTTGTTTTCGTCGTGCATTTCGCTTTCGATGGTGATTTTGATTACTCGTAGCTACGAATGAGCTGATTATATCGGATGACTCGTTTTTTTTTTTTTCCCTCAGGGTCGAGCTTATTGATCGAAGCACAATTATCTGCCGATTTGCCTAAATGTCTCTATTAAGTAGGTTCTTTTACAAGAGACCACCAGATGGGTTGCTTGAATTTGCTGATAGAGTTTATGGTAATTACCATTCCTTTCTTAATCATGAATGAGCTATTAGCGATTACAGTTTAGTTTAATAGACATCTAATAGTCAATCTGTGTAAATCGACAGTTTTTGATTCATGTTTTTGCACGGAGGTGTTGGCGGATGGATTATACCAAATCTTCCTGCATGAAGTCATCAATGATTTACACGAAGAATTCCCGGAATCATCCTTTCTAGCATTCAATTTCCGAGAAGGGGAGAAAAAGAGCGTATTTGCCGAAACTCTCTGTGAATATGATGTTACCGTCCTTGAGTACCCTAGGCAGTATGAAGGCTGCCCTTTGCTTCCTTTATCATTGATTCAGCATTTTCTCCGTGTGTGTGAGAGTTGGCTTGCTCGTGGGAACCGTCAGGATGTTATTCTTCTTCATTGTGAAAGAGGAGGCTGGCCACTTTTGGCTTTTATTCTAGCTAGTTTTCTGATTTTCAGGAAAGTTCACAGTGGTGAGCGCAGAACTCTTGAGACTGTGCATCGAGAGGCTCCCAAGGGTCTCTTGCAGCTGCTCTCGCCGTTAAATCCGTTCCCGTCTCAACTTCGTTATCTTCAATATGTAGCGAGGAGGAATATAAATCCTGAGTGGCCACCTCCTGAAAGAGCTCTTTCTTTGGATTGCGTGATTATTCGAGCTATTCCAAACTTTGACTCCCAACATGGCTGCAGACCAATTATACGTATTTTTGGAAGAAATTATAGTACCACCTCTGGTCTTTCCACGGAGATGGTGTATTCTATGTCCGATAAGAAAAAACCCCTTCGGCATTATCGACAGGTGGGTGTGATCTTATTTTTATGATTTCTTCACACTTTCTATAAAGTATTGCTCTTCTGAGTAACGTAAATCTGTGTAACATGGCTGCAGGCAGAATGTGACGTAATCAAAATTGATATCCAGTGCTGGGTTCAAGGAGATGTTGTACTGGAGTGTGTGCATATGGATTTAGATCCAGAACGAGAGGTTATGATGTTTCGTGTGATGTTCAATACTGCATTTATCAGGTCCAACATACTAATGTTGAACTCTGACAACTTGGATATTCTTTGGGAGGCCAAGGATCATTACCCAAAAGGGTTTCGAGCAGAGGTATGTACCTTTTTATCCATCTCTTTTGATTTTATATGAATGTAATTTTGTTGGATATGAGAAAATATGGGTGCTGAAAGGGGAAACAAAACACAAAAAATGACTACCCTTAGATGGCTGGATAAAGATAGTCCATACTCATGCTAAGCTATACATGTGCTTGTTTTGACTCCATTCTTTATGCATTCAGGTCTTGTTTGGAGAAGTTGAGAATGCCGCGCCACAGAAAGTTCCAACCCCGATAGTAAATGGTGATGAGACTGGTGGATTGCCCATTGAAGCCTTTTCTAGAGTTCAAGAACTTTTTAGCGGTGTGGATTTGGCTGAGAATGGAGATGATGCTGCTTTGTGGTTGCTGAAACAACTTGCTGCCATAAATGATGCAAAAGAGTTTACAAGATTTCGGCACAAAGGGAGTTTTTATTTTAATTCTCCTGACTCTGAGGAAGAGACAAACACATCTAGTGCCGCTGATAGTTCAGATGAAGGCTTTGATGCCATTCAGAGACCTCACATTCGTAGACCTTTTGATAATGATGAGACAGACGACATTCCTTTATCTGTTGCTCCTGAATCTTCAGAGGAGCCTCATGAATTCTCTCGTCACCAACAGCAAGAAGTTCCAGAAGACAGTGTCCACCCTTTGACTCTTCCATCAGATCCACCGTCTTCGGTTGCTCATCTCACACTTCTGCCTCCACCGCCACCGCCACCGCCTCCCCCTCCTTTTACGAGCACAGCCTCATTTTCACCCCAACCCCCACCCCCACCGCCACCGCCACCTCTCGCTAGTTTCAGCAATATAGATCCCTTGACAACATTACATCAGCCTATCAACAAAACCCCTCCACCACCACCTCCTCCTCCGCCACCTTCTTCTAGAATCATTCCTCCACCCTCAGCTCAACCACCACCACCACCTCCTCCTCCTCCGCCACCTTCTTCTAGAAGCATTCCTCCACCCTCAGCGCAACCACAACCACCGCCACCTTCATTTGGGAGCACAGGACATAAACTTATGGCTCAACCACCTCCACCTCCACCTCCTCCTCCAATCCAAGCAACTCCTGCTGTTAAATGGGCACCGCCACCACCACCCCGGCCTCCACCTATTCGTGTTGGCCCACCTTCGGCACCCCGACCCCCACCTCCTCCTCCTAAGGCTAATATTTCAAATGCCCCTAAGCCACCACCTCCTCCGCCACTTCCTCCTTCATCTACAAGGTTGGGTGCTCCCCCTCCACCTCCACCACCACCGCCTCCTCCTAAGGCTAATATTTCAAATGCCCCAAAGCCACCACCTCCTCCGCCACTTCCTCCTTCATCTACAAGGTTGGGTGCTCCCCCTCCACCTCCACCTCCACCACTATCCAAGACCCCTGCTCCGCCTCCACCACCTCTATCCAAGACCCCTGCTCCTCCTCCTCCACCAGGGCTGGGTCGTGGCACAGGTAGTGGCCCACCACCACTGGGATTAAAAGGTTCAAGTGCACCACCACCTCCTCCTCCTGCAGGAAGGGGCAGAGCTTCCTCAGGACTTGGAAGAGGCCGAGGCGTGAGTGTTCCTACTGCTGCAACTAAGAAAACCGTGCTAAAACCTTTGCATTGGTCTAAAGTCACTCGGCCAGCAAAAGGTAGTTTGTGGGCTGATACTCAGAAACAGGAAAATCAACCACGGTGGGTTCCTTTTGTGTTTTTCCGTCTTTTAGATGTTTTAACTTGACATTCATGGTCTCCGAATAATTCATCGATAAAACAAAAGTCAACCGTCTTTCCAGTTCTGTCTTGCACTTTTGCTTGTTTCCTATTAGCTGCTATTTTTATTTTTGAACTAATACGATGAATTTTACGAATCTTCATGACAGGGCCCCTGAAATAGATATATCAGAGCTCGAGAGTCTGTTTTCTGCAGTTTCAGATACCACTGCTAAGAAAAGCACAGGTCGCCGGGGTTCTAGTATCAGCAAACCCGAGAAAGTTCAACTGGTGAGGCAGCTCAATTTCACCTCTGTATGTATAACATTTATTATATGTAAATGACAGTTTATAAACCAAAAATTACCAAGAGTGGATCAATTAAGCAGGTATCACCTACAGCTATATAGTGTACATTAACCAGATGATTATATGATGATCTAAACTTAACTTTGGCTGCTAGAAAAAATTGACAATTGATAGACATTGGAAATATCATTTATTCCCTCAAATGGGTACTCTATAACTAATACAAATGATTACGATTCTTGCCTCTTAGTTTGTTTATCTTTCAGTTCTAACCTTTTTTTTGTTTTCTGTGTTTGTATAGGTTGACCTGCGAAGAGCAAATAACTGTGAAATAATGCTTACGAAAATAAAGATTCCTCTACCAGATATGCTTGTAAGTTTTTGCTTTCAGTACTCATCATTTTGGCATTGTAACAATAATGTAAGGTGGTTCTTTAGAGAGAAGAAACATACAAGTTTTGTTCTCGAGTGTTTACATATCTTTATCTAACATTTTGTATAGTTTCATCCCTTTTCAATGAATGTTTACAAGATTTCTACTATTGAGAATTTCAAATCTTTTTCTAATCTTAGAGTGCAGTTCTAGCCTTAGATTCATCAGCTCTGGACATCGACCAGGTTGAAAATCTCATCAAATTTTGTCCGACCAAGGAAGAAATGGAAATGTTGAGGGTAATTTCAAATTTTTATTGTCATATTTCTCTCTAGCACCAGGTTCATAGGTTCTGTTTGGCTTGAAAGCCTACTTTCTTTCCTTATGAAGGTTTAATTAATGATATTTTCATAACCAGTAAGCTTGATCAAAATTCTAAACCAGTAAGAAAGATCATGTTGATTTTTTTTTTTCTTTCAACACTTCCTTATTTCATGAAGCTAAATCATGCTGTTCTTGTTTTCAGAATTATACTGGTGACAAGGAAATGCTTGGAAAGTGTGAACAGGTTTGTCCAGTTCTTAAATCGTTGGATGATACTTGTATACCATCTGTGCTCTGACTCTTAACCTTGCAAATGTACCAGTTTTTCATGGAACTAATGAAGGTTCCACGTATAGAAGCAAAGTTACGAGTGTTTGGCTTTAAGATTACCTTTGCTTCTCAGGTAGAAAAGTCAAACTCTCTGAATTTGGTCGCTCCTTTCTTAAGACATGTTAGTAATCGATGTTGTTGTTTTTTTTTTTTCAGGTGGAAGAGTTAAAAAGCTGCCTAAATACAATAAACGCTGCTACTAAAGAGGTATAGTGGAGGGTGAGATCTTCTAAGTCATGGAAATATATCTCCATCTTGGTAATTAAGTTTCATTATCATGTACCAGGTGAAGGAGTCTGCAAAGTTGCGTCAAATTATGCAAACAATTTTAACACTGGGAAATGCTCTAAATCAGGGAACTGCGAGAGGTATCATGTTTTCCTATTGATTTGAAAATTTCATGATTTTTCTGAAAGTATTTGTTGGTGATGTAGTGCCTTTGTGTTGCAGGGTCTGCTGTGGGGTTCAAACTGGACAGTCTTCTTAAATTATCTGATACTCGTGCTAGAAATAACAAAATGACTTTGATGCATTACTTATGCAAGGTAGAAATAGCCTCGCTTGATTTTCTAATCACAATATTTTCAGAGCGTGCTAGAAGTGCATCATACTGTTAATGCAGTTAGTTGCCTAAGGTGCTGTCTGAAGATGAACTTAATACCTTATTTCCTTTTTACTGTTTAGCTTGTTGGTGAGAAAATGCCAGAATTGCTGGATTTTGCTAATGACCTTGTTCACTTAGAAGCTGCATCGAAGGTATGCTTGTTATTCATGCTTGCTTCTTTTCTTGTGCTAGATGCTAGAGCTTGCAATATGAGCTTCCGCCTTCTTATTTATTTCACTTGCCTTAATTCTTTCTGAATATTGCAGATTGAATTGAAAACGTTGGCTGAAGAAATGCAAGCGGCGACTAAAGGCCTTGAAAAGGTTGAACAAGAACTCATGGCTTCAGAAAATGATGGTGCAATATCTTTGGGCTTCCGGAAGGTGAGCTACACGTGAAAATGTGTTCTTAGTTTGCTCATATGGGTATCAGGAATGTGCATCTTGGTTGATTCATTGGCAAATGATAAGAACCACAAAATCTTCGTAGCTGTTTCAAATGAGATTACTTTGTGTTTTCAGGTCTTGAAGGATTTTCTTGATACCGCTGATGAGGAAGTGAAGACGCTTGCTTCGTTATATTCAGAAGTGGTGAGTTATAACAACTCATCAGTTACGTACACCCTTCTGGGACAAGCAATTCGAACTCATGTTCCAATCCTAATATTAACTGTAATTCACAGGGAAGAAATGCAGATTCTTTGTCTCACTACTTCGGTGAGGATCCAGCTCGATGTCCTTTCGAGCAAGGTACATGCACAAATCTCTTCTTCTAGATTGTCTAAAGCCATTCTGGGACAAATGCAACTATCATTTATATTCTGACCATTGTTTTTATCTGCAGTGACCAAGATTCTGACTCTCTTCATGAAAACATTCATCAAATCTCGAGAGGAGAATGAAAAACAAGCCGAGGCTGAGAAGAAGAAACTGGAGAAAGAAGCAATGAAGGAGAAGTCAGCGACAAAGAAAGATGGCGCTGATAACGACAACGATCTTAGCCAGCAGATCCATAGACATAGAACATGAACAAACATCAGTCTTTAACCAAAGACCCGAGGTTTTCAGATCGATATAAGCTTTTTTTATAGGACTCAGTGTTGCACATACGGAACAAGAGCAGAGATCTTTCCTAGATCTTAGACAAAGTAGTCGACTTCTTTGTGTAGGTGGAAGTGTTTTTATCTCTGATCACTTCATTGATGTAAAAATCCGAGGTTCGTGTTTATGTCCTAGAAAATATTTGAACTTTTATAGAATCCAAAAGTTATATTATCTTCACTGTGCAGACAAAAACATTTTTTTTTTTCCAAAGAAAAATAAATCTTTACATTTTACTTGTCTGCATTACATTGTGCAGAGAAATAATCAGAAGCATTGGTCATGTTCCAACAAATTCTACATTTGTTGTTCTAACACAAGATTTTTGCTTCTTCATTTGACCTTGTTTGTTTTCAGTTTTGCAAAGATGAAGACTTTAAGACACAGCAGATGAAACTTCATCCCGGGAAGCTTCCATTGGAAGGATCGGTACGGATGGTATGTCGTTAGGTTTTGTCCTCTTTGTCACTGTCAATTTCAACCCTTCTGTGGTGTGTATTGTAGCTCCTGTAGTCATTTTCACCTGTCCATCCACAAAACGAATTTCGAGAAACGAGCTAATCGTCAGTGATCTTTCAGTTTGCATTTCAAGTTTTATCTTAGTTCAGCTTTGAAATATTTGCGTCGTATTGAGACTGCATAGGAGGAGTTTGCTGATGACTATACCGGAGGAGCTCCTGGTGCAGTCTGAAAGTTAAATCTTCGAATAAGCATTGCGATTGCTACCACATTCTACAAACAGAGATTTCTGTCACTACAAGAACATCTGAAGCAGGTACTCATATGTAACAAGTATTGATGTCAATTGATTCTTTACCTCAAACGAAGCAAACATGTCGCCTATGCATTTCCGTGGTCCTCCACCAAATGGTAAGTAACTGGAGAAGAAAAGTTTCCCGATATAATTAATGAAAATGAGAAGTGATAAGCAAAAGAAGGCTTTTACCTGAAGTTTTGGTTTGTCTCATTTGGGTTTGGTCCATCTAGAGGCCATCTCTCGGGATTGAATTTTTCCGCGTCATCCCAATGAAGAGAACTTCGATGTAGATTCCAAACTGAGATGAAGATATCCTCTCCCCTGTTAGTTTTCCAAACATAATCGTTTATCAGAACTCATGAATTGCATTCTTGAACGCAAGCTAATTGCCAAAACGCAGACAAATGAAAAGCACAGCGTTGAATTATTCGTGACCTTTTTATGGGATATTGTCCAAGCATATCGTTCTCTAGGGAACGACGGATCAGTACTGGTGGTTGTGGATATAGTCTCAATGACTGCACAACATCAAAGTAAAAGGTTATGCAAAGAGTATTTTCCTCAACCAGTAAATTCAATTGCCTTTTACCTCATTCATGACTCGAGTAGTGTATTTCAGCTTTTTCATATCTTCTATGGTTGGGAATCTATCTCCAATAACAGAATCAACCTAAATAGAATCAAACTGTTCTTTTAACATGTGAATGTTCTTGTAAGATCATTAGCAAGAATGATGTATTCCATACCTCTTCTTGGAGTTTGGCAACTACGCTGGGTTCCTGCACAATACCAACAAAAGTTATAAATTTTCTTTGGGAACAAATTAACTGTTTGTTTAGGTTGATATGTCCACTCTCTACCGTTGTTAAAAGGTAAAAGGTCCATGTTAATACTGCCGCTGATGTTTCATGTCCGGCTATAAGCATTGTCATTAAGTCATCACGCAGCTGCTTGCTAGAGACCTGAAACAAATTGGGAAGAAAGACATATCATTTAAGATCCGTTGAAGCTGATACCTTTAAACTATTGGATTCCAAAACAACAGACTATTACATCATCTCCTGAAGCCAAAAGAAAGTGAAGGATGCTAGGATCTCTTTCGTTCATATATTCCTCGTGAAATTGCAACTCCTCTTCTTCCACCATTCTCTGTAAAGACAACAAATAATAAGAAAATGTAATGAGGATCCAAAGAGCATGAACAATTCTTGGACTTAATTCCGAGTTATACCTTGCATGTTGCTATCAAATCATCAAGTGTGTCATTGATCAATTTCAGGGAAGCAGCAACTTTCCTCTGACGCGGGGAAATATCTTTCCAAATTGGTATGTCCCAAACAGGAATAGGTGAAACACTTCTATCTTCAGCTTCTCTTAGAACAGTGTAAACTGCCTAACAAAGAGAACACAAAAAAAGCTTTCATCCTAGCTAACACACACAAAGGTAAAAAAACTGAAAGCAAACGGGGTAATCATGAGAGAACCTCGATGACACCGGTATCATTTGTTAGGGAGTCAAAGTCGTAATTGAAAACCGCCTTGCCAATAATATCAAGTGTCAAACGAGAGAAGAGTGATTCCATCTCTACTTCTTCCCCTTTTGATGCAGCAGCATCAAGCTTCTGGCTAAGCCTATCTGAAGCTTCTCCAAATAAGCTAATCATAGCTGCTACATACTATAAAAGAGAGAAAATGCAAACAATGATTATATCTTTCAACTTAAAGAATCATTCTTTTTGACAAATTGGTTACCTTTTGATGCAATGCAGGAACAATCGCACGCCTTCTTCTACGCCATATCTCCCCATCAGCTGGTATGAGTCCTTTTCCCATCACAAAATCTAGAATTTCAGCTAAAATCCCCTAAGATTTACAAGTAGATATGTATAAGGAAAAGCACGAAACGAGACCATTCATCGGTAAATTGGTGGTGTTGCTAATGGTTTTACCTTGGAGTAAGCTTTTGCGTTGTCCTTCAATATATGCTTAGCAATAGAAGGATCCGAGACGATCAAAAACGACTACCAACACCGACAAAAAAATTTTTTAAAAAAAGATTGGACTAACAACACTATCTCCATCAAATACTTCTTTCTATCATAATTTATAATATCAGAAAATAAAAAAGAAACAAACAAAGTAGACACAAAAAAAAAAAAAAAAAAAAAAAAAAAAACAAGAAACAAACCTTTGGCCCAAAGGTTAACCTGAAAATTCCACCATAAGTAAGAAAAAGCTCATACAAAGGGATGAAGAAAGCTTCGTTCCGAACAGCCTGAATAGACCCCTTAGCCTCTGGAATCTTGGGGTAGTCTTCGTCAGAACCAGTCCAATCAAACATGAAATCAAGAACATTGTTGGGAATTCCAAGCTTAGATAAACCATTCTTCACTGTAGAAGGAAAACTTATACAAAGACAAAAAAAAAAAAAAAAACAAAAAATAAAAATCAAAAACAAAAAAAAAAAAAAGAAAACTTATACAAAAAAAAAAAAAAAAAAAAAAACCAAGAATCAAAATCACAATCAGAGAATCAAGACTAAACAATTACAGAATCAATGCAACATTAGGACTATCATCATCTTCTTCTTATGTCCAGAAACTCAAAATCTATTTCATTGATGATTCCTACACTTAACTCAAATCTATAATCAATGCTTCTTGTTTATAATCTGATACAGTTCTCGACTGAGATTACACAGTTCAAATCCATAGTTTTCATTTTAAACTTTTCGACCCCAGAATCGAACTTAATCTTTACTGGGAACCTGATTAATTGGTGATTCGAAATTCACCTAGGTTTTCGAACAGTGAAGGCTCCAGAAGCAATCCGGGCAGATAACTCAGCACGACGCTTCTCCTCCTGAAGCTTCTCCAAGCTTTTCACGCCATTAGGCACTGACTTCTCCTCAGAAGAAGGATCTCTTCCATTAGAACCCGACGAGAAAACTATGAAGTTCGATCTCCGAGAGTACGTTACTGGTTTAACGGAAATAGGGGTATAAGATAGAGGAAACGCCATAGCCATACACCGCCGCAAAAAAAAAAAAAAAAAAAAACTCAAATCACAGAGCTCGCACTAAGCTAAAAACCGAGAAAACCATGAAAAAATAATAATTCGAAATTGCAGAGTGTGAAGTGGAGAAGAAGAAGAAGGAAGAAGATGAAGATGTGACACGTGTGCATTTTACTAACGTATACGCATTATCTCTTGCTGTCTCTTTTAATTGTCTTTGTTAATTTGATTTGTTTCCTTAAATACGTCGTCTGTAATACACTAACAAACAACACACGCGCCTCAAAACCACAACAAAAGTACAAAACTGTTTGGTATATTACACGCGCCAAACGTGCGCGTATGAGTGAGTATGCGTCACGTTCATTTTTAGTGTTAGTAATTGGATTTTGTAATCGATGTCAATGGGCTCTAATTTTGAGTCTTATGGGCTTATTCATATCTTAATCGAGCCGGTTTCGCCATTCGCCACCCACAAACTAAACCGGACCTAACGCGGAACCGAACCGGTTTGGCTTTTTGTAGCTTTGTTCATCTTCTTCTTCAGATATTATATGTAAACTGAAACCAAATTACAAAGCTGCTCTTTTTTCTTTTTAGTTCCTCTGAGATTAGATAAAAACAACAAATTTCTCGATTGTAAATACGAATCATCAAACTTTAAGAAGTTCTCTGAAGCTCTAAAGCTCTTCTTCCTCCTGTTGCAAAATATAATTTCAGATGAGAACTCTGGAATTAGCATTACCTCCATCTCCACCATCTCTAATTCCTTCCTTCAACTACAACTCCGCCGCACGAAGCGTAGGAAACGACGTCAGAACCAACTTCAATGTTCAGCTTTTGCTAAGGAAACCCAAACACCAAAAATCAGAACCAGTCATCGTTATTCAACAACCCCAGATTCAGACGCAACAATCAAGTCCTCGTTGCTCCACTTCTGATATTCTCAGACTAATGGATTCTCTTTCTCTACCTGGAAACGAAGATCTTTACTCTTGTCTTGCCAAAGAATCAGCCAGAGAAAACGATCGACGTGGAGCTTACGAGCTACAAGTGCATATCATGAAGTCCAGTATAAGACCCACGACCACTTTTGTCAATCGTCTTCTTCTAATGCATGTATCGTGTGGGCGTTTGGATATTACACGCCACTTGTTCGATAAAATGCCTCACAGAGATTTTCATTCTTGGGCAATTGTTTTCCTCGGCTGTATTGAAATGGGTGATTACGAAGACGCTGCTTTGCTATTTGTTGCGATGTTGAAACATTCTAAGAATGATGCTTTCAAGATTCCGTCTTGGATCATGGGCTGTGTTTTAAAAGCTTGTGCTATGATCAGAGACTTGGCGTTAGGAAAACAGGTACATGCCTTGTGTCAGAAGCTAGGTTTTATAGACGAAGAAGATTCATATCTCTCTGGTTCTTTGATACGTTTCTATGGAGAATTCAGGTGTTTGGAAGACGCTAATCTTGTGCTACACCATCTCTCCAATGCTAACACCGTTGCTTGGGCAGCGAAGGTTACTAACGATTACAGAGAAGGGGAGTTTCAACAAGTAATCCGCGATTTCATCGAAATGGGTAAGCACGGGGTCAAGAAGAACGTCTCAGTGTTCTCTAATGTTTTGAAAGCATGCACATGGGTCAGTGACAGTGGGAGAAGCGGGCAACAAGTGCATGTGAATGCTATAAAGCTCGGGTTTGAGTCGGATTGTTTGATCCGATGTCGGTTAATTGAGATGTATGGGAAGTATGGGAAGGTGAAAAACGCGGAAAAGGTGTTCAAGAGTAGGAAAGATGAGACAAGTGTTAGTTGCTGGAACGCTATGGTCGCGGGTTATATGCAGAATGGGTTTTACATTCAATCCATTAAGCTTCTCTATCAGATGAAAGCGACTGGTATCAAATCACAGGACATGCTTTTGAACGAAGCCCACTTTCAGATATAACAAACTATAGATAAAGAAAATGATGAACCTGATATGTAAATATCTATATATATAAGAAAGAGAATTTTGATGAAAAGATAAATCGATTGTTTGGTTTGGCTTACAAGTATTGATTTCGTAAAGATAATTGGAAAAAAAAAAATGAAGCGTACATTCATATACCAAGAATGGTTCGGATCTGATCAGGTGGATGTCGGGCGAGAGATTTCGGATCTGGATATCCATTTTGTTGATCTGTTACAGCTCGGTATATAACTTCGTACGCTTCAGCTAAAGTTTTAGCAACCCTGACACAAGCTTCAGACCTGAGTTTAGGGACTTGGATCTGCTCAAACTCAGGAAGAGAGCCTTCGCTTCCCAAAACGAGGCCAAAGAACGCCTTGAGGCATTCAGATAGTGTCGCAGGTGACGTGTCTTGTCGTTCAGACAAAGGGAGTTCGGTTGTGGAAAAGCGGAAAATTTGCATTTTGTCTGAAAGACCGCATTTTTGGAGTAGTGTGTCAACTTCATTCTGAACGAGGAGGTTTATGTGGTTCTCGATCATTGATCCGATGTTGGTTACGTATTGGGACGCAACATCGTGTCTTAGCAACGGTTGTTGGATCGCACATAAACAGTTGATGAGGAAAATTTTCGAGGGTGTATCGTTGTTCTGCAAAATGAAGAAATGAAACTGAGGAACATCTTTTCAGGTTAAGAACATTGATGCATAAACCGTAACGGTTTTTATAGGCAAATGATACCTGTGGAGGGGACGGGCTGCTAGAGAGTAGAGCATCGACTGAGGTTAACTGGCTTGAGTCGGTACTTGTTCTGCTTCTTCTGGGTAACTGGCCGCTCTTCTTCGATTTGTGCGCCTCTGCAGCTTGCTCGCACATCTGCAGATTTGAGGAAGTTGAGAAATTTGCTTCAATGCAAATATCATTATCATGGACAAGATATTCCATAAGTTTGCTTCTACTTTAATTTACCTTGATGATTGGGTCAAGCAGTGCAGAGAGGACGGGATCAAAATCCGGTTTTTCTCCTGAAGCGGAAACCATCATGCTGTTGTAATTCTCGATTATCTCAAGAGTTAGAGAAACTCCTTCTCGGACAGCTGGAGGCGGAGAGAGATCCACAGCTACAGGTGGAGGGTATCGTAGAAGTTTCTCCCCTCGGGTTTTAAGAATGTCGAAGAAGGTTTTCTGTGCAGCATCCTTCACCATCCCAATTGTATTACACAGAGCAGTATCTCGCCCAAGTAAATCTGAGATCTGCAAGGTGAGAAAGAAACCAATGATGAAACCACTAGAGCGATAGATTTCATATAATATGTAGAGCGACGACTACGAAGAGAGGATTAATAAAACTCACAGTGTAGCTGTAGAACTCCAAGGTGTTGGTGAGTTTGTAAGAAATAATAATACTTGGTTGTGACTGCAAAACTTGTTCGACTCTCACTTTAAATGGGCGGCAAACTCCTTCAAAAATTCTATCCAAAACAAATGTGAAATCAGATTCTGCTGCCTTTAGGGCATTATTCTCAGAGGTATTCTTTGCAGTTGATTTATGGTCAGCTGCGTCTATATCAAATAAAGCATGAACCAATTCTCTCTCTGATGCCAAAGCCTGCAGCCAAAACAACATTTCACGTTAGGTAGAAAAAACAACAACAGGATAGTTAGTCTAATGTTCATGATTATCCAGTACTCAATTCACACACTTGATCATGACAGAAGTTCTGAATATGCGATATGTATTGTCGAGTGAAGCAAACAAACCGCTATTCTGACATCAGTTGAGGATTAAATGAGGGGACATAGGAGAAGAAAATGTGGTCACAAACCTGATGTAGCCACCCAAGCATGTCTCCCACATATCGTAAGGGGTCATGTGCATGAACTTCTATGGGTCTAGGCCTTCCTCCAGGCCCTCCACGAGTAAGAGCGCTAATAAACCTTCTAAATAACGCATTGTGCCTCAGATTCCCTACCTGTATGATTGAAGTAGTTCATCGGGCTAATATGGCCTATATCATAACACTTTAACAGAGACAAGACTTCAGTTAAGAGGATTGACTAACCTCCTCTGCACAATATTTGTAGAGCACGGGTCTTTCTTTGAGACAGCGAACAGCGGTCCTCAAAAGCTCACTCACCTCTGGGTTATCCATATCACCCAGTTTCCTACACTCAGCCTGAACCCACCTAGAAGGATCAATTTTTCTTTAGTTACTTGATAACTCAAACTTCTATGAAACCCGAGGCTCACAGCACAAAAAAGACACTTAGTAGTTTCAACTTGGATAGGGCTGGTCCTGGGTTTTCCTGTTGGCCCTAGGCGGATTTAGAGAAGGTGTACTTTTTTTCAAAACAAATCATCGTCCTATATACCATGAAAAACAGTTTCCGTTCACTCAATGTAAGTTTCAATTTTTTTTGGATCTGAAATAATTAAATGAACCAAATTCATATGATCCTCTATTTATATTTTGACAAAATGTTTTTGTATGGATAAACTAGACTTCAATTCTTTCCAAGCTATATACGTAATGCATAACTCTAGCACGATTTAGACAGACAAAAGCGAACTAACTAGTGTAAAGAACCATTGTGGAGAAGTTCGAAACACCAAATTATCTAGGTTCCAAATTCGCAATGAGGAATTCATGCTAAATCCAAACACTAAGTTTCTGCCAACAGGTCTTGTTGGAAAAAAACGGATATGTAAAGAGACATTGTGGAGAAGTTCAGGATACACCAAACTATCTAGGTTCCAATCTAGCAATCACGAATTCATGCTAAATCCAAACACTAAGTTTCTACCAACGAGTCTTTTTAATAAGAAACAGATATGTACCTGCAAAGGCGCTCATATGCTCCTTCTTGATACACAGCCATCATATCCATCAGTTCCAAGCCTGCACGCTGCATAACGCAAACGTCCCATACACTCAATACTAACAACAACGATCCAATTTGCACTAAAACTAAATAAAATTTGCGAAACCACAGTGAAAAGATGGCAAATCTCACTTGATGATGCGTTCTGAGAAGTAATTTGCAATTGGAATGAATTTCCTGAACGTGTGACAACGCTTGGAAGAAAGTCTCATTCAATTCATCTTCCCTAAGCGCTGTAATCTGCCGAAATTGCATCAAATAGTCAACATATATCTCATATTACAGAGATCTGATCACCATTAAGTTAATGATTGCAAGAGCTCACTCACCTCTTCATTCGAAAGCTGGTAATCACGAAGAAAACAGTTAACGATCTCTTGCCTCTGAGTAGTAACCTCAAGCTCTTGCTTTAGCCTCTCAGTAGTACTAATGATATCGCTAGTGGTAGCCGCGGAGCTACTTAACGCCGCCGCAATCTTATCGCAACAATCAGCTAAAGCATTCACTTCCTCCTCCACACGATCCAATGCGATCTGAGTCGAATCAGCCGCGCTTAGGAACTCTCTGTTGATCTGAAGCGCTCGTTTCTCGATCGTCGATCTGAGATTCCGCCGTGCGTGAGCACTGTTCTCGTCGTAGAAAGAGGATAAAGCGTTTAGCGACGCCACCAGATCCGGACTATCTGTACGACATTCCAATACCTTCTTCAACTTCCGAGAAAGTCCCGGTGCTAATCCCACCATCGAAGCCATTGTTACTCTGCTTCGTTTGGATTTCTTCTACAAACGATCTTCGAGCATTTGCCTTCTTCTTCGATCTCTAATGATCTTCCTCTTGCAGAACGGTCGGATCTGAAATGGTTCTATGGGTCGAAACTTCAGAAAGTTAGGCCCAAATTATATTTTAGTATATGGGCCTCTTATAATGGCCCATTATAGATGACATCATATTATAAGAAATGTGGAATCAATGGTCTATACTCTATAGTAAATTTTCTCACTAAATGAGACCATATTTTTCGTATTTTTAATAATTCATTTTGTAGTACGTTTGTTAATCCAGAATTGTTGTGGCACCAAACCTTGTTTAAGAATATTAGAAAACTTCTTTTGGTGTAAAAAATAAAGTACATAATTATTCATTGGTTATATAAAATGTTTCAATATACTCATTGCTACACTAAAATAAACCTACTAATTGTGGGCATAAGTCCCATAACTTCCTTGTTAACAAAAAAAAAAAAAAGTGAAACTATTAATTTTACAACTTAAAAACACTATATTATGGCTTGAATATTTAAAGATTAACCATCTTCTACCTATAAATAAGTATTACGTTTGATCTAATCAAATGCTTTTAATTAATTTTTGTTAATAATGGGCGGTGCAAAGTTAATTAAGGATTGTGTAAGAGTGCAAAGAATAATTAATCGAAAAAGGAAAAAGGGAAAAAAAAACAATGGTGGACGAGTTGTGCTAGCTACATCACAAGATGATGATTAAGACAAATAATGATTAGGGCTATAAATACTCCCAAGTGGGTTTACGGGCCCGACCAGGATGGTCTAATATCCTCGAAAAAACAGACGCCTATGTCTAGTAGTTATATGACTAATTAGGCATTTAAATATCAAAAAGAATTATGCCAGACAAATGAAAAAGATTTTAAAGATTATATTCGTGATATTAATGTCTTACATTGGTTACCAAAAAAATTAAAGAAATTAGATGTCAGAAAAATTAAAATTCAACTTCTATATTTGGATCGATTTGAAGTAAGGTTTTGAATAACAAAACAATCTAGGTATAGTAAAAAAATAGTCAATATAGTTTGCTAGTGTATATATCTACCAGGACAATGAGTTACTGTCATCTCATGAGTGTTTTTCAACGTCATTGATGAGCACATTTTAATTCACAGATTTCATTCACAGATTTCACAAAAGCGTAGATAACTTATTCGAATTTATTTTGTTTATTTTGTTTATTTTGTTTTATTGTTTGATAGGTTTCGAAGTAATATGTGTCGCATTCATGATCACGACAAGGATTGATCACTGTAAATATATACACAGCATTTACTAAAAAAGGGTTGGTTTCTGTCATAAGCATGTTTAGTCTGGTTCGAAGCTATATGACTAAGGTTTTGCAGGCTAATGACTTGTTATTAATACCATCATGCATATCTTTATTTTGGGTTTAACTTGGTTCGTCTAGTTGAAATTTAAAATATAGTTCAATAGAATCCGCAGAAAGTAAAAAAGAAAACAACTAACTTATGGCAATTTAGCGGTTAAAAAGAGAAATTGGGGAAAAAAAATTAGTTATGGTTAGCTACGTCTTATGTAATAAACATTCAACTATTTACGGGTTTTGAC
The DNA here is from genome assembly GCA_026770425.1 of Boechera divaricarpa. NCBI lineage: Eukaryota > Viridiplantae > Streptophyta > Magnoliopsida > Brassicales > Brassicaceae > Boechera > Boechera divaricarpa. Next base: position 9,239,867 of record CM049182.1, on the reverse strand, counting down.
GATTAGTCTAAATCTTGGTTTGAGATCTCCATGTTATCATAAGATGAAAAAAAAAACCCCATATATATTTAAATTGAAGTGATAAAGTTTTACTAAAAAATCCTAGTTGCAAACCGAACATAAATTTTTTCATATATAATTATTAATATGTGTGTGCATCGCACTTCCACAAATGATATGATATGTTAAGATGGTCAACCTCACAATGATATCAAAAATTATATCAATACTTTCCTCCACTCACAAAAAGAATTGAACACGAATTTTTATAGTAATGATTTTTTACTATAGTTGTATTACCCGCCGTTTTTTTATTCGTGGGATTATATTCGATTCTAATGTGAACCATGAGTATTGAATATTATGCGACCGAACGCGCGTTGTTTTTGTTTTAGTTAGGTTTGTCTGAAATCGAATGTGTTAATTAAATATACTATTCTTCAAAGTTATATTGTTTTGTTTACTTGGTCAGTTGGTTATATTAACAAGTTTTGTACAATGTTTTGGATTCTAAAAAACACGATTTATGTGAAAGAAAAACTAAACAATTGGGCTGCTATTTTTTTTTTGTTGAAAGGTTAAATTTATTAATTAAATAAACTTAACAAAAGAAATATAAAAATGATCATTTACAAAAAATAAAAAAGCAAGAAATATAAAAAAAATGAAAAGATATGATACCGTAACACAAAGAGTGGAAATAAAATATTTAACTAAAAAAGAAAATCGAATAAAATCAGCAAAAGAACCAAAAAGGTCTACTAGTGATTTGACCATAAACATGAATGTAATCTCCTTTAATCAAGAGTACTTTAGAAAAATTCTAGAGAGAAGGATGTTTTAAAACACAAGAAAAAACTGTGATAGGTAATTTTTATTACATGGAAAAGTATAAATAGAAGTAATAAAAAAGAAAATAAGAATCTAACATTGATCACACAGCCACACTGATAAAAATACATTGCAAAACATAAAAACTCAAAATCTTGATCGAAAACCTTACAAAAGTTTTCTGGTTAACTCATTTGTTCTTATATATTTTTATATACTTTTAATCAATTAACTCTCGAAGTTTTCACACTCCATAATACTCTTTGACTCTAGGTTTTAGTGGACGTATAAATCATATTATTTGCGTGTCCTCAATAGAATGTAGCATCCTTAATGAGCTTTTCTGCTTAACAAATAAACATATCAAATCCTTGAAAAATAAATGTAATTTTATTGGTGTGACATAATAGCAAAGGAACAATCACGTGCTAGTGACTATCCAACAATGGTTGATAGGGAAGAAAAGACAATCAAAGATACATTTAAAAGATCGGTCTCTCACGCTTTGTCCTGTCGATTATTTATATATACGTTTCCAACAAAAGAAAAAAAAAAAAAAACTGCGGTGAATACGAATCTGATTTAGTTGGTTCATATGATGTAGTTGTTGATTTCTCTGGATATTAATAGAAAATTAGTTGATTAAAAAGATTATGAGGGTGATGAGCAAAAGACTTTTAGGTACTCTAGAATTTTTAAAACAGTATCCACGTCCAATATTTAATCAAAACTTTTTTGCATTCACTAATTTCGCATAATATTAATAACTATTATACATTAATTGAGAAAAAAAAGTATATCGATATCGGTGACTATCTTATTAATCGTGCTTTTCAATAACTTGTTAAAAAAGTTTTCAATGATTTTTCAATATAGACAGCGTGACTATCTTACTATCCAAACATTTTTATGTCTAATTACATGAGAATTTTAACATCCCTTAAAATCCCACCCTTTAAATTAGTAATACATCTTGAAACTAATTTGAGAAATTATTATAGAGTTCTTTCAAAACCTTTTGTGATACGATCGAGTTATGCTGCTTCATGATGTAGACAAAGGATACTGTTGAACCACATAAAACTAATGGTTATACAATTGTTTTTTTGAGATTGTAAGTTGAAGAAAAGCCATGAAAGTTTTTGTTTTGTTGTTTTCAAATCACCAATTAAATAAACCCAAAACCAATCAAGCGAATAAAAAACTAAAGTAAATGCAAGAACGAAAATATGCAATAATAACGTAAACGATGAAGCTAGTAAACAATTATAGAGGGTTGACATATATATAACAAAACGAGGTAAAGACAAGCAATCAGTACAGTCCTAGAATATAGATCGCATAATAAGTTTATCTCTCTCTCGAGATACTAACCATTTTGTTTAGTTATATTTGTGAAAGTTTATATAATTACTAATGTATGATATTAATGAGATTATATATTTACAAAATATTTACCAAGATATGATTTTATCGAAATTTGTTATTTGAGATTCGGAAATATATTATATTTTATCTTTTTTGTTATTTATCAAAATTTAATTGATTTTTTTTTTACTGTAATCAAATTTAAATTCAGTCTTTCAGTAAATTAATTTAATTTTGTCAACTTACGAAACCAATTCTAAAATTTATTTTTCATTTTCTCCAAAATGGTTTTAATCTAAGCATTCTCTTCACTGTTAGGACTGGTGGGCTGAATCATTGTTCAATTGGTTTTTAACTCCCACAAACAATGATCAAAAGTAAATGAAAAAACAGAACGTAGAATATTTTGAAATTATTTCGACGATTCAAAGTTCTAAGCCTATAAAGTATGAACAAGATAGGTGACACATGACAATAAACATATTAAATAGGAATGCGCGCGTGCTTAACTTCCCGTTCATGTCATATTTGTAGCCATCGACACCTATGGACTAGAATGTAAACAATATGATTTGCAATACACTAAACTCTATATAGATATATAGATGCATCGATACCTATGGATTTTGATGTTAAAACTAAAAGGTTCCCTAAACTCTATATAGACTAGGTTCGTTCTCCCGAGACTCTCTTGTCTACAAGACCAAGCTCCACCTTGAGATACATATTCAATCATATGCGCATAGTCGTTCCTACCATTTTAGATGTTCTAAACAATTGAAAAAATATGGTCCATTTTTTTTCAAACCTTCTAGTATAAAACTTTGTAGGAGAATAATATAGATTTTAATTTCGATTACCAAGATAGCTTTATTTTCTTAAACCATATAAACATGATATATGTACTTTTTTAATTGATAAAACATTTTTCAAATCTTATTGAGATGATGTAGATAAAAAAAGAACAAGTTAAAAAAAGAATATGTGCATATAAAAAATTATGGATAGTGAAAGATATTTGAAAAGCATTATAATTGAATCCATGCAAACGGTTATAGATGCTCTCATCATTACGTACATCAAAATATCAAGTCCCAAAATGATTATGAGATGCTCAGCACTACATCTAATTATATATCACAGTTAGAATTGGCTTCTATTTTGTTTTACATAATACGATGTCGTAGGTGATGTTTATTTTTTCTCTTAGTGGGCACAGCCCTGCATATGCGGTTACTCTCTTTCTCCATGTGCCCTTCACGTAGCCATCACGCACCTTCCACGCAGTTTTTTTTTTTTTTTTTTAACTTAATGGATTAATTATATTAAAAACAAAAAATAGAAGTTACAAATGAAAAAATGTGTGAACAGTTAGCATAGAAGAGGATAGAAGCGAAGGAGAAAAAAAGAAAATGGGAAAAAAGAGTAACTGCCTTATTAAAATTTTATCCGAAAAATTCAATTGCGACAAAATCAGGCGAAAGAAACAGCTACTTAGAATATGTGACGTGGAAAAAGAGGATAAAAGTAATGTGTCATATCGTCGACGGAGTTATGTTGAAGGGAAAGATCAGCCCTAAGAGCATTTCCAATGGGGAGAAACCCATTTTGGGTTTCTTAACAATTTTTAATTATAAATTTTAATAAAAGAAAGAAGAAAGAGAGTAGAGAAAGAAGAAAAATATAAGAAACCCACTAAGAAAGATTCTTAAATAAGAACTTTAAGAAACCATCTCTTGAAAAAAAAAAAAAAAAATATTTAAGAAACCTATCTAAGAAACCCCATTGGAGATGCTCTAAGGGAAAACTAGACTTAGAGTAGAGAAGGAACTCTCGGAGGAGTGGTGTGAGAGATGTGTCTTTCCACACATTTTTGACTATTAACTGATCTATTAAATGAAATAGGGGTTCATTTAGAATGGTGTGAGAGATGTGTCTTTCCACACATTTTTGACCATTAACTGATCTATTAAATGAAATAAGGGTTCATTAAATGAACCCCTTTATTTTTTTAAAAATATTATGTTATGTCCATTACATATAATCTTTTTTTAATATTATTTTTATGGTATTGTTCATCGTGAACTCTTTTCTTTTTTAGAAAAAGTTCTCTATTAAACTTTTATTACATTTTTAATATTTTTATATTTGGTTATGATCTGAATCTGGTAAAAAAATTTTTTTGGATCCGCCACTAAATTTGACATAGCCAATTTATCTCTGGTAATCTTTTACCAACCATTTTAACTATTTTTTCTTGCAATGTCTAACCAGTTTTTGTAGCCTCTAAAACAAGATAAATCTTGTCAAATTTTTGATGGGACACTTTTTAAATTTAATTTTAGCAAAATAATAGTGATATATTAGGGAAGTGTTTTTCTTAAACAAAAAAAGGTTTAAAAAATGATTTAAAAAACTTATATTTTATTTTTATTTATTTATTTAAAAACATATTTTTTTAATAATAATTAGTTATGTGCTTTGAAATTTCATCTATAATTTTATTTAATTGACAGTTTCGCTAAAAGCTCAAAAAATAGTTTTAATAAATTATTTTTGGCTTTTCATTTACCTACATATTACCAACGAATTAGTAACACTTTTTTTTCTTTTGTCAACAGCCTAATGGTTTTTAATAGTCTTTTAACATCGTAAAGAGCAGAATTCGAAACCCGAACCTATAAATTAATGTGATGAATTTTAAGGTAACCATCATTATACCACTTGACTCCCATATTAATAACACTTTCTTGTTTTAATATAAACTAATGTCTTTGTTTTGTCGATAAGTAGGGATAATGCTTCGTCAAAATTCTACTGACGAGTTATAAGAAAATTCACAAATTCGTCGTAAAATTAGTGACGAAGAAATGTCTCAGTACAATTGGTTGTTGTTTTTACAGTGGGTGTGATATAAACTGATTGGGTAAAACAAACAAAATAAATGTGGTTGGATGAATGGACTGAGCACTCGACAAGTGATCATAATACGGGCAGTATAAAAGTAATATTTATAAAATTTGACTATTTTTTTCAAAAAATTGGCTCACCAAAATCATTTCTTATGATCTAAATCTTAATTTTTTTTAGATAAATCAAAATGATACTATTGAATCTTTGTTTCTAAACGCACCGTCTTTTATGCGTGTTAGATTAACCTACAAAACAACATTTTTCTTAATGGTCGTGTGCTACAAACGGAACAACATATTTACTTCTTTATTATTTAATTATTTTTGTTTTAAATTAACAACCACATTTTATTCTTAGCTTAAGTTGAAGTAAACAAAAATAGATTGGGAAAACAAACCATCCCCTATATATTATTTGAGGAGTACATTTATAAATAAACATTAAAAAATATTAATATTTACATCACATTGCCATTACTTTAAAGAACAAATTTTAATATCTCATTTAGAGTATTCTAATCATTAGTTATTATGTAATCATTTAACTAATTAATTAAATATAATTTTTATTTTAATTAATTAATTAATTTTATTTTTTTCAAAAAGTAGTTAAAAATAGATTTTGTGAAGATTTTGTTGATTAATTAAACACATTAATTAAATTAAATTAAATATTGATTTAATTTTTTTTAAAATAAGAGATTTGATGTAGATTGTGATTTTTTTTTTTTGGAATGTTAATGTTAATGTTAATGTTAGTTTTTCTTTATAATATCGAATCTATTAATAAATTTTTAGTAGATTTAAAAATATTAGTTCATATCTGACTTAGTTTAAAATGATGTACAATTTAACATAACAATGTAACATTGTAATTTGTTTTTTAATCTATTTAAATTGTAAAATTTGGTAATTAAAGCAGAACAAAATATTAAAATTCAAATAAAAATATCCAAAAATTTTCTGTTGGGAACAATATATCGCAATATCCAGTATCGCTAATAGACATACTATCTTTCAACAAAAAAATATATTCTACGAAATCAATTTTAGAATATCCTGGGTTAATATTTTCCAAAATATCTTAGAATATCGCAATCTTTCAAAACTTTACTTTTTTTTCGGTTAAATCAAAAAAAATATCTTGATTTTATATATAATTTTTCAACATAAAATTTCCAATATCGTCGAGTATGAAAGATTGGTTTTATATTTCTGATTACAAAAATTCGATATTATAAAAAACTAATTTTATAATTTTCGTAAAGTTTTGGAATAATTACAACTTTATAATATCTTGATTTTATAATTTTCAAAATTTTTTTATAATTGTAATTTGTCCGTGCTGTAGCACGGGATATATCCTAGTAGAACAATTATAGGAGTATAAAAATAAACAAAAAATATAAACAACAGATAATTCACTTGTGTGCATAACATGTATAATTTCAATGAAAATAATATGTATAGATTGATATATATATATATATATATATATGTATAGAAGAAATAAATAAATAAATACATATATATGATTCCCTTATGCCCTCCTCAGGTCTATTTTTATAATTAAAGTGAAAAACTAAAGATCAAGTACAATTATTTAGACTGATTTACTCGGGTCTTTATATATAAGACAATTAATCTAATTATTTAATTTAAATTATTGGTTAGGGGGTAAGGGGATAGGGGGCCAGCAAATCAAATGAGAAGAGACAAACATTACTTTGAAAGATCTTCTTTTATCACTTTCTTCCCATCTTGTCTTTCGTATACATACGTATACAGGCATCATGTCATGTTATTTTGGCGCATGTACTTTTCCCAATGTAGTATCATTCTAACCAAGTTTTTTTGGTAGAATTCGACATGCAACTATTTGAATCATTGATGATGAATGGTATATCAATTTTCCACATGTTCATGTTTTAAAAACGTATTTTACTATTTTTACCCTTCATAGTTTAATATAATTACATTTTAAAATACGTACGTAATATAAAAGTTCATTTACATTTCAAAATGAATCGGCAATAACTACATTTTCTATATACTATATTTAATATCAATGTTCTTTCAAGATGAAAGTTCTTCTACCTCATTACTGTTGACTTAATTTTTGCTTTACAATTAGCTATTCATCTCAATTAGGCTGCCCCAGTGCATCTCATACAAGGTTATATGGAATTGTTTCTTTTTTTTTGGTTTTTAATACATGGAAAAAATCTTAAAGTCAATATACACAGCCGTATGTTGAGTTGTTGACCTAACAAAATCTCAAAACAATAGGAAAATAGTGACGTACTTTAAGATTATCATAGCACTCTCTAATAGCATAGTTAATTGGTTACATGTGAACAGTAGTTTTCTATAGCATCTTTCACGAGTTAAGGTAATTTTGTAATAGGCGAGTAAAAATTCTTAATATTCATCATGAAACAATTATTTACGACAGGAATAAAAAAACCAATAAACAAAAAGAAGATGTGAAATGAAGAAGATAATATAAATAAAGTGAGTTATAAAAAGATAAGAGGATACGATGATTGGAGAGAGTGTCACAAAATTTCTGATCTCATTTTGAGTGCTTTCTTAGCTAACACCGAAGATTGCATCCCACCGTTACACCCACTTTCCACGCGTGTGTGTTTTTGTTTTTATTTCACATCCTCTCTGTATATATAAATTAATATAAAACTCCCAAGTTATTATTCTTTTAGGAAATAGCTCCTACTTTATATATCACAATATTTCGATCACAATGACCTCAATGCAAAAATTATACTAAAATCATTAATGGTGACATGACATGAAACCGGAGTTAATGCAGTATATTGAGCAGATGTACTTAGAATTTAATGGATGAGTGAATTTACGGGGTTTTGACATTAGATTCTATTAGATGTTAGAGAAAAAACGATTAGTTAGATATAGTCCTGGGCAAAATATCCGAAGCCGAATACGAACTAAATCGATTGTGATCTTAAATTTTAGAACCGAAATCGAATACGAACCAAACCGAAAACCGAATGGATATCCGAAATATAATTATATATCCAAAATATTAATTATAATTAGACTTGATATAACTCAATTATCTAAAATTACAATTATAACCCCGAAGATATCAGTTATTTTAGATCGAAATAACCAAAATACTCAAAATAATCAATATATCTGCAAGTTCTTTGTTATATTTTTCAAAATTTAATCAGTTTCAATATTTTTTTTTGATAACTCGGGTATCCGGAACCGAACCGGATCCGAACCGAAATTCAAAAATATCCGAATAGATCTTAAACCTCTTTACCTAAAATATCCAGAATCGAATAGATCATACCCGGAACTAAACTAAATATCCGAATGTCCAGACCTAGTTAAAAAGCGGATTATTGAATACTGACTAGTTCATTTAGTAGCTAAGTAGTCATTAATCAATATAATAAAAAACAAAATAAGTTTTTCCAGCAGTGACACATCAGTCATTTTGTGTTATAAGAAACTGACACATTATTAAAAAGACAAATCAATCAAAATAAAACAATTAATAGAGATCAGCTTATATTGATACATGGAAAAAAATATTTAAAAAGAGTTTATCAAATATCTAAATATAAACGTTATATATATATATACTTTTAAATCAACATATTTATATTATTTATATTTAAGAAGTTTATCATAAATGTTTTTACTTACTTATATATCTCAACAATCGACATAGTCCGATTCAATTTACACATTTTACAATATGAGGAAGAGATTATTTAAGGAAACAAAAAGATCTTATCTCGGAGAGATCAACATTATAACTAATTTTCAATTTTTCTCAACGAAAATTCACCTAGCAAACCAATAGAAACGAATTATTTTTTAATTGAACATTGTACCAGATTATTGACCTTTGCAACGCTAAATAGGTAATTTTTTGATCAATTACATATTCTATTATGTTTGAGCACTTCAATCGGTAGTCGTTAGAATATAATAGTCAAATAGGGGTTCCATGGTTTTCTACTAACATCGAAATTTTGTTTTTGTTTTTTTTTTTTTTTTTTTGTCATTGGCCCTAAGCTACGAAAGGGATTGAAAATTTTACAAAATCGAAAGAACAAGAGGCATAGCATAATTGGAAAAATAATTTTATATTAAAAATTATGGTATAAAATAAATTACAAAATTATCGTTTTAACTAATTATTGGGATTTAATGGTTAAAGAAATAATTTTAAAAATGAAAGACTATGTTAAATACTTTCAGTCAAATCACACTCATAAATATTTTTAACGGAAAAAATTTAAGATTCTTGACATATAATAGTCGCTGGAAAATATATGTATACATTACAATATAAAAATAAATCAGACAATTGTAAAATATACACATACTAAAAACATTATAAAAAACAAATACAAAAGTTGCTTATACGGTGCATTTATTTGTAAAACTAGTATATAACATGTATTTATTAATGTATGCATATATAATAAAACAGTAAAATAAAAACTACTAAAATTTGAACAAAGGTAACATCCCAAATTTTAGAAGTTTTTAAAAAAATTTCTACCAATCATATTTATATTAAAACAAAGTTAATATATATATATATATATATATAAATAGTTCGCGGTGCAACGCAGTTTTTTATCAAGATTTTCTTAATAAAGGATAATCATTAATTAATTTTGCTTAGTTTAACATGTCTGTCTAACGATATAAAATATATTATAGTTACTACTGTATATTATTATTTTGTTATGCTAGATCAAAAGATCATAAGCCAAACGAATTAAAAGTATGAGTTAATTAAAATTATATAAGAATCAATGAGAATGACACCAAGTTGTTATATACTAGTTTTACAAATAAATATACATCATATCTATGAACCAGTATTCATCCTGATGACACGTTTGTAAAACTCGTCTCCAACCATCACTACATATATATGAATAATTAAGTTGGCCGGTCGAGAAAAGCTCTAGAAAGATGAAAGTGCATGAACTTGATATAGTTGTAATCAGGATGTAAAATTTACTAATTCTTTTGCGTAATAATTTTAATTTATTATTTTAATTATATATATATATATATATATATCTCAATTTCCAAAAATAGTGGTATATTGATTTTAATTATATATATATTGATATTTTAGTGGAGCCTAAGAGGAGTCTCACTTGGCCAGTGTCGATCAACATTGCGCATATGAAAAAAAGCGATCAAAGCGATCAAATTGTTTTTATGTGTTTTAAATTATAACTTCTATTTACCTAAATTAATGTAATATATTAAATAAAAGTGAATTTTCACATTTTCAATTAAAAATAGATTGTTACTAAAGAATAGTATTATAAAAAGTATAAAATTATCGTAGTATTGTAAGAAAATCTTGATAATAATCCAACAAAACGAAGCGAACAATTTTACACGGCATTCTAATGTAAGATAAATATTTCGTTGAGAGAACAATCATTTACAGCAGTTTATTATGTTTCTTAAGACTTAAGAGAGAGCAATTGACTTACCAATTTTAGAAAAAGGGCGAACCATATAATTATAGAGATCTGGTTCATGCAATAACACATAGATACGTAGCCAACACCAAACCTAGGAGAGAAAAAGGGCAAACCATATAATTATAGCGAACCAGAAGTTCATGCAATAACACATAGATACGACCTAGGAAAGGTGTACGACCTCACCAATTCTGATTAAGTTAGCCAATTAGAAAAATTAAGTGTTTGTTTTCATATTTCCAGATTTTTTTAGAAGATTAAATATTTTTAGGTATTTAGTAGAGGTGGATAACCTGAAATTTTGGAATATCTTGACAGGGCCGGACTAACGATATTAGAGGCGTAAGGCATATAAAACATTTGTGGCCCTTAATAATATTTCGAAAAAAGTAAAATAATATTAAAAGTACTTACAATCCAAAAAAAAAAATTAACTAAAATTTATTTATGAAAATTAATCCGTCTAACTTTTCTTTCAGCAAATCCATCCATAATTTTCTCATAATCGAGTTTATCAGCCATATCCTTCTTGATATATATAAATGATAATCCATTCAATCTCTCTTGTGAGTCGGAAAAATAATACACAATATTAAAATGCAATTTCACATATACGAATAACTAAAAATATATAATTATATAAATGATACCATTACCAATTTGAAGAGACGAAATCACGAAGAGGATGAATTCAGAAATTAAAAGGTACAGGCGTACATCTGAACAGGAGAAACAACGAGCAGTCAATTTAGCTTTTTTAATAATCAACATTCAACACAGGAATAAGATTAAAAATCACTCCCGTTTCTCAGTAATAAAAAAATTAGGTTTAATGAAAAAACAAAACTCAATAAAATTGGACTCTAAATTTTTTTGGCCCATCACCTTGTTGACTTCGTTTATATAATTATATTTCTGTCTCTACTAAGTGACTGGACTTCGTTTTCTAATAATCTTTTTGTTAAAAAAAAAAAAATCGGGCCTTAAAATTTTGTGGTCCTAGGCAAATGCCTCATTGGCCTTATTAAAAGGCCGGCACTGTACCTTGATCCGTGAAACAACTACTCGGATCCAGATCTGCCAATACCTGCATGTATCCATATTGTGTGAACTATTATGTTTACTTAAATAATTTTATAAAAGTAAATTATATTAATTTAACTCAATAAAAATAAGATTTATATTAAAAAAAATTTGTGATTATAACATTGGTAACAAATATTTTATAAAAAAATATACCTATATTTGGAGTAAAATTTACAAACTAATTAAGAAATGATTTAAAAAAAACTTAATTTGTTTTTAAAAATTATTATAACAAATACTATTAGACGAGAACTCAAATTAATTTTTAAATATTATTTTGCTTATATGTTCATTATATAGATAGATAGATGATGAATTAATATTATTTACATTTTATTAGTTATTAATTGTTTTTATTTTATTTAATTAATATAGGTTTTATATAAAATATAATAAATTTAGAAATTATTTATTTTATTTTAATCTTATATGAGATATGTTTAGTTTTAGAATTAATAATTTTTTTTTGTTAAAGAATTTATTTCCTCACTTTTCTTTTCATTATTCAGATTGGATCTAAATTCCAATCTAATGCTTACACTTTGAAAAAAATAATATATGTTTTACGAATTTACTATTAATACTATAAACAAATTAGTTCTGATCCAAAAAAAATGGATCAAAAACTCATTCTTAGGTGACAACTTTTTTTTTTATATCAGACAATCTTAATAATGGCAAATCTTGAATGTTTCATATTTAATTACAAGATTAAATATTAAGACTTACAAGATTTCTTATATATACCTTGATCACTATGATTCGTATACACTATACTCTATACATGTGTATATATAATGTATATTGTGCCATTTTTTCCAACAATAAATGGTGAAATGGTCTTAGACTCTTACTTATAGAATAAAAACCATGACTAAAACATTAAAAAAAAAAAAAAAAAATACTAGAACCATGGATCAAACCTAGATTAGGTGGAGAAACTACGAAGTTATAATATAACCACTAACCTAATTATGTTTTACCTATATGGCTATATATATATTATATACTTCGTATACTAAGTACTTGCTTTTGCATTTTATAGTTCATAACTAAATCAAATAAGTTTTAGTAGAATCGAAATTTCAATTAGTGGCTGGGTCACATCTACCGTTTGAACAATATTTTAATTTCTTAAATCAATTATTAATTAATTTAAACGTAATCAGGAGTCCCTGACATGAGAACAAGCACCCACCACTAGAGTTTCAGAGTGCGTGACACGTGTCGAATTCTGAACTAATATTCAAACTCACTAAATGACATTTTCTCCACCACTACGAGTCTACGACACATATCGACTATCATTTTACTTTAGTTACTGTTTTGTAATAATCAAACTATTATTACTACCTTACTATACCGTATTATACTTCTATATATTTGATTCTGAAATTAAATATGACTAGACCAATGAAATAGATTTCGCATACTTGTAAAATACTTTTTATACATATAATTGAATATTTTTATACACATAATTATATCAGAATAATGTATATGAAATATATTATATACAATTATTATATTCTTGATATATATAATATATAATATAAGCAAGTTGGTGGCAAAAAGAGGTGCCATCGGAGAGGATGCGCACCAAAGATTTCTACGACAGAAGTTATCAAATTAGTAAAAATATCTTAAGCAATTAATTATAATCAGAACAAAATTTGAAAAGAAGAGAAAGAAAAAAAGGCAAAGACTGTCTGGCTCCACTTGGAGTCCACACTAAAAAAGATCAAATGCTATGCGAAGATCTGAAATAGTACACACTATTTATATAATATATGTTATCTGTATATATAATATACATGTACTGTGTATTTATTATTTAATATTCTCTGAAGATAATTAGATGCCCTCTTCTTTATATTATCTGTAATTTAAATCAACGTATAAAGCGATCGAAGGTTATGCGTTTAATATCAAACTCTAGAAATATGTATGGTACTTGGAATCATGAATTAGCCGTGCGTGTGTATATATTTATAATATAATGAAATAAGGTGAATAATTCTGTAATAGAGAGTCTCCTATATATGAGAATATATATACATATATATATACGAATATGCCATACTAAAATAATGAATTATTTCCTGGTAAATGGGGTTTTATATATTAATGGTATCTCGTTTTGAGGATTCGGGGGTAGGGGAAAATATCATTAATTTATCTGGAAATACGAATGAAGTTTTTTTTTTGTTAAAGGGGTAAACGAATGAAGTTGAAAGTAAAACTTTGTTAAAGGATAAGTCTCTTTCACTCAGATTTTGTTAAACGAAAAAGGAATCTATTTATAATTTATATTTTGATTCAAACGATTCAAACATGTTGTGCAAACGATTCTAGGGTTTAGTACTTGGACAGTGAAAAGGGATAAACAGATTGAGGGTTAAACAATAGCACAAGATTTAAACCGATCAATCTGTTTATGATTGGAAATAAATAATTATATAACTTTCTAAAAATATCACAATATTCCTCAACATGGTTAATTAAGTTTTAAGATCTCAAAGGTTAATCCATTTAAATCATGAGTCCTCACAACTATGATTGGTTTTGAACTTTTTTCTTATACCTCAACTTTTTTAAAAAAAAATAAACAGCAATTTATAATTAAACATCTAAATTTACAAATTCTGATGTCTACATAATTTTATTTGGACATAGTATATGTATTCAACAATTACTCACGCAAAAAAAAACATAAAATATGCTCGTTTCCAAATATTTTAAATACTAGTTCAAACATGATATTACAAATTTTAGCCATAAGTTTTAGTTGCTTTCATCTTTGACGACGAAAAAATATAAAAATTCCCGCACCCTGTAATATTCAAATAAAATCTAGTCTTATATTCGGATTCATGCAAAGTTATAAGCTAGTGGGTTTTATAACTCAAAGAATGACATTACATAAGAAATCAAGGAATCCGAATTTTAAATCGGAGAACTTTCCACGCGAGGAAATCAGGATGAGAAGAATCGTATTCTACTATCATTTTACACCATAAGTAAATCTCCTTTTCCAAATCATCTTAATTCTCAATCTTCCTATATATTATAATTTAATATGGACAATACTTGCTAAAGGAAAAAAAAAATTCGCAATGCTCGTAAACGCAACGCGACAACTCTAAACAAAACAATTAGTACAGTACATGTATTTTCAGTAGTTTTTTTTTTTTTTTATGTCAACAGTATCTTCAGTAGTTTATTCTGCATAAAGCTTTGACCTTAGTATTATAGCCCTTTATCCAAAAAAAGTAATTCATAAAATAAAGTGACTGCAACCTCAGCTGATAAGACAATACCAAATATATGCTATATAGCATAAAATATGCAAAATAAAAGTGATGGTTATAATTATAATTGAGAATTAAAATTGCAGAAAAAGTAATTAACTGAACAAATAATTTAGTTGGAATAACTTGGAGAACGAAAGGTATCAAAATGAATGTAACTTTTAAAAATCTACTCATGCAAAGATGATCACATTTGTATAAGTGACTATTTGTTCAGTGGATATATATAACGAAATAACCGTGGTATATGATACCAATACCATATCCATAATATACAAACTTACATGCAAATTTACTAACACATCTTCCGAAGTATGATGGTAACTTCAAGCTCATCCAAGGCTAATTAGATACTGTGTTCTTTACTGCTTCCGGTAACGGTTGTCATATCTGACTCATTTAGGAGTTTCTTTTGTCCAAAACTCTCTGCTTTTAACTAATATAGAATACCCTTATCAAAAAAAACAAAAAACATTCAATTAATTAGGTCTCTCAATTGAACTGGTCGGCTCCAAATAATCATGCAATGAACCTCTAGAAAACAGTCGCACAAAAGATTTATTATGTTATCCTTTTTAAATAATGACAAATGTGAATAAATTTGATGAAGCAAAAGAAAAATTAGATACTTTTCGAAGTATTATATATTAAAATTTTAAAATAGTCTCTTAAGGCCCTTTCTATAAATAAAAAAGGTCAAGAGATAAATAATGCACAAACATAGAGAATAATAGAATACATTTTTAAAATAACAAGAGAATAAACTAATAAACGAAACAACAAAGAATGTGTTTTATAATATTCTCATTTTCTGCAATTAGTAAAACTTTTTTTAATTATATTGCTCCACATGCCCCTATTGTTCTGTGTGTTGGCTCTTGTATTCAGTGGCCAAGAAGGTACTAAATAGTTATTAAATGAAAATTTCTAAAATTGAGATTGCGAGTTAGACTAGTATACTTAATATAAAAGATTTTTGATTCTATAATTAGTATGATGAAGACGTTATTGCAACATATATTATTTAAGTTCAAACATACATAAGTGAAATAAAAAAAATGGATTTATGCAAACCTCGAGAACTGTTTTGTTGTTCTTCTTAATTTAGAAAATCAATAATAAATCTTAAATAATAAATCTTCCTAAATATGCTTGGGGTAATATTTATAGTATATAACAAGTAGTAATATAAATATATATGCTTCTTTAAATGATTTAACTGCAAATTTGTATATTTTTTTTAAATTTTAAAAAGCTTGTAATAATAGGATAAAAATAATTATATAAAAATCTCATTTGCATATGAATTACCTATGTGATAAAGTATATCTTTACATAAATTATTAAGCATTACTACAACTATAATACTTAACTTAAGTGAAGTTATTATAAAATTATGTGTTTATATGATAGTAACATGGTATAATATATAGTCGTGACTCCTTGTAGTCGCAAGTTTCAAGTTTTGGAATCAAGCAGACGGACGAGAGGCCTATCGGTTAGCTTATGTACTTTAATGTTTTTGATTTAGTATAATTCTGGTAACGTTATATGGCACCGCTGCTACTTTTGTAAATACGCAATTAGTAGGAGTCAAAGACGTTTAGCAAGATATTTGTTGAATCCGAACAAACTAACTAATGGTTTGGATCGGATTGGAAAACCTTGGTTTGTAATCGTTAGGGATAATGTTAATGTATGATCGAATTAGATATTTGATTTAATCCGCTATCTCGGTCGGACTGTTTAGAAACATTATCAGTGAGACAATCGATTGTCAGATTAGAATGAAGATCTGAGGTGTCACACCAACACTCATTTGGAAGTGTCTAAAATCAAGCATCATCGTTCTGCAGACGTCCACAACTCTTGAAGCGAAGTCTTAGTAACGACATTGCGTCCTAACTTACTTTTGTGACGAACTTTGAGCACATCTTCCAGGGGACCACATCTCTCGCACTTTTATGACGAGTTGGGTGGGAGTGCGCAGACCTCGTGCCCGTGATGAGGATTTACTTTTATGCACTTATTTTTGGTCACTCGCATAAAACACCACATGTGTTGTAACACTGATAATGGCTCCTAAAACGATCTTCATTCTCGCTCCATGCTTAATGGAGAATGTGTCCTCATTTGCTTTTGTGTCGAGATGAGTCTTTTTGGAAAGTGTTAGCTTGCATGTCTCCGAAAACTCTTTGTATCCTATTTGTAACACTTGTGACATGATGTAACAGAGGAATAAGAAATAAAGTTCAAAGCTTTCGTTGATTGAAATGAAAAAGAGGAGTACAAAGACTTATTTATGTAACAATGGAAGAATTAAAAGCTACCATCAATGAATTCCTCCGAAAGAATTCATTGCCCTCTAACCACTCTGGGTAGCCTCTACAAATCTCACTCAAAAGCTGTCGCCTCCCTGTCATGTCACTCCCTATTTAAGGATCTTCTCTAGGGTTGGGATGGGTGTGTCCCCTCTGCACCAAAAGCAGACTTGTCGCTTTGTGCACACCTTCCTTTGCTCTGCAAACCTTTTTTTTGCTCCAATCTCGTAGTAGCCTCTCTCCTTTTGTCCTGGAGTGCCACGTCATCAGACTCTGTTTCCTTTGCTAAACTCAGCGTTTTAATCCTCCCAACTTTCCCATTTTGATCCTTAACCTAATTCTTCTTGTTTCTTCCCTTGACATATGCTTGCAAAGGCTTAACAATGCTCCCCCCTTTGAGGAGGAGCTTGTCCCCAAGCTCGAACTGAGGAAATTGTTGCATTAACGTCTTAACAAAAACCCAAGTATTTTTTTCGTTAGACAGATTCTTCTACTTGACTAATGCCTCTAAGCTTCCTGACTTGTTGTATCTTGTCTCTAACACCTCCTCGGGCTCAATTGTGATTTCATCGGTTTGAAAGAGAGATGGAGGGAGGGGGTAAACTTGAGTGTTGTTGCCAAGAGCTTCCCTTAACAGAGATACGTGAAAGACATCGTGTATACAAGAGCCATCCTGTAAACGTAAGCGATATGCGACTTTCCCAATGCGTTGTGTGATCTCAAAGGAGCCATAAAACTTGGTTGCCTGTCTGTACGGTCAAAATCGCAGGTAGACTTTCTGACCAACTTGATATTCAACATCCCGACGATGTTTATTGGCCGATCTACTCATTCTCTCCTTGGCGCTAAGAAAGTGTGCTCTAGCTTCAGCCAATATGTTGTCTCTCTGTTTAAGTTCTGTCTCCAAATCATAATTCTTTGTGGAGCCCTCTTCGAATTTTAGAATTGGTGGTGGATCCCTGTCGTATACGAGCTTGAAAGGTGTAGTCCGAATAGCCGAGTGAAATGAGCAGTTATACGATAATTCTGCCCATGCCAAGTACGTATTCTAAGCTCGGGGTTGAGAAGATGTAAAACACCTTTGATAATTCTCAAGACAGCGGTTGAGTACCTCCGTTTGACCATCTGTTTCAGGGTGATACGTCGTGCTGAACATTAATTTGGTTCCCGAAAGTTTGAATAGCTATCGCCAGAACTGGCTTAGAATGATGCGATCCCTGTCCGAAACGATTGATTTTGGAAATCCATGGTATTTGATTACTCTAGAAACAAATACCTAAGCCACATCTTTCGAAGAATAAGGATGCTTTAACGGTAGAAAATGAGCAAACTTATGCTTTAACGGTAGAAAATGAGCAAACTTACTCAATCTGTCCACCACTACTAAAATTGCATTTGCGCCAAGAGAAGATGGAAGAGTGTCTATGAAATCCATGCTCAGGTCTTCCCAGATCGCCGATGGAATTGGCAGAGGTTGTAGAAGGCTAGCTGGAGATATAGTTGAGGATTTATGAGTTTGACAAATCACACATTCAGAAACAAAGTGGCGAACGTCTTATTTAATACCTTTCCAGTGAACCGAAGCCTGGAGACGTTTGATTATCTTCGGAACACCACCATGACAGCTAGTCAGAGATGTGTGAGCTTCATGGAGAAAACCTTGTTTAGCCGAACCGGTCCGGTTAAAGTATTGAATTAATTTCTGAATTTCAGGATCTTCATCAACCTCACGAAGTAGTTCATCGACCTGTAATGTAGCTGAAACAGTGAAACTGAACAATTGAATCGCCATTGAAGCCACATATTCTCTAGGAATTTGTGATAACCCATCTACAACCCTATTTGTACCTCTCAGCTTGTAATGCATCTCAAAATATTTAAGAAGAAGCTTTAGTAGCCATCGTTGGTAATCAAGCGAAATCTCCTTTTGTTCTGAGAGATATTTCAGACTTTGCTGATCCGTAAAAACAATGAAATGAGTTCCTAGTAAGTAATGCCTACATTTGCAAAAAGCCATCACAATTGCTATTAATTCTCTCTCTTAAGCTGATTTTAGCCTTTTTTAATCTTTAAGAGCATAACTGAAAAATGAACCTGACTATTTGGATTGAAGCAGAATTACCCCTAATCTTGTGCTCGATGCGTCGGTCTCTAATGTAAAGATGTTAGAGAAATCTGGGAGACGCATAATTGGAACTCCACACATCATTGATTTCAATTGTCAAACGCGGACTTTGCTTTTAATGACCATTGAAAGCTTTTATTTTTGAGCAAATCGGTGAGAGGTTTAGCCACCGCTCCATAATTATGTACGAACCGTCTATAGTAACCATAAAGGTCTTTAACCGTCTATAGGAACCCTCAATGATCTTTAATCGTGCGCGGTGGTGGCCATGATCGGATTGCTTCTATTTTTTGAGGATCCGTCGTAATCCCAGCTTCCGAAATTATGTGTCCCAAGTATTCCTCCGAGGCATGACCAAAAGAACATTTTTCCTGTTTGCACACAAGCTATTATCTTGAAAGACTTGAAAGACCGCTTGTAAATGTTGGTTTTTGGGCTTCCATGGATTTGCTAAACACCCAGATATCGTCAAAGAAGATGAGAACGAAGTGATGAAGAAACGGTTTGAACACGAGATTCATGAGAGTTTGGAAGCTAGCTGGAGCATTACCGAATGGCATAACAAAAAACTCCTAATGCCCTTCATGAGTACGAAAATCGATCTTAGGGATATAGTCTTCTTTCATTCGAATTTGGTGATATCCATAGCGCAAGTCGAGTTTAGAGAAGTTTGTTGCGTCGTGTAACTTATCTAAACAATTGATCAATCACTAGGATTGGGAATTTGTTTGGTACAGTGGCACGGTTTAGAGCATGGTAATCAACGCAAAATCGCCAAGTTTTGTCTTTCTTAGGGACTAAGAGGACCAGACTGGAAAAAGACTCTTACGTGGTCTTATAATTCCCGAACTTAGCATCTCTGATACCATGACTCAATTATACCCTTATGTGCATGTGGGTAGCAGTAGAGATGAACCGCCACAGCTTTGGTGTTATCTAATAGTATGATAGAGTGTTCTATCTTACGTCTAGGCGGAAGACCCGTGGGAGCAATGAAAATTTATCAAAGCATTGGATGATTGGGAGGAAGCTGGCTGGAATGTCCTGCTCCGTCTGTGAAGTTGTTGTTTATGAAGGAAGGAACTATTTCACTCCATGGGTGTTGAAAGAGTATTGAGGAGAACCCGCTTGCCAAGGAAAATCTGTTTTGGTTAAGTTTCTTTCTCCACAAATAGTCATTACCTCTCTTATATGTAAGTGAAATAGGAGATTTTTATGTTTTTGCTATCTGTCAAATGCCTTAATGCATTTTCAATGTCATTGTAATACAGAAAGGTGTCAATCCAAATGGGTGCAATATTAACCAAGAAGGATGCAATCAAACAGTCTAAGTCAAGCCAAACAAGCGGTGAGAAGGTAAAACTATCAACCTAGCAAAAGGAAATCAAAAGCAATAACAGAAACTAAAACAGAACATAAAACAGAATGAAAACAAAACAGAAACAGAGTAAAGCTGAGACAATAAACAGAATAGAAACAGAACGAAAACAGAATACGAAAATCAATCAAGAACGGAGTAGGTCCTAAGGATGGGGTAATTGACTTGGTGCATCCTCTTAATCTATCTAGATGGTTTAACAAACTCAATCAAGCTATTCCCTAGACATCAAACATCACAACCAGTTAAGTCCACTCCCGTGATAAGTAACCTCAAGCTAGACCAGTTCCAGACCCAATCCCTTAGCGAAATCTACCCTAGCAGGCATTAAGATTCAGTTCAATATTGTCAATAAACACCTTAGACAACTAATCCCTTAGGCTAGGTATGCAAATCTCTAACATCAGTTCAGTCATTTTATCAAACACCTTCTGGGCGGAAAAACACCTAAGTTCTAATCTCAATTGATCAGAGAGAAATTAGCATTAAGAACACTGATTTAGAAGAGAAATCAAACAATCTACTCTTAAACCACCTAGAAGATTTAAGATTTCACACCTAATCTAAACCATCCTTAAGAACCCTAATGACTACTCAGAAACCATGAAGAACAGCATAATCACAAACCCAGAAATCAAAATAAATTGCATAAGTAGAAAGATAAGGAAGAGAAGAGATAGAATAAAAAGATTCAAACACAAATACTCAGTAGAATCAAAGATACAGGATCCAGAAAGCAAGAACAGATGAAGAACACTTAAGAAAACCCTAATTTCTGCCTAAAAACGAGTTTTTTTTTCTCTTAAACATCTTAGAGAGTATTTATACTAAGTCTTAAAACCCTAAAACGCCATGGACAAAATGGTAAAAACGCGCAGGATAAGGTCCAGCTCGACCATGGGTGGTCGACCTGTGTGGTCGAGCTGGGCTAAATTCAAGATTGCATTTTTATTTCTTCAGCTCGATCGTCTAGCTCGACCATGGGTGGTCGAGCTGGGTCCAAAACTTCAAGACTTGATTTTTATCTTCAGCTCGATCAGCCTGCTCGAGCTCCCTGGTCGAGCTGGGTGAAAAGTGCAGTTTTTGGTGCAGAATGCACTAGCTCGACCATCTTGCTCGAGCTGCTTGCTAGAGTCAGTCTCCATCATGTCCAAAATCCCTTAAATGCACCTGAAACAGCTCCAAAATGCAAAATGCATGCAAACCTAATGCAAAACACTCTAAGTATGCAAAAATAGAGACAAATGCTAAGAACATGCTAATAATCAAAGCTAAATGTATGAATTATGCATTCTAAAACCATATAAAATGGAGACATATCAACTCCCCCAAACTTAGTCTTTGCTTGCCCTCAAGCAAACATAAGAAAAAGAATGGAGAAGAGGTTTGAAAATGGGGATTTAGAACCCAAACTTGCAGATAAAACAGATGATCTCACTGTCCAAGTTGTTAGTTCTAGAATGCAAAGTTTATGATCTCTACTTAAAAACTTTAGCCATACTCTTCTCAGCACAATTTCAATTAAATCTCAACCTAGACATGCATTCAAATCTATCATTCCCTTTAACATTCAATTAAACAGAAACCATGAATCAAGCTATGCACATTCAATGAACTCATTTGGCTAAGGGTAAGGTCATGAGACAAAGATGGTCCCTTCCACATGGTTTTCGTTATTTCAAAACAAGGATCTCTCAAAAAGGAATGAGCTTTAGTAGAATGTTAAGGGTAAGAACCAACCTATGCATACAAGAATAAACTCTCATCTATCCAGCCATACACAAGTGTTCTTAACCCTTAAGTCTAAAACCCAGAAAGTCATCCTAATTCTACCCTTCACCTTTAGGCTTTTCCTTGGATTAGATTCATTTTTTTTTTGTTCTTGTTCTAGGAGAGGTTATACAAATACTTCTAGCGGATTGGAGTTTTTCTTATGATGTTTCTTTTTTTCACTACCAGCTTAGGCTTTTTCTATGTTTTTCAGACTTTAAGCTTTTTGCCTTTCTTTTCTCTTTCTTAGCACACCCCCATATCCTTTACTAGATTTATACACTTTCAGATTATTCCTCTCCTAAGAACTCTTAACCCTTTTTCTTTCATCTTTTTCCAAGTTTTCTTTCTTTTTTTTCACAGAACCAAACCCTTTACCCAATGATCAAGATCCCACCTATTCCTATCTGATTCGAAAATTGCAAACCAGAACTACATGAGATTCTATCCTTGTCGGCTCAAACCTAACAATTTCTACCAAGCTCATTCAGAAATAGGCCTCACACACTCAATAAAGTAATAACATGGCTTGAAAGAATGCTAGGCTAAGGGCAAGGTAAAACTGTTTTAATGATGAGAACAGCTACTTGGATTAGCAAGAGTGGTAAATAGGTGAAAGAAAATCAGAGTATGTATATGATATCTATGAGTTCAAATGCAGTGCATAGACATGATAATTGTAAGTCAAGTTCATGTTCAAATTTGTAGGGAATGGTATCAAATCACAACATGCTTCAATTGAGACAATAATCTAGTTGTGCATTCAAAGTATGGTGCAGTCTTACTTCAAGCTCAATAACAGAGCATTAAACAACTAGAAACGAGGGCATTGAAATCATACAATTGAATCAGCAAGCTTACAAGGTTTAAATCATCATAATCCCCTATGCATATGCAACAGCCCTATATGAAAACAATCTAGACTCAATCCTAAAATGTAAATGCAACTACATGAACACTCTGTTTTTGTAATGTCTTTTTTTTTTTTTTTCGAAAATTTTTCAAAATTTTTTGGTTTTTTCTATGCCTTAGATGCATGCAGACTTAAAAGTTAAAAATAAGAACACAAAAAACAAATCAAACACATCTTAAGTCTTCCCCCAAACTTAAATTACACAGTCCGTTGTGTAATAAAAATTTAGAAAGAAGGTTTAAGAGACAACAAAAAGCAAGAAAGAAATGCAAAAGATATATACAAGAATGGATAGAACAGGTACCTCAAGGGTTGGAGAAGAAGGAGGAAATTGAATCCTCCATGCTCTCCTGAGTGTAAGCAGCGTGGGAGCTTGACTCGACCTGGGGCTCGAGCTGCGTGGTCGCGCCAGGCGTGGGGAGATGGCTAGCTCGATCACCTTGATCGAGCTGGGTAGTCGAGTCAGACCAATTCTGCTCGTTTCCTCCTTTTCTTCATAATTTAATGCTCATTCTCTCCTGCAATCATACCAGCAAGCCAAAAACACAAATTAGCATATTTAAACGACGATTTAAAAGAAAACTAAAACATTATATACAGGGATAGACATGAGATTTCCTCCCAAGTGAGCTTGTTTAAAGTCTCTAAGCTTGACTTCCTTTTTCTTAGGTCTATGGTGGTTCATGGAGAGGAACTGAGGTCTCCTCTGCAATGATCTGACCATGTATGAATGGCTTGACCCCTTGCTCATTCATTGTGCTCTCAGCTCTATCCTTTCGTTCCAGAGACTGCTCTTTCTCGTCATAGACCGTTGGGGGTGGAGCTTCATCGACCTTCTCAACTGTGCTAATGTACTGTACTTTCTCATCACCGTAGTCATCATCTTTGACAGTCATTGTGCCACATAGCTCATTAGGAGAAGCTTTTAGTGGGTAATAGGCCTTGTCATCCACATTCATAAGAACTACCCTTTGGTTCTTGAAGTCTATGTTTGCACCAGTAGTGTTGAGGAAGGGAGTTCCAAGGAGGAGTGGGAGCTTGTTGGCCTTCTTCATTTCCATAATAACAAAGTCCGTTGGGACTAGACAATCCCCAACTTTAAGTGGGTAATCTTCCAGAAGACCAAGTGGCTTTCGTGAATGAGCGTCTCCAAAAGTGATGGGCGATGGGTGATAAGTGAGGTGTCTTATCCCTAGATTTTCTAACATCTCACGAGACATGACATTCACACTTGAATCGGAGTCGCATAGAGCATCCTCAGTTGCCAAATCACCAAGAAGGCAGGTTATGGAGAACATACCAGGATTGCCAAGCTTGGGGAGAGACTTAGGCTCAATCTTTGTCATGCTTGGTGAATCAACGCAATCGACACTACCCTTGTTTTCAACCATGGTTACGTCCTTATCCTTCTTGAATCTTCCTGGGAAAGGCAGTTTAGGTTTGTAAGGAGGAGGGACAAAGGGTGCTTTCTTTTTCTCTGAAACAGCAGGTTTTGCAGCAGGTGGAGGGCTAGCTCGACCAGGGTGGTCGAGCTGGGTGCTAGAGTCAGCCTCCAGACGAGTTTTTTCGTGTTCTTTGCAGCTCAAATCCTCCCCATCTTCAACCTCACTGTCCACAGTGACTGGAGTAGTGCCTACGCTTGCTGGGAGCGCTGTTCTGATTGCATTGGAGGGAGCATCTGAACCATAAAACAAAAACTCAATTTCTCTAACTGCAGCTTCATGATCAGCAATGAGACTTGATTCCATTGAAAATATGGCATTTCAATACTCCTTTGGGTTTTAGACTGCTTTTCTTGGGAGCTGGGATGTGCTAGAGGTAGATGCAGTCTTACCTTCCATGTACTTAATCTTTAAGTTCAATGATTCAATCTTGCTAGAGAGATCATTATAGGTATAATCCATCTGCGTTTTCAGTTCACCGAGCTTCTTGGCTGTTTCCATTGCACCAGCCGCTTGACCCTGTAGAAGCTGTTGCAGCATTTGTGTCATCTGATTATCTAGAGCGGTAGAAGGCTGAGCTTGGTGAGATGTGAAACCAGGTGGAGGACCCATGACTCCCTGTTGCGAGTAGCTATTCGGGTAGTGCTGCTTAGGAACAAAACTCTGATTCTGGTTGTAAGCAGCAAAAGGCTTGGACTGAGCTGGTGGTTGCTGAGGCGGGTAAATTTGATCTTGAGGGTTGGCAACATTCGTGCTTCTGTAAGAGAGATTTGAGTTGTTTTTGTAGTTGATGAAACCTTTGTTGTAACTACCCTGATTCTGCACATAGCTGACCTCCTCTAGACCATCATCCTCCCCATCTTGAAGCTGAAAAATTATATCCTCAGAAGCAAAGTGAACCTATTTCTTCTGCTGTAGCAGTTGATCCAACTTAGCAGTCAAGGCCTTGATGGCCCTAGTCTGATCATCTGTAGCAACATTTGGCCGGACACTCCTATCATACTCAGCAGAGTAGTTACCATCAGATTGTGCTTGGTTCTCCACAAGTGCCCAGCCAGCATCAACGTCTTGGTTGAGGAAGTTACCACTGCTGGCTGTATCTAGAAGCATTCGGACCTTCGGGAGAACTCCTCTGTAGAGAGTGCTAAGGAGTGACTCATTGCTGAAACCGTGGTGAGGGCATTGAATAGTGTAGCCCTTGAAGCGATCCCAGCACTCGCAGAAACTTTCACCATCCTTCTGAGTAAATCCAGAGATTCATTCCTCAAGCATGCTGTCCTGGCATTGGAGAAGAACTTGGCGAGGAAAGCTCTCTTGCAATCATCCCATGAAGTTATAGAGCCATGGGTAGATTCTTCTCTCAGAGATGGGCTTTGTCACCAAGAGAGAATGGAAAAAGTCGTAGCTTGAAACCATCTTCGCTGACTCCATTAATCTTGGTAAGGCTGCAGAGCCTATCAAACTCATCTAAATGATCAAGAGGATCTTCCATAGGCAGCCTATGGAATTTGTTGCTCTGCACCATAGCGATCAAGCCACTCTTGATCTCAAAATTGTTGTTCTGGACTGTAGGAGGTACAATCCCTTGCTTGTTGGTGTGAGTGTTGGGAGCATCTCCCGCACCAATCAGACGCGGCCTTCTCTGATGAGGCATATGTTCAGGCTGTGGTGGTGGATTATGGTCAGCCATAATTATTGGATCCTGGAGATCTGTGTTGAGAAGTTCACTCGGTTCTCTCAACTGTTGTGGTAGCTTGTGAATATTGTCGATGTAGCGGATGAGGTTCTGACTGCCTTTAGATCTCGTTTGCATGCAAGGGGGCGAACTCGATGGCGGACTCGAGCAAGCGTGGTCGAGCTAGGCTAGCTCGATCTGGGGTGGTCAAGCTAGTGAAATCGAGTCAACTTGTACCTGAAATGCAAAGAGACAGAAAGAAAAAACTAAGTCAGGAACAGAGTAAATCGAATAAGAACTTGATCTAAAACGATTTGAAATCCTAATTGTAACAAGCAACACCCAAATGGCAACAGCGCCAATTTGAAATAGCAGATTTTTATGTTTTTGCTATCTGTCAAATGCCTTAATGCATTTTCAATGTCATTGTAATGCAGAAAGGTGTCAATCTAAATGGGTGCGATATTAACCAAGAAGGATGCAATCAAACAGTCTAAGTCAAGCCAAACAAGCGGTGAGAAGGTAAAACTATCAACCTAGCAAAAGGAAATCAAAAGCAATAACAGAAACTAAAACAGAACATAAAACAGAATGAAAACAGAACAGAAACAGAGTAAAGCTGAGACAATAAACAGAATAGAAACAGAACGAAAATAAAATACGAAAATCAATCAAGAACGGATCAGGTCCTAAGGATGGGGTAATTGACTTGGTGCATCCTCTTAATCTACCTAGATGGTTTAACAAACTCAAACAAGCTATTCCCTAGACATTAAACATCACAACCAGTTAAGTCCACTCCCGTGATAAGTAACCTCAAGCTAGACCAGTTCCAGACCCAATCCCTTAGCGAAATCTACCCTAGCAGGCATTAAGATTCAGTTCAATATTGTCAATAAACACCCTAGACAACTAATCCCTTAGGCTAGGTATGCAAATCTCTAACATCAGTTCAGTCAAGCATTTTATCAAACACCTTCTGGACGGAAAAACACCTAAGTTCTAATCTCAATTGATCAGAGAGAAATTAGCATTAAGAACACTGATTTAGAAGGGAAATCAAACAATCTACTCTTAAACCACCTAGAAGATTTAAGATTCCACACCTAATCTAAACCATCCTTAAGAACCCTAATGACTACTCAGAAACCATGAAGAACAGCATAATCACAAACCCAGAAATCAAAATAAATTGCATAAGTAGAAAGATAAGGAAGAGAAGAGATAGAATAGAAAGATTCAAACACAAATACTCAGTAGAATCAAAGATACAGGATCCAGAAAGTAAGAACAGATGAAGAACACTTAAGAAAACCCTAATTTCTGCCTAAAAACGAGTTTTTTTTTTCTCTTAAACATCTTAGAGAGTATTTATACTAAGTCTTAAAACCCTAAAACGCCATGGGCAAAATGGTAAAAACGCGCAGGATAAGGTCCAGCTTGACCATGGGTGGTCGAGTTATGTGGTCGAGCTGGGCTAAATTCAAGATTGCATTTTTATTTCTTCAGCTCGATCGTCTAGCTCAACCATGGTTGGTCGAGCTGGGTCCAAAACTTCAAGACTTGATTTTTATCTTCAGCTCGATCAGCCTGCTCGAGCTCCCTGGTCGAGCTGGGTGAAAAGTGCAGTTTTTGGTGCAGAATGCACTAGCTCGACCATCTTGCTCGAGCTGCTTGCTAGAGTCAGTCTCCATCATGTCCAAAATCCCTTAAATGCACCTGAAACAGCTCCAAAATGCAAAATACATGCAAACCTAATGCAAAACACTCTAAGTATGCAAAACTAGAGACAAATGCTAAGAACATGCTAATAATCAAAGCTAAATGTATGAATTATGCATTCTAAAACAATATAAAATGGAGACATATCAGTAAGAAGCTCATCTCCAATGTGCTCCAATTGCAATTGCAATCCCCAAGAGTAGACAAACACTAAACTCCGAGAATGATGTCCGCGTCACCCATGAAATCTTAAATAAAGCGTATTTTGGATAGCGTAAACTCCACGTCTTTATGCTCATACCCAATGCGATGTTGATCACATAATCGTGGTGTAATGGTAGTCGAAGTTGCTTGAAGGCATCGAGAGATATGAAATTATGTGTTGGCCTGCTATCAATTAGAACGACCACCTAACATTATCTAACACGAGCTCGCGTTTTGATCGTATCATGTGAGTTCACTCCCAGGAATGTATCATGTGATTCACTCCCAGGAGTGAAGCCAACTTTATCATCTTCAGGGGTTGTTTACTGTATCTGCTTGTCGTCGCTTTCTGTTTCTAGCATTTTATCCATGTTGTTATCCAGAATTTCCACCTCATAATCATTTATCATCGTCTGTAGTTGAAGACTTCATTTGAGGCAAGTCTTGAAATGGTCGCGAGACCATTTCCCGTCATACTTGAAGTATAAACCAAAACGTTTCTTATCCTCTAGCTCACGATCGTTGGTATACCTTGGTTTCATGGTCTGTTTTGCTCCCGACATATCCAAAATCCCATTTTGTGATGTATGGATTTCCCTCGTTCTCCATTGCTGGGATTGGTAATGCTTGTTGTCTGACTGGGTGTTTACCTGGTATCCTCTGTTCACCCATTGCATCTCCTTCGAGATCACTTTCGTTAGTGCCTCTGTTTCCATCTTCAACGTGTATGCCTTCATTTCTGCTAAAAAAGTAGGCTTTGTCAAAAACACAACATATCTAAGAGCTGGGCGTAATCCATTGTGGAAAATCCCTTCTAAAGTTATTCTTAGGGCTGGACATTTAGATTTCGGTTTTGGTTTCGGGTATATACCGATCGGTAGGAACCATATAGGTACCAAATTTTTTTGTTTCAGTATCGGTTTGGTATCAATCGGCTTTGGTTCGGTTCGGTTATAAATTTGAAAAACCGATAAATACCATAAACAATCGGATAACTTACGGTTCGGTACCGGTTTCAGTTTTTATCGGTTATTTTAGTAACTAATATCTGAAATAGTAACCAACACTTGAAATTGTATCCAATATCCGAAATAAATAAAACCAATACCGATTCAAAAACAATCAAAGTTGAACTTGGTCCATATCGAAAAAAGGTAAGAGATTTAGAATAATCAAAAACCAAAACACAAAAATCTAGGAATTGCCTTAAAGCAACAAAAAAATTCATACTCCAAACCATAATCACTAATCCAATTAGAGAAAGCAAAAGAGAAATAACTATATGTTTTCTTGTTTCCGCTTGTAGAGTAGGAAACACCTCCAAGCTAAGCTCTCTATGAAAGATAAAGGCAACTCAGCTAAAACCAACAGTTCATTAGAAGCTTTCCTAAATTCCTTTTGAGAAACTTTGCCAAACCTAAGATTACCACTGCCATCAGTAGGAGTTAACTCTGTTTGGCTTTGATCTTTTTCTTTATTAGCAGCGAGCCATATTAGATGTTGTTTGCAGCCTTTTAGATGTTTTTTCAAGTTGGTGGTGCCAGTAGTTATTAGACATGAACGTTCTTTACCACAGTAGTTACAAATACACTGGTCGTAATTGTTCTTCTTCTGCTGAAATGCTTCCAAACATTAGACCTAGGTTTCTTCCTCCCCTTAGTATCATCAACTCTTTTAGTTTTTTTTTCGTCTTCTTGCCTTTATTTGTAGAAATCGGTGTTTCAATTTCAGGTTCAGACTCAGACATATCATCAACTTCATCGCCGTCTTCATAAGAAACCATCTACATGACACAAATAAAATCAAACTCAAAAACAGATATAGAAAAATAAAAATAGATATCAAACTCAAAAATAGAATAATAAAAACAGATATCAATAATAAAAAAAGAAACGTGTATATACATACATTTGTTACACAAAGGCATATACATACATTAACATTACCAACTTTTAGGTGAGAGAGAAACCGTGTATATGAACACTCATGACAAAACGTGTATATGATCCTAATTCCTAAAAATTCAGGTGAGAGAGAAATCATGATGTAAAAGAAAAACTTCCAAAAAATTTCAGTATCTTAGATTCTTCACAAACAATAGCCGTGAAAACTCAGTAAACCCAAACCATCAACCAACCCTCAATTCCAAATCTACAAATTGAATCAGTATATGAAAACAAAAATTACCCACAAGGTCAATGTGATCACAACAATCTAAACCCAAATAACAAAAGATAAAACCCAAATTCATCAAACTCCATCAAATCAAAACAAAAATCACAACCTTAGAGATAACCACAAAACATAGAGACAAAGCTAAACTCTAATGATGCAAACTCAATTCAGTTAAAACTATAAGTCCTGCAACTCAGTTCTTACAATTTCATATCAATAAAAGCTTCGTAAGAAAACATGCAATTGCTACTTAAGAAAATCTGCAATTTAGTTCTTAAAAATCCTGCAACTCAATTCTTACAATTTCAAATCAATAAAAGTTTCGTAAAAAAACCTCCCAATTGCTACTTAAGAAAACCTGCAATTTAGTTCTTCACGAAAGCAACAAAATGAAATCAAACAAACAAACATCATGAAATCAAACAAACAACCAAAAAACTAAATCGAAAGCAAAATCATAAACGATATCAAACAAAAAAAAACTAAATGAAATAATAATCATAAACGAAATCGAAAATACAAAAACTAAAACAACATGAATCTATCATCTATGTCGAGATACAACTGAGAAGAGGTGAAGGAGTTACCTGGGATTGATTTCTCGACGAAGCAGAGTGAGGATAAGGCAGCGCGGTGCAGCGGAGTTACCTGGGGATGGGATTAATTTCTCAACGAGCTGCAACGAGTTTTGTTTTAGGATTTCCAGCTTTGATTTGGGGATTTTGCTTTTATGTAAAGAAGGATAAAATAGATATAAGAAACTCGGTTTTCGATTTTAGAGACTTAGAGTGAAGCTGAATCGTCAATCAATCGACAAAGGAAATCATGAAACCATATATGTGTAATACACTAATACTTATGTTTTCGGTTATTCGGTTACACCGAATGGTATCAGCTCGGTATCGGTTGGGAACTGATATCCATGGTACCAATGACAAAGAACCATCAGGTATATTAGCTATAACCGTACAATAACCAGAACTATTTTTTCGGTTTGGTTTGGTTTTTCGGTACCAGTTACTTTTACTCAGGCCTAGTTATTCTATCAAGATTATGGGCCTAGGCTGAGAGATCTTCAAACTGAGCAATGTATTCTGCAACTCGGCCTAACTGTTGAGTTCTGCAAATGGACTGGATTGGGCCTCTTCTGTCCACGTCGCCAAATCGTAACGACTCGAGCTTTGAAGTTAGCCTAGCCGGTGAAGGGTTCCGTCAACACCTCGGCGTTAAACCAGCCAATAGCATCGCCATCTAAACCATAAAAACGACATCGATCTTCTGTGTGTCCGAGGAATTTCTGGGTCGGAGAAATCTCTCTACCTTAGAGTGCCAAGAAAAAGTATTTAGACCTTTGAGTATCGGCATCTCGAGTCTGCAGGTGAGTCCATTTGTCGTAGGCGGCGGTGTTTCTTGGTTGTCGTTGGATTCCTCGATCTGTGTTTTTGGCGCGTGTCTTTGTGTGTACTAGTTGGAGTCTTCCTGCAATAGTCGTTTTCTGGATTGTAGCGACTTTATTCTCGTTCTTGGTACTGGTTCTGACGTTGTGGAGAGCTTGTCGGCATTTGTATCGCTCTAGTGATACTTGCGTTGATCAACCTGGAGATGTTGTCCGTGAAGCCATCCAATGTATACAAGATTGCTTTTTGGCCATCATCTAAGGATTTGTTGTTCTTTTCAAGCGCCTTCAGCCTGTCGAAGAGCTCGACGATGTTGTGTTCGGCGATAACGCCAAAGTCGGTGGCTTCATTGATGTTACGCTGAGGTCGCCAAGATTTATTGTCGTTTCAGGGTTCGTTGTTGTTTTTGGTTTTGTCGCCATAATTGTTCTTGCATCGACCGCACCAGTTGTTAGCTTCACTGCTAATGTATGTCTCCGAAAACCCTTTGTAAGCTATTTGTAACACTTGTGACATGATGTAACAGAGGAATACTTTGTAAGCTATTTGTAACACTTGTGACATGATGTAACAGAGGAATAAGAAATAAAGTTCAAAGCTTTCGTTGATTGAAATGAAAAGGAGGAGTACAAAGATTTATTTATGTAACAATGGAGGAATGAAAAGCTACCATCAATGAATTCCTCCCAAGGAATTCATTGCCCTCTAACCAGTCTGGGTTAGCCTCTACAAATCTCACTCAAAAGTTGTCGTCTCCCCGTCATGTCACTCCATATTTGAGGATCTTCTCTAGGGTTAGGATGGGTGTGTCCCCTCTGCACCAAAAGCAGACTTGTCGCATGGTACACACCCTCCTTTGCTCTTCAAACCTTTTGTTTTGCTCTAAACTTGCAGTAGCCTCTCTCCTTTTGTCCTGGAGTGTCACGTCATCATACTCTGTTTCTTTTGCTAAACTCAGTGTTTTAATCCTCCCAACTTTCCCATTTTGATCCTCAACCGAATTCTTCTTGTTTCTTCCCTTGACATGTGCTTGCAAAGGCTTAACAGAAAGATATCATCATTGTTAACATAGCCAACGTAGAAAAAACGTTGTCACATGTGTTAACTCTATCTTTAATTTTTAGGAACAACCTTACAAATCCCCACTCATTGTTGTCCTATGCGGAAACAAAGAATCGGAGGCAAATGTTGGAGGAGGGGAGAGGATGCACCAGTAATTTTTTGCTATGACTCTAAATTAATTGTCGAAAAGTCCTCAAGAGGATGCACTAGTATTTTTCTTTAAGCAAATTGACAGAAGGAGAAGGTTACGCTTCTTCCCACCACCAGGTTTTATCCGAGTTTTCTCGAGAGTTTAACCCGATGTGACCGCAAGTGCACGGTTAAATGCAATTGTAGTATAATCGGGATCGATCCACAAAGACTAAGAATAACACACAGAGATTGAAGGAATGAATTTAATCTACGTGAATTATAATTGTTTTGGAGTTTTAATTTTACTATCTAAAGTGCGTAAAATAATTAAACAATAATTAAATAACTAAATTAAATTGCATAAAGTATATTGCGTAATTTAAATAACATAAAGTAAATTGCATAAATAAATTACAGAATTAAATTACATAAAATAAATAGCTGAAAATAAAGTGCATAAAATAAAAGTGCATAAATTAAAGTACGGAAATTAAATTGCAGAAAATAAATTACGGAAATATAAAGTGCGGAAATGTAAATTACAGAAATTAAAGTGCAGAAAATAAATAACAGAAAATAAATGACATAAATTAAATAACATAAATATAAATTAACTTAAATAAATAATTTAACAATTGATCTCTAGGGTGATTGAGAACGATTTCAGGGACCATAGCTAATACTCTCTAATATTCAGATCTGAAGTTTTAAACCACTCTCGTGGTGCTAAGGGCTTTTATTCGTATAACCTTGCCTACTAGCTCGATTATAACCTTAAACACATTCCGTAGGACATAGCTTAGTATTAAGATTGAATATTAAAGTAGCTAGATCGATTAAGAACATCAAACATATGAAATCCTATAACATAGATCCCATCATTGATCTCTACCCCAGAGATCTAAATGATTTACCCACTCATACCTCCGAGGATGACGGCAGGATATGAGTAGGAAGACATGATAAACAATAAACAAAAGCAGTAAATAAAATAGAACAGTAAGAAGAAGAAGAAGAAGAACTAAAACAATATCATAAACAAAACATAAGAACAAAGGGTTTTGAGACTTTTTTCTCTAAGTGGTGGCTACCAAAAAGTGGGAACCTTTTCTAATGAGCATTACATGTGTTTATATAGAGTTTAGCGCTTTAGGAGGAGACTAGGTCGTGCCTAAGGAGGTTGGGGAAAGATCTTTTGCGAATTAAACTCGCAGGGTGCCAAATAAGACAAGTGTAGGATCTTGTGGATTAGAACTTGAATAACTTTCGCATATGATCTCGGTTTGTTATGATTCCAATTCGTGGAGCTTCCATTTTGAATTGATTCCATATCAAGTTAGTTTGTAGCCAAATTTTTTCCGGTTCGATCGCAATGTTCGAAACAGTGCACGTAGGTCCAAATCGGGTAGGTTCAGAGTTAACTAACTTGTAAAAATCATATCTTCTGATTCTGAGCAGCTCTTGACCTATCCAACTCTCAGATAATCTATTTTGAGTCAAGATTCCATAGAAAGTCTGGTTTGTAGCTTATTTCCTTCTGGTTCGACCGTAAGCCTTCAAACAGTGCAGACATGTCAAAATGTCGAATTTCGAGTTTCTTCCGTCGGGGCTAGCATCGACCACGTAGGGTCGATGCACATGGTCGATGCTACTTTGATAAGCTTCTCGGAAAGCTTCCTGTGATGTTCTTGGCCCGTACAAGTGACTCCAAAGTTCCCATGGCTTCTTCAAGCTCCAAAACACTCCAAAAGCATGGGTTTTGCTCCAAACATATATAAACACATAAACAAACGCAAATGCACTAAAATAGTCCTAAATGATAGTTCTAATGCATGATATTAGTCTATATTAATATGTAAAAATATGTAAATATGAGCTCTATCACAATCTTTCTTGATTATGTTAACATTAATTGTTTTCCTAAAGGAGATTTTTTTGATCATGTTAATATGACAGAAAACGACACCTGAAAGACGGTCGAAGGAGCGATCCTTTAGCAAACATCTACAAAAACCTAGCTTGGTTCGCTCTCCAGTACTCGGATCAGCTGTTAACCTATGCTCGCCGATTTTTTTTCAAGCAGATGATTTTTTTCTTTACGACGAACAAGTTTAGCCGATCCAAAATATTTAATCCGGACATGGATCATATTAAATTTACTTGGTTTCCTTGTAAGAAAATATTTAATTTAAAAAATAAGTGAATGACATTCGAACTAATATTTTACATAGTTAAGTTATATACAATTCTATTTATCGCATCAAATGAACAAGCAAATAAAAACTTCGAGAGTGTCTCTTATTTATCGCATCAACTCTTAATTTTGTTTTTTTCCCACTCATAATATATTTCTTAATTAAGAGATCATATAAAAATATTACTTCGTTTTATTTTAGAAAATATTAATTCAAAGAATTAGTAAATAACAGTTTACCTACTAATATCTTACATAATAAAAATGATTTATGTACGTTCCATTTCAATGACCCAAAAAAGCTTCGAAAATGTTTCTCTTGGGAACATTTAAAAAAAAAAAAAAATCAAGTCTTAGTTACTATACCAGAGATTTACTGGTCTTGTCTTCTTGGATCCGCCGATCCTGGTTTGTCCCCTTTAGCTAGGCCTGAGCATAAAATCCGAATCCGGAAATCCGATCCGATCCGAAAAACCTGATCCGATTCCGATCCGAAATAGGTTCGGATTCTATATGACCCTATCCGAATAATCCGAAATCCGAATAACCCGATCCGAATCCAACAAAATCCGAGAAATCCGAAAAAAACCAAAAAATCCGAAAAAATTCGGAAAAAATCAGAATAATCCGATCCGAATCCGACAAAAACCCGATCCGAATCCGATCCGAATCCGACAAAAACCCGATCCGAATCCGATCCGAAATAGTTTCGGATTCTATTCGGATTCTATATGACCCTATCCGAATAATCCGATCCGAACCCGATCCGAAATCCGAATGCCCGTACCTATCTTTACCTGTTTACCAAAGACTGCCTCCGGATCTAGTAATTAAATGCAGCAAAGAGCTTAGAATTTTCTGTAAACAAAATGAAAAAAAAAAAAAGCAAATAAAAAAAGAACACAGAGAATTGATTTAGTAATGTGAAGTTGGAAAAGATGCCTATAGTGACAACTTCTGTCTGAAAATGTATCCCATTTTGTTCAATTAACAACAAGAACAACGTGCGAAGATACTTTTGTCTTTTATTTGGATGATGGAGAATTCACTAGAGGTTAAGCCTGATCACTCTATATGTCTCTATCCATACATTTTAACCAGACATTAAAGAATTTCTCTATCAAACGAACTTACCCTCTACTGGATTTAGTCGTCGTCGGATAAGACAGATTATGTTTTCAAATCCGAGCAATCGCATATATAAATCTCTGGTTGTTAGACAAGAATAGTGGTAAAAGATTCTCAGGCTATATCAAGAATATGACATTATGACCTTTGGTTTTGTCGTGGGCATGCTGTAACTTTTTCATGTGTCATATGAACGCCTACAAGATAGGACGAACCGAAAGACATGGGACACTATATAGAATCATAAAATTGTCGTTGTGATGCGCAATTTTGAGTTTTTTGCATATGGATAATGAAAGGAAGAGTATCTATGACCAGATCACCAGATCTATTTACTACTTATATGGTGTGCTGTTTTTTTTTTTTAGGCAGAAATGATTTCTTGAGGAAACAAAGTGTTCCACATGCAGACAACATCAGCACATGAAAGCTTGATAATGCAGAAATATATCAAATGGTATGAGGTGCCATGTGAGATATATCTAAAAATAATATTGCTAAGGATTATAAGATATTTTAGTGTTTTGAAGATTTAGAGGATCTTCCCACTTGGATCGGTTGTGATATAGGCAGTTTTGAGTTCTGAAATGGTGGAGAGCATAATTATTGGTCATGTATAATGCAAAAGCCGCAAAATGTCTTCCTTTTCATTTCCACTTTTTGTTGTATGTAAATGTAAATCATCTTGTGTGAAAGAAAGAAGTTCAAGAAGTTACCAAGACGAATAGTTGAAGCGTGTAGGCATCTAGTACTTATGCTTTGAGCACCTTTTTCAAAACTTGCTAACGACCGTGTTATCAGCAATCACATCAAACGGTTAAGAGCTTCGAAGAACCTAACAACAGCTGATGAATTTTCAATAGAAATAACTTTGTCTAAAGCAACAGTTCAAATATTAGAATCCACAGGAGTCAAGACTCAATAGGGTAGCTTTATTTTAATCTATTTGGAATTAGAGGTAAGATTCTGATAATTGGAACAAAGGAAGAGATAGGTATAAATATTTGGTAAAGGAGTTAGCTTTAGAATAAATTAACCAGAGGTGAGAGAGAGAGAGAGCAAGAGAGAGAATGTGGGAACCCACCATAGACGATTGATCGGCCAACATCGTAAAGAAAGCCTTTTTTCTGTCTCTCTCTTCCTCTTTCTGTTATTGCAACACAGAGGAGTAATTCCAAGTGTGTGAGGGTGTTTTCCATACTACTATATATTCATGTGCTCACATGGTTTCCCTTTGAGGGAGATCAAGAAGAAAGTTACCAAAGGCACTTGCTTTTAAGCTTTCTTACCTTTGTTTGTTTACTCTAATACCATTAGGACCATTAAGAGCTTTCCATAAGAGCCTCACGACGGCTGCAACAGTTACAACTACAAGGACGAGGACGAGTACAGAAACTGGTCCAGGAGTCATCATGCCTCAGAACTGCATAGCACCAAGGCCTGAAGAAGATGGTGGAGTCATGGTACAAGGTCTGACAGACATGTCAGAAACGCAGAGCAAATCTGTACTAGCCTTCCCCATGGTTACTTCACAACCTGGTCTCCAGCTGTCCATGTACCCCATAACTCTCAAGGTGTCTCTCTCTCTCTCTCCTGATAAAAAGAAAAGCAATCTTGTTCACTTCTTGGTTTAATTTTATGCTGAGCTTTTGAGTTTTACCTGCAACAAATCACATCAGAAGTATTCCTTTCCCTTCGTCCTCTAGCTTGGTAGTTGATCACAAACGGGACATCATTCTAATGATATTTTCCATTGGTTTCTTTGTGGTTGTACAGTTTGAGGAGGTTGTGTACAAAGTTAAGATAGAGCAGACAAGTCAGTGTTTGGGATCATGGAAAAGCAAAGAGAAGACGATTCTGAATGGTATTACGGGAATGGTTTGTCCAGGAGAGATTCTAGCCATGTTAGGTCCATCCGGCAGTGGCAAAACCACTCTTCTCTCAGCTCTTGGGGGCCGCCTCTCCAAAACTTTCTCAGGTAAAGTTATGTACAACGGTCAGCCTTTCTCCGGCTGCATCAAGCGCAGAACAGGGTTTGTTGCTCAGGATGATGTCCTGTACCCTCACCTCACGGTTTGGGAGACTCTCTTCTTTACTGCACTTCTACGGCTACCAAGCAGCTTGACCAGAGATGAGAAGGCTGAGCATGTGGACCGAGTTATTGCTGAACTCGGATTGACTCGGTGTACAAACAGCATGATAGGAGGACCACTGTTCAGAGGAATATCAGGAGGGGAGAAAAAAAGGGTTAGCATTGGTCAAGAAATGCTGATCAATCCTAGCTTGCTCCTTCTTGATGAACCCACTTCAGGTCTTGATTCGACCACTGCTCACCGCATTATAACCACAATCAAACGGCTGGCTTCTGGAGGAAGAACAGTCGTCACCACCATTCACCAGCCATCAAGCCGCATATACCATATGTTTGACAAGGTGGTTTTGCTGTCTGAGGGAAGTCCCATCTACTATGGCCCTGCATCTTCTGCTATGGAATATTTCAGTTCTCTTGGATTCTCCACTTCCATGACAGTTAACCCAGCTGACCTTTTACTTGACCTTGCAAACGGTAAGCGACCTTTCTCTTTAAGCTTCTAGATGATGAAAAAATGAGAATAGAGAAAGTCTTTTTAATTCATCAAAACTTGGCAAACCTCAGGAATCCCACCTGATTCTCAGAAGGAGACCTCGGAACAAGAACAGAAGACAGTAAAAGAAACCCTGGT
Organism: Boechera divaricarpa; assembly: GCA_026770425.1. Classification (NCBI taxonomy): domain Eukaryota; kingdom Viridiplantae; phylum Streptophyta; class Magnoliopsida; order Brassicales; family Brassicaceae; genus Boechera; species Boechera divaricarpa. The sequence continues at coordinate 9,200,479 of CM049182.1, read as the reverse complement.
TTCAGCTTATGAGAAGAACATTTCTACTAAACTGAAAGCTGAACTCTGCAATGCGGATTCCCATAGCTATGAGTACACCAAAGCTGCTGGTAATTTTCTCTTTTTGAAGTAGTCTTGTTTTATTCTGCTTCTGCTCTTCTACATCACATATAATCTGACTTATCTATCCTCTAAATGGAGCAGCCAAAAATCTCAAGTCAGAACAATGGTGCACAACTTGGTGGTACCAGTTCACTGTATTGCTCCAAAGAGGAGTCAGAGAGAGGAGATTCGAATCTTTCAACAAGCTCAGGATTTTCCAAGTCATCAGTGTGGCTTTTCTTGGTGGCCTTCTATGGTGGCATACTCCAAAATCTCACATCCAAGATAGAGTAAGGCTCTTCTTCTTGATGAAAAAAATAAATAACGACCATCTTGTATTATCACTGCTCTTCGTCCCATCACAGTCAAGCTAACACACATTTTCTCAACCTACACATCAATATTCTAACCATCATTCTACATTTATTTTGAATGCAGACTGCCTTGCTCTTCTTCTTCTCAGTCTTTTGGGGCTTCTACCCGCTATACAACGCGGTTTTCACATTTCCTCAAGAGAAAAGAATGTTAATCAAGGAACGTTCTTCGGGAATGTACCGTCTTTCCTCCTATTTCATGGCTAGAAACGTTGGGGACCTGCCCTTGGAACTTGCCCTTCCAACTGCTTTTGTGTTCATAATTTACTGGATGGGTGGACTTAAACCAGACCCCACAACATTTATCCTCTCACTACTGGTTGTTCTCTATTCCGTCCTTGTTGCTCAAGGTCTTGGCTTAGCCTTCGGTGCTCTGCTTATGAACATCAAGCAAGCCACAACATTAGCATCTGTTACTACACTCGTGTTTCTCATAGCTGGAGGGTATTACGTGCAGCAAATCCCTCCCTTCATCGTATGGCTCAAGTACCTAAGCTATAGTTACTACTGCTACAAGCTGCTTTTGGGTATTCAATACACTGATGACGACTACTATGAGTGTTCAAAGGGAGTTTGGTGCAGAGTTGGAGATTTTCCAGCAATCAAGTCAATGGGACTGAACAATTTGTGGATCGACGTGTTTGTTATGGGAGTGATGTTGGTGGGTTATCGGCTCATAGCCTACATGGCACTGCATCGAGTGAAGTTGAGGTAACAACAAGGTAACACCAAGAAGCTCAAAAGAAATTTTCCCCCACTACAACCAAGGAATAATATTAGTATTAGAAAAGATAAAAAGTCGTCGAATTTTGGTCGATTTTACTTACGTATCCGAGATATATATCCGACGACTTTCTTTTTATTTTAGGCTTAGATGATAATACTCCTAAGTTTGAGAATAAACAGTGAGATAATGTATGAGATAAGAAGGGAAGCCAAGTATATACTAATTCCCATTTGCAAAATAGTGTGACGAAAGTGACTAAACTTTCGGTCCACTCTTCCGTGGAGATGATTGTTGTATCTTTTGTGGGGTTCCTTAAAAGAAAAGGTCTACTCTATCTCTACACCTTACTAGTCACTGCATGTGCATCAACTGGTGAAATCAATGAAATGTATGTATCAGATAAGAATTAAACAACTTGCTGATAAAAAGACTAACCACGACAGGACATAAGCAAACACACCTGACTGTGGCTCTCATTGTCATCTAAACTTCTTTACTGGTACTTTGATGTTTACTTACCACGCATTAAACTAAAAAAAATAAGGCAGACTTTTTAACTGCAAAATTATGTCAACATAGCTACAGGAATGTGCTTTCGCTTTCATAAAAATATGAACAAATAATTGAAACTTTAAATAGCTGTTATACTTCACATCGTTAGCTACACAATAATTAAACCAAAAGAAGAAGTGGGGAGGCTACAGTGTGTGCAGAACAACATAGAGGAGCAAAAAAATAAAAGAAAAATCTAAGAAAGATAAACAAATCATTGGATGACAAGGCCCACAAGATATGCTTACACATTAAAACGTGATTCACTTTAGTCAAGTGGAAGCTGATGCAGGAAAAAAAAAAAAAAAGACATCACAAGAGAAATCCATGTCACTCTCTACTTTGTCAAGTGTCATTGTCATCACCAAGAAGAACCATCTTAAACCCCAAGTAAAAACTCGAAACGTCATTCACTAACTTCTGTTGCTTTCTCAGACCTAAATACATCCTCCTTTGTAGTAGTGACATACATACGAAAGCAAGAAATCACATGATCTAATCATGCTCTTTCCCCTTTATACCATATATAATAAGTACACTAGTTGCTGTTTTTAGTGTACTAAAATTAAGAGAATTGACCATAAGCCTCTTTACCTTAACAAGATAACATAAACTAACCAGAGAGGATGAGAAAATGCAATCTCTTAAGTCACAGATATCAACCAAATTTGTGAAACTCCTTGTCATTTACCATTTGAGTGAACAAGATGTGACTCACCATAGCAATCTACCGGTAATATATGCTCATTGGATAAAGAAGAGAGGTAAATGGTAAGCGTAAATCAGCTGCGTTAAGATTATAATTTACATTTTAGCTTACTATCAACATAAACTCTGTCAACCAAGAAAATGTTCAAACTGTAAAATAACATCCACAATGATTAGTCGAAGCGCACATACATTATGTTCATACATAATGAATGGCTCCTAAGAAAACCGGTGTACCAAACGCAGCTCACATCTAAATTAACGCTAACGAAAACTTAAAAGTCTCAAATGTTTTCTAAGTAGTGATGAAAAGGTCATATACCAATTTGCATCATGAATGTCAACACACATATCCAAAAGGAACAAGTCCAGCTAGATTCACTATACTCAATACTTCAAAATTCAGGAGCAAAAATTAAAAAACCATCAGCAGAATCCAAATTAAAACGTTAAAAAGATCTTGAATTAGACAAAAGAAAAAAAATATCTAGTAAAAAATTTCTTCTCAAGTCTAACATGAAAAGGTCTGAATACATCAATACACCACAAATTAGCAATGTATTTAGGGTTTCCACTCACCACATCGTTTCCGTTAGAGCGAGGTAAGTCCCAAAAAAAGTCTCAAGCAAGAGAGGTGACGGTGACGCCGCAGCGGAGACGAAGGCTCTATGCCTCGATGTGTCGCCTGTGAGGGACCGGAATAAGACCAGTAAACGATGCCGTTTCGTCACCTAAGATAAAATTCATCTTAAATTACATATTAACCCTTACATTTAAATTCCTTGTACATAAAAAATATCCTCAATACTCCGCATTTTTCTGAAGCCCAATTAGGCCCATAGCTAAAATTTAAAAAAGGCCCAAAATAAGTTCGCTACAATTATAAGACTTCTCTCCGAATATTCCCCATTTGTCTGTTTTCTTAGGGTTGTAACTTCTTCTCTAGTCGTTGTTTATTTCTCTTCTCGGTCTCTCGGAAAACAAAAATGGCGGCAATTTCTAGGGTTTTTGGAGGGTTCAGTACACTGATGTCGAAGGCGGCGACTACTGAGGCCGTTACCGGAGCTGTTAGAGAAGTAAAAGGGGTATTTAAGACTCTTCCAGTCTCGAAGCAGCTGGCTAGGTTCGCCGGAGAAAGCGAACTCACTCGTGGTTCCGCCGTGAAGAAAGTTTGGGAGTATGTCAAGCTTCACAATCTCCAGGTTTGTTGATTTTGGAGATTTCTAGGGTTTTTTACTTTCCTTAGATCTCTGTTACTTGTTTATGCACTTAGGGATTTGGTTGCTTTAGAGACTTTAGAAATGGTAGAAAATGAATTGTTGCATGTAGACAAGTCGATTAAGTTTTTTTTTTTTTTGGAATTTCTAAGGCAGATGATATGATTGTTATGTAGAACACGGATCTCGAGTGAATGCATGTTATCTTGTGGTTGAGAATGATTGTTTTGTTATGCATTTGTGGGTTTGGTTGTGAAGATGATTATTTCGATCGTTGTGTTGGTTATTAACTTGGAGAATTTGGAAGGTATTGGTCTTTTGAGTGTTTGGAGTTCTCTATTTTCATGGAGCTTGAGTTCGTTTGAATGATGGAACATTGTGTTGGGTTAAGTATCTGATCTTAAGATGGAAATGTTGGAGAACTTGAAAGGTTTTGGTCTTTGAGTCTTGGAGTTTTCTATTTTCATGGAGCTTTGTGTTCTTTTGACTGGTAGAACAATGAATTGAGTTTGAGTATCTAATCATAAGCTGTAAGTGTTGTATACTCAGTGAAAAATCAAACTTCTGCTGCTTCGATTTAGCTGGATTTTGTTAGTAGATTTGGTCTGTTAAATTCAAAAATAGGCAGCTTTTGACCATAAACTTCTCTCTTTTTTTTTTTGGATTATTCATAGCTCTGTTGAAGATTGTGATTCATTGCCAAAGCATTTGTTTCATTGTAGAATCCGGCGAACAAGAGGGAGATACACTGCGATGATAAGTTGAAGACGATTTTCGATGGCAAAGACAAAGTTGGAATCACAGAGGTCATGAAGCTCCTATCACCACATTTTCCTAAATCTGTCTGATTTGGTGAGGTTTATCTAACGTAGTATCCAATCTAAAAAATGGTTTGGCTTTTTGTGGTTCATTTCGTGATGTATATGATAAACCCTAGACCGATTGAACTTTGGTATGTTAACAAACCAAAACCAAAAAAAAACTCTTTTGATTCATCTACCGGAGAATATTATGTATTTTGACAAGTTTATCGTAATATCGTGTTTTTGTGAAATATTTATCTCTTAATCTTAGTCTTGGTTTTGACTTTTGATCTCGATGTCTTTGAGGCTCCTTCCTCATTTATTGGGATATCACTAAATGTATTATGTATCGTGTGAGCAACCAATTCCCTTAAATCTGTAGATTTCGTTATTGTTTATTGCAATGAATGAATGAATGGTCACAACTGTTTTATTATTTGATGGACATGAAACGTGTCATGTTGAGCGGAGGAAGAAGAATGCGTTGTTAAAACAAGCATGCATCAACGCGTACATTTCGCTTTAAATCAATAGCCAAGAGCCCTTTTCGCTAACATACCAATACGTACACACAAATGTGTATCTAAACATAACATAGTATATAGTTATTTTACCATATCTTGTATCTCACTTTTGCTCTCTCTCGATTCATAATAATCTAATCACTCAAGTTTTTGATTTTGAATCCAGGTAATTAAAAGTCTCATCCCTAGCTAACCTCTTTTCTGAATATATGAATCTAATTTGATTTTGACATGTTGATTGGGTCTTAGGTAGTTAAACATGGGTAAAGACAAGCACCATGAACAAGACAAAGGATTCTTCTCACATCATAATCATCACGGACATGGGTATCCGCAAGGAGCTTATCCTCCGCCGCCGGGAGCTTATCCTCCACCGGGAGCTTACCCTCCACAAGGTTATCCTCCGCCACCTCACGGCTATCCACCCGCGGCTTATCCACCTCCTCCCGGCGCTTATCCTCCCGCCGGTTACCCTGGACCCTCCGGTCCTCGTCCAGGTTATTTTATTTAATCAAAATGTTGTCCTATGTCTATTAGTTAACCTCCCTTTGGTATTAACAAATTAGTCCGACCGCTGTATGTTTTGGGTGGAGTCTTATATAGTCTTCTCAAAATATGATGAGAAGACAAAATGTTTTGAAGGGATGTATATACCTAATCTTGGTTCATTCAAAGCCATATATAGGTTCTTAAACCAAATATTGCGTTATGCGATGTGAAATTCCAAAAGATAGTTTGGCTATTAAGTTTTTAACGTTGATTTATGCTTGATTTTTCTCTTAAGTTTATCAAACTCTTAACAAGAATATCGTATTTCGATTTGAGAAAAATTTCGGATAACCAACCTGAAAATAAACAAAGGAAAATCAATGTTCTAATTAATAATTTCTCTAGAAACTAACTATTAAATTCTATTTTTCTATACATTTTGTTTCGTTTTTGTTTTCGTTCAATTTAGTTAGAAACTTAGAATGAATGTGACTTTGGTTCACTTTTTTTTTTTGTCAACGTGGCTTTGGTTCAGTATAGAGAGACACATGGATTATAAATAAATTTGGTCTAGTTATAGCTCAATTTGGTTCGGTCCGTTCACATACCAACTAACCTCTTATTGAATGCTCTTATCATGTGAATAGGTCTTGGAGGAGGAGTTGGGGGATTGATAGCAGGGGCGGCAACAGCGGCGGCTGCTGCAATGGGAAGTCACCACGCGGGTCATCACGGAGGCTACGGGCACCACGGCCATGGAAAATACAAAAGAGGGTTTTTCGGAGGAGGAAAGTACAAGCGAGGGAAGCACGGTATGTTCGGAGGGAAGTACAAGCGTGGCAAGCACGGTATGTTCGGAGGCAAACGAGGCAAGCATGGCATGTTCGGACGAAGGAAGTGGAAATGATTCATCATCATTCCTCTCTACATATATTATCGTATATAACTTAATATTAAGCTTAATGTAAATATGTATGTGTATTATGGTTCTGATTGGTGACCATAAAAAGAACAATAAGAACGGAAAGAAAAATAAATAAGAAGGAACAAAAAATAAAAGAAAATGACCAAAATGAAGAACAAGCGGAATAAAAATGTAGATGGAAAATTGAACAAATAGTTGTAGTAAATGGTAATCAAAATATTGAATAGATATTTTTTAAAAATATTTAACATAAAAATTATTTTTTGAAAAGATTTATTTAGTGAATTTAGTTTTTAAATTTCAATTAAAATAAAATAGTAGTAGAAATTTGAATATCTTATTAAAAATTTATATAAATTTTTTATTTAATTATAAATACGAATTTAAAATAAAATATATATATATATTTATAATAAATAATACGAAAATATTTATCTATAAAAATGTAAATATTAACAAAAAACCTATTTTAAAATTATTTAATAATAAAAAACGAAATTTTAATATTTGTTCTTCATTGTTTTCTACAATTTTAGAGAGGAATAATTTTGTTCTATCGTTCTTTTTTTTTTGAAGAATGAAGAGAAAAAAATATAAGATCTATGTCTGAAAATTGAAAAAATGTTAAAAAAAAGTTGAAAAACAAAAAAAAAACATGACATTCCTCCTCTTTCTTTTCCTCAAAAATGGTCATCAATTATAGCCTATATGTTTTAAATGTATCTCTAACTATGTAAATATGTGTGTGTGTATTATATGTTTCAAATGTATCTCTAGCTATATATTATATCTATGAAAGAGTGTCTTCAATTTGGTTTAATATTTTGTGTTATGAACTAACGTTGAAAGTTGAGTTGTTGAATGAAATACTTTTTATTTTTGGAATGAATTTTTCAATTATATGCATGTTATGTGAATCAGTATAATAGACCTGTATATGGAGTTTTTTCTTTTCTTTTGGAACAAAAAATTCGATGGATTTAGCGAATTTAGAATGTATGTGAATTTTTAAGAATTTCTGTTTTGGAAGAGAAGTATGTATCCAACAAGAAAAAAACTTGATAAGGTTAAAGACTAAAAGTTTCGGAACATGGAAGATGAAAACTATAAATTTATTAAATCCATTTACCATTAAAAAGTAAATAAAGTTGTACGATAAGAAAATATAATTAAATCGGTTAGAATTGGTATGGTAAGCGATAAGTAAAAGATAATTAAATCGGTTGGAAATTTGGAATTAGGATAATGAGTAGAAAAAGAAACTAACTTACTCCAATATATTTGAAACTTCAACAAAAAATATTTATTTCAATATAAAAACAATAAATCGATTCAAATAATCTTTACGTCATGATTTTCATATGGCTTAATATGGATTTTTTTGGTTAAAAATTTAACATGGATTTGGAGAATTAACAATAGAAACTTTCCAAAGAGAAGTACATATCTTATAAAAAAAATTCGACAAAATGAAATTGATCTAAAATTACAAATAAATAGTTTTTTTTTGTTTTTGTGCACAGTATGTTCGGAAGGAAGTACAAGCATGGCAACTGACAAGCATGATATGTTCGGAGGCAAACGAGGCAAATATGGCATGTTCGGACAAAGGAAGTGGAAATGATTCATCATATATCATTCCTATCTACATATATTATCTTATATATATATAACAACTTAATATTAAGGTTAATGTAAATATGTGTTTGTGTGTAATTTATATTTCAAAAATATTTCTCTAACTATATATATCTATGAAAGAGTGTCTTCAATTTGGTTGAATATTTTGTCTTCTGAATTAACGTTGAAGGTCAAGTTGTTGAAGTAAATGCTTTTTAATTTTGGAATGAATTTTTTTAATATATGTATGTCATGTGAATCAGTATAATACACCTCTATATGGAGTTTTTCTTTTCTTCTGGAACAAAATATCAATGGGTTTAGAGAATTTAGAATGTATGTGAATTTTTAAGAATATTTTTTGGGAAGAGAAGTATTTATCCAACAAAAAAAAACTTGATAAGGTTAAAATTTCAGGACAGGGAAGATGAAAACTATAAATTTATCTTATCTTATGAAGACAAGTTAAAACTAATATATTCTTGTAACAGAATGTTTAAATTCCAAAACATCCATTTACCATTAAAAAGTAAATAAAAATAAAAATAAGTATAATTAAATCGGTTGGAATTAGGATAATGATTAGAAAAAGAAACTAACTTACTCCAATATATTTGAAACTTCAACAAAGACTTAATTCAATATGAAAACATGAAATCGATTCAAATAATCTTTACGTCATAATTTTCATAAGGTTTAATATGGATTTTTTATTTATTTATTAAAAATTAACAATGATTTGGAGAATTAACAATAAAAACTTTCCAAAGAGAAGTATGTGTATCTTATAAGAAAATACTCGATAAAATGAAATTGATCTGAAATTACAATTAAATAGTTTTTTGTTTTTGGGTTTACCGAGTCTGGTAGATTATTTCCTTAGTTAGAAGATAAACAGATAATAAAACCCACTAAAACATGGATAATTAGCTCTTTTTTTTTTGGGTATAGTTCTACTAAAACAAAATGAGGCCAATCAATCCTTTTTCTTGAATCCGAACATTATCCAAACAACTAAAAGTTAAAATATTATATTTCAACAAAATCGTAGAAAATCTTTACGTCATGATTTTCATTTGGTTTAATATGGATTTTTTTTTTGTTTAAAAATTTTACATGGATTTGGAGAATTAACAATAAAAACTTTCAAAGAGAAGTATGTGTCTTATAAGAAAATTCTCGATAAAATGAAATTGATCTAAAATTACAAGTAAATAATATTTGTTTTTGTGTTTTTGTGCACAGTATGTTCGGAGGAAATTACAAATGTGGCAAGCACGGTATGTTCGGAGGCAAACAAGGCAAGCATGACATGTTCGGACGAAGGAAGTTGAAATGATTCATCATATATCATTCCTCTCTACATATATTATCGTATATATATAACAACTTAATATTAAGCTTAATGTAAATATGTGTGTGTGTATTTTATGTTTCAAATGTATCTCTAGCTAATATATAGATATATATCTATGAAAGAGTGTCTTCAATTTGGTTGAATTTTTGTCTTATGAATTAATGTTGAAAGTCAAGTTGTTGAAGGAAATGTATATTATATTTGGATTGATTTTTTTAAATATATGCATGTTTTGTGAGTTGGTATAATACACTTCTATATGGAATTTTTCCTTATTTTTTGGAACAAAACATCGATGGATTTAGAGAATTTTCAATGTATGTGAATTTTTAAGAAATTCTTTTTTGGAAGAGAAGTATGTATCCAACAAGAAAAAAACTTGATAAGGTTAAGACTAAAAGTTTCGGGACACGGAAGATGAAAACTATGGCTTCAACTCGTAACCATTAAAAGAACAAAAAGAAAAAGAACAAAATGAACAACGAAATGGAACAAACAATTTTTGAAAAATAAAAAGAAAAAAATAGAGAGATAAAATAAAATATACCATTATGATGAATGGTAACCAAACAATAATAGTATCTTTAAAAATATATATTAAATAATTAACAAATCAAATTTCAATAAAAATACAAAAATTAATATTATATTCAATTAATTTTTCATTTGATTTTAAACTAAAATTTATATATTTCATGTTAAATATTAATTATTAATATTAAGCTAAAATAAAATTGTAGGACTAATTTTAAAAATATATATTTTTCAATATAAACATCTTAAGTTTATTTTACTATCCATGTAATTTTCAAATAAAGTTTTAAGATTAAATTAACATGAAATTCTTATCATTATAATTTTTCTATAAATATATTGTGAAGCTAAGAAAATTATTTTGTATTAAAATAAAATATTATTAGTAACAATTATTTTTTATTTATTTTAAAATAAAAATGAATTTCAATATTTGTTCTTTTTTTGTTCTATTTTGTTCTTCATCAATTTTGGAGAGCAACATTTTTGTTCTATTGTTCCTCATTTTATGAGGAATGATGTGGGAGAAATATTACTCTTAAACTAGAATAGATCCCGTGCTATAGCACGGATTAATATTTTTTTTAAATTCGAGATTTATAAATAAAAATTAATAAGATATGTGTATATATATACTTTATTAACAAAAATATGTATTCAATTAAGTTTAATATTTTACCTGGAAATCACGTTGGCTGAGAGACATAAATAGAACAAAACCCAAGAAATCTTTCTTTGATGGAATAACAGATCCAGAAACGTTGATTTGTCGACGAAGTACGTGCACAAATTTTTCCCTCACTAAATTAGTCATCTACAATATTATATTTCTAATTTTTTTAATCGAAAACTGAAAGTCACACTATTTTTTTTTTTTAATACCGCATTCAAATCATCATCATAATCTTCAATTTGAAATTAAAATCTCTTTCTATTTCACAAAATTTAGTAGCAGCACTGTCTCCTCCACCACTTGTATCTGTGAACACTAACATCATTCAACATTAGTGATCATTTACATTTCACTATCACAATATTAAAATATTTCTACATGTGACAATACATGTATTTGCATCGAAAACTTAACAAAAAAAAAAAGTATTTGCATCGAAGAAAAAACGAAAGCAAGAAAGAGAGAAAGCAAAAAGGGAGGGAGAGAGTACATACCATCGTATGTTAAGCAATTTAAGTCTTACCAATAAAACCAAAAATAAATGATAGCACAATTTATTTGTATCTTAATTAATGATTCTGTATTACACATTAAATTTTATTCATATATGTAATCACAAATATGATTGTTAAGATTTACTTAATATTTGTTTCCAGTTTCACAATAAATTAATTAAGAAGCTTGTTCAATAATAACAAAAATCGAATATACAAAAAATCTAAAATTGAATCTTTATAATTTGGAAGTTATAACATTTTTGGTAAAATCGGAAAGTTGTTTGTATATTATGAATTATATAAGGAAGATTCTGTTTTTTGTTTTACGATGGAAGATACCATTTTAATATTAAGTTTAATTATGAAATTAATTGAAAAATATTGATTAACATAATAACTAATGACTAAAATACTCTTAATGAGAGATTAAAATTTGTTCTTTGATGTAATGGCAATGTGATGTAAATATTTACACTTTTAATGTTTATTTATAAGTGTACTCCATAAATAATATATAAGAGATGGTAAAAAACTAAAGAATAAAAAGGAATATCACATTCCTTCAATCCTTCTCATTATTTTTCTAAATTATGGTTACCAGTTGAAACCTATAAATTTATCTTATCCAAGACTGCCCAAAAGATAAAATTTTATATTATGAAGAAAAGTTAAAACTAACATATTCTTATAACAAACTGTTTAAATTCCAAAAAATCCATTTACCATTAAAAAGTAAATAAAATTGTAAGATAAGTAGTATAATTAAATCAGTTAGAATTGGGATAGTAAGTGATAAGTAAAAGATAATTAAATCGGTTGGAAATTTGGAATTAGGATAATGAGTAGAAAAGACACTAACTTACTCCAATATTTGAAACTTCAACAAAAAAAGACTTATTTCAATATAAAAACAATAAATCGATTCAAATAATCTTTACGTCATGATTTTCATATGGTTTAATATAGATTTTTTTTGGGTTAAAAATTTAACATGGATTTGGAGAATTAACAATAAATTTTTTATAAAGAGAAGTATGTATCTTATAAGAAAATACTCGATAAAATGAAATTGATCTGAAATTACTATTAAAACCCACTAAAATAGAGATAATTAGTTGCTCTTTTTTTTTTTTTAAAAATTTCTACTAAAAAAAAAAAGTCCAATCGATCCATTTTTTTATCATTATCCAAACAAATAAAAGTTATAATAATATTATATTTCAACAGAATTGATCATTATCCAAACAAACAAAATCGTAGATAATCTTTCCGTCAAGATTTTTTTCTATGCCTATATATAGCATTGATCTCTATCTCTTCTTTGACTGAAAAAACTTCTACATATGAACGATGGTTTCCCTAAAATTTCTTTTGTGTTGTCTCTTAGTAAGTGGTTGTGCATATGCCACAATCGTATCTCACGACGGCCGAGCCATCACCATTGATGGCCATCGCCGTGTTCTTCTCTCTGGTTCTATCCATTACCCTAGAAGTACTCCTGAGGTAATTCATATATCAACTTACATCTACGTGAGTAGTTGGTTAATCTGTTATGTTAGTAATATTGTTAATTAACTACGTTTCTTTTGTTTTTACTTTTGTCACGTTTAGATGTGGCCGGATCTTATAAAGAAGGGCAAAGAAGGAGGTCTTGATGCGATCGAGACTTATGTTTTCTGGAATGCACATGAACCTACTCGTCGTCAATATGATTTCTCTGGAAATCTAGATCTTATTCGGTTCTTAAAAACCATTCAAGATCAAGGAATGTATGGAGTTCTTCGTATTGGACCATACGTTTGCGCAGAATGGAACTACGGGTAATAAAATAAACTAGCTTGATTTAATTAATTAATAACAAATTCGTAATGTCAATAATACTGTTTTCCTATGATTTGGCGTTTCACATTCCTCCTTCAAGTTCGTCTCTACCATTGGGCTTTCATCTTTTAATTCCATGAGTGCTTTATTTAGATTCATCCATGTCCTCTTAATTTTTAGAGTAGGCATGTTTTCATTGATAATCTTTTGCTACTTTTTAGTTTAATGTATCGCTGCTGATCGTATAAATCTTTGATTAATCAACGTAACTTGAACAAAGAAAAATCATAAACCAAACATAGGTCAGTAATTTTTCCATGTCAATTATCACTAAATGGCTTCGACTAATCAGATTTTGGTTACCAAAAAGAAAATTAATAAATGAGAATTTAGAGATAACTTTATTTTGAATGTCTTATTTATCTTTAATTCTGGTACTGGTGGTTACAACTTAATATATACGATTTAGGAAGAACCAATTCTTACACATGCATTACAACCACATAGGATCAAGTTTCAGAAAAAAAAGAAATTAAACCTCAATATAAGTTTTGAGGAGAAAAATTGAGTTAGCTATCTTCGTATAATATAAACAAGTATTTTTTTGTTAGTCTTTCTCCATTTGTTTATGTGATATTAGCTTTTTCCATTATCATTTGTTTATGTTAATATCTTTTTTTAATACTAATTTTGATATTTTAATTGTGTAATCATTTTAATAGAGGGTTTCCAGTGTGGCTGCACAACATGCCCGGAATGGAATTCAGAACTACTAATACCGCGTTTATGGTAATCTACATTCGATAATCATTTATCAAATTTTATATGTAATACTACTGTTTTAATTAATAATATATCAATGATGTATATGCAGAATGAGATGCAAAATTTTACAACTATGATAGTAGAAATGGTCAAGAAAGAGAAGTTATTTGCATCACAAGGAGGTCCAATTATCCTTGCTCAGGTAATTAAATCTTTAACAATATGTTATCCACTATGTATATCTATTTAGTAAATATAATATACTTATAATTTTTCATTTCTATCTCGTGCGTCTCTCAATGTTTTTTAACGTTGCTAGCAGAGTCCGAATGCAAAGTCTAGAATAAGACTGACAAAATTTTTGATTTTGTTTATCTTAAATTTGCAGATTGAAAATGAATACGGAAATGTGATTGGATCATACGGAGCAGCTGGTAAGGCATATATTCAGTGGTGCGCAAACATGGCTCAATCTCTTGATATTGGTGTTCCATGGATCATGTGTCAACAAGATGATGCTCCTCAACCTATGGTAATTAAATTAGCGTTTGATAATGATTTCTCATTAAATTAACTTATACATTTACTAAAGACTAATGATTTGTAAATCGTTTGATTTTATAGTTGAACACATGCAACGGTTATTATTGTGACAACTTTGAACCAAACAACCCCAACACTCCAAAAATGTGGACTGAGAATTGGACCGGATGGTTAGTTTTTATCGTTATTGTAATCAAAATTTCGTTGACTCAAATGCGTCCTCGAGATGTGTTTTCCCTATGGTTAATTTTTATTTACTAATTGATATATTTTATTTTATTTTTGTATAGGTATAAAAATTGGGGAGGCAAAGATCCGCACAGAACAGCCGAAGATGTTGCTTTTGCCGTAGCAAGATTCTTCCAAAGAGGAGGAACATTCCAGAACTACTACATGGTAAAATATTTTTAATGATAAAACTTTAGTTTATTTGATTTAAGTAAGCACACAAATGAATTATTCATTAACTATAACAATAACTGTATGTTTATTTTATTTTTATAGTACCATGGAGGCACCAACTTTGATAGAACATCAGGTGGTCCGTACATCACAACTACATATGATTATGATGCTCCTCTTGACGAATATGGTAAATATAATATGTATTCCCATTTAAATTAATTTAGAGACATTTAAACAAAATAGTACTAACATGGTGAAAATTTATTAGGTAATTTGAGTCAACCAAAGTACGGACACTTGAAACAGCTTCATGATGTTCTTCACGCTATGGAGAAAACTCTAACGCATGGAAACATTACCACCATAGATTTTGGAAACCTAGTCACGGTAATTAATTCTCACTTTTTTGCTTACCTCTTTTTAAAATATATATACATTTAATATGTTGTTCTTGAATTTATTCATGAACATATATACATTATATATAGGCAACGATTTATAAAACAGAAGAAGGATCAAGCTGCTTTATTGGAAACGTAAATGAAACATCAAATGCAATAATCAATTTCCAAGGAACATCTTATGACGTCCCGCCTTGGTCTGTTAGCATTCTATCAGATTGCAAAACTGAGACTTACAATACCGCCAAGGTTTATCTTTGTTACATATTGAAAGTTTTAAGTTTTATGCATTAATGAAGTTATAATCTTTACGCATTTAGCTTTTCTCTGAATTTTATTTTTCAGATTAACACTGAGACTTGGGTGATGGTTAAGAAACCGAATGAAGCTGAGGATGAGCCTTCGACTCTGAAATGGTCATGGAGACCAGAGAACATGGATAATGTCCTTTTGAAAGGAAAAGGAGAATCTACAATGAGCCAATTGTTTGACCAGAAAGTAGTAAGCAACGACGAAAGCGATTATCTTTGGTACATGACTACGGTTAATCTCAAAGAACAAGATCCGATTTGGGGCAAAAACATGTCTCTCCGTATTAACAGTACTGCTCATGTGCTTCACGCTTTTGTCAATGGACAACATATTGGTAAGTAAATGACATATATATATGCTTCTCAACAATACTCAATATATAAAGAAAAATGTTTCTTAGATTTTTGTTTCTTTTTATTTTAGGTAATTATCGCGTAGAAGATGGAAAGTTTCACTATGTTTTCGAGCAAGACGCGAAATTCAACCTTGGTGTTAATGTCATTACCATCCTTAGCATAACCGTAGGCCTTCCGGTGAGTTTGAAATCTTATCATTCTTAAGTTGAAACCATTCTTTTGAGGTCTCTCATATTTTAACCAATTTTTGTCTTCTTTTCTAGAACTATGGTGCCTTCTTCGAAAACGTACCAGCTGGAATCACTGGACCCGTTTTTATCATTGGAAGAAATGGTGATGAAACCGTAGTAAAAGATTTGTCTACTCATAAATGGAACTATAAAACAGGTTTAAGCGGGTTTGACAACCAACTCTTTAGTTCAGAATCACCTTCTACATGGTCAGATGAAAGTGTACCATTCAACCGAACCATGACTTGGTACAAGGTAAGTAGATATTAAAATCAATAGCTAACCAAAACACTAATGCAATTTCAAATCATTATAATTCCAATGTTTCTTTCAGACTACTTTCAAGGCTCCTTTGGGAAGTGAACCAGTTGTGGTCGATCTTTTGGGACTTGGAAAAGGAACGGCTTGGATCAATGGAAACAACATTGGACGTTATTGGCCAGCTTTTCTTGCAGGTATTGATGGTTGTTCTCCCGAATGTAACTATAAAGGAGCTTACTATGCTGAAAAGTGTCAGACAAATTGTGGAGAACCTACTCAAAGATGGTACTTAATTTTTCTTAAATTTTTATGTTCCAAAATCAAATCTTTTGAGTTGGTTTTGTTTCAAAATCAAAAATTTGACCTGGGTTTGTTTCAAAATGGAAATCTCTTTTTATTTTTATCAGGTACCATGTTCCTCGTTCTTTCTTGAACTCTGATGGAGACAACACAATGGTTTTATTTGAAGAGATTGGAGGAAACCCATCATTTGTCAATTTTCAGACAACTGGAGTGGGAAGCGTGTGTGCAAATGTATATGAGAAGAACGTCCTTGAGCTTTCGTGCAATGGAAAACCCATTTCCGCCATCAAATTTGCTTCCTTTGGTAACCCAGGAGGCAACTGCGGATCCTTTGAAAAAGGAACTTGTGAAGCAAGCAACGATGCTGCCGCTATTCTCACTCAGGAATGTGTTGGAAAGGAAAGATGTTCCATTGATGTCTCCGAAGAAAAGTTTGGAGCACCAGAGTGTGGTGATGCTGCTAAGAGGCTTGCCGTCGAAGCTATTTGCTAGTTTGTTTTTAGAGATTTTTAGGGCTTTTTCTAGTTTTAGGTAGTTTTTTTCTTGGTTTTTTTTTTATATTTTCAGATTAGTTATTGCTATGTTCTTTTCCGAAGGATTTAGGTGCTTTTGATCCTAGGATTTATTTCTCCATTATTAGTTAAATGGCGATGTTATTGAATAAAAGAACAACTTCTAATAAATTATTTGGTTGTTACGAAATTCTCTTCTCGCTCGTGCTCGGAAACAAAGTTCAAAGAAACCTAGTTTGCCTTGCATGAACAAAAAAAGTTCAAAAAAAAATTATTATTTGGATGTTATTTGGTTGTCTATTGCATTACATCTATTCTACCTTTTTCCAGAGAGCTTAAAGCTTGCCTTGTTAGAGAGTCCAATAAAAGTATCTTCTGCGGCAGTAACGGAGAAAACAAAACAAAGTAATTAGCTTATTCGATCACATCGAAAGAAATCTAGTTTTACCGTTTCTTTGTTGCTCTGCTTTGGGAACTTGAGAACTCCATAGGAACATCGAAAGAAATCTAGTTTTGTTTGAAGCTTCGCATCCTAATGATCCTCTCTCGCAAATCTGAACATCAAGACATGACTCCTTCACATGTTTTGGCAATAAAAATTGTCTTGAAAAGAATATGCCAGTGTCACACATTAGTAGCTCGTAACCATAAAGCGGTGACATTTTCCGAGACACTGAAATTTGTGAGAGGAGAAGAAGAAGAATGCCAGAGGGAGCAAAAATAAATAGCGGACCGAGAACGCTGATGATCATAGTTCCGAAGAGAGACAAACTCTTTGACATAAAGAAAATTAAATACCTCTAAGAAATAAAAGATGATACAAATGTTCTATAGACATAACAACACAAACTCAAAACCATGAACTGATGACTCCAAAATTAAACGAGAAACCAAAAAAAGATGAAGAAAAATCTTGATGCGTGACTCTTTGTTTTGTAAACTATAAGTTCCTATCGATAAGAAACTTAGGTACAACAAAAAGCTGTTCTTGAATTGGAAACATACTAATCCCCAAACCCCACAATACAAATAAGGGATGATGATGATGGTGGTGGTGAGTTAATGAATGGATGGTTTGGTTGGAGAATGGTTCGTCTAGCCGAGGAGATCTTTGAATAGTGTAGGGTTCTGACTTGTTGGGTTCACACCCATTTGTCTGACAAGAGCGTCTTTCTCGAGAGCTTCCTTTGTGTTTGGTCCTTTAGAGGTTTGAGATTGATACGTGCATGAGTTTCCTTTGGAGCTATCAGACAGTTCGGATAAGAGAGAGTCAACACTTGTGGTTGTGGTCACAGGTGCTGCATCTGAGTATAGTCCCATCACATCGGTCGAACCCCCGTCTTGGCTCGAAGTATCCATAAGCCCTTCCAACTCTTTAAAAGGATCCATTGTTGAAACGGTTGTAGCAGTTGGCTCGCCTAAGTCGAGCAAGTCTGGTGTCGGTTGAACAGGGGTTGGATTTTCCTTGGGGACGGTTGCGGGTTTGTTAACTGTTCCTTTTGCGGGCTTGTGACCACCAGAAGATGACTTCTTATCAGTTCTTGACGATGATGATCCACCAAACAAGGATGCAGCGAGTCTCTGTTTCTCGGGATCGATTTCTGGTTTCTTCGGTTCGTAACTGCTTCGAGGCTTTGAGCTAGATGAACCAACTCCTCCATCCGAGTGTGAAGTGGTACCATTTGCTGTTTGCTGAGTAGTAGACGAAGCTGATGTGGTCGATTGATAACTTGGTCTACCCCATTTTTGCTTAACTCCATCGAGTCGCAGCTTGATTTCTGATGACTCTCGTTCAGACACCAAAGATGTTGAAATTGGCTGGTGTGACTCGCTGTAATAAGAAGGCTCAGGTACTGGAACAAGCTCGGTCGAAGCCTGTGGTGGCACTGATGGCTTTGGAAGTTCATAGGCTTCGAATCGAAGAGTATGAGATGGAACTTCGTGATGATCTTGGGAATGGTAATCGGTTGTTTCAAGCATCCCCAAGCGCTCTCTCT
Source organism: Boechera divaricarpa (assembly GCA_026770425.1). Lineage (NCBI taxonomy): Eukaryota > Viridiplantae > Streptophyta > Magnoliopsida > Brassicales > Brassicaceae > Boechera > Boechera divaricarpa. The sequence goes on along the minus strand of CM049182.1, from coordinate 9,181,492 downwards.
CAGAAATATAAGGCTGCGCTCCACTCTCGATAGCTTTTTGGATGTAGCCATTGAGAAATGAAAGTTCCTTATCAACCTAATTCAGAAATGGACCATAAGATTCAAGAAATCCACATTCGAAGGGAATGTGTGAAGAGAGACGTACCTCGATGTCTTCGCAACTAGCATCTAAAGGGATTATAGTCTCAACAGCACGGGCATCTAGAGCAAGGAGAGCTTGAAGCTCATATGCACGTTGCTGAAGATCTGTTGAATGCGAAGCCAGTAGCTCTTCGATCAAAGATTGGCACTACATTATAAAGCCAGTCAGTCCGTGACAAAGCAGGCTATAAATTAGGTTTTTAACTTCAGAACCACATCTAAGATACAGACCTCTGGCAAAACATCCACCTTTCTCCCAGATGCAATTTCAGATGCATAGATCTTCATCAGTGCAGAAACAGCATAACCCTTCAATAAGAAGAGGAAACCATTACTATTTCAGGCAGTATACAGGTAGCAACTGGACTGAGTTTGCAGTAAGTGGAAACATCACCACTCTCATGTACATGTACTAGCAAATAATCCTGATCACAAATCTACCGGGTAAGAAATTTTTTGTTGATTATACATTTTAGGAAGACGAGTTAGCACGCAATGGGTATAGTCACATTTTCATGGAATTCAGTATCAACCATGTTGTCCTAATGCAACTAAAGTGTGGAGATCCAAAAGACAAGTCAAGTGTTATAAGAAACTACACCATACACAGAATTAAAAGGCCAGAATACCTAAGCAGGCAAAGGTTTTTTCGGTGCATAATATTTGAAAGCTGTGGAGCTACCTTTACAGTTTCATCACTTGAGTATGCGTCTGCCACATCACACAGCTTTCCACTAATATAGGAGGCAGAATATTTCCCATCAGCTGTGCCGTATTCTCCCAAGACCCAAGAAATGACCTGAAGTTTGAATCCAAAAGTAAGAAGCATAAATTCGATGTGAAAAAAAAATTGGTACGTGGAGAGATAAGAGAACAAAATCAACCTGAAGAAACAGGGATGGAAGCGTTGGCTCGCTAATAAGCTGCAAGTACGATTCCACCTGCATCAAGAAAACACACACTCATAAGCACAATACAAAAAATCATACTATCTAAACCAACGAAACAAAACCAGGAAGTCAGAAAGGTGACTGAAGTTACTCAATACTAATTTTAAGATTGCAATTTCAGATATCGACTCTATTATCTGTAAAAAATCGTTCATATATCACAGAAACAAAAACTACCAATCTCTTTGCACATAAATGCCAAACGAACAGAAAACAGAATGAACAACATACAGCTGATAATCTGAGCTTGCTGTCTGCATCATCATCGTCCTCTCCAAATCCTTCAGCAATTAAACGCATCAGATTATGTGCCACCTTAATATTTACCAGATCTCCTGCATGCTCGAAGACTTTATTCATGGTCTGCAGTACAGCCACAGTTAAAATTCTGCCGACTGAAACCAAGAGTTTGTAATTATATTGTTCGGCCACAGTTACGAAGGAGGTTGGCTTGCTACCTGGATGAACCATTGATTGCTTGGAGCAAATTGTTCGGCCAACTCAACACAACGAGATGCTATCTCAGTTTTGTAATGATTGTCATTGATACTAATCATGTAATCAATCATTCGGTCGACAATCACTTCTACATTAGAAGACTTGGTCATTTTGTACAACAATTCAAATGTCTTCCTCTTTAGTGTATCATCTGGATCCTGTTGGACAGTAGCAATGAAAAGAACATCAGGCAAAAAACAAACAATGAGCTCACATGAAAACAAATAACTAAAGGTTTCCCCTGTTTCTGCTCACCTCCAAACAGTCTATCACAGCAAGTTGGTGCTGCTCAGCAATGTCTGGGCTTATTTTTATCAATCGACCAAGACCATCAATGCCCATGTACTTCAGATTGTGACTATCACTCTGCAAATAGTTTGCCCGGAATTTAGATACAATCATAAGGTTAACAAAATTTTCTGCATACATGTCAGGAAGACAACAAACCTTCAAAAACTTGGAGATAGCATCAGCAGCAGCTTCTAACAGCTTGGGATTAGGAAGTATACAAGAAATACATCGAATACACTCGTAAAGGATCGCATTTCCTATATTGGTAGAGGAGTCACACTTTCTGAACAAATCTCCAAGCACCATAGACATGATTTCACTCGCATTCTTATCACCACTACCCAGCAAGGCCATTATCTTCAGCAACTTGATCTATAAAACAAAAGACTTATCACCAGTTGCAAAAATTGAGACCAATAAGGGAAAATTAAAGCTAAGATACGAAACCTGGATGAAAGGTGCAGGCATTTGATGGTAATCGTAACTCTTTGGCAATCTTCTCTCAGTGACCTGTTTGAGAATACTGACGAAACTGCTGACCAAATCCTTGTAGGAACTAACATCTTCACTTATGAGATCAAACAACGGACAAAGAGTGGCACCCATAACACCAGGATCGTTATCACATAACCTCTTTCTGAAATTAGAAATCAAATGTGAAACCGAAGAAGGAGACTTGCGATGAAATCTATGCAAAGCCATAATAGCTTTCTTCCTCACAGCATCCTTTTGGTGATTAAGCAACTCCACAACCTGAGGCAAAACCGCCGGAATCGTCTCCTCATTAATCAACCTACAAATTGCATTAAGTGCCGCACAAACAACGAGATAGTTATCGGATCTGAGATCTTTCTGAATCGTGTTAACAATAAGGATAATAAGATCATGATCCTCATTGAGAAACAGCGTCACAGCTAAGTAACCAGTACGCTTGAGAAGAAGATTATCATCATGTGTCATCTTCACGGCGTGAATATAACCAAAAGAAGCGTCGTGGCCTAGCATCTCAATGTAAACGAGCCGTATAATGTACTCTTTCATCTTCCTCTTGGGAACATCTGGTTCCAACAATCTTCGTTTCAGTATATCGATCTCGCTTAACACGATCCGATCTTCCTCAGCTTTAGATCGTGCTTCACCGATTGATTTGACCAGATCGAGAAACTCCTTCGACTGACCAAATCCTCCTTGTGATCCCATCGCTAGCTCTCTTCCAATTGTCTTTAGCTGCTCCATCTTCTCTCACTCTCCCTAGCACCAGATTTTGAGCGGTGTTTTCTCCGACGATGACCGATTGATTTAACGACGAGACGGGATTGAACTAGGGCTTTTTCCGATGAGAAATCGGAAATTGGACCATGCGAAAGGAGATTGATTCTTCCGATGTCCCCGTGAGCGGTGGTTATGATTCTGATCCGTTGGAGTTCTCAGATCTGAGAGAGTGAAATTGAAGATGAGAAAAACGTGAAGAGAAGAGATTTTAGTAAACCAGAAAGAGTTTTGTGTGTTTGTTTGCTTTAGCTTCAATAGCCACACCAGGCGGTCCCCAATAGCCAAAACCAACACACGTGTAACAGTAAAATTTAGAGGTGATTAACCGGGATCCGGTTTTGTATTGGTTTGAGTTTTCTACGAAATTTTGTGTAGGTGACTTGGCATTTGGTTTTTTCGATTCGGTTTGGTATGAGTTTTTGTGGTATGAAAAGTACAGTATGTCCAAACTAAAACCGAAACTAGTTTGGTTCGGCTCCAAATGTTGAAATTTTGATTCGGTTTGAACTTGTTTAAAAGATTTACTAAATTGAAACTTAATCTTTTTTTTTGTTGGTTTATGTGATTTAATTATCGTCCACTGTATTGTTGGAGATAATTTTACCTGGTATCATATTGTTTTACTGATTACATAAGTACATAACTTTATATTAAAAACCCGAACTAGGTATCCAAGCGGGATAATATAGTTTACAAAATGAAAAAAAAAAATTAATTCTAAACGTACAGGTTAAACAATATGCCCAGAAGATTACTCCTTCACTCATTTGACCCGAAACGCTAATGCTTGTGAGGACGTTTTGGCAAAAAACGTTAGTGGTTCATCCACTTATTATGCGTATCTGAATGTTGTACCACCAAGTTGGTTAATAAACAACGTTATATTTCTACCAATTAACAGAAGTTCGTTTTATGGGGAAAAAAATATATATAACGACGAGGAATGTAAGAAATAGAAAACGAATTTAACATATTTTTTAGAGGAAAAAACGGCTGATTCTCCCACAAACTTAGTTACTCTTTGGTTTAATTATACACAAAACATTGACTTGTGTCTATAGCTATATAAACTCAAGTAACATTTGAATTTCTTACATGATCAATTCAAATCCGGTCAAAGCTATTAAATCGACAAACACTTTTATTGTTACATTAACAATATGCAAACTAGGATGTTTTGGATAATGACACAAAACGATGTTCAAGTTTAAAAAAGAAATCTTGAGAACAAATATTTAAATCACAGAGTCAAAACCTGACCTTTTAGACATCTTTGCAACATCAATCCCAGTAGAGCTGCACCATCATCTGCTATATAATAGCAAACAAATATATCGTCGGGAATGTATACCTAATTTTTTTTATAAAACGTCGTCGTTTTTCTTAGTAGTCCTTCTGACGTGACATTTTAGTCAACATACTTTAAAAAGAACAGTACAATGTTTGTCGATTTGATGGTTTTGATTGGATTTGGATTGTTCATGTAAAAATTTCAAATGTTAGTTGAGTTCATGTAGTTATATGCACGAGTCAAAATTATGTGTATAAATAAAGCAAATCAACTATGTTCGTGGAGGAATCGGCCGTTTATAACTCTCTTTTTTTTTTTGAACAAAATAGATAACTCATCTTGAATAGTCGAAAATATAAATTCATCTAGAATATTTGAAAACGTAGTCCATCCAACCAGTTCTTGGATAATGGTGACGCGGCAATGTTAAACATCGCTTATACTAACGCTTCCAATTCCACATGAAGAATAAAAAAGACCACGTTGCTGACTCCAAGCTCCATCAAAAGTACTAGCTATAGATAATCTAGCAGTAAGTCTCTTCATTTATACAATACCACCCCATACCAGAGAAAACCTTTGAAGCCTTTCAAAACCCACACATAAGGCATTTAATTCCCTTTTCAATGACGTTATTGGATTAAGACCCTCATGTTGATAATTTGGGCATCCACCCAAAGCTTTCCTCTCACCAACTACAAGAGATATTATCTTAGGCGGATCACGATCACGATTCCGAATCTGAATTAATTTTATATTATGCGTTTTCTATCAAAACTACATTAAGCAGGTATAAATCTTCTCCTTCATATCAACTCTACTTATTCTTCCAAAACACATAATTTAAATTTTCATAAATTTAGGGTGAGAGAAACGTATCATTACCAGATAGGATCGTTGACAAAACCAAACATGTCGAATTGATAGACATGTAATACATGGTTTACTGTTTCATTCTCTGCATCGAAACAAAAGAAAAAAATGTTTCACACTTAATGCTTATGCGATTTAATTTGGAGTTCACCCCAGACTATTGAAGCTACATGTTCGATAAAGTGTTTGAACTTCGACAATCTTTTAATTCACAAGCTTCTTTCTTCGACGTGGTTAAACTCGGACCCTACTGTCTGACATCAAAAGACTCCTTCACTATAGTAACAACATTCTCGTCAACTAGTAATCAGACTTTACTGTATATTTTCTAGACTTTTTAAAATGGCAACAACGACTGGCATATTTACTTCTTTTTTTTTTTTTTTTTTTCTGACAGTCTTACAGTCTTATTCATAGCTAAGCCCCAAATAATCGGGCCATATGGCTGATTTACAAATTTTAGAATCATATTTATTTTCCTTTGTTGTCAGGTTAATACATATGTAATATCTAAAACGCAATATCAAACTTTCTTTTAGTTTATTTTGAAACAGACAATACTTAATATATTTTTAAGTTTAAAATATGAGTATTTCCTGTAAAATTTAGTCACATGTTAAAAGCTTAGTTTGTTATTCTATTTCTTTCTCTGGAAATAGAATAAATTATCAGTTGTTAAAATAGAGAAAGAAGGATCAAATAATGCTTTGTAAATATGTGTGACTGTATACTCATAAATTATCAGTTGAAGCCAATATTGCTGAAAGTTCAAGAACTCTGTTAAGTATCATACCAAAAAAAAATCCTCTGGTAAGTATGTGACCAAAGAGACTAACAATAACTTCAAGAAATACGTTCTATTACAAGTTAATGTGAAAGATCAGACAGAGGCTAGAAACTACATGCACCAATGTCTTTTCACGGCCCTGCAAGGTTGAGGATTGAGCATATGATGATGAACCTGTTTACCACAACATAACATGATGAGAATTACTTAGGTCATGTTTTTTAGTGTTAGTGTTAGTTTCTCAAATATTGGTGTTTTTAATCTGCATATATCAGTGTTTGAATTCTTGACATCTATGGTAAGCTCATTGAGTAACAATGTCATTCAAATTTTCTGAATAAGAAGATACTGGTTTTTGTTAAAATAGGCATTTCGACAGACCATTATACGGCGGACTAGACTTCAAGTAATTGCAATGATTCTAAACACAAATCAACCACGATTGCAGCTCTTCGTTCTACAGTATATTTTCCAAGGAACTCTTTATCATATTTGGAGGGAGAGGAACGCTAGAAGACAATGGCAGAAAAGCACTTCTCGACTTCACTCACCAAGATGATTGACATGGATGTGAGGAATCGACTAAACACAATCAGACACAAGGGAGACTCAATATACAAAGATGGCTTGATATTTTGGTTTGAATCACTCACAAGGCGATAAAACACAAAAAAGGCTATTATCATTCCGATTTCTTATTCTATCACAACTACACTCTAGTTTCAGCACATGTAAAATACGATTTTTTTTTAGGTTTTGAATATAATTTTTTCATACAAAAAAAATAAAGGCATTTCTTTCAGATTTGTAGTTATGTGTTTCATAAAAGATTTGTGAATTGTTATGATATACTGGTTGTATTATAACTAGGTTTCTTATGGCCCAAGAAACCATTACTAACCCTTGAACCTTTTTTCTAAATTACGCTGAAATTGGTGTGGCCTAACGACGTTCTTAAACACGAAGAGTTTGGTGTGACGTCGTTTTTACCTTTAATCAGTTTTCTGAGAATTACTTTGATGATCAATCTCCATCAGCTAGCAACAATTAATATCGCCTTCAGTCTCTCTTTATCTCACTATCCTCGCCAAACACGTTTCGGCAGGGCTCAAAACTGAAAACGCTGTTTTCTAAACGCGGATTCTCAACGTTAGCTAGAGCCTAGTTTGATTGTCCCAAAAAACCAACATTTTCAAAAATGTTTTTGATAAATTAGCATTTGCAATTATACACGTTGATATGCGGATTAAAATATTAAATGCGAACGATGTCCTTTCATTATAAATTGCGTTCGTATTTGAATATAAAATAACAACATCTTGTATATATTTCTACATATTAAAAAATATGCAAACAAACATGTATCTATCTATACATATATAACATATATATTTAACAACAACAAAATTTAAATAATCATATTAGACTATAAACGCAGTCACTTAAAAATCATATTTCACAGTTTGCTCTAATATAATCTATTTTGGTCTATGAGGAAATGGACTAATTTAACTAAATGTGATCTCCAGTTAAATTAGGAAAGGTTTGGAACTTCTAGGTTACAAAAGAAAAAAGACAAAAAAACAATGGATATATCCATTTGATTATAAAGATTTTGCATTTCCATTTGATAAAATTTCTTTGCTTTCTACTTAATTTTCAAACTACTACACATTGTGGGTGTGACATTTGTCATGAGTCTCGACCTGTAATGATGGTTTGACTTTAAACGCAAACGCTCCGAGTATAGCGGCCAGCGTCGTAACGCACAGAATGCCAGACGCTGCGAACACACCGTCTTTCACAAGGTAACACTCACGTTTTAGCCACCCTTTGCCGTATCTCTGCTCTCTGTTCATGCTTGCACCAACGCTTATCAACGTAACCGCAACCGCAAAAGTAACCCTGTAATTAATTCATGTATATTACATAATTATGTAATTGCAAATTTAATCTGGCGACAACACTATAGATCACTAAATTACAAGCTATTTCAAACTTTTTTGTTTTTTATTCGTAAAATTTAATATAACAAGCATCTTAATTCTTACCAAGAAAACAACAGAAGAATAATACAAAACAGTGTCGTTCCGGTTTTGTCCGTTTTCAAGAAACCTCTACAGATCACAGCGTTTGCGACGATCTGAGCAACGGAAACACAGACCAAAGCAGCAAATCCTAACCGGAAAGCATGATTTTCGGGTAAATAACACGATTCTCCATTCCATTTCAGATCTTTTCCCTATTTAAAAAAAAAACGTAAAACTGTTAGCAAAACCTTAGTTCCAAATCATGTATTTTTTTTTTGTTGAAAATTTTCCTTATCATGTTCTTCGAATATAAAATGGATAACTTCAGCAACAAGTCAATTGAGAATTCGTTTACCTTAGCCTTTTGAAACTCAGCCGAAAGGCACAGGAAGAACGCGGCGATACCAAAGAGAAAGATGAACATGAAAAAGAGAGAAAAATTGGGTTGCCCATTCCGGGTATCTTGTTCTTGAACCTCCATTGATTTGTTCTTAAATCCCCAGAGAGGGAAGACGAGATGACTTGAGACCTACTCCACAATTACAGAATATAACTATTTGTGTTTGCTTACGTATATATGTTTGTAAAGAGTGGATTTGTTCTTTGTTGTTATGGTTGGGTTGTTGGGTTCGTTGCTTTACTTTTGCGTTAACTAAGTATTTGTGTTTCTTTTTGAATCTTAAGAAGATGAAGAGAAGAAACTTTTGTGGGTCAGGCAGTTGGACTCTTTTCTCCTCTATCTTTTTTTTTTTTTTTTTTTTTCTATATATTATAAAGATTTTATACCCCCATCTTATCGAATTTTCTTTTTTGTGCCCCAGACAAAGACAAATTTTGTCAACATCATGACAATGTGGAAGACAATATATTAAATTGTTTCATAATTAATTTTTTTAAATAGTGATATATTTTCACCGGATGCGGTAAAACTTTATGATGTCGTATTCACAAAAGAACGAATGCATTTTTTTTTTTACTGTAACTAATACAATACGTAATGATCTTGTAATTTATATGATTTTGGTATATGTGCGATTTTTTATATGTTATATATACTTCTTTTAGTTTAGCAAAAAAATGGTAGTGAAATCAAAAATTTGAGTGGAGAATAGAAAAAAAAGAATGAACAATTTTTTGGGTTTAAATGTGAAATTCATTTAAAAGAAGGGACGTTAACTTAAATAGCACAGAAAGAGGATATAATGATCCACATAGAACAAAATTTTTTTTAATTACTGTAATGTTTTTCATTTATCAGAATACCCAGAATACCCTTATAATCATTTGCTAACAAAAACGTAATAACCAAAGTGCCATTAATTTTTTTTGCCACGTCAGCGAAATATCTAACGTGGCATCATAACTGCGTACGTGTAATATATAAGTCGGGCGCAAAAAATTTCGCTGTAGTTATGGCTGAGTTATAAGACGGATGGCTGACTTATGTTAACGGCTGACTTATTAGATAAATCACGATTATATTGCTAATTGCATTAGACATGGCTGATTTATGGAATTGGCTGACTTATTGCTATGACATGGCTGATTTACAAACCACTGATTTATGTGGCGATTTAATGAAATAGCGGCTTACTTATGCGAGGTTATGGTGGTGACTTGTCATAAGTCAATTGAATCGAGGCGATTAACTGATAAGTCTGATTTTTATGGTGACTTAAGTAATTAACTGGTAATTGCTGTAATAGTATTCTTTGAGGGCTGGTTTATGCAATGTAGGAGCTGACTAATTTTTTTCAGCTGATTTAAATGTTGACATGGCCGATTTTATAAACTTTTATAATTACTTAAACAGATTGCCTGTTACGGCTAAGTTAGCAATTCGTTTAGTGGCTGATTTTCTATGGCTGATTTATGATTTCATTTGGTGGCATAGTTCCATGTCAGCAAAAACAAAAACCACATCAGATCTGAATCGCATAATTAGGTTGAGTCGCCGACAAAAATTAGTCCGCCGTCTTCAACCTTGTTCATCTGCTTCGAATAACATTCATCTCTTTCTTGTTATTCATCTCTTTCTTTCGATTGAATGGATTCCGTAATAATTGTTTCCGGGAATTGGGTTAAAAAAGATCGATATTCGTTTAATCCTGACAATAGAGGTTGCAGAGTTCTTCAAGTACAGGAACAAACATCATACGACAATCTTGAGCAGATGATAATGGAGGACTATGGGCTAGAGTCGCGGAGGTGTAAAATTCAGCTGAGCTACATGTTCTCTTATAAAACTATGAAAAAATTGTCTCAGGATACTCCTCCGGTTTATGTCTGCAATACTCGCCAGTTGCAAAGCTTTTTGAGCTTAATCAAAATCGATCCGCTACGTCTTTGTATGGAGGTTACAGATGATCATATTGGGTCGCCGGGAGAATTTAGCGAATTTAGCGAATATAAAGATATGGACAGTGAAGCTGTAAGCTACGAAGGAGGAGACGAATCTGAAGATGAGGAATTTGACACCAGATTTGACATCATTGACGACCCTGATGGTGCATCATCTGATGATGATAATTTTTGCCTATTAGGAAAGCCTGTTGAAGAAGATGAAAATTCACCTAATTTGCCTCCTAAGAAGAGACCCCATAATATTGCGAAGCACGATTTGAAAGGATCTGATGAGTTTCTAAAGTTGGAGATGTCTTCGCTAAATATTTCTGTCGGACAGCGATATGCCCGGAAAAAGGATCTTGTACTTCGCCTGAAACTTCTTACAGTGAGGGATCGATTCGATTTTGATGTGCCGGTATCCACTAAAGAAATGCTTATTGTCAAGTGTTGGATAAACGGATGTAGCTGGAGAGTTCGTGCTTCTACCAAAGGAAAATCCCCAGAATTCTATATTCGTGCCTACGATGAAGAACACACATGTTCTGTAACAGATCGTTCTAATCGATCCCGTCAAGCAACACCGGATATTTTATGAGCATTTTATAGAGATTTCCTTGGCGACATTGATCCATCAGTCAAACCCAGACATGTCGCAGTAGCCATTAGCAAGCAATTTGGAATCAAGGTAAATTTATGGTTCTGCTGATTTATTTGTATGACATGGCTGATTTATTAGTATGACCCGGCTGATTTATTTGTATGACATGGCTGATTTATTAGTATGATATGGCTGATTTATTTGTATGACATGGCTGATTTATTAGTATGACATGGCTGATTTATTTGTATGACATGGCTGATTTATTAGTATGACATGGCTGATTTATTAGTATGATATGGCTGATTTATTTATCTGACATGGCTGATTTATTTGTATGACATGGCTGATTTATTTGTATGACATGGCTGACTTAATTTGTATTCTGGCTGATTTCTGAATAGATGGATTATTGGAAGGCGCATAGGACGTTAGGCTTTGCAAGACGTATCGATACGCAAAATCTTGAGCAGGGGTATGAAGAGTTGCCGTCTTATCTATATATGATAAGAAGGGCAAATCCGGGAACAATTACGCGTCTCCAACTTGATGTAGAAGGGAGATTCAAGTATTTGTTCATTGCATTCGGTGCGAGCGTCAATGGGTTATCTTTTGTGCGCAAAGTAGTTGTTGTGGATGGTACATTTCTTCATGGAAAATATAAGGGAACACTTCTTACAACAGTAGCTCAAGATGGTAATTTTCAAATTTTTCCAATTGCTTTTGGTGTGGTCGACACCGAAAATGATGATTCTTGGGAATGGTTTTTGCACAACTGAAACTTGTGGTTCCGGATGAGAAAGGTGCAGCGATTATCTCCGATAGACATAACTAAGTTGGGAAAGCAATTGGGACTGTTTATCCGTTAGCGGCTCGTGGAATCTGCACGTACCATTTGTATAAGAACATCTTGGTACGGTTTAAAGGTGGAAACTTGTTTCGTTTGGTGAAGAAAGCTGCAAATTGTTACAGGATGGATGAATTCAATGCCGTTTTCGATGAGATTAGAACACTAAATCCTGATCTTCATGGCTACCTCCAGAGAGCCGATGTAGGAATGTGGACACGTGTTCATTTTCTGGGTGATAGATATAACATAACGACAACAAATATAGCGGAGTCGATGAACAAGGTGCTTTCAAAAGCTAGAGGTTTGCCAATTATTCGTCTCTTAGAGACGATAAGGTCAATGATGACGAGGTGGTTTGCCGAGCGAAGAGTAGATGCAAGTTCGATGAAAACGACGCTTACACGCGGTGTTGAGAAATTATTGGAGGTAAGTCAGCCATCACAATAGTATTATAAATCAGCCTTATAATTCCCTAAGTCAGCCGTCATTAATTTTATTTTCAGGACCGTGTCAGCGGTGCTAGACTTACAAAAGTACAAAATATTGATCATGTGCATACAGAAGTTACTTGCGGGACATCGTTGCATGTTGTTAATTTGAATGCCAGGAGATGCACGTGCCGTCGATTTAACATCGACAAAGTGCCATGCGTACATGCAGTCGCATCGGCCGAGCATAGGAACGTTTCTCGTATAACACTGTGTGACCCGTACTGTCGGAGGGATTATTTAGCTAATGCGTATGCTGGTTCAGTTATGCCTATGGATACGGCACTACCCGTACCTGAACGTGTAGCTAAACAAGTAAGCTTCCCACCAATTCCTCGTCAACAACCAGGAAGACCTAAGCTGTCACGATTTAAATCTTCTTTAGAAGTGGCGTTGACGAAGAAACGTCCTAGAAAGCAACACACGTGTTCTCTATGTAATCGGGTTGGACACAATGCAAAAACTTGTAAGTCAGCCGTAACCAAATTCCGAGATCAATAAGTCAGCTATACCCCTATTCCGAGATTAATAAGTCAGCTATACCCCAAATTCATCCAAGTTTTATTGTTTACACTTTGTTTTTTGTTTTTTACATTTTAATCTCATTGAGAGTTTAACGTGGTCTCTATTTTGAATTGTTTTACACTATGTATGTTCACACTTGTATATATATTTGTCGTATTTACACTTAGTATGTTGTAAGGTCTACATTTTGTACTATATATACTTTATACTTTACTGCTTTTGTCTGCTTATGTCACCTACTTACTATCTCCAGACAACTTTACTTACGCTTTTGCGTGAGTAACAATCTTCCGCTGTAACTGATTGATAACTCAGCCGTAACTCAGCCGTAACTGATTGATAACTCAGCCGTAACTGATTGATAACTCAGCCGTAACGCAGCCCCGTAACTCAGCCGTAACTGATTGATAACTCAGCCGTTACACATTGATAACTCAGCCGTAATAGATTAATAACTCAGCCATAACAGATTAAAATCGTGAAAGAGATGGCTATTGTTATTAATTAATAACTCTCATAGTTCCCTCTATATATACAATTAGCCATCTCTGTAACCCTACCCACGATTAGCCGTAATAAACCCTCGCTCCCTCTATAACAATAGCCATCTCTTTTACCCTGCACACAAAGACCAAACAAATTCCATCCAACTAATCAGCCATGGCAGGGGAGTTTGTTATTAAGAAGGATGTCCTAGTTGAAAGGGATTGGGAAGAGGAGGTTAAGAAAGCACGGGAAGAAATCTGTGCCCTTAAAAAGGAGCTTCATGGCGTGAAAGATGGGTTTGTTGATGTTCTGCATAAGGTGAAAGAGCAAATGGACAAGAAGAAGGAGGCGTTCGAGTTGGAGGTCAAGTTGGCGAAATTGAAGGGTAAGATATACGCCCTTCAAACAATTGTTGATAAACTGCATAACGACTCGGAGTACGAATCCTACCGCACCGATCTGGAGATAGAAACTGCGTTTCTTAGATCTCAGCTGCATCGCATGCATATTCCAGAAATCGAGTGGGAGAACCTTGGATTCCCGTTTATGCGTTGAACCTTGTTGCGTCTGTGTTAACCCTTGTTTGATTGGTTTTTCCTTTGTTGTTTGAACCTTCGATTTTCCTTTGTTTCAATGAACCTTCGATTTCCTTCGATTTCCATTAATAATTAATAACTCAGCCGTAACAGATTAATAAGTCAGTCGTAATACATTAATAAATCAGCCGTAACAGGTTACTAACTTAGCCGTAATACGCTAGATAACCCTGTCGTAATAAACTGAGTTAAATAGTCTGGTTTTTCCTTTCTTTGTTTGAATGAACCTTCGATTTCCTTTGTTTTCATTGATCTGTTCGTAATAAGCCGTAACACATTAGTAATTACAAAAATCAGACAACTAAATTGTTAAATCAGCCATTAACGTAAGTAATTACAAAAAATATTCTATAAACTGAGTTAAATAGTCTGGTGCTTCGGTTAGGATATCCGCTGCCATCTTTTCTCGTAAATGTTGAATATTTCGGTCACTTAGGCCTTCGAAAGTAACGCCAAGTGCTAGACATTCAACGAATTTCAGCGAATACACGCCACAATCACCTGGATTTTCGTTTTGGGGGACGTTCTTTTTGACCCTTCTACAGCTGAACTGCTTCATGCTGATCTTACGCACGTCGGGTGGTACAATTTCATTCAGCAGACAGGGTGTCATCCGCGTAAATGGCCGTAATACATCTAGCAACCTCTTGTCTGACAGTGGGGTTGCTGCTCCCATTATACTGTCGTAAATATCTATTTTTTCTTTTTTCAAATCGATATCTAGGGTTACCCAGTGATCGCCACCGACGTTGACTACAAGGTAGAGGATGTCAACATCGTGATACCACCTCTTGAATGTCGGCGTATCTTCAGGCGCCAATCCATTCGCCAGTTTAATCCACCCATCAGAGAATTTAAATTTCTTTGGATTTATTTTGAACTGCTTATAATCTTCTACCCAAAGAGAGACAGACCAGTTGTCAATAAAAGCAATTCGATCAGTGTGGAACGGGGTTGGAGGGATAGACGATCGTATCCTCAGGATTCTCATGAAAGCAGTTATGTGCTGAAAAAAAAATTAAGTCAAAATAAGTCAGCCATCAAGTTAATAAATCAACCATCAAGTATAATAAATCAGCCGTCACACATATAATAAATCAGCCGTCACACATATAATAAATCAGCCGTGAAGTATAATAAAATCAGCTTAACACTATAAATAACTTACATCGTCGCCTAACCATCCATACTTAGTGTCAGGCCAAGCCGCTCTTGGGGTAATGAGAACCCTGTAGAAATAAATCTCTGATGGCACATCTGGTGGCTTTACATCAAGTGGAAATTGCCTGACATAAAATACGAAATATTTAGTAGTCAAGCTATTTCATAATTCAGCGACCATATGAAATTAGTAACCTACTCATAAGGACGCAGGTGGCTAGTAAGCGCCTCCATTCTCAATGGATCAACCGGTTTTAGTGGATCGTATATTGCTTTTGAAGGGACGAGATCCTTCCTCCTACAAGTCAATCTACTGTTTCCCACAGCCGGATACGGTGGTGGTGGAGGATACGATTTCTTCGACGGAAAACCAACTTCACCTACTTTTTGAATAGCAGACGTTAAGACGTCGAATGTAGCAGATAGTTTTGCGTTCTGTATTTTTTCCTCCTCAGTCTCCTCCTCCTCAGACAACAACTTGTTATCTTTACTCCGTACTTTCTCGGTTATGTCAACTAAGTCAGATCCTTCTGCTTGTTGTGGTTGGGGTTGCTGGACATTACCCTCAATATCACTTGTATCTATCAAGTGCAGAATCACTACACCTTTGTTGCAATCATCTCTCGACTTGATAACAATCTTCCGCACTGCATCCACCTTCTTGACTTCATTTTTGACAGTCGTTTTCTTTTTCTTCTCTTGCTTTTTCTTTTTATTATCAACCTTATCTGCCGCCGCCACCGACTCTTGATGAACAAAATCGGAGTCTATATCGTCATGCTTCAAAGACGACAGACGCGGGTTCTGCTTCTGGATCTGTAAGGAAGGAAAAAAAAGTTAGCTAACTCAGCCATAATAAGATAGATAACTCAGCCGTAACAAATTAATAACTCAGCCAAATATTAATAAATCAGCCATAATAATAAGAAAGACAACTCAGCCGTAACAAATTAATAAGTCAGCCGTAATAAAATAGATAACTCAGCCTTCAAAAGATAGATAACTTAACATACCAGACTCGTATACTCTTCAACGGGTTCGAGACTTATCGTGTTGTCATCTCCAGGTGATGGCTGATACTGTTTCCGGGTTTTCAACTCCTTTAGCTCTGTTTCTAGCAGAGAAACTCTATTTTCAATAAAAGTTTTGAACTCCTCATAATTCTCCCGGAATTTTACCACCATCCTATCTTCTATGCCACCAACCAGGCCGTTAATGCTACTTTCCATGGCCTCAAATTTATGGTAGAGTCCCACGATCAAACCAAGCTCTTTGGAGTCTTTTATCAAACCCTACAATCAAATAGCGATATGTCAACACTTAACACTTAAATCACAATAGAATTTAGGTAAACAATAAAATACTGAGAAGTCAGCCTTACCACTGCTTTATCCCCACTGTCATCAACATTGTTCCCAACATCACCATCGCTACTGCCTTTCTTTCCCTTATGCTTTTTCTTTGGGGGTTCGACATCATCGACGCTCTTAGCTTTATGCTCCTTAGTTTGGACCGATACTCTCTTAGCTTTATGCTCCTTAGATTGGACGGATACTTGAGCTTTTCTATCATCCCAAAAGCGTTCATCATAAGTACCATCCAAAATGTCGCATATTAACCGATGAAGTTCAGAGTCGTTATCTTGAGAACCCCAATCAGGATAAATTTCAGCAATAGGCTTGATAACCATCTTCCTCACTCGCACCTATAATCAACAACAAGTAAGGTAAGTCAGCCATGAATAAAATAATTTAAGTCAGCCGTTAAATATATAAGTCAGCCGTGAAGGAAGCTAAGTCAGCCGTGAAGTAAGATAAGTCAGCCGTCAAGTAATCCAAATCAGCCATGAATTAAGTCAGCTGTTAAATATATAAGTCAGCCGTGAAGTAAGCTAAGTCAGCCGTGAAGTAAGCTAAGTCAGCCATGAATATAAGTAAGCTAAGTCAGTTGATTAGGATAAGTCAGCCAAGTATAGTTAGCTGCAAAGTAAGATAAACAGTACCTGCCCATGCGTGGCAATCTCTTCAGCAATAATACTCTCGATTGTTCTACGAGTACGTTTTCCACCCCAACGAAGGAATGAAATTTCAGTAGGAGTTGTTAATCTCCCTAGAACCTCCCCAAAAACAGTCACTGATTCATAGGCCCAAAATTGTAACGCGTGGACCCATCCATTCACCGTGTATGAATTTCCTTCGTACCCGACCTTCTTAACTCCTTCTATTAGAGCCTTAAACTCCACTCTTCCCCACGGGTAACTATCAACGTCTTCAATCCTGAAGACTCTTTTTGCACTTTCCATAGGCAATCGAGAATTATGAGGTAAGCCGTGTATACCCATGTGGAGAATACACAACAACCCAAACTGCACCCGCTGCAATAATTCCCAACCACGACACTTTCCGAATACACGAGCAAGTTCATCATATTTCGGACCACCAGTAGCGCCTGTCGGAACACCCAACAAATCCCACATCGGACGATAGTCAGCTTCACAGTTTTCGTCAGGGTATGCACATGATTCTAAACCCGTAATTTCTGTAAACTCGTGAAGGCTGAATCTTATTGGTTGCCCCCCGACCAATGACCAAATATCATGTACGCTTGATATCCTTAACTGTCGCGTAAGTAAATAATGTACAGTCTTTGCTGACCATACGTAGTCGGAGTCCACCAGCTTGGGAATGATTCCAACTCTTGTTTCCTTTATTGCTTCCCACGCATCAATCCCTATTGCTTCTCTGACGCGTGCGAAATTGCCCATCTGACAATTATGATTCAAGCTTCTGGACATCATAGGAGATTTCCCATCTTCGTAAAGCGGGGACGGATATTTCTTTGAACCTTCCATCTAATCATAAATCAGCCAGTAAAATATAATAAGTCAGCCATTATAACACATAAGTCAGCCATAATAACTAATCAGCAAATTATAAGTCAGCCATCGAAACAACATAACTCAGCCATCAAAATTCCATAAGTCAGCCATCATTTATTTCATAACTCAGCCATCATTTATTTCATAAGTCAGCCATCATAATAATTTCATAAGCCATCATTAATTTCATAACTCAGCCACCATTAACTCAGCCATTATTTCGTAAATCACCCGTATGTCAATCATAAAACAGAAATCATGATCGAACTTCCCCGCCCACAATCCACCCTATTTGTTTCGAAAACTGTAGAAACGTGGAGAACTTACCGTAAAAAGAGTAAATATCTTAAGTCTTCAACGAAAACGAGACGAAGGCGAGCCGGAACACAGAAGACTGATGGCGAGGCGGAAGGCGACGGGGAGTATGGCGGCTACGATACGAAATTGATAGATTTTAAGAGAGTTTCCGTTTTTTGTTTGCTTTTACTAGAATATGAGAAATGAGACTGTTCGGTTTCCTCTAATAACGTTAACTGTTCAGAAAAAATTAAAAAAAAAAACCTAATTTAGGGAAGGACATAAAGGACATTTCATGAGGGTTAAGTATTATACTAGTAATATTGGAAAAATGTGTGTTATTCTAGTAATATGACAAGAAATGTGTGTTATTTAAGTTTTTTCCTCTTAAAAGAATTGTACATCTAGAAAGTGGAAAAAAGAAAAGAAAACAAAACAGAGCAAAGAGTTAAAACAGAGACAGTGTTATGAAAACAAAACAGAGCATAATCATCGGATTTCTTGCAACCGGTGATGCAAGTCTTTGAGCTTGGAATCATCTGAGTAATTTAAGGAGGTAATTCGATCCCTGATGACTTTTTCAATGGCTCGAATCACAAAAGCTGTAGGATGACCGTTGTTATGTATCCGTCCATTACGCTCGCGCCATAGATGATACACGGGAAGCTTGGAATACCATACGAAGTAGAGTTTTGTCTAGTAGCCGTAGGTTGGAAGATTTTAGAGGGTGGAGAGTTTTTGACCAGTCCGGCTTTAGCCTCCGTCCCAAGAGACGGTGAGAAAGCGCAGACCACACCGTGTATGGACATGCAAAAAATAAGTGATCTCTCGTTTCGTCGGGTTCGCCACAGAAAATACAAGGTTAATGGTGACCCCATACTCGCATTCTGGACCCCGTGGAGAGTCTATCTCTAACTCTAAGCCATACAATAAAAGAGTAGCGGGGAATTGCTTGTGGAAACCACACTGTCTTGTGCCAAGGCACCTTACCACGGGTAACGCGGATCTGGTTCCAAGTTTGTCTGGAAGAGAAACTTGACTTGAATGTATCCTGAGCATGTCGCCAGAAGGGAATGTCATCAACAACTGCAGCATTTGGAATCAGAACAGATTGGAGAGCAGATTTGATGGCACGGAGCTGCGGATGAAGACATCTTTGAATCTTCCAAGAATGTGTTCCAGCTGAATCTTTCAAGTCGTCAGCTTACCACATGATATGTTAAATATGTTCATATGTGAGTCTTGTTACTCTTTTTTTTTTTGGTAAGAGGAGCCTTGTTACTTTAACAATAAAGTTTGGCGCAAAAGTTACAGAAAAACAGTTGAATCCTTATCTGGTTGTAACATTATATCAAGAAACATAAAATAATTTTCTTGAGAGCTAGTTATCAAAAAAAAAAAAAAAAAAGTTCCTCGAGAGCTTGGCTACTCGAAACTAAACCCACATCTCGCTAGCTTAGTTTTGAGGATTTTAAATTCACGTTACTCTCTAGTCTCTTCCAAAGTCTCTTCTCTTGTACCGTTTCCTAGGAAAGGAATATAAAATTGTTTCGAGTGTCTACATTAAAAAACATGGCCGTACAAGAGAAGCAGTCGAACAAGGCACGATTCAAACAATAATATTTTCTTTAATTTTCTTAAATACATACAAATTGAGGCCTATAATTATTTTAACAAATATATATTTTAGCAAATCAAATATACATTTAGACGATCCTAAAAATCTAATTTCCTTGGCATATAATCAACACAATCAAATCTGGAGTTTATAGAAACAACCGACAAGAATACCTCAAGATCTTGACAAGTTGCACGTACGAGATCCACTCTCCTATTGAGTTTGAGTCTAGGAGGACCTAGACCTATGGTGACTCTTTTTACAAGCTGGGAGGGTACCTCTTTCAAATTGACTTGGGTTAGAGAAGCTTGAAGTCTCATTACTGTTTTCAAGAGTTTATGGAATCGTTGCTACGGGTAAGGAGAAGACAGGTTTAGGTGGAACCTGGAGATCCTCTAGATTCCCCTCTAACATTTCAATGACTTTGATCATTGGTGGACGATTAGATGGATTGGTTTGAATACACCATAGACCAACCAATACCATTTTCTTTGCAATTTTCTCTTCTTCTTCAGTTATATGATCTCCAAAAATACTCATGATGTCTCCCCTCTCAAAATCCTTATAAATCCAATCAGGAAAGTACATTGAACTATTGTTGGATCCAAAATTTTCAACCTTTTTTATAGTCCTTGCTCCAATCATCTCAAGAACCACCATCCCGTAACTATATACATCTGACTTATGCGAAATTCCTCCAAAATTCTTAAAAAACACTTCTGGGGCAATGTATCCTATCGTCCCTCTCGCATGTAGCATTGACATGATGCTCTCATTATTTTTGCAGAGCTTAGCAAGACCGAAATCTGAAATTTTGGGACAAAGATCTTTGTCCATGAGTATGTTTTGCGGCTTTATGTCGAAATGCACAATCCTTGATACACAACGATTGTGCAAATACTCTAGGCCGCGAGAGACACCTAACGCAATATCACATAACTTTTCCCATTCCATATTCGTTGACATATTCTCAGCAAGAAACTTGTCGAGGGATCCATTCGGCATAAACTCATATATTATAGCTCTCTTGCTCCTTTCATAACAGAATCCAAGTAGAGAAACAATATTAACATGAGAAGTTCTACTCATGCTAGCTACTTCATTGATGAACTCTTCTCCATTCCCCTCTGACTCCTTCAAGATTTTCACTGCAACATCCTGACAGCTATCAGGCAACTTTCCTTTGTAGACAGTTCCAAATCCTCCTCTCCCAAGAACATCCCCAAATGAGCTTGTCATCTTCTTGACTTTTGCGTAACTATATCGTCTCAACATTACAACCGCTTCAATGTTTTCGCCACTCCAATCACTCTTTCTCGCCTTCTTTGCTCTCACTATTATCGCGACCAAAATAATGATCATCACAACTGAAGCTGCTGATACTCCTGCAATAAGAGAAATATCCTTTAAACTTAGGTGTTATGAACATAAGAGTACTGACAAATGGATTGAGGGGTAGGGTACCAAGTATGAGTTTTAATTTCCAACCGTTGCCTTTTGTTTCAATCAAAGGTTTTGTTTCAATCAAAGGTTGGCTAAGCAACACTGGACCGCACACTTTAACATAAGTAGTACTCTGAACCGTTGGCATCCGGTACCCAGTAAAGAATGAACCGGGTTGTTTTTGCCAACAATTGCCTGACCCATCAGACATCGAGACAGAAGCAAGACAAGCAGAGCTACTAAGACAATTAGCTCTACAAGGTGAACTACCCGCAAAGAAACTTTCCGAGTTTGGATCGTTTTTGTATCTAAATAACCTTGTGTGACCCAAATCAAGCATGGTTGTGTTGCCAGAGCAATTACTTAGCTCCAATTTCCTCTTGCATCCCTTTCTTCTATCATTCACATCAACAAAATCAAAGTTGAGAGACGGGCACGAGCAAATCAGATTAGTATCGTTGTAACTACAAATCCCAAAGTTTCCACAACATCCATAAACAAGACACTGATCAACAGCAGACCAATGAGTCGTCACAGGGCCACTGTTTCTACTTGCAGAACTGTAAATTCTCAAATTCCCATTATCATCTAACTTCAAGAACCTAAACGTATCTAATACAGAGTTTGATACATAATAGAAAAAAGCAGTGTATTGAAGTTGTGGGTTGTAGCAGAAGGTTTGGGGGACGATCAAGATTAAAACATATGAAGCCACGTGTACAGTTGTCGTTTAGATAGTTACCTCTATTCTTTATAAAATGTATCTGGTACACAATTAGGGATTCATTCTGAAAAGTTGTAAAAAGTCTTCTTCCTCTTTGAGCTTACGAGCTTGGAATTCTCTGTAATGGTGTTTTGATTCAATAGTGTGAGAATCTTTTCTTCTCTTCTGGATTCTTTGCTTTGAATCTCTGTTTCTGTGCTTTTATTAGCATTGATTCGGATTGGAGTTTTGTTTTCTTGACGTGATTACAATTTCTCTTAACAAAGGTATCAGAGCACTATCGAAACCTTGGATCTATGGCGGAAACGCGAGCAACCAGTAAGAAAAATAAAGAGATTGCGTCGCAGGTGAGCGAATCGGAAGATAACTACGTAACTAGTGAAAGATTCGACGAGTTATCACAAAGAATGGGACAAATGATGCAACAAATGCAATTGCTGATAGATAATGGTCGTCTTGAACGAACGCAAGAACAGAGATGTTCAGAACAAGAGACCTCAAATTCGAGAGGGAGATATGACTACGAAGGGGGTCGCCGTGAAGGAGAACATAGGTATTTTTCAGAGGTAACAAGATTAGCTAAGATTGATTTTCCGAGGTTTGATGGGACCAGGGTGCGTGAATGGTTATTCAAGGTCTCTCAATTCTTCGAAATGGATAATACGGCTGATGAATATAAGGTAAAACTTGCCTTTATTCACTTTGATGGTGTAGCGGCTAGTTGGCACCATACCTTAACTCAAACACCAATGGGGAGGTGTTTATTACTGAACTGGGAAGAGTATAAGGCTGCGTTGATAGATAGATTCTGTGATGTGTTAGACGATCCAATCGCAGAACTAAAGCAGTTACAGGAAACGAATGGTATTGCGGAGTATCACGAAAAATTTGAACAGATAAAGACAAGAGTAGAAATGTCAGAACAATATCTGGTTAGTGCTTACTTGGCAGGCTTAAGAATGGAAATGCAGATGCATATTAGGATGCATAATCCTACTACTGTAAGGCGTTGTTTAATGCTTGGACGATTGTATGAACAAGCACATCCCAGAAAATCGGTGAGTTGGTCTAAAGAGAAAAATAACCAGATTAATACACCATCTAAAGGAATTCTAGGCAGCAAGGGAAATGAGAAGGGGTGGAGTGCACCAGCCTTACCAAAGAAGTTTATATCTTCTCAGGAGATGAATGAAAGGATGGCTAAGGGTTTATGTTTCTATTGTGATGAAAAACACTCTAAGGAACATGCATTGCTACATAAACCAAAGCGACTGTATATGATTGATGTAGAAGATGGGGAAAGTGAAGAAGGGCCTGAGTTGTGTCAGAATGAACAGGCAGGGGCAGAAGAGGAAGCTGATATGGCACAAATCTCAGTGAATGCAGTATCGGGAGTGGCTGGTTACAGAACGATGAAGGTGAAAGGTACACACAATAAAAACAACATATTCATACTCATTGATTCTGGTTCTACTCACAATTTCATAGATCCTCGAGTTGCAAAGAAATTAGGTTGTAAACTGCAAGATGCTGGTTTTGCAAAAGTAAGAGTAGCAGATGGGAATAAGATAGCAGCACATGCTAGAATTGAAAAGTTTCAGTGGACTTTGCAAAATGAAACTTTTGTTGATGACTTCATGGTCATTCCTCTTGGTGGATGTGATGTAGTGTTAGGAATTCAGTGGTTGGAGGCGTTGGGTCCTATTACTTGGAACTTTAGGGAGTTGGTGATGGAGTTCAAAATTAATCACAGAAGAGTGGTATTGTATGGGATGAAAGAGGGATCTATTAAAGAAGTTAAGGCAAAAAAGATCAAAAACGATACAGAGTCTATACATCTGGCAATGATTTCTGTGGTAGAAGATGAAGAAGTTGCGGAAACGAGCTTGAGTTCTGTAGAAGGGAATAAGGAAAAATCTGAAAATGACAGTCAAGTGGAGAAGCTGCTTGATAAGTATGGAGATGTGTTTGAAGAGCCTAAGTCGCTGCCTCCTTTTAGAGAGAATCATAATAACAAAATTACTCTGTTGCAAGATTCTAATCCAGTTAATCATAGACCGTACAGATATGCTATACAACAGAAAAATGAGATAGAGAAGATGGTGAAGGAGTTGCTTGATCAGGGCACCATACAAGAAAGTTGTAGTGCATATGCATCCCCAGTGGTATTGGTGAAGAAAAAAGATGGAAGCTGGAGACTTTGTGTTGATTATAGGAGCCTAAACGTAGTCACAGTGAAAGATAGGTATCCCATTCCACTCATTGAGGATTTGATGGATGAGTTGGGGGGGTCTAAGGTTTACTCAAAAATTGATCTTAGAGCCGGATATCATCAAGTCAGAATGCAACCTGAGGATGTCCATAAAACTGCTTTTAGAACTCATAGTGGACACTATGAATATGTAGTGATGCCCTTTGGATTGACCAATGCACCAGCTACATTTCAAAGCTTGATGAATTCAGTATTCAGAAGATTGTTGAGGAAAGGGGTACTGATTTTTTTTTGACGATATCTTGGTGTATAGTTGTTCAAGGCTGGAACATTTGCAGCATCTTACTGAGGTCTTTGAGTTGATGAGAGATAACAGTCTGTTTGCAAAAAGATCAAAGTGTGAATTTTTCATGGAGAAAGTGGAATACTTAGGGCATTATATCTCTGCTCAAGGTATTGCGACAGATCCAAGAAAGGTTAATGCGGTAGTAGATTGGCCAAATCCTAAGAATATTAAACAGCTCCGAGGGTTCTTGGGCCTAGCTGGATATTACAGGCGTTTTGTGAAGAATTATGGTACTATTGCAGCTCCGTTATCAGCATTGACCAAGAAGGATGGATTTCTATGGCCAGTCGAAGCAGAAGTGGCGTTCAAAAGGTTAAAAGATGCTTTAGTATCTGTCCCTGTTTTGGCCTTACCAAGATTTGATCAAGGTTTTGTGGTAGAAACTGATGCATGTGGGAATGGCATTGGAGCGGTGTTAATGTAGATGGGTCATCCACTAGCTTTTATAAGCAGACAATTGAAAGGAAAACAATTGCAATACTCCATCTATGAAAAAGAACTTCTAGCTGTGATCTTTGCTGTACAGAAGTGGAGACATTATTTGTTAAATGGACATTTTGTTATCAAAACAGATCAAAGAAGCTTGAAATATCTTTTGGAGCAGAGACTGAATACTCCCATTCAACAACAATGGATGCCTAAACTGTTGGAGTTTGATTATGAGATTCAGTATAAGCAAGGGAAAGAGAATGTGGTTGCAGATGCTCTTTCTAGAATGGAGGGTTCAGAAATTCTGCAAATGGCTATGACTGTGGAAGACTGTGATTTACTGACTAGCATCAAAGAAGCTTATAATGCTGATCAAGAGGTGCAACAAATCATACAACATGTTAAGGAACAACCAACAACTAAGAAGCATTACTTTTGGATGAATGGGTTGTTGAGAAGGAAAGGTAAAATAGTGGTCCCTGCTGCGGCTAATTTGAGACAAAAGGTGCTACAATGGTTACATGGATCGTGTTATGGGGGACATTCAGGTCGAGAGGTTACTTATCAGAGGATTAAAAGCTTGTTTTACTGGAGGGGGATGTTACAAGATATACAAAAGTTCATACGGTCTTGCAGCATTTGTCAGCAAAACAAGAATGACACTCAAGCTTATCCTGGATTGATTCAGCCTTTACCAATTCCGGAACAAGTCTGGAGTGACATTACTATGGATTTCATAGATGGACTGCCTCTCTCCTTTGGTAAGACAGTGATATTTGTGGTAGTGGATAGGCTAAGCAAGGCCGCACACTTCATGGCTTTAGCTCACCCCTATACGGCTATTACAGTAGCACATAAATTTTTGGATCAGGTATTTAGACTTCATGGATTTCCAAATTCAATCATAAGTGACAGAGATACAGTCTTTATGAGTGCATTTTGGCAAGAACTGTTTGCATTAAGTGGAGTGGCTCTTAAACCTTCAAGTGCTTATCATCCTCAAACGGATGAGCAGTCAGAAGTTGTGAATAGATGTTTAGAAACGTATTTGAGATGTATGTGTGGGGAAAGACCAGATCAGTGGAGTAAATGGTTGCCATTAGCCGAGTTTTGGTATAACACCAATTTCCATACAGCTATACAAACTACTCCTTTTGAAGCAGTCTATGGACAACCACCGCCTCAACATCTTTCATACCTGCCAGGAGAAGCCAAGGTAGCGACCGTTGCTAGGTGCTTACAAGATCGAGAGAATATGCTGATGTTACTTAAGTTTCATTTGATGAGAGCTCAAAACAGAATGTCAGTTTTTGCTAACCAACATAGGACAGAGAGGGTCTTGGAGATTGGAGACTATGTCTATGTGAAACTTCAACCGTATAGGCAACATTCTGTGGTAGAGAGGAGTACTCAGAAATTGGCACCAAAATTTTTTGGTCCTTACAAGATTATTGACAAATGTGGTCAAGTTGCTTATAAGGTGGAATTACCAGTGGGTTGCCAAATACATCCAGTGTTCCATGTGTCACAATTAAAGTTGAGAGTTGGACCAGTTTGTATTGCTACTGAGATGCCCACGGTGGTGTCTGATGTTCTTAATCATGAACCGGAAAGAGTTCTGCAGCGGAAGATGGTTCAACGCCAAGGAAGAGCGGCAACTATGGTTCTTGTTAAGTGGACAAATCAGTCAGCTGAGGAAGCTACCTGGGAACTTCTGTATGAACTACAGCGGAGGTTTCCAAATTTTCAATCTTGAGGACAAGATTGTTTAAGGGGGGAGCTTTGATACAGAGTTTGATACATAATAGAAAAAAGCAGTGTATTGAAGTTGTGGGTTGTAGCAGAAGGTTTGGGGGACGGTCAAGATTAAAACATATGAAGCCACGTGTACAGTTGTCGTTTAGATAGTTACCCCTATTCTTTATAAAATGTATCTGGTACACAATTAGGGATTCATTCTGAAAAGTTGTAAAAAGTCTTCTTCCTCTTTGAGCTTACGAGCTTGGAATTCTCTGTAATGGTGTTTTGATTCAATAGTGTGAGAATCTTTTCTTCTCTTCTGGATTCTTTGCTTTGAATCTCTGTTTCTGTGCTTTTATTAGCATTGATTCGGATTGGAGTTTTGTTTTCTTGACGTGATTACAATTTCTCTTAACAGTATCCCTATCACCGTAATCGCCATTGTAAACGATGTCGACTACGCCAGGAAGATTGGAGTCGAAGATCGACACAACTCCATTAGTCTGTAACTGTAAGCCTAAGCTAGGAGACGATAGATTCGAGCTAAAGGATGAATTGGATCCATAATTCCAATAAATTGCGCTACTGTTCCACCTAAGAGTAAGATTCCCACTTCTCTCTAACTGAAACGAGTAACGACTAGATCGGAGAACCTTACCGACGGTGAAATTCTGCGATTGGACGATCGTATCCGTCGGATTATCGAAGGACGACCAAACCGGAATGTTTTGGTTGTTGAGGAGAACAAGATTACCGGAATCTTCAATCGACGCGGAAGTAACACCGAGACGATCCGATCCCGAATCCCAGACGGTTGTGTTGGAGCCATTGATAAGGCGGAGAGAGCCGGAGGGGAGAAGTCGAAGAGATCCTCGAGAGTCAACGCTTCCTGCTGACCATATGGGAACGGTTCCGGCGAAAGAAACGGCGGCGAGAAAGGAATTAGGTGAAGAAGCTGGAACAAAGGAGACGGAGAAAGTGGAATTGGGAGACGGCCAATTCTGGCTGGAACCGGATGCGTAAAGAATGGAGCCGAGAGGTATGTTAGAGGATGAGAAAGGTAAGTGAAGAAGAAGGAGAAGAAGATGAAGAAGTTTAAGATATGGCGTCTTCTCCGCCATTGTTGTGATTGTGAATCTTCTCTCTCCTCTGTTAATCAAAATTTATCAGTGAAGACTGAAATGACTTTTGTTTTTCTTTAATTACTCTTAGATATTGTAATTCTCCAAAGTTGACATTTCAAATGAGCGTGTCATTATGAACTATGAGACTAGTCCTGCGGAGAAGGCGGGTACCCGGTTTTTTAAGTTAACGGGTATCTGGCTTTTCCAGCCGTTTTGATATTTTACCCATTCCATCTGGATAACTGTAAATTCTTCTTTGTATTTTGTATCCATTCAAACAATTGCCCGTCCAAAATATATATATTTGCAAGTAACTTGTCCAATTACTTAACCCGGTACTTGCAACTATCCATTTTTAAAAGCAGTTACTTGTAAATAACCGTCCAACAAGTATATGCCTTGTCGTTGTGCAGAAAATAAAATGGTCCAATAGAATCAGTTTGAGCCAATATGAAACGGGTAATTGCGGGTAACAAGTACGACTTAACAAGTAAAAACGGAACAAAGTATTAAAAAATTTTAACTTGTTCCGTACTTGCAAGTAGTTGCACAAACCACCCTGTTATCCAGCTTGATAAAAACAAGTACCCGCTTTTACAAGCTGTTACAGAGCAAATAGCGGGTACGAGACGGGTATCAAGTACTTCTACCCATGCCTATATGAGACTATGACATTATGAGAACCTTACCACTTTCAAGGGTATGGATAGATCGAAAGGAAAATAAAAACTCAGCAAATCAAATTTTTAGATGCTAATGAGGATAAATGATGCTTAGAGAATAAAATCTCCATTAAGCTTAATTTCATAAACACGATTTGAGTAGAGAAAAATTCGTAAATCCTGTTAAAACTGTTTGGGTCAGAATTTTGGGATTTTTTGGATAATTTAATTTGTTCGTCGTCGAAAAATATCAGCTTTTCATCATTTATCTTAAAAATCATTGAAATAATAAAACTCTGAAATCTTCTTACTACTATTTGGGGATACTTATTTGAAAATAACATTTCAATTCTAAAAAATTACATACAATGTCACTAGTCTTAAGAACTAACAAAAAACAATCATTAAAGGTAATGTTTTCTAAACACTTAATCTATTTATACTATTAAAAATAAAATCTTTACAATATCTATCTTATTATATAAAGTTGAACGTGTTTAATGTGAACGTGACACATGTCAAAGTGATAACTCATTAGATTTTGACACGTGTCATCATTAATTTAGATTGTGACACGTGTTTCTTTCTGGTAATGGTAATTTTCTATATAAAAAAAATAAAAAAATAATTAATTAAGATTTTTGTCAGTTTAAGCAAAAATGTCAATAGCAGAAATTTTAGTAATTATAGATATAGAATAAATAATTAATTAAAGTTTTTGTCAGTTTAAGCAAAAATGTCAATAGCAGAAATTTTAGTAATTTTGAACTTTCTGGTCATGGTAATTTTCTATATAAAAATGTAGAATAGATAATCAATAAAGATTTTTGTCAGTTTAAGTAAAAATGTTAATAGCAGAAAAATGAAAATAATAGAAAAGACAATTTACTGTTAATGTATCAGTCAGAAAAGACAATTATCAGTTTTAGCAAAATATTTAATATTTAATATTTAATATTTTACATCACAGTTATGTTAATTTTCCAAATTAATATTGTAGTAGTTTTGTTGTAAATACCAAAATATAGATTCTTAACAAATCATCTTCTCATTCATCTTTTAGCTTTTGTTATTCATCATATTAAATCAGAAAAATGAATTCAAGAGTTCTTCTTACCCTAGATCAATTAGAAAAAATCGTGTTTATCGTTGTACAATAGTATGTTTGCTTCAAAAATGAGAAGCAAAAAATATCAAAGCCCATAATATACTCATGGGAATAGAGTTATTATTGGTTGATGAAAAGGTAATAATTTGTTTTAACAAATCTTATTATATTTTTAATAAATGTTTTATATTAGTGTTTAATGTATTTTATTAAAATATTATTTTAAAATATGGTTTGTTAAGAGTCTTTATATTAGTGTTTAGTGTTTAATTTACTTTATTTTTGTCGAAAAT
The DNA here is from genome assembly GCA_026770425.1 of Boechera divaricarpa. Classification (NCBI taxonomy): domain Eukaryota; kingdom Viridiplantae; phylum Streptophyta; class Magnoliopsida; order Brassicales; family Brassicaceae; genus Boechera; species Boechera divaricarpa. Next base: position 9,151,435 of record CM049182.1, on the reverse strand, counting down.
ATTATTTTAAATATTTATTTAATTTCAAATTTATATGATTATTCACAGAAAATACAAATCAAGGTTTTAAGCATCATTATCTTCTTAAGATATTTGGCGATAAATCTATTTATAAAATATATTTTTTGATAAAATATATTTGCATATAACTATAGATAAAATATAATATAGTATTATTTTTCGATGCTATAGCACCGAGGGTATGAAACTAGTTTTCAATATTATTCAGAGTACACATAATTAATTGTTACTTTTAAAAATACATATTTGAAAATAAAATCTTCAAAAAATATATTTTCAATTTTATTCAAATTTTCTTAAATAAATTAGTGAAACAAAAATGTAATTTAAAAATTATTAAATTAATAATAACTAATTTAGAGGTTCCAATATAAATTAAAAATGAAATAATAAATAAAATTTTCAAATTTCCACTACAATATTACTATTTAAAATAATTTAAAAATCATATATTACATATCTAATACTTTTAATTGGGAATTACACATTACAAACAAACATTTAAATTGTAAACAATTACATATAATATTATTGATCTTAAAAATAAATAAGAAAAAATTATTAAAGGTAAAAATGTGTTAGTATTTTTATTTTTATTTTTATAGCTAAAATAATCTAATAAATCTTTCTTAACCACTCATATAACTAAACACAATTATGTAATTAAACCTTATTAAAAATTAGAAACAATTTACAATAATAAATCAACAAAATCTTTTGTTTTACAAACATAAAAGATATTAATTTAAAATTCAAAACATTCATGTAAAACCTTTTTTTGTAAATATTTGGAGAGTACAGTTATATAAATAACATTTAATTTGTTGAATGACAAATAATAACCTAATTCAAAATTATTATTTCAATATTAAAATCATTGCAATACTATAACCAAAAATTTAGAATAAAATTTAAATGTAAAAACTATCAACCGGAATATAATCTAGTGATACTAGTATAACTTTAAAGCAATCGTCTTAAAAGAAGAAACGCATTTGTAAACTCTAAGACGAATACGGAATACCGCTTTTGCTGCTTGCTACTCGCTAACATAATTCTCACATATATCCAAGAAAGGTGACGTGAGTAAACAAGTTACTTAATTAGAACGGTCTCACATGTCTACGTGATCCACAACAACCAAGCAATCAAGCAAGCTTCACTTAAACTATCAAGCATGTCTACATCATAGTTCCTTAGCCCACACAAAGTGGTGACTCGCTATGGTTTGTCAGTCGTTCCTGAGCTACAACATAACTATTTCCGCCCATGCTCACATACCAACATGCAAAACTATAACATACATTTTTCGGCTATATTCACAGACTAAGACCAACAGCACATCATCACATCAACCTATCATGCTTATCTACATATCAACATATCTTCACATTATATCATCATGCATATCATCATAGCATCACACCATATCATCATGCATATCATCGTATCATCACATCATCACAGCAACCTAATATTCTACAAATAGGAAAAATAAACAAGAAACTTAGGTGGGAGATGTGGATCCACCAGTCATGTCCTTGAAAAATCGGATGGACCTAGAACCGTTCTCTCCAAAACTCGAACACACGAGTTTCAATCTTATTAGAATCTCTTAAGAAGTTTTACACTCTTTTACTTGAATTTATACAACGCTCAAGAACACCCTCTTAGCTTGTTACTAAAACGATTTTTAACCCAAAAAAAAACAAAGACAATACTCCATTCTCTTTACCTATATCTCTCTTTTTGTTTACCGTGATATACACACATAACACTCAGAAAAAGCTCTCTCTTGTTTTTTTTTTCTCAACGGCTAACCCTAGCAAGCTCCCTCAAAACACCCCTTTAATATTCATAAAGTTTCTTCAAATCTTCTCGGGTCATTAAACGCAATCCTTAATTCACGTCAAATCTTCACACCATCTCGATCTTGGTATCTTCCAAATCTTCGATGAATATTTCCTTTGTATAATAGACTCAATCAATTATTGCATCCACGTCACCAACTCAGTAAGTCTCGTCGTCCACGTCAGCTGCTTATTTGCTGACTCTCCTGACTAGAACAGCTTGCATCTTGTTCCAGCAACATGTGCAGTTTCTCTCTGTAAAAAACTGCACTTACAACGGAGGAGACGAACAAATATAGGGTTTGGTTTGATTAGTATCATGCACAACTGAAAACCAAAACTAAAAAATCAGAGTAAACGGGCCTTGTGGGCCGAGACACAAATTGACCTCCTCCCTTCTTTTTTTTTAAGATAACCCAGCGACAATTTACCAGCAAATTTGAACACTTAATATAAGTTCTAATATTCTTCCACTCATATTAAGAGGACAGAGAGTATCAACACATCAAGAACACCAACTAGCACCGATCAACGCAGAAGAACATCAACAGTAGTTAATATATATATATATGTATATATTTTCTTAAAACAAAACAATGCATCAAACATAATATGTTCCTAAAGAATTCAGCTCAACTTTCCTTACCCCAATTGTGAACTCAACAATTCTGCATCTCTTTCAGCTTCTGTAAACACAACCATCTCTTCTATATCTTAGGTCTGAGCAGTTCCAAGAGCAGCTATACAGTGGTCTGTGTAGTTTTGTGGACTGCTAAAAAATAACCCAAGTTACTGATCTAATCTCCAAGAGTAATCTTCACACGCTCATACTTCAGAGGGTTAGAGAGTCCTTTTAAACTAGGAGCACAACTGACTACATAGCAATGCCAAGGCTAATATCAAGATCGACTGGATTATTGTCAAATCTTGCGTTTCAGCTTCTTACTGCTCCTTTCTGCTGTGGAGAAGTAGTTGAGATGATTTTTTTTTATTTGACATTTTTTATGATTGATTTTCTTTTCTTCTGGACTCCTCCCATGTATTGATGAACAAGATTTCTCCTTTGTTCCCTCGGGTTAGTGACAAGATTTCTCTTTTGTCCCCCGTGACTTAGATAAGCTCATGCTCCATCTTATGAAATGAAATGCTTTTTACTGCTCCTTTCTGCATTTCATCCCTTCTTTGGCATTCTACATACTGTTGTCAGTCATACTCTTTACTCCCTCACAGCTCCAGAGCATGAATGGTAGCTCTTTCTCAAAGTTCACAAATATCCAGAGATTTTTGCAGGTTAACAAACGTGTTAAAATCCAGGGGTTTAGTGAAAATATCAGCAAGCTGCAATTCAATAGGTACATGTTTTATCGATATTTGTTTTTCTTGAACTAATTCTCTTAAAAAATAATGCATAATATCAATGAGCTTGGTTCTAGAATGTGGTACAGGGTTCTTAGATATGTCAATTGCATTTTTATTGTCACACTCAATAAGTAAGGGTTCAAAGGAAGACATACCATAGTCAGCTTCCCACATGTAGCAATTTTTGCCAGTACGCACACCACACATAGTAGTGCGTTTTTGTCATCATTAGCCCAACACTTTGCTTTGTTAAAACTCACGGTTAACCCTTCATCACACAACTGACTCACACTGATCAAGTTTGCTGTCAAAACGTAATACACATTCGTGAGATTAGGTTTCTCTGCCTCTGTCAAATCTTTTTTTCCTTTAATTTTACCTTTTGCTCCTCCACCAAAGGTAACTTTGTTTTCTTTGATATTCGCGTAGTTGTTGAGATTGTCTTGACTACCAGTCATGTGTCTCGAGGCTCCACTGTCAAAGTACCATGGCTTTGTTTTCACTGTGTCAACCAAAGTGCAAGCAACATTGCAGTACAACTCTGATCTATCTACATAAACTTGTGATTCTCTTTTCTGATGTGGGTAGAATATCTTCCTTATCTAAGCAATTTTTATACTCTATCTGCATACTTGTAACAGTGTCTCTTGATGTGACCATATCGTCCACAGTAATAGCACTCATACCCACTTACATTTTTGTGGTAGTTATTTTGACGTTTCACAGAAGCAACTCTTGGATTATTCCAGCGTCTGATTTGACCCCTACCAAAAAAATATGACTTACCATGGGAGAATTTTTTTTTTTTTCTTAACTTCACCTCTATGATTACCAAGACCAGAATTCGTACTTTCAATCACATGATCTCTACCTGAGTTGTCTGACTTGTCACGGACGAACTTTGTCTTTCCACTGATTTCACCTCCATTATAACCAAGACCAAAGTTTGATTTACCTACCCTTTCAAATGCCAGAATACCTTCCAAGTCTTTTGTCCCACTGTTCAGCATGAGAAATTTTCTTTTTCGTTTCTGTCAGCTCATAGTAAGTTCTCTATTCTTCTCTACTTCGCCTGTCAATTCCTCTTTCAGCTTTTCATTTATGAGTCGATTATGAATGAGTTCCTTGTTCTTCTCCACCTCTCCTAACAGTTCCTCTTTCAGATTTTCATTTAACTCTTGAAGACTCAACTTTTCTTTCATCAGTAAAACTTTTTCTTTGCTGAGCAACAACCAATTGTCGTATAGGGCTCGAAACTCATAATCAACATCAATCTCCTTATCATCACCTGAATCTTCTTCATTTGATTCATCTTCACTTGATTCATCTTCAACCACTTCAAAGTCACTATCTGTAGTTTCTTCTTTTTCTTCTTTTGTGCTTCCCATGAACGCCACAAAACCCTTCACTTCATCATCAGATTCATCATCCTCTGAATTGCTATCACTTTCAGTGATGTAGGACTTATCTTTCCTGGATAAGCTACTTATATAATCTGATTTTGTGTGACCAACTTCGTTGCACTCAAAGCATTTGAGAAGTTTCTTCTTCTTGAAATTTGGACAATCAGTTTTTAGTGACCGTATCCTTGACACTCGTAGCATTTCACCTCATTTCTTTTTCTACCTCTGTCCTGTTTACTCCCTTGTCCGTTCACGAAGGTTCTGCTGCTTCCTTTATCAACCTTCTTCAATACGACTGAAGTTCTTTGTCATTAAGCTTAGTTGGTTTTCCAATTCCTGAATTTTAAGTTTGTCTTCAGAAACTGCAAGTGCTACTCCTCTCGACTCAAAACTCTTCACTGGTGCAATCTCCATTTCATGTGCTTGTAACATTCCCACAACTTCCTCAAACTCAATGGTATATGTATCCAGTGATGTACCCATGGCAGTTCTCTTGCTTTCAAACCTCGACGGAAGACATCTGAGAAGCTTTTTCACAAGTTTCTTGTCTTTGTATGTTTTTCCAAGATTTTTACTCTCACTAGCAATTGCACTGAGTTTTCCACTGAATTCTTCACTTGATTCTGTTTCTTCCACGGTGAGATTCTCAAACTTCGGCGCAAGCATGTCAAGTTTAGACCTTTTCACGCTGGTTGTTCCTTCATATGCTTTTGCAAGATTGTCCCAAGCTTCTTTAGCAAATTAATAGTTTTGAATTTTTTTAAACTGATTTTCGTTGATAGAATTAAATATGGGTGAGAGTGCCTTTGAGTTAGCAGTTGCTTGATTTTTCTCGGTGTCAGTCCACTAATTCGTAGGTTTAGGAACGTCTTTCCCGTCTTCACCTCTCGCCACAAGAGGAGTCCATCCACTACTTACGTCCATCCAAGCCTCCACACTAATACCTTGTATGGTTGCTCTCATCTTCACTTTCCAGTGTCCATAACTCTCTTTTTCAGCATAATCTTCACCTTCCACAGGATCCTCACCTATTGTTAAGATACAACTTGGTTCAGATGTCCGCTCTGATACCAATTGAAAAATCGGATGGAGCTAGAACCGTTCTCTTCAAAACTCGAACACACGAGTTTCAATCTTATTAGAAATCTCTTAAGAAGTTTTACGCTCTCTTACTTGGATTTATACATTGCTCAAGAACACCCTCTTAGCTTGTTACCAAAACGATTTATAACCTAACAAAAAATAAAGACAATACTCGATTCTTTCTAGCTATTTCTCTCTTTTTGTTTACTGTGATACACACATAACACTCAGAAAAAGCTCTCTCTTGTTTTTTTTTTCTCAACGGCTAGCCCTAGCAAGCTCCTCAAAACACCCCTTTTATATTCATAGGGTTTCTTCAAATCTTCTAGGTCATTAAGCGTAATCCTTAATTCACGCCAAATCTTCACATCATCTCGATCGTGGTATCTTCCAAATCGTCGATGAATATTTCCTTTGTATAATAGACTCAATCAATTATTGTATCCACGTCACCAACTCAATAAGTCTCGCCATCCACGTCAGCTGCTTATTTGCTAATTCTCCGGACTAGAACAGCTTGCATGTTGTTCCAACAACATGTGCAGTTTTTCTCTGTCAAAAAATTGCACTTACAGTTCTCATCTTAGTTTTGATATCGGAGTGGGATCTTATGGTTTCGACGACTTGGTTCTCTTTTTGGCAAACTAGCGATTCTCTCTTTCTCCTTCTCTTCTCGGCCGCGATCCCTCTTCTCTCCACTTATTAGTGTATTCTCTTTGTTGAGATTCAATTTTTTCATTATCACTTTTTCTGAAAAAGCATATGATCGACATTCGTTATGTAGAAAGTTATGTAATCTAGCGGAAACTAAAACCAACTCTCCTTGTGTTTTAAAAGGGAAAAAAAGGCACAAACTTGAAAATTAAAACCGGAAACCAACTAATAGAAAAATAGAAAACAAAATAAATAATTCCTAACTTTTTTACACCGATCACCTGCTTTTGTTTTCAATTTTTCCTTTTTGGTTTCTTTTACAAGAATTATAAAATTTAAAATTATAAACATACGTATACATGGTTCTAATTTAATTGATATATAAATGATTAGTTGATCAACAAAGATGACGATTACAGTCCATCATCAAGATGATCAAATTCATCATCCCGCTGCTGTCTGTGTTCATCTCTGGCTTGGCCGAGCCTAATAAGCCTTCCGACATCCAAGGCTTATATAATCAGTGCCTTTGTCGTCGGGAAAGTATAAGAAGATATGTCAAAAAGAAGTTTTTTTTTGTTGCTAAAAATGTAATTGTTCATTAAAAATAAAAACTTTTAGGTTTTACATGAAGTATATAATCTATGGGATTTGGTCCCATGGCAAAAAAGATTTTCACTGCAACATCCTGACGGCTATCAGGCAACTTTCCTTTGTAGACAGTTCTAAATCTTCCTCTCCCAAGAACATCCGCAAATGAGCTTGTCATCTTCTTGACATTTGTGTAACTATATCGTCTCAACATTACAACCGCTTCAACGTTTTCGCCATTCCAATCACTCTTTCTCGCCTTCTTTGCTCTCACTATTATCACGATCAAAATAATGATCATCACAACTAAAGCTGATGATACTCCTGCAATAAGAGAAATATCCTTTAAACTTAGGTGTTATGAACATGAGAGTACTGTCAGATGGATTGAGGGGTAGGGTACCAAGTATGAGTTTTAATTTCCACATGTGTATTTTCGAGTTGTAACCGTCGCCTTTTGTTTCAACAGAAGGTTGGCTACGCAACACTGGACCGAACACTTTAACATAAGTAGTACTTGGCGTCTGTTACCCGGTAAAGAAGGCACCAAATTGTTCATGCCAACAAGTGCCTGAACCATCAGACATCGAGACAGAAGCAAGATAAAAAGAACTATATAGACAATTAGCTCGACAAGGCCAACCACCCGCAAAGAAAACTTCCAAGAACGGATCTTTTCGTATATAAATAACCTTGTGTCACTACAAGAAATAGGCTGATTTACGAGGACAGTATTCCTCTAAAATCTGTCGCAAATAGGCTATAGCGATCATTTAGCGACGAAACGAGTTTCCTCGCTATCAGGCGTCGTTACTGTTCAGATTCTCGATAAATCGTCGATAATATCGAGGAAATAGCAAGTAAAAATTTGCGAGGATCTTGCGAAGAATATTTTGCGAAGAATTAGAAAGGCAAATTTTGTGAGAAATTAGCGAGGAAAATATTTGCGAGGAATTAGCGGGGATATGATTTACGAGGAATTAGCGAGGATAATGTTTGCGAGGAAATAGCGAGGATATTATTTCGAGGAATTAGCGAGGATTGACGGAAAATAATATTTTTAAAATCTTTAAATTATGTTTTTCATTTTGTTTTTAATTAAATTAAACAAAACAAAAAATATTGAATAGAAACGAAATTATAATTCTAAACTGATCATATAAACCAAATTAAAATTCAAAGTACAATTGAAAATATTATAAACATTAAGTCTAAGTTCTACATCATATAAACATTAAACGAAAGAGAAATATAAAGATCATTAGTTCGCGGGAGGAGGGGGAAAGTGCTGGCTCACAATACCACTCAGATACTCCAAAGATGACTTGAGTTGCGCCATCTCTTCATCCTTCTGTGCCAATTTCTCGTTCACGAGTTGCATCTCTACATCCTTCTGCGCCAATCTCTCGTTCACGAGCGGTTCAACCATTTCGGGAACCTGATCGACATATGAAGAAGAGCTCCCAGCGGAGTACTGCGAGTCAAGAATTCTGCCTAAACCGCAAGCACGTCCCTTTTTACTTTTCGGCATTTCCTGCATGGAGATAAAATATAGTTAGATTTAGAGAAATATATATGAATGAAGAAATACTAATCTACAAAAGTCTTACTAACCTCAAGGACGAGACGGTTAATCTCATGTGGGGGCAGGTCAATAGAACATGAACCTGCGACACTCTCACCCTCAGAAAGTTGCGTTAACAGCTCAGATTTCTTCATCTCGACATTCTCGATAATCTCTGAAATCCGTTTGTCTTGGATTTGGCCGGTTTTCTTATTGGTGTGTGTAACACACATAAGAGTCAAGTGGTCTGGTGGTACACCACCGGCCTCCTCCGCCTACGAAAAAAAAAACAAAACCCAGTATGTAGTAACTTAAAAAGTAAGATACGAAAATAACATCTAAATATAATATATACCAGCTGCGCTGCACGAGCATCAAATGTCTGCGAACCGTTGTTATGAACGGCTACTCCGTATCCCCCACGTCTACTCAAACGGTTCTTTGAGTTCGTGTCGGAGACCTTGGTAACAGATGCTGAGCTCCAGTACCGTATGAATCCAATCCAAACATCCTCGTTTAGATCAGTCGGTTTTTCTTCTCCTCTTTTCCAACACTTCTTCCATTTGTGCATATGATTTTTGAAATGATCCTTGCATTGCGCATCGAACTCAGCTCTCACCATCTCCGTATGAGATTCATGCCAGTTGTACGATTGCTACAAAAAAATAATGAAAATGGTCATTGATTAGATTAAAACAAACATCATTTTCTTAATTAAATACTTACCGCAAAAGATGTAAACCATGATTCCTTCTCATCAGAAGGCATTTTCCTGTACGTCGGATATGGATTCGTGAGCTGTGTACGGAGCATGTTGTATATCGTTCTTTTGATGGCCTTACTATGTCGAAACCTTGTAAGATAGACACGTTAGTTTGATGTCAGTAGAATATAAAAACTTTATGAAAAAATTATATTAGAAATGGCTGTGTACCAATGTGTCCCAGGAGGTCTTCTAGGATGAAGGATCGGAAGTACTTCTCTTCCTGGCTGGCTGAGAAGCTGCCGAATGTTGATGTTCATACGAGCTTCGGAGTTCTGCGACTCCGGAACGGCAGAAGGATGTCCAGTAGACGTACTAGCAGCACCTTGTTGTGACCTAAAATTATTGTACGAAGACCTAGACAAATTAGAAAAAAAGTGTTAAAGTTTCAAATATCAATAAAACATAATTCCTAATCAAACACTAAAATTTGTAATCAAACACAATCATTTAATTAATAACTCCTAATGAATCACAAATCAAATACGAAGTCTTAATCATAAATTTATCAAACTAAAATTTTAGTGTAAATTTTATTAAATCCATAATAGTACACCAAAACACTATTTAAAATCCTTTTTATTCCTAACAAAATCTTAATTAACATAAAATAAATACATCAAATTAATCTAATTAAATCCATAAATAATTAAACTAATTACTAAATTTCCATCAAACAATCCTAACTACCGAAATAGCAAGTAAAACATAATCGAAATCAAACCCAAATCATAAATTTACACAATTTATCAAAATCTAATCACAAATTCTTATCTAATCACTAATCCAAAATTCCTAAATTCCTAATCAAACTCACATAATACAATTATAAACTCAAATATCCTAATCAAACCCTAATCAAACTCAATTATAAAATTCCAAAATTCCTAATCAAATTCCTAATCAAACACTAAATCAAATATCCTAACAATAATACAAACTTTAAATCTAACCTAATTGAAACTAACTTACATGGCGAGAGAGGTGAGGGCGAGCGAGAGAGACGGCGGGGCGGAGGCGCGGCGCTGGGTAGTCACGGCGGAGGCGACGTGACGAGAGAGGTGATGGCGAGCGAGAGAGACGGCGAGCGAGGTGAGATCCGGCGAGAGAGACGGCGCTAGATGTGTGTTCCGGCGAGAGAGACGGCGCTAGATGTGTGTTCCGGCGAGAGAGACGGCGAAATTTTTTTTTCCTCAAACGTTAAGCGGCTGAATGAACAAGAGGAGTATCGATTAGGTTTTATATTGTCTACCGACGAAACTATTCCTCGCTAATCTCTCGGAAATTAAGTTTTCCTATGAAAATCGTCGCTAAATAAAAAATATTATTCACCTTTCCTCGCTAATCTCTCGCTAAAAAATTTGCCTCTAAAATTCGTCGCTAAGTTTTATATATTTATTATTTTAGAATTATTATTTTCTTTTCAAAAACATATGATTTATAAAAATACTCTCATAATTTCACAAACATAAATGATTTACAATCATAAATTCGCACATATTATGATTTTTTATCAAAAAAAAAAAATTGAATTTATTAATTGTTTGAAATAATATATTATACATAATTGTATAAAATAATATAATTGTAAATCATATTAATATAATTGTAAATTATATTATTATTTTAGAATTATTATTTTCTTTTCAAAAACATATGATTTATAAAACTACTCTCATAATTTCACAAACATAAATGATTTACAATCGTAAATTCGCACTTATTAAGATTTAAAAAAAAAAAAAAAAATTTGAACGTTTAATCTGAAAAAATAAATAGGGACATATTAATCAAACAATTAATAAACTCATGTTTGGCATATAAAGCAAACAAGTATTAAACATAGTTATATAAACTAGAACGAAAATCACAAACTTTATAAAAATATAAAAAACTAATACATATATATGACAAATATCAATCCCACTAATCTTCTTCCGATGAATATGATTCTTCTGATGGTATTGCTTCAGAATCTTCCTCAAATTCGCCATGTTCCTCTTCCGAATCATCATAAATATCATTTTTCCCGTCTTCCGTTACGTCCATTTCTCTGTCCTCTACTACATCAGGTACATCAACGACAGGAATTTCGTCTTGTTGCATAGGCTCCTAATCAGAAATCCCTAACACCCTGTTTCTAGGAGTGATAGATGTTACAGTAATCCAAGGATCATTTCTATTCGTCAAACGCGGATACCCAATATAGCATAATTGGTCTGCCTGTGATGCGAGGATAAATGGATCGTACTTTTGTAATCTTTTCCTTGAATGTATGCTGGTAACTCCAAATTCATCATAACGAACACCCGTTCCGATTGTTGGGTCATACCAATCCGCTAAAAACATAACGCATCAAAGGTCGAGCATCCCAGGGTAATGAATTTCCAAAATTTCACGGAGAATGCCGAAGTATATAATGTCACCGGATTTTGAACATATACCGTAATCGCATGTTGCTCTTTTTTGCCCATCGCTCAGAATTTTGTAAGCATATCCCCGTGTACAGAACATCGGATATGACTTCGCAACAAAAATAGGCGTCAATGTAATCTCTTCTAACCAAGTTGGCATTTGGTGTCCTAATGATGCTTCATTTTTGACCTACAGCATACATAAAAAAATTTCATATAACATCTTAGACACATTTCGTAAGCTAAAAACTTAATATATGATTAGCAATGGTTAAATCCACTTACGAAATATGTGAGCCAATCTGAAAACTCTGTCTCTTTTAGTTGATTTAGTTCTTGCTCCGTGTAATTGGGATACGCCGTACGTATTTGGTTCATATATATCCTGTGATAATTGAATTGGTCTTATTAGTAGGTACGTAGATTAAATAGAAATAAGGAGAAGACAAAATTATTAAACTCATTATAATACTTACCTTCCAAAGGGAATAATCTCTTCGCAATTGGTGAGTATATACATATCGACGTGCCTATGTTCATCAAGTGTTAATCTCCTTCTAGTACTTTTACCGGATAGTCGCCCAACCTAAAATACGATGGTGGAAAAACACAATGTTAGTGAACATAAATTCATCTGTGTGTCCTGTTAAAAAAATTTAATTGATGTCTATTTTTTGTATTTAATTTACCTGGGTAAACAAGTTGGGAACAAAAACAGGGTACCTAGCTTTTTTCCCTTGATCATCGTGACGTGGAGGCCTTCGACTTCTAGTCTGAACTTGTGGGGGAAAATAATATTCAGAGAAATGCGACACCTCTTCATTGATGCTTTGTGCCACAATAGACCCTTCAACTCGACTTAAATTTTTGACCTTCTTCTTTAGGTGCAACATATATCGCTCAAATGGATACATCCAACGGTATTGAACTGGACCCCCAAGTAATGCTTCTTTCGGAAGATGCACAGGAAGATGTTCCATAACATCAAAAAATGAAGGTGGAAAAATCTTCTCTAGATAGCAGATAATTACCGGGATTTGCCTCTCTAAATGATGAAGACTGGCTCGCGTGAACGATCTTGTACAAAGATCACAGAAAAAGGCACCAATAGCTACACAACAAATTATTCATTATTAGACAGATTTTAATAATCTAAACCCGAAAATTAAAATTTACTAATTTTAGCAATACCTGCAAGTGATTTGTGGACGTTTTGTGGTAGTAGGTTAGCAAAAGCAAAAGGTAAGAGATGCTGTATTATAACATGACAATCATGACTTTTAAGTCCATAAAATTTTCCTTCCCCATAGTCAATACAGTGTCGGAGATTTGAGGCGTATCCGTCAGGAAATTTGACACTTTCACCAATCCATCTGAAGAATTCTTCTTTTCCTTTGGTAGACAAACAAAAATTTGGAGTAGGACCCTTGTTATTTTGACCGCCAACATGAAGATGAGACCTCGCACAAATATCTGGCAAATCAAGTCGGGATTTCAAATTATCCTTCGTTCTCCTTTGCACATTTAGAATTATATGAATTATGTTTTCAAAGAAATTCTTCTCAATGTGCATAACATCAAGGTTATGTCTTAACAGATGGTCTTTCCAATAAGGGAGTTCCCAAAATTTACTCTTCTTATGCCAGTTATGGTTGACACCACATCCATATATAGGCTCATGCCCATTCCCTCCACAAGTAACCGTCTTCTTTGCTCCAAATTCACTCAACTGGACCAACAAATGGTTTCCATCAATTTCAGGGGGAGGGCCATCAAATATTTTCTTATTTCTCCTAAACAAGGTGGTGCTCCGTCGATAAGGATGGTCACTAGGTAAAAACCTCCTATGACAATCAAACCAACACGACTTTCGACCATGTTTCAGTTGAAATGCATCGGTGTTGTCTAGACAATGCGGACACGCTAACCGACCGTGCGTAGACCAAACCAACAACATACCGTAGGCAGGAAAATCACTGATCGTCCACATAAGCACTGCTCGCATAACAAAGTTTTGCGAACACGATATGTCAAACGCTTGAACTCCATGTTCCCATAACATTTGCAGCTCATATATCAACGGTTGTAAGTATATATCAAGTGATCTCTTCGGATGATCAGGTCCAGGCACCAGAATAGACAAGAACAAGAACTCCCGTTTCATGCACAGAGATGGCGGTAAATTATAAGGTGTCACTATCACCGGCCACAAAGAATATTTCCTCCCGTGTTTCCCAAAAGGGCTAAATCCATCTGTTGACAACCCTAAATAAACGTTTCTGCTTTCCATAGCAAAATCCGGGTATAATTCTTGAAAATGTTTCCAAGCTCCAGCGTCAGATGGATGAGCAATTTATCCGTCACAGTTATGCTCTGCATGCCATCGCATGGATTCAGTCGTCCTTACAGACTGATATAACTTCTTCAATTTGTCAGTTATTGGCAGATACCACATTCTCTTAAATGGTACTTTACCTCCACTTCTTGTAGCCTCGTACCGTGGTTTCTGACAGAATCTACATGACAATCGATTAGAATCCTCTCTCCAAAATAACATACAATTGTCGATGCACACATCTATGACTTCATACGGTAAACCCAACCCAGCCACCAACTTCTGCGTCTCATAGTATGTGGATGCTGCAACATTATCTTCAGGCAAATACTCTTTAAAAAAATCAGCAATCGCATCGTCACAATTCTCAGATAAATTATAATTTGTTTTGATTGACATCAATCTTGTTGCAGCTGATAAAGGTGAATGGCCCTCCCTACATCCTGTATAGAGCGGCCGCTTTGCTGCATCTAACATATCAAAGAACCTTCTTGCCTCTAAGTTAGGCTCTTCTATTGAATTTTCTGCATGAACAGCACTACTTGGGATGGCTTCACGATAAACATCATTTACCATCTGAAATGTCCCTACATCCACTTCTACTTCCGGTATTAATTCGCCTACTCTATTTCCGGTAGATGTTCCACTAGTACTACCAAAATCTATCATCGACTCATTTTCACCATGAGCGTACCATATTTGTAACCAGCCATAAATCCGTTACTAACTAGATGGTTTCTAACTTGTGAAATAACTCTAAATCTATTATTGTGACATTTTGAACAGGGACAATAGAGTTTACCAGATTGCATTGTCAGTTCCTGGTTTGTTGCAAATTCCATGAATTGCCTTACTCCTTCCATAAACTCTTCCCGTAATTCGCCTGATTCTTGATCATATCGTGGAATATCCATCCAAGATCGAAAATATGCGTACCGTTGAGAGTCACTCATTTGTAAGCATTTTTTTTTTTTTTTTTTGCTAGAGAAAATCAGAATTTGATGAAATAATGTGTTACTCTCGTGTAAGGGATTTATAGAAATAGAAAACATATTTAGCGACGACTTAGCGAGGACTTTACTAGTTTCCTCGCAAAATCCTCGCAAACTTTTCTCGCTAAATCCTCGCTACTGTCACATTAGCGAGGATTTTCTGAGAATTGTAACGGCTATGTGATGTTATTCTGACTTGTTAGGGCCGAGTCAGGATTTAGCCGTTGTAAACTATTTACCTCGCAAACTCCTCGTAAACTATTTTTCTCGCTAAGTGGTCTCTAATAGTTGTCGTTAAATCCTCGGTAAACTGAAAATAGCAAGGATTTTCCGTGGCCTACAACGGCTAAATGCCTGAGCAAAAAAAAATTTGCGTTTAAAAAATCGGACCGTTGTCTTGCATCTTCTCGAAAAATCATCGCTAAATTTTCTCGCAAAGTCGTCGATATTTAGTACTATCGACGACTTTGTGAGAAAATATCTAGTTTCCTCGCAAATTTGTCGCAAATAACGTCTATTTTTTTTACAAAAATAATCTTATATAATTAATAATTTTATTAATATAGAAAAAAATATACACAATATTGGTTACAAATTAGTCATAGAGTTTAATTTTATTCATTACTTAAAAATAGGATTACACAAATATGAAAAACACATTAATTTATTGCAACACCATAAAAACACACTTAATAATTATAGATTTTAAGTTTTAAAATAAACAATGAATCAATTATCGATTTCGTCTTCTGAATCAGGAACGATCCAATTTTCTTCTGCATCCGGATCAATGCAATTTTCTTCAGTATCACTTGGACTTTGGGTTTCATGAGAATCGTATTCCGGTTGGATATAATTTTCTTCGTGTACAACTTGTCTACATTTGCAACCGTGATGTTTAAAAAATATTCTTTTCGCGAAAACCTACAAACACTAACCTGCAGTAATGAATGAAATTAAAGTTCATACGAAATAATTTTTTGATATTTTTTATATACATACCAAATTTAAACAGTTATATTAACTTACCTTTTGTAATACGAACACAGCTCCAACTTTTATGTCATTTCCATAAGTGGAGAAAACTTTATGATGAATGCTGGCACCAATAGTTCCAGTTGGATCCTTTAATGTGGTCATCATATCCCCTAACCCATTAGGTTCTAACGATTTTATCATTACGACAACCTACAAAAAAAAATAACCAAATTTTCCATAAAATGTGATATTAAATATTACGACTAATTAAGAAAATTAAAATATATTTTTTAACCTTATGAATCTTTCCCCAATTTTTTCCATCAAATATTTCCTTTATCGGGGTCCAAATAGGAAAATCTTTCGGAATTTGTTGTAACCTCGCTACAGGAAAATAATTATATTTAGTAATTTTATTTAAACATATATAAAAAATTCAAAAACATTTTAATTTTTTCTAACCTTCGTGATGAACATCTTTTATTGCGGTTATCCATGGTTCCACCTCAAAATCATTGTCCCCTCTATTGTCCTCCGCCGCAATGACGTTCATCACCTCCTGTGTAGGGAGTGATTCTCCGAGGTTATTAATTGTGGAAGGGTGTTTGTTCTTCTTCCTTCTAAGCGCCACTTGAATCTTTTGAGCCGGACCCGGAATTAAAGGACTTCCACCAGAACCTTCTCCGGGATATGTTGGTTGTTGTACACGCGACATCAGTTCTGAAAATTGTTCTTCCTCAGCAGCCCTCTCCGCATTCCAACCCGCTACAACAGTCTGGAGTTCGGACATCGTTAAGTCCACGTCTGGTATTTTTTCCGTATCAACTTCTTCGGACCAAGGAAAATTCGACATTATCGATAGAAATACAAGAAAATTTAGAAAGAAATTATTTAAGAAAATTTGGCTATTGCTATATCATTACTCAAACTCAAGAGAGTTGTATTTATAGGAAAACATATTTTTTTTCGACTATTTAGCGAGGGAAATGCATCCATATCACGGTCTCATTGTAACGGTCATATTTGCATCTGTTTTCATCGCTAATTCGACGGTATCTCACGAATAAGCGTCGCTAAATCCTCGGAAATTATTGACCATATTATTGGTTTAAAAGTCCTCGCAAATTAGCGAAAAATTAGCGAGCAAATACTAGCGACGAAACCAGTTTTCTTAAAATCTTCGGAAACGACGCAACGGTTACATACGTACCGACGTTTTCTCGAGACAAATTAGGGTTCCACGCTATTTTCTCGCAAATTTAAATTTTTTGCGACAATTTAGCGAGGAATGAGTGTTTCCTCGCTAAATTGTTTATATTTCTTCGCAAATTAGCGACAATTTGTTTTTCCTCTCAAAAGTCCTCGCTATCTGGCCATTTTCTTGTAGTGTGTAAGCCAAATCAAGCATGTTTGTGTTGCCAGAGCAATCACTTAGCTCCAATTTTCTCTTGCATTTCTTTCTTCTATCATTCACATCAACATGATCAAAGTTATAAGACGGACACATATTAGTTTCATGTATGTTAGTATGAAGTATAAGAGTCATAAAATACATATTAGATTATTATATAACATATTTAGTATTATAAATGTATGTAACGTTTCATTTTGTGTCTATTCACTTGTATAAATACGTTGTATATGTCTCAGTAATTAAGTGTGTGGTTTTTGAGATCGATTACATCACATCAATTGAGAGAGATTGAGTGTTACTCAAGAAACATCAAACACAACAACTTCAAAGAGACTTGAAAAACATAGTAAAATCTGTGTTGTCCGATCCTTAATAACTTTGAATGAGCAAAGCCCACCACAAGCAAATTGGATTGGTATCGTTGTAACTACAAATCCCAAAGTTTCCAAATATCCATAAACGAGACATTGGTCAGCAACAGCCGACCATTGAGGCACCACAGGGCCACTGTTTCTAGTCGCAGAATTGTAGATTCTCAAATTCCCATCATCGTCTAGCTTCAAGAACCTAAACGTATTCCCACTTTCGCTGAAATCGTCACTGTATACGGTTTCACTTCCGCCATGGAGAGCGGAATCGAAGATCGACAGAACTCCGCTAGTCTGTAAACCTAAGATCGGGGACGATAGGTTCGTGCTGGAGGATTTAAGCCCTTGATTCCAGTAAATTAGGCTATTGTTCAGTCGATGCGGAAACAACGCCGAGGTGATCTGTTCTGGAATCCCAGACGGTGGTGTTGGAGCCATTGATAAGACAGAGGGAGCCGGAGAGGAAAAGGCGAAGTGATTGTTGCTTCCTGCGGACCATATGGAAACGTTTCCAGCGAAAGAAACAGCGGCGACAAAGGAATCAGGGTAAGACGCTGGAACAAAGGTAACGGAGAAATTGAAATCGGGAGACGACCAAGACTGGTTGGAACCGGATGCGTAAAGGGCAGAGCCTACAGGTATGGTGCATGCTGAAAAAGGAAAGTGGAGGAGAAGGAGAAGCAGAAGAAGAGGAAGTAGTTTCGGATATACCGTCTCCATGATTGTTGTGATTGTGAAGCTTCTCTGTCTTTTAATTTGCCAATGAAGACTGAAATAACAATAATTTTTTTTTTTTTAACAATAAGTTTTTTTTTTGGGGTCATCAAATCAATAAGTTATTAGTATCTTTTTGACATCATAGACTCTCAGATATTTTTATTTTCCGAAGTTGACATTTCAAATGAGCATTATTGGCTTTGATTGGTTACAGTAGAAGAAAGTGGTTCAAATCGTAATGTTTATTTTGTAGCCAATCAAAGAGATACATATTTAATATTACAGTATTACAAAATATAGAGCATTACATTTTGTTTCTTGCAAAACTAATGATACAATTGTAATGCTACTATAATGGGTAGTACGAAACTAAATTTTTGGTACAAGAGTTATGAATTACTATTATCATTTTTCTAAAATTTGAATTTACATTTTATTTTCCTAAAAACTGAATTATCTTCTTTATTTTTTCAAAAAATTACCTATTATATTTTGATATTTTTTTAACATTAAAATGTTTATTTTCTTAAAAAATTTAATTATCTTTTAATATTTAAATGTGTTGGTGATTATTTTTTTGATAAATAAATTTGGAAATTTTACGTACTTTAGAAACTAATTTAGTAGCATATATTTTAAATAATAAATTATGATTTTTTCAATTAAATATCTTATTTTTGATTTTTTTAATGTTAATTATTTGTATTGTTACAGTGTTACTAAATCGGAACTCATGTTCGTATTATCATCTTGTACTGTACTTTTATCGCCACCTCGACGTTGAAGGCGCGGAAGCTCACGATGATGAAGTTGACGTGTAGTGTGGATCACTGGATTGTTGTCCACGTCAAGTTTAATTTAAAAGTTAATGGGTTTTGGTTTTTTATTATTAATTTATGTTTCAATGGGTTTTTGTCTTTTATGGCTTGCGGATTTTTTTTTTTTTAATTATATAGAGATTCTATCGAGAATATTTTTTTTAAGGATTTTGGGATTTTCTTTAGTGATTCTGAGGGTTCAGGGTTTTTCACAGTTTTTAGAAAATAATGTTTATGGTTGTACTATAATGAGGAGTATTGAAACGATCATGTTTTTAAGTTATTTTTAGTCTGCTTTGTATGTTGTTCGAGATAAACGCAATTATATGTGGAGTTACAGGATTTGCGTCCACGGATGTTGTTATTCCCTTTTTTCTACTACTAAAGATGAGCTGAAGTTTAATCCCTTTTGTCAAAACTGAAATTAATACCCGAGAAGTCTGTTGACATGATTTGTCGGTCCTCGACATGATATCTTCTATGACATAGATGTTCTGCTTTGTGATTGCATATTTTGCATTTCGCGTCTCACCTTTTTCGTGTGAGGGAATATTAGAGATAACTTGTGGAGTAAGACGTGCATGTATCTTGCGGACAAGTATTGTGAACTATCGAAATCCGTCTACAAAGTGAATCCCGAATGAAGTATTCTGTTGATCTCGATATTATTCTTAGCATTGTTCATTATATGTTAGAGTTGGATTAGAAAATTTCATTATGTGGGCTGTTAGTATTATGTTAACGTTATTACTATAACATACATATTTTTATATCAAAACAATTCAATAATAATATTCTATTTTATAATATTTGAAATTTTTTTAAAGAAAGATTGAGATAAATTTCGTTATTTTTAGCTTTATCTAGTTTTTCGTAATTTATACTTGACTGCATACATGACCTATATGGTTGAAAAAAAGGTGAGATTCTATTTTACGAAATTGCACAGCTAAAACATATCCAACATTTTTTTAATACCAGTTAATTCAAAAACTTGGATATAGAGATGATTAGTTGATCAACAAAGATATGATCATTATATAAAACCAATTTATTTGAAACCACATTGTCCATCATCAAGTAGAACAAATTCATCAATGATATGATTAAGCTGTTTATTAATCGTTTTTAGGAGTGCACTTTCGAGCGGTGGTGACCTTGACGGGTTTGGTCTTGAGGACAGGATTTCGCTCGAAAAAGTTGGTCGGTCGGAGCTCAAAGCCACCGGATAAAGTAGGCATCGTCGGGTAATCTTCCTGGCTAGGGACATGGTGGAAACCGACTGTATACCACATCACTATGTCTTTCTTGTCTATTTTCCTATTCCTGTCATATTCATTCAATTACATAATTTAACCTCTCCAGAAAAAAGTATATACATCAATTTTTTTCTTAAATACAAAACAATACAAAATTCTTTACATAGATACTGTAATATTCATAAAATTGGTATCTATATTAAAAAATACAGGTGTTTAAAGTTTTGTAAGTTTGAGACAACTTTATCTTTTCTTTTTCACCAAATTATTTATTTTAATCCAAAAAGATAACAAAATTATATTGTCATAGTCATTTCGGCACACGAAAAATAATTTACTAAGGTATCTTTTATTCTTATAATAAATAATATATACCCACTAATTGAATGAAACTTCAAGATTCTTTTTATCAGCTAATGTTTTAAGTGAACTTTGATAAATATATATGTTGACTTAAAGTTAATTAGTTATATAACTTTTCAGATTAAAGTTAATTATACGGTAAATTATTTTAATCATGCAACGGACGAAATATAATCAAATTTTAACAGAAATATAAAGTACCTTTGAGACCACACGGCCAACGTATCGTCGCCTTGGCTCCTGTCAGCGTACAAACCGCCTGCCCAAACCTCCGACCTGTTATATGGCGTGATCCACACGTTATAGTTCGTGAATGCAGCCCGAATCTGTGGGTAATCATCTTGAGCCAGAAGAGGGCCTGCAGCGGATCCATGAAGTAAACGGTATCCAACCTCATTACCATGCTTCGTTTTCCGGTTAGGGTTAACCACCACCAGCTCCTCCGCTTTCAACCCTAATTTCACCCGAGCCTCTGCCTCGGTCTTGGCCGTCTTTGGCCTCGTAGTCCAATAGCTTTTCCTTGGTGTGTTAACAGATTTTGGAGTCCTCTTGGTCACAAGTTCGTTACGGACAAAGGAATTGTTCGTACCATCAATGTCAAGATCAAGACGGAATGTCACGAAATGGTCGTGGTTAACACCGACGGTGTTGTCGGCGACAATTGTCCCGTGTATGTCTTCCTCTTTTTTTATTTCTGATGCGTGAATATATTCTACCGGTTTAACTTCTAGAACACCGGTTAAGCCGACCTGTTGGTATAAATAGAAATAGGGTTGAACATATTGTTTGAACCTAAACCATATTGCAACAGAATTTAGCTTTGTATCAATCGCTATTTTCTTCACATCTAGAAAAAATGAGAACCAAATCGAATATGTACTAATTTTTAGTTGAAATATGCATTAAAACAGAATTTAATATTATCTAATAATAAAATTTATATTTGTTTTTCTATCCAAACAAAACTGTATCAAACCAACCGAAATTTATCATACCGATCCAATTCTACAAATTAGTTGAGATAATATTATATGAACCCACGATTAAAAAAATAAAACATGAATCAAGCAAATCGAACATAATGATTCATTTTACGATTTGATTTGGTGTCATTGTTCCTTTTTTAAATCTGCTTTTTTGTCATCGTTCGAACTTGATTCACGTGATTCATGTTGGTGTTCATTTCAGATTAATAAATGAAACGTATATACTATATTATAGACAAAGTTGGAAAGAGACGGTTTTACCCCCATTTTGATGGAACCACTAGGCTTGAACTCATAATCAACTATGTAGTCATAGTTTCCCACGGTCGTCACAATCCGGGCTACAAGACTTACGTCCGGTCTAACCTCCGTAATCTGCATCATTATATTATAAACAATATAAATCATGTATTTTATCTTATTATATAAATAATTTTTGATAGCATAATTAACACCAAAATGATTTGTTACTTCTAAGTTTGGGATTTCAGCTTCCGTATGTCGCCACATGATATCTCCAGCATATTTTTCAAAAATGCACATAACATTTGGGATTTTTGCGGGAGTTCCATCTTGACCAGCAAAAATCCCGTCCATAAAAACTGCACCCGCTGGGCAATCAGTGTACGGCTCAAGAGACACGGCGCATTGACCGCAGCCGAAATCACCGCAATCAAGATAAGTAATAAAATACCAATCATCACTTGGTTCCATGTAAGGTATGAACATCTCTGACAAGTGACCTTTGTATAGGACTTGCCGGTATTTGTTTACGTCCATGTCGAAAATGGACGCGAGAGAGATGACGATACCCGCTCGAACGTCGAAGGATATGTGAAATTCCCAATTTGCCCATCTAGCCATCATCATATGTACGAAATTAGTAAGTGGGATGTATATATATATATATATATGTTTGCAGTTTACCTTCAACTTCAGATTTAATAGGAATCATCAATTTGCATGCATGTTTCTTTCACAATATATGTATATATGACGAACGCCTAGTTTGTACTGTGAACAAAAGATTTCAAAGATAAGACTTATATAGCAAGTTAAAATGCCATTATTAAAAAATACGAAATACAATCCGAAAAATCTATTTCACATACCCATCATAGATTGAAATAGTGTGTCCACCTTTAATTAGTTTTAGTGATAAAGAAATTTTACTATAACACCGTGAAAGTATTAAGAAATACATTGAGTATGGAATGAATGAAAAAAAAGAAAAAAAGAAACAAGAATATGATGCCAAATTTTGAAATGTAAAGTATCTGTGTGGGGATTGGAAGAATAATATTTTGTATTCACGAAAATGTTAGAACCACACATGAAAGGAAATAATGGAGTTCTTATAAATTTCCAAATAAAAAAAGATTTGGGCAGTCTTATGGGTCCTCTGCACACAGAACTTTCAACTATATATATATTATATATTCCGAAAAATATGGTCGGTGGAGTTGGATCAGAATAATTTAATTATTTTTTTGGTTAACCGGAAAAATCACAGACCAAAATTTAAACTAATCCTCAAAATCCATAGAATTCCGGGTTTTGTACCCACTGAAGACGTTTAAAAGTAATTTAGTTTAGCGATCTAGATATCTAGTTCAAGTTTCGATCTGGTTTCAAATATATTTTTGAAAAGCTTTATTTATAAAATTATCAAATACAATGTGCTCTATTTTGTAAAAGAAAAAGAAAAGAACTGGAGCAAAAAAATAAAATAAAAATAAAAAGCTGTTACTATATACACGGACACAGTTTGAAAATTTAATTACCATATTTAGCAAAATTTGATCTTTGAAAAGAAAAAAAAGGAGAAAGACCCATAATTGTTAATAATTTTTCTCTCAGAGACAGCTATTACTATTTGGACTGACAAACTTTTAAAATTTTAGTTTTCACATATAACATAATTTTTGTCTGCAAAACCTGACCTATAAGGCGTATGGAGCCAAAAATGAGGGATTGGGAGATAGCCATAAATTATTAATCAATTTTTTTTTTTTTTTTTTGAAAAAGTAAATTTTTTGGTTAATTTGTTATTCATCATTTTTTTATTAATTTTTTTTTTTGGTTAATTTGTTATTTATTTACCTCACGATGTGTCCATCGATCTTGAACCCAGGACCATCCGGCTGCAAAAGGACGGCGTTTCGAAGCGTCGGCCCAAACGGAGGGTTAAGCTTCGAGATACGGTACTCCGTTCCGTTAGCCTTCGGCATAGTAACTGTTAACCTGTCTTTAAACTCCGATACCTTCATCTCGTCAAGATTAACGATTATCGTCATTCCTTCAATAGGTCTAAGATACATATTAACGGTGCCGTCAAGATAAAACGGCATCAATCTGATAACTCTCTCTGTCTCGGCCTTCGTCTCACCGTACCATCCAATTGTTGACGTCGTGAATACGATCTCCGAAACGTTCAAGCCACGTCTAGCGACCGAGTCACGAAACGGCTTGAACTTGACAACAAGCTCGGTGGATGCTTCTTGCTCGTCGTTTGAGAGCATAGGGTAACCATTTCCTACGCGGATCTTGTCCGACACGATGGCTCGAGAGGGAAAGTCAACGACTATCTCTCGCGTCTTGCCGTTGTCTCGAGCAATGACGAACGCTTGACGTGGCGGTGGTTTGATGGTGTGCTTCGGTGATGAGTACCACGACAAGACTAGAGACTTGTCGGGTTCGTTAAGACCAACGTATTGGAAAGTGAACTTGTGGTTCGGACCAACGGGGTACGACTTGTTGATGATGGTTCGGACGAGTTTGAGTTCGGTCTCGGTTAAGGGATCAAATGGGTGACGCGGTGGAGTGAAGCTTGAGGATGAGATTACAATAGTGAAAGAGAAAAAGATGAGAATGGTGAAGTAAAGTGGAGCCATATTGTTCTTTGTGATGTGTTATTGTTTGATTTGATGGAAACTTTATAGGCAAAATACTTATGTGATGGGACTAAATCAATACTGAATAGAACTTTAATTTATTTCTTAATTTAAGTGTCAAATGTTAGAATGATATATTTTTAAAAACAGAGGGAGTATATTCTTTTTGCACGGGAGAAATAGACGTTTAAGTAGCTGAATTAAAGATGAGACCTCGATTAAACCATTCGGCGACAAAAATGATTAGGAGAATAGTATTTATTTTATATGGTGTTATAGTTCAATCTGTAATGATTTGTTATAGAGAAAAGAGCCAATATTATATACCATACTAATTTGCTTTGGACATTCAGAGCCATATTATACAGTGTAATCATTCATTTAAAGTCTAACACAAACTTAAAGACATGGAATAATCCGCTTAAACATTACATATCATATAACATATGATACGGTCTATCTTTGACTAATGCCGTATCTTATTCTTACCTAACGCAGAATTTACTAAATCCCAAATGCTATCTCCTCTTGACAAGTTTGCGTTTACAGTGTCAACAATAACGATGCTATAACAAATCACTAAGGTATATATATTGATTAATATTATAGAACTAATTATTCTATGATTTATGTTTGAAAAAATATGTGGTGCTTTGGACTGAAATTCTGGGAGACATGCATCAATACATGTCCGTTGCCTTTGAACTTTGAAGTTTTAAAAAAAAAAAACATGTGTTGCGGGCCGAATTTACTGGGCCGGTATATGGTTCATTTTGTTGGCGTCATAAGAGATCAAATGAGGAAAATATGAAAGTCATTATACATGTAACCTTATCGATAAACTGACTACTAAATCTGTAATGTAAATCATGCAATTCAGGTTTTTAGTTCTTTTCTAGCTAGGATCACTTTTATGTTTGTTCAATGGCACTTTGGTTTAAGTTCGAATTAAAAAACCGGTTTATTTCTCTTGTCTTCTTTACTCTTTTTTTCTATTTTGATTTCGATTTGCCTTGTTCGATTCACTCTCTACTCTCTAGGGTTTCGATTCGGATCAGGACTCGGATCCGTACTACATGGAAGCTCGTATAAGAGAGGACGGTATGAAGCTGGCACATACAACTCCAACGGAGAAGTCTAAGCAAGGTTAGCTCTTTCACCCTGCGTTTTCCTATCTTCTTTTACTCTCTCAGTTCTTGTCTTTCACTGGTTCTGATAAAATTCTAGATCTTCATTCCCTGATAAATGATTTGTATCAATAGGTTGTTGCCTATCTTCTTTTACTCTCTCAGTTATTAGCGATTTTCATTTGTATCGTTGTCATTTTTGGTCAGATCAGGTTCTTGCTCTTGAGTCTTGACCCGCAAAATTCCCATCCGTAAAAACTCCACCCTGCTGGATAATCACTGTACGGCTCAAGAGACACGGCGCATTGACCGCGGCCGAAATCGCCACAATCAAGGTAGGTAATGAAATACCAATCATCACTTGGGTCCATGTAACTTGTAAGGTATGAACATCTTCAACAAGTGGCCTTTGTATAGAACTTGCCGGTATATGTTCACGTCCATGTCGAAAATGAACGCAAGAGAGATTACGATACTGATTTTGGTTTACTTTTCATTACTACAAATATTGTATGTTCAAAACTTAAAAGAGTATCTTATTAGCCAATTTTCTCATATTATGCTACTGATATGACGAAAGTAAATGTCTAACTAAGCAACGAACCAGCATTCATGAGTTATAACTACAAAATAAAAACTTGATCGAAAAAATAATTAATTTATGTCTTTTTTTTTTATATTATCTAGTTTGTATGGATACACATGAATACATGATTATCTCTTGCAATCTATACAATTCCTCATACAAATCAAATAATGAATTATAAGCTAGTCATTAACCATTCTTGGGATCGGAGTGGAATTTAAAGTGGTGGTGATTTTGCTGGGGTTTGACTTTGAGGACAGGATTTTGCTCGAAAAAGTTGGCCGGCCGAAGTTCAAAGCCACTGGACAGAGTAGGCATCATCGGAAAATCTTTTTGGCATGGGACGTGGTGAAATCCGACGGTATACCACATCACTATATCTTTCTCTATTTCCCTATTCCTGTAGCATTCAGTTACATATATAGTTTTAGTCCCACAAAAAGAATATTTTTTAATTTGTCTTCAGAGGACAAAATAATATCAATTTTTTTATATGTAAAAGCTGTTAGATTGATTCTCTTAGATCTTAAATTCAAGTTGGTTATTCAAACCATGCAAGGAATGTAAAAGAATCAAATGTCGGCTAACGTGTCGTCGCCTTGGCTCGGATCGGCGTACAATCCGCTAGTCCAAACCTCTGATTTGTTATAAGGTGTGATCCACACGTTATAGTTGGTAAATGCTGCTCGAATCTGTGGGTAATCATCTTGAGTTAGAAGTGTGCCTGAAACCAGCCCAGGAAAGAAACGGTATCCAACCTCATTGACGTGCTTCGTTTTCTGATCAGGGTTAACTACCACAAACTCTTCGTCTTTTAGCCCTAGTTTCACCCGAGCCTCTGCCTCCATTTTCGCCGTCTTTTGCTTCGTTGTCTAGTAGCTTTTTCTCGGTGTGGTAACAGATTTCAGAGCCTTCTTGGTCACAAGTTCGGTACGGACAATTGTTTGTACCATCGATGTCAAGATCAAGACGGAATGTCACAAAATGGTCGTGGTTGACTCCGACGGTGTTGTCATTAACAATTGGCCCATGGATATCATCATCTTTAATTTCTGATGTGTGAATATATTCCACTCGTTTAACTTCCAAAACACCGGTTAAACCGACCTAAGTATTGTAAACAGTAATATTAGAACAAATCGATTTTGGGAATATTAAATATTTTATTAAGCCGTGTATTTTAAATGATTTTTTCTTTAGAAAGGAAAAATGAAGAAAGGTACTAAAATAATATATATATATACATTATTAAATAAAAATGTAATGTAAAATCGTTTTGTTAAAATTATTATCACAAACAATATTTTTCTGTGTATGTGTATCGGATTTGCATTTAAAACTTTCAACGGATATCTTATTATATAAAATTTAGTTTTTAAAGTTAGTCATTAACCCTCTATGAGAGGACTCTACGAGGACAAACCCTTTTGTCAATCCAAGACTATCCTGACCATATTTAATTTTATTGGTTGTTGTCCTACGGAAAAGCGTCAAATGAGCGGATTCTTCACCAGCTATCGTAGTGGCCAAACGCCTATCTTATGCTTTCTGATTAATTTCAAGCTCATGACATTATTCCCAAAGAGCAAATTCAACCGTTCGGAAGATCTAGAAAAACTTACCCGAATAATTTTTAGACGAGACATCTAAGTCTAACTATATATATTTCTTTTCATTATATTTCTAAGTTTTTTATATTTAAATTCTTTTATTTTAGTTCTACATAAACTAATTCAATTTTGTTTTCTCCCTGGGAAGCGGACATTTATGTGCAGTTCTGATACCGGTTCCTTTATTACATAAAATGTTAGCTTAATCTGATGATTAATCGACATTGATATGTTCTCATCTTAAACTCGTAAAAATTAAAATATCTACTATACTCTTCCATATAGTTAACAGTTCAGTTATTATTAATGTTTGTATTATATATTATATATTAACAATACAGAAGTGCTGTCTTAAAAACGTTACGGTCCGAAGCAGTATGTAAATAACAATAAATATAAGCATCCCAAACAATATATCGTTGGTACTTATGAACAAAAATAGAACTCATCCTTCTTTTAATTTATTCGTATTCATATCCACTCCATATAAAAAAACTGTTTGCATAAAGAGAAAAACAAAAGAAGGATCAGTACCAAGAACAGCAGTTTCTCAGACCAAATATGGGAACAGAGTCTTTTTTTCATGGAGCACCAGGTGGATCCTTGTGTCCGATGCCTTGGCTAGGACCTTGACCAGTGGGTCGGAATGCGGTTTGTTCAATGTTCTTGTATATATTGATCTTGAACCTTTCAAAATCATCCTTTGGGGGTGATGGTGACCACTCGATCGAACTTGGCAGACAAAACACTCTAGTTGGTTTTCGCGCAGCTGTTGTAGTTTCAAAATGCAGATGTAACACAAGCAAAAGGAGCACAAATAAGGATAAAGACACAATAGAACTATCACGGCTCACCATAATCAATAACTTAAAACTTAGAGAAAACACTATATCTAACAATTTAAATCTTAAAACTTATAGAATGTTAGAGGAAATAATTGAGTTTCTTCTCATTAACACAAGCGAGAAGGATGCTATTTAAGAAGGCTCCATGGGTGGATCCCACAAGTCCTATGTTTTATTTTGTATTTCCTCTTGTCTCGTTTAAAACTGTTATTCCATTAAAAGTAGTTGCTGTTCGAACATGGTTTTGTCAATTTGATGATATTTTGAAATAAGAAAAGAGCATATTCCCACTAATACTTGTCAAAAATGGCATCGATCTCGATATGACAACATTAAGTATTTCTTCTTTTAGTAAGTCATGAGTTATATATATCAGATGTATTATGAGTCTTTTAATCGAAAAAATGCTTTGTCCACTTAACCTGCCAGATGTTTTTGTTACGCTCTTTATAAGTGTACTTCTCCCTATCTATTGGCCAAAACTTTAAAGGCATGTTCACATATGTAAATTAAAAATACAAAGATACAACAAGCGGACATTAAATAATGAATAATAAAAATCCACCAAGTCACCATCAGTTACGTTCTTTTTCATTCAAGGAAACGTCCACCTCAAATGGCCTATTCGAGGAATCCTCACATAAAGATGAGAACAGATTCCACCAACTACTCGTATATAGTATATTAATGTGCACGGTGCGGTTAGTAACGAAAATAGTCGTAACGCATTTCTCTCGCAATTATTTTACATGTTATCATTCAGAGCCTAAAGTCACCATTCAAACATAAGTGATGAATTCCAGAGTAGTGGAATATTAAAAAAAAATGGTTAGTTTCCAAATTGTAAGAATAAGTTATTTAGGTAAATAATCATTACCAAATAACAAGAGGGTATTATTATGAACCCGATTCAATTCTTCTTCGTCTTTTTTTATTGGTTTAAGGGCCTTGGTCAAATATGTAGATATAAAACGCACCAATTGTATATATTTACCTCTCCAAAACTTTTTGTTATTGTCATAATTAATTTTCTCATTTTTTTTTTGTCAGTAAAATAGTGTTTCTCTATGTCCATTGAAAATTTGAAATATGTAGATTTGGAACTAATTAATCACGTCTTCCTTAAGTTATATATATATACACATTGAACCCTTTTACAATCCATATTCAAAACATGATGTTCTACAATTTACGGTTAGAATATTGAATCAATTACATGCACCTCAACGTTTTCTCTATTTCTCCTGCTTGCTCATCAAACACGTCATGCACGTACATGCCTTCGCAGTCAACAACGAAGGGGTCACGTAGCTTAACATTAAATGATGTTAAAAAAAAAAAAAGTAGCTGACATTTAACACCTGCATTAACATTGCCTTTGCGCAAAAAATAGGGGTTTAATTTCCAAATTCCAACTTCTTGACAGAAATATATACACTTTTATAACTTACCCAGTAACCTCAAAGTCGCAAACAGTCACACATTTAGAAATAAGCAACTTTGGACTAATTAAAGTCCAATCATAAATAGAGTAATCGATACTCACGAAGATGAAACTTTTGCTTTCATGCTGCGTATGAAACTAGTCATATGTTAAATTAAGTAATACCTGGTTAGTCAGGATTTCTATTCAGGATTTCTATTCTCAACCTAAAAATTACATGTTCATTCTTTACAAAAACATCCATTATCATTTATTATATAGTGATTAGTAAAGATACATCATATATAAATATAGTGATGGAACAAATAGGGTGAATGAAAATTTGAATGATATGCATTAATTTGTTTTCTAGCATTTCATTTTATTATTTCATACTTAATAGAAAATATTAAAGTGAGTTTGAAGATATTATTAATAGAATTAATTCGATTAAAGTGCTTACCTAATTAATTCTATCATTGATCCAACTATAGGTCACGCCTATTTCCTTTTTGTCTCCCACTAATTATTCCCTCAGCCAGGGTCTAAAGCATTGTTAGAATAATCCCAACTTGAATACGTACACCGAATAAGATTGTAGTAGTTGATCGGTAAAAATAATGGTTAAGGAGATTGTATTTTTTTGTATGCATATAATCGGGTACATCCCCTATTATATGTCAATGACATAGCATGTATTTTTAAACCCATTTTCAAAGTTTTGGGTGGAATATTTTCCGAGAAGCCTTTTGTGTGTGAGATATCATCATATATATCACGAGTGGTTTCCCTTAAAATGCTTCTGAATTATGCTTACCTTAAATTTGATAAAATATATCTACCACGATCGAGTTCTTTGAGGCAAAAAAAAAATCTGGTCTAGTATTCTTCCACATATTTTTATAAATTTAAAAAAATTCAAGACCAAAAGCTGGCCAATTTCCCGGACATGCGATCATTTTAACCATGTCTAGAGAGTTTTTGATAAAATGGGAGCAAAACCGGCCATTCCGCACCAAGGATCTTATAGCCTACATCAAAACTGTGTAAGTCGAGATGCAAAGCCGATAAACCTTGTCATATACACTTAAATCCGAGAAGAAGACACCCATGATCCATCCACCCTACATGTAAAGGTAGGTCGTATGACACTTTCATTGCTTAGAAACGGCTCAGGGCACACATCCTGATTTTCTTCTAACAGTATACAATGGAGTTTTTTTTTGGGGTTATACATTATGTTTAATTAATGCATTGGAAAAGAGGACGACCAAAAGAGTCTTATGAATTATGATAAGAGTCATCTGACAAAAGAATAGTTGGGCCGTATGGGCTGAATCAAGGTCCATGGGTTCAATAACATGTTCTTAAGAAAGTTTGTTTAAAAAAAAAAAAATGTTCAATTAGGGTTTTAACAAAAAGTTTTAGGTTTTAGTTTTTAGTTTTTGTTTTTTCAGTTGCTTCTCTTTCTCATCTGCCGCCTGTGGAAAACATCGTTCTTTCACCAACAATGGAGAAGAAGCGAAATCGAATTGTCAACACTCAGCCTTTTATCTCCGATGACGCCTCCGTTGCTTCTTCCAGGAAACGATCAAAGGTTCCAAAAACCCATCAGAAGCAAGAGAAGGTGAATGAGAACATTGCGCGTTCATGTGTTTCCTCATTTTTCAAATTCAAGCTTTTAGGATGTTCAATTGATTGTTTTTTTTTTGGTGATTTTTCCAGTTGATTGAAGCTGGTATGAGCTCGAAGATCATGAAGCAAGCTCTTGCCCAGCAAAAGGAAGTCGCAGATGAAGAGAACGCCGAGAGAAACCCTAGTAGCTCCGCTTTTGCTGTTGCGGGCGCTGTGACTGCGGGAGAAGAGCAAAGAGTTCTAGAGGAGGAGGAAGAAGATGATATTGATGATTTTGATGGAAATTTTGAGAATCATAGCCAATTCGATAATCAAGTGAGTACCTTTATTCTACATACGCTCTTTTGATTCTATATAGCATTAGTTCATGATAGATTTAGATTGAATTGCTTAGAAACGATGCTAGTATTGATATTTACTTTGTTGGGACTAGACTTCATTGATTCTTCATGCTTATGTTTTGATGTAACTTAAATCAGGAGGAGATCAATGAGGAAGATGAGAAGTTGTTTGAGTCATTCTTAAATAAGAATGCTCCTCCTCAGCGTACTCTCGCTGACATCATTATCAAGAAAATCAAAGATAATAATGCTGACTTAGCTGAAGGTTGATACAGATTTTTTTTTTTTTTTTGGTTTTAATGCTTCTGCAGCTTTTGTTTGATTATTGTATTTCTCTGCTGATTTTGTTGCAGAGGAGCGTCCTGATCCTAAAATGGATCCTGCGATAACTAAATTATATAAAGGGTAATGTTTTGTTTCTACTTCGCACTGCAAATTTCCGTAGAGTTTCAACAGAATTTTTGAAGCGCTTCTCATGTTTTTGAGGCAATCTTTTGCAGTGTTGGCAAGTTTATGAGTGAGTATACAATTGGGAAAATTCCTAAGGCATTTAAGCTTATTACTTCAATGGAACACTGGGAGGATATATTATACTTGACCGAGCCAGAGAAATGGTCACCTAACGCTTTGTATCAAGCCACAAGAATATTTGCTTCCAACTTGAAAGACATACAAGTTCGACGGTTTTATAACTATGTTTTACTTCCGCGAGTGAGAGAGGATATTAGAAAGCACAAGAGGCTGCATTTTTCTCTGTACCAGGCTTTAAAAAAGTCACTGTTTAAGCCTAGTGCATTCAATCAAGGGATACTATTCCCTCTTTGTAAGGTATATTTATTCCTCTCCAGAATTAACACCAACCTGCTTACAGTAATGTTTTCCTGAGCAATCTATCATCAGAATGTGACTGTTTTCTTACTAATTCCTTGGATATTTATTTATTCATTCAGTCGGGGACATGCAATCTCAGAGAAGCTGTAATTATAGGGAGCATTCTTGAAAAGTGTTCGATCCCTATGCTTCACTCATGGTATGCGTACAAAGATTGCATTAATAGAACATCTTCTACAATCTTCAGATTATTCGTTGCATATTATAAATTTCTTTACATGTATTGCAGTGTTGCCTTGCACAAGCTGGCTGAGATGGATTATTGTGGCACAACAAGGTAAACATGAACTACTCTTTTGACTTTTATAACAGAGAGAGTCAGATAGTAGATTGCCTTCTCCCATTCAGTGTAATAGTTGTAAGAATGTGCTGATAAGTTTTTACTACGCAGTTACTTTATAAAAGTTCTTTTGGAAAAGAAATATTGTATGCCGTATCGGGTGCTTGATGCATTGGTTGCTCACTTCATGAGATTTGTTGACGATATAAGAGTTATGCCTGTGATTTGGCACCAGTCTCTTCTTACCTTTGTGCAACGGTAATTTTCTTCTTACAAAGATGTTAAACAAATCAACCAAAAACTTCAAAGTTATTTTGTAAGCTCATGTTTGAACCGGTGTGCAGGTACAAGTATGAAATACTAAAGGAAGACAAAGAACATCTCCAAACCCTCCTCCAGAGGCAAAAACACCATCTTGTAAGGCTTCTAGCTTTTAAAAAAATTTGAATTTTTTTGTTTTGTAGATCACCACTTATTCGCCTTTTCAATGTTAATTGTAGGTTACTCCTGAGATTCTGAGAGAGCTTAAGGGTAGCAGAAACCGTGGAGAGAAAGAAGATCCTATGTTGGATAATTATATCCTTTTAAATTTCTCTTTGAAATTACTTTTGATAGTGTAATTATTAAATCTGAGTTATGATGTGTTATGTTATCTCCTTGACAACAACTCACTTTCTTCAGTGCCGGTTAAAGAAGACCGATTTGACATTCCTGAAGTACCAATGGAAGAGGACTGATGATTCATAGTGTTTGGTTTTAGGAGTTAGGTTGCGGAGATAACTCTAAAACTGGGTATGATTCTGGTTTTCCAGTTTTGTCATGGTTGTATTTTTTTCTCTTTTTTTGACGGTAGTTGTATTTCTTATTTAAGTAAGGATTGAATTTTTATTACATGATAGTGTATCTTTAAACATGGTTTAATCTTTTATATAATCCAAAGTTGCTCTTGTCTATATATATATTTCAAGGAGTTGAGTAGACGTGATTGTGTAATCAAGATGTTTACAATCTTATGAATCAGAGCATGTGATAAAATAGTTTGAAATGTCTTCTCTTTGAAAGAAAAAAGAGCTTTTATTCCAAAAAATTTCTCGAAACTGTGGCGAACTGGTGTATAACGAACTACTAGAATTTGAATTCGTTTTAATTCATTACAAAGGAAAATGCTTACAAAACTGAAAACGAAAAGAAGTGGGAAAACGTGAAAACAGAACAAACTTTAAAAACAGAGCAATTGACATTAATGTGTGAGTGTCCACTGAGCAAGAAGACTTTTAAATTTGCTCTTAAATTTGCTTGAGTCTTGATATTGGAGTGAGCTGATACGATTACGAATAAATTTATCAATGATGCTAGTGAGATGGCAAATGGGTTTGCAACTTGATGATGTTGTCGTCCATGCTTATCTCGCCACACATGATAAATCGTTTGGAAAACCATACGAGTCAAAATAAAATCCAATGCATGAAAGGAGGATTTCGTGATGAAAAGATCTAACGTTTTAATGATATAGTGTTCAAATAAAATGGATTAAACTATTCTAAAATGATTATAAATCTCATTTGCAAACACACTCTAAACTATGATTTTTTTCTGCATGATATTTACATCCCTGAAAAATTTGTAATACCAATATATAAATAATTCGAATATTTTTAAAAATGTATTATAGATAGGGGTTTAAATTTGGAACGCTAATACTTCCCTTTATTGACGTACCTTTTCAACATTCAATTTTGGATTATGGCTAAAAGCAAGAATCGCTCTTCCAGAGTGTTTCCGTAATGATGGGCTTTTTTATATTCACAATGCTCAATTGCCGCAAAATTACGGTCCAAGAAGTTATATTACTTTTTTTTCTTCTATTTCCATATAAAAAAAACAAATCTTGTGACAATGTAGTCTATTCAATTCTTAGACTAGAATCTTCTCACTACATGTTACGTGGTTTCCTTCTCAAATCTCATATATATCGTATCTATTAGGTGTTCCTCAATGTGTGAGGTTCTCCCTGATAGGAAAGGAAAGAAAAGCCAAGTGGATCGGCCAAATCCTCCTCTACGTTGATGATGAGGAAAGATGAAGGAGAACCGGAGGAGGTTTTGCTTACTTTATTATTTTTTTTTTTTAAAAAGGGTGCAATGGCATTTGATCATTGCGAGGCATGATGAGAGGAGAGTAATACGTTACAAAAAGTTTATGAAAACAACTGAGCATTTTACATTTTACAGTTTACAGTTTATGAATACAACTGAGCATCAGTTGTAACAGGTTCCAAGTAATATAAATTTTCACATTTTACCAAAATTTTTTTATGAAAACAAGTAGTACTCATATATCTCTATAAGCGAGACTGATGTAACATGAGATTAAAACTTCAATCTCCTATTAGGCTACGAACGCGGACGGAAAACGGCCAAAATCAACTCAAAAAATTTGTTTTTAGTTTTTTTATACCTGAACTATGACACTCGAATTTTTCATACCTGAACCATAAATTATTTCAAATTTCCTACCTAAACTACATTAATTTAGCCGATTCATACAAATCACTTAACGATCGTCTAACGGTGCTAACTCGGCCGTCAACGTGGCAGGAAAAACAGCCAAAATCAACTCAGACTATTTGCGATACGCTTTTTCATACCTGAACTATGACACCCATTTTTTCATATCTGAACTATGACACCCAGCTTTTTCATACCTGAACCATTAAATAATTCAAATTTTAATCTTGAACTATGTTAATTTAGCCGATTCATACAAATCACTTAACGACGTTAATTAGTCGTCTAATGGTGCTGAATAAATTAATTTTGTTAAAATAATAGCTCAGGTAAAACGATGTCATTTTGGTGATTTTATTGTTTTGTTGTTGGTTTGGTTTAGTAAACCGACTTCGGTTTACAATTTGGGGAAAAATTAATTTTGCTCTATTAATTTTGGGGAATAAATTAATTTTGTTAAAATAATAAATTTGTTTATGT
The DNA here is from genome assembly GCA_026770425.1 of Boechera divaricarpa. Classification (NCBI taxonomy): domain Eukaryota; kingdom Viridiplantae; phylum Streptophyta; class Magnoliopsida; order Brassicales; family Brassicaceae; genus Boechera; species Boechera divaricarpa. The sequence continues at coordinate 9,114,884 of CM049182.1, read as the reverse complement.
ATCTGATACATGAAAAGATAAATGCCAAAATCAACCCCAAATGCCAAAATACCCCATAAAATTTTATTATTTTAACAAAATTAATTTATTCAGCACCGTTAGACGACTAATTAACGTCATTAAGTGATTTGTTTGAATCGGCTAAATTAACATAGTTCATGATTAAAATTTAAAATATTTGATAGTTCATGTATGAAAAAGTCGGGTGTCATAGTTCATATATGAAAAATCGGGTGTCATAGTTCAGGTATGAAAAAACGTATCGCAAAATAGTCTGGATTGATTTTGGCTGTTTTTCCTGCCACGCTGGTGGCCGAATCAGCACCGTTAGATGATCGTTAAGTGATTTGTATGAATCGGCTAAATTAACGTAGTTCAGGTAGTAATTTTGAAATAATTGATGGTTCAGATATGAAAAAGCTAAAAGCAAATTTTTTGAGTTGATTTTGGCCGTTTTCTCCGAATGCTGACGTAAGGGATAAACTGCTATGTGAATAATAACAAAACCTTATATAAACACACATTACTTTAATTTATCATTAATGCTTATGTGACATCATATTAGAACCTCAATGTTTTTTTAATAGATTTTATCAAAAAACTTATATTACTTGAATTTATTTAAATCCGAACTAAACTTTATCTAATAAAGAAAAAAGAAATAATATAAAAATTATTCCTCCGTTTAATAAATAGTGTCATTTTGACATTTTTCACACAAATTAAGAAAAATAAGAATTATACATGTATTCCCCTATTTAACAAATAATTTATTACCTAAATTTAATGAAAAGTAGTTTTGAATTAAAGGTAAATTGGAAACTTAGTTTTAAAAGTCACTTTGAAAATGTAATACGATAGTCTTTGTGAAACAAAAATAAAACTCCACAATGATACTCTTTGTGAAATAAAGGGAGTATTTCATACGTTAGATAATCATTTCGTTCTTTTGACAAGATATTTTTGAAAATTTTGTTTGTTAAATTTGTTTATTTGATTTTCTAAATTTTTTTTTGTTAAAAAGTAAATAATTTTTTTCTTAAAGTTTTTAGGCATACTTTTTACTATGAAGTATTTTTCTTTATTGGTTGAATTATTTTTCACTTTGTATCTAATAATACTCCCTCTATTTCGACATATAAGATTTTAAAACTAAAAACATAAATATTTAAAAAAATTATCTTCAAAATTTATCATTATCAAGTTAGAATTATCATTTTTAGAAAATTATCACAAAATCAAACTCATGTGAATAATGAAGAGCTCTCATGAATTCAATTCATTCTTGAAGACCAATTGGTTAATTTTAATATTTTCTGCAAATTCACAGTTTTCTCGATTTTTTTTTTTCCTGCATTACGAGATAGTCGAAGGGCTTCATGTGGCAGCGAGATGGATTGAAATCGTGTCAGCCATACACACCGTTTTTGCTACATCGGGGACGACAAGACTAATGTTTATTCCTTTGAATCCCACCACCAAGTTCACAACTAACGACGCTAAAATAAGTCCACAAAGACTCTAGATGATCATCGTCTTGACACATCGTCTATAGTCTGCGCCGCGTCTTGCTATTCCTATGGATTGCATCTCCCTCACTTTTGAATTTGCTATGTTGGCCATTCTTATTAGTTTTGCCAACCCTTTTATGGTTGCTGTACTTTTTTTCATGTGTTTATTTTTGGTGTTGGATAGAAAAAAAAAAAACTTAAAAAAAAAAAAAACCAAAAAACTATTGTGATATTTGATTAGACGAACATTTAATGTCGTTGATGTCATTATATTATTTTGCACGAAATTCAAAAGATTGTATAATTTATTTTGTCTCTCACCAGCGGCGCTAATGTCCCGCTGAATTCCAATCCCTCTAGTTTAATAGGTTTTGAAACTTTGTAAATCGACCACTTTATTTTCTCTTTTGTCAAATCAAACCCTTTCACAAAATCCTGACCGTCTTAATTCACATAATCAGCTCAATGACGATCCTACGGCTGTTATTATTTCATCATCTATAATTTTCAAAACAAATATTTATTGCCATTGTCAACAAAAATATTCCTCCACAATAAATGTTCTTAGTTCTCTCTCTCACCCATTCCTCTGCTACTTCTTCTTCTTCTTCTTCCTCGATCGATCATTCTTTTTTTTTTTAATTCGGATTTATCTCAGTTATTACACCATAGTTACTGTACGGACGAATGTGGTTGCTTCTGTATCTCAGATTCTACTTTATTTAGTGTCAGTCTTCTTCTGGTGAACAATCTCTGTAGATTTTGAGGTTTGTGTTCAAATTCCTTTTACAGTGTTTTTCCCCAATCTATCTCATGCTTTTCTCAGCGTTGTTTTTGGTCTTGTTGTTCTATATATCAGCCAAATCCATGTTAGGTTATAGTTGGAAACAAGGAATCTCTTACATCTCCGGTCTTTAGATTTCATCTCAGGTCTCGCAATTAGTTCTTCGGTTATGTTTTGATTCTTTGTACCTAATTATGTTTATAAAATTTTTTTTAGTGATTTAGTTTTGAGAATAGTTAAAGAAATTGGAAATTAATTTTTTAGATGTTGCCTTTTTAAGTAGCTTAAGCGCCTCCTTTTAGTAAAAGTTTTTACATCATTACTGCTTTTAATCCTTTCCTTAAAAGTGGTATTAGTACCCCCAAAAAAAAGCTGATTAGTGAAAGAATCACAATTCCAGTTTTTGTTTTGCCTTATCTTCATTGTACAGGGAAAAATTCTTCCTTCTTGTCTCTTTGTGTCTGATTAATTTATATTCTGAAATGGAGTGCGTGATTTGTCTTCTTCCATGGTTCATTGGTGCATAGTGGTTGTCCTGAAGATTCTTGGTAGCGGGTAATTAATTAAGAACCAACATGAAATGCATTGTTCATAAGTTTAATTGTCTTTCGATTTTTAAATGATAAGGCCACTCTCACCATTTTGTTTTGCTGTTAGCTTTCCTTACCTTATGAGTTAAATTTTTTTTTATTGACTTGGCTGTAAAAATCTGTAATGTGTATTTATTATGCAGGGACCAGATGGTTAGTATATTTAATATCACCTGATTAAGAAGGAGAAACTCGTTTTTTGGAATTAAAGACGCAAAGGAAATTGGCTTTTGTTCTCTTTAGTCTAACATAGAATCTTCAAAAAGAGAAAGAAGAAGGAAGGATGATGCTGATGAGAAGAAGGTTGGCTTGCTGTAGCAGGGAGAGGGAGATTAGCATCGATTTCGATGAACAAAAAGGTAAGTATTAAATTTAACCAATCTTTCTACTCTCTTCTTGCATTCTTACACTAATGACAGATAGCCTTTAGGTATTTCATTTATGGGCATGATATGGAATATTTAGACTATAACTGTTGGATATAGTTTTCAAATAAAAGTGAATGGGTCACTCCAATAGTCTTGTGACCGGTTTTGGTTTTGGTATGGGACCAATATCAGACCCTTAAAGATCTTCACCAACCCGGTCATTCATGTAATAAATAGGGAGTGACGTCTGTAGCTTTCCACGAGATATCAGTGCCTCAATTTAATATGATGCGAGAGCATTTTATGTGATGATTGAATGACCTATCTAAACCAAACCCTGTTCCTTAGGAGGTGGGGTTTAGCATTGAGGGTCCTCGAGGTGTTTCAGTAGATCATATTGATTATATTTATTCAGAAACGGCCAAGAGTAGGTTGTTAGTTGGTTTTACATGGTTATTAGAACTATTTCTTTCACGAGGAAGAAGAATCCATATCCTATTGAATTTTTTCAATTGTCAGTTTTTCGACATAAGTTCATTTTTCAAGGGTAGATATCATTATTAAATCGAATCACTGGTGCTTGATTAAACAATTATGTTATATTATTTGAACGTTTGAAAAGATGTTATGTCGTGACAAGTGATAAAAGTCTTCGTGGTGGGTCCGTTTGGAATTTTCAGCACATGGGGATACTAACTCAATTGTTTTTGAGAATTATTTATACATTTCCTTTGAAATGGAAGCATTTGAAAAACTGTTTAGCAGTCTTGGGTTAGCAAAAGTCTTGACTTTAGCTATATTAAAGACTCGAGGAACACAACGACTTTTATTCCTTTTTTATCATTTGTTTTTCTTGTAGAACACTAGTCTGCATAAATAACGTGTCTGTGACACCATTTTCTTGATTCTCATTTGATGAGTGACACAAGAAGTAGACTGTGTAAGTTGGGGTTTTATTTATGGTCAAATTCTGAACGGTCTCTTAATGATACGTAGTTTTTAATTAATTGTTTCCTTTCCTTTCTTTGTCAATCTCTTTGTTTTGTGCAAGTTTTGATGTCTTACCGCACTGTAGTCTACAGTATAAAAGGTAAAAGTATATGTGTTGAAATTTTTACTTGGTGTGGTTATTAATTGGGTGTAGATAATTGATGATGAACTTTTTGTAAAAAGCTTCGAGTGCTCTCCTTTATATCCTTAGTAAAAGCTTTTCTTTTTCCTACTATATATGGTTTTTATTCTTAAGAATCTTAACCCAGAGAAACCTAAGAACCTCGTTGATATTTCATGGGTTTATAAGATCAGTTCCAGAAACAACTAATATAACTTAGGTGCCATTGGTTCGTGTTTGCAATAAAGGTTGGGACCGTAGGTGTGGGCGTAGTGCTGGTTGCAAGGTTCTGGATCTATGTTTAGCTGTGTGATGATCTGTGATACTTGCTAAGCATGTGATTACCATCAGTAATATAGAAAATCTAAGCATGTGATTGCCATCAGTAATCTGATTGCATGCCAAATGGATAATGTGTTAAGATTTCAGAGTTAAGCCAATTATCTAACTTATAGTGACAAAATTGTGTTAGTAGTTTAAGCTTCACAATTTTCAGCTCATATATTGATCCTCTTTAGGAATTATAGTACTTGCAGTAATTATGTCTGCTCAAATATTGTGAGGTGCAGTTCACAGGGCATGAATTTGCAATTATAACGGATGACAAATGTTTGAGATAAGCACTTCGGCTTATTACAGTTCTACCCAATATGACATTGTGTACCCCTTTCTTTTCAGGAATGATTACATACGATGGCTTGGAAACTTGTATTATCAACAATCAATCATATGAAGAAGAGAGTGGAACAAGTCGAGGAGATGGATGCCTGACTGATTCATTGGATGATGATGCGTTTTCAAGCTGTTCATCAAGCAAAGATGCCTCCAGCTCTTTTTCTTCAAAATGGTTACCGATGAAGAATGATGAACACAGTTGCGATGGTTTGAGCTTATCTGGAAGGTCCCAACATTTTGATGCTAAGGAGAAGAAACCAGGCTATGCCTACTGCCTTCTGGATGTGGAAGCCATGAAGGAGAAATTTTCTAAGCTATTGCTCGGCGAAGATGTCACTGGGGGGTGCAAGGGTGTCCAAGTAGCTTTGGCTTTGTCAAATGCTGTAACACATCTTGCTAGTATGTTCTACTATTTCCTAGCACTTAAGCTTTATGTTCTTTTGATATACTCTGAGGTTTTCGTGTAAAAAGTCAGGATTAGTTCTGGATGTCTACTAAGTTTTTTGAATTTGCAGCGTCGATTTTCGGCGAGCTCTGGAAATTGGAACCATTGTGTGAGGAGAAAAAACAGAAATGGAGAAGGGAAATGGATTGGCTACTTTCTCCAACTAACTACATGATTGAGTTAGTCCCTTCTAAGCAAAACGATGCCAATGGAAGATCACTTGAGGTAACATAGCTAAGGTGTTATCCAGAGCAAAAAGAATAGATATACTCCAGCTAAAGAAACTGAACTGAATCCTTGTTTGAAACAGATCATGACCCCGAAAGCCCGTGCAGACATCCATATGAATCTCCCAGCTCTTCAGAAACTGGACTCCATGCTAATCGTAGGCGATTATCTCTTTCGTTAATCTTGTCTTTTCTTGTTCTTCTTTTTCCTGATCTGGTTGAAGTTGCATTGCAATCTCCACAGGACACACTGGATTCTATGGTGAACACAGAATTTTGGTATTCTGAGATTGGTAGTAGAGCTGAGGGGAAGAACAAGAGTACAAGCGAGAGCAAGAGATGGTGGCTCCCATCCCCACAAGTGCCCAAACCTGGGCTCTCTAACTCAGGAAGGAAGAAATTGCTTGACAAGGGCAAAGTTGTTTATCAAGTTTTCAAAGCTACAAAAGCCATTAATGAAAACGTTCTTCTTGAAATGCCAGTACCTGCTGTTATCAAAGAAGCAATACCCAAAGTAAGCTTGCACACTTTATATCCCTTGAAATAATTATAAATATACAACAGTGTAATCGGTAACAACTATCTCTAAAATCTTATGTTGTAACAGTCTGGAAAGAACAGCCTCGGTGATGAACTGTACAGGATGTTGGCTGTGGAATCTGCCACAGTAGATGAAATCTTGATATCTCTCAAGTTGGGAACTGAACATGCAGCCCTCGAGACAGTTAACAGGTTAGAATCTGCTATATTTGCATGGAAAGAAAGGATTACCGAACAAGGCAGCAACAGTAAATCCCCTGTACGAGCATCTTGGTCATTCTCTAAAGATCCATTGTCTGAAATTGGTCGCAATGAGTCACTCTTGAACCGAGCGGAGGCGCTTAGAAATCAGATCAAATCCAAATACCCTAATCTGCCTCACTCGTTTCTTGATGCCACAAAGATCCAGTATGGCAAGGTAAACACATAAACCGAACTAACTACATCTTCATATCTCTCTCTTACTCCCATGTCCTTAAAACATCTCATACTTCACAATACAATTGATTTTCGATATCAAATCCTTCTTCTCTGTATTAGGACATTGGTCATGCGGTTCTTGAGGCATATTCCCGAACACTTGCGAATCTAGCTTTCCGGATTCTTTCAAGAATGGGAGAAATCTTGAGAGAAGATTCTTTAAGCAACCCTAACTCTCCTGCACCACCGAGTTGCTTCCTTAGCTCCCGTGACCCTTATAGAACACCTGAGAGACCTTTGCTTTTGCCCCGTGTAAGGCATTCTTTAACTGATGACATGAACCAAGCCGATGGGATAGAGACTGGTTTAGATTTTTTGTTTGCAGATGCTAAGGCCAGTTCAGTGAATACAACTCCAAGTAGAAGCAGTAGATTGTGGTGTCTGAGTAAAGTGCCGTCTGATGCTTCTCCTTGATTTAGAGGGTCTCCGTAGTTTGATGCGTGCCACCTGAAGCTTCTCCTTTACTTTTGAGGGTTTTAAATTATGAAAGCCTGAGATATTGTAAATGTATTACCATGCAGTTGAAGTATTATTGATACAGGCAATGTTGTTCATAACTTAACGATAGAAAAAGCAGGTTTTTAATCCGAAAAAAAAATTGATTCGATCCAAACCGGTAAAATCTGATCTAAAGACCGTATTAAGATTGAAAATGGTTAAATTGATTTGGCTCTTCTGAAAAGGAACAATAAAGACTGAGTTACTTGAGAAAATAAGGTATATTTGATTATAGTTTAGATTTGAATCGAAAGTTCGAAACCAAAAAGGTCCAAAACCGTATACTAGACGGGTATGATAGTATCCATTTCAGTTACTATTTTCTTGTACTCTGATTTAAATCTCATTTCTTGTGTCTCCATTTGTAGTTTTGTACCCTATTGATACCTAATAAAGTATTCATCAACACTTTTATAGCAAGGTGGGAAGCTCGACCATTGGGCTTCCTAGCTTCCTATTTAAACTGGGCTTCATTTCGTTTATCATCCCGACAATACTGGGCTTTTCCGGATTGGGATTCTAGTGCATGATGGACTCTAACTACGAGCTTCAATACTAGTAATATGTATTCGATGACCAGTTATGCTTACGACAACTTCAAATAATAAGATAGACTAGACCACGGATATTTTATTAAATAGCTAATAAAATCAATATTTTTTCCAAAAATTAATAAAATCATTCAAGATTATAAAATATGGTTTTTAAATCTATGATTGGATCATATTATTTACCAGTCCTCTCATGTAATATTTTCTAGAATATATGTTTGAAACAAATTTTAAACAAAAATTCAAAGAATAGTAAATATTCTAATTATTTTAGAGAAAAATTATATATTGTGTACATGTAATTAGAGCACCTGTCAAACGAAATACACTATAACGCACAGTGATATTATAAGTTCCAATTGCTAGAGAAAAATCTTTAATTCCAGCTAATTTACTCCTCATTATTAGTTGGTAATTTTTTTTTTCCAAAGTGCAATAAATATTTTAACCCAATAAAGAAAAAATCCCCAAAAGATATCTCTAAAATAATGATTATCCTTTTATATTCTATCATAGCTTACACATGTACATGCATTAATACGTTTTTACGACACAAGTCACACAATAGTCATGTTAGTGTGTAAGTAAAAAAAAGGAAAAAAAATCATATGATAATGTATGAAACGGTTAGTTTACCCAAATGGAGCTTTACTTTTTATTGAAATCAACTTATGATTAAACGAAATTAGATGGAACTTCCGGCCATATCAGATTTTATGTCATATATATATATTTTTATTTTTTTTTAAGTTGTATTTCTATAATTAATCCGTGATTTTATTGTGAAAGTTTTGTCTAATAATTTAATATTATTTCATTTATCATTATTTAATTTTTATTTACTAAACATAATAATATTCTATTATCTCATTATATTGGTTACAAACTTTTTTTTTGTCATTGACTTTACTTATATATATATATATATAGATTTGAGTATATTAGTATTATAAAAATAGTCTTATTTTAAATATTTCGTAAGATCCACGTTACATCTTTTTCAAAATTTTCGCGCATTTTAAATATTTCGTGAGATATACATTACTTTCTTTCTCGAAATAATTTTACTATAGATAAACAAGGTTTGCAAGCTTTTATATATAATATATCCATGATTTTACATTTACATTGAAGATATAGTACTATACTCTACAAAAATATATATATATATATATATATATATATATATATATATATATATATATATATATTACAAAATTTCATAGTTTATGAACAAAGCTTGAAATTACTCTTAAAAGAAAAATGAGAGCAATATACGAAAATAGACTATAATTAGTAAAAACAAAACCGAAAAGTATAATTTTAAGTCATGAACTTATGTAAATGCACCAGCTATAATTAGTGGCCTGGTCAATTAATAAGACATTAAACATATATTTAATGTTGTAACTTCGAATTAATGAGTCCAGCAAACTAATAAGACACCCAATGAGTAAAGAGACCATTTCGTTCGTTACTATATAAATAGTCTTTGTGCCAAAAAACTAAAACACAACACACACAAAAGAAAAGCAAAGATAATGAAGCCAAGGAGGTCGAAGGTGAAGTTATCACTCATAGCTAATAAGTCAACAAGGAGAGCAACATTCAAGAAGAGGAAGAGAGGGATAATGAAGAAACTCGATCAGCTTACGACTCTCTGCGACGTCAAAGCTTGTGCGGTCGTCTACAGTAGTCCGTACGAGATTCCGGAGGTGTGGCCGTCAACCGAAGGCGTTGAAGAGGTGGTTTCAAAGTTTATGGAGTTGCCGGTGACAGAACGTTCCAAGAATATGATGGACCATGAGACCTATTTACAGGAGAGAATCACCAAAGGACAAGAGCAAGTGAAGAAGCTGTGTAATGAGAACCGAGAGTCTCAGCTTAGACAATTTATGTTCGATTGTGTCGAAGGCAAGATGAGTGAGCATCCGTATGATCCAAGGGACCTTCAAGATTTAAGTTTTCATATTCATCACTATATCAATCAGCTTAACTCCAGGATCAAGTTCCTTACTGAAAATGGTGAGTCTTCTTCGTTCCCTCCGCTTCATGCTTCAATTGCGGGTGCGGATCATCCTGTTGTTGTGGATACAGCTACGGTAACTGCTCCTATTGGATTTTATGATTATTTTCAGTATAATAATATTAATATGAATCTGAATCAGCATGAGTCGGTTCAACACCATGTTCCTGCTGGTTTTAATGATCATATTCATTATCAGCAAGAGGCGGTTCAATACCATACTCCCATGAATTTTAATGATCAGATTCAACATGGAATCTATGATATGAATTCGAACAAGAATATGAGCTTGGATCCAAATCAGTATCCGTTACAACGAGAATCATTTATGAATCTGTTGGTGGAACATCCTCAACCAATAGGTTACGTTGGAGAGCATGCACATATTCCTCCTTTTATGGACGGCAACCACTACAACTACCACCAACGACCAACCATTGATCTTGCTACAACTGGTCACATGCCTTCTATCACCACCACCACCATTGCGGGTGTTTATGCTCCTGATAATCTTAGTCAGAAGATGTGAAATTTTAAGTGAAGTGTCAATTGTTTGCATTTGTGTATGTTCCTTTTAAAGGACAAATATTTAATGATGTCTTCTTCTTTTTAATTAATTGTTGTAACAGTTAAAGGTTTTACCTTTTTAAGTCAGTTATATTATTTTGAGTATTAAATAATGTATTTTGTGCGCTTAATGTTTTTATTTAATATTTACCATTTTTACGAAATGACGAAAAATCGAGAAGCTTCTAAACAAAAAGAGGGTCTGAATCGAAGAAGTAGGGAGAAGACTCTGAAGCGTTTAGAAAGTTCGCCTTTAAAGGGAACAAAAGAAAGACTAAAGTGTCCATTTTGAAGGGTCAAATGGAAGGACAAAGCACGTAGCTCTTTATCATTAGCTATTTACTATTGCACAAGTTGGGAACTAAGTAAGTTCGTTGGACCTGCCTGGCATATTAAATTTTATAAGTGTTTTGGTATTTTTCTCTGGTTCTGGTCGATTGCTAAAGATCATATACGGATCATCTGCTTTTGATTAGCTTGGTGTGTATGATTTAATCCTGTTCATCAAAGATTTGTTTTTAGAATCTCTTTGGCAAATATATATCTGATCATGATTCCATTTTCTACTTGTTTTGATGATGTTGAATTATAGATTGGTTTTCTACATTGGTCAGCACCAAAGACATAGACAGAGAATTCTACAATCCATTATAAGAGGAGAAATTTTAGGTGTTTTGAGTTCTTCAACTGTTGATACTATTGTGCGTATATATAAAAAACAAATATCACCAATCCCTTAATTTATAACCTCAACAAATATAAAGTCAAGAGTCTTAGATTCTGTCTTCTACTCATATTTTTATAAAAGCGAGCAAAGGAACACACTAAAAAGTAAAAACATGGTCATAAATAATAAACACACATCTTAGCAAACCCAAAAGATAAAAACAAACTAGCTTGTTTGGTGTTGAAATATCAACACTTGATTAAATATTGAAAATAAAAGAAAAGGCAGAGTTTTCCATGCTCTCTTACATAATTAGGATCCTTGGAATCAAGTTAAATTATAGGATCCTTAAAAAAGCCAACACTCTCGACGTGTTGATGTGCGATAAGAACAAAATAATCATCAGCGATACTTCCGAATGGACCGAATCCATAAGAACGCCTAAACTCTTCACTGTCTCCAATTCCTAGGAGCCTAACTCTTCTTACGTTTTTTGTTTCAACATTGTAGTAGAAAATGTAGAAGGGTTGAACATTGCGTGGCAATAAACTTGGAGCGATAATGATCTCACCAGCCTTGTTGGTGCCTGGAAAAGACATTTGACGACAATCATCAACATCATCCCACACAGAGGAGGGAAGCACGCATGTTTGCTTTGACCATTCATGTTTCTCGGGGTCTTCTAGTATCCATAAATCAAAACAATGGAAAAGACCATATGGGTATCTCACAATGGAAGCTAGCTTCCCTTTGTATTCTAAGAATATTGCGTCCTTCCCCCATTGCACGACAGCCTCAGGTGCATTGATAACACTTAGTTTCTCAGATCTAACATCGAAACACACCAAAACTGTATCTCTAGTTTCGGTTAAGCGAGCAGCATAGTACAGAAAACCGTTGATGCATACATGCGCTCCAGTGCCCCTATAAGGTAAAGGGGTATCTTTAATGTGTCTCCATCCTTCACCACCTCCCAATGTTAATACCTTGTGCTCCAGATGACCACTAGAATCGTTCCAAATTCTTCTACGTATGGATAATGCTTTGTATTGATCATCAATGGGATCGTATCCCACCAGAGCAGTGGCAGGGGGTAACTTAACGACTTGCTCCGTGCTAGGGTTACACATATACCACATATATTGATCTTTAACAGCGAGAATGCCATGGAAAGAAGCGAAAGAGTGTGAAAAGTCACTAAAGCTCGTGGGAATTGCCATCTCGAAGTTGGGTACCAAAGAAGAAGAAGACTCTTTTCCCTCGTGTGAAAACGAGAAGAAGAAGGTAAGATTTTCCCCACGCTCGCCGCCTACACCGTTACTCAAAGAAACTATAAACCGCGATTGCTTCGAGGACATAGAGAAGAAGAAATCAATGAATCCTCGGCTTCGGATGATGGAATACCACATTTTTGACACGCATTGGAACTTCATAATAGACTTGGCAGGCAATCTAATCAGTATAGCCATCTTTAGATCAAGAGGGAGCGAATCTAACCTACTTGGATTCGTGTCTTTCTCATCTTCCTCGTCACGATCTATCTCCTTCCGTTTCATGGCACCTCTCTAGTCTCTAACGAACCCTCGATTCGACTCGATCGGCAAAGAAGTTTATTTTTTTGTGGCTCTTCACTACAGAATTCTCATCCCAAGTTTATTTAGTCACTGTTGCCATATCGGTCCTAACTTTGCATTCGCAGGCTTTTCAGTTTTCACTACAGAATTCTCATCGTCCTTGCGTTTCTTGGAGGCTCCGACGAAACCCTAACTTTTTTGTCTCAATTTGTTTTTCTTTTTATTTCAATATATTCTTTATTGTGGTGGAAATAAAGAAAACAAACATGTTGGATTCTAAAATTTGGTGACTAGCAAAAAGAAGGAAAAAAAAAAGAAAAAAAAATGCCATTGTGTCTTTGTTGCCAGACAAATATATTCCTTAAAACTTAAAACTTAAAACTTAAAACTACACGAAACCAAACTATATAGAAATTTTATTTAACGTTGAATACAAGACAAATAGAAACCAAGTAACCTAAATAGAAACCAAACCAAACCAGACAAATTTTATTCTGTGAATGTGGAATAGAAGTAACTTAATTAGCCAATGTCAACGTCAAATGGGTCTACTGAGGCCCATTAACCATCACGTCGTCGTTTGTAGAATTTACGGCGAAGATACCTCGCCGTTAACAAAAAACCTCAGTCGATCGGAGAAAGTTACAGTCTTTCGTTCCGAGTATGGGTCAGCCGCGATTCGTCCGTCCGACGTAATCATCACCTTCCTCCAATGCCGGAGAACCCAATTCATCCAACCTATACGTCGCAAATTGTGGACCGGCTGTCGGACTATCACACGACGCAATCGCGGCGGTGTTCGCTGCTTTCGGTGAAGTGAAAGGCGTTTACGCAGCGGACGAGAGCGGCGTTCGTGTCATCGTCTCTTTCGCGGATCCTTGTTCGGCAAAAGCTGCTATAGAAGCCTTGAGTGGTCGGCCATGTCCGGACCTTAAAGGACGATCTTTGCATATTCGATATTCAGTTCTTCAATTAGCTTCCGAGGTACTTCCAATTACAGAAGATTTTCTATAATGGTGAATCAAGTTTTTGATTATATGTTAGAAAATCCCAAATTGTATAATATGTTATAGGTTTATCGGTCTTATCGTATCAAGATTAGATTTCTATATGTGTCTCAAAGTTTTGATCTTTATGTGTTGTAACTTGTAATTCAAAGTCAATCTCCAATTGGTAATGAGCATCCTTTGTTATCAAAAGACAGAGAATTTGTGTTTGTTTGCGATCCGGTTGCAATGAGCGTTCTCTTCAACTCCATTTGTATCGTCTGATTTTTTTTTTTCTTGCGTAGACGCAGGTGAATGATTGTGTTCCAGTGTCTTTGGTTGATTCAGAGTTGAATATCCCAGGGCTTTTCTTATTACCTGATTTTGTCAGTTTGGAAGAAGAACAGGTACATGGTATTTTTTAATGTGCTTAAGGTGTAGTAGGCACTTGATTTCTTTTTTACCTCTTGTGGTACTTATTGTTCCTGTCTTTATTAGCAATTGCTTGCAGCAGTTGATACTCGGCCTTGGATTGGTCTTGCTAAACGGCGTGTTCAACACTATGGATATGAGTTTTGTTACGGGACAAGAAATGTGATACCAAGAAGCGTCTCGGCGAGCTTCCATCGTTTGTTTCTCCTATACTCGAAAGAATCTCGTTGTTCCCAAACCTTGATAACGACCCATGAAGCTTGGATTTGGACCAATTAACGGTACATCATCACACTCTCTATACTAGATTAAGATTCTGTTATAATCTATTTAACTACATTGAAGGCTGAGGAATTCTTGTGAATATTAGGTAAATGAGTACCCATCTGGGGTGGGTTTATCGCCTCACATTGACACACATTCAGCATTTGAAGATTGCATTTTCAGCCTTTCTTTAGCTGGGCCTTGTATTATGGAATTCAGAAAATACTCTGTTTCCACATGGAAAGCCTCAGCTGCCGATGCTGAGAAGTCGGGTGACTCCTCTTACATCAAGAAGGCCTTATATCTTCCTCCTCGATCTATGCTATTATTATCCGGGGAAGCACGCTATGCTTGGAATCACTACATTCCACATCACAAGGTTGTATTCTTATCACCGCAAACTCTATTTTATCTTCATTTGGATCTCTCCCTCGCTCTCACCATGGTAACTGTTACTGCATTTTCTCTATTAATTGCTAACCGTTGTACTGTGCTCTAATAGATTGACAAGGTGAAGGATAAATTTATTAGGAGGAGTCCCAGAAGGGTATCTTTCACAATACGGAAGGTAATATATCGAAAACATAGTTTATGGTCGATCTTGTGACCAATATATGCTTCTTCAGGTGATATTGAGGGACAAGAGATTCAAACTTTTTGCAGGTGAGAAATCATCCTTGCAGGTGTAAGTATCCACAATACTGTGACTCTCAGCAACAAATATAACTGAAGAAGAGGAGAAAAATGAAATGAAGAATATTTTAGGTATAGACAAAGAACCATTTTTGTAGTTGTTTACTCTTAATTATTAAACTAGATTTGAATGTTATATTATTTTCGGTAATCAAATTGTCACTCAAGAAGAAGAAAAAAAGTCGGAATGATAAACATTGCTCCAATTGTTCTGGTCCGGTCACAATTATGTTTTCATATATCTTCTTCAAATATCTTCTCATTTTTTTTGTATTTTCCCCTGTTTCAATTTAATATCTCTTCTATACACTACATATAAAATCAACCAATATTACAATAAATAAAAGAAAACGATCTATTGCAACAATGGGCAACTTGCAATACAACACCATAACTTCGGTTTCTAATATTTCATTCAGTGATTTATTTTTGGGTATGAATCAAATGTTGTAGGCGGAATATGATAAGCAGTGGACAACTTTATTTTTCTAAACAGTTCAAATTATGTTACAGTTAAATATGAGGTCAACCTTTTCATTTATCCTACATATAAACTCACTATGTTCCCTAAGAGATTGCTTTAATGCTATCCTATGTTGATGACCATATATGAAGGTTCCCTTTTCTATTGATCATGTAAATGACCAGATTCATGTAACTTAATACCATGAATTTATCAAAATTTAATACTAAAAAACACAACTTGCTTCATAAGTTGTAGATGAGAGAACCGAAACTTACAAGTTCCTAAAAGATAAGATTGGTTTCATTGTTTTGTTTTGCTTTAAAGTTTCATTGTTTTTACTTCTATTTTGCACCAAAAACTCATAAATACCTAGGTGAAATGTATTAATTACAACAACTAATAGCAAAACCACTCTATTCATCTAGTTTCATTTCATCTTCGTTATTTCTATTGAATAACAATGTGGGATTTACTACCCCATCCGTTTCACAATGTACGAGTTTTAACCTTTTTGCACAATATTTAAAAAAATCAAATGAAATATCCATTTTAACCTTAACTCTTACAAATAAACACATGTCTCTTCGCTAAAATGAAGACACAAATTAATGGATATAAGTGTTTTTTGACTAAGGATAAAAAAAATATGACAATTAATGTATTGATAAATGTGAAACTCTTATATTTTGAAACAATTTTTTAGGTCGTCCTCCTCTCTGTGTAAGATTCAGTCCTGATAAGAAAGAGGTAATTCAAAAGTTTTTGCTACCCAAAATTCTCCATCAACCCATAAGCAGTGGACAACTTTATTTTTTTAAACAGTTCAAATTATGTTACAGTAAAATATGAGGTCAACCTTTTCACTTATCCTACATATAAACTCACTATGTTCCCTAAGAGATTGCTTTAATGCCATCCTACGTTGATGACCATATATGAAGGTTCCCTTTTCTATTGATCATGTAAATGACCAGATTCATGTAATTTAATACCATGAATTTATCAAAATTTAATACTAAAAAACACAACTTGCTTCATAAGTTGTAGATGAGAGAACCGAAACTTACAAGTTCCTAAAAGATAAGATTGGTTTCATTGTTTTGTTTTGCTTTAAAGTTTCATTGTTTTTACTTCTATTTTGCACCAAAAACTCATAAATACCTAGGTGAAATGTATTAATTACAACAACTAATAGCAAAACCACTCTATTCATCTAGTTTCATTTCATCTTCGTTATTTCTATTGAATAACAATGTGGGATTTACTACCCCATCCGTTTCACAATGTACGAGTTTTAACCTTTTTGCACAATATTTAAAAAAATCAAATGAAATATCCATTTTAACCTTAACTCTTACAAATAAACACATGTCTCTTCGCTAAAATGAAGACACAAATTAATGGATATAAGTGTTTTTTGACTAAGGATAAAAAAAATATGACAATTAATGTATTGATAAATGTGAAACTCTTATATTTTGAAACAATTTTTTAGGTCGTCCTCCTCTCTGTGTAAGATTCAGTCCTGATAAGAAAGAGGTAATTCAAAAGTTTTTGCTACCCAAAATTCTCCATCAACCCATAAGCAGTGGACAACTTTATTTTTTTAAACAGTTCAAATTATGTTACAGTAAAATATGAGGTCAACCTTTTCACTTATCCTACATATAAACTCACTATGTTCCCTAAGAGATTGCTTTAATGCCAT
The DNA here is from genome assembly GCA_026770425.1 of Boechera divaricarpa. Taxonomy (NCBI): domain Eukaryota; kingdom Viridiplantae; phylum Streptophyta; class Magnoliopsida; order Brassicales; family Brassicaceae; genus Boechera; species Boechera divaricarpa. The sequence continues at coordinate 9,097,721 of CM049182.1, read as the reverse complement.
CCTATGTTGATGACCATATATGAAGGTTCCCTTTTCTATTGATCATGTAAATGACCTGATTCATGTAACTTAATACCATGAATTTATCAAAATTTAATACTAAAAAACACAACTTGCTTCATAAGTTGTAGATGAGAGAACCGAAACTTACAAGTTCCTAAAAGATAAGATTAGTTTCATTATTTTGTTTTGCTTTAAAGTTTCATTGTTTTTACTTTTATTTTGCACCAAAAACTCATAAATACCTAGGTGAAATGTATTAATTACAACAACTAATAGCAAAACCACTCTATTCATCTAGTTTCATTTCATCTTCGTTATTTCTATTGAATAACAATGTGGAATTTATTACTCTATCTGTTTCACAATGTACGAGTTTTAACCTTTTTGCACAATATTTAAAAAAATCAAATGAAATATCCATTTTAACCTTAACTCTTACAAATAAACACATGTCTCTTCGCTAAAATGAAGACACAAATTAATGGATATAAGTGTTTTTTGACTAAGGATAAAAAAATTATGACAATTAATGTATTGATAAATGTGAAACTCTTATATTTTGAAACAATTTTTTTTTTGTTAAAACATTTTAAATTATGAAACAAAGGGAGTAAAAAGTTTAGATGAATCGAGTTATCAATTGATCTATATTGGTCTTCGGATCAATTAATCTTTATTGTGTCACGACCCTTAAGTTATATCTATGAAAAACAACAAAGATGATGATGTGGCAGGACAAGTAGGATTGAATTTAAAGCCACCAATCAGAAATGATAATGCTGAAGGAAATAAAGGTGCGCTGGAACTAAAGGACAAAAGGGAGAGTAGACAATTGTGGGTGCAAAAAGCAGACGTTGGGATTAGCAAAGTAAGCAATGACAAGCAGCAGAAAGGAGGAGACATAAGAGAGGCGGCTGAATAGGACTTCACAAGGGTCAAGTAGTGTCTATAAATAAGAAAGGCATGGGAAGAGAGGAGTTAGACTGTTTTTGGGTGAAAAGAGGCTAACGTAGCGTTATAAGTGGCGTCGGAGGACTCTGAAAAGAGACTCGGCGATTCTGTTCTTAATTTATCTCGTTGATCCTTCTTTGTTCATAGATTACTAATTCCTCTGTATTCAGGTTTTCTCAGTCAAGAGAAGTAGTTTGCTGCTTAGGTTTTGATTTGGTTGTAAAGCTGTGACCTTTTGAGTGTTTACAACTTGGATCTCTGTTTTCTATTCCATAAGTCACTGTATCATTGCAAAGTTGGGATCTTTACTCTGTTTGTGACATAAAGCTGTGATCTTTTGAGAAAGAGAGTGAGTTTACAGCATTTGCAGAGAGAAAAGTTAAGGAAGAGGAGTGGATCCTTAACAATGGGAAATAAGATCGTACTCATAAAGCAACAACTTATTCTTCTTCTTCAAAATTGCTAGTGGACAGGCTACTGGGTACCTTCTATAGTCCCACAAATACTCTAGGAAAAAAGGTAGATCCAATGAATACATATTTTCCCATGTTTTGTCTTCATTATTTAATACCCATATGTTTTGTTTTGACCAGTTTTTTTCTGATAGGCATAAACGGTTATTCAGATTGCCTATCTTGATCATTCTACAATCTCTCAAGACTGTTGGAAGTTCTAAGATTGCCTCAAAAAAGTTTCTTTGTGAAAATCAAAAGACTGTACTCTTGTTTTCGGACTATTCTCATTGATCAACCAATGAAGTGATCCATCTATGTATACCGGTTCTTGACATGCTTCAAAAATTTCATAAGGAGAAGACTTCACATACCTCCAAGCAGAACCGTGCCTACTGTTATAAAAAAAAAACATTCGCCTAAGGCCACCAAATTATTTTTTGAAAAGTAGGTCACATTTTTTTAATATGCATTATTGTGTATTTGATAAAATTTATATATTTCTAATTGTTATTATTTATTTTCTAAGAAAATTGTGTAAATTTAATATTTTTATTTTAGTATATAGTAAAATAAGGCCTCATTTAGTAATAAAAATAATTAGGATAAGGGAAATGGTACATAATTAGTAATATTTTTATATGAAAAATGCCACATATTTTTTTTTCGCTTTAAACCTCCGTAAACCTAGGCACGGCACTGCCTCCAAGTATTGGTGTCAAACTCAAAAACTTCACAGGTAGTGACTCGGTGTATTGTATATAACCAAACTAACTTGTACGCTCCCGTGCATATGTCTTTGCCGAATCCGAGCCCGTCAGAGTGATTCCGTGTAGTGAGCATTTCTCCTCGTTCTCTAATTGAGCAGTGGAGTTCTTGATACCTCGCCCCATGAACTTGTCGATACCATCTAGTACTTGGATTGACAACAAATATTTCTGCATACTTATCGTAAAAGCATATCATACCGTCACAACTATTGGTCACATTATCATTCAGGACCTTAATCTTGATCGCTGGAATATCAATCGTCCTTGGTGGAGGGTAAGGACAAGGGGGCTCAATCGAAACCGATGAACCCAACACCAACATCCTCATTACGCACACTTTATCGGGTTGAAAAATACCATCAACAATAAGAAAATCTGGGTCTAGTGATTGCTGACTGGTCATAAGTCTCTTCTTGAAATCTTGAGATTCAATAGTCCATTTCCATCTTTCGGACACAGATTTAAATCTGAGAAGAGATTTCACGGAGAGTCTCGAAAGAATCTCCTCTACTAAATCCTGAGGTAGCTCCATACTACTTTGATCGATTTTCTTTTCTTTTATCAGACTCTCTCTTTGTGATATATATATATATATATATATATATATATATATATATATATATCTAGGACTAGGCATGTCAATTAGAGCTAAAATTCGTGGGACCTGCCCGTTTAGCCCATCTAGAACCATAAGCATTTTAGGATTATATATAGAGTACATATAGTCCTTTTACTTGGTAAAAGAGAACAATATATATTTGGTGATTTCTAGCGGGATAAAATATTTATAATATATTTTTTATAAAATTAATAAATTAAATAAATATTTTTAAATATTAAACACGAGATAAGATATCTATAATATTTTTTTTATAAAATTAATAAATTAAATAAATATTTCTAAATATTAAACGCGAGACAAAATATTTATAATATTTTTTAAAAAAACATTAATAAATTAAGTAAAATTTTTAAATATTTTAATAGTATATTATTGTATAATAATTAAAATCTAAAATTAAGGGTTTTACAAATTTATGTTACTAATTAATAATTTAGTTAAAACAATAATTTTTAAAAATAAAATTTGAAAATAAAATTTAGGAAACAATAAAATCAGCTATAATTTTAGGAATATTTACTTACTTGATTTTCCATAAATAAATATAGCTAATTTAGGTAAGATTATAATCTAGCCCTGGGCATAATAACCGGACCCGAAAATCCGACCCTAATCTGACCCGAAAAATCCGAACCGAACTCGAACCGCAATTGTAGAAATACTTGAATGGATAATGTTTTAAAATATTTTAAAACCCGATCCAAACCCGAACCGAATCCGAAACTCGTGGGTACCCAAAAATACCCGATATATAAATATATATATGTATAAATATATTAGATATATTGGGTTTTTGGGGTATTTTTGGATAGATTAGGATAAAAATATCCAATGTTTCGTTTTTTTCGGATATTTCGGTTATTTTGGGGTAATTTTGATAGATTTGGGTTAAAACTAACCGATGTTTTAGTTTTTTTTTTCCGAGTATACGGATATTTTTGGGTATTTCGAGTAGATTTGGGTACATTTAGATAAAAATATCCGAACCCGAACTAGGAACCGAAAATTTTTGGGTATTTATCGGATATCAATATTAAGTATATATCCGATCCAAACCCGCAAAGAACCGAACCGAACCCGATCCAAATTTTTTATATACCCGAATGGGTCTCAACCCCTAAACCCGAAAATCCGAAATCCGAATGGACCCGATCCGAACCCGAACGAGACCCCGAACGCCCAGAGCTATTATAATCTTTAAAATAAAGATAGTTTATATATGATTGATCTAATGACATATTATATAATTGTCTAATAATTAATGTTCTTTAAATATATTTCTTGAGAATCACTCTGCCGACGACACGTCAGCATAACACTATTGTAATATTCCAAGTAAACATGAAATTATTTTGTTAAAATGATTCTTAATTAATATATAAGGGATACTAGGTAATTTCCGCTTTATACGCGGGATAATATGTTTATAATATTTTGTAGAAAATTAATAAATTAAATAAACATTTCTAAATATTTCAATAGTATATTATTGTATAAATAATTAAAATCTAAAGTTAAGTTTTTTACATACTTAAGTTACTAATTAATTATTTATTTAAAACAATATATTTTAAAATATATTCTGTACATATCCTATTTTATTAAGAAATATCATATTCCCTAAAAAAATTTATTTTAAAATAAAAATCTAAAATTCAAATTTAGGAAACAATAAACTAGCAATAATTTTATGAAATATTTACTTATTCGATTTAATCAAATTTAGAAAACAATAAAATCAGCTATAATTTTATGGAACATTTATTTATTTGATATTCCTTATATAAATACAGCTAATTTAGGTAAAATTAAAATCTTTAAAATAAAGATAGTTTATATATGATTGATTGACATATTATGTAATTAGTTTAATAATTAATATCCTATAAAATATATTTTTTTAGAATCACTCTGACGACGACACGTAAGCATGACACTGATGTAATATTCCACGTAAACATAAAGTTATTTTATTAAAATGATTCTTAATTAATATATAGGTGATATTATTAACTAAAACGTGAGATTAGGAAAAATAAAAGACAAATGACATGTCATAAAGTACCAAAACTATATAAAAAATATAAACTTACCATCACTTTAGATGTAGTAAAATGTAGAGATTAGGAAATAAAAGACAAACTACATGTCATATAGTACCAAATTTTCTAGAGAAATACGAAATCATATATAAATATAAACTTACCATTATTTTAGATGTAGTAAAACGTGAGACAATGACATGTCATAAAGTATCTAAAATATTTAAATTTCTTTAGTTATATCATATATATATATATACGTTATCTAAAATATATCAAATAATGTATAATGGCAGTTTAATGTAATTTTTCTGGTAAACGAAATTTGTTTTATATATTTTGTGAAAGTTAATGAAGTGTTGACACGTAAACATGACATGATTGTAATATTTCATGTAAACATAAAGTTATTTTGTTAAAATGATTTTCAATTAATATATAGGAGATTAAAATATTTGAACGTGTCAAATTTTGGTTAAAAATAAAGATGGGGTATCATTTTATTTAGAAAGGTATATCTTCTCATGCTTTCTCTTTTTTCATTTGAAATATATTGACATTGTAAACTTTTTTTTTTTTTTTTTTTTTACAAAGAGAGATTTTATGAGAAGGAGCCGAAGGCCCATCACAGATTTACAACCAAATAAAAGGGCCTAAGCCCAATAACGGAAACTGAAACCGACTCAAGAATTGGTGAATCACCCATCGTCTTCCTCCTTTCGCACACGTGGAGCCACATGTCTACGTGGCACTTGGTCGATCCCGGCGGTGGCGACCGGTGCGATTCCAGCGATGGCATGACGAACAGCAAGGCGACTCCAAACTTCAACCGGAGAAACTTGCAGCAGCCGAAACGGTAGTGCAAAGAAGCGCCAAGATCTGAATCTCCTTGAGGGAAAACGCCGGAAAAAAAACCAAAACGCCACGGAGAGGAAAGAAGCGGGGAGAAAGCCAACACCAAGTCGGATTCAGCAAGAGAGCCCAACCACTACGAAACCCTCACGAGAGGCGATGGTTGAATGCTCCATCGACGCGACACGACGAGAAGAGGAAGAAGGAGAGGAGAGGGAGAGAAAGAAGGAAGGAGAAGAAAAGAACGGGGGAGAGGGACGGCGACGGAGATAAGAAAGCTCTTCGAGATTATGAACTAAATATGTTCAATTGAAGATGCATTTAATTAATTTATATATATATATATATATTGTTTAAATTATATACATATATGTTCCGGAAGCAAGCTTTGTATTGTCCATAGAAGAGTAACATTCAACTTTTTGGCATTCTTGATTCCCTCCCACGACATAGATGCTGATAGACCTAGTTACGAAGTGACGAATAGATAGCACAAGTTTACCATTGTTCTCAATGAAGCTAAGTAACTTGGATATTTTGGAAAGATGGGAAGTTGAGGTAAAGCAATTGTCATCAACCTACTCCAATGTTTCTCCATCACCCATTATATGTATCCTACCCGTTAAGTGAGGTTCATGTAACAGAGAAAGATAATCTCCTCTGAAAATCCCTAAAGAAAGAGAATCTTGCTACTCAATTGACCCAATGGATGAATGATGAAGAAACTTGAACAAGGGCTCAAATCTCTCTTTTGAGAAATGGAAACTTTGTATCGAAACGGTTCTATTATCGTGTACTTATTATAACCTATCCAATAAGGAGTTCCTCTCAAACACACACTTGACAATGGTAATCCAAAGAACCCACGAAAGGTTTTATCAACAGCAACCACCTTCCAACAATCAGATTTGAAATCGTAGACTTCAACCCATAAATCTTCAGGACAACGAAACCTAAACATTTCGTAATCATTACAACTTGATGATTGGTTACAAATGTATCCAAGACCATACGCATCCATGGAATGGTCAAACTCAAAGCTAGAGCCACATTTGATCCATCTTGCTTCTTTCAACAACGGATTGGAAACTAAAAGTTTGGTTCCCATGACAAATAGCAATAGACCATCACAATGAAACATATTGTGCACTAATAAATCTGAAGATGAAAGGGTTTAAAAACCTGAAAATTCAAACGAGGTTTGTTGCTGAGTTCGTTAAAACCCATACCGACACAAGAAATTGTTGAACACAATGAAGGAGAAACTGGTGAACGTCGTTGAAGACTGTGAATTGCTGTTCACGACCATGCATGTGAGACATGTTCTTGTTGACGAATCTCGGGTCTGTGATTAATTAGGGTTTTCCACTACTTTCATATATTTACTTTTGTAACCTAAATTGTGGTTGTACTTTGGGATCAACCGAAACATATAATATGACAATAAAGATAGAATCTAACAAACAAAAGAAAATATAGAAAATTGAGACAGAAAGAAACAGAAATCGAAGTAAATCTTGAATTATTCGATTGATAAGTTTAACTATAAGATATTAGTTAAAAATTAAATATGGTATTATAATACATATCAAATCTTTAAAGATTTCTTAGTAAAATAACAAATGGAAAAAACTTATATATATATCCTAAATTTTGTAAAATAAATATCCCAAAATATTTATTAGTGTTAAAGTTTGTTTATAATTGTGTTTTTCTATAAAGTCAAATCGTAGAAAATGGGGTGGCTCCCCATAATTTTGACTAATATTAGGTTTAATTCGGTTAAATCGACTCTAAGTTTCAGATTTTTTTGGTTAATGAGGTAGTTGATATTTTTTTAATTCTATTTTGAAAAAGCAAAACTCTTTATGGAAATGTTTTAAATTAAAACTTGTGGTATCTTTGTTTTTTTTTAAAAAACTTATTGACTTTTTCTCCATGAAACAAGTTTTACTTCCAAAAATACCATAATTTTGAAAAAAAAAAAAGAAGACCAAAGATACCAGAGGTTTTATATTGTTGAATGTTTTTTATTGCAAATTGGAACATATAGATCTATCCAATATAAGCATTATAAAACCCACGTCGAAGCGTAAGAATTCACACAACATGTAAGAGTCCGATATAAGTTGTGTAAATTTATTATTGTCTACTCTATAGATAAATTAATGGTTAATGTTAATGCATTAAATTTATTAACATTGTTATATTGTCCACATAATGTGGGTCAAAAAAAATAAAAACAAGAGCCCGATTCTAGTGGGTGAAAGAAAATATTCTAAAATACTTACGTACCTTGACTTAAAAATAAATACGTAAAAGAAAATAAAAACGTGAGCCCAATTCTAGTGTTTTATGTAAAAAATGTTAATATGCTAAAATACTTATGTACCTTGACTTAAAAATATTACCAAAAAAAAAAAAAAAGAGATGTTGAAGAATATATATAAAGAAATACACTTGCTGAGGAAAAAAAAACAATAGTCGGGAATGGAGAGTGTTAAAATGGGATTGTCAACCAAGGAACTGAGCCAAGTTTCGAAGATACTTAGTGTATAGTGAATAATGAATTAGTAAAGATTCTTCTTGAACCATTTTAGGTTTTGTGGGTTAATTTTCATGGGCTCACGAGTTTGGTAGGATAACCCTTGAAGATGAATCCACAAATTAAAACCTTAAATCCTGATGAGTTGAAACCCTAAATGAATTTAAGCCTTAATTGATAAAGACATTCAGTTTTTAAAATTTTGTATGTGTTCAGCATTTGGTTTTTGAACTAGTGAAACGTTTAAAGTATTTTTGTTGTTGCACAAAACTATCTATAAAATAACTTGATACAATAAACTAACAAGAAACGTCATCTCTGCAAATTCTCTATTTGTGATACAACTTTAATATGAGTTTTCGCGTAACCAAATTACAAAAAGAAAACTTTATACAAAAATTTTGTAACCGAATTAATGCTTTATCAGATGGAAGAAATATATATTTTCGGTAAGTTTTCAGATAGACAAAGTTTAATGAGAAAATACAAATGAGCACGGGATTTCTCTTCGATTCCCTGTAATAGTAGTAGTTACATAGTTCATTTTACAATTTTAATTAAATACTATGATGTGAGTATTTTAAATCTATGTTAAACATGTAATTTTACAATTTGATGTGTCTTACATACATTCAAAATAATTTGAAACTACTATTAGAAGTCTGAAAGCTACTTTGTAAATAGTGAATTAGGAAAGATTCTTCTGGAACCATTTAATATTAAATGTGTTTGTGGATGATAACATGGTATTTTACATGTTTTTATGTTTTACAATAAGTTAGTTTTAGCTTTTATAACTAACATTTAGTGTAGTATTAGTGTTTTTGCATGTGATTATATGTTTTTAGGTATTTGGAGCTAAGCATGAGTTTTTGAGATGTTTTTGGAGCTTACTAAAGCCTTCGGAAAGATTGGTGACATTGCTTGGATCGTACACATTCGGAGAAGGATTTCACAGAGTCAGAAGAGGACAATATCGACCCCAATATCGACCTGTGGGTGTCGATATCATGCCCAAAGAATTTCCTGAAAGGAAGAATCAATCCGTCAGAGAAAGGAGCTCAATATTGACCCTAGCATCGACCAATCAGGATCGATGCTGGCCTCCAAAAAAGATGGAAAAATCCTTACGTGGTAAGATATGATTCGGACAACTTGTCATTTCGAGTTTTAGTCTTCCAAAAACAAGATAAAGACGAAATGGAAAGATCTAAGAAACCCTAATACTATATAATCACTTGTAATCTCACTAGAAAAGAGAGACTCATTCACATACTCATCTCTTATCCACTTGTAGCCACCATTTTCATACCTAATAAAAAGTTCTTCTTTTACTTTTTTTCTTCTGTTTTTAGAGTAGATCTTTAGACCACTAGGGTGGTGGTCAATGATGGGATATACTTTTAGGGTTTATTAAATGTTTAATTATTCTTAATCACTCTAGCCACCTTAGTATATATCTTAATGCTGAGCATTCTCTTAAGGGAGATGCTTAAGTTTGCAACTGAATCCAGTAGGTGTGGTTGCATGTTTAGAAGTTCTTAGCACCATGAGAGTGGGTTAAGGGTTCAGATCTGTATACTAGGGAGTGATGGCTAGTTTTGAGGTTGTTGTTTGATAGAGTAGCTCTATGCTTAGTCTAACGTAGGCCTAGTTAGGTTAAGATATCAGGAGGAATTCGCCATGAGAGTGGGAAGGACTCTAGAAATAGATCTATCATTTACTCTGTGTCTTAGACATGTTTTTACCAGTACTGATCATATTGGATCACATGTAGGTGTGACAACCCTTATGACGTGCCTATCACTCATGAGAGTATTCGATGATGGGATTACTCGAAATGCATATTCATTCGCCACGAGAGTGGGTTTGAATATAGAGTATAGCATACCACGAGAGTGGACTAGCGAGATATAGAAAATCCCTAGAATAACAAACATAAACTTAGTAGGTAAAACATAAATCCTAAATCTAGAATTCATGAATTATGACTATCACCCATTTTCTGTAAATATTAGTTTAGATTTCGTTTAATGTTTTTTTATTGTTTCATTTAATTTCATGCTTAGTAGATTAGGAAAACTCACATATCTCTATTATGCTTAGATTAGATTTAGACTTGTACTCTCTGTGTGTTATTCTCAGTCCCTGTGGATCGATCCCATAATTGCTACAACTGCATGACTGTGCACTTGCGGTCTTATGAGTTAAACTCTCGAGAATATCCTATGGGTAGACTTGGGTGAAACCTGAGAACAGGATAATTGAAAGAAAATCCTTGCATCAAGTTTTTGGCACCGTTGCCGGGGATTGAAGCGATAGCCATAGAGATTTGATCTGAATCTAAGACTAAGCTTTTGTTTTATTTTTATCAACTATTTACTTCTTTGAATTTCCTGTGATCACCAAAAATATAAAAAAAAAAAAAGACGGAAAAAGAGAATAGATCGAATGGAACAGCTATGAAAAGAAGTACCTGCTGCTGAGCTTGAGAGCATCCTTCACCCTAACAGGGATGCTGCTCAAGGTGGTGATGCACGTCGGGCGGCTGCACACCAACCAAAGGTCGCTCTGACGATCATTACTGATCACCTAAATCAGTTTGACAAACTTTGTGGCACAATAAATCAGCGGAGTCTCAGAGGATGCTTTGACACTACGCCTGTTCCCATTTTCTTTGGGTGACAAAGCTAATCAGTGGAAGATGAAATTGGAGGAGATTACATCAACAAACCCATCGGTGGACAATATCGGACCTATGAATCGACCTATCACAGTCGATAATGCATATTCTAAATTTCCAGAACAAAGTCCCAAAAAAAAGCATCGACCAATCAGGGTCGATGTCCTGCCCATCGGTCCACCACATCGATCTATCAAGGTTGATGACTGTCCCGGACAAACACATCGACCAATCATGGTCGATGTCCTTCTCATCGGTCCACCACATCAACATGTCAAGGTCGATTCACTTCCAGAACAAAATCCTAGACAGATGCATCGACGTATCCAGGTCGATTCTAGACCAGTCAGACATCTCCATCGGTCTAACTGGACCGATACTGCTGCTGTCTTGAGCATTGGACCTCCCCATTGCCCCTCAACAATGGATGGTCGTAACATCATGCATATGTATCGACCAATCATGGTTGATCTCCATTCTGGAGATACTGAGAGTGTTACCTCGACGCCACAATCACAATCAAGAAAGGAATCTCTTGGTGAAGAGACCATTAACAAATGACTACACTCATGCTGAGGAGAAATCCATTCATCATACCGACTCCGTAGTGATCGATTCGAGGAACCATTGCGCAACCACTTGGCCATCGTCTCCACATTCATCTGACCACTCTATGAAGTCGTCGAGCTCACGACGTTAAAAAAACACCTTACCTTTGTACATACAATTTTCTTTTAGGATTTTTTTTTTCTAGTTTTTGTTTTTTTTTTTTTTCGTTTTTGTTTCTTGCTTTTCAAGTGTTCTTCACCATAAAAAAAAAACAAAATCAGGACTTGCATATGTGGGAGCTGCAAACCCACAACCCGATAAGAGAATTACTGTAAGTTTTTCTCTTGCTTTTTCCCTTTCCATCTTACATCACAACGGGGACGTTGTGAAATAATTGAGGGGAGTCTTGGAATTAATGGAGGTAATTCTTTTCTTTGACATTTTTTGATGTAAGTTTTACCATAAGTTTTTCGCATTTTGAGAGATTGTTACACTTTTTTCCTCATTCATAAGTTTAATAACATGTGAAAAAGTTTTTTAATGAGGTAGCATTTGAACTTCTTAATTGTGTTATTTGTGTTTATGTTTGGATGATGTGTGGATAGTGTTTGATCTTTACTAGAAAATGTGAAAAATCCATGAGTGGATCAACAAATACCAAAAGGATCTTTCTTTCGAAGACTTTAGCAAATCAGAGTTGACTTCTCACTATAATGGACCTTAAAATTTTCGATTTGGGGCTTGCGATGCATGAGACATGATACCTCTATGAGATCCAGGCACGTCTATGTGAGTACGTTTCCCCTCTTCCTTCTCTTCAGTAAAAAAAAAAAAGAAACTACCACTTTTAGTGTTCGCGTCTCATGGAAACATGTCCTACTAACGAAAAGAAAAGGTGATTGATAAAAAAAAAAATGATACCCTAGAAAAGTAGAGAAAAATTAATTCGACCTTGAAGTGAGAAAAGGGAGTGGAAATGATTTATATCAAGAAGGTCTTGAGCTTACAGAAATCTGAAAGAGTAGGTGTTCATATTTTATGATCAATACTCCCAAGTCGAGAGCTCATACTTAGAATGAAAAGAGAAGTTGATAATGAAGAGTCAAGGTTCGAAGGAGTGGTATGAACTAAGGTGCGTTGTTATGGTTATGGTGAAGTACATGGAGTACGTTAGAGACCATTCTACATCCACAAAGACGAAAAACATTTAACACAAAATGTCACAAGGTACAAGTTCACTCTCTTTATCTTTATTTGTTTTCAATAAAATAACTTCACTATGCTTGACTTTTGTTTGCTTGAGGACAAACAAATGATAAATATGGGAGAGTTGATAATATCATATTTTACATGCTTTTATGCTTTAGAATAAGTTAGTTTTAGCCTTTATAACTAATATTTAGTGTAGTATTAGTGTTTTTGCATGTGGTTATATATTTTTAGGTACTTGGAGCTAAACATGAGTTCTTGAGATGTTTTTGGAGCCTACTAAAGTCTTCGAAAAGATTGATGACATTGCTTGGATCGTACACATTCGGAAAAAGATTTCACAGAGTCAAAAAAGGACAATATCGACCACGATATCATGCCCAAAGAATTTTCTGAAAGGAAGAATTAATCCGTCAGAGAAAAGATCTCAATATCAACCCTAGCATCGACCAATCAGGATCGATGTTGGCCTCCGAAAAAGATGGAAAAATTCTTACGTGGCAAGATATGATTCGGACAACTTGTCATTTCGAGTTTTAGGCTTCCAAAAACAAGATAAGGACGAAGTGGAGAGATCTAAGAAACTCTAATACTATATAATCATTTGTAATCTCACTAGAAAAGAGAGACTCATTCACATACTCATCTCTTATTCACTTGTAGCCACCATTTTCATACCTAATAAAGAGTTCTTCTTTTACTTTTTCTCTTATGTTTTTAGAGTAGATCTTTAGACCACTAGGGTGGTGGTCAATGATGGGATATACTTTTTAGGTTTATTAAATGTTTAATTGTTTTTAATCACTCTAGCCACCTTAGTATACATCTTAATGCTGAGCATTCTCTTAAGGGAGATGCTTAAGTTTACAACTAAATCCAGTAGGTGTGGTTGCATGTTTAGAAGTTTTTAGCACCATGAGAGTGGGTTAAGCCTTCAGATCTGTATATTAGGGAGTGATGGCTAGTTTTGAGGTTGTTGTTTGATAGAGTAGTTATATGCTTAGTCTAACGTAGGCCTAGTTAGGTTAAGATCTCAGGAGGAATTTGCCATGAGAATGGGAAGAACTCTAGAAATAGATCTATCATTTTCTCTGTGTCTTAGACATGTTTTTACCAGTACTGACCATATTGGATCACATGGAGGTATGACAACCCTTGTGATGTGCTTATCACTCATGAGAGTATTAGATGATGTGATTACTCGAAATGCATATTCATTCGCCACGAGAGTGGGTTTGAATATAGAGTCTAGCATATGACGAGAGTGGACTAGCAAGATATGAAAAATCCCTAGAATAACAAACATAAACTTAGTAGGTAAAACATAAACCCTAAATCTAAATTTCTTGAATTATGACTATCACCCATTTTCTATAAATATTAGTTTAGATTTTGTTTAATGTTTTCTTATTGTTTCATATAATTTCATGCTTAGTAGATTAGGAAAACCCACATATCTCTATTATGTTTAGATTAGATTTAGACTTGTACTCTCTGTGTGTTAGTCTCAGTCCCTGTGGATCGACCCCATAATTGCTACAACTGCATGACTGTGCACTTGCGATCTTATGGGTTAAACTCTCGAGAATATCTTATGGATAGACTTGGGTGAAACATGAGAATGAGATAATCGAAAGAAAATCCTTGCATCAGTGGGTTCATATGGGCTAACGAATTTGGTAGGATAATCCATAGACTGAAACCTTAAACCCTAATGGGTGTAACCCTAAATGAATTTAAACTTTAACTCATATAGACACTCAACATTCAATTATATGCTTATCATTGGTTTTTAACTAGTGAAAAGTTTAAACCATTGTGATTTTGGTTGTTGCACAAAAGTATTTAAAAATAACATGATATATCTGATAGAGCTCATATTTACATGTTTTTACATATTCATATAGATTAATATTATGCATTGTAGTTAGCATTTAGGACAATTTTAGTGCATTTGCATATATTTATGTGTTTATAGGTACATGGAACAAAACCGGTGTTCTTCGAGTGTTTTGGGAGCTTAAGAAGCCACACGGACTTTGGAGCTAATTGTTCGGGCCAAGAACATCACGGAAAGCTTCCCGAGAAGCTTCACAAAGGAAGCATTAACCATAGGATCGATGCTGAGCCGTGATGAATACCATCGACCAGGCGTGGTCGATGTGATTCCCCAAGATGAGCATCGACCACGTATGGTCGATGTTGGCCCCGATAGTAAAAACTCGAAATTCGCCATTTTGACCTGTCTGCACTGTTTGGAGGCTTACGGTCGAACGAAAATGAATTAAGCTACAAAGCGACTTGCTATGGAATCTGGATTTAAAATGGAAGCTCTGAGAGTTGGAATCAAGTCAAGAGCTGCTCAGAATCAGAAGATATGAGTTTTACAAGTCAGGTGACTCTGAACTCATCCGATTTGGACCTACACGCACGGTTTGGAACATTATGATCGAACCAGAAGGAATTAGGCTGCAAACCAACCTAGTATGAAATCTTGACTCTAAATGGAAGCTCCATGAATTGTAATCATACCAATCCAAGATCAGAGCAGAAAGTTATTAAACTTCTAAACCGGAAGATCCTATACTTGCCTTATTTGGCACCCTGCGAGTTTAATTCACAAGGGATCTTTCCCCAACCTTATTGGGCACGACCTAGCCTCCTCCTCTATAATACTATATAAACACATGTAATGCTCATTAGAAATATTTCTTCCTTTTTGCACAACTTTTGTAGCCACCACTTAGAGAGAAAAGTCTCAAAAATTCTCTTTGTTCTTAATTTTTATTATGCAAGATCTTTAGTTCTTCATCTTCTTATTTCTTTACTCTATTTTACTGCTTTTATTTATTATTTATCATGTCTTCTATCTCATATAATGTCGTCACCCTCGGAGTTATGAGCGAGTATATCCTTTAGATCTCTAGGGTGGAAATCGATGATGGGATCTACTGATTAGAGATTGATGTTTTATGTTCTTAACCGATTAACTACCTTGTATGTATTCCTAAGGCTAGATTTACTCATTTGGGAGTTTTCTAAAAGCTCGGTCTAATCCATAAGGCATGACCAAGTGTTTCGGGAATTTTCTACACCATGAGAGTGGGTAGAGGTTTTGGATCTACATACTCGGAATAATAGTTATTCGATAAATTTATTTTTAACTTCTGAGCTTATCTAAATTAGCTTTGATCAGGTTAGTTTAGCATGTTAGGGTCTTGATGCCATGAGAGTGGATTAAGATTTCGGAACTAAACACGTTGGAAGATTGACTATTTGGTAGAATTGCAATTGTTAGTCAATCTGGTCGATGACGAGATCGTTCTCAATGCTTGTAGAGCACCACGAGAGTGAGGTTTTTACAGAGAAATTAGCATACCACGTGAGTGGACTAATTTATATACGAAATCTCTAAACCGATGGATATTAACGAAGGGTTAAAAAACATCAATTCTCATATTAGAAGATTTCCGGATTCGTTCTTATTCACCCTTGGGATCGTTTTCTTTATTATTGTTTAATCATTATTTAATTTAAGTTATTTAATTTTATGCAATTTAATTTATGCTATTTAATTTATGCAATTTATTTTCTGCTATTTAATTTATGCAATTTACTTTACGCAATTTAGTTTATGCAATTTAATTTATGCACATTATTTTATGCAATTTAATTTATGCACTTTAATTTACGCCATTTAATTTATGTTATTTAAATTACGCAATTTATTTTATGTAATTTATTTTACGTAATTTAATATCTGTTATTTAATTTATGCTTTAGTTTATTTTATTTTATTTAAATCGTCTCTATTTATTTAATTATCGTTATTTATTTTACGCATTTTAGGACTAGAAACAAACCTCCAAAACATTTATATTTTGCCTAGATTAGATTTATTTCTGAATTCTCTGTGAAGTTATTCTCAGTCTCTGTGGATCGATCATGTACGTACTACAACTGCACTATTTTGCACTTGCGGTATAATCAGATTAAACTCCCGAGACTACTTTCTAGTAGCATTCGGATGAAATCTGTGAAAGAAAATGTGATAAACCTTCCGTGATCAGTATCATTACAAGAAAACAATAAAAGCAACTATATTTTGCGACTAACTACGTAGTTGCCAAAAAAAGCAACGAAAATGGGACTGTAATGCAACTTAAATGCAACTGCAGAAATTTAGTCGCCAAATAGTCGTTTATTTGCTACCGAATAGAGTAGTCATATATTAATCTCATTTTAAGAGACTATTTAGCAACCATTATGCAACATATGTTGTTTTTGCAACTAAATTATTTTTAGTCGCAAAATAGTTGGACATTTAGCAACTGAAAAGCGAACTAACATAATGTAGTCGCAAAAATTAGGCAACGATTCTGAGTAGTTGCATATTAGTCTCATTTTAAGAGATCATTTAGCAACCATTATGCAACAAATGTTGTTTGTGCAACTAAATTATTTTTATTCGCAAAATAGTTGGACATTTAGCAACTAAAAAGCGACCTAACATAATCTAGTCACAAAAATTTAGTAAATTTATGCAACTATTTTGGGGACTACTATAAAAGATATGTTGAAGTTGCATTTTAGTTGCATTTTTTCCCACACGTTTTAAATTAGATTTCTTATTTTTACCTATTTGTACCCACTATTTGCAACTAAATAAAATCAGTTGCAAATTAGTGAGTTTTGAGCTGCAAAAATATATTATATAAAGAATGTGTAGGTCATTACACGATGTATAATACAAACACCAAAGGGAAAAAAATGTCAAACTATCCTTATGACAGTTTTTTGGATTCCGACTGATGTAACCAACTCTCAGTTACCGGCTCGTGTTGTGGAGTGGGAGCAAGAAATGGTTAAGTTTGATATGTTGTCATGGGAATCAGAGACCTTAAACACAAAAGTTCAGCAGACAAATACACAAGGTTCAGAAGAAAATTCTCTTCAAGTATTTGATTCTGAAAATGTTTATAGTGGTAGCTTTACGCAAGAACCTGAAGCTCCAAAAGAGGAGTTAGATGTTGATGCAATAGCCCAACAATTCAACTTATACGTTGAACCAATACCATAATTTTAGTTTCATATTAGTCGCATATTTTAGCAACTGTATTGGGTGTGGTTGGAAGATGGTTGCTAACAAATCTAACTGTAACTGAGTTGCATAGTAGTTTCTTTTTTGTAACTACGCCGTTAATCGCAAATATAACTATTGTAGTCACTTAAGAGTTGCATGTAAGCAACTGACTTGCGACTACCCAGTAAATGCGACGATTTATTTGTGATTATTCGTTTCAGTCGCTATTAAGTCGCATATACCGTTTTTGAGACTAAAATACAACTATACATATAGTTGTATTTTAAATGTTTTCTTGTAGTGCAGTAAACTAATAAAAGACGTCATCTCTGCAAATTTTCTATTGTGATGCAACTATTCTATTGAAATGAGACAATGCGTAATTAATGGGTTATTAAGTTTACATCGAAATTAACCGCACACTTTATCAAATAGAAGAAATACTTCTTTTGGGTAAATCTTATATAGACTATATTGGGATAATGCAAATGGACACGAAATTTCCCTTCATTTTATATAATAGTAGACTTGTAGTAATTATATATAGTTTATTTTACAATATTAATTAAATCTCATAATGTGAGTTTTTTTTAAATCTATGTTAATTATGTAAATTTCAAAACTTTGTAGTCTGAGAGGTATATTTTGATGTGTCTTACATACATCACAACAATTCGAAACTAATAGAATTCCGGAAGCTACTTAGTGAATAGTGAATTTCTTTGTACATCTTCTTGAACCATTTTATTATATGTTTGTCAACTTGTTTTTTAACTAGTAAAAGGTTTAAAATATTGTGAGTTTTGTTGCTCCACAAAACTATTTAAAATTAATCACATAATACGGTGAATTAATAAGAGACGTCATCTGACTCATCTCTATCTCTTGTGATGAGTTTCCGCGTAACCGATTTAAAAGAAGAAACCTTTAGGCAAAAAAAATTATTAACCGAACACTTTATCAAATGTAGAAAAATATTTCTTTTGGATAAATTTCAGACAGACAAAGTATACTATGAAACACCGTTTGTATTTATTATTATATAGTAATCATACTTATTAAATTTTCAAAAGCAAATGCAAACGGAAACTCATATATGGAAATCATACCCTTAAGCGAGATAGTTGCATCTACTATAAAATGTAGATGCTTTGAACACAAGTTTCACAAAACCAGCGATTTTAGAAAATTCAATCTAGACAAACCAAGATCCAACTAAAAATGCTTAAAGGAGGGGTTTCTCTCTAGAACTACATGATGCAAATTCTTAGAAAAGATGTACAAAGACACATAAGACAAGGTAATCAATTCCATTAAACAAGATGGGGTTGAACGTCTGTTTGGCTGGTTTACAAGAGGATCAAGTTCAGCTTGGAATGCAAGCAGAGTAGCGAAACCTACAGAGTGATCGGGATGACTCCACAAAGCGTAGAGGACATGACAGTAGAGATCAAGGATAAAGAATGAATAAAGCTTCCTCAAGAGGTTCCATTCAACGATAATTTCATGAGTACACACCATTTAGCAATTCACCACCCATATTGACCTTGCTTGATGTTGGCAAGTGATAATGGACATGCTTTCGATTTCTCAATAGAGTATCTGGAGATATGTGAAGACCCTCTCGAAGGAGGTGATGAAAGATAAAATCTTATTCTTTTAACTCTTATATCTTACTCTGTTTAAAAAAAAAAAAAAAATTTCTGCTTTACTAATGGATGTTTTCTCAATGTATCAAGCAGTGGAGAAAGGAATGATCTCAGATCCTCTATTGTCCCATCATTCGTGAACGACAAAAATGATTTGAAGACCAAGATGGTCAAGGACATGGCTCTCGATGAACATGATCAAGTAATGTTTATCGGAGGCTATGACAACCATTTGGCCGATCGTTCCATTGCGGCTGTGGTGGATTGGCCAAGAACGTAGCCGATCCCTACAATAGTAAGAGCACAAACTCAAGGCGAAGAAAAGATTCAACGCTTTGGCGAGGCTTGCTTAAAGCTTGCCGAAGCTCACATGAAAGAAAACAGAAAAATGCCAAAACAAATCTTGATCTTCCACTATGAGGTGAGCAGAGATATTCTCCAGGACGAGCTACAGGATTTAAAGAATTATCTTGGTGGCAACTCTCCAAACATCACAGTGATCATGGCAACAAAGCATGCGAGTGATCCGGCATTGAAAGATAAACGAGACGATAATATCACTTTTACATCTATCGTCTCGGGTTCCGATTTGATTTCGAATTTGATTACATCTAACGTCTCGGGTCTCCTACAATGATAATGGCGAATCCACTTACCTACACCTTCCAGATGGTCCCTTTAATCATCTACGCTCATCTCGCAACCGATGGAGTACACGAGGGAGACCCCATTAGCAACGAATCATGGATCCATCATGACGTGACATGAAAGAGTGATACACCGGGAGGTGAAACATTTATACGGGTCGAAGTAAATAACCAATAAATTAAATCATTTAGCTCGGACAAAATTTGAACGACATGAATAGTACTCTGTTTTCTTTTTCCCCCTAGTATAATTAACATGTTTGAGCTTGGATATTTGTCATGTTAAGAATGTTTGATACTACAAATTTACTTTTTGAAATAAAAATGGACAATTTATATATATAATGGATAAGTGATTGTGATGATGAAGACTCTCATAAGTAAAACTGACGATTAAGGGTATAATTTGATGATTATTTAGGCTCTGTTACAAATCTGAGCCGATCAAACCAAAAAGGAGCGCAGAACACGAGATAGAAATAGAAGAGATCAAGAGAGTGTAGAGAATAATCAATGGCGGTCAAAGAGTTTGTATTTATTCTAGGACAAATGATTTTTACACAAGAAATTTAGAAATCCCAAAATTGTACCCGCAGAAATCTTCACTATTCATGAAAGTGACTAGTCTTGTCTTAGTTTTCACATAGCAATTTTTATTCCTAATCTTCACATAGCTATTTTCTTCATCAAATTTGGGCGAACCCCAAGTTGAATCCCACGCCCTCTTCAGATCGAAGGTTGATGAACGATCCTAACGCCGCACACAACTTTTCTATATGTGTTGGCTGGAAAACACCGCTAAAAACGCCAAGAATGACGTGGTTCATAAGATCATGAATGCTCCCTCGACTCATCTCTTCTGAGTAGTCTTCAAATGGAAGAGGTTTACTTTTTACTGAAGCCTGTTGATATCGGAAGACCTTAGTCATGCTCAATAGTTCCCGCGGAATCGTTTGATAGAGAGTTTGGATTTTCTTAGCAAACTTGCGATCTAGTTTGAATTCTTTTCCAGAATAAGACATGATTATCTCTGTTGGACGATCCTCTTCTATTTCTTCTATTTCTTTAACTTTGACGAAAATAAAAACTGTTTCTGTCCCAGTCCTCCTCACCACACCTCTCTTCATGATACTTTGTGATTCTTGCAACAATGGGTAGGAAAAGCTCCAAGAATCCTTAGGTCGAACTTTGGATTTAACTTCAAATTCCCACGACTGTGGTGTAGTTTTGATTGCCTTTCTTCAATATAAATTTTTGTATATTGCCAATGACCGGTTGGTGATCATCATTGTGAATATTTTCAAGCGGTGATCCAGAATCCCACCTCCCATATGAACCAACAACTCTCTTAACATTCGAGTGTCCTTCCCTCAGTGTTTCTCTATCAATAAAATTATCCTTGTGGAAACATGAAAAAATTATTTGATCTCAATTAAGTTTACCCGAAAAGACAGCTTCAAAAGTATAAGATCGTATCATGTACTTACCTGCTATGGGTGTATGAAAAAATCTTTAATAGTAAAAACTTTGGATTGAAATACATTTCTTCATTTATTATTTTTACAACATGTAACTCTATAAAATAATATTAATAATTGTATTAACATGAAATATGAATTAATATCTGAGTTTACATTGAAATTACTAACACAAATTAATATTCACCACATTATATATTATAATTTATTGGTTAGGCATATGCATTTCTTCATCCTCCACTTCAAATGTCAAAGGAGAAGAGTAACATACATTTTACTTTTTCTTCTTCTCATATTAACTTGTTTGATGTCTAGGTTAACTCTTTAGTTATAATAAGTGCATATATCTCGATCGATTTTCTTGAAAAAATCATCATTACTAACAAATTTTTGTAATTTACTGTAATGTTCAACCTCCAATAGATAGATTTAAAATGAAAGATGAGTTTGCCATTATTGGTCTTTTAATGTTAACATTCTTTGTTCGATATATTAAAATGTCATGTTTTGATTAAGTATCGACAATACTTTGTGCGAATAAGGTGCAACAGGTCCCACACTCTTTCCATATCCATCTATCAAAACATCTTCGATAAGGATGGAACCTATTACTTTTTTGTCTAATAGACAATATAACATGAATAAACCAATAGTGACAAATTCATTACTCATTCTATATCCATAGATAAATGGTTATTTTGTGTTAATAATGATTGGCTCCTTCTTCATTAACTAATTTATGGGTGATTGACCTAATTTATGGGTGATCATATGAATACCAATTTAATAAAAATAGGAAAAAAATTGAAAAATACTAACAATTTATTTTTAATTCGCTCATTGAAACGATTGTTTAAAAACTCTCAAATTGGAAACCTGATCCGGAAAAATCTTCAAAAAAAAAACAAAAAAAAAAACAAAAAAGGTAAACAATTGTAAACATCAAAACAAGAACTCTAATTTATGCATAACAATTATTTATTAAAAGGGTTGAAAAGTATTCAGATCTAATACTCAAATCTAAAATACTTTTTTAGTTTTTAACGAAATTAAAGTACTTGATCTCGATCTAGGAAAAAAATAACTAAGATGATGAAAACAATACAACAAATAGAGAGGAATGATAATGGTTATCTTCACTTTGACCGGAAAACTAAAAGTTATAGAGATATTGAATAAATGTTTGAGAAAAAATATGAGGATTTTTTGTTAAGACATTGAAGAAAACGTGAGAAAATAGTGTAAAAAGTAAAAGTAGTGGGTGTGACGGAGAAATTATAGAAAATTATGGATTGAGAAAAAGAAAAAGGTAAAAGTAGTGGGTGTGACGGAGAAATTATAGAAAATTATGGATTGAGAAAGAGAAATATGTGATCAAGAAAATTAGAGTTGAATAGGACTCAATATCAAATTTTGGAGGCTAGTGAATCTGAAAATGATTCCGCATACTGATATTTTTGGGAATAACGTATCAAACGTAAAATATTACAAATTTTCTTGTTTATAATTCTTATTTTACATTTTATGTTGAATTTTATCATATAAATATTTACCATAGTCAAAGCCATAACGAGTATATATTTATGTTTTTGCGAATAATATATCAAACATAAGATTTTCTTTGAAACAAAATTCCTATGTGATTTAGCAGATTCTAGTGTTAGTAGTTATGTATTTTATTAAAATTTTAAGAGCAAAAGACTAGTAAATTTTTCTTTTTGTGACCAAAATTTTTCAAATATAATTGAAATTTTTAGTACTACGGCGCACAAATACATTATCTAATACTCAAAATAATATAATTGACTTAAAGGTATAACCTTATAAGGTGGAAAATGGTTTATTTGACACAACAAAACCGATGTTCTCATTCAAATTTCTTTATTGTTTTGTCTTCTTTGGATTTAACTTTGAATTCACCCACGACTTTTGTGTAGTTTTGCTGACAAAGTGCAAGCCGAACTTCTCGCACGTACATAGAATAGTGAAAAATTGAAAATGCAATGTAATAGGAAATCAATAAGCGTAACTTACTTCGAAAGATATTTGTTACTGGTCATACACGTTTAATGTGATTTTGGAGTTTTAGATTTATGATTTTAGGGTTTAAAAAATTCCTAAACTTAACAAAAACATAAATTCAAGATTTTTAACAATTTCTTACATGTACTATTGTTTAAAAATCCATATAAATTCCAAAACCAATTCTAACAACCTAATCTTAGTCCCATACAAACCTAGAGCAAGCTGGACGTCTGATGAGAAGAGTCTATCAAAATTCAATGCAAGAGCTCTTAATGTTATATTCGGTGCTGTTGATGACAATGAGTTCAAGTTGGTTCAAGGTTGTGAATCAACAAAACAAGCATGGGATATCAGCAAAATAATAAGATTATTTGGGATTTTTCTTACCCAAGAAACAGAGGTTTTTTTTTTTCCTTTCTCTTTGCAAGGAAAGTTTTTTTCTCTTTCACACTTTCTACATGTGTTTGAATATCTAAATTCCGAAACTATATCGTTGATGTGGGCTTTGGCCTTTGGGAGATGACAAAGAAGAAAACACTAACTTGAATCAGCGGAGTGTGTATGAAGCTACGAAAGGAGAATTAAGGTTCACAAAATATTTGCCCGGTTTCGCTGAAACACTCAATTACGCGTTCACCACTCCTCTTGAATTTGTTTCACCGGTGAAGCTCTTTATGTCAGCGGACATCGTCAATTTCTTACCCACATGCATAAGATGTTTTTAACTATAAGATACTGATTAAATGGTGTTATTCAATCAATGATTTTGAAATAAAAACTATATAATTTATCAAGATTTTTAAGATTCCTTAGTTAAAAATCTTATGTACAGTATATCCTATTATATTAAAATAACATTATATTTGAGGTCTTTTTTTTTTTTAATTATCAACTTTTCTCCATAAAATAAGTTTTACTTCTAAAAATACCACAAGTTTTTTTTAATATTTACAGGGGTTTCGAAATAGTTTTTTTTTTTATCTCATAGTAAATGATTTAGAAACTCATACTAAGCTAAGCTTAGCTCTTCCAAAACTTAAATTTTTGGTATTTTTTTGGATTCTGATGGTAATTTTAGAATAAAATGTGGTTTTATAGAATTTCTCGTATTTTTAAAATAACTTTAAAATCAAATAAGTCCATATTGATTTTAAATTGGATTTCAAAATCAAGTAAATCAATTTTTGCTTATGAAAAGGAGTTTCAAAATCGAATTTAAAAGTGTTGGAAAGTAATGAACCAATGACCTTTGTTTTGGTTCTGAATTTTAATTTAAAAAATTGGGTTTTATTTAAGAAATATTTAAGGTTCATTGAATATTTTAATATAAATAAAGAACCAAATTGCTGACCCAAAAAAAACTAAATAAAGAACCAAATAATAAATTATGAATGTTTGCATACTATTTTTTATTTGAAAACCCTGGTGTTGTCTATCTAAAGCCAGATTGGGTCAAGTCAGTGTTCTCACTAGATGTTTAATACTTTGCATCATCTTCCTCGTCCGATTCTTCCTTGTTTCACCAGGTGGGTTTCTTCGTTTCTCAATTTAGGTTCTATTTTTGAAATATCAAGTTTCAATTTGTAGCAATGCAACCAAACCGACTTAGTGATTGTGCAATTTCGTTCTGAAAAAATATCGTTTACTTAGCGAGAAATTTCTCATCTTTTTACTGAATCAATCCTCTCGAATCTCGAATTTATCTGGGCTGTAATTGGATTCGTATGGCTAATAGGCAATGATGGATAAAGCAGCCTCTTTAAGTTTAACCTAAATATTGATGTTCAAGGATTGATTTTTCTTTATCTGACCCTTTGATTCAACAGTTCTCGAGTTTGCAGGAAAATTACTTCAAAAAGAATGAGCACGAATCCAGCAATTGAACCAAAAGTTCGCAAATTTGAATCTGTTGAAGGAGCTGATATTAGTTCAAGAAGTAAATCTGATGGTTTGTAAATGTCTAAGTTGATATAAATTTGGTAAAAAAAATTAAGTATATGATTTGAGGTGGTATTGAGAATTTTGTGTTTCCAGGTATCAGATTTCGTCTCGTTTCGTATAACATATTAGCTCAGGTAATATATAATCAAGCTTTTTAATCCCTCATATGCTTTGTGATATGATGTAGCTTAATATTTGACGAATTTTGTAGTTTTAATCAATCTTACATCAAACAGCGTCGTTGGATTGTGTTTTCTGGGCTTGATTTAGAGACAAAAACAGTTCTTTTAGCTCTTTCATTTGTTAAGTTTCTGATCTATTTGAGCTTCATCTTTCTTGTAGGTTTATGTGAAGAGCGCCCTTCTCCCACACTCTCCACCTGCCTGTCTCAAGTAATATTCTCTACATTTCTCAGTTTCGAAATCAAATTTTCTTATACTAGTCAGGAGTTCTTTATGTGAGTTGTAATTAATGGTCTGGAGTATAAAAACTTCAAGTCAAGATATGCTTCAGAAAACAACAATAGATACTATGAATGTGCAGGAACTTAGCTATAAGCAGGCATTATTGTGTTTGGTGTTGCTCACATTAATTATCCATTAACCAATATGTACTTTGATTTTAGCCATAGATTATCTTTGTTAAAAGCTTAGGGAACGGTGCTTCTTAAAGGGTTATGATATTTGCTGTAAATGTGACTTGGTCTTCAGATGGAAAGCTCGTTCACATGCAATTCACAGCGTTCTCAAAAATCTCGAGGCTGATTTCTTTTGTCTGCAGGTTTATTCTTGTGAAACTTCTTCTTTTTTTTGTTTGGTTAGAATTGAGGTACCCTTTTTTTATGAGACAGAACTCCTTCTCTCTTGTTCAATCCACTAGACAATCTCAAACGTTCATAAATGTTAGTGTTGTTTGTTCATAGTGCCTGTAAATTGTGTGTATCAAATAGTGTCTCCACTTGTTAGTTATATTGTTACAATGTTTGCAGGAAGTAGATGAGTACGATAGCTTTTACCGAAGAAACATGGAGTCTCTAGGCTATTCTGGGATTTATATCCAGAGGAAGTGTGATGGCTGTGCAATCTTCTACAAGCCAAGCTGGTATGATGACAAGATTTTAATTTAATGCAGAAACATTAATCTGACTGAAACAACACTCTTCTTTTGATTTAGTGCAGAGTTGATCACCAAGGAACGGATCGAATATAATGATCTTGTGGACTCAATAAAGGCAGATAGTGTTTCCTGCAGCGAACAGAAGATTGAGACATCCAACGAAGGAAAAGGTGATGAGAAAGCGAAAGGTAAAGTTGTCCTTTTGGAGGAAAAGAAGGCAAGCCCTTTGTACTGTTTCTTTATATCTCAACATCATTTCCAACTTTTATCTGTTGATCTCTTCACATGTTTCCACAAATCTGCCCCAAACAAAAGATTCTCAAAAAGACAGTCGTGACCTTAATGATCCACTAGTGAGACTAAAACGCGATTGTATTGGAATAATGGCTGCTTTTAGAATCAACAAGCCGTTTCATCACATTGTTATCGTGGCAAACACACATCTTTACTGGTAAAAAAACTTGTCACCCATTGAAGATGATCTTTTACTTCTTTCTAGGGACCCGGAATTGGCTGATGTCAAGCTTGCTCAAGCTAAGTATCTACTATCACGACTAGCTCAGTTCAAAACGCTAATATCAGATGAATTTGAGTGTACACCTTCGTTGCTACTAGCTGGTGACTTCAATTCAATTCCTGGGGATAAGGTTTGGTTCAATTGCTTACACTGAGTTTCCCTAATTGTTCAATCTATTTTGCAAAATCAGAAAATTTGGGTTTGCTGTGGTAAAAAAAAACAATACTTTTCATCGTTTTCCAGGTTTATAGTTACCTAGTATCGGGTAATGTAAAACCCGCAGAGACCATAATAGAAGAAGAAGCTCCACTTCCTCTGTCTAGTGTCTATGAAGTCACAAGAGGAGAGCTAAGTTCACAAATTGCACTCCAGGCTTCACGAACACACTACTACATCTTCTTCTCTCCTTCTGACTTCATCAAACCTGTGAGTATCCTCCAACTACCTGAACCGAATCTCCAGATGTCGTTGGTTTCTTACCGAATCATCATCACCCGAGTGATCATTTACCAATAGGAGCTGAGTTTGAGATTTGTCGGGGATAGAAAGTTTTGTTGCATTACTCCACATTGTTTCACCATGAGAATTATGGTTCATGAAGCAGTGAAAGTAAACATACACAACGCAGTACTTGAAGGACTTGGATCATTTTCGTCTCTATAAACTTGAAATTTTCTTCTTCTTTTTTTTCATTGTTTTCATTGGAGTTATTGAGAATATATGAATTTTTTACAGAATAAAATTATCAATTTCCTTATATTAATTGTTGATCAGTGTTCACGATTTGACCATTAATAGCAATTTATGTATTGTTTAAGTGATATGCAAACAATCCAAATCTAAAATAAACAGAAATGGCTTGAACTCGGCATCGAATTGGTCTGGTGACAGAGCTCACCACGAAATTGAACCAGATCTTGCAGAGGGCTTTGATGTCGGAAATGGTGACAGTAGGAACCGGCGGACCAATCGACATCAAGATCTCGATAAATTTACCTCTATTAGTCAACGAATATATTGCATCCTCTGACCTCACAAACGCCAAAACAGCACTTAAAACATTGGTCAATTATTTTATAAATAATTCTACAAACTAAATATTTAGATATTACAATGGAAAAATCTAAATAATTGTAATATACTGCTCTACATAATATGGTCGAATAATATTGATTTAGGATTAAAAATGGTAAATATTTGTAATTTCGGAACATAGAAATACTTCAATCCCTTCATTTATAACCCAAATTATAATCAAAGAGAAAAATGAAAGCAATGGAAAAGAAAAAAAGATCTTCCATAATAATAATTCTCTCAAATGTCTTCTTAGTTTTTCAAAATGTTCAACTATATTTTTCTTCATATTTAGAAGATTTAATATTTTGGGTTTTTTTCAGATTTTTTTTTTTTTTTAAAATTTAAGTTAGTGGTGACTGTTGAGCATTATCAAGGTTTCTTTAGAGGACAATATGAGATTCTATAAATGATCAAACTCAGGGAGAGGTAAGGCACAATCATATAAGCAGCGATCCTCAGGTGTGAAGATGGTTTGAAAATAAACCAAGTGTGAAAAAGCTTCTAAAGCATTTGAAGGTTCAAACACGTAGCTCTTGATCAGTAGCTATTAGTCTATTTACTATTGCACAAGTTGAAAACTAATAATTAATTAAGTCGGTTGGAGCTGCCTGGCTTTATGACCGAATACTTGCTGAGGAAAATAGTGGTTTTTTAGTAGTAAAATACTTCTCTACCTCCATTTTTTCGAAATATAAATCCAAATGCCCTAATTTCACGATCGAGCGATGATTTTAAAAGAAGAGCCTTGATGAATGTGATTGCCATCGATATATCCAAAAGGTAAATATTCCACTAATCCTTCACTATCTTTCTCTACACTGATTTATCACATTAAAAAAAATCAACAGAAATCAATGTCAAGGAATGAATCTTCTTGATTATATTATTGTATTTTAAATAAATGTATTACCAGATTCACTTTCAATATTGCTCAGAAAGCAAATCCTTTATAGTGTTAAAAAATCTCACCTATCCAAAATATTGAATATGATCTATTTCCATATTAAAAATTATACTGTGTTAATCAAATTGTACGTAGTTCTCTCCCACTATAATGTGGATTGCTTAAGAAATAGCGCGTGTAAACTACACGCTTGGGGGCGAGTGAAAATGTATCTTACAGCGACAATTCAGGTAAACCCAATTATATGCGTGCATGGGTCATAACTCATAGGCATAAGGAACGAAATTATTTCTTTTTATTTTTTATTGGTGCTGCAGCATCTCCATTATATTTTAATTAATTATAAGAAGAAAATGCTGAAAAAATAAATGTATACAAAAAAAAATGAAAATGTGATTCTTTTCTACCAGCATGAACATAAATAAAATCAAATTAATTGTTGAGGGATCAAAAAAAATATTTTTGTTTAAGTAAATGGTAATTAGTTATATTACTATTAGCAAATGACAAAAATTGTAAAAAATTGGGTATCAAATATATCGCATGATTTTATTGATGTTAAAGCTAAAAATATTCATATAACATTTTTTTTAGAAGGATACAAACAATAATGAAAAATATGTTAAGTCATAAGATAATAGATTGCAAATTTATATGGCGAAAAAAATATTTCATTTAATAAAGTGGAATGAATATAACACATTACATAATTAAATTACATATTCCGTAACGTTTAAATTATAGATGTAAAGATTTTTAAACGTTTTCTTGTCTATTTATTTACTTAGACAATAACAAAAAAAAAACACTATATTCTTAGTTCTGTTTCTTTTTCTTTTTTTTTTTTTTTTTTTTAATATGGAGGAGTTCAGACTTTGGGCCCTAATCACACTCCTACGCTGATACCAAAAATACATGGCATCAAGTATCTTTCCAACTGGAAATCGAGCCAAGGGTTCAACCCCTGCACTCAAACCACTAACCCAACGTTCTGTCTTATTTATGGCACTCATAAAATAATAACATAAGAATTTGTTTTCTTTTTCTTTTGTCAACTAGCCAAAATAACAGAAGATTTTGTGAAATGATATATTGATATGATGATCTCGTTCAAACTCGTTGAATAAAGTTGCAACAAAATTTGTCAAGCATTGATCTATTTTATCTATCAACCACTAAAGTGGTACGTACAGTCGCACCAACTTATTGATGATAATTGTGAGTACGAACGAATATTCTTTGACAGTCTCAACTTTCACCGATAATTTGAACCATTGTTAATGAATAAAGTCGTACTCTTGTTTCCAAAATGACAGTGATGTAATGTGTTGTTCCAAAACATAAGTTTTGTTTTCAAAACGAATAATGATCGTTCCTTTGAATATAAAGCACAAACAACCGAATAATTTATTGTATTTTCTTATATTTTATATGTTCTTATAAATAAATATCATTTAGCATAAAACTTCCTTTGAGAACTTTTACCTATTGCTAAACTGAAAATGAAAATCTTTGATGTGAGTTTCACCGGAGAGTTCATTATCAAAGCTTCCGGCGACCAATCAGAGAAAGTTAATAGCCTTACTCTCTCAAATCTAGACCTTCTTTCCGGACGTTTTCCGGTGACCTACTTTTACTTCTACCCCAAGAAACTGAATTTATCCTTTGAAACAATCGTCAAATCCCTCAAAACCTCTCTCTCTCAAACTCTCAAATACTTCTATCCTTTCGCTGGTCAGATTGTTCCCAACGAAACCTCACCAGAGGAGCCTACAATCATCTGCAATAACAATGGAGCTTTGCTTGTCGAAGCCCGGGCCAGTGTCGATCTCAAAAGTTTGGATTTTTACAATCTCGACGTGTTTCTCCAATCAAAGCTGGTTCGGGTTAACCCGGATTTCGCTTTACAGATTCAAGCGACAGAGTTCGAATGCGGGGGCCTCGCTATAACATTCACATTTGATCATGCTTTAGGAGACGCGAGCTCCTTTGGGAAGTTCCTCACTTCGTGGTCAGAGATAGCGAGAAATCAGCCTGTTTCTTGTGTACCAGATCACCGGAGAAATCTCCTCCGGGCACGATCTCCTCCACGTTATGACCCTCATTTGGACAAAACATTCATAAAATGCAGCGAGGAAGACATTAAGAACATACCGATGCCTAAAACGCTCATCAAGCGTCTCTATCACATCGACGCTTTGAGCATAGACAAGTTGCAAGTTCTAGCTACTGTTAACGGAGAGAGCAGGACAAAGATTGAAGCTTTCTCTGCTTATGTGTGGAAGAAAATGGTGGATTCTATAGAGAGCAGTCATAAAACCTGCAAGATGGGATGGCTTGTTGACGGTAGAGGAAGACTCGAGACCGTTACCTCGAGCTACATAGGAAACGTCTTGTCTGTAGCTGTAGGTGAAGCCACTCTCGAAAATCTGAAGCAGAATCATGTATCAGAGATAGCAAACATAGTGCATAAATCGATAACAGACGTGACAAGCGACACTCATTTCACAGATTTGATAGATTGGATTGAGAGTCACCGACCTGGACTGATGTTGGCTCGGGTCGTTCTCGGACAAGAAGGACCAGCATTGGTCTTGTCTTCAGGACGACGGTTCCCTGTGGCTGAATTGGATTTTGGATTTGGTGCTCCTTTCCTGGGAACTGTATGTTCAACGGTTGAGAAAATAGGAGTTGGTTACCTGAACCAGCGACCTAGCGCCTGCAATGATGGCTCGTGGTCGGTTTCTGCTATCGTGTGGCCTGAACTCGCTGCAGCTTTAGAGTCTGACTCCATTTTTCAGCCAATGTCTGCTAAACATCTTCAACTCCAGACCTGAAGAAAAGCTCTGCCAACGACGAAAATAATAAACCCAAAGGAAGAAGCTTTTATCGTTGTCTTTATTATCTGTAAAATTATGGTTACAATGGATTATGGTTACAATGTGGCAAAACCATGTAGGAGTTTTTCCTTTTCACATTTTCTGCACTATGTTACTTCTGCACAGGAAAAAAAACAAAACAAACAAAATCAGGGAGCTTTCGCCGGATTTCAGATATTTAAACCTATGGTCAACGTCTCAAGGCTTCTTCAAATATTTCTTGGCTTCTGCAGAGAAGCTTCTAGCGATTTGTTTGTCGGAGAATGTTAAAGGAAGCTCTTCATCATCATAATCAGTCTCTCTTCTGTCTATCCAGCTATGAGGTCTACTTGAGTCTTTTGGACAATCATCTCCTTCAGTAGATTCCATGGGTGAGTTTGGTTCGTCTGGTAACTCACGATACAAGTGTTTAATTATGAAAAGAGCAGTATCGTTATCTCTCCAATAGTTTCTGCACAATACGCAACAGTCTTGAGTTCTTGGCTCTAAACGTTAAATGTAATGTATAATCAATGAAAAGTTTCACTTACGTATGAGCACCTATGGCTTGTAGATACGGATGCTCAAAGGTTTTATCCTGCATCACCCAAATATTTCAGCAATTATTATATGCAAACTAGCGAGCTTTAGCCAAATCCAGTACGTGTTGATTCTTTTATTCACTCATATTGCAGTTTCCAAGAACCAAAGCATCCGCAGGAAAAGGTGAATGCAACGGAATCATAAAATTTATAAACTAGGTGGAAATGCATCAAAACTTCACCTGGAGCATGTGATCTATTCGACCGTCTCGAGTTCCGGTTAATCTCTCCATCATCAAGGAACCATAGGACCTTCCATCTTTTTCGTCATCGGTTTCTTCTGTCTCTGTTCCATCACAACATATGCAAGTAACATCAGAAGTACATCAAAGGGAAGTAAAAAACCTTGCACAGTATATTGACCTTTGTACCTTCTAATTTATCCGAGCTTTTGGATTGACAAATAGTGAGAACTTTTGTCTGCATGAGAATTAAAGATAAGTCCTTTGTACATTGAATCACAAAAGATAATAACTTGAGGTCAACGTTACAACACAGAGAAAACTAAAATTAGAAGTCCGAAAATACGTACCCTTACTGAATCAAAATGATTCATTACTCTCTGCGAACGCGCCGCAAAATCCTCTTTGAAATCCTATAGAATATTACATAGAGCAAACGAATTAGAAGAGGAAGCAAAAAGAAACACCAAACCACAAAATTACAAGTACCTGTAACCCAATATGCAACCGCTTGCCACCTCTGTGGTAGGGAATAATAACGGGTCGTTTGGGAAGGTACTCTTTGCAGACAAGTGGCTCCAATCTGCATGAAACACAAAGTTCAGTTGGTATAACACACTTGCAAAAGAACATAACAAAGACAGCAAGATCATAGACAAGCTACACACTGTTTTATTTCCATGAAGACTAACCTATATGCAACAGGATCATAGGGGTGAAAAATGTTGAACATTCGACGACAAGCGGGCATCTCTTCAATAGCATTCTCCTCTTCCCAGTAATCTTTTCCCTTACCTAACACATATTAAACAGCTTTCAGAGCATATAAAGAGACTTCGCAAAGAAAGTTTAAACAAGCAGAATAAAATAGATACAAGAAAAAATAAGAACTGGGCCAATTACTTTGATTATTTGATCTCTTGTTTTCCCAATCCCGGTGTTACATTAAAAACTAATAAACAACAGAAAACGATAAGTATTACCTATCCCAAGACGTATATTTCGAAGGGCGAGAAAAACTCCAAGAGGAGACCCAACCGCAAAGAAAGTGTCAACCTGGGAAGAATATGTAGCTAAGAATTAGGGTGACGTTTTCTTCAGTGTGGTTTCTGAATGAGATATATACATTTTAATTCTACAATCCCACACCTTAAACTCAAGCTTTTGGTACTTGAGAAAAGGAGTAAAGCTTGTAGGTGCATTGGCATCGACAGGTAGCGCCTTCTCGTTGTTGAGCTGCTTAGGCACCACAGATGCCTTGGCTTTTTCTGTTGATAACACCATTTACATAAAAGAGGTTTTCAAATACAACTCGAAATATGAAAAAGATAGAAATCAAGGGCCAGAAACAATACCATCCGACAATATTCTGGTATTCTCTGATTGCAGTTGCGCTACTTTTGACCTCAATAAGTTAACCTGGGATAACAATAACCACCATTAAATGAAAACATAACTCTTTTTCTGTTTGGTCAGTCAGCAAAGAAACTAGAGAACAACTTCCAAAGAGAACACAAGTGTTGAAAGCTTGCAAGAACCTAAACTGCATAACCTCATCAAAGAATGAAAAGTTGAAAGTGCCAATATTTACCTCTTCTTGTAACAACTTGATTGTCTCCTCACTATTTGAATTGCCACTTTCTTTATCCCATGATTGCTCTTGACAACAGGATGAAGAATCAGGCGTTGTACAGTCCGCTCCATCTGGTCCATCCTGTGAGGAAATAGCACCGCCAGAATCATGATGGTCATCTTCCAGGCTGCCTCTTCTTTCCAAACCCAAGTTGTCCACAACAGAATCCAAGATCAATGAAGGAACTTCCTGGATGACATCGTGATGTTCCAACACCATTGATTCTTTAGACATCATGTTATTATCTTGACCTGTGATTTCCTCGGTGTTATTCAACTGGTTAGATTTCTCTGGCTCAAGATTTGATGATGGATGCGAACTACAAGGTTTGTCAGCGCCATCTGGAGTTGGAGGAGATTCTTCATCTGGAAAAAATTTCTTGTATATTGAATCCATTGGAAATGGGGATGACAAATTGTGCTGATGACATAGGATGTCATACGAGAGAACACTCCCCAGAGAATGTCCATAAATGGAAATCTGTAAAATGTCAATGAAGAGAATATGAATTTCAATTTCATGCAAGCTTACACTAGAAAAAGGTTGATGAATGAAAAGACTACACCAGATGGGCACCTTTCCAACATAGTCTGGATTCCGCTTTAAAAATTTTAGATACAGTCTATTCAGCTGCTTTGAAACCTGAAAAATGAAAAAGGGGCACAAACCACTTTGCATCTTCATACTAAACAAGATTACCAATTACAACGATACAAAAGATAAAAGTAGCAAATGTCTAAAAAGGTTCTATGCTGTCACAAACTATAAAACTAAATCATGAATCGGTTTCAATTTGGCACTTTTAAGACAGAGAGAGCATCAGATTTGGGAAATTGTAATACCGAATCAATTATAGCCTGACAATAAATGGGGCTCATGTAGTATAACACATCATGAACAGTTGCGCTCAGCATCTCTCGCAAACGCCGTACACCGTCTAAAGTACATTTATCAACAGCAGCTTCACCACTTAGCTTTAGACCCTTTCTCCACTACAAAAACAATAGCGAAAGAAGGAATCTATGAAGTAAGAACATCTATACAAAGATAAAACAGAAAGGGATAAATATATATATATATGTGTGTGTGTGTATATATGTAACCTGGCATGGGATGAAAAGGACTCTTTGAGTGCTGCGCTGATGAGAGGTTAAATGACGTTCCGCTAAAGTTGCCGTGATTTGACGGAAGTTTCCAACGTCGTCAACAAGATTAGACTTTTCTACTTTTTGGCCAATACCATGAACCATAAATACAAGATGCCGAACAGGGACCTGGACACAATTACACAAAAGAACAGTTCCAGAGAGCTTGTAACCTTTGAGATATTCTAAAAATAATACGACGATAGAGATCAGATGCTCAATATGTAACTGCAACTCATAGAAAACAAGAGTATATTATGACATACTTGAGAACAATAGTCATCCATTTCTTCTTCCTTCTGTTGGCGTAGTTCTTCCTGAACAGATGCACAAGAAATGTGTTTCAATTACAAGAACTCTAACCAGCTAACAAAAATATTATAAATGTGGGAACTTCGTTCGATTTTCCAGTATAGAGTGGGAAGGATAAAGTAAAAGAAAATTAGCAACCTGTGTCGGTTTTGGAGAGTAGGAGCCGGCATAACCACGTCTCAACTTAATTCCATTCCCAGTATATCCAACAAAGCCAGAGAACCCAGAAGGATCAACATTAAGCCACGCTTCCCAGGTATCATCCTCCCCAGTAAAGAGAGCATGGAGTCCCTATATTAACAACTTCGGATAATGTTATCTATGCAACCATTTAGCTGGCAAGAAAATTACTGTTTCTTACCCATGAAATCGAACACATACCAGACTGGAACCCTGCAAATCAATACGAGCTGCAAAAAGCCCAGAGGGTTGAAAACTTCTTCTGCGCCAAACCTGGGTGAAAAATTCAATCTAATCGGTGCTATTGTCATATCATCAACAATATATATGAATAGAACTGTCAGAGTTATCAACAAAAGGTAGAGATAAAGGGGCCACAAGAGATAGCTTTAGCGGAAAGAAGCTTAAAATCGAAAACAAAACTAACAGAAAAAGTACCAACTGCTTCTAGTTCTAGGCAAACTGGGATCATAAATTCGAATTTGTATTCCACAGAAAGATATCTAACCTTGTTACGATATGCAACCTCCAACTGTTCAGAAACAGTTTCTGGAATTGGAAGCCAGTCTAGGCCACCTTTACGAGCAAACCAATGGCCTCTAAGCACACGCCGATTATCTCCATTCCAGTACACAGGAAAACAATGCCTCCTCACCAAGTCCACCTGCAGCAGGATCGGATATAAGGACTCTAATGGCTCAACATGTTAAATTTACATGAAATTCTAAAACACTCTTTAAATCTGTGCACGGTGGTACCTCATATAGCCCACCCTTAACAGGTACCCCAACTCTCTCCTCTTCAACTCCATATAGACTAGAGGACACAGAAGCTTCTGAAGGAGTTTCAATTGACTGCTTAACTGATTTATTTTTAGAATTAACTTGTGGTCTCGGGCCTTCGCTGCATTCTGC
Organism: Boechera divaricarpa; assembly: GCA_026770425.1. Classification (NCBI taxonomy): domain Eukaryota; kingdom Viridiplantae; phylum Streptophyta; class Magnoliopsida; order Brassicales; family Brassicaceae; genus Boechera; species Boechera divaricarpa. The sequence continues at coordinate 9,060,780 of CM049182.1, read as the reverse complement.
ATACTCTTTCCACCAGAGTGACAACAACTCATCCTCTCTCTATTGCATAAATTACCAAGGAGAAAACACAAAATAGTCAGATACGACAGTTTCATTCAAATTTTGAACCAAACAGCCAAGAGTCAACAACTTATCGAGATAAACAAATACATTGTAAAACCGAAAAAGCTTAGAAAAAGAAGAAGAACCTGCAGGAAAGATGCCTCAATCGCAAGAGAATCCCTCATACCAAAACGGAAATACTCACTTTTTCCTACTACGTCAGTGCGAGGTACTGAAGCAGCTAATTCTGCAGGAAAGACATAACATATTATATCTTTGATCCAGCCATTACAAATTCGATACACACAAAATGCCCTTCTAGATTTAACCCCTTAAACTAACCAATGAAAGATATGGCATTGCTCAATGGCATCTTCTAATCTAGCAGCAATTAAGGATATGGGAGCAATTCTTTTTGTTTCTCCAAAATACATGTTTGTATTTATTTACTATCCCTAAAAGAGTTTAGAAGCTGAAACAAGCCAAATAAGACTCACCGTTTTCAGCCAAAGGAACCTTACAGAAGTACCACCGAACATCACTCCCATCTGATGGACTTCTGGTCTGAGCGAGATACTTTTGTCTACCATAGCATTGCTCAATTACATCTTCTAACCTCGCAATGTTCGAGGGCGTGTTCTTCAACAAATCCGGAGAAGTTTCATTGATTTCCCGAGTTCCTAAACGTGCCTCTCTATCTTCCATCTGATGCAAAATCCTGAAAATCATAAAGCATCAAACTTTGGACTACAAAACACAAACCTAAATCAATAATCAGAAACAACAAAGAAGTCTAATTTCAAAATCAAATACGAGTTTCTAATCTGTTCGGTGATCAGTCATTGAAAATAACAAAACCCTACAGAGAAACTCTAGAATCGATATATACCACGGCACAGAGGGGTTAAAGGACGAAGCTTTAGACGGGAATTAACAGAAACAAGATGAAAGATTAGAGATTTTTTGTATCAAGAAAGCCAAATCGCGAGAGAGAATTAGAAAGAAGAAACAAGAAAGGAAAAAAAAAAAGGTCGTTTGAAAATAAAAAGAGTGACAGCTGGGAAATCGAATTCAATTGAAGGTTTGGTTTTGTTGAAAGAATATTCGCGAGACCGAACAAAACTTTGCTTTAGCGGTTGCGTGCGTGTACTGTCATCTTCTTAAACAACTGCCACGTAGATGCCAAGTCAGCATTCCGCAAACCGAACCAATTTAAGAAAATTGAAAATTCCAAAGACAACCAAAAGTCCAATCTAAACGGGATGTTTTTGATTTGTATATTTAATCTATTACGTTTAGTATTATTAGTTTATATATTTGTAAAAAATATTCTTAAACATTTATTAAAAAATTGTCACATATTATTTTAAAAAAACATGTTATTAAAAATTAGTCACAATACTACACTTTGTTTTCAAAAATTGATACTCTTAACTAGTATATATATATTTTTGTGGCGTCTAAATCAAAGATTTTATGGGTTATAGTGCAAAACCGATCCTGGTTAAATCTTCTAAGTGTTAACAAAGAAAGGTGCAAATTTTATTATTAGAGTTCAATTTATGTAATAAGATTTTTTTATCTATTTTCTAATGACATATTATGTAATTAAGTATATATTAAAAATATTTAAAAAGTTAGTTTTTTAAATATATACTAGATGTCGATCCGTAAATATGTTGTGTGAAGATTTTAATAAATAAAAGAAAGGTACAAAACAAATGAGGTATTTATGTACACTTTTTATTTATTTTTTTGGTGGACTTAGATCCTCTCTTCTTCTTTTTTAAGTAAAATGTTAAATCTATATCATCATTAATGGAATAAACAAGAGTTTGCCCTTTTGGAGAAGGCTACAAAATCTAATTAGAAGACTTGAAAAGAATAATTACAACAACCGAAATAGATTTCGAAAAGCGATAAGGGTTAGGGGATCCTCCGAGGAGAAAAAAGTAGTCGGTCACGGATTGAGCGATCAATTGAGCGACGGATAGACCTTTCACTGGAATGGCGAGAGCTGAAGATCAGTTGGTTCATTTCAGACCAAATGGCATAAACAGAAGCCTATAGACTGAGCTTGAAGAGAGAAAAAAGCGAGTTGATGCGATGAAGCTATTGACGTCGCGAGGTCTGCTGGGATCGTCCGTCTTGCCGCTGGGGTTGGTCGTCATGCTGCTATCTCACTAATGGTGACGCTGACGTCGGAGCCACTCCGGCATGTCTTGAAGCTTGGAAGGCGCTCCTGGGAGTATCTACTGGCTGAAAAAGCACAATAAAAAAAAAAGTGATTATGGGATTCCTCAATATTGGAGCAGAGAACACATTGGGTAGGGACATGGAGACCGCAGCTACTCAATCTATCTTTCATTGGTAATCTGCCTCAATAAGATAACCAAGTAAGAAATGCAAACAGTGGGATAGATTGTTTAAACCAAACAATGCCTTCCCATTATACCAAGGGAGATGGTTCTCTCAATTGATCCCAAGTAGATTTTGAGTTGAATTTTGGGGAGAATGTGCCTGCTGATGATCTCCAACGATAGATGTCTTCTCCTTTTAAAGGATTTGAAGGCGTGATGGAAGAGATCGAAGTAAGAAGTTGTTTAGCTTCTAGAGAGCGGGCATGGACCAGAGACCAATTTTCGAGAGGGGCATCATTGCTGACAGTAGCTGCTAGGGGAAGCCGAAGGTGACAAGGGCTTAACGGACCCATATGAGACAGAAGTGGCCCTATATCGGTCCAAGAGTCAAACCAAAATGAAATTTTTTTTCCATTCCACACCGAGCAGCTAAGGAAGCGCGAAAGAGTCATTTAGAGAGAATCTTTGAGAGTCATTTGTCATCCAAAAGCTTTGCCTTCTAAAAATATGAGCGTTTAGCCATGCCACCCAAAGCGAACCCGAGTTGGTGAAGAAATTCCAAATGCATTTCAGTTTAAAGACTTCCTCAAAGCTTTCAAGATGTCTTATACCCAATCCTCCCTTTTTTTTGAGGTTTACAAACATCCACCCAAGCAATTCGAGAACCAACAGCCGAAGTGGTGTTGTTTTCCACAAGAATCCAGCACACAAAGAGTCTATCTTGGCGTAGAAGCGTTTCAGAAGATCAATGACTTTACTCCAAAACAACACCATACCATAGATAACTGAAGAGACTAACCTAACCTTCCCTGCAAAAGAGAAAAACTTTGAAGTCCATGAATGCAATTTAGAGGTAATTTTTTCTAGGAAAGGCTGCAGGGTTGAGAAGCTTATTCTGGTGGAGCTTAAAGGCAAACCAAGGTATGGAGTTTGAATATAGCCGAGCCACACTCCCACAGATAAACTCAACACCTCCGCTTGGGAAGAATCATAACCACCAAAGAACAGCTCAGTTTTTTAGACGTTGATGCCAAGATCACTTTGTTCCTTAAAGGTACACATAACGCTCAAAATCTCATCAAGAGAGTGTCTCGAGCCATTTGAAAACACTAACAGATCATCAGCAAATAAAAGATGGGTAATGAGAGGCTCGTTGCTGAAACACCCCGACCTAGATGTTTATTTTAAACATCCAATAAATATTAATCCCATTATTAAAATTATTTAATCAACAAAATTTTATTAAATTTAAAAATAAATTTAATACTCATAAACTACCAAGTCTAGATCATCCTCTCCTCATAGTCATGATTCCACTAGATTCACACTTTTCTTTACCTGCATCAAGAATGAGATGCATAAGTATTTAATAAATACTTAGTGAGGCTATCGTCCCTTCTACATGCTATACACACACATGAGTATGAAAATAACAAAATTGAAATATGAATACCGACTCAACCAATCAACCATATCATGATATACTCGATCCAGAATCCCACTTGGCTCATCACATAATTTATCGGTCTACAAACATGAAACAAAACGTTATCAATCATATTCACACAGCTAAGCCTATGGTCCTGCACTCACCTTGGCTACTTTGCTAAGCATTAGCTTCTCTTCTCTGAACACCTTCTAAGATCAACCTCTGAATCAACCAAAAAAACAATCAAAACCACATTCTATCTAAACCGATGAAATCTGGAATTCTGACAGAAACTATCCGTCTCAAAGATGCAACCACAGATCAGAATCTAACCGTCCATTTCCAATATCCGCCGTTGAAACTCGACTCTTTGATGTCCTGAAGCTACCCACAAAGTTTCAGATCGATCCGATAAGAGATAAACCTCTGATCACCATTTGAACATCCATTGGTCCAGATACGCGACAGATTCCAAAGACCTCACGAGAACATGAATAACTCTTAGAATATTAGCACAAATCAAGATCTGTAACCTGGAGAATCTAGATAATGTTCTTAGCTATAACTGCAGAAAGTTTCATTACCTTTGAGAACAATTTTCTAGGTGGAATCTCTTTTCTCCCACGACATGTTGAGCTTGTCTCTATGGAAGCTTGTTTTTCTCTCAACTCAAAGCTCCTCTCCTGCTTTCACAGCTCCAAAAACTCGACCAAACTGAGAGAAATGGAGGTTAGGGTTGATTTTTCTCAGCTTATATAGGATATGGTTTGGTTCGGTTGAATTCCACTTAAAATAAACCGATTCCTAAATGATTTAAGGATTAAACCAACTAAACCATTAAACCAGCCCATAATTAAATCATAATATCCTCCAATGATTTTTCGTGGCTCAGTTTACTCTATAAAACCGTCACAATAGCTATTCCTTAGCTTCATTCTCACTTTTTAATTTACATGATTATATTCAAAAATTAATTGTGGAACTCGGGTGTTACAATTGTCCTCCACTAGAAAAAGATTCGTCCTCGAATCTTTAGCTCAGTCACTCTGCTTAAACCATCCGTCTCCATTTGTCTGACAATCCACAGTCATATCCACCTCCTCTTTTGTTAAGAAAACGTCAAGTCAAAACTCTTCGACCATACTCAGCTCCAAACTCACGCCTATATACTCAATGCTCCCAACTCATATTCAGACTCTTGAGGTCTTTCTAGATCAACCATCCTTAGAACCTCACAGAACTCATTGTCCCTCTGAGTTGGTAGAAATCCACTGTCGCTAAAGCATCACAGAACCCACTGTCCCTAGAGCATACAGAGAATCCACTGTCCTCTTTCGGCGTATAGAAAACCCACTGTCCTCTTGAGTCCTAGAAAACCCACTATCCTCATAGAGCATTGGAAAACCCACTGTCATCCTGGAGTATTGGAAAACCCACACTTTCCTCCCGGTCCTCAAAGAATGTACTCATTCTCAAAGGTCATCAGAGAATCCATTGATCATCCCAGGTCATCAGAGAACCACTCTTGTTCTCTCAGGACAATAGAGAAACCACCTATCTCAAGGAACCACACTTGTCCCAAAAGCCCTCACATATAAAACAATCGCTGACTACTCTGCTTTCTCGGATTTTTATCCTCAGAATCCCATCCAAGTCTTAAAACTATCAATCAGACTCTTCCTAAAAAATTTTAGAACACCACTTGTTCAATTTATGTTTAGAATGCATGACAACTCAAGTCAAAATTAATAAAAATCTAATAGAGAACCTAGAGGAGGTAATGCATTCTTTAATCCAATAGAGGAAGAAGAGAGGAAAGTTTTGAACAGTAAGGATATCTAGAACGAAATCCCATCTCACTGTGCCGAAAGCTTTTCTAAAATTGACTTTAAGCATAACACTCTTCGGACAAGTGGTTATATGGTAGTTTTTGATCAATTCTGAGGGCAAAAGAACATTCTCTCCTAAACCACTTCCCTTTAAAAAGCAGCTTGATTCGGGGATAGACAAGAAGGAAGCAAAGGCTTGAGACGGTTGGCGATAATCTTGAAGATGACTTTATACACTAAATTGCAGCAACTTATTATAAGTTCCCACTTTTGCAATATGATCATCCATTTCGTGAAGTGGTAAGGTCTTTGGTCTAAAACCTTTTGTAAATCGTCTGGAAAATCAAAACAAAATTGGAAGCAACAATTTCCCTAGTCCGAACTTATAACTTCTCCCCTTAGCGCCCATTTTTTAGGGATGGACGGAATAAAAAACCACAAGTGTTGTACCTTTGGGTTTGTGAGTCTTCAGATGAGTGTAAGTTCATGTTTTTGAACTAAATGTGAGTTATCTAGTTGAGGAGCTCGGATTCTTTTCAGGGTTGTTGCCGAATCAGAGACGATGGCTTTGCCTTTGTCTACTCTGGAGAGGCGTCGGTCCATTCTTACAGAGTATTGCTTGCTGGGAAAGTGCTGAGGAGAAAACGATGAACAAGAAGTAAAAAAAAAAAGAGCGTTTGAAGTCCTCCAACTTGGAGCACTTGGTCACTTGGGAATAAATGCTATAATGGTTGAGTTTAGCTCCTTCAGAAGTTTCCCTTTTGAGAAGAATTCTTGGACAGCCGCTGTGACATCACCACCAACTACATTCCAAGAAGATTTGAAGAATTCCACATATACTCGTCCGGCCCAAGACTCTTGTCTTTAAGAAGGCTGAAAAGCGTGCTTCTAATCTCTTCCTCTGTCACTTGTTTAGCTAATACTAAGCATTGTTCCATGGAGCAGCGGAAGGTAAGGAGCTCTTGGAGCCCGGAGATAGAAATTCGAGAAGACGAAGCGCTTGCTTGACCAAAAATAGCTGAAAATAGCCCACTGCATGTGCTTTTATCTCAAAAGGTTCCACAATTTTCCTGTTAGCTGAATCTTGGAAGAAGTGAATGTGGTTGATCAAATTCCTTTGATTAACGGTGTTGTGGAAGAATGAAGTATTTATGTCTCCTAGATGCATCCATTGGACTCTCCAGCGCTGCTGAAATTTTTTTTCCTCTGCCGTTTTCAGACGGCTCCATTTTTCTCTCTTGACGTGTTCTTCCCTAGCCAAATCTCTAGTCGGACCTGATAGAACGCGAGACTGAATAGAAAGAAGATCAGCCTCCGTTTCCTTGATACGGGCTAAGATGTTACTGAAAGAGGTTCGGTTTAAAGCTTTGAGAGAAGGTTTGAGAAGCTGCAGCGCTCTGATCAACTGAAACTACCTAGTTCCCCTTTGTTCTAAACATTTCCAGCCCTCAATTAACTTTTCTCATTAACATCTACAACATAACTATAGTCAAGGAATATTCCGGTTAGATTAGAAATCTCTCCGATTTTTTTTCTCTTTTCTCAAGAAAATACTTTTATTTGGATTAAAGATTAGAAATTTCAACAGATTCTTGATCATAAAGAAGCAAATTTGAAAAGAGCAAAATATCAAATTTTAGAAGATTTCGTTTCTTCGATTAATGACGACCTTCCCTTTTATTACTTTTAATAATTAAAAAATAATATAACTTCTCACAAAATTTTCAATATTTACCGAAAAAATCTCCGACAAATCTCGAACGAACACTCCAAAAAATTACGAAAAAAATAAAAAATCGAAAAAAAAAGCCTGAGAAAATTTAGATACAATTAAAAAAAAAACTGTTTGTCTAAAATTGCGAAAGCTACAAAAAATCAGCCACATGCTTGAAAAACTTGAACGGTTTTCGAACAATCCTGTTGTATCGTGGAAGAGACAGGGAGCATGATCTGATTGGATTGGCTCCAAAAAGTCCGCGTAAGCTTCATGAAAAAGTTCTGCCCATTTACCATTTATGAACGCGTGATTTATCCTTTCAGCAATGGGATCATTTTCTCTATGTGACCACCATATGAAAGGAAGTCCCTTAACCTGCACTTCAAAAAAATTGGATTTGTGACCGCTGGTGCTTCCCGAGTTGCTAGCTGAACCGGAAGAGAGTGTTTTCCCTCTGATAGAGGTGGATTTTCGTCCTTTGATGGAGAAAAATCGAGAGTCACTGTTCTAGGGATTTGAACAGTTGAGAGATTTTTTAAAGACTTCTGGACAGAGAATATTCTCCTCAGCCGTAATCTCTGGAATATAGCTGGGCACCCAATGTTTGTCTCACTGTGGTCTCCAGATTTCAACCCGGAAGAGCCTCCCCTCACTTCCGCTTCTGTTATGATAGAACTTAGAGAGGTTCCCTATCTACTTTTTAACTCCGAAAGTCCAGCCAGATTAGCATCAGCAATTGGAGATCATGTTGGCCTCGCGCTTGAAACGTCTTGCAAAGAGAATTTTGAGGTAGCAAAAGTGATTGTTAGATTCAATCTTCTCAAGGATCTGTCTTCTTCAATTATTTCAGGCTACAACAATGGCAAGGAAACCGAAATCTCTGTCTCTTACCCCTGGCTTCCCCCAGAATGTGGTCATTGCAACGTCTTTGGACATTTCTCATCAAGTTGTCGCTTAGCTCCTTCGACTTCAGCACATTCAGCTCCAGATAAGGTCTCACCTCGCAGGTTTGATGAAAAACTGAGAAGAAAATCGGTGGAACGCAATAGTCATCGCAAGACTTCTCGTCAAGCTCGTTCGCGTTCTAAACATCAAAATTAGTTGAGGTGGATACCAAAATCGTCTCTGCCCCTGCCTCATATGTTTCTAAGGATTCTCCGGTACTCTCTGATCCTCTCTGTCAGCTTTATCCGGGTTTTTCAAACTCTGTCGCTCCCCAAAGTCAGTCACCATTCAACTCCGGCTCCTCTAGAAGTGGGTTTCTCCTCTGATCTGCAAATCCTCTCAGGGTCAAAACCTCGAGGAATAGCTCTTATCATCAGTTGATGAGAGGATTTGTTTCACCTCTTCTCACCAGGTTTTACCCGAGCGCTACTTATAGGGTAGTCTTGAGAGTTTAACCCGACGTGACCGCAAGTGCACGGTTAAATACAATTATAGTATAATCGGGACCGATTCACCGAGACTGAGAATAACTAACATGAGATTGTAGGTGTGAATCTAATCTAGGTGAATTATAATAGTTTTGGAGTTTTAATTCTAAGTTCTAAATAATTGAAATGCATAAACTAAATAAATAATTAAAATGCGTAAAATAAATAAACGGTAATTAAATAAGTAATAATTAAATAAACAATAATAAAATTACTGAAAATAAATTGCATAAAGTAAATAACAAAAATTAAATTGCATAAAGTAGATTGCGTAAAGTAAATAGCGTAAATTAAAGTGCATAAAATAAATAGTATAAATTAAATTGCAGAAAATAAATTACAGAAATATAAAGTGCGGAAATATAAATTGCAGAAATGTAAATTGCAGAAATTAAAGTGCAGAAAATAAATGGCAGAAATTAAATAACATAAATATAAAATAACTTAAATAATAAATTAACGATTAATCTCTGGGGTGAATGAGAATGATGTCAAGGAGTCTATATTTAGGATTTATGTTTTTACCAATTAAATTTGTGTTTGTCAATCTAAGGATTTTATGTTATAGACGAGTCCACTCTCGTGGTATACTAGTCACTGTGTCCGATCCACTCTCGTGGCGACTTTCATGCATTGCGCACAATCCCATCATCGATTACTAAGTATTCATCAACTTCTGTCGGACTGTCAATCAAACGGCCTTGTGTTTTCAGTAATACGAAGTGATTGATATATTTGTTTCTGAAATACAACCCACTCTCGTGGTGAAGTGTTTCTAAGGTTTTAACTTAACTTAGCAAGAGTTAGATCAATGATTAATTCTACCAAGCAACAAACTCGACCATAACTAATACTCTCTAATATTCAAATCTGAAGTTTTAACCCACTCTTGTGGTACTAAGGGCTTCTATTCGTATAACCTTGCCTACTGGCTCGGCTATAACCTTAAGCACATCCCGTAGGACATAGCTTAGCATTAAGAATGAATACTAGAGTAGCTAGATCGATTAAGAACAGCAAACATATGAAATCCTATAACATAAATCCCATCATCGATCTTTACTCTAGAGATCTAAAGGATCTACTCACTCATACCTCCGAGGGTGATGGCATGATATGAGTACGAAGACATGATAAATAATAAACAAAAGCAGTAAATAAAGTAAAGCAATAAGAAGAAGAAGAATAAGAACTAAAGCATTATCATAAACAAAACATAAGTTTTGAGACTTTTCTCTCTAAGTAGTGGCCACCAAAAAGTGGAAACCCTTTCTAATGAATATTATATGTGTTTATATAGAGTTTAGGGTTTTAGGAGGAGGCTAGGTCGTGCCCAAGGAGGTTGGGGAAAGATCTTTTGCGAATTAAACTCACAGGGTGCCAAATAAGGTAAGTGTAGGATCTTCCGGTTTAGACGTTGAATAACTTTTGCATCTGATCTCGGTTTGGTATGATTCCAATTTGTGTAGCTTCTCTGATAAGTCAAGATTCCATACCAGGTCATTTCGCATCCTAATTCCTTCTGATTCGATCGAAATATTACAAACCGTGCATGTAGGTCCAAATCGGGTAAGTTTAGAGTATCCTTACTTGTGAAAATCATATCTTCTTATTCTGAGAAGCTCTTGCCCTAATTCCAACTCTCAGAGCTTCCATTTTGAATCAAGATTCCATAGCAAGTTGTTTCGTAGCTTAATTCCTTCTCGTTCGACTGTAAGCCTCTAAACAGTGCAGACAAAACAAGTGACTTCATAGTCTCCATGGTTTCTTAAGGTTCCAAAACACTCCAAAAGCATGAGTTTTACTCTAATTACCTATAAACACACAAACACATGAAAATGCACTAAAATAGTCCTAAATGATAGTTCTAATGCATGATATTAGTCTATATTAATATGTAAAAACATGTAAATATGAGCTCTATCAACTCCCCCACACTTACTTTTTTGCTTATCCTCAAGCAAACAAAAGATAAGCATGGTGAAGAAATGCTAAAAACAATAAAGATAAGGAGAGTGAAGTTGTACCTTGTGACATTGTTGTGCTCAGTGCTTTTCGATCTTGTGGAAATGGAATGATCTCTACCGTACTAATGTACTTTGCCATAAGCATAGCAACTCACCTTAGTTTGAACCGCTCCTCCTTTGATCCTAGACTCTTCATTGTTGACTTCTCCTTTTTTTTTTTAATTTTAAGCATGGTTCTCAACTTGGGAATATCGATCAAAAGATATGAACATTTACTCTTTCGGATTTCTGTAAGCTCAAGACCGTCTTAGTGCAATTCTTTTCTCCTTCCTATTCTCATTTCAAGGTCAATCGATTTTTTCCTACTTTTCTAGGGTATCATTTTATTTTTTTATCGATCGTTTTTTCTCTTAAGCTCTTTTCTAGGACAAGTTTTCTTGAGACGCGAACATTGAAAGTGGTTGCTTCCAAAGCCCGGTTCGCTTTTATATCCTTTTTCTTCCCTTTCTCTTCTCTTTCTTTTCTTTTCTCTTTTCTTTCTTTTCTTTTCTTTTCTTTTCTTTTCCTTTCTTGTTTAATCGAAGGGAAGGAAGAGGGGAATCGCACTTACTTAGACGTGTATTGCAGTGTCTCATAGAGGTATCACATCCAATGTATCTCAAGCCCCAAATCGAGAAAATTAATGTTCATTAAGGTGAGAAGTCAACTCCGAATCGTCTAAGTTTCCGGAAGAATGATCATTTCGGGGTTTATTGATCCACTCATGGATTTTTCAATTTCCTAGTAAAGATCACACACTATCCAACAAAGCATCCAAACATTAGTAGAAATAACATAATTTAACAAATTCTATTGCTACCTCATTAAAAACATTTTCACATGTTATTGAACCTATGAACGAAGAAAAGAGTGTAACAATCTCTCAAAATGCGAAAAACTTATGGTAAAACTTCCATCAAAAGTTGTCAACGAAAAAGAATTACCTCCATAGATCGCAAGACTCCCCCCCCCCCCACACTTAAATCACAACGTCCGCGTTGTGAGATAAAACCGTAAAAGGAGTAAAGAAGCAAGAAAATTTCATACCTGAATTTTCTTATCGGGTTTATGGGTTTGATCAGCTCCCATGATTTTCAAGTCTTTAATTTATTTATTATTTTTTATGTTGAAAATAACCTGAAAATTAAAACACAAAAAAAAACGAAATAACAATTTTTTTTAATAAAAAAATGCAAAAATACGAAAAAATTTTAAAATATAAACTTTTTTTTTTAATTTTTATATGGTGTAAATATCCTAAAAATAAAAACAGAAAAATAAAAATAAAAATAAAAACAGAAAAATAAAAATAAAAACAGAAAAACAAATGAAAAACGAAAATAGCGAAAAATTGAAAAATTGAAAAACTGAAAATTGAAAAATAAGTATTAAAAGATAGAATGGTTTTTTAACGTCGTGAGCTCGACGATCTTACAGAATGGGCCGGTGAAAGTTGTGGTGGAGGTCCATTAGTCGAGATCACATTATAGAACACCTCTTTGTTCACCGATGTGAACGAGGCTCATCGTTTAGGCCAATCGATCACTGCTCCAACCGTTGCAAGAAATGGGCCTCCAAAGATGATTTGATTACCATCATCCGCCTTCATGTCAAGTATGTGGAAATCCGTAGGGATACTATAATTTCCAATCCAAACCATGGCATCCTTAACTACTCCATTTGAACTCATTACATCGGCGTTGGCGAGTCCAATTTAAACCTTCAATGGTTGTAGATTTGTAATTCCCATCAACTTAGCTCTTTCCATGGACATGATATTGATGCTTGCTCCGGAGTCACATATAGTGTCATCAAACTCAAAACCTTGGATAGAACACGGGACTTTCTATTGTCCAGGACCTTTCCTCTTGAAAAGTGTTCTAACCAGGTCTCTATTTATAAATGATGTTGTCTCCGGTATGCATCTACCCAATATCTGAAACTTTTTTTTGATGATTGGATCGGTGAATGAGCTTGTCAATCTTTGATCATGTTGTGCATGCCCTCGAAAGAACGTAGGCTTCGAGGTATTTCCTTCTTCTTCAAAGATTGGAAGAGGGGTTACCACGTGATTTTCCTTGTTGGTGTTGATGTTGTAGCTTTGGTTCGGCTCATAATCATGTCATATGCCTCCCAGGAAGTCATCATGTGGGCATCTCATTATCGGTGGAACGGTCTCGTGAGTCCTCTGAGGTGCATCGACTTGATATGGTCGATACAGGTGTCTGATGGTTTCTTCTGAGGGTGCATCGGTTGCCTCTGTTCGATGTGAATGTCTGGTGGTCACTCCTTGAAGAGCATCGACTTCGTCTGGTCGATGTGTAGGCTCCTGGATTAGCATCGACCGCTCTCGATCGATGCTTGCGACGATGTCTTCCGTTATCAGCCTGGCATCGACCCTTTCTGCTCGATGTGTATGCTCAATGGGTCCTCCAGGAATGACATCGACCTCGCGTGGTCGATGTTTATATCGATGGTCTTCGCCGTCAAACTTATCATCGACCATGGCCGGTCGATGCATAGGTTCGGGACTTGCCTCTGGAAGCACATAGACCGACTATGCTCAATGGGGACGTTCGGTGGGAAGAGCATCGACCTGGTGTGGTCGATGCATTGGCTCGATGAGCTCCGTTAAAGACCTTGCTGAAATGTTTTCCTCCGGGATAAGACTCCTTTGATGACTTTGGTGAGTAGGCTCTGTAGGAAGGCGAGGTTGGTACTCGGTGACATGGCATACCTCGGCATATCATCCTTGGAAAGCATTCGATCGTCTTGAAAAAATTTGTTGTAGTTTACTGATCTTTGCTTTAACTTCAGAAATCTATCTATTTTTTTGTTCAATGCTTCGATGGTCAGCTTCTCCTCGTCTTTTTGGATATCGACATGTCTATTCACACGATCGTGGTCCTCTTCCAGGCTTGTTTCACGTTGAGCCAAGTTCTCCACTAGAGTCATTCCATGATTTGCATCTAGCCTCAAAAAGGCTCTATAGCTAGCTACATCGAGTAATGTACGATACTCATGTTTTAATCCATGGTAGAAAACGCTAAGTAATGACCCATCACTGAATCCATGATAAGGGCATTGTCTAGTATATTCTGAAATCCTCTTCCAAGCTTCTCTGAAGCTCTCGGTGTTTTGTTGTGTGAAGCTTGATATCTTGTTTCTCCAATGGGCTGTTCTAGCGTTTGAGAATAACCTTTTTAAGAATGCTTTCTGGCATTCACTCCACATCGTAACGGTCTCAGATGGAATGTATTTCTCCCACTCTTGTGCTTTACCCCCAAGTGAAAATGAGAATAAACGAAGTTTTAGTGCATCTTCAGAGAGACCGTGTATTTTCACCAAGTCGCACAACTTGTCGAATTTATTTAGATGATCCATAGGATTTTCTGTTGATGAACCATGAAACTTATCGCCTTGGATCATCTCAACCAAGCTGATCTCGATCTCGTATCCAACATCCACCGATGGTGGTCGGATTCCTGTGCGTGGGACGTAGCTTGTTGGCTCGTCGACCATGCCTATTGTTCATACCACCCTTTGCCTACGCACCACATTTTCATTCTCCCGGTTCAGCAACTGGTTCATTTTGACCTTTTCGAATTTATTCGCCTGAAAAATCAAAAACAAAAAAAAATTAAACTAAATAGAAAAATAAAAAGAAATCTAGTCTCAGATTCAGACCAAATCTCTATGCCTATTGCTACAGTCCCCGGCAACGGCGCCAAAAACTTGATGAGAGGATTTTTTCACCTCTTCTCACCAGGTTTCACCCGAGCGCTACTTATAGGATAGTCTTGAGAATTTAACCCGATGTGACCGCAAGTGCACGGTTAAATGCAATTGTAGTATAATCTGGATCGATCCATAGAGACTAACAATAACTACACAGAGATTGTAGGTGTGAATCTAATCTAGGTGAATTATAATATTTTGGAGTTTTAATTCTAAGTTCTAAATAATTGAAATGCATAAATTAAATAAATAATTAAAACACGTAAAATAAATAAACGGTAATTAAATAAGTAATAATTAAATAAGCAATAATAAAATTACTGAAAATAAATTGCGTAAAGTAAATAACAGAAACTAAATTACATAAAGTAGATTGCGTAAAGTAAATAGCGTAAATTAAAGTGCATAAAATAAATAGTATAAATTAAGTTACAGAAAATGAATTGCGGAAATATAAAGTGCAGAAATGTAAATTGCAGAAATGTTAATTGCAGAAATTAAAATGCAGAAAATAAATGGCAGAAATTAAATAACATAAATATAAAATACCTTAAATTATAAATTAACGATTAATCTCTAGGGTGAATGAGAATGATTTCAAGGAGTCTATAAATTATAGACAGTCAACTCTCGTGGTATGTTAGTCAGTGTGTCCGACCCACTCTCGTGGCGACTTTCACGTATTGCGCACAATCCCATCATCGATTACTAAGTATTCATCAACTTCTGTAGAGTCGGAATTCTCTATTTCGGCGAATGGTAGGGAGGGTCGAGCATTAAGATCCATCGGGTTACCATTCCTATCAGTAGGTAGGCCCTGGTCCTGATAGGGGCCCACTCTATGAGATGGCCCTGCTTCGTCCCCCCCCCCGGAAGGGACTGGATTAGTCAGAAGTGTTGGCCCAGCTTCTTGGGGGCCTTGATTTACCGAGGGTTCCCCCTATTCCGTTTGGGACACCCCTGCCGGGTGGGAGTGCGTGCCCGTTTTGGAGGACGAAAATGATTCCCCGAGAACGTCTATTTCAAATTCACTCTCCTCCCACGTGGAGGAGCTCTCCGCCCCGCTAGGGCCCGTAGAAGGAAGTGATTTCAGTAATACGAAGTGATTAATAGATCTGTTTCTGAAACACAACCCACTCTCGTGGTGAAGTGTTTCTAAGGTTTTAACCTAACTTAGCAAGAGTTAGATCAATGATTAATTCTACCAAGCAACAAACTCGACCATAGCTAATACTCTCTAATATTCAGATTTGAAGTTTTAACCCATTCTCGTAGTGCTAAGAACTTCTATTCGTATAACCTTGTCTACTAGCTCGGTTATAACCTTAAACACATCCCGTAGGACATAGCTTAGCATTAAGAATAAATATTAGAGTAGCTAGATCGATTAAGAACAGCAAACATATGAAATCCTATAACATAGATCCTATCATCGATCTCTACCCGGAGATCTAAAGGATCTACTCACTCATACCTCCGAGGGTGATGGCAGGATATGAGTAGGAAGACATGATAAACAATAAACAAAAGCAGTAAATAAAATAAAGCAATAAGAAGAAGAAGAAGAACTAGAAGAACTAAAGCATTATCATAAACAAAACATAAGAACAAAGGGTTTTGAGACTTTTCTCTCTAAGTGGTGGCCACCAAAAAGTGAGAACCGTTTTTAATGAGTATTACATGTGTTTATATAGAGTTTAGGTCTTTAAGAGGAGGTTAGGTCGTGCTCAAGGAGGTTGGGGAAAGATCTTCTGCGAATTAAACTCGCAGGATGCCAAATAAAATAAGTGTAGGATCTTCCAGTTTAGAAGTTGAATTACTTTCGCATCTGATCTTGGTTTGGTATGATTCCAATTTGTGTAGCTTCTCTGATGAGTCAAGATTCTATACTAGGTCGTTTTCCATCCTAATTTCTTCTGGTTCAATCGTAATGTTCCAAACCATGCACGTAGGTCCAAATCGGGTAAGTTCAGAGTCACCTGACTTGTGAAAATCATATCTTCTTATTCTGAGCAGATCTTGACCTGATTCTAACTCTCAGAGCTTCTATTTTGAATCAAGATTCCATAGCAAGTTGTTTCGTAGCTTAATTCTTTCTCGTTCGACCGTAAGCCTCCAAACAGTGCAAACAGGTCAAAACGTCGAATTTCGAGTTTCTTCCGCCGGGGCTATCATCGACCACTTAGGGTCGATGCACATGGTCGATGCTGCTTTATGAAGCTTCTCGGAAAGCTGCCCGTGATGTTCTTGGTCCGAACAAGTGACTTCTAAGTCCCCAGGCTTCTTAAGGCTCCAAAACACTCCAAAAGCATGGGTTTTGCTCCAAGTACCTATAAATACGCAAACACATGCAAATGCACTAAAATAGTCCTAAATGATAGTTCTAATGCATGATATTAGTCTATATTAATATGTAAAAACATGTAAATATGAGCTCTATCATCAGTTCAGTTGCAGCTTCTGAACCCTTTCAGTCTCCACCAACTCGTCTTAATCCTTCAACTTCAGATCATTTATTAGAATCTAACCTCTCTTCACCTCTTGTCTCTAATATAGTAGCTCTTCAATGTTCTCGGGATCATGATTCTCAGGAATCCTCTGCGGATTCTCCGGATGAATCTGACGAACCCTTCTTCCTGGTCACTTACAGGAAGCATGGCCGCAAGGCTACAAACTAAAACTATATCATCATCATGTTTTTTGCTTGGAATATTTGTGGGCAAATAGATGTCGGCGTCAAGATATGTCAAGGCACTAGATTAATATATGTAAGTCTCTTTTTGGAACTTTTTTGGAAACTCACATTCAACTAATAAACTTGGGTCGGATTGTTCGAGCTATTCCTCGAGGATGGAAATTTTTTAGAAATTTTGAGTCTCATGATTATGCGCGGATTGTGGTTGTCTGGGATCCTCGAATCATTGTCTCTTTTTACTCATGTTCAGCTCAGTTGGTAACTTGTGGTATTTTTCATGAAGCTGACCGTCTCATCCTCACGGTATTTTTTGCTTATGGTTTCAATCTCATGGAATATCGTGAATCTCTGTGGTCAGAGTTGGCTCTCCAAAACTCTGAAACTCCCCTGGTTAGTCATCCATGGGCTGTTCTAGGAGACTTTAATCAGATTCTTCGCGCTAGCCATAACTCTGCTTATCCTGCCGAGGACATTGATCTCTGAGGTATGAACGAATTTAATTTAGCTTTGCAGGATACGATAGTTCGCCATTAATCTTTTAACATCAACTATAATAATTGCATGTGAACCAATGAATCCAATGATCGATACACAGCAAATATGCACCAAACATCCATCAGATGACTTTAAAAAAGGAAGAATGTTTCCTCCAGAGTTGGATACCCCTATGTTAGGGCATTTAAGAAAATTAGAAATTTGCAAAGACGATCAAAAGTGCAATCAAACCTCTAAATTTATATATATATTTTCTTAATGCGGAAAAAAAATGTAGCCAAACCTCTAAATTGTTTACAACATGAAAAGAAAATTTGATGGTGGTCATATTGAAGCTCATTGTTAAACATATGTGGCTTATCAAATACCAAACGAGTGAGCACGTACCCATATTTTCTTTTTATCGATGTTATTTGTCAACTACATAAGACATATTTGGTGAAATAATTAATAAAAAAAAATATTACAAAATTTGTGAAGTAGCATTTTATTCTAAATAGTTGGGTCAGTGATATAATTTGATGTTAGATTACCAAAATATTAGAAGTTCATTGGTTTTGCTACCTCATCACGATAGCCATACTAATCTTAACCACTACAATTACTCATTAGTGGGAATGCTTTGCAAATAAGAAGTTAGTTGGTCTAACCAAGTGATATGGACATGTTTCTTGATTCTTAGTCTAATGTGCAAGATTCCTTAATTCTCCACTTCTTTTTTTTCATTTACGTTTATTTTGACAGTTTACGTTTCCGCACTTCAATATTATTGCCAAAAAAAAATACTAAAGCATAAAATAACACATTTGTTTTTTGGTCAAAAACATTTAAATTACGACACATTTCATACAAAAACATTATAAGAATTATTCAATAACCTACTTAAAGAAACAAAAGTTGAACTAAAAAAAAATCAGAAAAACCCGAAAAACCTTTCTTCAAAAACATTAAAAAAGCGGTAGATGAACAACTAAACGCTTTTTGCAGCATCGGTCAACATCATCAATTCATCATCCTTTGTATATGAGACCTCGTATCAGAGATGCCTCAGATAAACTCCGACCTAATCGAGCCTCCTTCGACGACGACGGCGAAGCAAAGTTTCACCGGAAACACCTTCCGCCTCTCAGGACCATGTTCGGTCGATGGCGGAAATGGAC
Organism: Boechera divaricarpa; assembly: GCA_026770425.1. NCBI lineage: Eukaryota > Viridiplantae > Streptophyta > Magnoliopsida > Brassicales > Brassicaceae > Boechera > Boechera divaricarpa. The sequence continues at coordinate 9,041,876 of CM049182.1, read as the reverse complement.
TGTTCTTGTGGCGGCGATCTGGATCCAAGCATCGACGGGAACCAACTTCGATTTCTCTGCTTACTCTTCACATCTCAAATCGGTACTCGGAATTTCTCAGGTGAGGTTGAATTACCTCGCGGTGGCTTCGGATTTGGGGAAAGCATTTGGGTGGTCGTCGGGGATCGCTTTAGGTTATTTCCCTCTCTCCGTCGTTCTTCTTGCGGCGGCGGCTATGGGATTTGTTGGTTATGGTGTTCAGTGGCTCGTCATCACCAACATCATCACTCTGCCTTATTCTCTGGTATATATAACTATTTGAAGTCGAAAGATTCATACGAAATTCTTGTTGATTCGATATCATCGGAGGAAATAGGTTAGTTTTGACTAAGATCTTGTTGCTTCTGCGTTCTTGTAGATCAAGAATCTGATTTGAATGTGGAATTGATATATCAGTTTGGTAGATTTTTGAAAGAACAGAATTTGATTTGACTGTAGTGATCAAATCTTTTTTTAATATGATAGGTGTTTCTCTGCTGCTTGTTGGCTGGATTAAGCATCTGTTGGTTCAACACAGCATGTTTCATCCTCTGCATTCGTCATTTCCCAACTAATAGTGCCCTCGCTTTATCTTTAACGGTAAGCTTCAATGGAATCAGTGCAGCCTTATACTCCCTTGCTTTCAATGCAATTAACCCGTCGTCCTCGAACTTATACCTTCTGCTGAACTCTCTGGTTCCCCTTGTTGTTTCCTTTACTGCCCTTTACCCAGTTCTTACTAAACCATCTTTAGACCCTACACCAGACAATGAATCTCGACGACATGACTCCCATGTGTTTACCATTTTGAATGTCTTAGCCGTCATGACAAGTTTCCACCTTCTCCTATCCAGTTCCAGTACTTCATCAGCTCGGTTGAATTTTCTCGGAGCTATCGTCCTTCTGGTTTTCCCCTTGTGTGCTCCTCTTATCGTTTATGCTCGGGATTACTTTCTTCCGGTCATTAACCATCGTTTAACCAATGACAGCTCTGGCTATGTTATGCTTAACATAGATGAGCTCAAGAGCCAAAAAGCGTCTGTTTCCAGCGAAACCGGATATGAACATATGGGGACTGCTAAGGAAGGGAACATATTGAGGCTCGGTGATGAACACTCGTTTCGAATGCTCATAAGTAGATTGGAGTTTTGGTTATACTACATTGTGTATTTCTGTGGTGGCACAATTGGCCTTGTTTATAGCAACAATTTGGGACAGATTGCTCAGTCTTTGGGACAAAACTCTACAACCCTAGTCACAATCTACTCTTCATTCTCCTTCTTCGGTCGATTGCTCTCTGCCGCTCCAGATTTTATGCACAAGTAAGTTTCATTTTTAGATTAAGGAATGTCTAATGTGAAATTGGGATAACAGATTCTCATTAAGAATATTGGATATTGCAGGAGATTTCGTTTGACAAGAACCGGCTGGTTTGCAATCGCACTCTTACCAACTCCAATCGCTTTCTTTTCACTGGCTGTATCATCCTTACAGCAAACAGCATTACAGACCGCGACCGCCTTAATCGGTCTGAGCTCAGGTTTCATATTCGCAGCTGCAGTCTCCATAACATCTGATCTCTTCGGACCCAATAGCGTAGGTGTTAACCACAACATTCTCATCACAAACATACCCATCGGCTCCCTCTTATATGGTTACATCGCTGCCTCCATTTACGAAACCAACGCAAGCCCCGAGATAACACCAATTGTGTCTGACTCAATCGTTTGCATGGGAAAAGACTGCTACTTCAAAACATTTGTGTTTTGGGGCTGTTTGTCTATCCTCGGCGTCCTTTCAAGTCTGTTGCTGTACATAAGAACCAAACCGGTTTATCACCGGCTCGAACAAGACCAGGTTTCAATAACATCATCGTATAAGGATCTTGATCCATTGTAAATGTAAATCAAATTTGTAACACACAAAGAAACCACATTCTCCCTTTTTTGTAGGTCACACAGATAAAAAAAAGTGGAAACAAATTATAAGACACGAGTTCTTACTTCTTACTTACATACATAATATATAAATAGAATCTTCTCGTGTAAAAACTTAAATTACAATTGTCTTTAATAAAGTAATTAATCACGCATTTGACGCGCACAGTATCGGAGCCAACGTAACTGACAAAATCATGAATTAGCCGTTGTGACGACTTTTATCATTTTCTTCTCTCACTCTTATTTCTTTCTTCTCCCCCAAAAAGCAAAAACCCTAAGAAACTTGATTTCATCGATAATGGCGGATTTTGGGTATTTTTCGGATACAGACGATTCAGCAGTGGAAGAGCTGGTTTCTCAAGCGAAGGAGCTTTCGGCTTTGGAGCAAATAGCTGCAATGAATTGTTCTGGCTTCACCGATTCTACTCTCCCCGATGATCTCGAATCTCGTTTCCGTCGCCTCAAATCTCTTCCAGCTCCTCCACGACCCGACCCGGTTTCTTCGTCTTCGTCGATAAATAGGAAGAAGCATCTCGCGCAGTCCAAGAGCGTGGCGAGTCATCCTAAGGAGAATGAGAATTTCTCAAGAAATCGAGGTAAAAATCCTGGTTCTGTGAGTTTATCTGATGAAGATTCGAGTAAATTCTCAAGAAACAAACGAGATCTGGACGTGAAATCGAGCTCGCGAGCTGAGCTTGTCTCAAATGGAAGTGGAGATTTCTCGGATTCTGGAAACATCAGTGAGAGTAAGATTTTCACGCCAGTTAAACAAACGAAGAAGCTACCTAAAGAGAAACGCAGAATCGTTTCATCATCTTCGTCATCTTCTATTGATTTAGCTACACCACTATCATCAGATTCAGAACCAGAAAAGAGATCGAAATCGAAAACTAAGTCCAAGTCCTCGTCAAGCTCTTGGTTTGATAAGTTATCTCCGTCAAAAATCATTGGATCCATTTGGCGTTCTTCACCGAAAAAATCATCTACGAACAACAAGAACATGAAAAGCAGCAAATCGTTTAATACTGTTGCTTATTCTTCTGGTCGTGAGAGGAACATCGATTTCGATGAGTTTTTATCTGATTTGAATGCGTTTCCAGTCGAAGAACAAAGAAAAATGTTGAAGAAAGCTCTTAAAGAGCAGCAGAAGATGAGGAAAGAAGCTGCTGAAATCATCAAAATGGCCAAACAGGCATCAGCAAAATTCGATTTTGATGATTAAGAAGTGGGATTTGGGTTTTGGGATTTGGCTGGTTCTGTTGTTTTGGTTCTTCAGTTTTCCGGTTTGAAAAAATTGCTCATAGATATATAAATGTAACCAGAAGTATAAATTATAAATAAAAATAAATTATAATTTAATTAGTATTGTATTTGAAAATTTAATTATATCAACTTAAAATGTAATTTCTAATGAACTTTGGGTTTATTCAATATTAGTAAATCGTTAGATTACAATTTTTTTTGTATAAAATATTGGTTAGCATTTTTCATTTCAGTTAGCTATGGGAATTTGCGTTGTATGTCCATTCTAATTAATCCAGTGTTGGTAATCATATGTTAGATATTATATTTTTATTTTGGTTATATTATAATTAAAGTATAAGTTGCATCATTCCTTTAAAAGGTATAATTTACGTTACTTTGTTAAAATCAGAATAATCCAATTGTAATCAAAGCCAAAGGCCAAAGCTATTGTCGATTCGTTAAACATATATAACTAATTGCTTGACTACATGTTCAATATAAAACGCCAGATATGATCTTAAAATCATAAAATTTAGTAATTAAATCTCACAAGTATAGTATTTTTTTGATGAAACTCAGAAGTCACAAGATTAATGCTATCTGTTTATTTCTTAAAAAAATAATCAATAAATATAATCATCCCACTCTTAATGAATTTAAGCTAAATCTATCAAATCTCATTCTTACCACGTCGTTAAACTCCTTGCCGTTGCTATCTTTTCGAATTCCCTTTCGTGCCGTTTATATACCCTTGCCAACTTCACTCATCCCACCACAAACATTCCAAAAATCGAAAATGGCAACCAAAACTTTCCTCTACTGTTCTCTCTTTGCAATCACCATCTTCTTCGCTTCCACTTCTTCAGCTCACCGGAAAAACCTAACAGTCGAGCTAATCCATCGTGACTCTCCCCATTCTCCACTTTACAACCCTCACCACACCGTCTCCGACCGTCTAAACGCCGCTTTCCTCCGTTCAATCTCCCGTTCCCGCCGTTTCACAACCAAAACCGATCTCCAATCCGGTTTAATCTCAAATGGCGGCGAATACTTCATGTCCATCTCAATCGGTACTCCACCATTGAAAGTCCTAGCCATCGCTGACACGGGAAGTGACCTAACGTGGATCCAATGCAAGCCATGTCAACAATGTTACAAGCAAAACAGTCCACTCTTCGACAAGAAGAAATCTTCCACCTACAAAACCGAACCTTGCGATTCAAAAACCTGCCACGCGTTGTCCGAACACGAAGAAGGGTGCGACGAATCGAGAGTCATCTGCAAATACCGTTACTCATATGGAGACGAATCGTTTACCAAAGGAGACGTTGCAACAGAAACAATCTCCATTGATTCTTCATCTGGCTCCCCTGTTTCTTTCCCCGGTACAGTCTTCGGTTGCGGTTATAACAACGGCGGTACATTTGAAGAAACCGGATCAGGAATCATTGGGCTCGGAGGCGGTCCGTTATCGTTAGTTTCCCAGCTCGGTTCTTCGATAGGTAAAAAATTCTCTTACTGCTTGTCACACACGTCATCTACAACAAACGGCACAAGCGTCATAAACCTAGGAACCAACTCGATTCCTTCGAAGCCAAGCAAAGATTCCACGACGCTCACTACACCGTTAGTCCAAAAAGACCCCGATACTTACTATTTCTTGACTCTCGAAGCAATCACCGTCGGAAAAACCAAGCTTCCATACACCGGAGGAGGATACAGTTTAAACGGGAAACCAAAGAAGACAACCGGGAACATCATAATCGATTCTGGCACTACGCTTACGCTTCTCGAATCGGGATTTTACGATGATTTTGGTGCGGCCGTGGAAGAATCAGTGACCGGAGCTAAACGTGTGAGTGATCCACAAGGGATTTTAACACACTGTTTCAAAGCGGGAGACAAAGAGATCGGTTTGCCGGAGATAACAATGCATTTCACTAACGCCAACGTGAAGCTAAGTCCGATCAACGCGTTCGTGAAAATGAGTGAAGATATGGTGTGCTTGAGTATGATTCCGACAACTGAAGTTGCTATCTACGGGAACTTGGTTCAAATGGATTTTCTTGTTGGCTATGACTTGGAGACCAAAACGGTGTCGTTTCAACGCATGGATTGCTCTGGTAACTTGTAGGCTAAACGATGTCGTTGAGGCTAGTGTTTTGATCTGATATTCATAATTATTGCAATTTAATGAATATTCAGTATAAATAATATCTCTACTTTCTTAATTTCTTCTTCTTTAAAAAAATAAACCTGACAAACAAATAGCTCCAATTTTAGTCCAAAAAACTGAAAAAGTATACAAGTGCTATTCAATTCAAGTGAAGCCAGACCGACGAAATTGACTAATTTTTTTTTTTTATTCTGACAGCAATTGACTAATTATTTAAGCTAGTTGAAAAATAAACTAATTAATTATATTTTCTAAAGTTATATGATAACCTCATGTTGAAAAGGATATTTTGGCAAATAAACAAAGAAATGGAGATATAATAATTTTTCTTCCTGCGGTCCAATTAATATTTGCCATTAAAAAAGATAGAATAATAAGCTTTCCTAAAATAAAAACAAAGACTAATTAAATTAAAATGAAAATAAAAATGAAGTAAATGAGTACAAAACTGAAGACCACTCAAAAAGAAAGTGTTGGAAACCGAAGGAGTAGCTGCTGCAACTTTCTCCACTAAAATTCATTCCACTGTCGTTACCTTCAACTTTCCGACTGTTACCTGTAAAGAAAGAGTTAAGGATCCATTGCAAAAACTCAACTTTATCTCTCTGCTTCCTCTATCTGAGAAATTTCAACTTACCCTGTTTCCCAAATCTCTTGATCTATCGGTTGGTAGAACTGAAGAAACTGACTTGAGCTACTTAGGAGGAAAACGAAGTTGCGAGTGTTTTTTTTGGGGTTCCTGAGTTTTGATTTTCAGCCATGGAAGCCATAAGAAAGCAAGCGGCGAAGCTCAGAGAGCAAGTCGCCAGGCAACAACAAGTGGGTTTTTTTTTTTTTCCTAGATTTCTGTGTTCTTAGATTGATGTCTGGTTACTGAGGATAATCTGGAAAATTTATTGTGTGGGTTTCAATAAAGGTGGAATCTTTGAAGTGCTGATGTTCATTTATAGCCTTGGGGCAGATAGGATTGTTGACGTATGAATTGGTTATAGTTAGGTGAAAAGTATGGACTTTGCTTGTTTTAGGCATCGATTTTGCCTTTTTGAAGTAGGTTTAGGCATAGATTACCTAATAATTTCAGACAAGATTTGTGTAGGTTTCTTTATTTGTATAAAATTGTGGTTACTGTGCAGGCGGTTTTGAAGCATTTAGGGCATGTTAATGCGGATGCTGTTGTTGTTGATGAAGAAGAGCTTCACTGTCATCAGAAGCTTCAAGATCTGTATAGCTCTACTAAGGCTGCAAAGGTAAAGATAGATAGTTTAGGTTTTTCTTAGGGTGTCTCGGATAATAATCTTATTAGTGTTTTGGTTTATTAAAATTCCTCTTGTTCACAGCGTTTGCAAAGGAATATTGTTCGTGGACTCGAAGGTTTCATTGCAACAGGCACGAAAGTTGTAGAGATTGGTAAGTTCTTGTTTCATACTTCATCTCATATATACTTCTTGAGATCAAATTTGTAATGTTGTATGTCCATAGGGTTGAAGTTTGCTGAAGATTTTAAGAAATATGGAGATGAGAATCCTGATGCTAATACACCTCTCTCAAGAGTTGCACATCACTTTGGGACCTCTTACAAGTCGGTGGAAGGCGAGAGGGAAACACTCCTTGGAGTTCTTAGTGAGCAGGTAAATTTTTGGAACATTTTCATTCCATTCTCTATTCTTTTACCCGGCAGGGTCGCTCGAGAACGTTGCTAGCAAAATTATAGATTCATTTTTAATAAAGCTTCAGAATTTTGTTTTTTTAGGTTTGTGAGCCAATTCGTACGATGATATATAGTGCGCCTTTGGAAGATGCTCGGCATTTGGTAAATCACTATGACAGGCTGAGACAAGAAGTTGAAGCTCAGGTAAAAATCTTGTTGAACTTCTCTTTGGTTTGCTTCAAAGCAATTTGAAATTACTTGCGGTGCTAACCATGTGTGGAGGAAAAACGCCCGTTTTTAACAGGCAACTGATGTACTGAGGAGAAGATCAAAGTTGAAGGAATCTGATATTTCTGAAGAAGCCTACATAAAACTTAAGAATTCCGAATCGAGATTGGTTGAGCTCAAATCAAGTATGAAAACTCTTGGCAAAGAAGCTACTAAGGCCATGTTGGAAGTCGACGATCAGCAGCAGAATGTAACTTATCAGCGGCTCCTTACTCTGGTAATCTCCACTTGAATCATATCTCAGCTCACGATTATTTACTTGTACCTTTATTGGATATGAAATGAAAATACCAACGCAGGTTGAAGCCGAGAGATCATATCATCGTAATGCTCTTGATATCCTCGACAAGCTACATTCCGAGGTCAGTAACTCGCTCTATTTATATACTTCAGATAATGACTATATACAATCAGTCACATGATCTGGTTGCTTTCTTATTCAGATGATTGCTGAGGAAAAAGCTATAGGATCACCACCAAAGTCACTACCTTTACATTTAGAGGATGGTGCTTCTCTTCCCCCAGAAGAAATGAATTCAAATCCTTTGGGAGAGATTAAATCAAATCCCTCGGGAGAGATCAAATCAAATCGTCGAGAAGAAATCAAGTCTAATCCCCAAGAAGTAACCAAACCCAATTCCAAGGACGAAATGAAGTCCAGTCCTCAAGAAGACACTAAATCCAATCACGAGAAAGAACTCAAGTTTAGTCCACAGGAAGAGATCAAGAAGTCCAATGGATCTGATGATCATCACAACCATCAACTTCTCAGTCAGAATGATTCCTACTTTCTTGCAAAGGTAAAGCCTTCCAAAACTCTTAAGTCTTAACTCTGATTTGAGTCGATTTTACAAATTCTGGGGAATAATAGTTATGTTTTCTTGTTTTGACAGGTTGTGCACCCGTTTGATGCTCAAGCCCCAGGGGAACTCAGTCTCGCTGTCGATGATTATGTAATTGTGCGACAGGTACATATCCTGCCACCAGTTTTTGACAATACATACAAAACAGAGAAAAATGATTTAACAATTTGTTCTGTTTGATGAATCAAATTCAGGTGGCTGGAACAGGCTGGTCAGAAGGAGAATACAAGGGCAAAGCCGGATGGTTTCCGTCGGCTTACGTCGAGAAACAAGAGAAAGCTCCCGCAAGCAAGATCGTGGAAACAAACGCCAAGGAGCAGTGATCGCTTTCTTTAACACATATACATCCATAAAGTGTGTAAGCTACGATTGTGTTTTTTCTTCCTTCGTCTTACGTATCATCATAAGTCTAACGTAAGTATGATTGTGTCAGATATGTTTCCACTAGTAAATATGATCTGTGTTAAGAGATACGATTGTGTTTTTTTCTTCCTTTCTCACTTAACTCTCAAGTCGATTTCTCCACGCAGTTATGAAAATCCTGTTTTATCTTTTGTTTGATTGCTCATCTACTTCTGTAATTTAACTCTGATAATGACAATGATCTTTTAGTTTCTTGCTTCAGTATCTCTCATAAAGCTTGCTTCTTTGTGATGAAGATAAGCTACTTAATTGATTTTTAATCGGAAGTCAAGTTGAAGTCAGCTTCAGAAACCGAATAGACTTTGAATCGTAAAGACTCTGTTTATGTAATATTATGTACACGAAGATCAGTTTTTTTCCACAATGTTCACAACTTCACATTTTCATTTCATTTGGTTTTTTGGGCCAAACCATAAAAACTTCGCGCCGGAGTAGAGTAAAGCTCTAACGCCTTTTTTGGTAATCACATTTGTGTGTCAAGTTAGTATTCTGACATGAGCATGAGTTCTGTACAAACTCCATCACTTATTATGTATAATAAGATGCTCAAATCTCTTGCCGAGACCAGAAGCTTCACGAAAGTTTTGGCTTTGTTCAATGAATTGCGAGGACAAGGCTTGTATCCGGATAATTTCACTTTACCGGTTGTTCTGAAATCAATTGGTCGTTTGAGGAAGGTTGTAGAAGGTGAGAAGGTTCATGGTTATGCTGTGAAAGCTGGGCTTGAGCTCGATTCTTATGTATCTAATTCACTCATGGGGATGTATGCCTCATTGGGTAAAATGGAGATAACTCATAAAGTGTTCGACGAAATGCCTCAACGAGATGTTGTTTCTTGGAATGGATTGATTTCTAGTTATGTTGGGCATGGGAGGTTTGAAGAGGCCATAGCTGTGTTTAAGCGGATGAGTCGGGAGAGCAATTTGAAGGCTGATGAGGGTACGATTGTGAGCACTCTTTCAGCTTGTTCGGTTTTGAAGAATTTGGAAATTGGTGAAAGGATTCATAAGTATGTTGTCACAGAATTTGAAATGAGTATTAAGATTGGGAATGCATTAGTGGATATGTTCTGTAAATGTGGGTGTCTCGATAAGGCTAGAGCGGTTTTCGATTCGATGAGATACAGAAATGTCAAGTGTTGGACTAGCATGGTTTCGGGGTATGTTAGTAATGGTAGGATTGATGAGGCTAGAGAGTTGTTTGAGAGAAGTCCTGTAAAGGATGTTGTCCTGTGGACAGCTATGATGAATGGGTATGTCCAGTTTAACCGGTTTGATGAGGCATTGGAATTGTTCAGGTGCATGCAAACCGAGGGAATTAGGCCTGATAATTTCGTGCTAGTCTCTCTCTTGACAGGTTGCGCGCAGACGGGAGCTTTAGAGCAAGGGAAGTGGATCCATGGGTATATACGTGAGAACAGAGTTACAGTAGATAAAGTAGTTGGTACTGCTCTTGTAGACATGTATGCAAAATGTGGATTCATTGAGACAGCTTTAGAGGTTTTCTATGAAATGAAGGAGAGAGATACGGCTTCCTGGACATCACTTATCTACGGTCTTGCCATGAACGGGATGTCAGGGAGAGCAATGGACTTGTATTACGAAATGGAACATATTGGTGTTAGACTAGATGATATAACCTTTGTTGCGGTCTTAACAGCTTGTAATCATGGTGGATTTGTAGAGGAAGGACGTAGAATTTTCTATTCATTGACCAAAGTACATAAGATCCAGCCTAAATCAGAGCACTGCAGCTGTCTGATTGACCTACTATGCAGAGCTGGATTATTAGACGAAGCAGAGGAATTGATAAATAAGATGCGAAGTGAAACCGATGAAACTCTAGTTCCCGTGTACTGTTCTTTGCTTAGCGCTGCTCGGAACTATGGGAATGTAAAAATAGCTGAACGGGTAGCGGAAAAGCTCGAGAAAGTGGAAGTAAGTGATTCCAGTGCTCATACTCTGCTTGCAAGTGTATACGCATCGGCTAATAGATGGGAAGATGTAACGAATGTGAGAAGGAAAATGAAAGATATGGGAATCAGAAAGTTTCCTGGTTGCAGCTCCCTTCGAGATTGAAGGGGTTTCTCATGAATTTACTGTTGGAGATGATCCATCATCGCACCCAATGGATGAGATCAACTCAATGCTGCATCAAACGACAAATTTGATGGTGGGTTTGGAACATGAAGAAATTGAAAGTTGAAACTTTCTTGTACATTCTCTAACGAGTGCCCTTAAATTATTATTAACATTTGTTTCCCTGCTTTATGGTCTAAGTAGTCATGAATATAAGCTAATGAATCGGTTTTGAATCGATATCAGTTGAAATCAGCTTCTGTAACTGAATCAAGATTGATTGAGACTGAAGAAGAAGGAACGTGGATTATTTCAAAAGAACAATTCAGAGGCAGAGAGCAGTTTTTCTACAAAGGTCGCAACTATACAATTCAATTTCATGTTCAAATAAAAGTTTCTTTTTACCAAAAATCAGAACAAAAAAAAAGAGGAAGGGGCTGAAAATGAATGGCTCGAATCTTGTAAAACTGGAGGGGAAAAGTAAATGGCAACACAACACATAGACTCTGTTCCATCACTTGAAGTTGATGGTTCTTCATTGGCATTTGCAGGTTTTCTTGGGGAGCAAAACTGTAATTGAATAGACACAAGGCATCTGGATATCCCCCGGAAACCAGATTCTGTTTACTTTTTACTCGGGTTTTCGGCTGGTGGGTTCATGCATTCAATCGGAGCTGGAATCATAAAATTCGCTGGGGCAAGGAGTCATGACTTCTGATTCAAGTAACTGGACAACCCGATGCATCGTGGGACGCTCTTCTGGACTCGAAGACACGCACTGTGTTGCTATTGATAGAAGAGCATCCAGGCTCTCTATCTGCATTCCTTCACAGTTGTGATCAACGATCTCCCTTGGCCGTTTTTCGCTGATTAAGAACTTTAGCTGCAAAGATCATTAACCAAAAGTTTTTTTACTCAAATTTGTCAGAATGAAAATATCAATATCGAAAAAGAATTTCATTTGCATACCCAACCAACAACGTTAAGGCCTTTCTCAATGAAGGAAGCATCGGTTGGTCGTTTCCCACTCAAGACTTCAAGAACTAAAACCCCGAAACTGTATACATCTGTTTTCTCTGTTGCTCTACCGCTTTGCATATATTCTGTTAAGTGAAAGTCAAATGGGAAACTCTCAGCATTTTGAAGATCAAATCTTTATGTAAGTGAAGACTCTCATAAGGCATTTACCTGGAGCTAAGTACCCAAATGTGCCTGCAACAATGGTTGTAATATGAGATTCTTCGTCTTCCAACAACTTGGCTAGACCAAAATCCGATACCCGTGCCTCGAGATTGCCATCAAGCAAAATGTTGCTCGACTTTATATCACGATGTATAATCCTAGGAGAACAATCATGATGCAAATATGATAACCCTTTCGCAGCTCCTATGATAATATTTATGCGCGAATCCCAGTCCAATTGCTCGCCTCTCTCTACTAATTCAAGAACCAAACTTTCTCAGTGAATCATTCATAATATGGAAGAGAGCCGTAAAGAGAAGATTGGTCATACCATGAAGTGCTTCATCAAGGCTACCACCAGGCAAGTAATCATATAACAGTAGCTTTGATGTTGGCGAATTGCAATATCCACGTAGATTGACGAGGTATCGGTGTTTGATGCTGCCAAGAATCTCAAGCTCCCGCTCAAAAAAACGATCAAACCCTTCGTTTAATTTAAGAATTCTCTTCAATGCAAAAACGTTTCCATCATCCATGGCCAGCTTATACACTGTTCCGAAGCCTCCACATCCGATTATATGCTCTTCATTCAACATTTCCAGCTTCTTAATGATATCTTTGGAAGAGTAAGGCAAATCTCCATGGAACATCACAATAGACGCACCTGAATTGACAAAGTCATAATGAAGCTTTTGGAGATGGAGGGAAATTTGAAATTTTCCAATATTTTCCGACATAATATCTACAAAATAAGATCAGCACGGCTCACCTCCACCAACATCCTTTGCAAGGCTTTTAATCTCGACTTTACCGAGCTTTTTATATAAAAAGCATCCCCAGAAACACATCAGAGCCACTAGGAGCAGCGCACCTACGGTTGCTGATGCACTAATAAGCAGCTTACCAGAGTTTTTCTTTGGATTTTGACCTATAATGTAGAAGACACCAAATATATATAACTTTATTGATAGAGCCACAACAAAACCTGTATATTGACCAGAAAATTGCTAGGATACATAGTTGCTTTACCTGATTGGGAATTTGAAGAAGGGTTTCGACCATCATCTTGGCACACGACATCGATTTGCTTTCCACACAAGTTACGATTTCCAACGAAGCTGTAGGGGTAATGTATCAGTTAGAGAATCTTTTTAAATTTCAGCTGCAGTGATACAAGCTAGCTAAATAATTACTGTACTTAAAAAAATCATCCCAAATATAACCTAAGCTTTGACAGATCAGTTGTAGAAATGTAAGTTTAGAGGCTTTATTTTTCTAACTCTGAAAGGAGAAAAGGGATTTTATTGTCTTACGAGTTCTTAGAAAATCCAGGGAGCACTCCGTCTGAAGGTATTTGCCCCACCAGGAAGTTGTTTGAGACATTGCTTCATAAGACAAATGAAACAGAAAGATTCACAGAACTGAAATATGATTAATTACAGCAGAAGTTAGAGATTAAGGTGCTCACAAGTTAGCAAGCTTTTTCAACTGCCCAAGCGAAGCAGGGATAGCTCCACTGAGAGTGTTGCTTGACATGTCCCTTGAAGATATAATAAAAAAAGTCGAAAGTTAGTTTTGGTAGGGAGAAGAGAACAACCACTATTTGAACTAAGTGAAACCGAAGTAAACATTATCATTTTTTTTTCAAATTACAATACTTTTATAGGCTCACAGAGAGTAGATGTATGATTAGTCTGAATATAATGTAGCATGAAAAGACATTATGCAGTCAACCATAGGCTACCATGATCCTAGATGGTGATAGAAGTAAATGAAACAAAAACTAATAGATATTGCAGAGACCAAAAGACAGATGCATTTGCAAATATATGGAAGAGGAAAAAAAAAACATACAGCTTTTGAAGGCCAGGCAGGTCTCCTATTTCAGCTGGGATTGGTCCAGTGAAGTAGTTACTCTGCAAGTAACTGCAAAAACCAGTTGGACAATTTTGATGAACATGAACAACTGGAATTGGTCTCTCAGAAACCATGTGGAATCAGCATAAATATCCTGGAAAAGCGCTTACATTTCCTCCAATGCCGTGCAATTTCCCAATGCTGTAGGTATTGATCCATATAAAGCATTGTTATGAAGCATTCTGCAACGTCACACAGGTAATCAGCGTCAGAGTATGTATACTCTTACTTAATAAAATGAATAAGGTTAGAGAGTACATACAAAAGCCTTAAATGGTCCAGCTTTCCAATCTCAGGAGGTAAAGGTCCCATTATTTTGTGATAAGTAAGATTCCTGTGAAACAATAAACATTAGGGAGCACAAATACTGAAGATAAAACGCTTAAACCCCAACAAGATACAAAACTTACAAGGTTATAACTCTTTTCGTTTTTGCATCACATGTCACTCCATTCCATTTACATGGATCTGGATCTTCTGGTCTCCACTGATGGATGAAACTATCTGATCTACTAACTGCATTTCTGAAGCTCAGAAGCGCCTCGCCTGAATAGTGTAACGATTAACGAGCAAAAAAGGATTAAAGCTCCATAAAAGGTCCAGGACGCAATGAATGGTAATAGTGATTCATATCGCAGTACCGTCAGGACTAATGGCTTGATTTTCATTTGATAGTGCACAAAGCAATGAGATCAAAAGAAGCCATGAGCAGCAGCTTTTCATCTCACAGATGCCCATCATGGCACTGTCCAAGCATAATATAACTACTACCAATCATTTGAAAGAACAGCCTCGCCCTCGAAACATACACTCAGCTATTTGACGACCCCATGTCTATGTCCAAGTAAGAAACTAGACTCCTGAAAAACAAAGGACATACAATTTTATCAGATTATATTGATTAGGAGCCCTGAGGAGTTGAAGAACATTCAGCACAAACGTTCATACATTAGCCCAAAACCAAAAAAAAAAACTAATTCTCAAGTACACATTAAGCACTCCCACAACATCTGCATGCTCGCATCTACATTTTGAGTAACCAGAAGTCCAGAACAGTGATATCGTCTAACAAGTATCAAACCTACTTCTCAATTTCTAAAATCAGAAAGCGAGGGTGAAAAACTCTGCCAAAAATCCCAAGAAAAAGAGCTCAAACAGCTCAAGCTTAACATAGATTAAGAAATTCCCAGACACCATCCAGTCCTATAACACAATAAGATTCAAACAGTAACACAATCAAAAACTCTAAATCGGAAGAAAAAAAACGATCCAGCAAAAGACCCAAAAGCCCACTGTTTCCCCCAATATCAAAGGTCAAAACTTTCAAGCAAAAGAACTAGTACCAAAATTAGATGTACCTCTAAAAAATGGATCCGAGAGGAAGAATTGAGAGACAGAGGAAGAAGACGACTAATTGAGCTGTAAAGCAAAACCTATATAACTAATGAAACCCACAAAAAAAATAAAAATTAACAAATAACAAAAGAAAAAAAAAAAAAAGGAATCGACTTTTTGTGTGTGTGAAGGGTAAGAGTGAAGAGAGAGAAAGTTAGAGTGAGAGAGAGAAAGTTAGAGTGAGAGAGAGAGTGTTTATAATTAATTTTGTAATTAAGAAAGAAGATGCTTTTCTTCTCCAAAGCATACGACCAATGAGAAGATACGAAGTGGGTCTCGCACGTGCCGATCCTGACTTCCCGCACGTGCCAACCGACGCTTTCTTTACGATAGACAAACCCAATTATTATGCCAGCTAGACCTTAGCTAGCCTATATCTTAAAAATGTGTCGAAATCATCATTGGGCCCATTTTAAAACCCATTACGGTATAAGCCCACCGGTTTGAGATTTAGAAGCCACTGCTGTTCGTTCGTTCGTTCTCTCACCTTTGCGTTTTATCGATGGCTACGGCGGCGATTCTGTCCCCGAAACCGCCGGCAAACTTCTTCTACGGCGGGAACCAACGCGACGGAGGAAGGAGAATCATCGTCGCACGAGTTTCTCCAGGCGAAAGGTTTCATGAGAGTATGGTTCGTATCTCTGCTTCGACTGTGCTGTTTCTCGGTTTAAGCAGCCTTCGCGTCTGTTCTCCGGCCTCCGCTCGATTACTACCTCCGCCGATTGTGGTGGCTACAGACAATGAAATCAATACAGAAACTGTATCTGGTGCGTGAAATTGAACATTTCGTTACACTTTGGGTTTCAATAGATTTGAATTTTGTTTTTTTAATGGATGTTTTTTTGCAGGTGAAGAGAGTCATGAAGTTGAAGAGGCAAAATTGGAAGCAGATTTCGAAGCTTACAAGGCTAAAGTATATTCTCTGACTGTGCCGTTAAAACTCGTTGCCTTGCGTGGTTCTGTGCCACCATCATGGATCAAGGTTTAGTTTCATTTCTCTGTGTTCCACTTCTATTTAAATCTTAGCTTATAGTTGAAATGTTTGTTTTGGATTCTATGGATTGAAATTTAGGATTTCATGAGCTCACAAGGGAAGAGAGTGAGATTAAAGACTCGGTTTCGAGCAAATCTTGAAGATATTTTTTTCGATCTAACGAAGCCTACTAAAAAGGGTAAAATGGGATCTGCTTCAACTGCAGCAGCTGATATGATCAGCATTGGTGATTCTTGGCTTAGTTTTGCAATTAAGGAAAAGCTGATTGAGCCAATGAAAGGGATAGAAGATCAAGACTGGTATAAAGGCTTGAGTGATAAATGGAAGGTGAGAATTTATATCTGTGGTTTAAAAATATGCATATCAGTCTTTGTGAAAGAACTATGTAAGTGGTGATACAGAACACTAGCTTCAGAGATTTTATCGGCATAAGTTTACATGTGTTTCATTTTCTGTACTCTGTTCACTTGGAATGTTCTTAGGGTTCATTTCGTGCCTTAGAATGTCGCAGATTTATCTCCGCAGGAACTATGCGGGAGAAAAAGCTCCTGACGGTGAAACGTGGGCTGTGCCATATCGCTGGGGCACAATGGTTATAGCATACAAAAAGAGCAAATTTCAGAATTATAAATTGGCTCCGATAGAGGTTGGTATACATTATTGGTGCTAAACGCTATCCTAATGTTTGTAACTGTGTGTATTTAAAAGTAGTTAATATTACCGAAACATTTTGCTGAATTTAGGACTGGGCAGATCTGTGGCGACCTGAGCTTGCAGGTAGGATCGCAATGGTGAATTCTCCTAGAGAGGTTGTAGGTGCTGTTCTCAAATACATGGGAGCATCATACAACACGACAGACCTGGACTCACAAGTTCATGGCGGAAGAATTGCCGTGGAGAAAAATCTAGCATCATTCATGAAACAGGTTTTTGCCAGAATCTGGTCTTTACCATCTCTCCGTACCCTAAAGAGAACACGGGTTTAATTTGACATGTTTCACGCAACCTCTATGCTTTTTGAGAGCAAATGACGATGTTGGATGATCTTGTTTCCCCTTTTGCTTACAGATTAGACTGTTTGACAGTAACAACTATTTAAAAGCTTTCAATGTCGGTGATGTCTGGGTCACTGTTGGGTGGAGCAGCGATGTTATCCCTGTTGCAAAACGTATGTCTAATGTTACAGTGATTGTTCCCAAGTCTGGTGCCACCTTATGGGCTGATCTATGGGTAGGTAGCCATCTTAAACTTTCTTAATCCTTCCTCTGATATTCTGAATGCTTCTTGTTCTAAGTACCATATAACATATCTGGACACTAACCCGTGAAGCATCATTGTTTTTCAAAGGCGATCCCAGCTGTTTCTGACTCTAGTAAAGAAGCAGAACAAATAGGAGGGCGTGTGCGAGGCCCATCTCCATTAATCCACCAATGGATAGAATTTTGCTTGCAACCCGCAAGATCATTACCCTTCACACGGGAAGTTATTCCTGGTGCATCTCCTTCAGCTCTTGATGGTCCGCTGGTTAGAGAACCCGAAAAAACAAAGAAAGACAGAACAAAACTGGACACAAACCTCGTCTCGGGTGTTCCTCTTTCAGAGATCATGTCTAAGTGTGAGTTCTTGGAACCTTTACCAGAGGCAACGCTATTGGAATACCGGCTTCTGATCGATACCATAAGGAAACAAAGCCAAGGACCTGGCCTTGTGGTGAAAGTACAGGACATTGTTTCGATTTGGGTTCGAGGTTTTCGCCTTTTTGGACAAAGCATCACTGCGAGATGAAGATAATCATTTGAGATACTGACAAAAAGTGGAATTAGAATCATTTGTATGATTAGATAGAGCAACTTCACGTGGAAAACGAAGTGCAAGTTTAAAATGGATTTTCTTGCTCTCTCCGTATAACAAAGTATTCATGTCATGAAGAGCCGAGGCTGATCGAATTTGCTCACGTAATTAGTCGTGCAGTCAACACTATAGATGTCAAAGTTGAAGATAGATTGACCAAGCAAAAGAGAAA
The DNA here is from genome assembly GCA_026770425.1 of Boechera divaricarpa. Lineage (NCBI taxonomy): Eukaryota > Viridiplantae > Streptophyta > Magnoliopsida > Brassicales > Brassicaceae > Boechera > Boechera divaricarpa. The sequence continues at coordinate 9,023,686 of CM049182.1, read as the reverse complement.
TGAACAAAAGGAATAAAGAAGCTGAATCATTCGTTTAATTAAACTACACAAATCGCCTATGACGAAAGAAAAAATGGAACGAACTATTCAATTTATCAGACTTGGTGAAAGAAAAAAACAGGATCGAACTGTGACGAAAAGAAACCTACATAAAAAGGGTAGACAACGAAATTTAGAACTCGCATCACTTGACACTTGTTCTCATTATTAGTCAGTCAAATAAACGGTGTTATTTTCAAAAAATGATTTAGGGAAAGTTAATGTTTCTTCTTGCAACTTTTCCTTTGGACTTTAAATCAAAAACAATTTTACTTGGGACTCTATTACGGGGAAAACGGCCGATTCCCCCACGAACTATGTTGCTTTGGCTTATTTATACACAGAACTTTGAGTCGTGCCTATAATTACATAAACTTAACAAAAATTTGAATTTCCTACACGAACTATTCAAATTCGGCCAAAACCACCAAATCGGTAAACGGTGTTAATATTCCGTTAATATATGCCACATGGATGCCACATAATCTAAGATGCCACGTGGCATCCACAGGGAGGGTTTTTTTTTTTTTTTACTGAGATAATATATTACTAATCATACTCCAGCCGGTGAATCCACAAACAACAGATTTGAGGCAACTTCACAATGATTAAGTTAACAACACAAACTTTCTCATCGTTAAAAATAATTAACAAAATTGCAGTATAAGAAAAAACTGGAAAAGAGGTTGAGAGATCTGTGTTCTGTTAATATGGTCTCATGTTTGAAATAGAGACGTATATGTACACATCAATTAAAAGAATTGGATTTTTTTTCTATGGATCATTCATTTAATTAAAATAATTGGGTCTTTTAGTTAAATTAATTTTTGTGGGCCCTTTAAATTAATTATTTTAATTAAAGGGTCCAAAAATTTAATTTAACGAAAAAGATCCAATTTTTAATTTAATGAATGATTCATAGAAAAAGACCCATAGTTCTTTTTAATTATTTTTTTAATTAAAATAATTAATTTAAAGGGCCCACAAAAATTAATTTAACTAAAGGACCCAATTATTTTAATTAAATGAATGATCCATAGAAAAAAATCTAATTATTTTAATTGATGTGTACATATACGTCTCTATTGCAAACATGAGATCATATTAACAGAACACAGATCTCTCACCCTCTTTTCCAGTTTTTTCTTATACTGCAATTTTGTTAATTATTTTTAACGATGAGAAAGTTTGTGTTGTTAACTTAATCATTGTGAAGTTGCCTCAAATCTGTTGTTTGTCGATTCACCGGCTGGAGTATGATTAGTAATATATTATCTCAGTAAAAAAAAAAAAAAAAAAAACTTCCATGTGGATGCCATGTGGCATCCTAGATTATGTGGCATCCACGTGGATGCCACGTGTCATCCATGTGGCATATATTAACGGAATATTAACACCATTTACCGATTTGGTGGTTTTGGTCGAATTTGAATAGTTTGTGTTAGAAATTCAAATTTTTGTTAAGTTTATGTAGTTATAGGCACGACTCAAAGTTCTGTATATAAATAAGCCAAAGCAACATAGTTCGTGGGGGAATCGGCCGTTTTCCCCTCTATTATGTGTCTGGCATCAATAAATTATAGTCCAAACAGCCCACCAATGCGCTATGAGGAGCCTAAACGTTTCACATTCCGGTAGCTTTAATTCGTAATCAACACCATTCCCATTCAAAACTGTTAGTTGCTTTTAAAGCTAAGTGACCTTGCGTTTTCTCGAATGTGGCTTCGTATATAAATTGTTGTGTCTGTGTGTGAGTGTTGTTCTCACATCTAAAAATTTCGAATTCACAGTGTAATCTTACTCTTTCTCTCTTTTTGGTTCTGTGTTTAATTTTTTGTTTGAATTTTTAATTATCAAATGTGGATGCGTGCCACTTGGGTTCTAGGATTTAACTTATTTTCATGTTCTGGTAGTTTGGTTGTGAAGAGCCTTCATCAAGATCCATGGAAAAGCAATATGAAAAGAAGATCACATGGACTATTAAGAATTACTCCTCTTTGCAATCTGAGGAAATTTATTCTGATCAATTCGTAGTTGGTGGCTCCAAATGGTATGCAAAACTGTTCTCTAAATGTTTTCGTTCATTTTAGGTTTACGTGATATATTCCTTTGCTTTATTGGTTTTGGTTTTTTACTTGCAGGCGTCTTATTGCCTATCCCAAAGGAAATGGTGATGGTATTAATAAATGTTTGTCACTGTTTCTGGATGTTGCTGATTATGAATCTTTGCCTTGTGGCTGGAAGACACATCAAATATCGCCTAACTGTTGTTAATCAAATGTCGGAGAAACTTTCCCAACAGGAAGGTAGATTGTTTTTCTTAAGGCAGAGAAAAGGTCATGTTTTATGTTCTATTTGTCATGGACTTATCGGATTTATGTTGCTCCAAGATTCTAGTTATGAGTTTTGCAATTCTTGTTTTGACTTAAGTTCTATGTTTCGTGACTTTACAGTGTCACAAACCTGGTTTCATCAAGAGTACGCCAGCTTGGGTGACCAAGAAATGCTTCCCCTTACCAAACTTCTTGGCAAAAATGATGGGTTTTTGGTGAATGGAGAAGTCAAGATTGTTGCTGAGGTTAGTGTTCTTGAAGTTGTTGGCAAATCAGATTTGTTAGAAGAAACTTTATTAGTAAATGAAAGCATGGATGTCAATGGGTTTCAAGTTCTTCCTTCACAGGTAAGTTATGTACTTTTTGATATATATATATATAGAAGCTGCATATATGATTTTCAGGTCTCCAAAACTGCTCTCTGATATGGTTTTACTTTATACGTCCATTTTCACTTGCAGGTAGAATCTGTGAACAGTCTGTCTAACAAGCACCCAGACATTGCATCAAAATTCCGTTCCAAGAACCCACTTCTGAGAACAACATACTTGAATGTCCTACTAAGCTTGACTGAGATTCTGTACCAATCCCCTGAGAAATTCTCCAGTGATGATCTGGCCAACGCATATTCTACACTATCTTATGTGAAAGAAGCGGGGTTTAAGTTGGATTGGTTGGAGAAGAAATTGAAAGAGGTTGGTAAGACTCGGCTGCAAGAACTTGAGGAAGAGTTGAAGGACTTGAAGGACTTGAAGGAAAGGATCTGCTGGAGTTCTGACGATGAGGATGAGTTTAGTCGATTGTAGTCCGTTAAGAGTTTGGATCTAAATGGTGTTCTGGTCTGTTTGTCTTTCGTTTTAGTTTTGAGAACAATGTCCTCGTAATCTCGGAGAAGAAGATCAAGAGACTTGTTGTCATTGAGGTTTTCCCTACGTTTCTTTTATAGCACTTTGTTTCTTGATGGAAAAGAAATTAAAAAATGTCTTAGCGTCCCTATTCATGCTGATGATACATATTAGGTTATAGTACATGTGACGATGAATAGAGACAGTGATGATCTAATGCTTATGCAGAGTATGTTAGTAATTATTATTTTTATGATATAAAATCGGTTAATTTCTTACATAAGAATAGTTTAACAGAGAAGAACTAAAATTCTCAGAACAGCTACGATGATTAGATAATAAGATATTTGATTCATCAAGCTTCTTATTCATCGCTGCTCTCTACCAAAACAACATCCTTCTGTGTCTTAGCTCTCTTTCTTGATCTGCTTTTACATGTCTCTTCCTTTGTTGGATCTTCGACAAGTTGTTCAGAGACTGCATCGTGTCTCGTCACTTCTTCAAGAATCCTGTCTCCATACTTTTCTGTTTTCAACTTTCCTATAATACTCTCCAACTGCAAATCCAACCAATAAAGATTTAAAGGGAAGCCTTTAGACATATAATTAGTAAACCCAAATTCTATCAGCGCAAACTTGCCTCTTGTAATGAATTTGGTTTTTGGGAACTTATCGAGCCAATCTGCTGAGTTGAGAGGACCGTGTGAGGAAGTATGCTTCCATCAGCTGCAGATATCTCCTTCCTTAGCTCGTCAAGCTTGAGTTCCAACCCGGAGACTGAAATACTTCTTTTTGATATCTTGGTTTGTTTGCTTGAGGTTTCCATTTTGATCGTCTTTCTTCCTGTTCCGGAAAACAAGGATAGGTTTTTGTTTTACGAGTTTTGAATATAAAAGAGAGAGAAAGAAGGTCGAGCTAGCCAAACAGTTTCCGAAACATTGATAAATTACAGGAAATGAGATTTGTTGAATACCAAGTTCGATCTATACTCACTAAAACCATACATGATGGTTCTAATATTTACTGCTTCTATGACTTCTATTGATTCAACTACCTGTGTGGCCACCACTTAAAACGAGATCTATAGTGTTCATGTAAGCGAGAGAGGAATGCAATTCCTTACTCCTTACCTTGCAACAATTGGTTGGCAACCGGTCCCATTGTTACATAAGCGTTTGTTGAGTATGGTGTGTGCTGGAATTCTTCTTTCTGCACAAACAAAACAAAACTCAATTACAGCTTGACAATCATTCAGAGGATCTTGAGCTGGGTTTATCACGTGTCGATATTAAAATCTGACAGAGAACTATAAACATGGACAATGATCTTACCAATACTGAGTCAACAATCAGTTTTATCACGAGATGTTCTATCTCGTCTCTCTTTAACTCAGCACCTAGGGTTAACCATAGAGGTAAAAATCAATAATAACAACAAAAATTTAATGCAGTTCAAACTAATGAAATGAAAAAACGTGACTAACTTAGATTCTTGTGCTTATTTCTGAGTTTGTCACCCAGCTGTAACATAGTCACTCTTTGATCCTTGGCTTGCGTTTCTTGCACCATAGAAACCACAAGCTTAGCTAGGTCTGCAAAACATGACACGGAAATATATTCATGATATCATCGATATACGGTTGATAGTTGTTCAGAAATTGAAAATCAATTGTTAATCCTTGAAACAAAAAAAATAAAAATAAAAAAAAATAAAATAAAAAATAAAAACTGAAAAACAAATTGGCAGACAGAAAAACTCAAGCTGATTCCAAACAAGTTGCGCAAGAATGTATGTCAGAGAAACAACAAGCGAATGTAGGGACATACCCGATACATCAACTTCCTTGACCTCACTTGACAGGCCACAGTTGTCACACATTCCTTACAGAATGTAGAATAATAATCAGAAATCTAGAATCAACGAACGCAGTACAAATTCTATCAGTAGTGGACAACTGTAAACAACAATACCATTGCAATCTTGTGATGGCTCCCCAAAATGACGGAAAAAAGCGCTTCGACGACATTTTGTTTTAGACTGCAACAAGGTATTTCAGAAACTACGGTGCATAAGATAACGTACAATATAGAACATTTCAAGGTCATGATCCTTGACGCTAGATAAGATACAAGACTATACAATTAATACAATTTAGTCATTCTAAAGCAGGCTGAGCAAGGAAGTTGGTGTTTCTAGCCAATACAAAATGCTGATTGCCACAGTTTGCTCCAGATATTTACAGGTGTAGTAACGATAATGCGCTCTTCAGGAAAGAGGAAATGAAACAGCGTACCTGACAATATCGTACTATATCATAGAGATTATTCAGACCAGAATACTCGTAGAAGACCATGGAACTCTGTTGGGGGACAAAGAAAAGCATCAATGAAATTTTTAGATATATACATGTACAGCACAGATAAGCAGGGTATAGTAAATTGCAGCTCACCTGCCTGGGAACATCAGCGGAACGAAAAAAGAGGACGCACTCGGATGGAAGCCCATCACGACCAGCACGGCCACTCTCCTGCATTATGATGGTTAGGTGATAAGTGGCAACCTCGTAACTACATCGAGTTCTAGTGGACAAGAATCTGAAACCTGGTAGTAAGTTTCCATAGATTTGCTCAAACTGTGGTGGATGACAAACCTGACTAAAACAATTTTCCATGTATCAATTGGAAAAGATAGTAACAGTGCTTACTCAAATGTGAAGGACAGTGATTTTTAGACAAAATAGTGATTGTTAGATATAGAATGATTTTAAGAAATCAATAGCTACTGGTAATATGTAATTGAAGGGATAATAACTTGCAAGAGAAGGAATTCTGCACTACGGAAAACTGAAAGTCAAATCTTATCAAATATCAACTGAAACAAAAGTTAGTACTACTAACCATCAGGTTTGTTGATACCCATGCCAAAGGCAACCTGCAAAGCAATAATCAAGTTGACTAACGTAGATCACTGTACCACTAAATAATGGTATGATAACGGAGAATATACATACTGTTCCAACAATGACCTGCAACTTGTTCTTGCTCCATCTGTGAACATGACACAACAAAAAAATCAGGCAATGCTGCAAATTGCTCATCAGTAACTGTATCATTAAGAGCAGACTCAAGCTGCGGCAGAGCTGGACCTTGAATATCTGGTTCAAGGTAAGCACTAGTCACCACACGTATTAAGAAACACTAACTTACCGCATATGAACTTTTTCACGCATATTTACATCCATGTCTGCGTGGTAATAATCAGCAGAAACCCCTCTCTCTCGTAAATCACCTGCAATCTATCACCATTGCATGTAAGACAAAATATGAAAGCTTTTCTTCCCCGATCCAAGGTTCAATAGAACAATAATAATGGTCAGAAATGAAGGGTGCAAAAGAAGAATAGGATGGTAAGCTCAGTACATATGATGATGTGTGAATTTTAGTTACAAACCTGTTCGCACTCCTTCCGGGAGAAACAATAGACTATTCCAGATTCATTGTTAGAGTATGATTCCCCTATGAATTCTGCAATTTCATCAACCACCACTTTACCAACTGCCGACTTTTCTCGCACCTGCATGACACTTTACTAATCATTTCCATGCTACAAACTATCCACAGCATGAGAAACATATATTAATTAAATCATTACTAGGAGTACCGAGTAAAAGAGGTTTGGCCTGTTAACACTGCTAACAAATTTGACGCATTTAGGAATATGCAGCATCTCTATCAGATCATTTTGGACTTTTTGTGTAGCAGTTGCCTGCAGTAGAATCATCAATAATTAGGAAGAAAATTAAATATTCAACCTTCCAGAAAATATTTGAAAGATTGTAACAAAATTTGACATTCTACACCCACTGAAGCAGAATACATTGACAATACTAGCGAGCAGGTAAGTTCAGAGAGCTAAACTTAGAAGAACATTGGAACTTATGTTAAGCACACTAGTGTTGACTGATTTAAGCTCGCAGGGTATCTTATATATAACAAAAAAGTGGACAAATTTAGCAGGAAGTAGATGAATACAAAAACATACAGTTAAAGCGACCATGGGAACTTTGGGAAACTGGGTCTTCAGAATGCTTAAGTTCTTGTAATCAGGGCGAAAATCGTGACCCCACTGACTACAACAATGAGCCTCCTGCAAAGCAACCAAACATAGGAAATTGGACATTAAGAAAGTAGTTTCTTATTAATGGTGCGGATATGTCCAATAAACAAAAGCCAGAGAAGTGAGAAGATAGGCGGCATGGTAAATTTTCTGAGTATGAAACTAAAACCAGGAGAGACTTACATCAACTGATATAAGAGAGAGGCGACCAGCATTGTGACACTTTTCAAGCTTCGACATGAACCTTTTGCTCTTTGATACCTTTTCTGGTGTTACATAAAGTATCTTGAGGTCATCTTCACCCTTTTCAAGTGCCTTGTACACAAATTTCTCATTTTCCTTGCCAGAAGTAGAGGTCAGCATGTAGGCTGAAATTCCTAGAGCAGCCAAACCCATAACCTGAACAATCGTACACAAAATTGGTCTTAAACACACATACAATCAAAGCATATCTAAAGATCTAGTGTTAAGTTCATCATTCTGTAAATTTAGCTGTTTCATGGTCTCTCGTGAGGTGGCCCTACAATTTATTTTCCAAAGTTTAGTACTAACCTGATCTTGAATCAGAGAAAGTAAAGGACTGACAACAAGAGTTGTACCACCACGAAGTATAGCGGGAAGTTGATAGCAAAGACTCTTCCCGCCACCTGCTGCCATGATCACCAGAACATCTCTTCCCGACATTACAGCGTTAATAATCTGTCATGTCATCCAAGGAAACAACAAATCGAACATCATAATAAATTTCTGCAAACGCGGACATAAGAATCGACATATGAAATAGATAATATTCTCAATCAGAAAATGCAGAAGTCACTTACTTCCTTCTGGTTGGCCCTATACTTGGATATACCAAAAATATTAAACCTAACACCGTCAGCACGAGAATCCCACTCGAATGGCTCAGACCAATTCTCTATAGCACTAGAGCCACCAGATGATGCAACAGGGCTTCCTGATGCTGCTAGTGCTTGTAACAATGTCTTTAACTCAGACTTCCTCTCGTACAATCTGTCTTGATGCTCGATCAAAGCACTTATCTGACCTGTAAAGCGATTTCAATCAACAAATTCAACACGAATTAAAAACTCAAACTTTCACTTAACTCTTCCATATCCTAACACCATCAAGCATCAGAGATACTAATCCAAGTTCTTATGGCTATGAAATCGAAAAATTAACCTAAAACCTCAATGTATATTATATAAAGCAGACAAAAATAGAGAATTTGAAAAATAGTTTCTAGGTTATATATATATATATACTAGAAGCAACCTGAGAAAACGAAACGCGAATTCGAAGAACAAAAACAAAAATAGGAACGAGTGAAAACGAAGAAAGGTAACCTTGAACATCCTTTAACTCGACGTCTAAATTCTGAAGCTCCTCACGAATCGCTTCACTTTCCATTGATTCACCGGCTGAATCAACGGCGGCGTGTTAACCCTTTCGTCGTCGGCGTCGCTCCCAGAAGTCGGCAACGGCTCATTAGCAAGAGGAGAAAGAAGAACATACTGGGCCTAAATTGGGCTACAATCATCTAAATGGGCTTGTCTTGAGGCTTATTTTAAATGATGCTCGGCGTTGGCTTACTTTACCATAAGATTTCTATTTTTTTTTGTTTTAATATCATAAACTAGAAAATTAATAACTTAAATAAATATTTTAATAGTATATTATTGTATCAGCTATGATTTTATGGAATATTTACTTACTTGATTTTTCATAAATAAATATATCTAATTTAGGTAAGATTATAATCTTTAAAATAAATACAGTTTATTATATATGATTGATCTAATGACATTTTATGTAATTAGTCTAGTAATAAATGTCCTATAAAATATATTCCCTGAAAATCATTCTGACGACGACACTTCAGCATAGTAGTGTTGTAATATTTTACATAAACATAAGGTTATTTTGTTAAAATGATTCTCAATTAATATATAGGAAATAAGTGAAAACTATCGATTTGTGAGGATTAAAGTTTAGAAATATGGTTTCAGGAGGAAATAGATCGAGGTCATAGTTTGGTAGGGATCTGTCGTGATATGACTAATGTTTGTTGGGAAATAGATCGTCTTCTCGAATATGAATAAAATCTCTTTTATCATTTTTCTAGTATGAAGCTTGTTTATATTTTATATTTTCATGTTTTATATTTTATATTTTATATTTCATATATGATCCATTTCACATGGATTCAAGCATGTGTCTAAATGAAAATATTGATTTCTAAATTACTATTTTTATGATTTTTAAATTTAAAACTACTCTATTATTTTCCGCCAATTTATTCTACTCTAATTTAAGCTGTAAATATAGAATATGTACTATAAAAGAAATGATCTGATAATATATCCATATGGTACGATGTTTCCTACCATATGGATAAAATGATTGAAGGATAATTTAACTGAATAAAAGGTGATTGGTTTGGTATAATGCAAGTTGGAGATTGCAAATATTTATGTCTTAAAAAGCTACATAACAACGAGTACGCGTGAAAGAAAGAAAAAAAAAAAAAAAAAAAACGAGTACGCGTGAATAAAAAGCATTCATTGAAGGAGAGGGGGGCTTATCGTAAGATTCAAATAAAATCAAAACTATGAGGATATGTGGGGGTATATATGTATAAAAGTATATTCTATAAGGAAGAAGAGGAGTGAGTGAGGTCAAAGTGAACTGGAGCCTGGAGTGGAGGAATCATGGATCGTTCGATATGTCCAAAGACTTGCTACGAAACTTTCGGTACAGCGTGACGAGACACTTTAACTTACTAATTATAAATTGTATACATGATATGATTTACAATAAACAATTAAAAACAATGGAAATTTTTGGTATAAACAATGGAAAATTTTGGTTTAGTGAGTTATTTTATCACATGACCTTGATCATGTTTATGGAAATCCGAACCCCTCGTCCTGGAGTCTTGCTGCCATGCCATATGAGGATTGGTAAGTACAACAATAGTTGATATAACATTTTAACGTATATGTATCAACTTAAATTATATATATATATATATATTTAATACAAGAACTTCAGTTTATTTCTCTTAAGATTTTTAGCTATAGTAACATACTGAAGTAATACATTTGCATTCAAATTTTAAATTGACTTTAATTAGTTTTGTACATCATGCCTTTAATATAAGATGTATTGAAAAACAATAATAGCTAACACACAAAAATTCAGTGTCAATTATTATAATTTACAAAAGTATAGAACTTATAAAGAACTATATTTGGTTCTGCAAAAAGAGACAATGTTGCTTTCAAAGAAAACAAATTAATTTTATTTTTCACGAGTTTATCAATACCAAATTAATTATTTTCCGTACCTCTAAAATCAATTTTCCACACACAAAATAAAACAAAAACAAAAAAAACTCTTAAAACAAAAGAAAATAATAGAGACGAGACAATAGAATTATTTTACTTATAGTATATAGTTTTTATAATTGAAAGACATGTCGGGACCGAACAAAATCTGCGACCCATACCGGATCCCACTAACTAATCAATCCCCTACCTCTCGATTAAAAGCACCACACGACAAAACTACCTTTTTGCTAATTACGTCATCGCTTGTGTCATCATTCCTTTGAATTAAATCGAAACATATCTTGACCAGTTGAAACTAACAGCGAAGCTTTGCTCACAGATTCTCATATTAGATTTGACCAGACACGTGCTTGCATAATTTAATATAACAAATAATCCAGTCAAAGGCAAGTTTCCCAAGAACACTATCTACTTACTACTAATAGATGTGGAGATAGAACTTCTATCACCTCCAAATAATTGTTGTGAAACAAACGGCGTAGAGCGAATAAAATGGATCAAACAATCTGTGTAGAGTTGGAAAAGAAAAATGAAAGTAATATAAACTTACTAACAAAAGGAACAAGATGACTGGTGTAAAATGGATAGAACGAAGATTGCAAATTCAATAAAACTAAAATTGAGTGCTGACTTATAATTTATTTTCCTAATTCGTAAACTGAAAAAAAAATCAAACACTTACATTATTAAAAATAAAGTTTCAAGAAATTATTTACTCGATTTTAAAATACATGCGCTACACATATACCGTTGGAGGTGTTAAAATGAGTAAGTAGTTTATGAGTTGACTAGTTCAACTCGAATTTTCATAAAATGAATTATGTTATAGATTTATTTAATAAATCATTTAGGTGATCTAGTTAAACTGAGGTGGTAAATCATATGAGTAAACTGTTATAAGTTCGAAATTTTTTTCCCGAGACTGAAAATAATTTATATTTATGTTGTATTTGTATAAACTCAGATATACTAACCAAAGCATATACGTTCTTTATCTAGTTTAATTAAACAAAAAAAAATATTATAAAAAAAATCCTTTCCCATATTTTTGAAAATTTGATTTTTTACAACTTAGAGATGAAGAGGAAGAACATCTATATCATCCCAATACTCTAAATATAGTAAACTTAACTACCATTTAGATGATCAATTGATCATTGTATGATTTTTTGATTAATATATTTTATTGTTACATATTGAATTTTGTTTAGCATTTGACAAAAACCTTATTTGGACTTGTATTTAATATTTAACGCTTAAACTTACTTAGGGTTGATTTTTTTGATAATATACTGTATTTATATTTGACTGTGTAAAATAAATATAACTCATATTATTTTCTTTTCTACTCTAACTACTACACCAGTCAGCCTAAGATTTTCTTAGTTTTCACGATTCGATTTGAACGTCATACCACTATACATGGCGTACATGCATGAAGGTATATATCAATCTCTCCTCCACACATTCCCTTTGAATACAAACACGAGTACACGACTTACACAGCCCAATACGTAACAATTGGTTTTATATAATGGAGTAATATATATTATCAATACGTAACGTTTTTCGTATTATATATGACGGTTGTTAAAAATTATTGATACATAAACAAAAGCTGTGATGATTTATTGAGATTACCTTTTGTTTGCTGTTAATTCGTGGTTAATTGGTTATATCCAGGGTAAAATTTTAGCTATTGCAACAAAAATCGACTTATAATTCCTACATCAAAACTCGATTGAAAACATAAAAGAATATAAACTTATCTCAAGTATATACTCAAATACTTTTTATCAAAGAAAGAAAGGTATGTACTCAAATACTTTAACAAAAAAATATATACTCAAACACTTTAGACACGGTTTTAGACCTTTCCTTTCAAGTCAACACATACGTTGTACGTAGACCTTTTTTTTTTTTTTTTGGTTTTATGTACGTAGACTTTGAGTTCTATTAAAGATGATACATAAGTCATATGTAAATCCAAGTATGTAACTCCAACCATTTATAACTCATATGTAACTCCAACCATTTCATTAATAACTTTCAATAACATCTCTGAAACAGCTTACTTACATTACATCTAGATTTTTAAAATAAGTATATAATGTGTTTTAGCTGACTTAAATTCTACATGTATTGTTAGGGGATCCATGGGAAACTATACTCCTCAGGTTCTTTAAATACTATTGCTGGCGACTTTTATTTTATCGTATTTATACATATACTATTAAGAAAATTATACTCTTTTATTTTTTTGCGGCACAAAAATTATACTATATATAAGTATGTGATTTTAATAGCACTTTCTCTTCAATTTGTTTTTACGTCATCTACTCATCTTCGAAATTAATAACAAGACTGATTATTATGTACATGCGTAGTATTTTTGGATTCTGATTAAAAAGTTTGTCTTAAAGAGGAAAAGAAGAAACAAATATCTACCTAAAAAACAAAAAGAAAACAAATTATTGTTATTTTCTGAAAAGAAGAGAAATTAGTTAAGAGCAAGAGACGGCGACAGAGAAGCATTTTAAATTAGAGCCACTAGATTAGATGATAATAAATGAGAAGAAACGACGCCACTCTTTTGTCTTTGTCACTGACACCAAACTTTATTTAATCAATGCAGTAGTAATATCTTTTTTTTTTTCAACTTGTTTCAAATTATAAAAAAATTTAAAAGTTTTGCATAATAATTTAAAAAGTACATAAAAATATTCATATTAACTCTATATTCTATCTTGAATTTAGAAAGCACATTAAATACGTATATTGAATTGAGCTTTTGACTAAGAATACAAATGGCAAAATGTGTCAATTTTTATATTGATAAGTGAAAATATCAACTATCATTAAAAAAAAAAAATTTGCTAAAACTTTTTATAATATGAAAGAAAAAAAATAGTATCTTTTATTTTAATAAATACGTGCTGTCCCATGGAAGGAGCAGCTTTCTACATTTAATGCTTACAAACTTCACCAGAAAACTTGTTTGTTAAGAAATAAAAGAAAGATAATTGAGACGCATCCTAATACATGCATGTTTTGCTGTATTGCATATACGCATCGTAGTCCCACAAATACGGAAATAATTAACGTATTTGTTTTCATTAATAGTAAACGACAAAGGAAAGGATAAGTAATTTTTTTTTTTTTTTTTGAAAAAGGCAATGAAAGGATAAGTTATAAATAAAAATAAACGAGAGATTGGGATACGCGATTAAAACATTAACCACTTTATAAATATTATTCCCTCTATTTCAAAAAAAAAAATTCACACAAATTAAAAAACAAAATAAAAGTTTTTTTATACCCCTAAACTATTTAGTATGTAATTACAATTATTTATTTAAGTTTCTTTTGATTGATTATTTATTGGAGTAAAAACAATTGTAAATCACAAAAACTCTTATACTTCTATTTAATTGAGTCAACAATCATTATCATAATTAAATGCACTTAGAATTACGATCGACATAGTATATTTTTGGAGGCAAATATATTTATCAAATTCTGTCTTTAAAAACATTAGAATACAATAAAAAAAAATGGAGGCAAAATTAAAGTGGAGGGAATCAAACCAAATTTTTTAAAAATTTGGCGTATAATAGATCATCGGGACTTTCTACATACTCCATCTATCTATGGCTTTTGACTTGAATTTTTTACCTACAACAAATACAGAAAATTATTCATTTGATTTGAATATTCCACCGATGAATAGTGATGATTATGCCCCTGAAATAGAAGATTATGTGGATGATGATGGATCAGATGATGCGGAATCAGTTCATCAAAATGAAGAAATAAATATTGACGATGGAGAAACAATACCGATAACGGTGTTATCATCATCGCAAAGTACTCTTTTAATCGATTTGAATTTAAGCCCTATGGAAGAGTCGGAAGCACAACCTTTATAGCTAAACCTCAATCAATTGTACGAAGAAAGTGGGGATTACTTTGCTCAAGATTCAGGTATATATAACTTTTTATATACATACTTATAATTCTTCAACTATAGAATGTTAAAATATATTTTAAATTAAATCACTATACTTATTATTAATTATTTACTCGCTTGTATAGTTATACAACACTTTTTCTTTTCATATTAGTTTCGTAATATTAACGAAATTTTAAACATTTCGAACAGCAGAAGACGATCATCAAACAACGAATGTAACAAAAAAGAATGTTACTAATGCTCAAAGGTGGGCAATTTATAATGCCTTGTTGAAAAGGAGCGTCAATGGAAAGTTAGGCAAAAACACAACAAGAGACGTACCCGAGTTGTTCTCGATTCATCGTCGGACAGTGTAACGAATATGGCAACGAGCTAAAAACACTCACATTGGTGAATCAGTGGATGTATCTGAAAGAAAGACAAAACATTGTGGTCGTAAGAAAACTCCAATCGACATACAATAGATTGTTGGTGTTCCTTTTCACCGCCGAACAACTTTGAGGACATTGGGAGAAGCACTTGGAGGTAGTTATGCATTGCTTTACAGACGTGTGAAAGAAGGACTTCTACAATAACACTCTAATGTTTTGAAACCACATCTGAAAGAGGAAACTAAGGTAGCACGTCTACGTTTTTGCATATCTATGTTGGATCCACACAGTTTGCCTCAAGAGCCAAAATTTGTTGATATGTACAATATTGTACATATTGATGAAAAATGGTTCTATATGTCTAAGAAGTCTGTAAATTATTATTTACTTCCGGCTGAAGATGAACCATTGCGGACATGTCAAAGCAAGAACTTCATTCAAAAAGTTTTGTTTTTAGTCGCCATGGCTCGTCCAAGATTTGATGTGGCGGGTAATGAACTCTTTTCGGGAAAGATTGGACTATTCCCCTTTGTCACGAAGCAACCTGCACAAAGACGGAGCAGAAATAGAGAAGCGGAGATCATGAAAATAAAACCAATTACTTCCGTGAAAAAGGAACACATAAGAAGATGTTTAATTAAAGAAGTGATTCCGAGCATTCATGAAAAGTGGCCAGTTGAAGATTTAAGAAAACCTATATTCATTCAACAAGATAACGCAAAGACACATGTCAAACCAAATGATCAAGAATTTCAAGAAGTCGGTTCAAAAGATGGGTTTGACCTTCGGTTAATATGTCAACCACTGAGTTCTCCAGATTTGAATGTTCTTGACCTTGGATTCTTTAGTGCTATTCAAGCCTTACAACACAAGGTATGTCCCAAAAACGTTGAAAAACTTATTGGTGCCGTCCAAAAAGCATTTGAAGACTATCCGGCGAGAAAGATCAACCATGTTTTTCTAACTTTGCAACTTTGTATGCAAAAAACTATGAGAATTGGAGGATCTAATAACTACAACCTTCCACATTTCAAGAAAGAAGCATTGGAAAGGACGGGTCTTCTTCCTAAACAAATAAGTTGTGACCCTAGTATCGTTGAGAGTGTGAGAAACCAGTTAGAAACTTAAGTTTAGTTTGGTTTTTTTTTCTTTGTTTAATTATTTGGTTGGTTTTTTTTGCTTAAAAAATTCATTATTTATGTATAATAAACTTTGGATTCTCTTTTATGATAAATAAATGTTACTGCTATAATAATATGTGTATGACTACAAACCAAGTGATATGTATATGATTTCATACCGAAATTATATTATAGACCAATCGATGGAGAATTTTATTGATAATCATAAAAAAACGATAACAACAATCCATAAAAATCCAACAATAACCATAATAAAAAAAAATCAAAATCATGACAATTACCTTATCGTTCAAAATATTTAGGAAGAAGAATTTTAAGCATGTCTATAACCATGCTTTGATTTTCCTTATCAGGATAAAGTTCTTCTTCTTCTTCTTCATTTGGAAGCTTGTTTAAATCGAAATCATGTTTCACTTTAGCATCGAGATCATGCATCTGGTTTTCATTGCTGAGTTGAGATTCTTCTTCATCTTTTGGTATTTTGTTTAGATCAAAAGAATGAATCACTTTAGCATTGACTTCATGTATTTGTCTTTGATGCTTCAAGTTCCTTTCGTATTCAATCTGCAAATTTTGTATTAGTCTTTTACTCATATTTGTGATCATAATAAAAACAATGATTCTTAGAAGTGTATATCTAATTCCATTTCACAAAATAAAATAATAAAGTATTTAATACTACTATAAAATGATGTTGACTAAATAGGGATTAGAGAAGATACACTACGATAATTTTTCATATTTATTCACAATTTTGTAAACAATTTTATCATATTTATTTGAGGTTAAAAAAGGAATGTTTTGTCAAAATTTGTATTGATATTAGAGAATGACACTCTATATGTAACAAATAAAAAATGCTAGAATGATATTTTTTTGAAACGGAGAGAGTAGTATAGATTTTAAATAGGTCTACTAGACTTAAAAAAAAAAAAATCACATACACTTAGATTAATTTTGTTACAATAAAAACAAAATCCTTTTTTCAAATATATGTAATTCGATCTGTTTTGTTGATTGAAGTGAGTATTGTTTTATTTTGGATGGAGTAGTATTTTATTTTGGATGGAGTACCATATCATTTTCTTTTTTCTGTCAAACCCTATCAGTATTATTTTATCATTATTAATGAAGATCCTTGTTTATAGCAAAAACCAATTTAGAAAAATGAGCACTAAAACATCAGTTATAAAGAACTACACTGAAAAGAAATGAAGAGAGCTATTAACGAGATATTCGGTTACTGACTTACATATATTTGGGTTAGAATTAACCAAATATTACATGATTTTCATTTATAATTTATCAAACCAATTGGTCAACGGATTTGGGCAGCTTGACATTCTAATGTCAAGGGAGGACCAGAAAATCTAATTACGCGTTAAATATATAAAATATCATTCCATTGTCCGAGATTCTAGGTAATATGAAGAATTCTTGGCCATATATTAATTCTTTTGACGACTACATGATATGATAATGATTATTGATAAAATAAGTGATAACCACACAATAATACAATAGGTATGTCAGTTAAAATGTTATGAAAACATTACTTGTCAGTCTCAACTCTCCATCTCGAAAAGCAAAATCGCAGAATGAGAGGACAAACTGTTTGGAATTATAATCAATTAATCATTCATTAGTTAGATATATATATATATATATATATGTGTGCGATTTAACTCGCGATATTTAGGGATCAAACGCACAAATTAAAAAAAAAAGTGCTAGACATTATCGATCGAACTGACAATAAGTACCGCTGGGACGTGACACACACACCTTTTAAAACTATATATATATATATATATATATATATATATATATATCAATATATGTTACAAATAACTATAACTCAACAAACGGACCTTCTCCGTTAATGTGCTTTAAGCTTGCTAGTCAGATGCACCTACAAACCACATGATATTCATGGACGACCGCAAAGTGGCATAACTATCCATCTATGATCCAACAACCCGGTATCCGAAATGGAGAAGAAAAATAATAATTGAATTAGTATTGTAAAACATTATCATTATTCATTAGAAACAAGATGCGTAACAAAAGAAAAAAAAAGTAATATTGGAAACTTTTGGATCATTATCGCATGTGAGGTCAATCAAAAGATCTAGTAAGTCCAGGTATCATGCCAAAATAAAGCTGAATCTGGCACAAAAGAAACAGGTGAGCCAAGGACCAGAGTTCACTCAATTGCCAACAAACCCAACTACTCGAAGTCTGAAAATTTGCCTTCTAAAACAATCCTTCTTCGGTAAACAATGTGAAGACCCAAGAGATCTAAAAAAATCCGCTATAAACAAAGAGGAGTCAAATAAAATTCAGACCGAATACTTTAGTTATATGATCTCAAAATAGTTGGGGATGTGAAGGCAAGCTTGTGAAAAATCGAAAACAAAATCCGAAACGTTTTCACAAAGCTTAATGAACCCAAGTTGGCTCCTTGCAATTGCACTGCTCGGAGAAAAGAACAGTTAGAGACCTCTCTCATATATATATAGATAATTATATGTTTAATACATGTGTATATACGTGTGTTTTCCTATATCACCCATAATAAAATCAAATTAAGTTTTTTTTTGGGACAAACTTCAAGGTATTTTTACAAGTTAGTCAATATCATTCGTCTAATTATGATGCCTCCCATATATATATAATTATATTAGAGTATCATACTCCATTATATTTTTATGTTTTGACTAGTGATCAATATGACGTTTTGAAAAGTCATATTATCATATGCTTTATTTTTTTTCCTTCATTTATGATCATTTAATCAGTTAACTCATTTGATATCTACAAGTCACGCTAAAACATAAATGATAAAACACCAATCCAACACACATTAAAATAATTATTTCAATGTGAAAAGCTCATTTGGTGAACATACATTATTCTATAGGGAGGTGAATCTCTTGTTCTCGAATTTGAATTTAAGCTGGAAAAAGTGCCTTACATTTTTTTGCAAGTCTTACCAAAAGCTAGCCTCTAACTAGAAGAGACTAAATTTAATTCACCAAAAGTTTAATTCTTCACGAAATTTAACCTCTAACTATAAATTTAATTTATAAGCACAAAATTTAATTCTTCACAAGAAAAAAAAAAGGTTATTATTGAAAAGTTCTCTCGCCAGAATATCACGCAAACCACGTGTATGTTCATGTGCCCGGTGGCCGCCACCACAAAAAGAATTGTATCCAGGTTATCACTTTATCCCGATAAAATGATGGATTGTTACATAACTAATAAAAAAGACATAAAAGTTATGTTTCTAACTAGGCATGAGCATATAACTCGAACCAAATCGAATAAAGCCAAACTCAACCGAAATTTGGGTAATTTAGTTTCTATTATTATTATTTTTTTTTGAAAATGATCTGCATGAGAAAGCATGACATCTTCAGTAATCAGTTTGGTTTGGAACCAACAAACCAAAATTACAAAAATTATGATAAATTTAATCAAAATTAAACCAAAATTACTTAAATAAATCAAAATTTCCAAATTTAACCAAAATTATTTGAATAATTTTTAGTAACAAACCGAACTGAATTCAGTTTTATTCTATTGACCATGCCTACTTCTAACGTAGATTTTGTTTTTCATCAAATTTACCTTGTAGCAATTACGAGAAACATGACGTGAAAATTAGCCCATACTATTTAATACTAACATCATACGCCAATTCAACTAAAATGAAATAAATCATTTGTCTTAACAACAAATCCTCATATTTCTTTTCAAATATTTATTCAATTTCTCTATAAACATTATCATTCCTCTCTATTTGTTGTATTGTTCTCATCATCTTAGCTAATTTTTTTTCTAGATCGAGATCAAGTACTTTAATTTCGTTAAAAACTTAAAAAATTATTTTAGATTTGAGTATTAGATCTGAATACTTTCAACCCTTTTAATAAATAATTGTTATGCATAAATTAGAATTCTTGTTTTGATGTTTACAATTGTAACCTTTTTAGTTTTTAAACAATCGTTTCAATGAGCGAATTAAAAAAAAATTGTTTGTATCTTTTAATTTTTTTCCTATTTTTATCAAATTGGTGTTCATATGATCACCCATAAATTAGGTCAATTTAGGTTGTATGAATTAATAAAGTAGGAGCCAATCGGTATTAATACAAAAGGCAATAGGTTTCATCCTTATCCAAAATGTTTTGATAGATGGATATGGAATGAGTGTGGAACCTGTTGCACCTTATTCGCACAAAGTAATATCAATACTTAATCAAACATGACTTTTTAATATAGTGAACAAAGAGTGTGAACATTAAAAGACCAATAATGGCAAACTCATTTTTCATTCTAGATCTGTCTATCGAAACATCTTATATGGAAGTTAAACATTACAGTAGATTACAAAAATTTGTTTCTAATGATGATTTTTTACATGAAAATCGTTCGAGATATATGCACCTAATTCTATCAAAATACTTAACATAGACATCAAACAAGTTAATGGGAGAAGAAGAAAAAATAAAGTTTATGTATGTTACTCTTCTCCTTTAACATTTGAAGTGGAAGAAGAACAAATGCATATGCTTAACCAATAACTTATAATATATAATGTTGAATATTGATTTGTGTTGTTAATTTCAATATAAATTCCGATAATAATTCATATTTCATGTTTATACAAATACAATTATTAATATCACTTTATAGAGTTACATGTTGTACAAATAATAAATGAAGAAGAAATGTATTTTAATCAAAAAAATTTGCTACCAACAATTTTTCATACACCCATAGCAGGTCTTTTATATTTTTGAAGCTGTCTTATATTTTTGATACGATCTTATATTTTTGAAGCTGTCTTTTCGCGTGAACTTCAATGAGATCCAATTATCTTTCCATGTTTCCACAAGGATTACTTCATTGATAGAGAAGCTATGAGGGAAGGACATCTTGAAGTTAAGAGAGTTGTTGGTTCATATGGGAGGTGGGAGTCTAGCTCAAGGTTTGAAAATATTCACGATGATGATCACCAAACGGTCATTGGCCATGTACAAAAATTTGTATTAAAGAAAGGCAAGCTGAAAACGGGCTGATCTTGATATAAGTACATCCGCTTCTCCAAGGACTCATTTGAAGAGACGGTGGTTAGTCACTTTTTTTTCGAACCATCAAAAGCAGAGCTTGAGCCTCCACTGAACCAGCCTCCTCCACCGAACCAACTTGCTCCACATAATCTGCCTCTACAGGACAAGCCTCCACATGACCAGCCTCTACAAGACCCGCCTCTATATAACCAGCTTCTACAGGACCAACTTCCATAGGACTAGACTCTATAAACAGTTTATATTTACAAGGGAAAAAATGTTATGCATTTTTAAAAGCATTATATTTATTTATTTGCCATTTACGATGATTTTTATTTGGCACCTTCTTAACCTAATTAATCTCTCTTTTCGAAATTTTTATGATTTACAAATAATATCATACATGTAATATCATAAATGTGTTTTAATGACCTCGAGTCCTCGACAATCTCACACTACAAAGAATGAGGCATATTGCATCAATTATTTAATGTCAGAAAATTACTCCATGTTAAATAGAATCACTTAAAAATGAGTGATTTAAATTATATATTTTGACATCAATTATTAGAAATGATGTTAATATTAACTCATTTAGCATCAATTAAATGAAACTGATGTAAATCAATATTATTTTGTATCACTTAAAAGAAATCGACATAAATACTAAATTTCACATCAATTAAATAAAAGATGAAAATTTTGTGTCTATAAATAAGTGATGCTAACTTAGTTTCAATTATATATATGATACATATTATACTTAAAAAACGATTGATTACATATACTATTTAAATTAGCAAAAAACAAACATTTTATCAGTAAAATGTTCCATAAAAAGATAAAAAAAGTATTTAATAGAAATAATAAATAATTAAGATATATATATATATAAATTAAATTACTCAAGTCTGATGATGAATATTTTTAGGTTAATAAGACTGTATAATAATGACTATAATTTTTTTCTAGTTTTCACAAAAAAACGTTTTCGATTTTTTATGTAATAAATATTAAAACGTATATGAATGCAAAAAAAAAAACAAAAGAGACAGAGAAAGAATAAACGAAAATTGTTACAAGGGAATTTAAGAAAAAAAACAAGTTATAACTATCAAAAGTAAGAAGAAAAATAAATACTAATTAATAGTAATGTATAGTCAAAATATGACTAATTTTACTTCTAATTAAGTTCTAACATTAATCATAATATTGAACGACTTAATTAGAAAAAAAAAATTAATACCCACTTGATTATTATAATCATATATGATGCTATAAATGTACAGTTTTTTTTAAATCAGTTAAGCTTTACGTATTTATGATTGAGATGTTAACACTTTCCAACTTTGGCCTTTTCGATTTTGATATATGGCCTCTACACATTACTACTTTTTCCTATCATTCGTTACAGTTCACGCCTCCTTTATCTCATTAATAAATCCAAACCAAGAAAATATAAAAATAATTCAAAACTGAAACGGCCGAGTTCAATGGCTACCGCCGCCTCAAAACCACCGCCGGCGAAACGAAAAAAAACAGTCACCGGACATGAAGACTCCGCGTTAATCGATGGACTTCCCGATCACATATCAGAGATCTGCCTTTCTCTCGTCCACAGTCCGTCGCTACTCACCGCCGTATGTACACGGTGGCGCCGTCTCCTTTACTCGCCGGAATTTCCTCCGTTTCTGTCGCTCTACTCGCTTCTCGTCGATTCAACCTCGGATCCGGGTCGGGCCAACCCGTCTGTTCGGTTTATGTGTTTCAACCCGGTTTCTTCAAAATGGGATCCGCTTCCTCCTCCTCCACCCGACCCGCCTCTTCACCGGATACTTTACCGTCATCCGTCGTTTATCTCCTTTAATTTACCGATTCAATGCGTCTCCGCCGCCGGAAAACTCAATCTCATCGCCGGAAGTAACCAACAACTCTCTCCGGCGATATCTCACCCGTTAATTTTCGATCCAATATCGTCAACTTGGACCTCTGGTCCTCAAATCAGATATCCAAGACGGTGGTGCGCCACCGGAGCTTGCGACGGAGCTATCTACATCGCAAGTGGGATAAGTTCTCAGTTCTCATCGACCGTCGCGAAATCAATGGAGAAATTAGATCTAACCGAACAAAACCGCAATAACCGGCGGTTTAATTGGGAGAAATTGAGAGATATGAAAGATTTACGGTTTAGTCGAGAAGCTATAGATGCCGTTGGATATAGAAGAAAGCTACTAATGGTAAATGTAAAAGGAGACGCGATTAAAGAAGGAGTTATATACGACGTCGTTAAAGATGATTGGGAAGCTATGCCGGAGGAGATGATGGTTGGATGGAGAGGTCCGGTGGCGGCGATGGAGGAGGAGATTCTTTATTCGGTGGATGAGACTAGAGGAACAGTGAGAAAATACGATGAAGAGACAAGAGAGTGGAGAGAAGTTGTGATGGTTGAAGGTGGAAAAGAGTTGCTTAAAGGAGCTATGCAAGTTACGGCGGTTTCCGGCAAACTTTGTGTTGTTACGGCTGATGGGAAGATTGTTGTGGTGGATGTTGTGGCGGAGCCGGCCAAGATTTGGAATTTGGAGATTCCTGATGGGCTTGAACCGGTTTCGGTTCATGTTTTACCAAGAATGAGTAAACCGGATTTTTGCTGACGTATTTCTCTTCTTTTTTGTGATATTATTCTTTTCTTTTTCTATACGGAACTCTTTTTTATTTTTTGTTTTCCGGTCTTTCTGGTGGAAAAGTGTCATCTTGTCGTTATTTTCTTAAAAACCTGCAAATGAAAGACACACGTCAGAATAATTTTTATTTATCTTAATTTGTGCCTATCTATCTAGCTTTTTATAATTTTAAAAATTAAATAAGATTTTATTCATGTATATAACACATAGAGGAATGGATTCATCATTAATTGATTTTAAGTTCGATGAGATTTATAGGGATCAGTTTACCTATCATTGCTTGATTTCATGGAAATGTCCAACACTGACCAGTGGTGATGCTACGACGTTGAGAGACTCACCAACTTGGAGGAAACAAGAGCAAGCCACGTTAAATTAAGATGTAGACATACAAGTTATGGATAAGAGCCACCTATTTATAAGTCCTCTTATACATGCATTATAAGCTACGTGTAACTTATATATTTTGTTTTTTCGTTGCATCTTGTAGTAGGTGTTGCTTGGATAATATATGGCTTGAATAATTAATTTCAATTGAATAAACCAACTTTAGAAAAGCTCACATATCATTCAGTAAAATCAAATAATATTATTAAAATAAATCCTAATTAATTGAACTGAAAGAATTATATAAAAACCAAATAAATTGAGAACATAGAGAATTTTAGATGTTAACATAGAGAATTGAGAAAAGAAGTGTTTGGGTTGTTGGGTTTAGAATTATCTGATCCATTGGGCCATTGAAAGACCTCTTTGTGTCACATAAATAAATTAACAAGAAAAAAAAGACCATTGTTTCCAGATGTCGTTGTCACATCAATGTGGACCATCTTGTAATCTACCATATGGTTATAATATAATCGGTTTGTTCAATTGTTTCTGATCTTTGTAAAAGATTTGAGACATCCCAATCACGTTCGCAATCTAATTCACCTAAATTAAGACATTGACTATAGACAAACATCATTTGGTTATCGAAATAAACAAATACCAGCATTAATGTTTGAAATCTATAGTTGAAAACATATGATGAATAAAACTCCCATAAAACACATAGGTTCTATAAGTGAACACATTTGAATAAAGATGGTGGAAGGTTTTTTAGTGGTTGGGGAGAAAGTGGTTAGAGAGATATGTGTTTAATTTTGGTATGCCACTGGGATGCATTTATGGTCCAAACTAGCACCTCCAACTCTACATGAAAGGATGTAATTTCGCGATGAGTCTTTGCGTCTATAAAAGCAAAACATCAGCCAGAGAGACATCCATTCAAGTCCGATGAAGATGTTGTCGAGCTTCTAAGATTCATCCATTCGACCTTTCAGGTTACTAACTGTGACAAGTTGAACATAACTTGTTGTTTTATCTTTGACCTCTTTGATCAGAGACTCTCATGAATAATAAATTTTACAATTTATATAAGTAATTATCTAGCTATATATACATATGTATACATATATCGGAGCGGAGTTTAGATCCGTCTCTTAAAATTTAAATATTTGTGATTTGTTTTGATTTTAACGAAATATTAATATTTAGTATTTGATTTGGTTCGTAGAGTTATAGATATTTGGATTTTTCAAATCGAAACTAGTTATTGTATCAATGTATCATTCCGTAATTAATTTTTTTAAATTCTTGTTATCTTAAAATCTAGGAAAACTAGTTATTTTATTTTTGTTTAGTACAAATGTTTTTAAACATTTTAATTTTTTTTTCTTCAGAAATTAAAATTTAAAAGCTAAAAATCCTAAAAGAGAAACCAAAAGCTCTAAAAAAAAAAAATCTCAATATATTCAAAGCCACATTAAATTATTTGATTTAACAAACTTTATAGGTCATTCTCGTTATCCCTCTAAATAGTTTTTGTAAAAAGATTATATAACAAAAATGGAGAAAACAATTTAATATTTTAAAGTTGGCATAAGAAGAGAACAGCGTAGTCCAAACGCATATCACAAAATCTCTTCTCGATAAGATTTATTCTAATAAATCCTTCAAAAAAAGGATTTATTCCAAATCGTTCAAAACTATTATAGTATTATCCCAATATATATATATATATATATATTTTTTTTTTTTTTTCTAAGACGCCAAAATCTTGAGCCAGGAAAGGAAAAAAATGCAGATCTTCGTGAAAACCTTAACCGGGAAAACCATAACCCTAGAGGTCGAAAGCAGCGACACCATCGACAATGTCAAAGCCAAAATCCAGGTATCTGTCTCTCTTCTCCGACTTCGAATTCGACCTGCTCGTGCTTTTTAGGGTTCTAGGGTTTTGGACTGTGGATTTTGATTTTAGGTTTTCTTCTCCGATTCTGTTTCTGGTTATGTTGGTCTGTAAAAGCGATCTGAGATTCTCGAGCGATCGAAGTTAAAGAACTCTTAGATTTCTCTGTAACAGCAGCGTTTTTTTTGGGGTTTGACAGTAAGCACAAGCCTCTCTTAATCCTTCATGTGTCTGCTTAATTTCGTATTTTGTTGATGTTTTATGGACACTTGAAGGTTTTTTTTTTTTACCCAGCAGAGATGTGACTTGTTTGTGAGTTTAGTAAGATTGGATCAAGATTGTAATTTTACCTGACTAAAGATCATCAATTTGATCAGATGCACGTATCATTTTGATGTTGCAGTATCTGATTATTGGTATTGCTCTTTTGATATGGTCTTCTTTGGTTTTTTGAATGGATCGGATTTTTTGAAAACAGGACAAAGAGGGAATACCACCTGATCAACAGAGGCTGATATTTGCTG
The DNA here is from genome assembly GCA_026770425.1 of Boechera divaricarpa. NCBI lineage: Eukaryota > Viridiplantae > Streptophyta > Magnoliopsida > Brassicales > Brassicaceae > Boechera > Boechera divaricarpa. Next base: position 8,996,999 of record CM049182.1, on the reverse strand, counting down.
GTAAACAACTTGAAGATGGTCGAACACTAGCGGACTACAACATCCAGAAAGAGTCGACTCTTCACTTGGTCTTGAGGCTTAGGGGTGGGACTATGATAAAGGTGAAGACCCTCACAGGAAAGGAAATTGAGATTGATATCGAACCAACCGATACTATTGATCGGATCAAAGAACGGGTTGAGGAGAAAGAAGGCATCCCTCCTGTTCAACAAAGGTATAATACTTCTTTTTCCGATTACTTCAAAATAATTGAGTTCCCAAGTTTTTTCTATGTTTATATGGGAAAAGTGAATTTCAATATTGGGTTTAAGGAACTTATTTCTGTGACTTGTCATGCTCAGCCCTTATTTGTAGCTCCTATGCTGTTCTTGTCTCGTTGTGATTTTTGCCTCAGCTCGTTTGGAGTTGTTTGCGGCTTAGCCAAAAATGATTCTATAGGACATTGTTTGCGGTTTATTGCAATATGTGACTTAATTTTCATGTTTAGTGACATCAAAAATCTGTCTGGTGCCCTTGTGAAAATTGAAGCTCCTTTCTAATATTTTTTGGTATCAGTCGATTAGACTTTGCATGCAAGCTGATAATCTAAGCTGTTACATATAACACTGATTCGCATGACCATTTCATAATCTCATGGATTATCGCAGGCTCATCTACGCTGGAAAACAGCTAGCTGATGACAAAACGGCAAAGGACTATAACATAGAGGGAGGTTCTGTTCTTCATCTGGTTCTTGCTCTTAGGGGTGGTTTTGGTCTTCACTGAGAAATAACTCTTGAATATATCTTTTTCTGTTTATTTTCTCCAAAGTTTCCTTTATATGGCTTGTTAGAGTTCATGGGAAAAAGTGACTGCAACTTGGATATGGTGCTTTGAAAACTTTGTTGTTTCAGTGGGTGGGTTTCGATCATTTTACCAATAATCTGTTCAATGTGGAATCATACTCTAAATATTTATTTGGATCTAGCTATTTATGATGTATATTTGAGTTACTTGATCTATATTTTCTAAATAAAATTGATTTTTTTTCTTGTAAAGACACACCAACAAAACGTAAGGAACAAAGTATTATTTTCCTTACATCTCATTTTATAGGAGTGATTATCATATTTTTACAACACGATAAACACATGACTAGCTGCCATTCATCCCACATCTACAACAAATAATTTCTTTACGCTTTTTATGCGTTTTTCACTTTTTATCAGAATTTGTTCTCTTATTTGCTATGTTGTTATTATATTTATTTTGGTCGGAATCTAATGAATGTTCATGGAAAATAACTTTACCTTAATTTTCAGGGTAACTTTTACACCAAATACGGATTACTCAGTCTCATAAAAACAAACCCACAAAATATAAGAAGTAAAATATTATCTTTCTCACATCTCATCTTTTATCAGTGATCTTAATTTTTATGTGTCAAACTAAAATTAATTATCTACTACTTTTAGACCACCTCCAACGCTTGATTTTTAAGGGAGTTCTTAACTATTAAGTGTATTTAAAATAAATGAAAACAAAATATTAAGCTAAGAGACGGTTCTAAAAATGCTTGATTAAGAACTGACTCTCAGATAGACGTGACAGCATCTAATTGGTTTAGGGTTTAGCGAAAAAAAAATTTTGGGGGAAAAAGCTTTTTCTTTGGTAACGGAGAAGTAGAAAGAGAGAGATGATTGCGAAGAAGAAATCTTCGTGCTAACCAAATCGATGAAAATCGAAGCAAATCTGATCGGCGATGGAGCAGGAAGTGAATCTCACGGTCGATTGAGCAGCAAATGGATCGGTGAAAGAGAGAGAGAGGATTTGCGAAGGAAAAATCGAGAGGGTTTACTCTTTATTCGCCGAGAGCTCTCTTTGCCTTCTTCTTCCAAGGCGTGAGCTTTATTTCAATGGATCCATCAATTTTCAAGCTCCTTGAAGAAGACGAGGTTATGTTTCTTATCTCTTTTGTTTTCCAGAATCCAATTTCGTGTGATGTGTTGCTCGGTGGCTGGAAGCGTCTTCTTGATTTTTGATTCCGGGGAATTTGTGTTGGTTAGGATGAATCGATGCATTCAGGAGCTGACGTAGATGCGTTCCAGGCTGCTTTAAATCGAGATATTGAAGGTTCTATGACAACTTCACTGCCACCCGTGACGAATCCTAGTATGGTTCTCTATATATATCTTTTGATCTTTTTTCACGTTTCTTCTTTAATTCCAGAACCGAGTTTGCGAAGAAATTTTTGTTGTTACTGTTTGAATCAATGCTTAAATTCGAATCTGATCGCCTATTTCCTGAGATTGTAAATTATTGCGCGTTGTTCTGTTTAGGTGAACTATGCGTTTGTCTTTTTTTTATGATGCAGCTTTTAAGAGCTAGAGCTAAGAAGCTTGGTCTGGGTATGTAATTTGTATCTTCATAGTCGTCTAGTTTTTAACAAGAAGTGGAATTAATCTTCTTGGCATGATCAATCTTAGGAACTGCATATATTCATGGTTTGAAGCATGCTACGGATGATTTCGTTGTAATCATGGATGCTGATCTTTCAAATCATGTAAGAGCCACCAATTTAGTTTTCTTATTTACTTAATAGTTGAGCTAACCCATCCACTTTTCTCTTGTGCAGCCAAAATACTTACCAAGTTTCATCAAGTAAGAAAAAGAACAGTTATAAGAAGAGCACCTCATGAGTTCAAGATCACTTGTTTGGAGGTAAATAATTTCTCCATTTTTCTGGGAATAAGAGAATAGGGAGAAGTGGCAACAAGACACTTGTTTGTGATAAATGCTTGTTAACTGTTTTGTTAGGTAAAAGAGTTAAAGCTATGTGATAAATTCTTTGTTTAACATTTTGATAACATTTCTCTGTTTTTTGTGAGGTTAAATGGAGAAACAATCGTAATTATTAGTTAGCTTTTGTTAGGTAAATGTCTTTCAGATTAATGCTTGTTAGCTTTTGTTAGGTAAAGATCTTGTGATCAATATAGTTAAGTAAATACACTTAAACACAATCGCTTATATATTGGTGCAAACACTTAACCGCAGTCGCTACAACCATTAAAGACAAACACAATGGCTTTTTTGTTCTAAAACTTCTTTCATCTAAACACTTAAACCATTAAACCATTGCTCTTTCCTCTAACACTTAAACCGTCTAACACTTCTTTCATCTTAAACACTTAAACAATGGATTCTACAAACCCATATAGTCAATCTCCGGGCTTTGTAAACCTCTTAACTAGTCAACTAGTTAATGAGAGTTACTCGCCTAGTATTGAACTTGGATCATCGAAGTGCCTCTGTTTAGTAGTCAATGTTCGATGATCCAAGCCTAGGCGTAGAGGAGCGTAAAGAAAGACGGAAATGGAGACCGAAGGAGGATGTTGTTCTGATCAGCGCATGGTTGAACACCAGCAAAGATCCGGTGATTGGTAATCAGCAAAAAACCAGCGCATTTTGGAAACGAATTCAAGGGTACTTTAACTCAAGTCCGCAACTTCTTGGAGAGCAAAAAGAGAGGCCAGTCATTACAAGCAGAGGTGGAGGAGGATAAACGACCAAGTTTGCAAGTTCATTGGTTGCTACGAGGCTACTTTGAAAGACCAATCAAGCGGACAAAACGAGGATGATGTTATGAAAACAGCTCATGAAATTTTTTACAATGATCACCTGATCAAGTTCACACTTGATCATGCATGGAGGGAGCTTTGCCAAGACCAGAAATGGTGTTCGACTTCCTGTGGTAAAGTTGGTGCAAGGTTTAAACGCAGAAAGCTTGAAGCGAGTTGAGCACAGTCCTCAAGCTACCAACCAGAAAGCAATGGAGAGGATGTATCAATGGGTCGTCCGCCAGGTGTCAAGGCATCAAAGAAAGCGGCTAAGAGGAATGGGTACAAGCCAACTGGTGCTAAAGAAGAAGGCAAGGACCTCTTGGAATTACAGAGCATGTGGGAGATCAAGCAAAAGGATTTGGAAATCAAAGAGAAGATTTCTAAGAATAAGTTACTTGACATTCATGAGCTGACGTAGATGCATTCCAGGCTGCTTTAAATCGAGATATTGAAGGTCTATGACAACTTCACTGCCACCCGTGACGAATCCTAGTATGGTTCTCTATATATATCTTTTGATCTTTTTTCACGTTTCTTCTTTAATTCCAGAACCGAGTTTGCGAAGAAATTTTTGTTGTTACTGTTTGAATCAATGCTTAAATTCGAATCTGATCGCCTATTTCCTGAGATTGTAAATTATTGCGCGTTGTTCTGTTTAGGTGAACTATGCGTTTGTCTTTTTTTTATGATGCAGCTTTTAAGAGCTAGAGCTAAGAAGCTTGGTCTGGGTATGTAATTTGTATCTTCATAGTCGTCTAGTTTTTAACAAGAAGTGGAATTAATCTTCTTGGCATGATCAATCTTAGGAACTGCATATATTCATGGTTTGAAGCATGCTACGGATGATTTCGTTGTAATCATGGATGCTGATCTTTCAAATCATGTAAGAGCCACCAATTTAGTTTTCTTATTTACTTAATAGTTGAGCTAACCCATCCACTTTTCTCTTGTGCAGCCAAAATACTTACCAAGTTTCATCAAGTAAGAAAAAGAACAGTTATAAGAAGAGCACCTCATGAGTTCAAGATCACTTGTTTGGAGGTAAATAATTTCTCCATTTTTCTGGGAATAAGAGAATAGGGAGAAGTGGCAACAAGACACTTGTTTGTGATAAATGCTTGTTAACTGTTTTGTTAGGTAAAAGAGTTAAAGCTATGTGATAAATTCTTTGTTTAACATTTTGATAACATTTCTCTGTTTTTTGTGAGGTTAAATGGAGAAACAATCGTAATTATTAGTTAGCTTTTGTTAGGTAAATGTCTTTCAGATTAATGCTTGTTAGCTTTTGTTAGGTAAAGATCTTGTGATCAATATAGTTAAGTAAATACACTTAAACACAATCGCTTATATATTGGTGCAAACACTTAACCGCAGTCGCTACAACCATTAAAGACAAACACAATGGCTTTTTTGTTCTAAAACTTCTTTCATCTAAACACTTAAACCATTAAACCATTGCTCTTTCCTCTAACACTTAAACCGTCTAACACTTCTTTCATCTTAAACACTTAAACAATGGATTCTACAAACCCATATAGTCAATCTCCGGGCTTTGTAAACCTCTTAACTAGTCAACTAGTTAATGAGAGTTACTCGCCTAGTATTGAACTTGGATCATCAGAAGTGCCTCTGTTTAGTAGTCAATGTTCTGATGATCCAAGCCTAGGCGTAGAGGAGCGTAAAGAAAGACGGAAATGGAGACCGAAGGAGGATGTTGTTCTGATCAGCGCATGGTTGAACACCAGCAAAGATCCAGTGATTGGTAATCAGCAAAAAACCAGCGCATTTTGGAAACGAATTCAAGGGTACTTTAACTCAAGTCCGCAACTTCTTGGAGAGCAAAAAAGAGAGGCCAGTCATTACAAGCAGAGGTGGAGGAGGATAAACGACCAAGTTTGCAAGTTCATTGGTTGCTACGAGGCTACTTTGAAAGACCAATCAAGCGGACAAAACGAGGATGATGTTATGAAAACAGCTCATGAAATTTTTTACAATGATCACCTGATCAAGTTCACACTTGATCATGCATGGAGGGAGCTTTGCCAAGACCAGAAATGGTGTTCGACTTCCTGTGGTAAAGTTGGTGCAAGGTTTAAACGCAGAAAGCTTGAAGCGAGTTGAGCACAGTCCTCAAGCTACCAACCAGAAAGCAATGGAGAGGATGTATCAATGGGTCGTCCGCCAGGTGTCAAGGCATCAAAGAAAGCGGCTAAGAGGAATGGGTACAAGCCAACTGGTGCTAAAGAAGAAGGCAAGGACCTCTTGGAATTACAGAGCATGTGGGAGATCAAGCAAAAGGATTTGGAAATCAAAGAGAAGATTTCTAAGAATAAGTTACTTGACATTCATGAGCTGACGTAGATGCATTCCAGGCTGCTTTAAATCGAGATATTGAAGGTTCTATGACAACTTCACTGCCACCCGTGACGAATCCTAGTATGGTTCTCTATATATATCTTTTGATCTTTTTTCACGTTTCTTCTTTAATTCCAGAACCGAGTTTGCGAAGAAATTTTTGTTGTTACTGTTTGAATCAATGCTTAAATTCGAATCTGATCGCCTATTTCCTGAGATTGTAAATTATTGCGCGTTGTTCTGTTTAGGTGAACTATGCGTTTGTCTTTTTTTTATGATGCAGCTTTTAAGAGCTAGAGCTAAGAAGCTTGGTGCGGGTATGTAATTTGTATCTTCATAGTCGTCTAGTTTTTAACAAGAAGTGGAATTAATCTTCTTGGCATGATCAATCTTAGGAACTGCATATATTCATGGTTTGAAGCATGCTACGGATGATTTCGTTGTAATCATGGATGCTGATCTTTCAAATCATGTAAGAGCCACCAATTTAGTTTTCTTATTTACTTAATAGTTGAGCTAACCCATCCACTTTTCTCTTGTGCAGCCAAAATACTTACCAAGTTTCATCAAGTAAGAAAAAGAACAGTTATAAGAAGAGCACCTCATGAGTTCAAGATCACTTGTTTGGAGGTAAATAATTTCTCCATTTTTCTGGGAATAAGAGAATAGGGAGAAGTGGCAACAAGACACTTGTTTGTGATAAATGCTTGTTAACTGTTTTGTTAGGTAAAAGAGTTAAAGCTATGTGATAAATTCTTTGTTTAACATTTTGATAACATTTCTCTGTTTTTTGTGAGGTTAAATGGAGAAACAATCGTAATTATTAGTTAGCTTTTGTTAGGTAAAGGTCTTTCAGATTAATGCTTGTTAGCTTTTGTTAGGTAAAGGTCTTGTGATCAATATAGTTAAGTAAATACACTTAAACACAATCGCTTATATATTGGTGCAAACACTTAACCGCAGTCGCTACAACCATTAAAGACAAACACAATGGCTTTTTTGTTCTAAAACTTCTTTCATCTAAACACTTAAACCATTAAACCATTGCTCTTTCCTCTAACACTTAAACCGTTTAACACTTCTTTCATCTTAAACACTTAAACAATGGATTCTACAAACCCATATAGTCAATCTCCGGGCTTTGTAAACCTCTTAACTAGTCAACTAGTTAATGAGAGTTACTCGCCTAGTATTGAACTTGGATCATCAGAAGTGCCTCTGTTTAGTAGTCAATGTTCTGATGATCCAAGCCTAGGCATAGAGGAGCGTAAAGAAAGACGGAAATAGACACCGAAGGAGGATGTTGTTCTGATCAGCGCATGGTTGAACACCAGCAAAGATCCAGTGATTGGTAATCAGCAAAAAACCAGCGCATTTTGGAAACGAATTCAAGGGTACTTTAACTCAAGTCCGCAGCTTCTTGGAGAGCAAAAAAGAGAGGCCAGTCATTACAAGCAGAGGTGGAGGAGGATAAACGACCAAGTTTGCAAGTTCATTGGTTGCTACGAGGCTACTTTGAAAGACCAATCAAACGGACAAAACGAGGATGATGTTATGAAAACAGCTCATGAAATTTTTTACAATGATCACCTGATCAAGTTCACACTTGATCATGCATGGAGGGAGCTTTGCCAAGACCAGAAGTGGTGTTCGACTTCCTGTGGTAAAGTTGGTGCAAGGTTTAAACGCAGAAAGCTTGAAGCGAGTTGAGCACAGTCCTCAAGCTACCAACCAGAAAGCAATGGAGAGGATGTATCAATGGATCGTCCGCCAGGTGTCAAGGCATCAAAGAAAGCGGCTAAGAGGAATGGGTACAAGCCAACTGGTGCTAAAGAAGAAGGCAAGGACCTCTTGGAATTACAGAGCATGTGGGAGATCAAGCAAAAGGATTTGAAAATCAAAGAGAAGATTTCTAAGAATAAGTTACTTGACAGCCTCCTTGCAAGAACCGAGCCACTTTCTGATTTAGAAATGGCGCTTAAGACAAAGCTAGTTACTGATATGTTGTCATAAGTATGTGTTGTTGTTCTCTGTTTGTTTCATAAGTAGGTTAGCTTAAGTATGTGTTGTTGTTCTCTGTTTATTTCATAAGTAGGTTAGCTTAAGTATGTGTTAATGTTCTCTGTTAGTCTCCTTTTAGCTTCCACAGAGGGACAATGTACTTTACAGACTAGTTATAAGTATTTATGTGCGGCTTTGTGATTTGTTACATTACTCGAGGACTGAAGTGTTTAGCTTAAACATAAGGGAACATTCGAGAAAAGCGGTCAACTTCTCCACAACGTCAAAGGTAATGTTCTGATGAATCCGTCAATAAATAAACATTTGTCTATAATTTGATGGAGTTTGTGTGTATTAACAAATGTCAGACTTTTGATTAAAATTCATACTTAGTTTGTCTTCTTTTCCTCGTTTAAATTATGGTGTCTGCTCGTTTTCTTTGGTTTTTTTCTACTTTACAAGTTTGCTGATGTGTTGAAGGACAAGCTGGACAGACTAGAAGAGGTGAAGGGCGAAGATAGAGATCACGGGTTTTGGTTTGTAGTATTGTGTGGGTCCATTTTGGTTTTGTTTGTAGTATTGCAAACCACAAAAATTTTGAGAGTCTTGTAAACCACACAAGTTTGTAAAACAATCGATCATGGATTTCCTATATATATATGTTTACAAATGTTTATTTACTTGAACACCAACTCATCTCTTCTTTTTTATAAACATCAAACACTCAACTTTCTCTTCTTTTATATAAACATCAAACACTCAACTCTTCTTTTATTTTATTTCTCTACCAAACTCCAACATTTCTCTAGTCTATCCGTCAAACACAAAAAAAAAAATTATGGCATCTTCTTCAAGCAATGCTTTTGACAGATCGGTTGACGAAAGTTTTGATGAAATCTTCGATAAAAAATGCGACAATATGTTCAACGGCGTTCTTGATCGGCATGTAGCAACAAAGCCAAAGAAGAAACGAGCATATATTGAAAAGGAACGTGAACAAGGCCACAACCGCTTATGGAACGACTATTTCAGTGAAAATGCAACATACCCTTCTCATATATTTCGACGCCGTTTTAGAATGAACAAGCCCTTGTTCATGCGTATTGTTGATCGACTCTCCCATGAAATCCCATTCTTTCAACAAAAAAGAGATGCTATCAGAAGGTTTGGTCTCTTTGGACTACAAAAGTGTTCAGCAGTAATTCGGATGATGGCATATGGTTGTGCGGCTGACGCGGTTGACGAATACCTCCGGCTCGGTGAAAGTACTACAATTTCATGCTTGGAAAATTTCGTAGAAGGAATAATATATTTGTTCGGAGATGAGAACTTAAGAAGACCCTCACCAGAAGATCTTCAACGACTACTCAATAATGGAAAGATACGCAGATTTCCCGGGATGATAGGAAGCATCGATTGTATGCATTGGGAGTGGAAGAATTGCCATACCGCTTGGAAAGGGCAATATACACGTGGATCAGGAAAACCGACAATCGTCTTAGAGGTTGTAGCATCACATGATCTTTGGATATGGCATGCATTTTTTGGACCTCCAGGTACCTTAAATGATATCAATGTTCTTGATCGTTCACCAGTTTTTGATGATATATTACAAGGTCGAGCTCTGAAAGTGAATTACTTTATCAACGGACGCGAGTATCGTTTGGCGTACTACCTCACAGACGGTAGTACGCCAATCTGTTCCAATCTATTCCCATTCCTCAAGGTCCGAAAGCATCGTTATTTGCTACATATCAAGAATCCGTTCGAAAAGATGTTGAGCGTGCTTTTGGAGTTTTGCAAGCTCGATTTGCAATTGTGAAAAACCCAGCTCTTTTTTGGGATAAGAAAAAAATAGGAAAGATTATGAGAGCATGTATCATACTACACAATATGATCGTAGAAAACGAACGAGATGGATACACTCAGTTTGATGTATCAGAATTCGAACAAGGAGAAAGAAGCAGAACTTCACAAGTGGATATGACGTACTCTACAGATATACCTACACATCTCGGCAATATGATCGGCATTCGAAATCAAGTTCGTGATAGACAAATACATCAACGATTGAAAATTGATTTAGTTGAGCATATATGGCACAAATTTGGCAACCTTCAAGATTACAACTAAACGTTTTTTTTTCCAATATATATATTTTGTATGTTTTAAATTTCATGTAATGGAATATAAATTTGATTTTATAAAATATTGTATGTTTAATAATTTTTGATTTTCTAAAATATTTTTTAAAAATAAATAAAATTTTAAAATAAATTTCAAATAAATGATTTTCTAAAATATATATATATTTTTTTTTTAAGAACCCCTACTTGAGGTTCACCGTTGGACACTCAAAAATTGATAGAGTTCTAAATTTTGAAATGATCCAAAATTTATAATTAAAATATAGTTAAAAACCCCAAGAGGGATTTAGAAATGGAGATGCTCTTAGAGCATGATTAATGGGGTTTCTTAGATAGGAGTTCTTAAATATTTTATAATGATAAATAATGATAAATATTATAGGGGTTCTTAGCATGAGGAGAGAGGAGATCTAAAAGTTCTTATTTAAGAACCATTTTAAGAATTCTTAGCATAAAATTTTTAAAATTTATAATTAAAATATTGGTAAGAACTCCGTGGTGATCCTCTTACACCATAACTTATATGTTTTTTTGGGAAGTATTTATTTATCTTTAAGTTCCAATCTACTCGTGAAAAATCTAGTCGTATATATAAAAACAATAAAAGAATGTGTGAAAGGGCCCACCAAAAAAAAAAGACCGTTCAGATTCGAACGTTAAGCTTTAATTAAAGCTTTACAAGACATAAACTTTGCGGACAGAATCGGATCCTTCCAGAGCCTCTCTCACAAACTCATACATATATACAGAATCAAAGCAAAACCAAGAGTCCAAGAAACGAGAAATCAATAGAAACTAGATCTCAAGATCGATGGGTTTGGTGGTGGTCATATCTCTGCCTTTAATTTTCTTCTGTCTTCTTCTTGGATTCGGCTGCTACTTCCTAGGCAAATCTCGCGGCCGTCGTGAGATCCATACAAATCCTCAGGTGTATGGAGCCCCTGCTCCCCCTCCCGGTGCAATCGCCGCCTCGTCTCCAACGTTGTCTCCTCACACCAAGCCTGACAATTCCCACAACGTCTGATTTTCCTACGTTCTGTCTCTCGCTCTCTTCTTGCTAGCTAATCTCTCTATTGGAAGAAGCTTTTGTTTGATTTTGTTGTGAATTGCTGTAATCTTTTTTATTTTCTCTAGTTTTCTGGGGATATGTTCCTTTATTCATTTGTGTATCTTCCTATTTCTTTGATGTGTAAATAAGAAAGCTAGTATGGTTTCTAAGGATTTGTTTACACATGAATTTCATAAGAAACCGCTCAAAATATATGAGAACTTAGTGTTGGTATTCAACGATGTTTTATGGCAACCAAAATCTCATCTCGGAATTAATTAGACCAAAAAGGAGACATTTTTTATAGACAATTTATATGGGAAATTTTGATTTTTGCCCCAAAATATATGGAAAATGTTAGCCTAGAAACAATGGGACATTCTTAATAATTAATGTAATTCGAAAATGATGAACTCTAACGAAAAAAATGCTCTAAAAAAAGATCAACTCCTAATTATTTCATAGGTTCTAAGATTATTTCATATTTCAGTTCAAGAGAACTTATTACAAACAAAAATCGTTGTAATATATTAAACAAACGCTAAGTCATTTGCAAAAGATATATGGTTTGATTCGCAACCAGCGAAATGATGGAAGGATTTATAATTCTGCTGGTGTTTAGTGTTTACCAATCACCATTTTTCCATCCATACCACAAATACTAGTGAAAGATATAAGTGTAAAACCGCTACGATGAGCATTTTAAAATAATACTGTTTACTGTAAAATAGAAAAGAACAAAAAAAAAAAAGATAAGATAATGGAAACAGAATTTCAGAAAGAAAATAAATGGAAAAATCTTGATTTTTATTTTGGTCGCTATAATTTTGATATCACTATTCCATAATATCCATTTCCCTTATCATGTTGTTGACCAATCAGAACTCGAATTTGCATTATTCTTAATCAGAACTATAAAACTATATGTTATTTTTTGTCAACATACCTAAGATTTAATTGATTTGTGTATATCATATAACTGATCAGTGACATCTACTAATATTTTAAAAAATAAAATAAAGATAAGTCGTGTGTAGTCCACATATCCAAATGACAAAAATCGGCAGCAAAATCTCTTATCCAGTGACATGTTACTTAACAACCAATGAAAAGACGACACATCATCAGCACAAGAGCTCTAGTCTTCTCTTATCTTCCTCTCCCTCCACTAATCTGTTTCTAAGAATCCAAATCTCATCCCTCTGCTTCCCACACACACCCCATTCCTCATAAGTCAGTCCTCTCTCCACACTTCCCCCAGACTTCTAAAATCCGAATTCGAAATCTGCAAGAAGCAAAAGCGCGAGAGATGTCGCTGACGATCCCAACGAATCTCGTTCTCAACCCGAGATCTAACAAATCTCTCACTCAATCCGTACCTAAATCCGCCGCAAGATTCGTCTGCTCTGATGACAAATCCTCATCACCGCAATCCATGAAAGCGTTCTCCGCGGCTGTCGCGCTCTCTTCCATCCTCCTCTCAGCTCCGATGCCAGCTGTTGCTGACATCTCAGGTTTGACTCCTTGCAAGGAATCAAAGCAGTTCGCTAAGAGGGAGAAACAACAGATTAAGAAGCTTGAATCTTCTCTTAAGCTTTACGCTCCTGAGAGTGCTCCTGCTCTTGCTCTTAATGCTCAGATCGAGAAAACCAAACGCAGGTTCGTCTTCCATTTCCATTTCTTCTTCCTGAAACTGAGCTTTTCTCTCTTCTGGATTCTTTGATTATATAGTGTTTTTACTTGTTAGATCCATTGCTATAGTATGGTTTTCTGATGAGTTAGTGAGTTTCGAAGTCGATCGAAATGTTAATTGTGAATCGATTTGCTGAAACTGTTTGATTGTTTTGAAAATGGTTGTGCCTGTGAACTTGAAGATTTTTGTGGAGAGATTATTACTGATATCAAAGAAATGTGTGTTAGGTTCGACAACTACGGGAAGTACGGACTGCTATGCGGGTCAGACGGTTTACCGCACCTGATAGTGAACGGAGACCAGCGGCATTGGGGAGAGTTTATTACTCCAGGGATTCTATTCCTCTACATTGCCGGATGGATCGGGTGGGTTGGAAGAAGCTACTTAAGAGCTATTAGTGGTGAGAAGAAACCCGCCATGAAAGAGATCATCATCGATGTTCCTTTGGCTAGTCGGATCATCTTCCGTGGTTTCATTTGGCCTGTTGCTGCCTACCGAGAGTTCCTCAATGGCGATCTCATTGCTAAGGATGTTTAAAACAAACCTTGATATCTTCTGCTTTGTTACTCTCTCTCTAATCTCTATGTTTTCCATTGTACCTATTGATAAACAATGCATTCTCGAAAACTTTTGATATTTGGATTGCCCATTTAGAATGAATCATGCCTAAAATCTTTGCTATGTGAATCTCAATTGCTAAAAGGGGATTTCATGATATATAACGCACGATCTTATGTTAAAGACCATAACTAAATTTTACACACGTTACCAAAATCAAACTTTGATAACACGACAATTGGCATTGGTAAAAATACAACATATTACTAATTACATGCTCCAGACCTCTAGTCGTTTTTTTTCTTCATTTCCGCTCTCTTTAAATACGGAATTACTTGCTTTTTTTTTTTTTTTAAAGATCACCGTAAATTTCATTTCACCAATAGTCATAACTCATAAGTACATCTCCACCTCCGGTTTATCGGAGTTGACAAGAGGCCGTAATCGTATTGGTACATGATGAGTCTTTAACCCCTGATCAAAAGACGTGAATGTGAGAGTATGATGTATTGATGTGCGATTCTATCAGGGAAAAAAGGACAAATGGGCCATAACCTTGGCTTATAAAGTTCAGGCCCATACTTACCTGGAAATACGAGAAATGAACGCAAGCAAACATACATATCAAACGTATTAGTGACGCGCGTGCGTGGATTACACGTGCCGTTGAAATTAGCCGATTTTTTTGTACGTTATTATGCGGGATAAAATATTTATAATATTTTTTAGAAAATTAATAAATTAAATAAATATTTCTAAATATTTTAATAGTATATTATTGTATAAATAATTGAAATTTAAAATTAAGGTTTTTACATATTTATGTTACTAATTAATTATTTACTTAAAACAATATATTTTAAAATAAAAATTTTAAAAACCAAATTTAGAAAACAATAAAATCAGCTATAATTTTATGAAATATTTACTTACTCGATTTAATCAAATTTAGAAAACAATAAATCATTTACTCGATTTAATCAAATTTAGAAAACAATAAATCATCTATAATTTTATAGAATATTTACTTATTCGATTTTCATAAATAAATAAAACTAATTTAGGTAAGATTGTAATCTTTAAAATAAAGACAGTTTATATATATGATTGATCTAATGACATATTATGTAATTAGTCTAGTAATTAATATCTCATAAAATATATTTTCTGAGAATCACTCTCGCAACAACATATAAACATGGCACCGATGTAATATTCCATGTAAACATAAAGTTATTTTGTTAAAATGAATCTCAATTAATATATAGAGAATATAGTGCTAAGCTCAACTCTTTTTTTTGTCAACAGCGTTTGTAATTACATGAATGGTTCATAAATCCAAACCGAAAGAATAGTGTATATATGTAATCAAATCTGATTGATTTTTAACATCTCGTGGCAAAATATCAGTTTTAAAGTTTAAAAATCTAGGGATAAAAAATAAGAAAAAAGACTAAAAAATATTTTAGTCTTTGTGAAATCTTCCATGTAGAACGAGAAAGCTGACCAATCGACGGATGATAAAACCATATTCACCAGCTCCAGACAATCAGAAACTTAATGATCTTTGTTGGTAATGGAACATACAATGCATTGTCCAACGTTTTTTTAACTCTATTGAGTTTTATTTTAATTCTACTTTATTTTCATTTCTAAAATAAAAATGTCAAATTTTTAACATAAATTTAAAATAAAAATCACTAAATATAGTGAAAAATTAGATTTTTAATGTTAAGAGTTAAAAATAGAGTAGAATTGAAAGAAAAAAAATACTGTAAAATAAAATTTAGAAAAAATATAAAGTAAGAAGGGAGATGGTCTAGACTTACGCACACTAAACGATTAATATATTCATACACCGTGAGTTGAAATATAAAATTGTATATAACAAATATATATATATATATATTTCACAAATAACAAATTTACATTGGGTCAATAACAAAGTTCTCTCCTCAGTTGAAATGACAATAATAACCCTCGTGGATCATGGTCAAAAGCCCTACACGTACACCAAATCCCAAATACCCGAAATACAAAATTACAAATACTCATATATAGAGAGATAATATATAAATATACTTAGCATTTATATGTATCTATATCATGTTAATAATTTCACTCTGTAGTCAAGACAGAGCATTTTCATTTCCTACCCCTAATTTAAAATATATAATCCCCAAAATAGAAGAGGAAAATGCAGTAGCAAAAAGAGAGCATTGACTAGCAAGACCACATAGACTCTCCCAAACTGGCTTCATCCACAATCTCCATATGGCTAAACATGCCCTTGTTGTCCTGTGGACTCACTTGCTTTGACGATGGTGAGCCACTGCTACTCGGGCTATCCGGGCACAATCCGTGGCTTGCGAAATTAGTCGAGTGGCGCACACGTAGGTGCACCACTTCAGCTTGAGCTAGAGCTAGCTGAGCTTGCAACACATCGATTTGTTGCTGGAGGGACGAAATTGCCCCTACGCAGCCGTAAACCGGATCCCTCACTCTTGCATTAGCCTCATAAACCATGCTGCTCACTGCATCTCCGCGCTGGTTGATGGGTAACTCCTGTTGAGTTTAAAAAATCTTGTTAGCCATTAGACCACCTAATCTCGCGAGACTATCCATCTCAAATGTTAACAAAAGTTGAAAAAGTTATTTATTCATTTACATTAGTTAACAAAAGTTAAAGTGGTTAAAATACTTCATCAGCTAACAATTGTAAATGTCACTAACATATTCCAAATTTCTTAAAATGTAAACTGAAAAGTTTTGTTTTAAAATCCTCAAATTAGTTTATTATAATATAAATGGGTCGGACCATGTGGTAGTTGTCAATAAAAAGTTAGGAAACGATAGTAATGTCTCATCTAACAAAAGAAACAAGAAAATTATACTAATTTACATAAACCAAAATATGATTAAGCACGTTTTAATTATTCTTAGGAAAAAAGTAGAAGAGAAGAAGAAGAAGAAACCTGAAGCATCTTGTTGACGTTGCTAGCACCGAACACCCTATGAACATTAGCAAATTTCTGAGGCTCATCCGCCGGGAAATATGGCGAAAAAACACAATCTTGAGCGCACCGCCGCCGCAAAAGCTTACACGCCGCACACGGTGAAGCCGCTCCTTGCTTCCGGCTACTTTCTTTCATCCCTCGCTACGCCACGTGTCCTTTGGATCGTGAAATGTTTATGGACCGTTGGATTGAAACTCAATCGTCAATCGGAGAAAGATGTGGAGTGTCTAGGGTGAAGTGTGATGGACCTGTGGAGATTTATAGAGTGAGAAAAATGAATTTAATTAATTAAACTTAAAAAAAAAAAAAAATACAAAGATATAAGACAAGAGTATAAAAAAAGTCAGCACATCTGAAAGTGGGACCCAGAGATTTGGAAACACTTAAGATTTTTTTTTTCTGGTCCTAGCTAAATAGCTAATTAACATCACGTGACACGACCATTTTTTTTTTTGGCGCCAAATACTATTTCTTTTTATATATTCTTATTGATACCCTTTTTAACTTTTGACTTTTTCTTGTCTTTAATTTTACCAAATTACAAACTTAACATAAAAAAGAAATTACAAAATGATACATAAGAAATATAGATCAGTTTCTTCATGGCAATTGGTTTTGAATTTATTATCTGAATTTCAATATTGGAGTTCTTTCTATACGTAATTAATAACCTTTTTTTTTGTCTGAATTTATTCTGGTTAATTTTATAGAGAGCTAAAGGAGGTTTTTCTCTTTGGAATGTTACATCTCTTTATATAAATGTGTATATAATATATGTATAGGATAAGGAAATTTATGGCCTCGTGCTTGTGCATGTAATCATTGTTTCTATTTGTTTTGTGTAGAGATTCTCACAACTTCCTACGTGGTCCCTCAATTTGCATAGGAAGGGAATATTAAAAAATCAAAATCAACCTTTTTATAACAAATAAAAACTTAATTTCCATTGCTTACAAATCTTGGAGAAGGATAAATGAGGAATTCTTGTAAGCAACTTTAAGGAATTAGAGTATATAATAAAATTTGGAAGTGGTGACCAAAAAAAACAAATTAATTTTTTTTTGGAAGTATCTATCAACGAAAAATTTAAGTTTGATCATAACCGTTAGCAAAAATAATAGACAGTACATGCATGTATGCACTGACATACATGAGTATTCTTAAGAAAATGTAGATTGATATTCTTAAAAAATGGCAAAAATATATGTTTGTTGATATTTTAAAACATGAAAACAGTATTTTTCCACACAAAGTAAAAAGTATCGAAACACTTACTAGGCTAGACATTTTTATATTTTGATCATAAAAATTAAATCATGTTTGTTTATTTTATTGCCACATTTTGTGTGC
Organism: Boechera divaricarpa; assembly: GCA_026770425.1. Lineage (NCBI taxonomy): Eukaryota > Viridiplantae > Streptophyta > Magnoliopsida > Brassicales > Brassicaceae > Boechera > Boechera divaricarpa. The sequence goes on along the minus strand of CM049182.1, from coordinate 8,979,231 downwards.
ATTTTATAGACATCCAAATTATCAAGTAGATATGCGATATATCATTGTGATGTTTTAGATATTATTTAACGTGTGAATGATTGTTATAGTCCATCTATACAAATATAAACTAAAAATATTTCTAGGGTAATTATTAATAAAATCATATGTTAAATTTCATGTGCATTATCTTGTAAACATTTTTTTTACTGTTTATATACAAGGTTACAAATTATAAAGAGGATAACAACCTTAAAATAAACACAAAAAAATATAGTGGGGGCAACAATATGTCTCGTCATCACTAGTCAAAAAACAAAGTTGAAAGAAACAATACAGTGCACGCTATTTTTTTCGTAGAAAAAGACAAAATAATGATAAAAGAACTTAGAAAAGAAGACGCCCACAGCTTTCGAGATCAAATATATAGCCTGAAAATGAAGAACGTAGAATTTTCGAGAACATTTTAGAATTTTATTTTTTTCTGAGATGTACTGTATTGTACATATGAACTGAGTATTAAATCTAAAATTTATATTTATCATTTCTGGCTAGGCTAGTATTTCATCAAATCCAATAAATATGCGGTAAAATCTAGATACGCGGTAGCGATATAGTTTTTCTCTGCAGACAATTCGGTAATAAAGATCGGACCGAATATTCATCTCTTACAAGCGTATTGCTGTAAAGTTAACTGTCCCCGTAAAATATAATATTTCATATGACAATCACTGACAGGATGTGTTTCGGTAATGACTAATTTAACTTCAAAAGGTATAAAGTGTGACACATATTGTGTTAAATATGGAGCAGAAATAGAAACAATCAATCACGCCCTCTTTGAGTGCCTACCGGCTCTTCAAACTTGGGCTTTATCTAATATACTATCCACACTAGAAATTTTTTCTACATCATCTATTTTCCCTAATTTGGACTACCTCTTTTCATTTCTCGAGGCTGATAGTTTGGACATCATTTTTCCGTGGATTATTTGGTACATTTGGAAAACTAGAAATATCATGGTTTTTATGAGTCGAGATACTGATTCCAGATATACTTTACAATTGGTCGAAGCTGAAGTGGCAGTTTGGCGTGGCGCTCAAGTGTCCCACGAGGAGAAATATTTGCGATTGAGTGCTATAAAGCAGGAGATTTCGACGTCATTAGGCACTAATTGCTTTATTGATGGATCTTGGAAGGCTTCTGACCTCTTTTCAGGCTTGGGATGGTTTTGTACAGAAAACGAAACTCATGACGTTCTAATAGGTTCCAGAAGCATTTGCCAGGCTTTATGTCCGCTTCATGTGAAGTTGAAGGCACTGATTTTGGCAATGGAGTGCTTGCTAGCCTACCGTAGACTAGACGTTAGTATCCACAGAGACTGCTCAGAGTTAGTGAAGCTGGTGTATGCCTCAATGGAGTGACTATCGTTTTAGATGTTTCTAGACGACGACAAGAAACTCAACAAAGATTTTGCAACTTTTTCGGTGTCTTTTATATCACGTCGTTTAAATGTTCAAACATATAACTTACCGGTAAGTGCTCGAGTATTATCACATGAGGTAAACTATGTACACTCTGATTCTCAGTTTGGATTTCTAAACTTTTTTAAATTTAAATCAAATTGTTGACAAAATATATATATATATATATATATATATATTGCATTGTAGATAGAAGATCAAAAATTCATGTCAACAAAAAAAAAAGAAAAAAAAAAAGAAGAAGAAAAATCCAAAATTATTTTGGAAGAATATAGAAAGATAATATTGTTTTAATAGAAGGAAAAAGAGAACTCCACACTCGACAGTTTCCACTCGTGATAAGATTTGTATTTATATATATGGTGGAGTGTCTTTCCGACAAACTTCCAACAGTCGACTCTTTCAATAACCACTTATAGCTTTTGCCGTTTTCCATCATTGTTATTGGTTATCGACAAATTAAAGTTCACTAATGAATTAAATTAGATTTTGTATAATGGACAATAAATTTAAAGATTTGCTCCATACTTTATGATCTCAGACGTAAGAAACAGTGACAGGACCAGAAAGCTTGATTAATGTATTTTACTATTTCGTTAAATCATATTAATTAAGATGAAATGTTTTGGACCGAATGTGTCGGTTTCAATAGATCTCTTCCTCTCCAATCCCAAATCTTTGATTTGTCTGTAATTGAAAGAAAAAAAAAATGGCATCGGCAGGTAGCTACTGGTTTCTTTGAAACTGTTATTAATAATGATTTATTATTCACACCTTCCATATTCAACAATCTACAAATAGACAACATATGATTTGACATATAGTATTTAGACGGGTAATTTAATATGCAACATACGTGACTTTTTAAGATTTCGAATCCACGATATATGTTATTTTATAACCCTATATATAATAACATTTTAAATATTTTTTTGTTAAATAAGTTTTAAACCCTTAATCTACAACATACATAGATTGCATTCCAATTTTGTTTCATCTCCAATGTCGATAGCTGCTTCATAAGAAACATATGTACTTACAATCCACACGGAGGGAGCATGGACCATCTTTCCTTCAAACCTATTTTGAATATATTTCGTTAATTCATTGAGAGTAATATAAGTTAACATTAAAACCATAAAAACTTGTATGTAAACTTTTTAATATTTTCTTGACAACTATACTTAAGAAGAGTATATTCATCATTATAACTTTATAAGGGGTCCTTGAATAAGTCATTTTTACGAAATCTCATGTACAAACAGCAAACTGCTCATGCAATATATAATCTGTACATACACCATGAGTGTTATTATTACAACAGGTCAACTCTTGCTGCAATTATAGAAATTAGTGGTAGTTAATTTGTCAAATTAATGTCCTCTACAACAACCCTTTTGATTACCTATCATTATTCCTTCTTTTTGTAACCTCTCCCTGACTTAATGTTCCTCACTAAATTTTTTTTTTTTGTTTTTGTTAAAGGTGTTCCTTGCAATTCCCTCAACCCAAACGATTTGAGTTAATAGTATATCTAACTAAACCGTTTTTATAAGAAATTCTTAATAGTTTTAATCATCCCAAGAAGGTAGTTATACATATAGTCAAAAAGCAACTCTCATGATCAAAGTATTCAGCATGAGACTGATCATTAGCTTCCCTTTAATCAATCAAATTAATTTATTAAATCAAATAAAAATTATTCAAACTAAATGGTTTAGAAAGCCCGGCACGATATGAATTTTCTTTTTTATATTAATCATACTTGAACATATATTTCGTTTACATTTAATTCAAAATCATAATATAATGTTCAGACTATATATTTGTGTGTGTGAATATCTTACTAAATACATCTCTTAATTAGTTTATGTTTCAACACTTTGTTCCTCAAGGCAAGAGGTTCAAACAAAAAGAGAAAACATAAAAAGGAACGAGAGAGTAGAAGACTGTTAATTGAAGTAGACAAAGAGACTAGAGAGTTATTTCTTTGACGGTTGAAAGAGCATGAAAAAGAAATAAAGCAATTCGAAAGAAAAGCTCTTTCGGTTGATGGAAATTTAAATAAATAAATAAACAAAAATCTTAAAAACTAAGACTGGAGAGCGATTTATTTCTGACTGAAAAGAATTGGTCATAGATTTTAATATAGCAATTAATAAGCAGAAGATCACTTCCATATCATTATGGTCCCTACATAACAATGAAATTTTCGTCGACAGCATTAACGCTCACAATTTATGTTAAAAAAATATAACAAAGAATATTTGGATATATAAATCTATAATTATATTCGCTAAATTTGTTATATTTTTACCCAATCGTAATCAAACTAGTTACACTGTTTGCTACTTCGTTTTCTTGATTCTCCTTCCCTGCAAATTGCGTATGCGAGAAATTTATTTAATATTTGTAAGATGTTAAACTTTTTAGGAAAAAAAAAAAAAATTGATGGTCTAACAATCATTAGTTAACTTGGTTATACTTTGGTGAGCAAAAAGTATTAGTTTTAACCACATCTTCGAGCAATTGGTGGATATCATACACTTTTTTAATAACTTTTTGAATTTTAATCGTCGTGATCGCTTCATCAATTTATGGTTATGATTATTGGCCAAACAAACTTGAGACACATGACTCCTACAATCAACAAATTTTGAATCGAGTAACTAGTAAAAAAGATGGTAGAACGATAAAGAAGTCTTATATATGTAATTTAAATCCTATGGTAAAGTTAGTTTGTGATATCTCATTGCGTTAGATAAGATGCATATATGTTGTGGGTGAATTTTCTTTTTTCATGAACAAAAAATAAAGAAAATGTCATGAAAATACACACAGAAAAATTTTCGCTCAGAATTCTTCGAGTTAACACTTTTTGGAAGCTCCCGTATGAAATTATTTGTAATAGATAAGTAACGGTTGTAAATATCAGTATCGTACTTAAAGTGGGCCTCGTGACACTTTAACCCCCCAGGCTTTACACTTAAGTCGACTGAAACAAAGTAGAGATGTTTGTATCGTTAATGGCTATTACTACATTCCCATTAAATGCATGTGAGGTTGAGCTCCATACTTCACTTTCTTCCAAAAACATCTTATTTTTTGTACAATTTTATATCTCCATGAAATTTTAATTCTTCAACGATTCGAGCGTTGAAGAGTGTCGATGAAAATTCTACATCGGTATTCTAAGCATTCTAACCATTGTTGATTATGCACATATTTACTTACTCCCAGAAATCATCCTTTAAAATCACGAGTTCATATTTCATAAAAACATACAAAATTCATGCTCGAACAAAGTAAATTTCAATGTTTTATTATGAACTGAAACTCAATTAATCTAATTAAAGTCTTATATATTAATTTAGACATAGTGGTTAAGGTTGTGGTTGCTTTGGCAAAGTTTGATCTTTCGCCAAAAAAAAAAAATGCGTACACATAATACTTAATCCAAGGCCTGTTCAATTTAGAAACATAATTTTTTTTTACAAAAATTAGACTTAAAATGTGTTCTTTGTAGTCAAGAAAGTTGAACTCAACCACTGCTCTACAACATATTTTTTTTTAATTGTTGTCCTCATATTTTTAATAAATAACAATGTTTAAAACACCAGTTTGTTAGGTTTTAGGTCAAGACCGGATTTGATTCAACTAATATTTTTTTTAATAACTTTGTATGTAAAAAACACCTAATTGTTGGTTCCAAACTGTTTTCTTACATTGTAGAGTCAACACTATGTCAAGTTAGAAGACAGACAGTCTAATTCCTCGAAACTTCTCTCTTGCCAACATATCTGAAGCAGAATCTATCTCCGCCGTCCTTGGGCGGCGTCGGCCACCGCGGATGTCACCCCGGGAAGCTCCTTATCCAGGTTAGCTTGTTACTCCTTCTCCTTCTTTCTCCTACAATTTTTGATTTAAAGCCATGTTCTTGGCGTATCTCCCCTGCAGCCGCGCATCACTGTGGTTCTCATAGTGCCGGAGGAAGAACTAGCTCACCAACGCCGATCCATTCGGCAACCTTTTCAGGCGCTTATGAGGTCGAAGTCTCTTTTCCACCCACCAAGATCTTTCTGCTCTTAAACTCTCGCAGACTCCTATCCAGAAGAGCTGACGAAGACTCTTTTGAAACGACATCTGGGAGCTACAACCAGCTATTTCCGACGAATACTTCACAGACCTCCTACCGCTGTGGCTCGCCAAACCCACCGGAAGAACGGCCATCAAAAGGCCACCTTCCACCGGTATTTGTTTGCTTCAGATCTCCGGATCCGCCCTTGATATCCATCTCCTTCACCGTCTTTGGTCGTTGCCGGAAATTTGCCAGACTAGAGAAGTGGCGGCTGAAGAAGCGGCGCCAGCTGCTTGCCGGCAAAACCTTAATGGAAATTATGGGCTTTGAGTCTAGTCTGAAAGAAGTCCATCTAGATTTTGGTTCGGTCCATCAGAGAAAATTATCTTTATTATGGGCCTTAAACTTAAATCTATGTATTTTAATTCTTTAAGTATCTCTTAGATGTAATTTGCGATTTCAAACAATCGGTCGAGGATCTGAAAATGTTTTGATCGACCTATTATAACTGTTTAATCCTTAATAAAATTTAATGATTGTCCATAAAAAAAAGAGTTAACACAATGTCATTAACTTAGTTAATAATTATATATATGTATCATATAATCAATATTCTATCTAAGTCGAAAACCCAAAATCTTCAACGCCAGCTACTTTTTATTTTCTTAGTATTACCGAAGATATGTCGAAATATTTTTTGAAGGGAAGTGGAAGTTTTTGGAAGTTTTTTTTTTTTTTTCCTTTCTCTTTTTAGTGTTGAGATAAATAGAAGTAGAAAAGTTAGCTTTTGGTGACCGCAATGGGAAATTTGAAAATATAATTGTTGGAGGCTTACATCATGGAGAGTTTAGTGCCTTGTCGTTTACGCATAATGTGAAAAATATATCAACAATAATGAAAATGAAATTATCAAACTTTGACTTTTTCAACATAAGCCCAATTCAATAAAGTAATTACCTCAATGATTAGGTCAGCATACTAAAAATACTAGATAAGATACTCTACTAGGTAAAAAATTTTTTTAAAAAATATTACTAAACTAATTTAGGAATGATAAAATATTTTCTAAGAAATAGAAAAAGAATACCAACAGTAAGAAACATTAAAATTTAAGAAAACGTAAATCTAGTTTTAAAAAAGTATCACAGTAATCAGTTTGACAAAGAGACTAAGGATATTGTACTAAACATATATATATACTACATATATATTATACATAAGACTTATAAATAAAAATTTTAGTTTTGCGCGTACATATCGTTGGAGTATGATTTTTTCTTCTCTAAATAGTTTTCATATGTTGAAGCCGAACTCATGCTTTTAGGGGAAACAACATAAGTGTTTTTTTTTGGTCCAAGTTGTGCTGTGATCACTGAAAGTAAACGAAACCCCAGCTAGTGAAGGCATAAATTTGCTGGTGTCAAGGATGTGATCTTACAAAACTGTCTCTCGAGGATTTCTCATCAGAGAGTCAAAAAATGGCTTCAATTAGAGCTTTGAATTTAAGGAAAAATTCGAACTTTTTTTATACAGTGTGATATGTGAACTAAGTAAATGGTCAAAATTTTAGGAAAATGTGTGGATATCATTTTGAAAATTTTCCAACATATACAAGTTAGATTAAAACTATAAAACCGGCTAAAGAATAAAAAACATGAGAGATTAAAAGAAATGTTAACTCTGACATGATATGTAGGATATCAAATCATGCATCATGGTCGCATTACTGCTACATGGGGATTCATCAAGTCTCATTGTTATCTGACGGCCACTTTACTATTTTTAAAAGTTCAAAAAACTTATCAACTTATCTTTTATATCACCACAACCACAAGATACTTCTTTGTGTTTTTCACTTGCTCTATATTAAAACTGTTTTTATTATATCATTGATTCTTAATTGCTCCAAAGTCAATTGTAATGATTTTTTTTAAAATCATAATTTTCATGGAAAAAATTGTATTTCAGTGATATAAGTAAAGTATTAATACTCTTTACATACGCTACCATATTTTCAAAATTCGGATATTACATTCAATATGTGTAATCTATGAAATATCCAAAGATTATAGAAATTGCAATAGAATATTAAGGTAAAAAGAAGTTGGTATATAGATATACGTATTTTAAATATGCAATCATGAAGCAACTATTTGTTGTGTGAATTTCTATATAATCGGATACTTAAACTTAAGTCAATTTTACCAAATCATTAGTATCCAAACAATATAAAAATATTAATTTTTATCTGAGGAATTATTGTGGTCGAGCCGACAAACATGTTGTAATCTTGAGTAAGAAATTAAAGAAGATACGATAAGATCGACGACAATGCATGTACATATCCTTCTTTACGCTCACGTCTTGTCGAGTTTAATTAACTATCTTAATGCAAGTTAATCTCATTGGTCAAAGATTTGATTTTGAGGTGCCATTACGTTATACATATTTTACCTATGTAATTACAAGAGCTCTTTTAATCAATCATTTTGTTACCGTCCAGTATCTATTTTTCATCCGAAATATATTTTACTGCTTTTTCCTGTATGCATTTTTAAAATTAAATCGATCATATTTTGCTTGCAAATATATCTTTGGGTTTTAGATTTGACAGTCCGATAGTGTTTTATCGAAAATTTGAATTTATTAAAAATAAGACTAAATATTGACTTATGAGTATCTGAAATTTTTTGGTTAATTGATCAAGACGTTGAATATATATTAAATAAGTTACTCTTTTGGAGATTTTTTTTTTTAGTTTGATTCTATTTACATTATATGGGCCTGTTTGTTTCTTGATCTAATATTTCTATCTAAATGATTCATCCAACTACTTCATTTGGATAGTCTATTTAAATGTTTATTGAACACTTGTTTGTTTGTTTAGTTTTTGTAAATCTTTATTTCCATCTAAATGTTTTTAATAAAAAAATGACTAAAATATCCATACTTTAACCTAAACATATTTTTAACCTTAGCCTTAATCATATTAATTTTAATTATTGATTTAAAATATATTTACAACTAAATACTTTTCAAATTATTATTTTTGACATTTAAATTGATTTAAAATATATTTACAAATATATTTACATATTTTCGGAAATTTTACGTTTTTTCAGAAATTTAACGGTTTTTCAAAATATTTACGATTTCCAAAAATTTTAAAGTTTTCCAAAAATTTTACAGTTTTCCGGAAAGTTTACAATTTTCCAGAAATTTTAAAGTTTTACGGTTTTTCAAAAATTTTACGGTATATCGGAAATTTTACGGGTTTTCAGAAATTTTACGGTTTTTCAGAAATTTTACGGTTTTCCAATAAATTTACGGTTTTTTAGAAATTTTACGGTTTATGAAAAATTTCACGATTTCCAGAAATTTTATGGTTTCGGGAAGTTTACAATTTTTTAAAAATTTTACGGTTTTTCAGAAATTTTACGGTATACCAAATAATTTACGGTTTTTTCAGAAATTTTACGGTTTATGGGAAATTTCACGATTTCCAGAAATTTTACGGTTTTTCGAAAAGTTTACGGTTTTTCAGAAATTTTACGATTTACCAAAATTTTACTGTTTATCGAAAATTTTACGGTTTTTCAGAAATTTTACGGTTTTTCAGAAATTTTAAAGTTTTCCAAAAATTTACGGTTTTTCAGAAATTTTACAGTTTTTCAGAAATTTTACGGTTTTTCATAAATTTTACGGTTTTGAAATTTTTTTACGGTTTTTCAGAAATTTGATGGTTTATTGGAAATTTTACGGTTTTTTGGAAAATTTACGGTTTTTCAGAAATTTTATGGTTTACCAAAAATTTTACTGTTTATCGGAAATTTTACTGTTTTTCGGAAATTTAATAGCTTTTCATAAATTTTACGGTTTTCCAAATAAATTACGTTTTTTTGGAAATTTCACGATTTCCAGAAATTTTATGGTTTATCGAAAATTTCACGATTTCCAAAAATTTTATGATTTATCGGAAATTTTACGATTTCCAGAAATTTTATGGGATTTCAGAAAGTTTACGGTTTTTCAGAAATTTTACGGTTTATCGAAAATTTTATGATTTTTTAGAAAGTTTACGGTTTTTCGGAAATTTTACCATTTTTTGGAAATTTTATGGTTTTCCATAAATTTTACTGTTTTACCAAAAATTTACGATTTTTCAAATATTTTACGGTTTTCCAGAAATTTTATGATTTTTCAAAATTTTTACGGTTTAACAGAAATTTTACGGTTTATCGAAAATTTTACGGTTTTTTTTGGAAATTCTATGGGCTTTTGGAAATTTTATAGTTTATTGGAAATTTTACGGTTTTTTGAAAATTTTACGGTTTATCGAAAAATTTATGGTTTTTCGGAAAATTTACGGTTTTCCAAAATTTTTACGTTTTTCCAAAAATTTTACGGTTTTCAAAATTTATGATTTTTGAGGGTTAGGAAAGATTATGAATTTTTGAGAGATTGAGTATTTTGTTATTTTTTTTATTTAATAAAGGATATATTTGGTATTTGCTATTTTAATGATCCATCCCCATTCAAATGATCTAATTTGGATCAGCCAAATGAGTTTTAAATTTTTGCCTAAATTTTTATAACTCATTCAGATGGTTCATCTGGATGATGTTTATTTTTATACACTAAACAAACATCAATTCTCATATTCATCGAGATGGTTTATCTGAATGACAAAACAAACAGGTCCATAGAAAATCTTTGAAAATTTTACCTTTCTGTAAGTTGTTAAAGGTTTTTTTTTTTTTTTTTGTTGTTGAAGGGTTTTTAAAATAAATTATACAAACAAGATTTAAGTATATTTTTATGGTCAATACAAAATAAACATTATGTGTTGGCCGAGTTTAACATAGTCGAAAGCGCATACTAAAGATTTTCATATTCGTATATAAATAGATCTGCAAACCTTAATCTCGGCTGAAGTAAAAATAATTTTGAGATGTCAATTAATTACTTTTGAAAAATTAGTGGTTAAACATCTAGGATGAGAAAGATTATAGAAAAGTGATGGCGTTTCTGTTAACATTTAAGAATCATTAGTGCAATGTATCAGTGTTTTACTTGAACCTAAAAGGTTTTTTATTGGACAATGGTTTGCATCATGGATCACCATTTGAACTGCGTATGTTTTGAAATAAACTGCTCAGACATTTTCAAATGACAAAATTATATAGTTAGTATGTCTGTTCCCTTTTTAGATGAATTTTTGAAGATAGAGAAAATTTTACTAGTTCAGTTATGTCTTATATCCTTCGTATTTTAAATTGTAAAGTAATGATACGAAAAATGTAAACTTCATTGTTTTAGTTTGCACCCTCCGAATTTAGTCGCTTAGCTTCGGATTTTAAGTCATAAAATTGAGTCGCCTGAAAAAAAAAGGTCCATTACCGTATGGTGCAAAACTAGTATTGGGTTTGTTGAGGTTCGTTCATCTTGTGGGAATCCTAAATACCTTCAATATAATATATCCAATCAAAATCATCTCAAAATATTTGCAGATATTTAAAAAAAAATTAAAACTATGATCTAATTAATATAATTTATCATCAAAGGTTTTAAATATAGTTTTAAAAGAAGAAATTATGTGCAAATGCACCATTTTCCGCATGTACGCATACCACCATTTTTTTAACGTCGAAGACTCACACTCATACTGTTAAAGTTGAATACATGTTATGACACGATAGATCACAAAATTAAAAACTTCGGTCAAACATTATCTACTTAATTCTATAATGATATATATAAAAAATATCAAATTTTTACGAAACTAAAAACTGTTTAATTTTGTAAGCAGAACTAAGTACTATATGATGCTTTTATTTACTTGAAGGCGAAGAAAAGTATATACCTATCTTTGGATAACGGTGTAACCATACCCATATTACTTTATGTCGCATACAATATGTGACAAGTCGATTATTGTTCATATTTGGTCGTACGTACGTGATAGTAATTTTACAATGTTTCTTAGTGAAAAAAATCACAATTATTAAGTGACTTACTTACATATAAACATGTTAACATTTAGAATGTATTCATAAATTTCGTTTTTACAATATTCTCAACATATTTGTATGATTATTGTTTAAGGAAGTTTGGGACCCATGAGGGTTTATCACACTTTTTGGTCATTAAAAGTAAAAACATATAAAGGCATGCCCAACATTTGGGGACCTAGTGTCCAATTTTAATGGGGGCAGCAAGAATTACCAAATAATTATTTGAAATTGTAAATTATTTTCCCCTTACATTGATGTTTTGTTTTGTTTTGTTTTCGGGTTAGTAATAAATTTTCAAAAATAGACAAAAGTCATTTTTGATTGTTTATTATTTTTCTAAAGATAGTTAAAATATAATAATATACACATAATGATACGAAAAGATACGTAAACTAAACAAATATTAATAATACATATACATAGTGATACATGATATAGATAGCCATAAATTTACAAAATAAAAAAAATTGAGGAAGATAACAATATTTGGAAAGAAATAATATTGACTAATTATGAGTTTTAAGTTTTGTACCTTTTAAAAAGATAGAGGATCGATAATTTTCGTCTAGAAGGATTTTAAGTTTAGGTCCAAAGTTTTCTTTAAAATTTATGGGCTTTAAGCCCATTGATCAGGGTAGACTTCAAATAAAAACTGTCTTAACCGAGATTTAGTATAATAATGAACTAAACCGACTGATAAACCACTTACTGGAAAATAGCTTTATGGTCTCTGTGACCATGATCCAACTCGCTTTTATCAAACTATTAGAAAGTGAGTTTGATTTGAATTTTTTGGTAAACTGAATAATATTTTTCCTATAAATTTAAATCCAAAGCAAAACAAAACGAAAACTAGTAAAACCAAACATAACGAATTGGTTCAATTACTGTATTTGATAAACAAACAATTTAAAAATGAAACAGAAAAAACAAATTCGATTCATGTTTATCAATATTACGAGATGGACTAAGCCCATATTCCAAAAGCCCTTTAGAGATCCCTCTGATAAGTGGTAACTTGCCAAACTTGGAGGAAAACCTCCTTTTACCTTCAACTTCTTTTAAACATCATATTGGTATTGGATCACTTCGGACCTGTTTGTTTCTTCATCTAATATTTCTATCTAAATGATTCATTCAACTACTTCATTTGGATAGTCTATTTAAATGTTTATTGAACACTTGTTTGTTTGTTTAGTTTTTGTAAATCTTCATTTCCATCTAAATATTTTTAATTATAAAATGACTAAAATATCCATACTTTAACCTAAACATATTTTTAACATTACCCTTAATCATATTAATTTTAATTATTGATTTAAAATATATTTACAACTAAATACTTTTCAAATTATTATTTTTGATATTTATAAATTGATTTAAAATATATTTACAAATATATTTACATATTTTCGGAAATTTTACGCTTTTTCAGAAATTTAACGGTTTTCCAAAAATTTTACGGTATATCAAAAATTTTACGGTTTTTCAGAAATTTTACGGTTTTCCAATAAATGTACGGTTTTTTAGAAATTTTACGGTTTATGAAAAATTTCACGATTTCCAGAAATTTTATGGTTTTCAGGAAGTTTACAATTTTTCAGAAATTTTACGGTTTTTCAGAAACTTTTACGGTATACCAAAAATTTTACGGGTTTTTCAGAAATTTTACGGTTTATGGAAAATTTCACGATTTCCAGAAATTTTACGGTTTTTCAGAAAGTTTACAGTTTTTTGGATATTTTACGATTTACCAAAATTTTACTGTTTATCGAAAATTTTACGGGTTTTCGGAAATTGGTTTTTCAGAAATTTTACGGTTTTCTAAAAATTTACGGTTTTTCAAAAATTTTACAGTTTTTCATAAATTTTACGGTTTTCAAAAATTTTTACGGTTTTTCGGAAATTTTATGGTTTATTGGAAATTTAACTGTTTTTCGGAAAGTTTACGGTTTTTCAAAAATTTTATCGTTTACCAAAAATTTTACTGTTTATAAGAAATTTTACTGTTTTTCAGAAATTTAGCGGTTTTCATAAATTTTACGGTTTTCCAAAAAAATTACGGTTTTTCGGAAATTTCACGATTTCTAGAAATTTTATGGTTTATCGAAAATTTCACGATTTCTAAAAATTTTACGGTTTATCGGAAATTTGACGATTTCTAGAAATTTTATGGTTTTTCAGAAAGTTTACGGTTTTTCAGAAATTTTACTGTTTATCGAAAATTTTACGGTTTTTTAGAAAGTTTACGGTTTTTCGGAAATTTTACCGTTTTTCGGAAATTTTAAGGTTTTCCATAAATTTTACTGTTTTACCAAAAATTTACGATTTTTCAAAAGTTTTACGGTTTTCCAGAAATTTTACGATTTTTCAAAAATTTTATGATTTTTCAAAAATTTTACGGTTTAACAGAAATTTTACGGTTTATAAGAAATTTAACGGTTTTCCAAAATTTTACGGTTTTTTTGGAAATTCTACGGGCTTTTGAAAATTCTATAGTTTATTGGAAATTTTACGGTTTTTTGGAATTTTTATGGTTTATCAGAAAAGTTACGGTTTTCCAAAAATTTTACGTTTTTCCGAAAATTTTACGGTTTTCGAAATTTTATGATTTTTGAGGGTTAGGAAAGATTATGAATTTTTGAGAGATTGAGTATTTTGTTATTTTGTTTTATTTAATAAAGGATATATTTGATATTTGCTATTTTAATGATCCATCTCCATTCAAATGATCCAATTTGGATCAGCCAAATGAGTTTTAAATTTTCCCTAAATTTTTATAACTCATTCAAATGGTTCATCTCGATGATGTTTATTTTATACACTAAACAAACACAATTCTCATCTTCATCAAGATGGTTCATCTGAATGATAAAACAAACAGGCTCTTCTTGACGAGGCATAAATTTACAATTCCGTTCTCCTGATATCTCGGTTCTCCGATCAGTCTGATTTGATTTGAACGTCAAAAATATGTGGAAAACTAGTTTTTCTTTTGTTATTTTGGAGCCGCCGACCATATGATTGTCCCATAAATTTACAACATACAACGAGAGGTTGAAAAAATGACCAAACCCTAAACTCTTAAAGAAGTTGAGTTAAGTTTTGCTTTCCATCATACTAACTGAAAAACCGGATTTGTCCTAAATCTATACGTTTGTATGTTAAGAGAGTATAACGAATTGGTACGTGCGTAAAGTAACGAAAAGACACAGAGATTTGTTAACGGGATTCGGTTAACCTACATCCCCGAGACCTAATCCAGAAATAATTCACTAGCATAAGAACGCAAAATACAATTGCCAATGATACCCAGCACACATCCGTGCCTATCACTCTTATCTAGATGAATTAAGGAGACTATCACTCATTGTCTTTCGGACTAGTGTATCTCCACCACAACCACCAACAGAACGCATCTTGTCTGGTGGAACGACACCACCCACACGCATGTGTGCCTCTCACAATAGAACTCTAGGTGCGTGAGTTTTTCTGTCACCACCTAGTTCTATTTATACTCACCAAGATCAAAACCCTAGTTTAGATCCACGAGCCTTCCAAGGCCCATCAGTTGTAACCTCCATGTCACTAATTTAGTTAGCTCTGGAGTCCATGTCAGCTACTATCATTCGCTGATAATTTTTCCGACTAGAACAGTTTACAGCCTGTTCCAGCAACATCGTGCATCTTTCTCATACCAAGTAAAGTCTACACTCCCAGAATCACATAAGTTTTTCACTGATGTGTCTTGGTCTTTCTTTTCAGTTCCACTTCTCTTGATCAACATCAACATCAACTCATAATATGTGCTCTTACAATCTCTCCCTTTTTATGTGAGTTTGTTAACTCAAGTTCGATCTTGTAGATATCTGCAAAAACCACAACTTCACAACAAATAACACTCCCCTATATCAATGCATTAACAATCTCTCCTTGCTTGAGTGCATACTCACATAAAAACCACAACGCACATATTATGTTACAGTCAAGATTTCATCTTCTCATTGTTGATGATGTGTTCCAATTAAGCACCTCTTTAACGTGGACTTCACACTGGTCGTAATGTTCTTCTATAATCTCCACATTCTCTCATTCTCCCTCTTTTTGATTGAATTTGACAACTCAAGATAATTTCTTCACAAGGATGCTCATTGTACTCGATGAAGGTAGGAAGGTAAATACTCTGACAAAATCTATGCTTCTCCCCCATAATTTGAAACCTTCCCTTCAGCTTGAGACATTCAGTTCGAGACCTACCAACTATGCTCCTCCTTTAATAATCTCCCTCTTGATTGACAAAATTCATTTAAAAACAAACACATCCATAGTGTTGAGAACAACAACTCACATTCTGGTCATGACAAAAGGTATCCCATCTTGCTTCTTAATGATTTTTAACCATGTTATACCACCAAAACATACTGCTATTATCCTTTGCAACCTTCATATATTGAAACCAGGAGAGATACAATTGATAAGTAATTCTCAATAATGATAACCCAACATCTACAAGTCTCTTAACGTAACCATGTTACGCTTAATCGGAGTTACTCAACTCTAAGCATATCTTAGATTGATCCCGACCAACTTCTCATCTAGAGTGAATTATCACGTAGGATTCTCTTTCCCAATTGCTTTTACTTCTTGACTCTCTCTCAACAGTACACATACACCCAACTAACAAAAATATACTTCCAACCTTTCTTAAATTTTCACATTTGTCAGTTGTGCTCTCCTTCATATCTAATCATGAAACACTAATCCTTATGCACATAGATTCTATCCATCTCCATGAACTTGCAATAATATGAAACACACGTTGTTTCCTTTTTCAAAGATCTCTTGTAGTGAAGTTACTTCGTCCGTCTTGATGCAGAGCACAAACAGAACAACAACCCAACCCATAAAATTATGAAACTTGGTGACAATATCAGAAATAGTCATACGAAGCCACATGAAAAAACAGATCAAAATTTGGGTTTACCGTTTGAAAGTTATGGCCAATCTCCCAAGACAGATTCAGAATGATCAACGTTGTGAGCTGCCAACTTTGATAGGAATTTTCAATCAAACCACAACGAACCAGAGGCTGATCTTTATATCTTTGAGAAGATCTCATTCTTTAATTTACAGAACAGCTTTCAGAGCTAAAATCTGAGGTCTGTAGCTCAAGAAAACGAAGAGAACAAAAGCACGGTAAGTACAGAACATAATGATTTGCAGCGAAACTTTAATATCTTCAAATATCTGAACATGTGGTTTTCCATCGTCTTTCAAATTACAACTAGACTCATCACTTTCTTAAATATCCACTAGGCTTGAATTTTTTTCTCAAATTGTCCTCTTTCTCTTCTGATTATGCAAAAGCTTCCATTATTCACGGTTATGCAAGCTAACCCATTAAGCATAACCATGCAGCCATTATTCATCATGTGAGGAACACTTAGTTAGTTATGCTCCAAACTATGAAACAAAAGAACATATCTTTGGTCTTTTTCCATGTAACATAAATTGTTCCTTTCCTTTTTGTTTGCACAATTTTACCACTGCCTAGTCTAACTCACGTCATGATCCTTGTGAAAACCAGTTTTCATATCAAGCATCTTCTTATCCATGAGTGACTGTGAATAGTCCTTTTTCAATTCCAAATCATGTTCATCTTGGCCATAAAAACGAGACGTACGAATCTCATCGCATCACCAATTCTTGCAACGTTGATGAAACTTTTGAACTATAACCCGTTGTTTGTCAACTTCAATGGCAAAATCAACCACCAACTTTTTTTTTTTGCAGATTTTTGATGATATTCTTATTTTTCTGCAGTCTGTCAACCGTAACAATCATCGTCTATGTCATGATGACACCAACTTTAAACTCAACTAGCGCTTTAATTCTAAACCTAGACGCCACCTTTCCTTTCTTCTGCATTGTACTGATCTCTGTGTTAAATATCCGATCCTTTTAACACCGTCACGATCACGTCGCATTATTCCCCGCTGCTAACCATCAAGCCCTCATTAATTTGCAAACTTCCTTACTCCAAGACATAGCGACAACATGTTATCTTAAACTAGTACTAACGAATGGGGATTCTTGACACTTTTCTTTGTCCAGACCTTCCAAGAGGAGATCTTAACACGCTTTGATTACGAACATCTCTTTCACTACTTGATTTCCTGTCACAAGGCTTTTTATGATCCTTACCATGGTCTCTGTGTCTATCATTTTCTTTAACTTGATCCCGATCACTGTATCTTTCTCTGTCACTAGAACCACTCCGCTTACTCTTACTTTCCTTCTCATTCTCCAGCATAGTTGTCTTATGGATAATATCATTCTTTGTTGTGTCCAAATTCTTCTCTTTCTCGTCGAGACTATAAGATCTCTCTGTTACGATCTCACCTTAAGAAAAAAACTTCATTTCAAACTCAAGTGATCTTCTTCTTCGTCTCTAAAGCTAGTAATGATGGAGAAATTGATAATCTTTTGACTCGTCAACTTTAAAAAAAATCCAACAGCTAAAATAGTTGATACCGGTGATCTTCTTCATCACTAACTCTGCAAACAACATCACCATAACTTTTCTTCATGCTCCATGTATTATTCTTTGTTTATTTAGAGGTTGGCGTGAGTCTCCAAGCGATGGTCTTTTCATCTTGATTCTAAAACTCAATCAAGAATACATCAACAATACATTAACAATTATCTCCCCCTTTCTTACTGGATTTTAGAATTCAAGCTCTCTGCTAATACGTCATATGACACATGAGAAATATTTCACAGAATAAGCATTATAACTCCAACTTAATGATCTCAAACTCATGTTCCTCTCACTTGCTTGTTTATATATCTGTTCGGCTTGGATTACCATCTTTCTTCCTCGTGAATCTTGTCCAGTTCCCAAAAAAACCTGAACTCAATTTCAATCTTTCCATCTTCATAAGCTACGAAGCTCCCATAGTAGAAAATCTTGAAATTCACTGCACTCTTGGTTCACATTAAGTAAATCAACCATAACAAAACCAATCTCTTGTCTTTTCCAAGTCCTTTGATGTAGAGCAGGAACAACAACAACAACAAAGACCCCAAAAGCAGATATGAACCTTTAATCTTTCAAATCACTATCGATCTAATATATGTAAAAATAAATCTCCGATTTATCAACACATCATGCACATCTCCCAAACAAGATCCATGTGCCTCTATACTGTCACGTTTCCAATTTCATTTTCTTCTTAAATGTTCATAAACGCCGTCTTTTTCTTCATCTGCTTTGTTGTATATAAACTCCAACAAGAATCAATTGCTTCTATGATCTTTTGAGATAGTCATCAAACCTTATATCTCCTTCCCGCTCTGTTTCTTCAATTCCACAAAAAGTTAAGTATAATTTTGATCTCGCTTCTTACACAACTGTAATCCCAAAAGCTCTAGAAATCAGTAAACCTCTGACTCACTCACATACTTGGCATCTTTTCTCACAGCATTTTTTTGTAACACCCTATCAAAGAGCGGGCAAACCGTTTTTTAAATATCCACATTTCGTTTACATATCAACCAAAGTAGTGGAGTTATTAACAAGAGAATCAAATTCAGCCCGCAGAGCATACCCATGAATCTCCATGCCAATACTCAACGATCTTAAAGCAGATACAACAGGAAAAACAGAAACAATAGTGATAAACCTAGGCTTCAGATTCTTCTCACACATTCGAGTAACCATTTCTAAAGCCACCATTGTATTCCAAAAAACCGTATCTCTCTCATATATTTTATCAAACACCTTACATGCCTCATGTACCTGCTTACACTTGGCATACATATTCTCAAGTCCAGTTATGGCAAATAAATCCAACGAGAATCTCCTCGTCACCAATAACCCATTAATTTTTTTTCATCCTAAGCTCTGCCTCGTCTCCGCAAACTTTTAATCTTTCAGAGAAGAGCATCTCTCAAGAAGAAAAGCCACATGCTGCATCTTCTAGATCCACTTCCGTGATCCATTGTTCATCAAAAAAAAAAAATTTGAACCCTTTTGTTTAACTTAGAAGTTTTACCACACGTTTATTTTCAATTATCTCCACAAAATAGGCTTTTCTGGGCCTATATTGAATAAATCAAAGTTGGACCACTATCCTTTCATCAAGTCCAATGAATCACTTCTCTTGCACAACACAATCGTAGAATTTTTTGATAATTCATGATCCCACAAACTTCAAACCCTAATTCTCCATAAACACCGTTGATACTGATAAAGCACATGAGGCATTGCTCCTCCCAGTCTCGATCTTAACTTGAATCTCTTCTTTCGCATCCTCTTCATAATTTCTCCTTCTAGCGACAAATCCATGATCTACCCGAAACAAGACTAAATCTCTATCGGAAACCCGCTCTGATACCAATTAAAAAATTGAATTTGTCCTAGATCTATACGTTTGTATGTTAAGAGAGTATAACGAATTGGTACGTGCATAAAGTAACGAGAAGACACAGAGATTTGTTAATGGGGTTCGGTTAACCTACATCTCCGGAACCTAGTTCAGAAATAATTCACTAGCATAAGAACAGAAAATACAATTGTCAATGATACCTAGCACACACCCGTGCCTATCAATCTTATCTAGATGAATTATTGTCTTTTCGGACGAGTGTACCTTTACCACAACCACCAACAGAACGCATCTTGTCTGATGGGACGACATCACCCACACACATGTGTGCCTCTCACAATAGAACCCTAGGTACGTGAGTTTTTCTGACACCACCTAGTTCTATTTATACTCTCCAAGATCAAAACCCTAGTTTAGATCCATGAGCCTTCCAAAACCTATTAGTTGTAATTTTCACGTCACTAATTTAGTTAGCTCTGAAGTCCACGTCAGCTACTATCATTCGCTGATAATTTTTCCTACTAGAACAGCTTACAGCCTGTTCCAGCAACATCGTGCATCTTTCTCATACCAAGTAAAGTCTACACTCCCAGAACCACATAAGTTTTTCACTGATATGTCTTGGTCTTTCTTCTCAGTTCCACTTCATTGTTCTCAGCACAGCTCTTGATCAACATTAACATCAGCTCATAATATGTGCTCCTACACTAACTACCTATATCCAAACTTACCAAAAATCCATCATCGAAGACGTTTTCCTGACGAACAACGTCCACGCTCCCCTTCCACACAAATTTAATCCTTCTATGGATACCAGATATCCATATCGAACAAATTTAAATTTACTGCTAGTTTAAATATTTTGGTTTAGTGTACTCTTTTGGATGACAAAATAATACATATTTTTCCTATGATATCACTTGACCTAAGTGAAAATAAACCAAAAATAAAATCGTTACATTGTTTGGAAAATAATGTTTATTTGCAACTCTAGAAAAGGGATTGGTCAAAGCAAATACTTGGGGTCTAGCTGGCACACTAATAAATTAGTTGAAAAAGGAGACGCTGACGTGGCGACACAGGCTTTTCAGTGTCCTGTCTTAAAGGACGAAATGGACTTTTTTTTGTCTTCGTTTATTTTTCTCATATAATCCATTTGCTTTTTTTTTTTTTGGTTACAAGACTCAAAATACCATCTAGTCCTCTCCAGTCTCCACCCACATTAATCCATTCTAACCATGAAAATATAAATCTAAATCAAATTAATCACCAAATCGTGCAATTAACACCATTATAGTTACCATTTTCCTTCTTAAATTTTGTTTTTCTACTTAAATTCACAATGGATAGCAAATCCAGTTTAATAGTTACCAAAACAAATTTTTGTTCGATCAACGAAGGTAAAACGCATTGTCTAGAAACCACATTTCAAAAGTGTTTCATTGATGCTTGCGCTTGGTATAAAAAATACGATATATCCAAAACAAAACTGGAGACGCATCATATTTTGTTTTTGGATGTTTTCGATTGGAAAATGCAAAACAAAATTGTCAGAGCAAGTGATAAAACGGTTTTGTAAATTTTTCTATTCGTTATTAGTTTCCATATGTTTATATTTGCTCCACTGAAATATATTGAGTTTTATTTTTTTACTGAACTAAATTAGATCTTAATTTACATATCAAATTTAATTATTAAGGTAAAACTGTTATAAACTTTTCTTTTATTTTGTACACTTATCACAGAAGAAATATATAATAAGAGTATTTACCTAGTTTTTCACCATATTTTTTTTTTGTTTTTGCTATCATCAAGTGAACTATATCGTCGAACCGTTCGAGAATCTTAGAAACGAGCAAATCTTAGAAACCTATTATGGGATAAATTATTGGTGGAAGTCCAAAACTGAGTAACTTGAATCAGTTAGACACAAACCAAGATTTGAATTATGCATCTGTCTAGCTAGAGGAAATGAAACATACGTTTACTCACACTTTCCATTTTATAGAAAAAAGAAAGAAAGAGAAAACATGCAAACTAATTAGTTTCTAGTAACTACAATAGTTATATACAGAGAAATATCATTTCGATCGTTTTAATTCTTAGGAAATATCAGCACGAGTTAGTTATATTAGCATGACATGGCTATTCTAAAAGTTATCTGTTCTTTTTTTTTTTTTTTTCAAATTCTGTTTTTGTTGGCTAATAAAAAATACTATTCGAATTTCAAATGCTATCATTTTATAAACTTTATTCAAATTTTATTATGCTGATATGCTTGTTTTATATAAAATACACTAAATTGTTTTCATGTTCTGTCCACTTCCTACCGCGGAATACTTTACACCATTTAAAACCAAAATTCATATTATTATTCAAGTGAAAATATTTTATGTACTTACTATATTATATATTATAAATCGCATTATCTAGCTACTGTATATTTTGATTTATGCATATTATTAGGATCGTGAGTCATGACTATTGGGAACACCAATTTCTTGTAAATACTGTTTTGCAGTTGATAGATTTCGATTTTTGTTTGTGTTGTGATAGATTTTGATTTCATATTTTGCAGTACTATTTTAAAAAGAAAAAAAATATCAATAGCTTGATCATAACATGACAAAAAAGTATTCATTTTAATTTTTTGAAGGATATACGTTTACCTTAGGGTTTCATTGTTTTGACGTGACTAATTATAGTGGCCTGCATGTCAACCATCAAACAAATATAAATAAGAAGAGAGAGAAATAAAGACATAGCATTTTAATGATTGTTAACGTTGTAACGTCGGTCTTTGTTATCGACTAGATTGATAGCATTTTAATGATTGTTAAGATTGTAACATCGGTCTTTGTTATCGACTAGATTGATTCGTTGCGCGGAATTTCAAATTTAAACTAATGAAGTTGTATTAGAATGAATATTACAAAAGGGCTACACTCTCTTTAAATAGGAGGAATAGCTAATCATACAAGTTAAGTAAAATATTGTTACCGTTATAATCTAATTTACAATAAATGTGTAATCAGCAATTACTTATTTTTATATACTCTATTACACCCCCTCAAAACAGACGTCGGGGAGAGAGTCCGATCTTGACAGCAAGTAACTCAAATCTTGATCGAGGAAGGGGCTTCGTGAGCGTATCAGCGAGTTGATCAGAGGAGGTGACATGCGTCACACGAACAAGACCTTGTTGAACGTAGTATCGAACAAAATGGTAATCTAGTGCTATGTGTTTCATCCGAGAATGAAACACGGGATTAGCCGCCAAGTACGTTGCTCCTATGTTGTCACAATAAATAGTTGGAGTTGTGGTGTTTGTGATTCCAAGCTCAGTGAGGAGTGATGTGATCCAACACAGTTCTGAAGTAGTGGAAGCAATCAAGTGATATTCTGCCTCCGTCGACGAACGTGCCACACCTGTTTGCTTTTTAGAGGACCAAGCAATCGGATGACGACCTAGATAGATAATATACGCACCAGTTGAGGTGTAATTATCCTTGTTCCCAGCCCAATCAGCGTCGGTGAATGCATAAAGAGTCGGAGTGTTAGTTGCATGTAGAAAGACGCCTCTGTTCTGTGTGCCTGCAAGGTAACGGAGCACACGTTTCACCACCGTCCAATGATCCATTGTTGGCCGATGTATAAACTGAGACATTTTGTTGACGGCGAAGGAGATATCCGGTCTTGTAAGAGACAAGTACTGGAGGCTGCCCACTACCATCCGATATTCCGTAGCATCATCCAATGCAACTCCCGAGAGAAGTGTAAGTGAAGTCGTAGAGCACATCGGTGTGTTGACGGGTTTGGTATGTTGCATCCTTGTCTTGATCAATAAATCTACAATATAACGAGATTGAGTTAAGTGTAGTCCACTTGACGTTCTTGTAACTTCAACACCTAAGAAGTATGATAATAAGCCTAAGTCTTTTAAAGAAAAACGAAGAGATAAGGAGTCGATAAACCGAGTTATGTAGGAACAATCATTGCCGGTGACAATGATATCATCAACGTAGATAAGCATGTAAAGTACGACACCACTTTTGTTGTAGATGAAGAGAGACGCATCCGCTAGGGAGTTATGAAATCCATAGTCAAGAAGGAAGTGGCGTAGCTCATTGTACCAAGCTCTCAGAGCTTGTTTGAGGCCATAAATCGCCTTGCGTAACTTGCAGATAGCTTGAGTATTATCCTTGTCTTGGAAACCAGGTGGTTGCACCATAAACACATCTTCATTAAGATTTCCCTGAAGGAAAGCATTATTAACATCAAGTTGACGTAGTGGCCAATTACGAGAGACTGTCGTGCTTAGTATGATTCGTATCGTTGCTGGCTTAACAACCGGACTGAAAGTTTCTTGATAGTCAATATCCGCCCGTTGATTGTAGCCCTTCGCAACAAGCCGAGCTTTGTAGCGTTCAATTGTACCATCTTGATTTCGTTTGATTGTGAAAACCCATCTGCAATCTACAACATTGGAAACAACATTAGTATTCACCAAATCCCAAGTATGATTCCGAATATGAGAATTTATTTCTTCACTCATGGCATTTCGCCAATGTTGTATTTGTAAAGCTTCATTCACAGTAGTGGGTATATGATCTGGTGAAGTGTTGACAATAGCCTTAAGATTCAGCTTATCTACTGGCTTCTTTATCCGTTGGCTTGTGCGACGCGTAGGGGCAGCAACTTCAGTTGATGTTGTAACTTCAGGTGGTGCGGCAACCTCAGTTGGTGCTGTAGGTGGTGGAGCGATTGGTGGTGCTGGTATCGATGGTGAGGCGGCATGAACTGGTGATATAGGAGGTGGGATCGGAGCTGGTGACACCGGCTGTGGATCTACATATACCTGTCGCTGTGGAATGAGAGAAACTATAGGAAACAAAGGAGTGTTAACATTAGGAGATTCTTCATGATCAAGAATTTTAGTCGATATTGATGTTTTAAATGGAAAGACCGTTTCATGAAAAATAACATGTCTTGAAGTGTAGATACGAGAAGTAGATTTATCTAAACAAAAATAAGCACTTTGTGAAATAGAATATCCAAGAAAAACACAAGGAGTGGACCGAGCATCTAATTTATGTGTTGTATAAGGTTTTAACCAAGGAAAACATAAACACCCAAATACTTTTAATTTTTGAAAATTGGGAGGATGACCATAGAGCATTTGAAAGGGATTTTGAAAATCCAAAGTTGGCGTTGGCATTCTATTTATTAAATAAACGGAAGTCGCAAAGGCATAGGTCCAATAGCTTTTGGACATAGACGCATGAGACAATAATGATAAACCAGTCTCAACAATATGTCGATGACGGCGTTTGGCAATACCATTATGTTCAGGCGTATGCGGTGGACTAGTCATATGCGAAATTCCATGTGTCGATAAAAAACTAGTGAGGGCAATATATTCACCCCCATTATCGGAATATAGAGTTTGAATTTTGGTTTGAAAACGGTTTTCAACAAGAGCTTTATATTTTGTAAAAATATATAAAACTTGGGATTTTTGTTTTAAAGGGTAAAGCCAAGTGTAACGAGTAAAATGATCAACAAAGATAACGTAATATTTAAAACCATCTACCGAAATAATTGGAGATGTCCATACCTC
This sequence comes from Boechera divaricarpa, assembly GCA_026770425.1. NCBI lineage: Eukaryota > Viridiplantae > Streptophyta > Magnoliopsida > Brassicales > Brassicaceae > Boechera > Boechera divaricarpa. The sequence continues at coordinate 8,953,666 of CM049182.1, read as the reverse complement.
TGAGAACACAAATTCAAGAGGATGAGAAGAATTCAAAGAAGAAACACGAGAAGGTAACTTATGCATCTTATTAATAGAGCAAGCATCACAAGGTTTTGGCAATAAAACTTTAGAAGAAATCGGTAATTGAAATTGAGAAATAATTTTTTGTAGAACTGAAAAAGCAGGATGACCTAACCGCGAATGCCAATCAGACAACGTAGCTTTTACTGTAGAAGCAAAGGCTAACATTGGCTGCTTGACGTTCATTGGCCATGTGTATGTGCCATCCTTAGGCTTGCCTTCCAGACGAAGCACTCCTGTGAGAAGATCCCTCACCTGAAAGAACGTTGGAGTGAACGTGACAGCCACATTATTAGCATTGCACAATTGAAAAACAGAGATTAAATTTTTATCAAGAGATGGAACACATAGCATATTTTTCATTAAGAATGGACGAGTGTAAGAGGGTAAGAGAGCAGAACCAGAGTGTGTTATTGGAAGTGCTGAACCATCACCAAGTAACACATCATCACCACCCATGTATGGGTTGTGGGAGGCAAAGTTGGTAAGGTCCGATGTCATATGATGCGAGGCGCCGGAATCGAGAAGCCATGTACTGGAATCAGACATCATGGCAGGGTTTGCTCGTGGCTGCCAAGGTTGAGGAAATTGCGGTTGAGACCATGGCATAGGAGATGGCGGTTGCCACTGCTGCATCGATGAGCCTTTGACCAATCGAAACTGTGGACAGAATTTTGCACTATGGCCTTGTGTCCCACAGGCCTGACAACGTCCTAAATACTGTTTGAAAAAGCGATTAGCATTACCCTGATTTTGGCGATTGGAATGCATTGAAGTGTTCGAACCACGTGTGGAATTGTTGTTGTTATGTCCACTATAGCGAGGCTTAGAATCTGCTGCATGAGCCACGACAGGAACAGAGGGTGTGACAGCAGCACACAAGATCATTGCTTCACGATTGAGAAGACGTTCGTGAAGCTCCGTATACGAGATGGGATTTTCACGCCCATTAATAGCATCAATTTCAGGTTTGTAATCTTCAGTCAAACCAGCAAGGATCTGTTCCGTTAAATCTTCTGCATCCATTGGTTTCCCAAAGAGTGCAAGATCATCAGCCTTCGCCTTGATTAGCCGTAGGTACTCGCTAATAGTCTTGGTACCTTTCACACAAGTACGGATTTGGAGCTTCAATTGACGGATATGGCCACACGTAGGGTTTCCAAAAGTCTGAGCAAGTGTGTCCCAAACATCCTTGGTGGTGGTGGCTGTCGAAATCACCGATTGAATGGGAAGAGAAATTGCCCCAATAATGGCACTGTAGAGTAGTCGATCATGTCGGCGCCAAGGAGCAAAGGTGGGATTCGTGGTGGATACACCGTTGGTGATGATTATTGGAGGCGGAATATGAACAGAGCCGTCAATGAAGTGTTGTAACTCATGTCCCTCAAGCAAAGCTCGTACTTGTCTGCACCACATCAGATAGTTCTGATTAGTGAGCTTTGTGACGCTCGACATGTTAACGGAGAGGAGAGTGGTTTGTGGATCTTGTGTATTGAAAACACAAGTTCTTTCAGCAGTGGAATCGGTAGACATGTTGATGAAGAAGAAGGTAAGAGTATAACAATCAATCAATTTGTGAAACAAAGATACAAGAGACAAGAAATCTGAAAAGAAAAAGAAAAAGACAAGAAATTTGAGAACCAGCGGCGGAGGAAAGAAGAAGAAGAGAGAAGGGAGAAAGAAAAGGGTTTTTCGTTTCCGTTCTTTTCTCTTTTTTTTTTTTTTTTTTTGAATTTTGAGTTTTGTAAAAAAAAAAAGGACAATGCCTTATTGCTCTGATACCATAATGAAGTTGTATTAGAATGAATATTACAAAAGGGCTACACTCTCTTTAAATAGGAGGAGTAGCTAATCATACAAGCTAAGTAAAATATTGTTACCGTTATAATCTAATTTACAATAAATGTGTAATCAGCAATTACTTATTTTTATATACTCTATTATAAACTGCTAGTAATATGATTTGTTTAAAATAATTATAATTATTTAAATTTCAAAAAATCTGTTCATACTTGTTTTACCAAGCAATATACAAATTATCAAAAATATTTGATAGGTACTACGTAATAACAAAAGTTTTATCCGGGAGAGAAATTTTTCCATAGTTAGATCTTGTTAATATATTTTCCTTGAGGTTTTGATATAATCGTACTCCATAGTAAATACAAATTTGCCGAGTCTGAACATCAGTTTAAGGAAATGTATAAACGTAACATCTATTTCGCTTCAATAGGTTTGGCGAGCATGATTTATCTATTGAAGCAAACCCATCGTGCTTTGAGGAAATTTTTGACCAAGTCATGAATGTCTCTATCTTATCTTTTCTACCACGCTTACATGGCTCAAAGGTTTAGCCCGGTTTTGAATATGATAATCTAGTTTACTAATACAAATCATAAACATTCATTTATTTCACATAGCGAATGACTTTACTTTAGTCATGTGCATACATATATTCGACGCTTCGAACATAAGTCAATTTCTCTTCAAACACTTTTGTCCTATCATTTTTTCGTCAGCTTCTTTGATGCACTTGTTCGACTTCTGATATCTACTTTCTTTTTATCTTCTTTGCACTTACATATAACATACTAAACTTTGAATTGATTCTTAACCTAGAACTATTTCCTCCTTTCCATCTTCTTAGTCTATTTTCTCTTATTAATTGCATGATCTTTTTGCTCACTTGAGCATCAAATAATTTAAGAAAAATACCTACTTGTTTCTCAACACTTATTTAGAATTTTTTGCCTATATTGAAGTATTTTCACCTTTTTAATTTAGAAAGCGAACAATAATATAGATATAATTCTTTTATTTTAATCATTATATTTTAATATAATTTTAAATAATAGGATAACACTTAATTTTTTTTTATCGTCAATGTGAATTTATTTTCACACTCTTAAAATATAATTTCAAATTTCAAACATGTATTTTCTTAAAAATGAATTCCTTCTTATATCTTAAAAAAACTTTAACATTTAACCATTTAATTTCCTTTTTTTCCTAATCTAAGGAAACTAATAATATTTTAATAAATTTCTCCCACTTCCCATATCATTAGTGATAGTCATTAACCACTATATCTAAGTAATGGTTTCAATTTTATTGTTCTTAATAAAAATATATATACAAAATAAGAATATTGGTTAACATGCTGATGTGAACACTCTAGATGAAAATAGAACTTTCTTTAAAAAAAAAACTATTAAAACCTCGATAAATAATTTTATAACAATATATAATTCAAAAATGGTAGATTATTATTATTTATATATTAACTATAAGTAGATATCTAGAAATTTATAACACTATAGATAAAACTCTATTATGCATTTTACACTAAACTATATTATACATATATATTTTAATAGTCATATAATCAAAATAATTTGGAATTTTGTATTGCACTTTTAAATTACTCACTATTGTTTCATATAACACGTGATATATTAAAATTCATAAAAAAATATTTTAAAAAATAAGTGAATGTTTCCTTGAGACATGAATATTTTCTTATTATCAACAAAACCTCTTATAGCCTTCCATTTCAATTCAATTCTTATCATTCTTAAAAGTTATAGTTCTTCAAAGTTTTTAATTTTAAATTTAACATTTCTTAATAAGTTATTCTGTTTGTAGTCGTATAACATTCATATTTTTTTTAGAAATTGTAACTGTTAATTTTTAAATTCTTAATTATATATTTAAGAATTACTGTTTATACTTTTAGTCATATAATAGTACCCCATAATTTTTCATTTAGAATTCTTAAATCTTAATCTCTTAAGTACTTATTTAATATGAATGAGTTGTTACCTAAGTAAATATAACAAAGTTTTTTTATACTACAAAGTTTCTAATAAGCCTTTAAGCCAGAGACAAAAACAGAATATATGTAATCCTTTTTTGCAAAGAGGGCCGACTCCACAAAAGCCACGAAATGGTCCGACTCCACAAAAGTTTGATTTCAGATTCAAACCGATTGAATTATTTACTTTATAAACACATCCGTCGTTATCTTCATATCTGTTTTTTTCTTGTCTGTTAAACATTTTTTTCTACAAATATTATTTCTTACTATTACCAAATTTTTTTTTTTTTCCTTACGATAGATATTAATGCTAGAAGTAGTTATTTAACTTTAATTTGTATACGTAGTTACACTTGTTTCATTATTATTCAAGTATGCTTTATTTAAAGTTATGTATTAATTGAAGATTAGTGCTTAGATAGTTAGATGTAATTAACCACAAAGTTAATAACTTTGAAATGATTATTTGTAGGGTCTATAATATTATTTTGGTGATGATATGGACACCATAAAAGGAGAGAAACTCTCATATTATGTATATATAGATTCATATATGCTTTTAATACTAAATATGATTTATTTATTTAAAGTAAATAAACTTTGAAGGTTTAAGAGATATGATCTTTACAAAAAGCAAACACGATTCATGCATGCAGAAGTACATATGATTCAATCCACTCCCTCCATGCAAGTTTCGATAGATCCTTTACTTGTTTAATTTCATTCCACTTTTCTTTATTTATTATATAGGTCTATCATCGACTTTGTTACTTTGAAGCGAGTCATACTTATAAATATAGATATAGGTATAAAACACACACACATTCCCATGAAAATCGTCTTAAACAATTGAAGATTTTATTAAAATGACAAATATTTGAACTGTTTTCCAAAATTTTGTTTCGGACATAAATGTATTCCAAAAATTACATTACATTACATTTTCTAAGAAATCATTTGGTTTGAGACACTTTTTGAAAGAAAGACTTATACATCTGTATCGTAGATTTGTAACGTGGGAGCTTGATTGTTTATGTATTATTTTGCAGACAATGATGAACGGTTTGTATTTTCCATATGGGATGCAATAATATCCCTCGCCATGCAATGCAACTTACGTAATGTACGCAAATTATTATCTGTACATATTATTTTATCTATATTTTTTGTTGCTGAGATCCTTTTAAGAAAATGATACCTTTTCGTTTCCGAATAATACTTTTTTTTTTCATTAGAGCTAAGAAGTCATTAAGTGCACCATGCAACGCATTGCAACATCTTTTACTTTGAAAAATTAATAGTTATATAAAAAGTCATCTATTCAGTAGATATATTCCAGATTTTTCACATAACATAAAAGTTTAACCAAGAAAATAATAGTTTGGTACTAGAAATCGTTGGAAATTATATAATGATTTGCATTAGACACATTTTTTTTGTTATTAGAAAAATTATATAATGATTAATACATGAAAATTAGTTGGAATTTGATGTAAGATTTTCAATTACCCAAAAAGGGTAGAAGGTGAGAGTTTAGTCATTTTAAAAATAACTTACAAATTTGTAAACTATAAAACTTTTTTTGTCCTTTTAAAAATTGGTGAAGCGATATTCATTCTATGTTGGATCAAGTTATGAAATTTTCATTCCGAAGAACTTATATATTTCTAAACATCTTTTTGTGTAAGAAACCTATAACAAGAAATATTTTCCCTGTTTTACTCTAAATCCTTATCCAGGACTCCGATTGATATACAATTATGTAAATAGGAAAATTAAGCATTCACAAAGATACATGCGCATGAATAAGGTTCAAGTTTTGAAGGCAAAGACATTAAAAAGTAATTATTCTACTTATAGCTCGTGCACATGAATTAGAGATTCTAAATCAGTCCTTTTTAAAAAGAAAATATGAGAAGCAATCATACAAAGCCAATAGCTTTTCGAAGTTTGAAAAAAAGTATATATCTCCCTTTATTTGGTTTATAGAAATGGAAACGAGATCTACATAGGATGCCTCCAAAATCTTCCAATTTCTTATAAGTTTGAAAACAGATACATCACTCATGCATTTGCATTGTTGAATGAGACCGTTTATGAAATATTTTGTGGTCCTAAACTAATTAAAAATGTCGAATCGCATTGTTCTCATTTGTGATTTCTTGACATTTTGTCGTTTATATACGTCTATACTTACCTTTTATAACATACAATTTTATAGTATTTAATTATGTAGCAATATGGTGATATATGTGATAACCTAACAACAACAAAAATTCGATAAATGTTCTTCTCGATATTAAACATACCCCATTTCTGCGATTTAAAAATCACATTTTTTACCATGAAATTATTTATGAAATAATAGGGAAGTAGAATTTATGAAACATTGACCCATTTACTCCACCTATTTGAAACTGTGTACATAATTAGAAATGCTAGATTCACCTAAGATTTCCTGTCCCCAAAGAAATAAAGAGAGACATGAATGAATGAATTATATATATATATATATATAACAAAAATAAAAGAAGAGAAAATGGTCAATTTAATAAATTAATGAATGAATGTTGCCAAAAAAAAAAAAAAAATTAATGAATGAATGGGTTACACCACTTAGATTTTTTTTCACTTGGCTCCCAATTTTGCAATACTTCGTCCTTTTATTGCACTTGGTGACAATCTTAGTACTACAACAAAAAGATTTTGACCAGTCTTCTCAATCACACACCCACATGAAAAAACATTAAAAAAAAAAAAATCAAACTATCCCCAAAACTTAAACACACATAACACTACACCTATCCCCACCTCAAGACAATCCCTTTCTTCTCCCCTTTCTCCAACACCTACCAAAAGACTCTCTCTCTCTCTCTAGTTCTTGAATTTCAAGATTATTTCAAGAAAACATGGCTGACCAAAGTGGTGGGTTGGTTATGATGAGAGAGTACAGAAAAGGGAATTGGACGCTAAATGAGACGATGGTGCTCATTGAGGCCAAAAAGATGGACGATGAGAGGCGGATGCGACGGTCCATCGGACTTCCACCAACGGAGCAACAACAAGATAGCCGTTGTAGTAGTAGTAATAAACCAGCGGAGCTACGGTGGAAGTGGATAGAAGATTACTGTTGGAGAAAAGGTTGTATGAGGAGTCAGAATCAGTGCAATGACAAATGGGATAATCTCATGAGAGATTACAAAAAGGTTAGAGAGTATGAGAGACGAAGGGTAGAAGCGTCTTTTGCTGCCTCGGCAGAGTCGTCTTCATCTTCAGCTGCTGCTGCCGAAACGGCGTCGTATTGGAAGATGGAGAAGAGTGAGAGGAAAGAGAGAAATTTGCCGAGTAATATGTTACCTCAGACTTACCAAGCTTTGTTTGAAGTGGTTGAGAGTAAAACGCTGCCTTCTTCCACCGCCGCAACCGCTGTGACCGCTGCAGTTGCGGCTGCTGCTGCCGCTATTGGAAGTGGAAATGGTTCGGGCGGTGGACAAATCCAAAAAGTTATACAACAGGGTTTAGGATTTGTTGTTCCAAAAGTACATCAAATCATTCAGCCTCCTCCTCTTCCTCTGCCACCGTCTCAACCACCGCCGCAGCCGTTACCACGACCACTACTGCTGCCACCGCCTCCACCGCCTTCTTTTCATGCTCAGCCAATACTGCCCACAGTAGGTACCTTCTTTCTCTCTCTTCTTAACTTCTAGCATTGCTCTAAGTTGAGTTTCTATTATTTGAGAATATTAAAAAAAATGACATTTAAAGAAAAACCCACATTGTAATTTATGTCAATTAGGCTGATTAAACATGATAAAAAAAAAAACTATAATTACAATTTAATGCAACTCTTTTGATATATAAAGCTAATGTATTTATCAAAAACAAAATAATCATACATTAGATTTTTTTTTTTTTTGTCAAACAAATAATCATACATTAGATATCATTTATTTTTGATGATAATAAGTATTTGGTTTGGATTATATTGGACACATTACATAATCTTTAATTGGTATTAACAAGTATTTGGTTCGAATTATGTTTAATAAATTTTTTGAAGAAGGATAGTAGCTCAGATTCTGATACGAGTGAGTATTCAGACACATCTCCGGCGAAGAGAAGGAGAACAATGCCGACCACAACCGCCGGTCCCAGTGGCGGCGGTGTAGAAGCGGAGGAGGCTAGACGCAGTAAGAGAAATGAAGACACGACAGTGGCAGCTGCGTTATCAAGAAGTGTGTCTGTGATCGCAAACGCGATTAGGGAGAGTGAGGAGAGACAAGATCGGAGACATAAAGAATTGATGAATGTACAAGAGAGGAGACTAAAGATCGAAGAATCTAATGTTGAGATGAACAGAGAAGGCATGAATGGATTAGTGGAAGCCATTAATAAGCTAGCGAGCTCCATTTTCGCCTTTGCTTCTTCTTCTTCTTCTTCTCGCCATAATAATCAGCATCAAGGAGGTCCACCATAATAACTTGAATAATTATCATGTATTTAATTTGATTAGGGAAGTGATTAAATCGTGGAGAGTGATGATTAAAGTACATAAATTGATATTGAAGTTTAAATATTGTTTTCACTCTCAAATGTTTTTATAAGTAAATGGAACTTGTTGATTCCATGCAAAATATTATTTGAAATGTGATACTTAATGTACATGGTTTTTGCCCAAAAACAAAATAAAATGTACATGGTTAAACTGTGGACTTCATATCACAAGAATACTATATGTTTCGAGATGATGAGTTTAGATTCGATTTCGATTTCGATTCATAATGTATTTATGTTCCTACAGAATAACTACACCAAATTAAGGTGCTTAGTGATTTCTTGTTTAATTAGGTCAAAACCGTATCTTTTGTTACTTATTATCAAGTTAACTTATATATGTATGCTTTCTTGACATATATGAATATTAAAAACCATATGAACACAAAATACATTCTATTCGTATCAGAGTCAGAGAGATCCTTCAGTTTGAGATGAAAGTTATATGGAGCCTTAACGGATACACGTAAATGTTATGCCACTCAATTACATTGGTGTAACCAAAAAGACTTAATAGGACGTCGATAGCTAATCATTGGACCTAATCATGCAATTAAAAGAAAGAAGCTGTGAAAGTTTTGGATATGGAGCGTGAGATGAACGAGCTGGAGTGAGGAGCGTAGGGAAGCATTTAAGTGAAAGAGAAAGTGGTCAAAGGGGGCAGAGAGAGCAGTCAAAGGAAGGGGAAGAGTGTGGTGGCCATTCTATTGAGTATTATTGGTTCCCCTCTCATTCTTCTCTCTCTTCAATGCATCAAAGCTTAGTGACAAAACAAAAGAAAAAACCTTCTAATTCTTTAGCTTCTAAATTTCTGATTGTTAATTAAAGTTTAAGATGATATACTTATAATATTTAAATTGTAAAAGGAAGACTAATGTAGCTAATAATCTACATTAACATTTAGTTGATATTTCTGAATGTTTCTGTCTCGATCGAAATCAATAATGAAGTTATCTAAAATCAAGTTTTACGAGTTCTCATGAATGTGATATTCATGAGAACTCACAATAATCTTACGAGTTCCGTCTGTTACAATCATTCAAACTCATAATAATCTAATTCTCTTAGCTTAAAAATATATATATATACTAATTCACAGTTGGTATATGGTATGTGATCTCAGTACACTATAAACCGGTTTTCGCGGTTAACTCATTCCACAAGACCTACAATTTTGCAAACTCTAAAATAAATTGAGTAACCGTCACATAGCATAATGGAACAACGGATTAGACACGACCCTCGTACTTTAAGCCTAGCTAGTGAACAATCCTATCTTGGTGGTTTAAATACTTAAGCCACGTTTCAATTTTGGATTTTCCCTTTAATTAGATTTAAATATCTAAGAATGTAGTTAAGGAAAGTGGAAACTATTCGTCGAAGTTGAACTTGAATAACCATGCTTCATATAGATATATAGCCAATGCAGATCCTATAAACACACGTAAGGTCCAGCTTATGAACACGATATTTCAGTATTTTATTTGTTAGTGAAAAAGGGGAAATAAAAGGAACCCATGAGGGGTCACAACAATAAATCACAATGGGCCAATTTGGGAAGCAATATAATATGATATATATTTTTTTAATATATAGATTTTTTTTTTTTTTTGGTCAACCTTTAATAGATAGAATTATAAATGTTTATTAGAAAGAGAAAAAAAGTGATGTATGTAATGTGTATAGTGTTGTACTCTATGGCCAAAAGTGCTTCTCTTTTTCTCCCCCCACACCCTTCAGATGCAGCTTTTCTACAGAGGAAGTGAGCTGTGTTGAAATAATGACAATAATAATAAAATTAAAATAGAAAACATTTTAGATAGTGACCGGTGCGCTATGTTAACTTATGACACACCAAATTGTACCTGAAATCTAATCTAGAAAATCTATTCGTGTGATTAAAAATGGTTTACTTAGACTGATATACATACAAACAATTTTTGATTATATGGTTGATGTATGTGGTTACACCAATAAAAAATTAGTACTAGAAATTATAACATTTACATAAATGTGGATTCTATCACCATCGAGAACACTGTTCTTTTTGACAAAAATTATGAAACACTATTTTTTTTTCTTAAAGAAACAACAGAAAATAAAGTAAACAGAACTAAATACACAATCAGCCACATACCGTTGTTTGTATCCGTACATTATCCTAATTATTATAAAAAAGAGAACTCAATGATGTCGACATACGAATACGCAGTTCATGTGACAGTGCAGTATTCATATTGTGCAATTGTGTTCATTTATGGGCGCCTATGAGCCGATCACAATTAGTATATAATGGCCTTCACGAGCAGGTTTAAATACATGTATTCCACCAAACTCTACGCTATGTCTATTTTGCTGTTATATCTAAACTTTAAATCCTTGATCTAACTAGTAACTACAATCCTTTAAATACATGAGAAAGAGATAATTGCACAGCAAACTTAGTTTTTGCTTATTTGAAATAATAAGTTTTTGTATATCTTTATTGTTATTATAATAGTTAAATATCACGGTTAAACCATTTATTTATAACAACATATTTGTATGGTTTTTAACAACATGCTTTTAACAAAATATATATTTTTGATTTTTGTTTTAGTTTTATTTTTAGCCAGTTTGACATAAGTTTTGCAAATCAACAACCATTTTAAGATATTAAAAATAATTTTTTTTTTGAATAAAAAAATAAAATAAAACATATCTAAAAATATTACACCACATAATACATTTTTTACAAACGTATAAGAGATTTACTATGTCCATTTATAAATTCATAACTAGTTGTTTTAAATATATATTATATATATAATTGTTATGTTTATGTATGTGTGATTACTGTATCTCTATGTCCGCATAGTTCTTGTAACTGAGAAAATTGAACCAAATATAGTAAAGGTTACCAAATGTTTATTCTCTAGTTTTCGCTCTACATAACCGGAAATCCAAATAGTTCATCATTTTGGATTTTGGTAGTACTGTAACGATATTCGGTTAAACGACATGTACCAGAAATTAAATTAAAATCCTAGAGCCAAAACTATAAGAATGAAAACAGAATTACATTGTATACTGCAAAACGTAAAGAGACTTGAATTTTGATCATTTACAGAGTCAGAGGATCGTATCATTATCATTTTTGTTTTTTCTGTTCTTTCTCCATCAGACAAAAACTACTTACACTAGAGAGACAGACATATGTCAAGAGGGACGAAGAAGAAGATGATGATCTGATGAAACATTGTGAGGAAGACTCACCAATCTCAACATTCACATCTCTTTGCTAATGTTTTCTTTACCCCTCTCACAATCTTGCTGAACCATATCAAGTTCATGACACCAAGCGCAGCTGGTACACCGAATACCAAAACGTAACCGAAGATGTGCATCCTCATGACCTACCACAAAATAAAGTAATTCCAATCTCATAAACCAAAAAAAAAAAACTCCGGAAATTTGAAAGCCTTGTGATGTATTGAGTTCATGGGGAAGGTTTTGAAGCAATAGGGTATCAACATAATCAATAAAACCGCTAGATAGTGAAGAGAATGATGAGAAGGGGATTATGAGTTTTACCTGGTTGTAGTGGAGATAGACATGATAAAACATGTATATGAACAGTAGAATTCTAGCAACCTGACATGAAAGTGTTTGAGTGAGATAAAGTAGACACATAAATGCCTAGCATCAAAATGAATCGAATGTTGATTAGGATTTTACAATCATTATGGAAACGCCATCAACGTACCAGCCAAGCCAAGAAGATGAAAACGCCATTAACAACGTATGCCAGTGACTTCTTCATACCAGCTGTGTCCAGGTACCTTCATAAGACCCCCGAGACAATCCGCTTTTTTTTTTGTCAGAAGAAAGATTGATAATGTGATACATATTGTATGGTATATGGAAAAATAGGGAAGTACCATCTCAAGTTGATCTCTGGGGTTGTAATCTCTGAGATGAGGACCATGTAGGTATACAACTGTCCTTCCCCAGAAAACAAAGAGTAGGCGACTGCTACCCCCGATAGTGAGTGATGCACAATCTGAAATCAATATGCCAATCTCTGTCTTAGTTTTAAGCGTTAGCTATCTTTACACATTGATACTGTTGAGCAATGCAGAGGTGTACAAGTTGATAAACCGAAAGGAAAAATCAACAAGCCGAATATTTGGGAGGATTTTTAATATCTATGGAGAGAAATCACTAGATAAAGTCAAGTGTTTGGTCAAGAAAAGTTACTTACATACTCAATTCCACCCAAAGAAGGGTATTTCCAGAAGATCATCCCAAGATCAGCAATGAAGTAACCAATAGATATCTGCAAATCATTAATGTAATAATGTTGAAAATTCTTCTCTCATAGACTCTACATTAGATTTTGGATCCACTTAAATGAGTGCTTACCCCTAAACCAAGAGAGGAAAGTCGTGAGCTCCGGAAAACAACAAGATCATTATGCCACCTATCAGAAAAGAGGTCGGACCAGAAGACAAAGTACAGGGACAGAGCCGAGATAAAAATAGCATGAACTGTTGAGATACCACTGCCAAACAAGATGAAACGATTTAAAAACCTAAATGGACACACACAACACGTAAAGAGTTAAATCATCAAACACAAACCGGTTATTCCATTCGATTCTTTGAATTTTAGTGAGGATGATATAAGTCTTAGAATGTGAGTTGCTGATAAAGTGACAAAGATCATAGACCTGCAAAAAAAAACAAGAAACATACAATCATCAATAAATCGTTGCAAGGATCTCGCTTGTCCTTAGATCCGTAGAATCATAAAAGTTACAAAAAAAAAACCAAACTTACCACTTTGCAAAGGAAAATGCCGGTGAGAACAGACGTGTAAGGAATAAACGGATCAGCTAATAGATAGCTCTTAACCAAATGCTGTGCTTGGTGATGATAAGACTTAATAGCACCAATCGTTTGCAAAGACGTCGACATTGCAGATGATACAGATTTTGGGTCTCTTGTAACACTATCTCATCATTTACAAACCTACACCCAAAAACCCATATTGACAAAGAGATCAATCTCAAAAAACTTATTATACAACACTAATGTTAAATCCACCAAATCCAGAGTTTTTAGAAATTTCTCAATCTCGATACGTTAAAAGTAATCTGAGTTATCTAAATTAGAGATATGATAAACAAATCACACAATCTAACAACATCTATGAACGAACGAACCCTAATCTCAAAATTCCGAAACTAACAAAATGCAGATTCGATAGATACAGACAAAGGCAATACCTAGATGAGGAAGATCCTAAACAAAGAGTGAAATTACCAAAACCCGATCAAGGATAACGAAACTCGGATTCAAATCGAAGTCAAAATAAGATCCATGGAACCGATGAAGAATCGCAAAAAAAAGCGCACCGAAACAATAAGGGTACCTTGGGAAGAATCTGAAATTGAAGAAATGCACGCAAAGGAGGAGAAAACTGTGAGAGTGAGACAGAAAAAGCAGAGAAAGGGTAAACGGGAAGTAGCATCAATGCAGAAGAAGAAGAAGAAGAAGCTTTAGCTTTAATCAATGAGAAACAACACAAAACACTCGATCTCAGGCCAACAACAAAAAAAAAAAACTACAGCTGGTACACGAAAAAAAGAAAATATATTGTTAAATTTAAAGGGTGTAGTTAGGTATTTAATTTATAGTTTATATAGTATATGCCAAACTTTTATGTTAACTGTATAATATATGCCAAACATTTGTTAATTAGTGGGCTGAAAAAAACTCTTATTTATTTGATAAAAAAGAAAAGAATATACGTTTTTTTTTTTTGGGCTAACAAATGAATATACATATGAAGATAACATGAACCAGAGGATCACACAAAAAAAGATGATAAAATCAGAATATATATTATAATAGTTCGATTCGTGTGAATCACTTCGACTATCATGTATTTTTCATGTGGTTTGGTTACTCACTTCTCTCTATTTTTTTTATGGAATGTATATATACAAAGATTGAAAAAAATGTAAAACAAACAAATGTTTTGTTATTAGATACTTAATATATTCGTTAAGAAAACGATTGTAAAACAATAGTACGTGAAACTTTTTTAATTTACAAAACGTAACATATGAGTCTATGACGAGTCTATCATTACATAAAATTCTAAAAGAGTCAATGTAGTAAATGAGATTCTGAAGGCAACAAAGCAACCAATCAATGAGTATATACATGTAACAGCACAACTAATTTTTTTTTTAAACCATTTCTGATTTTAGTAATAAAACTTTGAAATCGTTCAAAATCCACCTTCACTGATGTCTATTATTTAAAAAGTTAACAGCTATGTGTTCATGAACCCAAGAAATATCAGTAAGCTCCATCAGAAAATACATAAAACCCCATAACTAGTTTAGATCGATGCAACAAGAGCTCCATTATGTTTTTTTTTTTTTTTGGTATGCATACGTTGCAGAGATGCATGATCATTAATAGATGACTTAGAAAATGCAGACCCATTAATGCATTTACGGAAGAAATTAAGCAGAAGATGTAAGAGCCAAGATATCAGAGTATATATACCTCAAACTCATTCTTTCATCTCTAATATCTCAGACTTCACAAAACATAGAAACCAAATTGCAAAAACGATAGCAAAATATGAGATAATGAATCCAGCATCTGAATTATAATAAAATACCATAATATGACATCGTTTCAGCTCTAAAGAGCATTACGATACCAAATACAAATTATTTTCAACATACCAACAATGAAAACAAAAGAAACAAACAGCAAATATACCGATTAGATTCACGCACAAACATCCCTTCTAACCAGAAAAAGGAGTAAAACTGCGTTATTGGGACGTTTCGATTTCGCTAATAGAATTAAGTTCAGACAAAGAACATAACGTTCTCAATCTCTGTGTGCACCTTGAAGACCTTTTTGTCCTCCATTGTCAGAGAAGAGAATGAAGAGGCAACTGAAGCAGCAGATGAAGACGCTCCATGCGGCTGCTTAGAGTTCTTCTCCTTAGAGCTTGCCTCGTGGTACAACCTTCCTCTATAGGCAACTATGTCAGCATAATTAACCGGAGGAACGAGAGAGACAGGTTTGGTGCAGCGAGTGAAAGTGAAGCACATGTCAAAGATAAGCTTCTGAATCTGATCTGACTTGAACTCGAGTTCGTCCCAAAGAACATAGTAATGAGTCGGTTTGCTTGTCCCGATCTCTCCGTGGTGACTGCAGAGGTAGAAATCATACTCATACGGGTGAATGACTTTAGTATCAACGACCGTACCTGAAGGTACATTGCCCTTATCACTTCCATCATTGCTTGTAGCGAGGAAGAAACGGGTTTGATTACGTTTCTGTGCTACGATTACCGTTATCTTTGGATTGTAATCATTATTCTCAAAAGTCAGTCTAACATCAAGCAACTCCACATTGAGAACCATATCGAACTGAGCATCGCTGACACCATCACGGAATATCACAATCTTGTTAGGCCATTTCCCGGTAGCCTGAACATGTGCTTTGACAAGCTCTAAGCAAGTATCACCAAACCCTTGTATCTCCTCTTTACGGTGAAGCTGAGCAGTGACTCTAGCTGCGTAACGGTTAGCTTCAGGCCAGTTAAGAGTGCCCACAACAGCCACAATGGACGGGCTCACCTTGTCCTGAGCAGCGGGATGATTGACATCAGCACCAATGAACATGACCTCATCCTCTTTTTTGAAGAAATTGAAAGTACTATCCTTCAGCTCGACGTTACTTCCACCAGCCTTTGCGTTCATCTTGAGGGCAAGATTTGCAAGGTACTGATCACCTCCTCTAGTGGCAGAACCGGTCAAGAAACACTGAGTCACTAGACCAAGTTTGGTTTCTGCTATCCATTTCAGAGTCTTGTAGCCATCGACCCTCATGGACATAGCACACAGAACAAGAGTTGGACGAGCCCCACCATGCTCACGAGAAGCCTCTTCAATCACGGATCGAAGCAATTTCTCAAGAGCATTACCATTAGAAAGCGTAATCATTCTCGATGGTTTGGAAACGATAGGAGGCTCCATCTTCATCCCAAGATTCGAACAACGATCCATGAGTTTCTCAACAAAGCCATTAGGCATCTTGTTGCGTTCTCCAGACGCGGTGAAGTCAAGTACAGCCCAATGCTTGACTATAGATCCCCTTGTGACTCCCTTCTTCATAAGGTTCCATTGGTTTTTCTGTCTCGGGTTGGGTTCCTCATACACAGCTCTCCCTTCCTTTGCCAACTTCAATGTTGGAGCCTCGAGTACACGACCTTGCACTCGTGTCATATTTGTATCCACTTCCAGTCCAAAGTTCTCAATGATTTCTCCACTGTCATAGATACACATACAAAAGGATAAGACTCATATAGGTTTATTAAATGTCAACAGCTTTATGAGAAATAAAAAAATCTTTGTACACATACCCGCTAGGTCCATCACTAGACTTTATCATCTTATCTATATTCCCCCGCCTTCGTTGTGGAGTGACAAGGGACAACTTTTTTAACAACGAGGCTGAATCTTTATCCAATTTATCCAATTTATCTTTTGGATAAATCTGCCCCTCCACCAAGTCGCAGAACTCCATGGGCACAAAAATTTCCCGACCGTTTTTCCCGAAATTCAGACAAGGAATATTCGTGTGAACAATGTCTTTGTTGTACTGTGTCTTGAAATATTCGACTATTTTCCTTTGCTGTTTGTTTCCCTCTTGATCAATAAGATCGAATATGATGTCTTTTGTGTTTTTATCACTCAGCCCTACAATGGTGAATTTCTGCCTGTTTGTTGTATGAGTAACAGTGACTTTCAAGCCGGTCAATTCCTTTTCCACTTTGCTTCTATTAAACTGACTCATGTCAGACCATTTAAAGTACAACTTCAGGTAATCGATGACTGAGATTGCTTTGCGGAACGTCAACACGGAGTAGTCCAAGCACAATGATAAACCTTGTGCTGTGGGCTTCAGAGTGTGGCGATAACCTTTCGCAGCTGCAAGCCCAAAGCCAAATTCTTCATCTGGTGAAGTTTCACGAGTGAAAAAGCTTTTACCAACAGTCATCATACACTTTGAAGGATGCTCCTTCATCACAACATCCAATCCTTGCAATACATCACGCGGAATGAAAGAGGGATTCCCATTTAGGTAATCTTCCAACTCGCTTAGCTTCAGCTCCCTCACCAGTTTGATGGTGAAAGTATAGCTTCGACCTCTCATCTCTTCAAAATCCACCTTAAATGATCCCTCAGGCAATTCAGTTGCGCTGAAAATATTCTTCTGACCATCATAAGCTGTCATAGCACCGGGAAACTCGTCGGGATTTTCGGTGAACCTCTTTTTTTTTACCATAGCTAGCTCAAATCTCGATATTTTCTTTGAAGGAATGTCTCCTTTAATTTCAACATCATAATGTCTTATGACTCTTTCCGGATCGAAAGTCACTCTAAAATGATTGACACAGAGAATAACCCGCCGCACAGAGTCACCACCACCTTTATCAGGACGCTTCATCGGTTCTTTCTTATCAGAAGAAGATGGCTTAGGATTCATAACTTGAGAACCTGTGAAATTAAAAATACAAGAACTAATTTGTTAATCTGTGTAGCTCAAAAAAAACAAATAAATATTTTAACATTCAAACTCAAAAAAAAAAAAATATTAATATTCATCGAACGGAATAAAAAAAAAGATACATATTGATAAATTCACATAAATTTGTTATAAATTCAGAATTAAATTATTAATTGTAAGCAATTTTCCGTAATTTCAACTCTCAAAGGTGGGATAATAGTCTTTCTCAAAATCATTCTCTAGTTAATTGAACAGTAGAAAAATTGTAGTAGATGAAAAAAAATAAAAAACGCAAGGAATCCGAGACTTCATATATGAAAAGAATTAATTTAGAGTTATGCAAATGTTTTTTTTTAATATAGTTGGGCGTACCACGAGCGGTTTCAGGAATCACGACGGTGGACGAAGAACTAGAAGGTAAGACCGTCGACTCAGAAAAAAAGTTTGGCCTACGAGCCCACGCGCCTCTGCCCATGCCTTCTGCTGCAACGGCTTGACTCACTTGAACTTGCGACGACGACTGAGGAACCGCCTGTGGCCGAGTTTGTTGCAACAGCGTCCCACGACCATCGTGACCCAACGATGGTCCCCACTGACTCTGACCACCGGAACTCTGCCCACGATTTACCAAACCACCATCGCCACCTTGATCGGGGCCACGACCACGACCACGACCACGACCACGAGCAGTTTCAGAAACCAAGACGTGGACGAAGAACTAGAAGGTAAGACCGTCGAATCAGGAAAAAGTTGTGGCCTACGAGCCCACGCGCCTCTACCCATTCCTCCTGCTGCAACGGCTTGACTCACTTGAACCTGCGACGACGACTGAGGAACCGTCTGTGGCCGAGGTTGTTGCAACTGCGTCCCACGACCACCGTGACCCGACGATGGTCCCCACTGACTCTGACCACCGGAACTCTGCCCACGATTTACCAAACCACCATCGTCACCTTGATCAAAGCCACGACCACGACCTCGTTCGCCTCCGCTGTAACCACGACCACGGTCTCCGGCGCCGCCTCTACCGCGACCATCACTACGACCTCCTCGGTAACCACATCTCTCCATGGTATTTGATTGGATATGATCGGGAAGACTCTTAGTGACAAAAGATTGAACTAATTATTTTTTATGAGTTTGCTTTAACTTGTAAATGTGAAGTTACAAATCTGAGGGCTTTATATAGAACAAAAAGTGTCGTAACAGAGAAGCTTAGTTCGTAAGGAGTTTGTAAAGTTGTCGTATCTTCCTCGAAACCACCAAAAAGCAAAAAGTAGGTACAAATGTTTTTAACTTTTAAGTTTAGAAGCGAAGTACTTGTGTCACAACGTATAAAACAGAGTCAGGTGCCATTGTAAGACGTGGCATTTTTATTTTATTTTAAAACTCTCTTCTTAATTATAATTATGTTAGTAATTTATTTAAATCATTATCGCGAAAAACAAAAATTTCATATTTACATTCTTTCATCCACCCACGATTTTTCTTGCGTCCATTATCTCTGTGTTTCAGGTTTGATCAAAAAGCACCTACTACTAATAGCTACTAGCTACGGCCTAGGGGTGTCCAAAATTAAGGATTTTTTAGCCAAAAAACAAAAAAAAATTCTTTTTATATATATTTATAATCTTCCACTTCAATAATACTGATTAGTTGTTCCTGTATAAAATAAATTTTGGTCATGGATATTGGATGGTGTAACGGTAGTTTTAAATTGAGAACTTATTATAAGTGTTATGCATGTATATATCATACTGATGAGTCATGAGCATATGCGTTGTAATGCGTGGGTTTCCAGTATTCTAAAACGAAAACTTTAATTGTAACTTTTTATTTTTACCATTTTATCTAAGAATCTTTTGATGTTTTATTTCCATTGGTTTTTTAAGTCTTATTTCATCTTTTGAAAAACATTTCCCTCAAGTATTGCCATTTTTAGTTAAGAGATTGATGAACACAATTACACAAACTCTTATCTCCAACAGAACGATCACTTTTGCTTACTCATCGGTTCTCTCTCATACGCATACTTTTTTTTTAAAAGGTAATAAAGAATATTAAGCTTCAATTATGTAACATACTTTTGTTAGTTCGAGTTAAAGATCTTTTGTTTTATTATTGATAATTTGATACCATTAACTTATATTATGTGTAACTGTTTTAAAAGTTTGATTAGTTATTATTCGCGTTAAGCGCTAAACATAAAATAACTAGATAGACCAAAAATCAGGTTGCTAAATGATATGTAGCTCAATTTGTGAAAGTTATGTGACTTGTGCATAATATATTGACTAGTCGACACTGTTTTAAATTCATAACGTTCACATCGGTTTATAGTCATATTTATCTAAATTCTAATAATATATTTCAACAAAATCAGTTACATAAAATATTTGCTTGATTAGAGTTATTTGATACAGTAGGCATATGTTATCAATTTGGTCCGCACTTTTTTTTATAAATGTTTTATTGAGTCACTTTTTTATTAATCAAGTAAAAAATCAATTACGTAAAATCAATTACGTTAAACACTTGCTTGATTAGTGTTAATTGAGCAGATGAAATCAATTTGTCCTGCACATGATGCATTAATTACTTGAGTAGGTGTAAGCAAAATTCAAGCTTTTGGTTAATTTAGATAGATTCCACTGATTGAAAAAGTTAGATGAGTGGGGATAGGTAGACGTAATTAATGTATTTGTCATAAAACTATCTATATAATCACCTTCATTGAGAAGATTATAATTAAACCCACACAACATAAACTTAAAATAGATAAAATTAATTAGAGAATAGCACTAGATGGAGCTAAAATGGTATGACTATCTCAAACTTAAAATGAGTTTAATTAGTGTATATGTAGTTCGACCACTCATGCTACAGACAAATTTAAATAAAATTAATTTTAAATAGAAAAATGATTTCTCTAAACCGCCAAAAAGCAACAGTAATAAAAAAAAAAATACCTGTAGATATATCACTAAATTGGGGTAAGTTGAGAAAAACACAGATATATAAATTTTGTCAAACACACACACCAAACATTTTGAAAGCTAGGTAGCTAGTGTTGTATTAATTTTTGTTTTTGAAGAATTTATAGGGTTCTTGTTTTGTTTGATTTCTCTTCAAGATGAATCTGTTAGTTTTGATGAAAATGAAGGGTGTATAGGGCAAGTTATTTGTTTTTCAATAGAAAATCCTTTATATAAAAATGGGCAAGATATTTGTTGAGAAAGGGATGTAAAGATATATAGTGTACGCTTTGTGAGTCAGTAATATATAGTCATGTTCCGTTAGAAATGAGAGTTTGTGGTCGTTAATCTTTTCACTAGAAATGACAATAAAAACATTGTTTGGTGACTTGTTCATCACAACTTTATGAGTCACCAAAACGAGTTTTTTTCCTTCTTTAAAAGGAGTGTTAAGTTATTTCATCTGCTACATTTAGCAACTAATTGGAACAATACGTAATAGATTGTTTTTTAAGTTCTAAAAATGATTATGTGGGCTGATCAAGGTCTGATCTAACGAAAAAGATTTTGACTAACGAGTATCATAAATAATTACTATAAGAATATCCAATGACCAATGTATATAACACCATTTCATATAAGTTGTACTTGATTGACTCTAAGACGAGATATGCATTCAATTCTTTAAAAAAAAAATCATTTCTGTACCTTATTTTCTTCTGAAATTACCATTAACTTTTAAGAAATTCAAGATTTTCACAAAAATTTTGTTTGTGAACCCTTATAAAACTTACAAACTCTTACTAAATTATATTCTTGAGGTATTTGAGAATTTTAAATTTTTTTTTGGTAGTTTCGGACTAGAACAACATAAAATTGGATGTTTAGGGAATTTCTCTTATTTTTCTAGTTTTTTGGACACAAATAAATTTCATTAATTAAACTGGGAGTACATGACTCAGCCTCAACACATGGTTGTAACCATCTTGGTACTAATTAAAGTGCACAATATTGGAACAAAAGAGCTTAAGAAAGATCGAGAAGTTTGCTACATTTTTCGGTTGTGGCATTACTTGATCGAGGTGGAAGGTGAACATGGTCATGTTAAAGTTCTTACTTAGGGCTGCTATGTCTTGATAGAATAGTTCGAGAGCAAGCGAAGTCTATTGAGTTAGATTAGAAGAGCATATATAACATCTTTAGCATCTGATTCAAAGATGACATGCTTAAACCTCAGGTGCTAACAGAGAGGACTGCCCATCGCAGTGCTTCTACTTCAGCATCTACGAGAGTATTGAGTTTTGTTAAGGTTCTCGCGGAAATATCAATGGGCCTAAAATGAGTTTGGGCTTAATAACCCCTCCGCCTGTAAGGAAAATGAATATACGTTATTTGTTTTGCCAACAAATAATGATATGATGATAAAATCATAATAAAATCAGGAAAGGGTTTATCAAAATTCAATTCGCGTAAATTACTTCGACTACCATGTCTTTTTCATTTGGTTTGGTATTCACTTCTCTCAAGATATTTTTGTACTTTTTTTTTGTCCCAAAATATATATGGGATATATATGTATGACAAATTATTCATTACATAAAAGCCTTAAAGAAAAGTTACATGTTAAAAAAAATATTAATTACATTTGATCAAATTGGGGACTCGCTCGACTCCTGAGAGTCAATGTAGTGAATGAGATTCTGCAAGCTACAAACCAACCAATCAATGAGTAATATGTAACTGCACAACTATTTTTTCACCCATACTAATTTCACTACTAAAACTTTTAAAATACACATTCAATGATGTATATATTAAGTAAAAATGTATGATTCATAGTAACCAGAACTATCGGTAAGCTTCAACAGAAAAAAAAAAAAAAAAAAAAAAAAAACAGAAAGCCTATAACTGATTTAGATCGAAACTTTAAAGCAACAAGAGCTCCATTATGTTTTTTGTACGCAGATATTGCAGAGATGCATGATCATTACCACATAGATAATGTTCCACATGAATAGATGATATAGAAAATGCAGCAAAATATTGATATAGATTGAAAAGAAGAGAGAATCGTTAAATTACCTGTTCGCCCGCAGTTTGCAATGTTCTTTATAAAAGGATTGAGAATATAAAAAAATGATCTTTAAAATCAAAGTCATCTGAAGATAAATAATGTTTCAGATCAAGTCTTAAGCTCAGAGATTAGCAAATATTTAGTCACATTGATGGTGTTTCGGTTTCCTTCTACAGATTATGTTTTGTTTTGTAACATGTGTTAGTCAAAAGTTGAAGGAATGATGAACTAATCGAATGATACAGAGCTTCATCATACTTCAGTAAGAACCGACCATGATCAATGCAATTACCAAAATTTCAGAGACAAACTGAACATGTAAAAGCCAAGATAAGAATATTCCAGCTACTTGTTTTCTCATCTCTGAGATCTTAAGCTTTAACAAAACTCAGAAACAAATTTGCAAAACGCTAGCAAAATATGAAATAATTACTAAAGCCAGAGTCTGAAATACAATAATACCAAAGAAAGACGTAGTTTCTGCTCTAAAGAGCATTAATACCAAATACAAATCCGTTTCAACACACCAACCAAAATAAAAGAAACACACTGCGAAAAACCCAATTAGATTCACGCACAAACTCCTTTCTACCAGAAAAAGGAGCAAAACTGCGTTATCGGGTCATTCAGATTTCGAATATAGTTTTAAGTTCAGCTTGGGACCCAAAACACAAAAAACTTACTCTTCTTCAGACGAAAAACATAACGTTCTCAAGCTCTGTGTGCAGCTTGAAAATAGCTTTGTCCTCAATTGTAAGAGAAGAAAATGAAGAGGCAATCGAAGCAGCAGAGGTAGTCGCTCCCCGCGGCTGCCTAAAGTTCTTCTCACGAGAGCTTGCCTCATGGTACATCCTTCCTCTATAGGCAACCATGTCAGCATAATAAACCGGAGGAACAAGAGAGACGGGTTTGGTGCAGCGAGTGAAAGTGAAGCACATCTCGAAGATGAGCTTCTGAACCTGATCTGAAGTGAATCCAAGTTCATCCCAAAGAGTATAGTAATGAGTCGGTTTGCTTGTCCCGATCCCTCCGTGGTGACTGCAGAGGTAGAAATCATACTCATACGGGTGAATGACTTTAGTATCAACGACCGTACCTGAAGGTACATTGCCCTTATCACTTCCATCATTGCTTGTAGCGGGGAAGAAACGGGTTTGATGACGTTTCTGTGCTACGATTAACGTTATCTTTGGATTGTAACCGTTTTTCTCAAAAGTCAGCTTAACATCAAGCAACTCCACATTGAGAACCATATCGAACTGAGCATCGCTGACACCATCACGGAAGATCACAATCTTGTTAGGTCGTTTCCCGGTGGCCTGAACATGAGCTTTGACAAGCTCCAAGCAAGTATCGCCAAATCCTTGTATCTCCTCTTTACGGTGAGGCTGGGCAATGACTCTAGCTGCATAACGGTTAGCTGCGGGCCAGTTTAGAGTACCTACAACAGCAACAATAGATGGGCTCATCTTGTCCCGAGCAGCGGGATGATTGACATCGGCACCAATGAACATGACCTCATCCTCTTTTTGGAAGAAAGAGAAAGTATCCATCAGCTCGACGTTGCTTCCACCAACCTTTGCGTTTATCTTGAGGGCAAGATTTGCCCGGTACTGATCACCTCCTCTAGTGGCAGAACCGGTCAAGAAACACTGAGTCACTAGACCAAGTTTGGTTTCTGCTATCCATTTCAGAGTCTTGTAGCCATCATGCTTCTGAGACATAGCACACAGAACAAGAGTTGGACGAGCCCCACCATGCTTACGAGAAGCCTCTTCAATTACAGACCGAAGCAATTCCTCAAGAGCATTACCATTAGAAAGCGTATCCATTCTCGATGTTTTGTAAACGATAGGAGACTCCATCTGCATCCCAAGTCTCCAACAACGGTCGATGAGGTTATTCACAAAGTCATTAGGCATCTTGTTAAATCTCTCGGATACGGTGAAGTCAAGTACAGCCCAATGCTTGACTATAGATCCCTTTGTGACTCCCTTCTTCATAAGGTTCCATTGGTTGTTCTGTCTCGGGTTGGGTTCCTCACGCACAGCCTTCCCTCTCTCTGCCAACTTCAATGTTGGAGCCTTGAGTACACGACCTTCCACCGGTGTCATGTTTGTATCCACTTTCAATCCGAAGTTTCCAATGATTTCTCCACTGTCATAAACACATATACAAAAGGATAAGACTGACAAAATTTTAAAAAGAGAGAAAATAAAAGTGAAGTTCTATGTACACATACCCGCTCGGTCCATTACGAGACTTTATCATCTTATCTATATTTTTCTGCCTTTCTTGTGGATTGACTAGTGACAACTTCTTTAACCACAACGCTGAATCTTTATCTAAGTCATCCTTTGGATAAATCTGTCCCTCAACCAAGTCGCAGAACTCCATGGGCACAAAATTTTCCCGACCATTTTTCCCCAAATCCAAGCAAGGAATATCTTTGTGAACAATGTCTCTTCCATACTTTATCCTGAAATACTCAACAATGGACGTTTTTCTTGGCGGCTCATTTCCCTCTTGATCAATAAGATCGAATTTGATGTCTTTTGTGTCTTTCATACTCAGCCCTACAATGGTGAGTTTCTGCTTGTTCTTTCGATGATTCACAGTGACTTTCAAACCAGTCAATTCCTTTTCCACATCACGCCTACAATTCCTAATCTGACGCATATCAGACAAGTTAAAGTACAACTTCAGGTATTCGATGACTGACATTGCTTTGCGGAACGCCAACACGGAGTAGTCCAAGCACAATGATAAACTTTGTTCTGTGAGCTTCAGAGTGTGGCGATAACCTTTCGCAGCTGCAACCCCAAAGCCAAAGTCTTCATCTGGTGAAGTTTCACGAGTGAAAAAGTTTTTACCAACAGTCATCATACACTTTGAAGGATGCTCCTTCATAACAACATCCAATCCTTGCAATACATCACGCGGATTGAAAGACGAACTCCCGGTCATGTACTCTTTCAAGCCGCGTAGCTTCAGCTCATTCACCTGTTTGATGGTGAATGTATAGTTTCGAGCTCTCATCTCCTCAGTTTTGGGGAACTCCACCTTAAATGATCCCGTAGGCAATTTAGCAGCGCTGAAAATGTTCTTCTGACCATCATAACCTGTCATAGCACAGGGAAACTCGTCGGGATTGTCGGCGAACACCTTCTCCCTGACCATAGCTAGCTCAAATCTCGATATCTTCTTTGTAGGATTCTCTCCTTTGATTTCAACATCATAATGTCTTATGACACTTTCCGGATCGAAATTCACTCTAAAATGATTGACAAAGAGATTAACCCGCCGCACAGCCACAACACCGCCTCTATCAGGTCGCTTCATAGGTACTTTCCTATCAGAAGACGCAACTTGTACCGATGGCCTTGGATTCATAACTTCAGCAACTGTCAAATTAAATTACAATAACTTTGAGCTAAACAAAAATCACATAAACATTCATCAAACGGAAACAAAAGCTATTGATTAATTCACATAAATCTTTCTAATGTATCATAATGAAGTTCTAATCATTTATTGTAAGCTTCTATGAATTTGCCCTAATCTCAATTCCCAATTCCTTCTCTAATAATTACTTGAACAAAGACAAAAATTGCAAATATGAATAACTTGAGAGTATTGAGATAATACCACGAGCGGGTTTAGAAACCACGACGGAGGTGGACGGAGAAGCCGAATCAGAAGAAATCTGTGGCTTACGACTCCACGCGCCTCTACCTATGCCTCCTCCTGCTGGACCGGCATGACTCTCTTGAACCTGCGGCGGCTGCAGAGCCGCCTGTGGTCGAGGTTGTTGCAACTGCGTCCCACGGCCACCTTGACCAGACGGAGGTCCCCACTGACTCTGGCTTCGGAAATCCTGTTGTTCACCGCGACTTTGACCACGGTCTCCGCCTCCTCGCTCTGAGCCACGACCGCGGTCTCCGCCGCCATAACCCCGACCACGATCTCCGCCGCCGCCATAACCACGACCGCGATCTCCTCCACCTCCACCTCCATCACCACGGCCTCCGCCGCCTCTGCCACGGCCATCACCACGACCTCCTCGGTAACCACCTCTCTCCATAAGATCGGATTGGATATGAACGGGAAGATTCTGAGTGTAAAAAAGCTCGACTCTGGTACGACTAATACAGTATTTTACTTATGAGTTTGCTTCAACTTGTGTCGTGTGAGAACTAAACCAATCCGAGGTTTTTATTAGAAGAATAAAAATTGTCAGAGAAGCTATTAATTAAGTAAAAGAAAAAAGAAAAAAGAGAAGCTTAGCCCATAAGGATTAAGGAGTTCAATATAGTTCTCGAATGTTCCATGAAACCACCGTAAAAGAAAGGTAGTACAATCGTCTTTTAACTTTTTTTTTTTGTATCGAAGCCAAAATTCCTTGAGGGAATAAAAGTCTCATCTTGTACCCACGATCTTTTTTTCTGTTTCACATTCGATCATTATGAATTAACCAGTACTGGGGGTGTTAAAGCAGGGGTGTAAGAGATTCTTTAAATTGAACTTAATACTTGTAATACTGATTAGTACTTGTAAATGTGTGTATATATATATATATTTATTTCGTCTTTAAAGTTTGGTCGTAGATGCTGCAATTAATATAGTTAAGAACAATATATATATACATCAAGATTCAAAGAAAAAAAACAGATAGAAATAATGTAAATTATTTCAATATAAGCTGCATATGTCTTGTTTCAATACCCATTGAGCAAACTATAGAAAGACATATTGACAAACTTTGGATGGATGAAATATGAAAAATAGAGGAATCAATAAGAAAAAACTTGTGTGGGCCACATTGATTATGCTTACAACTTCGAATGTGTGTGCGTGGGCGGAAAATGCAAATCAATATGCCAATTGTTCCTAGAATCTGTAACTAGTCAATTGTTCCTAGAATCTGTAAGACAGTGGGGAATTAATAGCGAATTTTTTTATGAGTATAGAAACGACCAATTAACAAACTGAGCCTAGATGGACCAATAGGTTATCAGAAAAAGAAGAGAAGAAGAAGAAGTTACTGCATTTGTTTTTACTTTGGTTACAGTTGGTTTATAAGGATGACGACACTATGTCCGTCGATTTAATTGGGAAAGACTTAGGGAAGAGGGGAAAGAATTTTGAGATCGTGGGAGGGGGTAATGAGCGGTTGCTAAGAAAGTGGTAAGGATTTTTATTTTTTTATTTTTCTCTAAGAATAGTAGAATTGGGCTACGAAAGTAGAGCAAACTTATGCCACGTTTCAGAGGGAGAGCTGCAGTTTTTAGAGAAGTGACTTGTAATTTATTATATAAGGATTCGATTTGTCTATTATCATTATTTGATTAAATTATTTATATCTTTCTAGTTTAGTTACAGCTTATTATAAACCTCGGTTTTTCAAAATTAATAATTAACATGATCGCAATACGTGTTAAGTTTATTAATCAGATGTTAATCTGTTTTTTTTTAAAAAGAAACAAAAAACTAAATAAAAAATATATTAAATTATACTAACTTACATGTGTATATATAAGTTGTTAAAAAACAAAAGTTTCCTTAACCAAAAAGGAAAACTAAAACATTTTTTTTATATGTGTTATTGGTCAATTAGATTTTGACACGTACCAAAAATATTTCATTTAGCATGGATATTAGTGTTGGATTTCAAAATAACAAAATAAAAGTTATTTAGCATTAATTTAATTGGATAAAAATTGTATTTATCGTTATAATGTAGTATTTTTTTATTCGTAAGTGAAACACATAAAAAAACTTTAAAATAGTAATGAGCTTATAGGAATAAATTTTTCATTACTTGATGAGAATATTATAGTTTTATTTTATAAAATTTTAACAAATAGTATTTTTTTATAAGTGAAACACGAAAAACTTGAAAAAATAATCAGCTTATAAGAATAAATTTTTGATAACTTGATGAGAATATTAGTGTATATTTTTTTATCTTTTAATTTACAAATTTTAACTCATAAAGTAATTTAATATGAGGTAATATTATTACTTATGAGATTATGACGTATAGAAAAAAATATATTTAAAACAATGTTGGTTTTCCATTTTTTTGTGTGGATTTTTCATTTTTTGTACTAATTATTTTTTGTTAATTTTTTAAAGTACTAACTAAGATATAGATATGATATGGTATACATATTGTTTTTGATATAAACTTTTTAACTCTTATATATTAAGATGAAGTGCATAAAGTTCAAATCCGATTTATTATGATGGAATAGATAATTAAGTTATATTGCAAAACAGAATGTGTAAGGTTAAAATCCGATTTTAAAAAATTTACCTCGTAAAATCTAAAAAAAGTGTGTGGATTATCACTTAAAATTTAAATATATATATATCCTCTATATATTATTTGGGGAGTACATTTATAATTAAACATTAAAAAGTGTAGATATTTACATCATAATGCCATTACTTGAAAGAACAAAATTTAATTTTTCATTAAGGTTAATTTAATCATTAGTTATCATATCATTTAAGTAAATCATGACCATCAATTTTTTCTCAACTAATCAGGTCCATCAATTCTTTAAAACCTAAAACTTAAACCTAAGTCGACTATTCACCATTTCCTATATAAATCTATGTCGCCTGATTCTATTAACCTAGAAGAGATTTTCCACGTTCTTCACTGCAATGAACACACGCCTTTTTATCTCAAAAGTGTTCGTGTTCACACGTTCTTCATTGCAACTTCATCGTGTTGAAGGTTATGAGTTAAACTTTGAGTGATTGTGTTCATCATGTTCAAGGGGTGTGCTGGTAAATCTTATTGACTCTTTATGTTTTTTTTTTTATGTGATAAATATTAACTATCTATTTACTAATAAGTTGTATTCATTTTTTAAATTTGTTATATGTTGGTTGATCGAAGGTAATTTCTACGAAAGTAGTAAAAGACTATGAGTTAAAGTTTGAGCGCACCATCAATATGTGAGATTCTGCGTGAAGGAGATGTTATTCGTACCGTCAAGATGCACTTCATGAAGAAGTAAAAAGTGAATTTCATTTATGGGTTGTTTCATCGCACTACTAATGTCAAGAATAATCATTTATTTTGTCTACAAGTTTGTATTTGTTATAAAACATCTTGTGGACTCATTAACCGACCCCATTAGGCCCATTAGGGTTTTATCTTTCTCTTGTATCCCGAGACTCATATATATATATATTCTTTTATCTCATTAATAAGTTTGATCAGTTTACAACACATTATCAGCACGAGTTGCTCCCTAAAACCCTAAAAACACAAAACGCGGTACTGTTCATCCGGCGTTACTGTTCATCCGGCGTACTGTTCATCCGGCGTTACTGCTCATCGTCACTGTTCATCGGTGTTACTGTTCATCAAGCGTTAATGTTCAAAACCGAGGTCTTTAGCTCCCGGTTCTAGTCCGTACAACCCCTTAAGGTGAAAGATGTCGAACATTCAAAAGGTTGAATTCGAAGCACTCAATGTCTCAGGAGATAACTATCTCCAGTGGGCCCTTGACACTAAAATTTTCCTCAACTCCAAAGGCCTAGGTGAATGCATCATCGATGGTAACACCGCATCTCTCAAAGATCGGTTCCAGGCGATATTTCATATCCGCCATCACCTGGCCGAGAGTCTCAAAAATCAATATCTCACGATTGAGAATCCACTCAACCTTTGGATGGCACTGAAAAAGAGGTATGACCATCAGAAAACGGTCCTATTGCCCCAAGCCAAGTTCGAGTGGAAGAACCTACGGTTCCAAGATTTCAAATCCGTTGACGCCTACAACTCCGAGTTATTTCGGATCGTTTCAATCATGAAACTATGTGGCGATGAAGTGTCTGACAATGAGCTGCTGGAAAAGACATTGTCAACATTTCATACTCAGAATATTGTGCTTCAAGACAATACCGCGCGATGAAATACGCGACATATGAGGATTTGATCTCGCTTACTCCTAGCGAGAAAAAAATAATGAGTTGTTGATGAGAACGGTGCTCAAAGGCCCCGGGATCAGCCCCACTACCGAGGCCCATCAAATCGAAGGAGCCAAGAGAGAATCCAACTACGTCCCGCGTGATGCATCCTACGATCGTGGCCGTGGATGTGGCAATGGACGTGGGAAGCGTGGCAATGGATGTGGAAATTCGAACATAGGCAACCGACCTAACCTCGATTACGGTCGCGGTAAAGGTCGTGGAATCTCCAAACCGACCCATTCAGCCAACTCGACCAATCCATCCCCGCCACCGATGCGGGATGTCAAATCATTGGTCCAAGAACTGTCGCACTCCCAAGTTCCTTTGTGATCTCTATCGAAGCACGAGAAAACTCATCCTGAAGCTAATCGGTTAACCAAGATTATGAAGGTGACTTCAAAGATGACAAGGCTGATCACATGGATTACCGCACCGAGACCTTCTTGATTGATTTCAACATTTAGATATTTGCTTTATATCGACAATATTTATTTGAGCTTTGTTTGATTTTGATTTGTGTTCTTCAGAACTTTTTTTTATGCACACATTATTTTATGCGATGGTTTATTTAATTACTTATTTAAATCGTACCTCTTGTCTATTAAAGTTATGAACGAGCTCAAACACATCATTGTGGTGGACAGTGGATCCAGCCATACCATACTAAAAGACAAGAGATACTTCATAAATCTCATAATAAAAACCGCAAACATTAGCACAATAGCGGGTACCTCGAGCCTAATAGAAGGCCACGGCCAAGCCCATGTGTTGTTATCAAACGGCACACATCTAGAAATACTAGATGCACTATACTCACCCAGTTGAAAGAGAAATCTATTGAGCTTCAAAGATATAAGACTAAATGGTTTCCACATCGAAACCCGGGTGAAGGGAACAAAGAATCCCTGCGATTACTAAGATCTCACACGGCCATAAACAAGTCCTCGAGACAATACCCGCACTATCTACCGGCCTTTACTATGCTAAGGTCAGTATGATTGAGGCTAATGTTGCTATTAAAGCACGATTCAAAGATCACACTATTTGGCACGACCGGCTTGGTCATCCCTTTAATATGATGCGTAAATTGATTCAAAGTTCTAAAGGGCACACCCTTAAAGAAAACCGATTTTTCCCTCAAGACTCACGTGCACAGCTTGTTCACAAGGAAGTTGATCACTCGGCCTTCACCAAATAAAAGTGTCTAAAGAGACCTTGAATTTTCTGGAACGAATCCAAGGAGACATATGTGGTCCGATCCACCCACCTTGTGGGACATTTCGGTATTTCATGGTTCTAATTGATGCATCGACCCGCTGGTCGCATGTTTGTCTATTGTCTTCTCGAAACCAAGCATTTGCTAGGTTATTGGCCCAAATCATCGATTGCGAGCCCGGTTCCAGATTTCCCACTTAAGACTATACGTCTTGATAATCTTTGGTGAATTCACTTCCCAAGCGTTTAATGAGTATTGTATGGCCATGGGGGTAAGGGTTGAACATCCCATGGCACATGTCCATACACAGAATGGATTGGCTGAATCATTCATTAAACGAATTCAATGGACTGCTTCGACCATTACTCATGAGGTCGCAGCTCCTGCCTCGGCTTGGGGACATGCGGTCTTACATGTGCCGAACTAATACGCATTCGGCCATCTAGTGATCATAGATATTCACCATCCCAATTCTTAACGGGTCATGAGCCGACATCTCCCATATTAAGACATTTGGGTGTTCCGCCTATGTACCCATTGCACCACCTGAGAACTAAAATGGGACCTCGAGGAGGATGGGAATATATGTTGGTTTTGATTCTCCCACCATTATCAAATATCTTGAACCGACCACGGAGACCTATTTAAGGTCGATATGCGGATTGCCATTTGATGAATCGGTATATCTTGTCTTAGGTGGAGAGACACAAGCCGGTAAAGGAAATTTCATGGAATCAAACATCCTTACAATGGCAAGATCCTCGGACTCTAATGTGATTCAGAGGTCCAAAAGATTATACACTTACAAAAGCTAGCTAATCAATTGCCAGATTCCTTTCCGACCCGAACAGAGTAACCAAATCGTACATACTACCAGTAATGCACTAGTACGAATTTGGTCAGATGTCCAAAAAGGACAGACTCAAGTTGCTTCTGAGTCCGCATCACGTAATAAACGTGGCAGACCATTAGGTTCCAAAGATAAGAATCCCAGGAAACCAAAGAGAGGTGCAACGGTTGAAACCGGGATTTACGAAATAATGAGACATAGCCACGGTGAGATTCACTCTAGTGAACCGATACAAGAGGTTTGGGACGCCAAATCTCAAGGTTAGAAGGGATCAATAATAATGAAATCTCTATCAATTATAGCATGTGGGAACTCAATGGAACGAGAAAGATGTCGACATAGATGCAATCTTTGCATACAAGGTAGCACTTGAGGTTGTGCACACGCAAGAGGATCTAACCCACGTCTATAATTGAGTGCACTCGTAGATCGGGCGGCTAAAATGGAAAGAAGTCATAAACGTGGAGTTAAACAATCTAAAGAAAAGGAATGTGTTTGGTCCGATCATAAGGACACCATTCGATACTAAACCAAATGGGCCACAAATGGGTCTTTGTGCGTAAAAGAAACAAACTCGGTGAAGTCGTTAGATACAAGGCACGGCTTGTAGAAGACAAGGATTTTCACAGAGACCCGAAATCGATTATGAAGAGACTTATTCTCCCGTGGTGGATGCAACTACTTTTCGATTCCTCATAAGCCTGGCCATAAAAGAAAATTTAGATTTGCGGTTAATGGATGTTGTAGAATCCGCTATCTCTATGGACCACTGGACAATGAAATCTATATGAGATTACCGGATGGCATCGAGCTTAAAGATAAGCATGCATCTCGAGATCAGGCCTTTGCATTAGGTGAACAAATCCTTATATGGACTGAAACAAAGCGGACGTATGTGGTATAACCGGTTAAGTGAATATCTCATCGAGAAGGCTACAAAAACGATCCGATCGGTCCATGCATCTTTATCAAGAAATACGAAAACAAAGGATTTGTGATCATAGCAGATATACGTGGATGATTTAAACATCCTCGGAACATCCGAGTGAAATCGTCCAAACAGTAGAATGCTTAAAAGCAGAATTTGAAATGAAAGACCTGGCAAAACTAAATTGTTTGGGGCTACAACTTGAATACATCAAAGATGGAATCCTTGTGCATCAATCAAGATACATTGAAAAGGTACTCAAGAGATTCAATATGGACCAGGCCCACCCATTGACCGGCCCAATGGTTGTGAGGAGCCTCGGATTGGACGGTGATCCATTCGGTCCAAAGAAGGACGATGAAGAAGTTCTCGATCCTGAAATGCCATACCTCGGTGCCATAGGAGCATTAATGTACTTGGCTAGTCCACACTGCAGCAGACATCTGTTTTGCCGTGTGAGTCTCCTAGCTCGCTTTAGCTCATGTCCAACTAAAAGGCACTGGAACGGTATTAAACACATCCTAAGGTACCTACAAGGGACTAAAGACTTAGATTGTTTTACACTAACCAACACAAGGATGGGCTAGTTGGTTTTCACGATGCGGGATATCATCGGATCCGCCGCCAGTCTCGACTGGTTATGTTTTCACGCATGGAAGAACAAACTATCTCATGGAGATCTATGAAGCGACAATCGTTGCCACCTCATCTAACCATGCGGAAATCTTGGCCATTCACGAAGCTAGTAGAGAGTGTGTGCAGTTGCGGTCCATGACTCAAGACATCCGATCAAATTGTGGTATGAACGAAGATAAGGAGCCAACGGTTATGTTTGAAGACAACGCGGCTTGCATTG
Source organism: Boechera divaricarpa (assembly GCA_026770425.1). Classification (NCBI taxonomy): domain Eukaryota; kingdom Viridiplantae; phylum Streptophyta; class Magnoliopsida; order Brassicales; family Brassicaceae; genus Boechera; species Boechera divaricarpa. The sequence goes on along the minus strand of CM049182.1, from coordinate 8,918,748 downwards.
CTCAGCTCGGACGGTTATATCAAGGGGATCGGACGAAGCATATTCTCGCCTAAATTCTTCTTCACTCATGAATTACAGAAGGATGGTCAGGTCAAAGTTCAGCAGGTCCGATCAAGTGAGAATTCAGCCGACCTATTCACCAAATCATTGCCGACTTCAACACTCCGGAAGCTCATTTATCAGATTGGGATGCGTAGACTTAAGAATCTACAGTGATGCTCAAATCAGGGGGAGTAATGCGTGTTGTATTCTTTTTCCTTCACCATGGTTTTTTTCCCACTGGGTTTTCCTGGTAAGGTTTTAATGAGGCAACATTCCCCAGCGCATTATAGAGATCCCGGTTGAGTATCAGGCACGGTTATTTCGTCCAAGGGGGAGTGTTATAAAACATCTTGTGGACTCATTAACCGGCCCCATTAGGCCCATTAGGGTTTTATCTTTCCCTTGTATCCCGAGACTCATATATATATATTCCCTTATCTCATTAATAAGTTTGATCAGTTTACAACAGTATTTTTTTTATCAGAAAATTATGCAAAAATTATAGGAGTAGGTTGTTCGTGTTGATGATCAGAATAAGAAAAAGAGATATATCGTTGATATGATCAAGAAGAACCTCAGATCGTCCGGTTTAGATCTCAAACTGGTTCCATCAAATATCATTGTCTGTCCAAATTGTTATATTTGGACTGTTAGTTGTGAAATGGTAGTTTGTAAATTGCATAAATATTTTATACAAAGGGTGTAATCATAATCAAGCGCATGCATTAGATCCCAAAATATTTTAATAATAAAGCTTCATTCAAGACAACATTTTAACATAAATGATCCAAAGTTCAGCCCAACTTTGATTATGATTACGTGCTATTAGTATTTCAAGAATAATCAGTTTGTATTTTTTTTAGTGCTATTGCACCGTTCAAATATATCCTTTCGATGTAAACAATTTCCGTAAATATAATATAAAATCAAATATAATTTATAATGTAAACAATTTCGAAAATAAATCAAATATATCCTTAACTAATTTCGACTAAACGAGATAGATTATATAACTAACATAATTTTGGGTTAATATTTTATTATTTGGACGAAATCTCCTCTATATCTCTTGACAAATAACTAATTATTTCCAAATTTAACTTCAAATTTACATGCTTATCCTAATCATAAGAGATAATAAGATTAGAATATACTGAAATCATAATAAAATTATATTTTGAATCGATTAGAAAATTAACCTTACAAATTATTGATAATTATATAACATTGTCATTGTTGCAAAGAACAAATTTTAATCTCTTATCAAGCGTATCATAATCATTAAAATAAAAGATTTGTTTTTGGAATATAAAAAATCCGATTATTGCTCAATTGGCTAAAAAATCGGGACTATAATTTTTTAAAATTAATATTATCGAAACTCAATTTGTTATAAATTTAGAACTATAATCTGATTTTATTTTTAATAAAATCCGATTTTTATTCAATTCTAGAGTTTATCCACGTTCTATCGCATATATTTTTTAAAAAGTTGCAATAAAATCGGGACTACAATTTTTTAAATTAATATTATCAACACTCAATTTGATATAAAATCAGAACTATAATCCGATTTTATTTTTTATAAAATCCTATTTTTATTCAATTCTAGAGTTTATCCACATTCTATCACGATTTATGGATTATCATAGTCATTAAAATAAAAGATTTGTTTTTGGAATATAAAAAAACCGATTATTGCTCAATTTGCTATAAAATCGGGACTATAATTTTTTTACCCATAACGATTTAAAGATCAATCATTAAATACAAATTCCAAAAAAATCGGGCCAGTTATCTCCTATTCCATAAATAAGAATGTTATTATTCCCGAATAATATCCCTATAACGATTTAAAGATCAATCATTAAATACAAGTGCAAAAAAATCGGACCTAACTCTAGATTTTAAATCCTATATATATACACATTTTTTTCTAATCTCACCTCATCAAAAAAAAAAAATTGACCACTTCATATCGAAACTCAAAAACAAAAAAATGTCCATCTCAGTCATACACTTCTTCAAAGATTTAAAACCATTTAAATCTTCTTGGTGTATTAAAATTAAAATACTCCATTTTTTTATGCACTATGCTAAAGAAACAGGACCATCCTTGGAAATTGTTTTATCAGATGATTCTGTAAGTTTTACTAGCGTTTTAAAATATTTAATATTTTGACTGTCAAAATATTGTTGCATTCAACTAAGGTTTCACATTTAAGGAAAAGCTAATCATAAATTAAAAGACCATGTCATGGTAAAGAGTTCACCATTTTTTTTTTTACAGGAAGACAAATCACACAAATAACTGTCTCCTATCTTATGTTACACGAAATGAAAATTTTCAATAAGGATTCAACAGCTTCTACTCTATTCGTCATCAGCTAATGAGCATCAGTCTCCCAAAACACAAAATTGGTAGGATTCAAATGAGAGATATAAGAAGAGAGATCAAATCTTAAAGATTGTTATTACTGAGTGCACTAACAAATTGGTAAATGGAGGTATAGGAGAAACTAGAAATATGCAACTTTATGGAGAGAGAAAGAATATCAAAGATAGAATCTCAAAGATTGTTTGTAAATCCAACCGATTTCAAACAAATTTCCACAAAAGGTTTAACTTAATCGCAACAAACATAACACCTAATAAATCAATAAGGTTTAACTTAATATGATATGAGACACAATTTGAACACAAGACTTAAATCACATCAAAACACTGATCATAATTAGATAAAACAACTTAAGCTTTCATGTTACAATGAAAAAGTAACAGCACACAGAACAATTTGTCTTCATTCTCTCAATATATAAGAGTAACATTCGATATGAGGATTAGGATGGCTCAACAAAATGATCAATACATATTGCAATCCACAAAGAATATGACATTACATATACTAACTGGTTCAGCTAAGTTAATTACCCATGATTACTATGATACAGAACTACAATCATCAAACATGGCATGCTCAGAACAACAAGGAAAAGAGATTTAAAAAAGCTTACTTGCAACAGATCATCTTGGGTTGATTATACTTAAAGGAGAGGAAATTATAGCACAGACATCAGTCTCCCAAAACACAAAATTAGTGGATTCAAATACGAGATATACGGAGAGAGATAGAATCTCAAAGATTGTTTATTACCATAATCCAACAAAACAAAGCTAGCTAAACCATCGGATTAGGATCAACAAAAGTTGAAGAATTGTCAATAGAGGTACCTAAAAATGGCCACATCGAACGCATCGAACGCCGTCTTTGCTTCCTTCTTATTCTCTGTTCCTTCTCCGATGGCGGCTGATTTCCGGCTTCAGATCCTGGGAATGACATCCCTCGCATCATCGCTTCCATCACATGCATCTCACTGTCCTCTTAGCACACTCAATCTAGCAAATAATCGAGATTCAAGAAAAAAGCTTCAAATCGAGTAACTTAAAATAGAAAGGAGAGGAAACTGAGCTAACCATAGCTAAATTGAACCGATTTCAATCAAATTTCCTGGTGAAATGAGGAAGAAGATAGTTTTTTTGGCAACCTGGTCGGCGATTATCGATGGAGCGAGGTACGGCTGTGACTCTTTTTCTTTCTTTTTTCTCCACTATTTTTTTTTGTCTGCGTTATGTGTAAGCTATCCAAAATACAACATTTTTCCTTTTGTTTATTTGTTCTCATCGTTGTACATTAATTCTTACCATGTTTATAAATTAGTTATTACAAATAATTTTCCATAATTAATTATTGTATATATTTCATTTTTTTTAATTTGTTCTTACCATTGTACATTTATTCTTACCAAGTTATAAATGACATAGTACAAACAATTTTCCATAATTAATTATTGTATACAAGTTTATTTATTTTAAATTACTAAATTGACCAAAATGAAGGTAAACAATAATTAATTAGCCAAATGTATATTGTTGGATTAAATATCAACTAAATGGGTCTAATATGGATATAAAAACAATAAAATGATATATTAATCATTGACATAAAAAAATTCTATATATTGATCGATATCTTATTATTTAATATATTTTTAACATAATATAACTAAAATAAATATGTAATATAAATAAAACAGTAATTTATATTTTTACTCCTACAAAAAAAATGATTTACTTTTTAAATATCAATTTATTATTTCCGTATATAATAACTTTAAACCATGCATACGCACGGGTTAGAATCTAGTATATATATATATATTAACATCAATTATAACTAAAATAAGTTTGGTAATCCACTTAGAATTCAAATATTATCAATAGAATTTTATATTTACTTTTTTATATCCGCGTAGTTCTTATCTTATCTAGTTTATTTATATGGTTGAGTTGTTAAGAATGTTAATGTAATCATAGTTGACTTTTTTCTTAAGTAAAATTTGCTGCGTACTGTGACAAAAATAGTTTTGTAAGAGAGTTTGCCTCAAGATTATCTGTTCTAAGAATGAAAATACAAGAAAAACTAGTAAAGGATAGAATGATGATTCTGATATCAGCTAGGATGCCATGAATCTCTGCCAAGAACATTGTCGTGTTGATCGCCTGTACCAAGTTACGACAGTCGGATTCAATGCGCAGTTGTAGTTGATCATAATTGTTTTCTAGATCATTAGAGTAGCTCGTGAAACTAATGTTATTGTCTGATTAAATAATTGACTTAGCACTTGGGCCTATTGTTTGATTAAAGAATAGATTAGCACTTGGGCCGAAGGTTAAAACATCCCTAGCCGTGTGTGTGGATAATTTATTATCATGAAAAGCTTTATGTCTACTTAGTTTTTTTTTTTTTATCAAATACTTTTTTCACATCCCCTATCTATTAATTGATAATCATTTTAACAAAATAATCTTATGTTTACATAGAATATTACATCAGTGTCATACTTATGTGTTGTCGCTAGAGTGATTCTCAAGAAATATAGTATATAGGACATTAATTACTAGATTAATTACATAATATACCATTAGATCAATCATATATAAACTAACTTTATTTTAAAGATTATAATCTTACCTAAATTAGCTTTATTTATTTATAAAAAATCGAATAAGTAAATATTCCATAAAATTATAGCTGATTTATTGTTTCCTAAATTTGATTAAATCGAGTAAGTAAATATTCCATAAAATTATATCTGATTTTATTGTTTCTTAAATTTGGTTTCTAAAATTTTATTTTAAATATATATATATTTTAACTAAATAATTAATTATTAACATAAATATGTAAAAACCTTAATTTTAAATTTTAATTATTTATACAATAATATACAATTAAAATATTTAGAAATGTTTATTTAATTTATTACTTTAAAAAATATATATTATAAATATCTTATTCTGCGTATAACACAATATATTTGTAGATTATAATTTTCGTTTTAATTAATTATTTTATTTTAAATTTTTTGAAAAATAGTTAAAAATAGTTTTTTTACCTTTTTCTAGATTATAATTTTTATTTTTATTAATTAATTTAATTTAAATTTTTTGAAAATTAGTTAAAAATTTTCAATATCGTCGGGTACGAAAGATTGATTTTATATTTTTGATTACAAAATATTTACGCGGATATTACAAAGATTCGATATTATTATAATTTTCGTAAAGTTTTGGAAGAATTACAATTTTCTAATATACTGATTTTATAAATTTCAGATATTTTTCTATAATTGAAATTTATCAGTGCTATAGGAGAGAATATATCCTAGTTATTTATTATTTGTTTAACAAACTTGTATTAAGCATGTACTGCGTACGGATTAGCAAAAAATATATAGTTTGAATGATTTATATATAGTTAACTTTTGTGAACTGATGCACAATACCAACTTGTGATTTAGCATTATCGAGTCATAATCAATATTTTTAAGTTTTTGAAAATTTGTAGCTATTATAAGAAAAATGTATAAGGTGAATATCATATTTAAATTTTTTTAGTTTTGGTCAAAGTTAAATTAAAAACTAATAATAAAGTAACAAAATTTAGTTTTTAAGATTAAATATTTGTTAATTCTAAATGCACGCACTTGTCTAAAAGAGTACTCATCTAAAATTTTATAGAACTATCACAATTTTATCTCTCAATCAAAAATAAAGATGGAGAATCATCTTCATAATTGTCGTCTTGTTGGTTGATGGTGCCTTTTCAAACAACGCAAAGTTATATCGCATTTTTTTATTTCCAAGTTTGCTAGTTGTGATGTATTTTTATTTTGAACTCATAGCTTATTACTCATCTTCTAGATAGTCATAAGAACGATCGACAATATCTCATCTTATCACCCAATAATTCCATTGACTTTTAACGACTCCTCCGGCATATTGGATATTGAGATATGATAGTTTACATTTATTCTTCATTTAAATTTTTTTGACTCCAATATATGTACGGCACGTGTTAGTGTAATGTACGTTTCTAAAGCTAGCTAGTATTAAATTTTTTGTGCAAAGCCACTTGACCAATTATATACCGATTCAACTAAAAATTTTCAAACTTCAGAGCGATTCATATACCCATCATAACATATTTCGAATATATATTTTTTCTTCGTTGCAATTTTCCCGATGAATTCATATAGCTTTAACAGCGAATCAGATGGTTTGGATTATTGATCGTTTTATAAATACGGTGGTTGCACAGTTTCGAATTCAACAGGACTAATAACTTTAATTAAAACAATGTCGTACTCTGAGTGACGTTTATTAACCATAGCTGAAAGTAAAAGTCAGCGAAGTACATTCGTACGAATCGTAAGTCAACGAATCATATTTAACCATTGGCTTCTGATCCCGAAGGTCTATTCATCACATTACTATAATTATTTTATATTGTTGTTCTATTCCAAATAAAATTTCAAAATCTGTGAAAGAATCAGGTTTTCACCGAATAATTTTCTTTTTTTAGATACACAAACTCACAAGTCTGTCATTAGTCGTACGAGTCTTAAGTGCATGGTCTCTCATCAAGCTAAGCTGAAAACCTCTAATTGATCCTTCAAGAATTGGAATCAAATATTACTTTTCAAAATATAGGGGATTTTAGAGATTTATTTTTATTTCAAAATATAAGATTTTATCAACTTTCGATACATAATAAATGTTGTGAATATAATAATCTCTCTCAAACTTGATGGATAGAGAGATAATTTTAACTAAAAATTGAAGTGACTATTAGTATTCTTGTAATAAATTATGTTTTTATAATAAAAAATTATAAAAAGAAATTTTTAATATGCGTGTTTTTTTTTAAAATCCCTTATATTTTGAAACACAGAGAGTAAAACTCTGTTTCTCCGGATTGAATTTTCAATTCTTTTGAAGTTATAAATTGCCGACAAAAAAAAAACGTGATCAATTTTTTTATAGCTTAGTTACTTCAATGTCTTTGTAAGACAATCACATAAATGTTCATTTGTTGAAACATTCCTCATCCACATGGTTTAACAACTTAAAAAAGTTAGTAGTCAACTTAGGGTTTATAATTTTTTGTCAAAAAATACTACAATTGTTTTTCATTATTGTATTAGGTCATGTACTTAAAAACGTACAACGTACATATGGACTCTGGACTGTGGCTTATCCTTATGTACATTAACTAGTACAATAATATAAAAAAACGCATATAACATCATGCCATTCTTCATTTAAAAAATGTTTAAAGCGACATAGTTAAATATCCAAAAACTATATAGATTAATATGGTAAGTTAAAAATTATTAAAAGTTTATATCATCAACTTAAAACTATATAAACGTATCAATACTATTATGAAAATATAATTTTGCTGAATGTTGACTGATTCAAAATAATTTTTAGAGTTATTATGTAATATCGGTTTTAGAAACAAATCAAAATCCACAAATTTTGTTGGCTAAACATATTGTACCATTCAAATATTTTATAAATTGTGTAATTAAATTTGAAATATTATCAGTTCATTCATATGTATTTCTAAATTGGGTGACTAATTAGTATATTCAAATTTGCAGTGTTGTTTTATTAATATGCGATATTTTTATATATCTTTTTACAAATTCATATAGATTAAATGTGTAGTTTTCAAAATTTGAAACTTAAACCAGAAGATATTAAGAGCTAAGCCAGAAGATGTTACCTATTAATTAGTTTAGGTCATAAATCAATGTCTGTGAGGAAGATTTCTTTCGCATATACATCAGATATAAATTCAAATAATCAAAGTCAGTCCTCACATTTATGGGGATTTATATGAAATAAAAGAGTCATATTTTTCAATGATAGGTAAAGTTTTTCAACATGTAATAATAAACATATATTAATATAGTTTTGAACAAGTCATGTCGAGAAAATTAACTTATACCACCATATATACAATAACATCAAACTTTCCTGATTACTTTTAGTTTATTACTTCCGTATACAACGCGATATAACACCTAGTTACAGTTCACGTTATTTAATCCTAAACATTTGATGGCTATATATATATATATATTATATATATATGAAATTGTATTGTCTTCTTTCTCTCTCTATATATTTTTTATTTAACTAAGAACTACCGTCATAATTTATTTAATTTTGCAAGTGAGAACCTATTCAAATAATTTTGTATATATGCGTATGTCGAGAACATGCCTTGCCCCTTGCCTAGAATTAATTGGTTTAGAGTTGTTGTGTATTTCAATATTTTCTAAAGAAAACATATTGACATTGACTAATTAGTAATGTCGACACTTACTTTGATTGAGATCAAGGCTTGTGTTCTCTTATAAGAAGATTAAGACAAAGTATACTTTGTATCAAACTCAAAAAACTCCACAACAAACAATGAGAAAGATGACTAAATCTCCTGTCAATTTCTATGCCGCCATCGCTATCTTTTTCCTCCTCTCCATCTCCCATTTCCCCGGAACTCTCTCTCAATCTGACATAGTTTGCAAATCCCAATCCAATAACACATGTACCGACAAAAACAAAGCATTAGATCTAAAGCTTATATCAATCTTCTCAATCCTCATCACCAGTCTAATCGGTGTTTGCCTCCCGTTCTTTGCCCGATCAGTTCCCGCTTTCCAACCCGAGAAATCTCACTTCCTCATCGTCAAATCTTTCGCCTCCGGAATCATCCTCTCCACTGGTTTCATGCACGTCTTGCCTGATTCTTTCTACATGCTTTCATCTCCTTGTCTTAACGATAACCCTTGGCACAAGTTTCCTTTCACCGGATTTGTTGCCATGATCTCCGCCGTGTTCACACTCATGGTTGACTCTATTACCACCAGCGTCTTCACCAAGTCAGGAAGCAGAGATCTACGTGCTGACGTGGCACCTGCTGAGACTCCTGACCAAGAGATGGGACACGTGACGTCTCATCATGGCCATGGTCTTCATCATAATCTTCATGAGGAGAATGATAAGGAGCTTGGTTCTTATTTACAGCTTCTGCGGTATCGTGTGATTGCAATCGTTAGTAATATATATACTCCTTCACTCTCGGTTATTTTTATTATTATATATATATATATAATACTCTTAACTTGATTTTAATTAAAAAAATTCTAACACTAGGGAAAAACTTGTGTTAAAAGTGAAAATGTTATAACTTTGTTCGTTTATAGGAAAAATTAGTCAACGATGATATTTCTACATGTGAATGAAATTGATTATCACATACGAAGGCTTTAATTTGTAATTTTTCTAAGGTTTACTGGTAACTCAAATTTTACTAATTGTTGATTGAAAAGTGTAATTTTTTTTTTTTTACCCCTATTTCATGTTAGTTAGAAGAAGAAAGAAGAGAAATATATATAAAAAGACATTTCTTTACCAAAAAAAAGAACATGTTAAATTGAGTAATACATTTATTCATTTCAATTTATTCCACTAATTATAATTCATCTTATTTTTTTAAGTGACAACCATTTACACTAATTATGATTTAATAAGCGAGCGACTGAAATGAAAAAAAATGGAACAGGTATTGGAGCTAGGAATAGTGGTGCACTCGATAGTGATAGGACTATCAGTAGGAGCCACTAACAATACTTGCACCATCAAAGGTCTCGTCGCTGCTCTTTGCTTCCACCAAATGTTCGAAGGCATGGGTCTCGGCGGATGTATTCTCCAGGTGAATTCCTCCTTTCCAAATTTATTAGTTGGTCTTTTTTACTCCCATCCATTCTGGTTTGATTTCTTCAAAAATGGTTTTGGTTTTGAATGAACTGATACGGAAATCTGAGAACTTGATAGTACATGTAGGCGGAGTACGGGTGGGTTAAAAAGGCGGTGATGGCTTTCTTTTTTGCGGTGACGACGCCTTTTGGAGTGGCTCTAGGGATGGCATTATCTAAAACATACAAAGAGAATAGCCCTGATTCGCTTATAACAGTTGGGTTGCTCAACGCGTCCTCGGCTGGACTACTCATCTACATGGCTTTAGTCGACCTTCTAGCTGTCGATTTTATGGGTAAAAAAATGCAGAAAAGCATCAAGCTTCAATTAAAGTCATATGCCGCTGTTTTGCTTGGTGCTGGTGGCATGTCCGTCATGGCCAAGTGGGCTTGATGATGTATAAGTTAAGATCAGTGGAGCTTACAAATAGATATATTGACTTTTTCTTTCTCTTGCACATCAATAATAGGCGCATGTATAATAGCTAATAAGTGTAGATGAAACTATCTTATCTAAGTTATGCGGATGCAGAGTTGAATTTGGATAGTAACATAACAATGATACTAATGTAATCCACCAGATTACATGCATGTTAAAAATTAACTAAGCAGAATGCTATTTTCACGAGTTTTTAGTAAATTTCGGACGTTTAATTTGATATTTATTGAATGCCACAGTTATAAACAAAATCAAAACGTAAAATGAATCCAGGATGTTAAAAAAGTGAACTTTATGTAAATTACCAATATTTTTAATCAATCTCTAGACGGTATTTAATCGTTCATTAAAATCTAGCATCTAGATCCTAATCGTTAATAGATTATATTTTACTTATTTTCCTTGTAATTTTAAACCACTATTTCTAACTGGAACCCAGGATATTAAATATTAAATATTTAAATATATAACCAAAATCAATCATATATACAAAACGTAAATTATCAACATACGTATACTAATTTAAAGGGTTGCCTGCCTAAAATCCTCTTATAATATCAACTCACACTCGTTTCCCCCAAACTTTTTTTCTCTGCTTATTTACATTCGTACTTTCATAGTTATACCTAATTCCACCTAATTTGAAATTATGCAAAATTGAGTTTAGATTCACTAAATTGAGGTTAATTTGTACAGTCTGCGGTTCTAAATCGCGTTTTATTGACCCGATTTTGGTTTTAGTTAGTCAATCCAATCTTCTTATTACTCTTAACCGAACATCACAAACAAATTCCCAAATTAGATTTAGGGTTTCGTTGAGCAAAATCGAGAGATAGAGAGTTCTAATCAGCGATCTGGGATAGGGATTTCTGAAATCCATTGTTAGGGATCCTCATCAAAGCCGAATTACACAGCAAATCCAGATCCGAGCAGAAGAACATGTCTTCCTCAGGTTCGTCGCGGTCAACAACGAGAAGAGTTGTAGAGGGTGTTCCTCGCCGATGTTGGTGGGGGAAGAAGATCACCACATATGTTTCGAAAACAGAAGAGAACCCATTTACGAGATTCTACAGATGCGAGATAGCAATGCAAGTACATATATGGTTTGAATTTTGCTTTTTCGGTTTTGAAAGTGTTGTTTTGTGTAATGTTTGGTTTGAAAGTGTAGTTTTGTGCAATTGTTGATAGAAAAAATCAGAAGATCATTTGTTTAAATGGGTAGATGAAGCTATGCTTGAGGAGATTAAGAAGGTGGATGCAAAACATAATAGACTCGTTGAAGATGTGAAGGAATTGAAGAAGAGTATGAACGATAGTTTTTTGGCCACAAATGCTATGCTGAGGACGATGGAGGAAGAGATGAAAGCAAAGATAGAGGAGAAAGTGAAGTATGAGGAAGTTGTGAAAGTAGGGTTGGGTGTGTTTGTGGTTGGAGCAATGACATTGTTGTTTAAGAAGCTTGTTAGTTAGTAGTATTGTATCGGTTGTGTGTTTGTAGGTGGTGACTTTGTGTTGTTGATTTGTTTGATGAATGGTGACTTTGTCTTATTGATTTATTTAATGAATGGTGACTAAATGATAACTTACTAACTTCTAAAAACCAACAAAACGTAAGAGATTTGTTTAATGAACCGTAAGAGATCACTTACTAACATCTAAAAACCAACAAAGTGTTTGCAAAATATCCAAAGAAAATCGACTAAATGATCACAAAAACCACCACCAAATGATCATAACAACAAAAAACGACAATGATCATAATAAGCCTTCATAACAAGTCCTCAAAAACCCATACAACACTCACTAAATCATCTAAATCATGGAATGACTTGATTTTGGCTGAATTAATTGGGTCGTCTGGCTTGCTTGTGTGATGACAACCTGAAAATCAAACCAAAACAGCATATGCTAAGAAAACCTTACAAAATCAAACCAAATCAAACCATACAAACCCCCTCAACATGTGATTGCGTTCTTTTCAGCTTCTTCTTTGGATTATTGTGGCCTTCCTCAGAATGTGCATTTATTTTTTTCAGCTTCTTCTTTGGATTAGTCTTACATGTTGCTGCATTGTGGCCTTCCTCCCCACATTTTCCACAATGTATGATCCGACCCTTTCTGCCTAGCTTCTCTACATGAGTCTTCTTCTTCTTTGGTGACTCATGCTTACCTTTCTTCCTCAGAAACTTTTTCTTCTTCTTTCTACCTGGTAGAGTAGGCTCAGGTGCAGCTTTCACTAAAGAACTCCAGACTTCATCCAAAAGCGTGGGCATCTAACTGGCTGGATATTGCTCCCATAGTTGTATCGCCACATAGATGTTGAGAAGTACTCAGACACATATTCTTCTATATCCAAGCCTATATCAATCATTGCTCCATATGCATGTTCACAAGGAATCCCTGATATATGCCATTTTGCACAAGAACAAGTCTTCCTAATTGTGTTGACATTGTAAGAGTTCCCATAGACCCTTGCCTCATAGATGCTGTGTGTGCAACAAATAGTTTCATGCCTCATAGACCCTTGCCTCATAGATGTCAGCGTGTTCCTTTTCGTCTGCAAGTATCCTCACAACATATTTTGAGCATCGTGACTCATGCCTACTACTTTTCCCTTGTCTTTTGGTAATACGCATCATTGTTTATCTTCTAATGGTCTCCAATATTGGAACCATTGCCTTGCCTCTTGCTTTGGTGATTGTTGAGTTGAATGACTCAGTAGAATTGTTATCCACATCAGCACAACAACTTCCTAGTTTGTAGAAGCCAAACACGAAGATTTCGGATCCTCTTTCAACACATCCTCATAGAAAGACATGTTGTACCATCTCACTTGTTGTATATTCTCTTCATACTCGGTGGGGAGTGCAACTCCAAGCCAAGTTCCAGATCAATGGCTTAAGCATATCTTTATTAGAATGCCTTTTCTTTAGATTCTCTATAATATGCTTAACACATATCCTGTGTTCTACCTTAGGCAATTCCTTTTTGACAGCCGCTATAAGTCCCTGCAAATAGTCAAGTTAAATGTTATCCACAAACTTACTTAATGCATAAAAGCTTACCAAATGAAAAAAAACTTACTTTGCTTATGTCAGAACTAATTACAAATCCACAGCCATCTCGAAGATCCAAATCAGCCTTGATATTTTTGATGAACCACAACCAATTATCTATGTTCTCATAATGTACCACAGTCCAAGCAACCAGATAAATCTGATTGTTTGCATCATGTCCAACAACTGTCAATAAGACTCCCTTCACAGCAGACTTCAGAAAGGTCCCATCAACCCCTACAATCGGTCTACAAGACTCTTTCCAACTATCACACATGTTTGCAAAACACACATAAAACCTCGTAAACACATCTTCACCTTTTGCATTAGGGGAGGTCTCCACCATAACACACGTTCCTGGGTTGGTAGATAATATCTCTTTTACATAGCCTCGAAGATGTCGAAACTGATATGAGTACTCTTTCTCAAGCCATTTTAGTGCTAACAGCCGACCTTTTTGGCATTGATTTCTTGTTGCAATTAGTTTCCAAGTATCCTTCGCCGCATTTTGAATATCTTCAGGCATAAAATTTCCATCTACCCTTAGCTTGTCCAAGAATAGTTTGGCTATTACAAGACCCTTAAGGAGCTTGCATTTTCCATTTGGTGTGCAAGTATGCATTGGAACCCTAGTCTTCACTACCCACTTCTGCTTATGCTTCTCATATGAGCAGTAAACACGCCATTTGCAACCACCAATGCCGCAACAATACGATAACTTCGTCTTATCCCATCTGTCTTGCTTGATGTTATTTGTTGTGCTCAATGCATACCTTAACACAACTTCCTTGAACTCATAACCACTGTAGAATACACTCCCCAAAGCTAAGGCGTCATCTTTATCTTCTCTGTTCTTCTGCGGATAGTATTCTTCATATTTTTCATCATCCGAGCTTTTGGGTATAGTATTCCTCCAAACCGGTTCCTCATCAACAAAATTCTCAATGCGTTAGTCAATCTCATACTCATATCTATCCACTACCTCCTCATCTCTTCCTCATCAACGAAATTCTCAAATCCATCGTTACCTGTGGGATTATCTCCTTTGTTACCTTCCGGCTTATACGGCGAGCAGTAGCACTCTCCAACAACAACGATATAATACTCTTCCGCATACTTCTTCTGCAACACTCAATCTCACTATCAATTTCGAAACTCAATCTCACTCTCGATGCCCTACAGAAACTCCCAGATCCCGTAAGCTCACTCTCGATCCCTAACAGAAGCTCCCAGATCCCCTAATCGATCTATCGATCTCTAACTCTAGGATCCCATATCCCGTAATTGATGGTTTCGCTCAGCCAAACCCTATCCCAGATCGCCGATTAGAACTTTCTCTCTCTCTTGATTTTGCTCAACGAAACCCTAAATCTAATTTGGGAATTTTGTTTGTGATGTTCGGTTAAAAGTAATAAGAAGATTGGGTTGACTAATTAAAACCGAAATCGGATTAATAAAACGCGATTTAGAACCACGGACCGTATAAATTAACCTCAATTTAGTGAATCTAAATTCAATTTTGCATAATTTCAAAATTGGGTGGAATTGGGCATAACTATAAAAGTACGGGTATAAATAGGCAGAGAAAAAAAATTTGGAGGGAACCAGTGTAGTTTGATATTATAGAAAGGTTTTAGGCAAGCAACCCTAATTTAAATGGTACTGGTCAAATGTCAATGCAACTGATACAACATATCGTAAGCGTTAGAAATATTAAAATCAAATAGACGTGAACCGATGTGGACGAATATCCTTACTTGTTTTCATATTTTCTATTTTTAAGTATTTTAATGAAAATAATAAAAATTATTGGACACATATATCCAAGCTCTAGAATCCGTTTCTGTAATAGTTCATTACGGTAACAATCATGATGTAAAGGAGATACAATTTTGCCGACAAAAAAATAAAAAGGAGATATAATTCAAGTAAAATATTAGATATGAGTTATAGCTGAAGAGATAAAGTGTGTTATATATAGATAAAATCTAATATTAAAGTATATTATATATATATATATTCTTTTGAATTCTCAACATTATTAATTCAAGTATATTTTTATACAAAGCAAACAAAAAAACTTTTTAAAAATACAAAAAGGTTAAACACAGTTTTAAAAACTTTATGTTTATTATAATACTTTATTTATGAAGATAGACTCCATATCATAAGACTCATAACTGAAAAGAAACTCTTCTACTCTTCTCTATATTAGACAAAATAAAGTTATAACTGAAAAAAAAGAAGATATGTTATATATTGATAAAATATAATATTTAAAGTATACTTTAAAAAAAAAGTAAATAAAAACTATTTTTATAATACAGAAAAAGGTAAAAAAACAGTTTTAAAAATTGTAGATTTGTTATAATAATTTTATTTGTGGAACATAGACTCCATAACTTGGGTCATTCAATGAGTGTCATAACTGAAATTAAATCAAGTTCTATATCTGAAAAGTATGTTTTATATTAATAAAATCTAATATTTTAAAGTATATTTTCAAATTAAATAAAAAAAACTATTTCAAAGTAACGTTCAATCGGCATTATGAAAAAGGTAAAGCACAATTTTAAAAATCTATGAATTTATTATAGAATTTTTATCTGTGAGAAATAGACTCTGTATTTTGGATCATTGAATAAGTTTTATAATAATATAGAAAAAGTCTGAAATTTAAAGTACATTTTCAAATAAAGCTATTTTTCCATCTCTTATATAAATGAACGCATAACTATCTCGTTCTCTCACCAAACCTAACTCATCAAACATTCTAATACAAACATTGTTTAGCTATGAACTAACTTTTACTTTAGGACGACTTTTCTTCTCTCCCTCTTCTTGTCCGTCTCTTGTAAGTAAAATGTGAATTTTGATTGAGAATACATAAAATCGTGAAGTGGTTTCAAGATTTACATAATTAACCAATTATACAAATTGTGTGTATGTAATCTATGTTTAGTTTGTGATAAATTTTTGCCGGTTTAAAAACTAAGCAAAAAAATAACATGTTCTAAATTAAACTTAAGTTATTTTGCACTTAATCTATGTTTCTATTATATTTGTGGATTTTTTAAAAACATTTGAGATTTTTCAGTATCACGGTGCTACTAATCATATATGTGATTTATTGTTTCTAATTAAACTAATTTTTCAAAACATATTGTATACTAATTTAACAGCTTTGTTTTTTCTTAAAATAAATTAAAGATCAAAGCAAAATAATCTAAGCTAAAGAAGGCAAAGGATGTATTGGCAAATGTTACAGATCTCCTACTCCTCCGTCGATGATAGATTCAGATGAAGAACCCAACAAAGAAGGCAAAGAATGTAGAGGCAAATGTTCTAGATCTCCCACTCTTTCCCCTTCCATGATAAATTCAGAAGATGAAGCCAACAAAGAATGTAGAGGCACAACTCATAACCCTTCCCCTTCGATGATAGATTCAGAAGAAGGGGCCAACAAAGAATGTAGAGACCACAAAATACATAGAGGCACAACTCCTAAGTCTTCCCCTTCGATGATAGATTCTCAAGAAGGAGCCAACAAAGAATGTAGAGACCACAACAAACATAGTGGCACAACTCCTAATTGATTCATAAGGAACCAACAAAGAATGTAGAGACCACAAAAGGCATAGAGGCACAACTCCTAAATCTTCCCCTTCGATGATAGATTCAGAAGAAGGAACCAATAAAGAATGTGTGAACACTTGTCCGTGGAGAATGGTTGTTTTGTGAATCTTATTGGTAACAAATGTCATTGCAAATGTCTTGAACCCAAAGCTCCTATTCATTCCATAAATGAATATTATATTTTAACATAGATGTCACCCAAAAATATATTTTCGTCATATAATTAATATTAATAAAAATGATTAATTCTCTATTTTGGTTTGATAGTAATGAAATCAATTTCTAAATGGCAATTCTTAATCGTATAACGTTAAATCTTTCAAATTTATTTAAATATATGACCGACTTCCAGAGAAGAATATGGACCCAAAAACCGAAAATTTGTTTAAACACATGACAATCTAGGGATAATTATAACTTGTGGTGTGTATATGGATTAATTTTAATTGAATAATCTTAAAATGTATAATGCAAACAAGTTTAGCTGTATGAAAAAGAGTTACCAAATTTCCAATTTATCAATAGTACTATCATTCGATTCTTTGGTCTAATCTAGTATTTATTACACTTATAATTTTTTTCTAAAAATATATATATAAAACCTAAATCTTCAAGATTTTTTTGGCATCACTTAAACTGTACACTACAAAAAACTGTGAAAATAGCTCAGCATTTTTCTAAGCTCATTAATAAATGAATCATATATCTTATGTTGATATATCGAGCAAGTGACCTATATATATACTCATTTTTGACGAAATGGGTATTCAAGTATATTTACTTGATCATTTGCACTTATGCAAATCTAAGGTCACAACGATGGTTAAAACATTTGTATAAAAATAAGAAACTACGTAACGTGTAACGATGACATATATATTAAGTACATGAACCATAAATTTATTAGACGTGTAACTGTGTAAGATATTAAACTTAGGTTATAAAAGTGTAACCTTTTGGTGCATATATTGTGAACAACCGTAAAGTATGGATAATGCTCTTTGATTCTCGTTTCCACTATCTACATTTTAATTTTTATATATTGGTAAACTGCACTATAAAAGGAGATGAAGAATAGCTTATTAGTTTCACTACTAAAAGCAAAAAGAAAAACTTAGGTTATTTGTTTCTCTTCTTTTTGTTGTCTTCCGTAAGTATAAACACTAACTCAAGGGAAACACAGTAAGAAGAGAAAACGAAAAATGTACTTGATGAAGGACCACTACAAGAATACAGGGTCGATTTCGACGGGATTTCCGACGGCAAATAATACGTCGGAAATTTCCGACGGAATTCCGGTAGAAAAGGGACGAGAGCAATATCCGTCGGAATTCCGTCGGAAACATCAATCCGTCGGAATTCCATCGGAAATCCGTCGGACTGTTTCCGACAGATTTCCGACGAAAAATAGTTGTCGGACACTTACCGACATATTTCCGAAAGCAGATATCCATCGAAAGAATTCCGACGGTTTGTAGCCGTTTGAAAATAACCGTTTGAGTATTACTGTTTGAATATATACGTTACATGACCGTTTGAATATAGCCGTTTTATCCGTCGGAAATCCATCGGAAATGCCTCAAAAAATGCCCACATTTCCTTATAAAAACATATCAACCCTCTCATTTACAATCACAAAAAAACCTCTCATCTACAATTCCTTACAAAAATGTTTTCTTCAGATCCTGATAATTATTTTCGCTCATGGATGGACAAGCCTCATCAAATTCCAGACACGGGCCTAGTTACGGAAGAATTCAGAGAAGGTCTGCAGGAATTCATGGCACTTGCGGCTAAGCAGAAGAAAGCGAAAAAAACCGGTAAAATCTACTGTCCTTGTAGTAAATGTCGGAATCGTAGATTAATCATGATAGATGAAGTATGGTCACACCTTTATCATCATGGGTTTGTGCCGGGTTACAAGATTTGGTATAATCATGGAGAAAATGATACAATAGTTGATAATTATGCTAGTACTAGTGAACAATATATTGGAGATAGCGCTAGCTTAGTAGATCTGCAATGGAAGTAGAAAGTAATGTAGATCATGTTCAGATGGTGAACGATGCATTCCGTGAAAGTATGCCATCGGTTGCTGAGTATGGAGATAGAGGGAAAGAACCTAATGTAGAAGCTATAAAATTCTTTGATATGTTAGACGTTGCTAAAAATCCTTTATATGATGGGTGTAAAGGTGGACATTCCCCTCTATCAGCTGCAACTAGGATGATGGGTATAAAGACGGATTTCAATTTGAGTGAGGAGTACGTGGATGCAATCGCTGATTTCGTGAAGGACATTTTGCCAGAAGATAATCTTGCACCGGCATCATACTATGAGATACAGAAACTTGTTGCTGGACTAGGATTACCGTATCAGATGATAGATGTATGCATTGACAACTGTATGATCTACTGGAGAGAGGACGAAAGCCGTTCGACATGTCGTTTTTGTCGCAAACTTCGGTATAAGGAAACAGGTGGAAGAGTGTCAGTGCCATATAAACGGATGTGGTATTTGCCGTTAACAGATAGATCGAAGAGGTTATATCAGTCAGAGCGGACAGCGGGAGCAATGAGATGGCATGCAGAACATACAATGGATGGAGAAATTGCTCATCCCTCAGACGCAAAATTATGGAAACATTTTCAATCACTGTATCCTAGTTTTGCGTATGAGTTGAGAAACGTATACCTTGGTTTATGTACTGATGGTTTCAACCCTTTTAGGAAGCACGGTAGACAATATTCATTGTGGCCAGTAATTGTAACACCTTACAATTTGCCGCCATCTTTGTGCATGCGTCGGAAGTTCTTGTTTCTTAGCATTCTCGTTCCTGGACCAGAGCATCCGAAGAGAGCACTAGATGTGTTTTTGCAAACATTGATTTATGAGCTGCAAATGTTATGGGAGCATTGAATTGAGGCGTTTGATGTTTCTTGTCAGCAGAATTTTGTCATACAGGCGGTACTTATGTGGACCATTAGCGATTTTCCAACATATGGCATGCTATCAGAATGGACAACTCACGGAAGGTTATCGTACCCGTACTGTCAAGATAACACAGATGCATTCCAATTGAAGCACGAACGCAAAATGTTTTGGTTTGATTGTCATAGGCGATTCCTACCAAGAGATTATCCTTATCGTCGTAGCACCTCATTGTTTAGGAAGAACATGATAGTAATTGATGGTCCACCTCCGGAGTTAGATGGACAATATTTGTTGGATCAGTTCAGAGATTTTGGTGCAGATAGGACCATTGATTGTGGTGGTAACGCCCATCATCCAGTTGATGGTTGTGGCAACTTACATAATTAGCACAAGAGAAGTATTTTTTGGGATTTTTCTTATTGGAATGACCATCTTTTGAGGTATAATTTGGATGTCATGCACAATGAAATTTTTTTTTTCAACAACATTATGAACACCGTTCTCAATGTCCAAGGGAAAACGAAGGACAATCTGAAATCTAGATTGGACTTGTCAGACATTTGTTCTCGTAGAGCACTTCATGTGACAGGGAACGAAAAGCCTTCGGTCCCGGTTTTTCGTTTGGATGAACCTTCAAAGGCCGCATTTTTTGATTGGATTGTCGAAAGTGTTAGATTTCCGGACGGATACGCATCTAACCTTCGGAACTGCGTTGATCATGGAGAAGGAAAGTTTACTGGGATGAAGAGTCACGATTGTCATGTGGTGATGCAACGCCTCCTTCTTTTTGCCTTTGCATGTCTTCTACCACGTAATGTCCACGAAGCAATTGCAGGTATACAATCATTAAATTTTTTTGTAAATACTTTATGCAATACTGTAGTAATAATTTATTTATTAATTTCTTATGCATATTATGCAGGTAGTGGTGCCTTTTTTCGAGATATATATTCGCGGTCTCTTACACCAGACGGTATCCGCAATCTTGCGAATAATATACCCGTCATCCTTTGCAATTTAGAGAAGATATTTCTGCCTTCCTTCTTTGATGTTATAGAACATCTAACAATTTATCTCCCTCGAGAAGCAGGGCTTGGGAGCCCGGTTCAGTACCGTTGGATGTATCCTTTTGAATGGTATATGTTTTATCTAAAGAAGAAGGTAAAAAATTTGAGCAGAGTGGATGGTTCTATTGTCGCACAGAGCATCAATGAAGAAACGTCACATTTTGCGGAGTTCTACTTTCCATCACAAGTGAAAACGAAGAGTCATAGACCAGCTCGACATGATGACGGAGGCGTACTACCACATTATCCGGTTGATGTTCCTCATATATTCTTAGAGATTGGACGACTTAGTGGAAAAGGTAAGAAGCGGAGACTTTCAGCACAGGAACGAAATCATTTGCACATGTATATTCTTACAAACTGCGACGGCATTGAAGAATATGAGAAGTATAATATTGAACGATTTATTTTTCTTATGGGTCTTTGATCATATATATGTTAACGTGATAATCGCTTTAATATCATAGGATTTATATGGCATATCAACGTTTTGCATATCCGGACAAAACAGAGGATGAGCTATTGGAACTCAAACAGGAGGAGTTCAGATGTTGGTTAAGAGATTACGTTAGTGTTTTAAGTGCCTTGTATGTAACTATCATATATAATGAATGATTTATTTTGCTAAGTTTAGATTTTATTCGTACATGTCACGACTGAGATGACTAACGGACAAAGATTTCCCACGTGGTTAGAAGAAATTATGCGTTTTCCACTAGCCAACGTACAATCACATGTGATGTATAACACACGGGGGTATGCTTTTAAGATTCTTCGGGAAGATAGGAGTGTGACAACTTCAAATTATGGTGTATCTTTTCAGTCCGGTGATCTTATATACTATGGTGTCGTACGTGAAATTTTTGATGTTCAATACCCGGGAATGCTCGATTTGAGATGCGTTGCATTTTTATGCGACTGGAACGACCCATTAGTAGGAAGTGGTGTGCGACACGATCAATTTGGTGTTATATCAGTAGATAGCTGAAGGCGACTCCAGAAATACGATCCATTCGTACTTGCTTCACAAGTAGACCAGGTTATTTTTTTTTTACGTTAATTTTTAATTTAGTATTTATGCATTCCTGGGGTAAAAAAATTATATTAATTTATTACACTGTATAGGTATGTTATATTTCCTATCCTCGGGTGACAAACAAGCAAGATCCGTGGGTTACAGTGACATCGATAAACCCGAGAGATAGGGTCAATGGGATGTCCGAACATGAACTCCTCCAACAAAGATTTGTAGGTTTGGGTTCAATCGAACATTCCCTTGAGGTGGACCTTGTTGTTGATTTCACCGTACACACGGACGATCGGGTATTTAAGGATTCAGAGGTAGAATTGGATGAATTCGAGGAAACTTTCGATTCAGGAGAATCAGATTACTCATCACCGGATGATTCATAGTAGTTTTTTAAACTTTGAATTAAAAAATATGTACTTGTACTTGTAATAGATATTTGTTATGGGGTTCGAATTAAGAGTAAAATACCATTAAGTATTATCCGTTTGCGTTCTTTGATGCACACGCTTTTCAACAAAGTTTTACCTAATTTAACAAAATAAATGACAATTATAAACAAGAACATATTCTATTGCTATTGCTACAAACTGATCGTGAAATAAACATTTTGATAATTATAATTGATTTTTTCAGAATTTATAAATATTATAATAAAATTAAAACGTTTTAGTAATTTACAATTTTAGATTTAGTTATTTATAGGTTTGTTAAAACGTTTTTTTTATAAATATTATTAAAACTATATAAAAAGCGTTTTTATATATTTTTAGAATTGGAAAACACGTTTTTGTATATTTTTAGACATTTTTTTAAAAATGCTATGTGTGCATCCGTCGAAAATCCGTAGGAAGTTTTCGACGGATTTCTGACGGACGTTTATAAATGTGGTTTAGGGTTTAGGGTATAGGTTTTTTTTGTAAAGAAAAAGGTTACAAACACATGTATGATGTATATACAGTAGTTTGAACTTGTAATATTTCAAAATTAATGTGTTATATAGAATTTAGAAAATTTGATGGAAGTGTTTATATAACTTATAGTATAAGGTATAGTTGATTTATGTTAAATGTTTAGCATTTGATGTTGAATAACATATACACTCATGTTAAGTCTTTACCGATAGTGTATTTCTTATTTTATGAATCAAACAAGTACATTAGGGTTTAGTAAATCGTATAACTGAAATCCTAAACCCTAAACCCTAATTATACCCTAAATCCCTCGGAAATCTATCGGAAAGTTCCCATGGATTTTCGACGGATTACATTTGTTGACTGACCAATGGCAACGCATGCAGAGAATATAGAGATATTCCATTTTCCTTCCGACGGATGGTGAAATTTTTAGGGTTTAGGACACGCGGTAAAATGTACCGCCTAAATAAAAGATTTTCTTAGGTACCGACGGATTTCCGATGGATATGTCCGTCGGAAAGCCCGATATATCGACAAACACAAATTTTTTTTTCTCATTTCTCTCTTATCTCTCTCTCCTCGGTGTCTCCTCTTTTCCGGCGAACCCTCCTCTCCTCTTCCTCCGGCGCGGCGAACCTCTCCTCCTCCTCCTCCTCTCCTCCTCGCTCGGCGTCTCCTCTCCTCCTCCTCCGCCGACTCCTCTCCTCTTTCCTCCGGCGAACCGCTCAGTCTCCTCCTCTCCTCCTCCGGCGGCGAACCTCTCCTCCTCTCCTCCACGGCCGGCGTCTCCTCTCCTCCTCCAATATGTAAGATATGTGTAGTTTTTTAATTTTGTTTTTGTGATTTTGGATGTTGATTTTGGAATTAGGATGTTGTAATTTGGATTTAGGTGTAGGATTTAGGTTTAGGATTTTGGAATTAGGTATTTGGATTTTGGAATTAGGATTTAGGGTTTATTATTTTGTTTTAGGATTTAGAATTTGTGATTTAGATTTTGTATTTGTGATTTAATTGTAGATTTAATTTAGAAATTTTGTGATTTAGGTTTTATAATTTAGTAATTTATATGTTTGAAAATTTTTGTGATTTAGGTTTTTTTAATTTTTTTAAAAAATATTATTAAAACTATATAAATTTTTAGAATTGGAAAACACGTTTTTGTAAATTTTTAGAACTGAAAAAACTTTTTTTTATATTTTTGGGTTTTAGAAAATTATAATATAATTTTTAGAATTTATTACTAATTAAAAACGTTTTTGTAATTTATAATTTTAGATTTAGTTATTTATAGGTTTCTTAAAACGTTTTTTGAGTTGTGGAAGTTTTTTCATTTTTTTATATTATTAGAAGTTTATTAGAAGTTTAATAATTTGTATTTTCGTGATTTTAGGAAATTTTGAAATATTCTAAATTTAGAAAATTTCGTTCGTGCTAACTAATTTGTTATTTTTCCCGCAGGAGTTACGAGGATGTGCTACAGTTGGGCGGTGGCTCCCAAGGCCGCCGTTCTCGGGGTACTCTGGGTTCTCGGGCCACACTTTCTGGCAGAACGAGCTCGGGAACTCAAATCCCGGAGTCCGAGCAATCCGCAGCTCGGAGCCGGATTAGTATAGAGGAACTAGTCCAGCAGCCCAACCAAAGCCATTGCATCCGTCTCGACCTGCAGTATCAAGACGAGACTTGGTGAGTGAATTTCATTGTTATCTCAATTTTTAAAGATTTTTACTCGAATTAATCAGACTTATTTTTTTTTTTTTCAGGTTTAAGTTGTCGCCTGAGATCACAAAGGCGACCTTACGGATGCTCCACAACATGTTGGAAAAACCGTACCCGAGGTACAAGGACATGCCGAAAGCCAAGAAGGACGCGTGGCACCGGAGTTTTGTTGTAACAAATTTTTTTATTTGTTTTTTTTTAGTTTATTTTGTCAATTTTAATTTCAAATACTAACATTATTTTTTTTTTATAATGTAGCAAGACTTCACGTGGGACCCTTCCCTTAAGAATCAAGTACTTGCCCAATTCGACAAGTATGCCGCGCGTTCATACTCGAACCACATGTACGAGTGGAAACAGAACTGGCTGCTCGGCAAGGAGATGCCTAAGGACCTCGACGAAACCGTCTGGCAGGGCTTTTGCGACTACTGGAGCAACCCTAACACAAAGAAGCTCTCCGAGACAAACACGAAGAACCGGAAGAGCGACCGAGGAGGGAAGGAGATGTACATTCACAACGGCGGTTCGAAGACCGTCGAATGAGAAGCAATTGAAATGGTCAGTTTAATTTCTAATTTTTTTAATTATTAAATTTTTTGTTTATTATTATTTACTTAACAATATTTTACAGGCGCAAAGAGAAGGCGTACCTCCCGACTACCTTCGAGTGATCGAGCAGAGGCACACCAACAAAAAAACTGGTGTGATCCAGGATAACAGCATGCGTGAGGTCGTTGAGATGTGCAAGAAGAAGAAGGTGGATCGGGAACGAGAAGTTGGACTCTCGCAGCTCACTTTCGATGGGTCGTCCTCGTCGAACGAGTTACCCCGGGAAAAGATCAACAAAATTGTCGTCAATGTAAGTGTCTAATTGTTTTCAATTATTATTTTTTTCAAAATTTCATTACTAACTTTATGTTGATGTTTTATTTTCATAGGAAACTCGGAAAGTCAAAGGGCGATTCGCTGGGTTATGCGGACTTCCGACCCAAGAATCGTCTTCTTCCATTCCTCAGTTTTCTTCGGGGTACAGAGACGAGATCCAGAGGCTCACCCAAACGGTGAAAGAACGTGATGCGGAAGTCGAGCACCTTAAGTCCGCATACACGTCAACCCAGGACCAACTCACCTCAACCCACTCTCAGCTCACCTCTTTGCAGCAGACCATGAAGGCCGCATTTCCTGATCTCTTTCTATCCGACGATTCCGACAACGTTTGAAGTATTTTTTTTTTTAAACATTAAAATATTTTGTGTTATGGATTATTTTTTTAATTTTAATGAATTTAATTATGACAAATTTTTAAATTTATTTTAAATAATTTCATTTATTTATTTAATTATTATTATTATATATAATAAACAAAATTCATTTAATAAAATATAAAAAAAAAAAATACAAATAAAAATTCCGTCGAAAATCCGTCAGAACAGTTCTGTCGGAATTCCGTCGGAACAATTCTGTCGGAAATACGTCGGAACAGTTTTGTCGGAATTCCGTCGGAACATTTCTGTCGAAACTATTCTGTCAGAATTCCGTCGGAACAATTCTGTCGGAAATCCGTTGGACATATGCCGTCGGAAAGTCGTCGGAATTTTCCGACACGTTTCCGGCGACCGTGCTCCGTCGGAACTGTCCGACGGCTTTCCGACGGAATTTAAGTTCTACGAACTGTAACCGACAGAATTATTCCGTCGGTTATCCGTCGAAAAAGACGTGTTTCTGACGGATTTCCGACTGAAACGGCCGTCAAAATACGCTTGTAATCTTGTAGTGGACTTTCCTTTGAGAGGAGGTGTATCAGAAGAAGCATGAACATCTAGAAACTCAGAAGCTTAAAGAGCTTCGTTATTGCCATTAAAGTAGCGAGCATTAGCGATTTTGGTGAAGCTGAAGCCTTCGTTCTTGTATTCGTGAATGGAGCCATCAGCTGTGTCAATCAAGCTTCCCAGCAAGAGAAACAACGCAATAGCCCTAAACCCTAGCTACATTTTCCCCATTCTTGTTACAAGTTGCTTACTCGCTTCTTCTCTCACTCACTCACTCAAAGATCGTGAGTCGTTTCCGTACTGACGTTTACGCACACATCCTCTCCACGCTATAAACACGGACCAACGGCTGAGTTGTTTATAATGGGCCAGGCCCATTAGGCTAAGATAACATGTCGACACTTGATTAGTAAGTACGGCTAAGTTGTTTTATAAGGGGCCAGGCCCATTAGGCTAAGAAAACATGCCGACACTTGATTAGTAAGTAATGTCGACATTTACTTTGATTGAGAGAGTCTTCAAGTCTTTTTTTTTTTTTTTTTGTCAACACTTGAAGACTTGAAGACTTGAGAGAGTCTTCAGTCTCTTCCCTAATATTATCTGTTCCAAACTTAAAAAACTTCCACAGAAACAAAGAAAGAGATGACTAAATTTCCTGTCTCTTTCTCTGCCGCCATCACCGTCTTCCTCCTCATTTTCATCTTCCATTTCCCCGGAGCTCTGTCTAAATCCGACGAAGAGTGCAGACCCGAGTCTGACAACACATGTACCGACAAAACCAGAGCATTTGATCTCAAACTCATAGCAATCTTCTCAATCCTCACCACCAGCCTTATTGGCGTTTGCCTCCCGTTCTTTGTTCGTTCCGTTTCCGCTTTTCAACCCGAGAAATCTCTCTTCCTTATCGTCAAATCGTTCGCCTCTGGAATCATCCTCGCCACTGGTTTCATCCACGTTTTGCCTGATTCCTTCGAAATGTTATCATCTCATTGTCTTAAGGATGACCCCTGGCACAAGTTTCCTTTCACCGGCTTTGTAGCCATGATCTCCGCAGTGCTTACACTCATGGTTGACTCTATTACCACCAGCGTCTTCAGCATGTCCGGTAGGAAGGAGCCACATGCTGATGTGGCATCCGCTGAGACTCCTGACCAAGAGATGGGGCGCCTGCAAGCTCACGCGTATCATGGTCATGGTCTTAATCTTACCTATGACAAGGAGCTTGGTTCTGATTTACAGCTTCTCCGATATCGTGTTATTGCCATCGTAAGATTATCAAATCGGTTTTTTTTTATCTTGTTTTTGATCGAAACAAATCAGTTTAACCAAATTGGAAATCTTTATTTTGAATGCGGAGAATTTAGAAACTATATTGGATCACTCCAACATATTCACCATTAAAAACCCTTGTATTATGATTTCATAAGTGACTGATACTGAAAGGAATAAATGGATTAGATATTGGAGCTAGGAATAGTGGTGCACTCGATTGTTGTCGGACTATCCGTAGGAGCCACTAATAATACTTGCACCATCAAAGGCCTCATCGCTGCTCTTTGCTTCCACCAAATGTTCGAAGGCATGGGACTCGGTGGCTGCATCCTCCAGGTGAATCCCTCTCTTTCAATTAATTAGTTCGGTCCAATGTAGTAATGGCCACCTCGGTCATCTAAACCACGAATTTGTTTCTCCATAGTTTGTGTTTCTTGAATAAATAGACTCATATGATGTGTTTGAGTGGTAGCGCGGGAATAAGTCAGTTATCCATAAAACTTTTAGGAATATCGGAGAACTATATATTGTTTCTTGTATATGTTGATTTTCTTAGAAATACTGAAGTGTAGAGAAATGTGAGTATATCATTCATTCGTTGTGAATATCAAATCAGACGTCCTCCTATTATTGTTGATCTCGGATACCAATAATAAAAGCAATAATAGAGTAAAAGAATAGACTCTATTCTTTTTATTGTTCAAAAACATTAGATTTCTTATAAAACTTGAAAGCACTGAATTCACAGAAATTTTAAACCAATATAAATTGAATGACTACTATAATTCTTTTAATAAGTAAAATACATATGATTGAGAGTTTGCGAACATGTGTAGGCGGTGATGGCCTTCTTTTTCGCGGTCACAACGCCTTTCGGAGTGGCATTAGGAATGGCTTTATCTAAAACGTACAAAGAGAATAGCCTAGACTCACTCATAACGGTTGGACTACTCAATGCTTCCTCGGGTGGACTACTCATCTACATGTCTTTAGTGGACCTTCTGGCCGCAGATTTTATGGGTCAAAAGATGCAACAGAGCATCAAGCTTCAGATGAAGTCATACACCGCTGTTTTGCTTGGTGCCGGTGGCATGGCCGTCTTGGCTAAGTGGACTTGATGATGTGCCAATGGTATCTTCGACTCTTTTTTATTTTTCTCTTTTGTACATCAATTCGTGGATACATATCTTGTGAGATATATGTCGATGAGATCATCTGATCCAAACTCTAGAATCCAATTTAATAATTTGCTAGTTCATTACTTAAATTATGCATAAAATGATTATGACGGTAACAATCATGATGTAAAAGAGATATAATTCTAGTAAAATTTTAGATATGAGTTATAGCTTAAGAGAAAAAAGTGAGATATATAGACAAAATCTAATATTTAAAGTATAATTTATATAAAGTAAACAAAAACTATTTTTAAAATACAGAAAAGAGTAAAATACAGTTTTCAAATTGAAGATTTATTCTAACAATTTTATTGGTGGAAGATAGACTCCATATCTTGGGTCATTCAATGAGTGTCATACCTGAAATTAAAGTCTCTTCTATATTAGACAAAATAGAATTAAAATAATGTGAAAAAGCTGTTTTTCATCCTATATATAAATGAACGCAAGACTAGCTAGTTCTCACACTAAACATAACTCATCAAGCATTCAAATACAAACATTGTTTAGTTATTAGCAACCTTTACTTTAGGACAGTTTTTCTTCTGTTCCTCTTGCTGTCTCTCTCTAAGTAAATTTGAATTTTGATTAGGAATTCATAATATTGTGAAGTGGTTTCAAAATTTCACATAATTAACTAATTATACAAACTATGTGGAATTGTAATTTATGTTGAATAGTTTGTGATAAATTCTGCCGTTTTAAAAACTAAGCAAAAAATATCACATGTTCTAAGTTAAGCTTAAGCTATTCTGTACTTAATCTATGTTTCTATTATATTAGCCGAGTTTTGAAAAATATTTAGGATTTAGCTTTATCACGGCGTTACGGATCATATGTAAAATTTTAGATATGAGTTATAGCTTAAGAGGAAAAAAGTGAGATATATAAACAAAATCTAATATTTAAAGTATTATTTATATAAAGTAAATAAAAACTATTTTTAAAATACAGAAAAGGGTAAAATACAGTTTTCAAAATTGTAGATTTATTATAATAATTTTATTGGTGGAAGACAGACTACATATCTTGGGTCATTCAAGAGTGTCATAACTGAAATTAAAATCTCTTCTATATTAGACAAAATAGAGTTATAAATGAAGAAACAAAAGTATGTTCTATATTGATAAAATCTAATTATTAAAGTAAAAATTTTAAATAAAGTAAAAATAAAACTGTTTCTTACGTAAAGTAACACCCAATAGGCCTAATGAAAAAGGTAAAGAACAATTTTAAAAAGCTATGAATTTATTATAATAATTTTATTTGTGAAAAATAGACTATGTATCTTGCATCATTGAATAAGTTTCATAATAATAAAACTATAGACAAAATCTAAAATTTCAGATACATTTTAAAATAAAGTGAAAAAGCTGTTTTTCATCCCATATATAAATGAACGCAAGGCTAGCAAGTTCTCTCACTAAACATAACTCATCAAACATTCAAAGAAAAAACATTGTTTAACTATGAGCAACCTTTACTTTAGGACGGTTTTTCTTCTCTCCATCTTGTTGTCTCTCTCTTGTAAGTAAATGTGAATTTTGATTAGGAATTCAAAAAATTGTGAAGTGGTTTCAAGATTTTACATAATTAACTAATTATACAAACTGTATGGAATTGTAATTTATGTGAGTAGCTTGTGATAAATTCTTCCGG
Source organism: Boechera divaricarpa (assembly GCA_026770425.1). Classification (NCBI taxonomy): domain Eukaryota; kingdom Viridiplantae; phylum Streptophyta; class Magnoliopsida; order Brassicales; family Brassicaceae; genus Boechera; species Boechera divaricarpa. The sequence continues at coordinate 8,887,864 of CM049182.1, read as the reverse complement.
TTTCAAAACTAAGCAAAAAAAATCACATGTTCTAAGTTAAATTTAAGCTATTTTGCCCTCAATCTATGTTTCTATTATATTAGCAGATTTTTAAAAAACATTTGGGAGTTAGTTTTATCACGGATCAAAAATATGTGGTTAATAATTCTAATTAAACTAATTATTGAATACATGTAGTATACTAGTTTAACATATTTGTTTTTTCTGGAAATTAATTGAAGATGAAAGCAAATGTTATAGAGTTCCCAAACCTTCCCCTTCCATGATAGATTCAGAAGAAGAAACCAACAAAGAATGTAAAGACCACACAAGACTAAGAGGAACAACTCCTAACCCTTCCCCTTCCATGATAGATTCAGAAGAAGGAGCCAACAAAGAATGTCATTGCAAATGTCCTAAACCCAAAGCTCCTTCTCCTTCCATAAATGAACATTATATTTTAACCTAAATGTAACACTAAATATATTTTCATCATATTATTAATAGTAATAAAAATGATCAATTCACTGTTTTGGTTTAATAGTGATGAAATCAATTTCTAAATGACAATGCTTAATCTTATAACATTAAATCTTTCAAAAATTTTGAAATATATGACCGACCTCCAGAAAAAAATATGGTAAAAAAACCAAAAATTAGTTTAAACACATGACAATCTATGGATAATTATAAATGTAGTGTGTATATGGATTAATTTTAATTGACTATCTTAAAATGTATAATGCAAACGAGCTAAGCTGTAAGAAAAAAGAGTTACCAAATGTCCATTTTATCAGTACTATCATTTGATTCTTTGTTCAAATCTAGTATTAATGTAGTCATGGCCACCCCGATCATCTAAACCACAAATTTGTTTCTTCATAGTTTGTGTTTCTTGAATAAATAAACTCATGTGATGTGTTTGACAGGTAGCGCGGGAATAAGTCAGTTATCCGTAAACTTTTAGGAATATCGGAGAACGATATATTGTTTCTTGTATATATTATTTTTTTTAAAAATACTTAAGTGTAGAGAAATGTGAGTATATCATCAATTCGTTGTGCATATCAAATCACACGTCCTCCTATTATCGTTTATCTCGGATACCAATAATAAGAGCAATAGTAGAGTAAAAACATTCTATTCTTTTTATTGTTCAAAAACATTAGCTTTCTTATAAAACTTGAAAGCACTTAAATTCAGCAATTTTAACCGAATATAAATTGAATGACTACTATAATTCTTTTAATAAGTAAAATACATATGATTGAGAGATTGAGAACATGTGTACGCAAAGTACGGGTGGGTGAAAAAGGCGGTGATGGCTTTCTTTTCTGCGGTCATAACGCCTTTCGGAGTGGCTATAGGAATGGTATCTAAAACGTACAAAAAGAATAACTCTGACTCACTCATAACGGTTGGACTACTCATCTACATGTCTTTAGTGGACCTTCTCACCGCAGATTTTATGGGTCAAAAGATGCAACAGAGCATCAAGCTTCAGATGAAGTCATACACCGCTGTTTTGCTTAGTGCCGGTGGCATGGCCGTCTTGGGTAACTGGACTTTATGATGTGCTAATGTTATCTTTGACTCTTTTATATTTTTCTCTTTTGTACATCAATTCGTGGATACATATCTTGTGAGATATATGTCGATGAGATCATCTGATCCAAGCTCTAGAATCCATTTTAATAATTTGCTAGTTCATTAATTAAATTATGCATAAAATGATTGTGACGGTAACATACATGATGTAAAAGAGATATAATTCTAGTAAAATTTTAGATATGAGTTATAACTTAAGAGGAAAAAGTGAGATATATAGACAGAATCTAATATTTAAAGTATTATTTATATAAAGTAAATAAAAACTATTTTTAAAATACAGAAAAGGGTAAAATACAGTTTTCAAAATTGTAGATTTATTATAATAATTTTATTGGTGGAAGACAGACTCCATATCTTGGATCATTCAAGAATGTCATAACTGAAATTAAAATCTCTTCTATATTAGACAAAATAGAGTTATAAATGAAGAAACAAAAGTATGTTCTATATTGATAAAATTTAATTATTAAAGTATAATTTTAAATAAAGTAAAAATAAAACTGTTTCTTACGTAAAGGAACACCCAATAGGCCTAATGGAAAAGGTAAAGCACAATTTTAAAAAGCTATGAATTTATTATAATAATTTTATTTGTGAAAAATAGACTATGTATCTTGCATCATTGAATAAGAGTCATAATAATAAAACTATAGACAAAATCTAAAATTTCAGATACATTTTAAAATAAAGTGAAAAAGCTGTTTTTCATCCCATATATAAATGAACGCAAGGCTAGCTAGTTCTCTCACTAAACATAACTCATCAAGCATTCAAATACAAACATTGTTTAGCTATGAAAAACCTTTACTCTAGGACGGTTTTTCTTCTCTCCCTCTTGTTGTCTCTCTCTTGTAAGTAAATGTGAATTTTGATTAGGAATTCATAAAATTGTGACGGTTTTTCTTGAAATTAATTAAAGATCAAAGCAAATGTTCTAGAGTTCCCAAACCTTCCCCTTCCATGATAGATTCAGATGAAGAAGCCAACAAAGAATGTAAATACCACACAAGACTAAGAGGAACAACTCCTAACCCTTCCCCTTCCATGATAGATTCAAACAAAGAATGTAAAGACCACAAAAGACTAAGAGGCACAACTCCTAACCCTTCCCCTTCGATGATAGATTCAGAAGAAGGAGCCAACAAAGAATGTCATTGCAAATGTCCTAAACCCAAAGCTCCTTCTCCTTCCATAAATGAAGATTATATTTTAACCTAGATGTAACATTAAATATATTTTCACCATATAGTTAATAGTAATAAAAATGATCAATTCTCTGTTTTGGTTTGATAGTGATGAAATCAATTTCTAAATGACAATGCTTAATCTTATAACATTAAATCTTTCAAAATTTTTGAAACATATGACCGACCTCCGGAAAAAAATATGGATCAAGAAATAAAAAAATTAGTTTAAACACATGACAATCTATGGATAATTATAAATGTAGTGTGTATATGGATTAATTTTAATTGACTATCTTAAAATGTATAATGCAAACGAGCTAAGCTGTAAGAAAAAAGAGTAACCAAATGTCTAGTTTATCAGTACTATCATTTGATTCTTTGTTCAAATCTAGTATTAATGTAGTCATGGCCGCCCCGATCATCTAAACCACAAATTTGTTTCTTCATAGTTTGTGTTTCTTGAATAAATAAACTCATGTGATGTGTTTGACTGGTAGCGCGGGAATAAGTCAGTTATCCATAAACTTTTAGAAATATCGGAGAACGATATATTGTTTCTCGTATATATTAATTTTCTTAAAAATACTGAAGTGTAGAGAAGTGTGAGTATATCATTCATTCGTTGTGCATATCAAATCACACGTGCTCCTATTATCTTTGATCTCGGATACCAATAATAAGAGCAATAATAGAGTAAAAATATTCTATTCTTTTTATTGTTAAAAACATTAGATTTCTTATAAAATTTGAAAGCAATGAAATACCAGAAATTTTAACCCAATATAAATTGAATGACTACTATAATTCTTTTAATAAGTAAAATATATATGATTGAGAGTTTGAGAACATGTGTAGGCAAAGTACGTGTGGGAGAAAAAGGCGGTGATAACCTTCTTTTTCGCGGTTATAACGCCTGTCACGTGGACTACTTATCTACATGTTTTTAGTGGACCTTCTCGCCGCATATTTTATGGGTCAAAATATGCAACAGCGAATCAAGCTTCAGATGAAGTCATACACTGATGTTTTGCTTGGTGCCCGTGGCATGGCCGTCTTGGTTAAGTGGACTTGATAATGTGCCAATGGTATCTTCGACTCTTTTTTATTTTTTTCTTTTGTACATCAATTCGTGGATACATATCTTGTGAGATATATGTCGATGAGATCATCTGATCCAAGCTCTAGAATCCATTTTAATAATTTGCTAGTTCATTAATTAAATTATGCATAAAATGATTGTGACGGTAACATATATGATGTAAAAGAGATATAATTCTAGTAAAATTTTAGATATGAGTTATATCTTAAGAGAAAAAAGTGAGATATATAGACAAAATCTAATATTTAAAGTATTATTTATATAAAGTAAATAAAAACTATATTTAAAATATAGAAAAGTGAAAAAATACAGTTTTCAAAATTATAGATTTATTATAATAATTTTGTTGGTGGAAGATAGACTCCATATCTTGGGTCATTCAAGAGTGTCATAACTGAAATTAAAGGCTCTTCTATATTAGACAAAATAGAGTTATAAATGAAGAAACAAAAGTATGTTCTATATTGATAAAATATAATTTTTAAAGTATAATTTTAAATAAAGTAAAAATAAAAATGTTTCTTACGTAAAGTAACACCCAATAGGCCTAATGAAAAAGATAAAGCACAATTTTAAAAAGCTATGAATTTATATAATAATATTATTTGTGAAAAATAGACTATGTATCTTGCATCATTGAATAAGTGTCATAATAATAAAACTATAGACAAAATCTAAAATTTCAGATACATTTTAAAATAAAATGAAAAAGCTGTTTTTCATCCCATATATAAATGAACGCAAGACTAGCTAGTTCTCTCACTAAACATAACTCATCAAGCATTCAAATACAAACATTGTTTAGCTATGAAAAACCTTTACTCTAGGACGGTTTTTCTTCTCTCCCTCTTGTTGTCTCTCTCTTGTAAGTAAATGTGAATTTTGATTAGGAATTCATAAAATTGTGAAGTGGTTTCAAGATTTTACATAATTAACTAATTATACAAACTATATGGAATTGTAATTTATGTTGAGTAGTTTGTGATAAATTCTTCCGGTTTCAAAACTAAGCAAAAAAAATCGCATGTTCTAAGTTAAACTTAAGCTGTTTTGTCCTCAATCTATGTTTCTATTATATTAGCGGATTTTGAAAAAACATTTGGGAGTTAGCTTTATCACGGAACAAAAATATGTGGTTAATAATTCTAATTAAACTAATTATTGAATACATGTAGTATACTAGTTTAACATATTTGTTTTTTCTTGAAATTAATTAAAGATCAAAGCAAATGTTCTAGAGTTCCCAAACCTTCCCCTTCCATGATAGATTCAGATGAAGAAGCCAACAAAGAATGTAAAGACCACACAAGACTAAGAGGAACAACTCCTAATCCTTCCCCTTCCATGATAGATTCAAACAAAGAATGTAAAGACCACAAAAGACTAAGAGGCACAACTCCTAACCCTTCCCCTTCGATGATAGATTCAGAAGAAGGAGCCAACAAAGAATGTCATTGCAAATGTCCTAAACCCAAAGCTCCTTCTCCTTCCATAAATGAAGATTATATTTTAACCTAGATGTAACATTAAATATATTTTCACCATATAGTTAATAGTAATAAAAATGATCAATTTTCTGTTTTGGTTTGATAGTGATGAAATCAATTTCTAAATGACAATGCTTAATCTTATAACATTAAATCTTTCAAAATTTTTGAAACATATGACCGACCTCCGGAAAAAAATATGGATCAAAAAACAAAAAAATTAGTTTAAACACATGACAATCTATGGATAATTATAAATGTAGTGTGTATATGGATTAATTTTAATTGACTATCTTAAAATGTATAATGCAAACGAGCTAAGCTGTAAGAAAAAAGAGTAACCAAATGTCTAGTTTATCAGTACTATCATTTGATTCTTTGTTCAAATCTAGTATTAATGTAGTCATGGCCGCCCCGATCATCTAAACCACAAATTTGTTTCTTCATAGTTTGTGTTTCTTGAATAAATAAACTCATGTGATGTGTTTGACTGGTAGCGCGGGAATAAGTCAGTTATCCGTAAACTTTTAGAAATATCGGAGAACGATATATTGTTTCTCGTATATATTAATTTTCTTAAAAATACTGAAGTGTAGAGAAGTGTGAGTATATCATTCATTCGTTGTGCATATCAAATCACACGTGCTCCTATTATCGTTGATCTCGGATACCAATAATAAGAGCAATAATAGAGTAAAAATATTCTATTCTTTTTATTGTTAAAAACATTAGATTTCTTATAAAATTTGAAAGCAATGAAATACCAGAAATTTTAACCCAATATAAATTGAATGACTACTATAATTCTTTTAATAAGTAAAATATATATGATTGAGAGTTTGAGAACATGTGTAGGCAAAGTACGTGTGGGAGAAAAAGGCGGTGATAACCTTCTTTTTCGCGGTTATAACGCCTGTCAGGTGGACTACTTATCTACATGTTTTTAGTGGACCTTCTCGCCGCATATTTTATGGGTCAAAATATGCAACAGCGAATCAAGCTTCAGATGAAGTCATACACTGATGTTTTGCTTGGTGCCCGTGGCATGGCCGTCTTGGTTAAGTGGACTTGATAATGTGCCAATGGTATCTTCGACTCTTTTTTATTTTTTTCTTTTGTACATCAATTCGTGGATACATATCTTGTGAGATATATGTCGATGAGATCATCTGATCCAAGCTCTAGAATCCATTTTAATAATTTGCTAGTTCATTAATTAAATTATGCATAAAATGATTGTGACGGTAACATATATGATGTAAAAGAGATATAATTCTAGTAAAATTTTAGATATGAGTTATATCTTAAGAGAAAAAAGTGAGATATATAGACAAAATCTAATATTTAAAGTATTATTTATATAAAGTAAATAAAAACTATATTTAAAATATAGAAAAGTGTAAAAATACAGTTTTCAAAATTATAGATTTATTATAATAATTTTGTTGGTGGAAGATAGACTCCATATCTTGGGTCATTCAAGAGTGTCATAACTGAAATTAAAGGCTCTTCTATATTAGACAAAATAGAGTTATAAATGAAGAAACAAAAGTATGTTCTATATTGATAAAATCTAATTATTAAAGTATAATTTTAAATAAAGTAAAAATAAAACTGTTTCTTACGTAAAGGAACACCCAATAGGCCTAATGGAAAAGGTAAAGCACAATTTTAAAAAGCTATGAATTTATTATAATAATTTTATTTGTGAAAAATAGACTATGTATCTTGCATCATTGAATAAGAGTCATAATAATAAAACTATAGACAAAATCTAAAATTTCAGATACATTTTAAAATAAAGTGAAAAAGCTGTTTTTCATCCCATATATAAATGAACGCAAGGCTAGCTAGTTCTCTCACTAAACATAACTCATCAAGCATTCAAATACAAACATTGTTTAGCTATGAAAAACCTTTACTCTAGGACGGTTTTTCTTCTCTCCCTCTTGTTGTCTCTCTCTTGTAAGTAAATGTGAATTTTGATTAGGAATTCATAAAATTGTGAAGTGGTTTCAAGATTTTACATAATTAACTAATTATACAAACTATTTGGAATTGTAATTTATGTTGAGTAGTTTGTGATAAATTCTTCCGGTTTCAAAACTAAGCAAAAAAAATCGCATGTTCTAAGTTAAACTTAAGCTGTTTTGTCCTCAATCTATGTTTCTATTATATTAGCGGATTTTGAAAAAACATTTGGGAGTTAGCTTTATCACAGAACAAAAATATGTGGTTAATAATTCTAATTAAACTAATTATTGAATACATGTAGTATACTAGTTTAACATATTTGTTTTTTCTTGAAATTAATTAAAGATCAAAGCAAATGTTCTAGAGTTCCCAAACCTTCCCCTTCCATGATAGATTCAGATGAAGAAGCAAACAAAGAATGTAAAGACCATACAAGACTAAGAGGAACAACTCCTAACCCTTCCCCTTCCATGATAGATTCAAACAAAGAATGTAAAGACCACAAAAGACTAAGAGGCACGACTCCTAACCCTTCCCCTTCGATGATAGATTCAGAAGAAGGAGCCAACAAAGAAAGTCATTGCAAATGTCCTAAACCCAAAGCTCCTTCTCCTTCCATAAATGAAGATTATATTTTAACCTAGATGTAACATTAAATATATTTTCACCATATAGTTAATAGTAATAAAAATGATCAATTCTCTGTTTTGGGTTGATAGTGATGAAATCAATTTCTAAATGACAATGCTTAATCTTATAACATTAAATCTTTCAAAATTTTTGAAACATATGACCGACCTCCGGAAAAAAATATGGATCAAAAAACAAAAAAATTAGTTTAAACACATGACAATCTATGGATAATTATAAATGTAGTGTGTATATGGATTAATTTTAATTGACTATCTTAAAATGTATAATGCAAACGAGCTAAGCTGTAAGAAAAAAGAGTAACCAAATGTCTAGTTTATCAGTACTATCATTTGATTCTTTGTTCAAATCTAGTATTAATGTAGTCATGGCCGCCACGATCATCTAAACCACAAATTTGTTTCTTCATAGTTTGTGTTTCTTGAATAAATAAACTCATGTGATGTGTTTGACTGGTAGCGCGGGAATAAGTCAGTTATCCGTAAACTTTTAGAAATATCGGAGAACGATATATTGTTTCTCGTATATATTAATTTTCTTAAAAATACTGAAGTGTAGAGAAGTGTGAGTATATCATTCATACGTTGTGCATATCAAATCACACGTGCTCCTATTATCGTTGATCTCGGATACCAATAATAAGAGCAATAATAGAGTAAAAATATTCTATTCTTTTTATTGTTAAAAACATTAGATTTCTTATAAAATTTGAAAGCAATTAAATACCAGAAATTTTAACCCAATATAAATTGAATGACTACTATAATTCTTTTAATAAGTAAAATATATATGATTGAGAGTTTGAGAACATGTGTAGGCAAAGTACGTGTGGGAGAAAAAGGCGGTGATAACCTTCTTTTTCGCGGTTATAACGCCTGTCAGGTGGACTACTTATCTACATGTTTTTAGTGGACCTTCTCGCCGCATATTTTATGGGTCAAAATATGCAACAGCGAATCAAGCTTCAGATGAAGTCATACACTGATGTTTTGCTTGGTGCCCGTGGCATGGCCGTCTTGGTTAAGTGGACTTGATAATGTGCCAATGGTATCTTCGACTCTTTTTTATTTTTTTCTTTTGTACATCAATTCGTGGATACATATCTTGTGAGATATATGTCGATGAGATCATCTGATCCAAGCTCTAGAATCCATTTTAATAATTTGCTAGTTCATTAATTAAATTATGCATAAAATGATTGTGACGGTAACATATATGATGTAAAAGAGATATAATTCTAGTAAAATTTTAGATATGAGTTATATCTTAAGAGAAAAAAGTGAGATATATAGACAAAATCTAATATTTAAAGTATTATTTATATAAAGTAAATAAAAACTATATTTAAAATATAGAAAAGTGAAAAAATACAGTTTTCAAAATTATAGATTTATTATAATAATTTTGTTGGTGGAAGATAGACTCCATATCTTGGGTCATTCAAGAGTGTCATAACTGAAATTAAAGGCTCTTCTATATTAGACAAAATAGAGTTATAAATGAAGAAACAAAAGTATGTTCTATATTGATAAAATATAATTTTTAAAGTATAATTTTAAATAAAGTAAAAATAAAAATGTTTCTTACGTAAAGTAACACCCAATAGGCCTAATGAAAAAGATAAAGCACAATTTTAAAAAGCTATGAATTTATATAATAATATTATTTGTGAAAAATAGACTATGTATCTTGCATCATTGAATAAGTGTCATAATAATAAAACTATAGACAAAATCTAAAATTTCAGATACATTTTAAAATAAAATGAAAAAGCTGTTTTTCATCCCATATATAAATGAACGCAAGACTAGCTAGTTCTCTCACTAAACATAACTCATCAAGCATTCAAATACAAATATTGTTTAGCTATGAAAAACCTTTACTCTAGGACGGTTTTTCTTCTCTCCCTCTTGTTGTCTCTCTCTTGTAAGTAAATGTGAATTTTGATTAGGAATTCATAAAATTGTGAAGTGGTTTCAAGATTTTACATAATTAACTAATTATACAAACTATATGGAATTGTAATTTATGTTGAGTAGTTTGTGATAAATTCTTCCGGTTTCAAAACTAAGCAAAAAAAATCGCATGTTCTAAGTTAAACTTAAGCTGTTTTGTCCTCAATCTATGTTTCTATTATATTAGCGGATTTTGAAAAAACATTTGGGAGTTAGCTTTATCACGGAACAAAAATATGTGGTTAATAATTCTAATTAAACTAATTATTGAATACATGTAGTATACTAGTTTAACATATTTGTTTTTTCTTGAAATTAATTAAAGATCAAAGCAAATGTTCTAGAGTTCCCAAACCTTCCCCTTCCATGATAGATTCAGATGAAGAAGCCAACAAAGAATGTAAAGACCACACAAGACTAAGAGGAACAACTCCTAACCCTTCCCCTTCCATGATAGATTCAAACAAAGAATGTAAAGACCACAAAAGACTAAGAGGCACAACTCCTAACCCTTCCCCTTCGATGATAGATTCAGAAGAAGGAGCCAACAAAGAATGTCATTGCAAATGTCCTAAACCCAAAGCTCCTTCTCCTTCCATAAATGAAGATTATATTTTAACCTAGATGTAACATTAAATATATTTTCACCATATAGTTAATAGTAATAAAAATGATCAATTTTCTGTTTTGGTCTGATAGTGATGAAATCAATTTCTAAATGACAATGCTTAATCTTATAACATTAAATCTTTCAAAATTTTTGAAACATATGACCGACCTCCGGAAAAAAATATGGATCAAAAAACAAAAAAATTAGTTTAAACACATGACAATCTATGGATAATTATAAATGTAGTGTGTATATGGATTAATTTTAATTGACTATCTTAAAATGTATAATGCAAACGAGCTAAGCTGTAAGAAAAAGAGTAACCAAATGTCTAGTTTATCAGTACTATCATTTGATTCTTTGTTCAAATCTAGTATTAATGTAGTCATGGCCGCCCGATCATCTAAACCACAAATTTGTTTCTTCATAGTTTGTGTTTCTTGAATAAATAAACTCATGTGATGTGTTTGACTGGTAGCGCGGGAATAAGTCAGTTATCCGTAAACTTTTAGAAATATCGGAGAACGATATATTGTTTCTCGTATATATTAATTTTCTTAAAAATACAGAAGTGTAGAGAAGTGTGAGTATATCATTCATTCGTTGTGCATATCAAATCACACGTGCTCCTATTATCGTTGATCTCGGATACCAATAATAAGAGCAATAATAGAGTAAAAATATTCTATTCTTTTTATTGTTAAAAACATTAGATTTCTTATAAAATTTGAAAGCAATGAAATACCAGAAATTTTAACCCAATATAAATTGAATGACTACTATAATTCTTTTAATAAGTAAAATATATATGATTGAGAGTTTGAGAACATGTGTAGGCAAAGTAAGTGTGGGAGAAAAAGGCGGTGATAACCTTCTTTTTCGCGGTTATAACGCCTGTCAGGTGGACTACTTATCTACATGTTTTTAGTGGACCTTCTCGCCGCATATTTTATGGGTCAAAATATGCAACAGCGAATCAAGTTTCAGATGAAGTCATACACTGATGTTTTGCTTGGTGCCCGTGGCATGGCCGTCTTGGTTAAGTGGACTTGATAATGTGCCAATGGTATCTTCGACTCTTTTTTATTTTTTTCTTTTGTACATCAATTCGTGGATACATATCTTGTGAGATATATGTCGATGAGATCATCTGATCCAAGCTCTAGAATCCATTTTAATAATTTGCTAGTTCATTAATTAAATTATGCATAAAATGATTGTGACGGTAACATATATGATGTAAAAGAGATATAATTCTAGTAAAATTTTAGATATGAGTTATATCTTAAGAGAAAAAAGTGAGATATATAGACAAAATCTAATATTTAAAGTATTATTTATATAAAGTAAATAAAAACTATATTTAAAATATAGAAAAGTGTAAAAATACAGTTTTCAAAATTATAGATTTATTATAATAATTTTGTTGGTGGAAGATAGACTCCATATCTTGGGTCATTCAAGAGTGTCATAACTGAAATTAAAGGCTCTTCTATATTAGACAAAATAGAGTTATAAATGAAGAAACAAAAGTATGTTCTATATTGATAAAATCTAATTATTAAAGTATAATTTTAAATAAAGTAAAAATAAAACTGTTTCTTACGTAAAGGAACACCCAATAGGCCTAATGGAAAAGGTAAAGCACAATTTTAAAAAGCTATGAATTTATTATAATAATTTTATTTGTGAAAAATAGACTATGTATCTTGCATCATTGAATAAGAGTCATAATAATAAAACTATAGACAAAATCTAAAATTTCAGATACATTTTAAAATAAAGTGAAAAAGCTGTTTTTCATCCCATATATAAATGAACGCAAGGCTAGCTAGTTCTCTCACTAAACATAACTCATCAAGCATTCAAATACAAACATTGTTTAGCTATGAAAAACCTTTACTCTAGGACGGTTTTTCTTCTCTCCCTCTTGTTGTCTCTCTCTTGTAAGTAAATGTGAATTTTGATTAGGAATTCATAAAATTGTGAAGTGGTTTCAAGATTTTACATAATTAACTAATTATACAAACTATTTGGAATTGTAATTTATGTTGAGTAGTTTGTGATAAATTCTTCCGGTTTCAAAACTAAGCAAAAAAAATCGCATGTTCTAAGTTAAACTTAAGCTGTTTTGTCCTCAATCTATGTTTCTATTATATTAGCGGATTTTGAAAAAACATTTGGGAGTTAGCTTTATCACAGAACAAAAATATGTGGTTAATAATTCTAATTAAACTAATTATTGAATACATGTAGTATACTAGTTTAACATATTTGTTTTTTCTTGAAATTAATTAAAGATCAAAGCAAATGTTCTAGAGTTCCCAAACCTTCCCCTTCCATGATAGATTCAGATGAAGAAGCAAACAAAGAATGTAAAGACCATACAAGACTAAGAGGAACAACTCCTAACCCTTCCCCTTCCATGATAGATTCAAACAAAGAATGTAAAGACCACAAAAGACTAAGAGGCACGACTCCTAACCCTTCCCCTTCGATGATAGATTCAGAAGAAGGAGCCAACAAAGAAAGTCATTGCAAATGTCCTAAACCCAAAGCTCCTTCTCCTTCCATAAATGAAGATTATATTTTAACCTAGATGTAACATTAAATATATTTTCACCATATAGTTAATAGTAATAAAAATGATCAATTCTCTGTTTTGGGTTGATAGTGATGAAATCAATTTCTAAATGACAATGCTTAATCTTATAACATTAAATCTTTCAAAATTTTTGAAACATATGACCGACCTCCGGAAAAAAATATGGATCAAAAAACAAAAAAATTAGTTTAAACACATGACAATCTATGGATAATTATAAATGTAGTGTGTATATGGATTAATTTTAATTGACTATCTTAAAATGTATAATGCAAACGAGCTAAGCTGTAAGAAAAAAGAGTAACCAAATGTCTAGTTTATCAGTACTATCATTTGATTCTTTGTTCAAATCTAGTATTAATGTAGTCATGGCCGCCACGATCATCTAAACCACAAATTTGTTTCTTCATAGTTTGTGTTTCTTGAATAAATAAACTCATGTGATGTGTTTGACTGGTAGCGCGGGAATAAGTCAGTTATCCGTAAACTTTTAGAAATATCGGAGAACGATATATTGTTTCTCGTATATATTAATTTTCTTAAAAATACAGAAGTGTAGAGAAGTGTGAGTATATCATTCATACGTTGTGCATATCAAATCACACGTGCTCCTATTATCGTTGATCTCGGATACCAATAATAAGAGCAATAATAGAGTAAAAATATTCTATTCTTTTTATTGTTAAAAACATTAGATTTCTTATAAAATTTGAAAGCAATGAAATACCAGAAATTTTAACCCAATATAAATTGAATGACTACTATAATTCTTTTAATAAGTAAAATATATATGATTGAGAGTTTGAGAACATGTGTAGGCAAAGTACGTGTGGGAGAAAAAGGCGGTGATAACCTTCTTTTTCGCGGTTATAACGCCTGTCAGGTGGACTACTTATCTACATGTTTTTAGTGGACCTTCTCGCCGCATATTTTATGGGTCAAAATATGCAACAGCGAATCAAGCTTCAGATGAAGTCATACACTGATGTTTTGCTTGGTGCCCGTGGCATGGCCGTCTTGGTTAAGTGGACTTGATAATGTGCCAATGGTATCTTCGACTCTTTTTTATTTTTTTCTTTTGTACATCAATTCGTGGATACATATCTTGTGAGATATATGTCGATGAGATCATCTGATCCAAGCTCTAGAATCCATTTTAATAATTTGCTAGTTCATTAATTAAATTATGCATAAAATGATTGTGACGGTAACATATATGATGTAAAAGAGATATAATTCTAGTAAAATTTTAGATATGAGTTATATCTTAAGAGAAAAAAGTGAGATATATAGACAAAATCTAATATTTAAAGTATTATTTATATAAAGTAAATAAAAACTATATTTAAAATATAGAAAAGTGTAAAAATACAGTTTTCAAAATTATAGATTTATTATAATAATTTTGTTGGTGGAAGATAGACTCCATATCTTGGGTCATTCAAGAGTGTCATAACTGAAATTAAAGGCTCTTCTATATTAGACAAAATAGAGTTATAAATGAAGAAACAAAAGTATGTTCTATATTGATAAAATCTAATTATTAAAGTATAATTTTAAATAAAGTAAAAATAAAACTGTTTCTTACGTAAAGGAACACCCAATAGGCCTAATGGAAAAGGTAAAGCACAATTTTAAAAAGCTATGAATTTATTATAATAATTTTATTTGTGAAAAATAGACTATGTATCTTGCATCATTGAATAAGAGTCATCATAATAAAACTATAGACAAAATCTAAAATTTCAGATACATTTTAAAATAAAGTGAAAAAGCTGTTTTTCATCCCATATATAAATGAACGCAAGGCTAGCTAGTTCTCTCACTAAACATAACTCATCAAGCATTCAAATACAAACATTGTTTAGCTATGAAAAACCTTTACTCTAGGACGGTTTTTCTTCTCTCCCTCTTGTTGTCTCTCTCTTGTAAGTAAATGTGAATTTTGATTAGGAATTCATAAAATTGTGAAGTGGTTTCAAGATTTAACATAATTAACTAATTATACAAACTATATGGAATTGTAATTTATGTTGAGTAGTTTGTGATAAATTCTTCCGGTTTCAAAACTAAGCAAAAAAAATCGCATGTTCTAAGTTAAACTTAAGCTGTTTTGTCCTCAATCTATGTTTCTATTATATTAGCGGATTTTGAAAAAACATTTGGGAGTTAGCTTTATCACGGAACAAAAATATGTGGTTAATAATTCTAATTAAACTAATTATTGAATACATGTAGTATACTAGTTTAACATATTTGTTTTTTCTTGAAATTAATTAAAGATCAAAGCAAATGTTCTAGAGTTCCCAAACCTTCCCCTTCCATGATAGATTCAGATGAAGAAGCCAACAAAGAATGTAAAGACCACACAAGACTAAGAGGAACAACTCCTAACCCTTCCCCTTCCATGATAGATTCAAACAAAGAATGTAAAGACCACAAAAGACTAAGAGGCACAACTCCTAACCCTTCCCCTTCGATGATAGATTCAGAAGAAGGAGCCAACAAAGAATGTCATTACAAATGTCCTAAACCCAAAGCTCCTTCTCCTTCCATAAATGAAGATTATATTTTAACCTAGATGTAACATTAAATATATTTTCACCATATAGTTAATAGTAATAAAAATGATCAATTCTCTGTTTTGGTTTGATAGTGATGAAATCAATTTCTAAATGACAATGCTTAATCTTATAACCTTAAATCTTTCAAAAATTTTGAAACATATGACCGACCTCCAGAAAAAAATATGGATCAAAAAACAAACAATTAGTTTAAACACATGACAATCTATGGATAATTATAAATGTAGTGTGTATATGGATTAATTTTAATTGACTATCTTAAAATGTATAATGCAAACGAGCTAAGCTGTAAGAAAAAAGAGTAACCAAATGTCCAGTTTATCAGTACTATCATTTGATTCTTTGTTCAAATCTAGTATTAATGTAGTCATGGCCGCCCCGATCATCTAAACCACAAATTTGTTTCTTCATAGTTTGTGTTTCTTGAATAAATAAACTCATGTGATGTGTTTGACTGGTAGCGCGGGAATAAGTCAGTTAGCCGTAAACTTTTAGGAATATCGGAGAACGATATATTGTTTCTCGTATATATTAATTTTTTTAAAAATACTGAAGTGTAGAGAAATGTGAGTATATCATTCATTCGTTGTGCATATCAAATCACACGTCCTCCTATTATCGTTTATCTCGGATACCAATAATAAGAGCAATAGTTGAGTAAAAACATTATGTTCTTTTGATTGTTCAAAAACATTAGCTTTCTTATAAAACTTGAAAGCACTTAAATTCCAGAAATTTTAACCCAATATAAATTGAATGACTACTATAATTCTTTTAATAAGTAAAGTACATATGATTGAGAGATTGGGCAAAGTACGGGTGGGTGAAAAAGGCGGTGATGGCCTTCTTTTCTGCGGTCATAACGCCTTTCGGAGTGGCTATAGGAATGGCTTTATCTAAAACGTATAAAAGGAATAGCTCTGACTCACTCATAACGGTTGGACTGCTGAATGCTTCCTCAGGTGGACTACTCATCTACATGTTTTTAGTGGACCTTCTCGCCGCATATTTTATGGGTCAAAATATGCAACAGCGAATCAAGCTTCAGATGAAATCATACACTGATGTTTTGTTTGGTGCCCGTAGCATGGCCGTCTTGGTTAAGTGGACTTGATGATGTGCCAATGGTATCTACGACTCTTTTTTATTTTTTTCTTTTGTACATCAATTCGTGGATACATATCTTGTGAGATATATGTCGATGAGATCATCTGATCCAAGCTCTAGAATCCATTTTAATAATTTGCTAGTTCATTACTTAAATTATGTATAAAATGATTGTGACGGTAACATACATGATGTAAAAGAGATATAATTCTAGCAAAATTTTAGATATGGGTTATAGCTTAAGAGAAAAAAGTGAGATATATAGACAAAATCTAATATTTAAGGTATTATTTATATAAAGTAAATAAAAACTATTTTTAAAATACAGAAAAGGGTAAAATAAAGTTTTCAAAATTGTAGATTTATTATAATAATTGTATTGGTGGATGCCAGACTCCATATCTTGGGTCATTCAAGAGTGTCATAACTGCAATTAAAATCTCTTCTATATTAGCCAAAATAGAGTTATAAATGAAGAAACAAAAGTATGTTCTATATTGATAAAATATAATTTTTAAAGTATAATTTTAAATAAAGTAAAAATAAAACTGTTTCTTACGTAAAGGAACACCCAATAGGCCTAATGGAAAAGGTAAAGCACAATTTTAAAAAGCTATGAATTTATTATGATAATTTTATTTGTGAAAAATAGACTATGTATCTTGCATCATTGAATAAGTGTCATAATAATAAAACTATAGACAAAATCTAAAATTTCAGATACATTTTAAAATAAAGTGAAAAAGCTGTTTTTCATTCCATATATAAATGAACGCAAGGCTAGCTAGTTCTCTCACTAAACATAACCCATCAAGCATTCAAATACAAACATTGTTTAGCTATGAAAAACCTTTACTCTAGGACGGTTTTTCTTCTCTCCCTCTTGTTGTCTCTCTCTTGTAAGTAAATGTGAATTTTGATTAGGAATTCATAAAATTGTGAAGTGGTTTCAAGATTTTACATAATTAACTAATTATACAAACTATTTGGAATTGTAATTTATGTTGAGTAGTTTGTGATAAATTCTTCCGGTTTCAAAACTAAGCAAAAAAAATCGCATGTTCTAAGTTAAACTTAAGCTGTTTTGTCCTCAATCTATATTTCTATTATATTAGCGGATTTTGAAAAAACATTTGGGAGTTAGCTTTATCACAGAACAAAAATATGTGGTTAATAATTCTAATTAAACTAATTATTGAATACATGTAGTATACTAGTTTAACATATTTGTTTTTTCTTGAAATTAATTAAAGATCAAAGCAAATGTTCTAGAGTTCCCAAACCTTCCCCTTCCATGATAGATTCAGATGAAGAAGCCAACAAAGAATGTAAAGACCACACAAGACTAAGAGGAACAACTCCTAACCCTTCCCCTTCCATGATAGATTCAAACAAAGAATGTAAAGACCACAAAAGACTAAGAGGCACAAGTCCTAACCCTTCCCCTTCGATGATAGATTCAGAAGAAGGAGCCAACAAAGAATGTCATTGCAAATGTCCTAAACCCAATGCTCCTTCTCCTTCCATAAATGAAGATTATATTTTAACCTAGATGTAACATTAAATATATTTTCATCATATAGTTAATAGTAATAAAAATGATCAATTCTCTGTTTTGGTTTGATAGTGATGAAATCAATTTCTAAATGACAATGCTTAATCTTATAACATTGAATCTTTCAAAAAATTTGATATACATGACCGACCTCCAGAAAAAAATATGGATCAAAAAACCAAAAATTAGTTTAGACACATGACAATCTATGGATAATTATAACTTGTAGTTTGTATATGGATTAATTTTAATTGAAATCTTAAAATGTATAATGCAAACGAGCTAAGCTGTAAGAAAAAAGAGTGACCAAATGTCCAGTTTATCAGTACTATCATTTGATTCTTTGTTCAAATCTAGTATTAATTTAGTCATGACCACCCAGTCATCTAAACCACGTATTTGTTTCTCCATAGTTTGAGTTTCTTGAATAAACAAATTCATGTGATGTGTTTGAGTGGTAGCGCAGGAATAGTCAGTTATCCGTAAACTTTTAGGAATATCGGAGAATGATATATTGTTTCTCGTATAGGTTGATTTTCTCAAAAAATACTAAAGTGTAGAGAAATGTGAGTATATCATTCATTCGTTGTGCATATCAAATCACACGTGCTCCTATTATCGTTGATATCAGATACAAATAATAAGAGTAAAAACATTCTATTCTTTTTATTGTTAAAAACATTCTATTCTTTTTATTGTTAAAAACATTAGATTTCTTATAAAATTTGAAAGCAATGAAATCCCAGAAATTTTAACCCAATATAAATTGAATGACTACTATAATTCTTTTAATAAGTAAAATACATATGATTGAGAGTTTGAGAACATGTGTAGGCAAAGTACGGGTGGGTGAAAAAGGCGGTGATAGCCTTCTTTTTCGCAGTCATAACGCCTTTCAGAGTGGCTATAGGAATGGCTTTATCTAAAACGTACAAAAAGAATAGCCCAAACTCACTCCTAACTATTGGACTGCTCAATGCTTCCTCAGGTGGACTACTCATCTAAATGTTTTTAGTGAACCTTCTCGCCGCATATTTTATGGGTCAAATGATGCAACAGCGAATCAAGCTTAAGATGAAGTCATACACTGATGTTTTGCTTGGTGCCCGTGGCATGGCCGTCTTGGTTAAGTTGACTTGATGATGTGCCAATGGTATCTTTGACTCTTTTTTATTTTTTCTTTTCTACATCAATTCGTGGATACATATCTTGTGAGATATATGTCGATGAGATCATCTGATCCAAGCTCCAGAATCCATTTTAATAATTTGCTAGTTCATTACTTAAATTATGCATAAAATAATTATGACGGTAACAATCATGATGTAAAAGAGATATAATTCTAGTAAAATTTTAGATATGAGTTATAGCTTAAGAGAAATAAAGTGAGATATATAGACAAAATCTAATATTTAAAATATAATTTATATAAAGTAAATAAAAACTATTTTTAAAATATAGAAAAGGGTAAAAATACAGTTTTCAAAATTGTAGATTTATTATAATAATTTTGTTGGTGGAAGATAGACTCCATATCTTGGGTCATTCAAGAGTGTCATAACTGAAATTAAAGGCTCTTCTATATTAGACAAAATAGAGTTATAAATGAAGAAACAAAAGTATGTTCTATATTGATAAAATATAATTTTTAAAGTATAATTTTAAATAAAGTAAAAATAAAAATGTTTCTTATGTAAAGTAACACCCAATAGGCCTAATGAAAAAGATAAAGCACAATTTTAAAAAGCTATGAATTTATTATAATAATATTATTTGTGAAAAATAGACTATGTATCTTGCATCATTGAATAAGTGTCATAATAATAAAACTATAGACAAAATCTAAAATTTCAGATACATTTTAAAATAAAATGAAAAAGCTGTTTTTCATCCCATATATAAATGAACGCAAGACTAGCTAGTTCTCTCACTAAACATAACTCATCAAGCATTCAAATACAAACATTGTTTAGCTATGAAAAACCTTTACTCTAGGACGGTTTTTCTTCTCTCCCTTTTGTTGTCTCTCTCTTGTAAGTAAATGTGAATTTTGATTAGGAATTCATAAAATTGTGAAGTGGTTTCAAGATTTTACATAATTAACTAATTATACAAACTGTGTGGAATTGTAATTTATGTTGAATAGTTTGTGATAATTTTTTCCGGTTTAAAAACTAAGCAAAAAAATCACATGTTCTAAGTTAAACTTAAGCTATTTTGTACTCAATCTATGTTTCTATTATATTAGTGGATTTTAAAAAAACATTTGGGATTTAGCTTTATCACGGCGTTACAAATCATATATGTGGTTAATAATTATAATTAAACTAATTATTGAATACATGTAGTATACTAATTTAACATATTTGTTTTTTTGTTGAAATTAATTGAAGATTAAAGCAAATGTTCTAGAGTTCCCAAACCTTCCCCTTCCATGATAGATTCAGAAGAAGAAGCCAACAGAGAATGTAAAGACCACACAAGACTAAGAGGAACAACTCATAACCCTTCCCCTTCCATGATAGATTCAAAAGAAGACGCCAACAAAGAATGTATAGACCACAAAAGACTAAGAGGCACAACTCCTAACCCTTCCCCTTTGATGATAGATTCAGAAGAAGGAGCCAACAAAGAATGTCATTGCAAATGTCCTAAACCCAAAGCTCCTTCTCCTTCCATAAATGAAGATTATATTTTAACCTAGATGTAACATTAAATATATTTTCATCATATAATTAATAGTAATAAAAATGATCAATTCTCTGTTATGGTTTGATAGTGATGAAATCAATTTCTAAATGACAATGCTTAATCTTATAACATTAAATCATTCAAAATTTTTGAAACATACGACCGACCTCCAGAAAAAAATATGGATCAAAAAACAAAAAATTAGTTTAAACACATGACAATCTATGGATAATTATAAATGTAGTGTGTATATGGATTAATTTTAATTGACTATCTTAAAATGTATAATGCAAACGAGCTAAGCTGTAAGAAAAAAGAGTAACCAAATGTCCAGTTTGCCAGTACTATCATTTGATTCTTTGTTCAAATCTAGTATTAATGTAGTCATGGCCGCCCCGATCATCTAAACCACAAATTTGTTTCTTCATAGTTTGTGTTTCTTGAATAAATAAACTCATGTGATGTGTTTGACTAGTAGCGCGGGAATAAGTCAGTTATCCGTAAACTTTTAGGAATATCGGAGAACGATATATTGTTTCTCGTATATATTAATTTTCTTAAAAATACTGAAGTGTAGAGAAATGTGAGTATATCATTCATTTGTTGTGCATATCAAATCACACGTCCTCCTATTATCGTTTATCTCGGATACCAATAATAAAAGCAATAGTTGAGTAAAAACATTCTGTTCTTTTGATTGTTCAAAAACATTAGCTTTCTTATAAAACTTGAAAGCACTTAAATTCCAGAATTTTTAACCCAATATAAATTGAATGACTACTATAATTCTTTTAATAAGTAAAATACATATGATTGAGAGATTGAGAACATGTGTAGGCAAAGTACGGGTGGGTGAAAAAGGCGGTGATGGCCTTCTTTTCTGCGGTCATAACGCCTTTCGGAGTGGCTATAGGAATGGCTTTATCTAAAACGTACAAAAGGAATAGCTCTGACTCACTCATAACGGTTGGACTGTTCAATGCTTCCTCAGGTGGACTACTCATCTACATGTTTTTAGTGGACCTTCTCGCCGCATATTTTATGGGTCAAAATATGCAACAGCGAATCAAGCTTCAGATGAAGTCATACACTGATGTTTTGTTTTGTGCCCGTAGCATGGCCGTCTTGGTTAAGTGGACTTGATGATGTGCCAATGGTATCTTCGACTCTTTTTTATTTTTTTCTTTTGTACATCAATTCGTGGATACATATCTTGTGAGATATATGTCGATGAGATCATCTGATCCAAGCTCTAGAATCCATTTTAATAATTTGCTAGTTCATTACTTAAATTATGCATAAAATGATTGTGACGGTAACATACATGATGTAAAAGAGATATAATTCTAGTAAAATTTTAGATATGAGTTATAGCTTAAGAGAAAAAAGTGAGATATATAGACAAAATCTAATATTTAAAGTATTATTTATATCAAGTAAATAAAAACTATTTTTAAAATACAGAAAAGGGTAAAATACAGTTTTCAAAATTGTAGATTTATTATAATAATTTTATTGGTGGAAGACAGACTCCATATCTTGGGTCATTCAAGAGTGTCATAACTGAAATTAAAATCTCTTCTATATTAGCCAAAATAGAGTTATAAATGAAGAAACAAAAGTATGTTCTATATTGATAAAATCTAATTATTAAATATAATTTTAAATAAAGTAAAAATAAAACTGTTTCTTACGTAAAGTAACACCCAATAGGCCTAATGGAAAAGGTAAAGCACAATTTTAAAAAGCTATGAATTTATTATAATAATTTTATTTGTGAAAAATAGACTATGTATCTTGCATCATTGAATAAGTGTCATAATAATAAAACTATAGACAAAATCTGAAATTTCAGATACATTTTAAAATAAAGTGAAAAAGCTGTTTTTCATCCCATATATAAATGAACGCAAGACTAGCTAGTTCTCTCACTAAACATAACTCATTAGGCATACAAAGAAAAACATTGTTTACCTATGAGCAGCCTTTACTTTAGGACCGTTGTTCTTCTCTCCATCTTGTTGTCTCTCTCTTGTAAGTAAATGTGAATTTTGATTAGGAATTCATAAAATTGTGAAGTGGTTTCAAGATTTTACATAATTAACTAATTATACAAACTGTATGGAATTGTAATTTATGTTGAGTAGTTTGTGATAAATTCTTCCGGTTTCAAAACTAAGCTAAAAAAATCACATGTTCTAAGTTAAACTTAAGCTGTTTTGTCCTCAATCTATGTTTCTATTATATTAGCGGATTTTTAAAAAACATTTGGGAGTTAGCTTTATCACGGATCAAAAATATGTGGTTAATAATTCTAATTAAACTAATTATTGAATACATGTAGTATACTAGTTTAACATATTTGTTTTTTCTTGAAATTAATTAAAGATCAAAGCAAATGTTCTAGAGTTCCCAAACCTTCCCCTTCCATGATAGATTCAGAAGAAGAAGCCAACAAAGAATGTAAAGACCACAAAAGACTAAGAGGCACAAGTCCTAACCCTTCCCCTTCGATGATAGATTCAGAAGAAGGAGCCAACAAAGAATGTCATTGCAAATGTCCTAAACCCAAAGCTCCTTCTCCTTCCATAAATGAAGATTATATTTTAACCTAGATGTAACATTAAATATATTTTCATCATATAGTTAATAGTAATAAAAATGATCAATTCTCTGTTTTGGTTTGATAGTGATGAAATCAATTTCTAAATGACAATGCTTAATCTTATAACATTAAATCTTTCAAAATTTTTGAAACATATGAAATACATGACCGACCTCCAGAAAAAAATATGGATCAAAAAACCAAAAATTAGTTTAGACACATGACAATCTATGGATAATTATAACTTGTAGTGTGTATATGGATTAATTTTAATTGAAATCTTAAAATGTATAATGCAAACGAGCTAAGCTGTAAGAAAAAAGAGTGACCAAATGTCCAGTTTATCAGTACTATCATTTGATTCTTTGTTCAAATCTAGTATTAATGTAGTCATGACCACCCAGTCATCTAAACCACGTATTTGTTTCTCCATAGTTTGAGTTTCTTGAATAAACAAATTCATGTGATGTGTTTGAGTGGTAGCGCAGGAATAGTCAGTTATCCGTAAACTTTTAGGAATATCGGAGAATGATATATTGTTTCTCGTATAGGTTGATTTTCTCAAAAAATACTAAAGTGTAGAGAAATGTGAGTATATCATTCATTCGTTGTGCATATCAAATCACACGTGCTCCTATTATCGTTGATATCAGATACAAATAATAAGAGCAATAATAGAGTAAAAACATTCTATTCTTTTTATTGTTAAAAACATTAGATTTCTTATAAAATTTGAAAGCAATGAAATCCCAGAAATTTTAACCCAATATAAATTGAATGACTACTATAATTCTTTTAATAAGTAAAATACATATGATTGAGAGTTTGAGAACATGTGTAGGCAAAGTACGGATGGGTGAAAAAGGCGGTGATAGCCTTCTTTTTCGCGGTCATAACGCCTTTCAGAGTGGTTATAGGAATGGCTTTATCTAAAACGTACAAAAAGAATAGCCCAAACTCACTCCTAACGGTTGGACTGCTCAATGCTTCCTCAGGTGGACTACTCATCTACATGTTTTTAGTGGACCTTCTCGCCGCATATTTTATGGGTCAAATGATGCAACAGCGAATCAAGCTTCAGATGAAGTCATACACTGATGTTTTGCTTGGTGCCCGTGGCATGGCCGTCTTGGTTAAGTTGACTTGATGATGTGCCAATGGTATCTTTGACTCTTTTTTATTATTTCTTTTCTACATCAATTCGTGGATACATATCTTGTGAGATATATGTCGATGAGATCATCTGATCCAAGCTCTAGAATCCATTTTAATAATTTGCTAGTTCATTACTTGAATTATGCATAAAATGTTTATGACGGTAACAATCATGATGTAAAAGAGATATAATTCTAGTAAAATTTTAGATATGGGTTATAGCTTAAGAGAAATAAAGTGAGATATATAGACGAAATCTAATATTTAAAATATAATTTATATAAAGTAAATAAAAACTATTTTTAAAATACAGAAATGGGTAAAAATACAGTTTTCAAAATTGTAGATTTATTATAATAATTTTGTTGGTGGAAGATAGACTCCATATCTTGGGTCATTCAGGAGTGTCATAACTGAAATTAAAGGCTCTTCTATATTAGACAAAATAGAGTTATAAATGAAGAAACAAAAGTATGTTCTATATTGATAAAATATAATTTTTAAAGTATAATTTTAAATAAAGTAAAAATAAAAATGTTTCTTACGTAAAGTAACACCCAATAGGCCTAATGAAAAAGATAAAGCACAATTTTAAAAAGCTATGAATTTATTATAATAATATTATTTGTGAAAAATAGACTATGTATCTTGCATCATTGAATAAGTGTCATAATAATAAAACTATAGACAAAATCTAAAATTTCAGATACAATTTAAAATAAAATGAAAGACTAGCTAGTTCTCTCACTAAACATAACTCATCAAGCATTCAAATACAAACATTGTTTAGCTATGAAAAACCTTTACTCTAGGACGGTTTTTCTTCTCTCCCTCTTGTTGTCTCTCTCTTGTAAGTAAATGTGAATTTTGATTAGGAATTCATAAAATTGTGAAGTGGTTTCAAGATTTTACATAATTAACTAATTATACAAACTGTGTGGAATTGTACTTTATGTTGAATAGTTTGTGATAAATTTTTCTGGTTTAAAAAACTAAGCAAAAAAATCACATGTTCTAAGTTAAACTTAAGCTATTTTGTACTCAATCTATGTTTCTATTATATTAGTGGATTTTAAAAAAACATTTGGGATTTAGCGTTATCACGGCGTTACAAATCATATATGTGGTTAATAATTATAATTAAACTAATTATTGAATACATGTAGTATACTAATTTAACATATTTGTTTTTTTGTTGACATTAATTGAAGATTAAAGCAAATGTTCTAGAGTTCCCAAACCTTCCCCTTCCATGATAGATTCAGAAGAAGAAGCCAACAGAGAATGTAAAGACCACACAAGACTAAGAGGAACAACTCATAACCCTTCCCCTTCCATGATAGATTCAAAAGAAGACGCCAACAAAGAATGTATAGACCACAAAAGACTAAGAGGCACAACTCCTAACCCTTCCCCTTTGATGATAGATTCAGAAGAAGGAGCCAACAAAGAATGTCATTGCAAATGTCCTAAACCCAAAGCTCCTTCTCCTTCCATAAATGAAGATTATATTTTAACCTAGATGTAACATTAAATATATTTTCATCATATAATTAATAGTAATAAAAATGATCAATTCTCTGTTTTGGTTTGATAGTGATGAAATCAATTTCTAAATGACAATGCTTAATCTTATAACATTAAATCTTTCAAAAATTTTGAAACATACGACCGACCTCCAGAAAAAAATATGGATCAAAAAACAAAAAATTAGTTTAAACACATGACAATCTATGGATAATTATAAATGTAGTGTGTATATGGATTAATTTTAATTGACTATCTTAAAATGTATAATGCAAACGAGCTAAGCTGTAAGAAAAAAGATTAACCAAATGTCCAGTTTATCAGTACTATCATTTGATTCTTTGTTCAAATCTAGTATTAATGTAGTCATGACCACCCAGTCATCTAAACCACGTATTTGTTTCTCCATAGTTTGAGTTTCTTGAATAAACAAATTCATGTGATGTGTTTGAGTGGTAGCGCAGGAATAGTCAGTTATCCGTAAACTTTTAGGAATATCGGAGAATGATATATTGTTTCTCGTATAGGTTGATTTTCTCAAAAAATACTAAAGTGTAGAGAAATGTGAGTATATCATTCATTCGTTGTGCATATCAAATCACACGTGCTCCTATTATCGTTGATATCAGATACAAATAATAAGAGCAATAATAGAGTAAAAACATTCTATTCTTTTTATTGTTAAAAACATTAGATTTCTTATAAAATTTGAAAGCAATGAAATCCCAGAAATTTTAACCCAATATAAATTGAATGACTACTATAATTCTTTTAATAAGTAAAATACATATGATTGAGAGTTTGAGAACATGTGTAGGCAAAGTACGGATGGGTGAAAAAGGCGGTGATAGCCTTCTTTTCGCGGTCATAACGCCTTTCAGAGTGGCTATAGGAATGGCTTTATCTAAAACGTACAAAAAGAATAGCCCAAACTCACTCCTAACGGTTGGACTGCTCAATGCTTCCTCAGGTGGACTACTCATCTACATGTTTTTAGTGGACCTTCTCGCCGCATATTTTATGGGTCAAATGATGCAACAGCGAATCAAGCTTCAGATGAAGTCATACACTGATGTTTTGCTTGGTGCCCGTGGCATGGCCGTCTTGGTTAAGTTGACTTGATGATGTGCCAATGGTATCTTTGACTCTTTTTTATTATTTCTTTTCTACATCAATTCGTGGATACATATCTTGTGAGATATATGTCGATGAGATCATCTGATCCAAGCTCTAGAATCCATTTTAATAATTTGCTAGTTCATTACTTAAATTATGCATAAAATGATTATGACGGTAACAATCATGATGTAAAAGAGATATAATTCTAGTAAAATTTTAGATATGAGTTATAGCTTAAGAGAAATAAAGTGAGATATATAGACAAAATCTAATATTTAAAATATAATTTATATAAAGTAAATAAAAACTATTTTTAAAATATAGAAAAGGGTAAAAATACAGTTTTCAAAATTGTAGATTTATTATAATAATTTTGTTGGTGGAAGATAGACTCCATATCTTGGGTCATTCAAGAGTGTCATAACTGAAATTAAAGGCTCTTCTATATTAGACAAAATAGAGTTATAAATGAAGAAACAAAAGTATGTTCTATATTGATAAAATATAATTTTTAAAGTATAATTTTAAATAAAGTAAAAATAAAAATGTTTCTTACGTAAAGTAACACCCAATAGGCCTAATGAAAAAGATAAAGCACAATTTTAAAAAGCTATGAATTTATTATAATAATATTATTTGTGAAAAATAGACTATGTATCTTGCATCATTGAATAAGTGTCATAATAATAAAACTATAGACAAAATCTAAAATTTCAGATACAATTTAAAATAAAATGAAAGACTAGCTAGTTCTCTCACTAAACATAACTCATCAAGCATTCAAATACAAACATTGTTTAGCTATGAAAAACCTTTACTCTAGGACGGTTTTTCTTCTCTCCCTCTTGTTGTCTCTCTCTTGTAAGTAAATGTGAATTTTGATTAGGAATTCATAAAATTGTGAAGTGGTTTCAAGATTTTACATAATTAACTAATTATACAAACTGTGTGGAATTGTACTTTATGTTGAATAGTTTGTGATAAATTTTTCTGGTTTAAAAAACTAAGCAAAAAAATCACATGTTCTAAGTTAAACTTAAGCTATTTTGTACTCAATCTATGTTTCTATTATATTAGTGGATTTTAAAAAAACATTTGGGATTTAGCTTTATCACGGCGTTACAAATCATATATGTGGTTAATAATTATAATTAAACTAATTATTGAATACATGTAGTATACTAATTTAACATATTTGTTTTTTTGTTGAAATTAATTGAAGATTAAAGCAAATGTTCTAGAGTTCCCAAACCTTCCCCTTCCATGATAGATTCAGAAGAAGAAGCCAACAGAGAATGTAAAGACCACACAAGACTAAGAGGAACAACTCATAACCCTTCCCCTTCCATGATAGATTCAAAAGAAGACGCCAACAAAGAATGTATAGACCACAAAAGACTAAGAGGCACAACTCCTAACCCTTCCCCTTTGATGATAGATTCAGAAGAAGGAGTCAACAAAGAATGTCATTGCAAATGTCCTAAACCCAAAGCTCCTTCTCCTTCCATAAATGAAGATTATATTTTAACCTAGATGTAACATTAAATATATTTTCATCATATAATTAATAGTAATAAAAATGATCAATTCTCTGTTTTGGTTTGATAGTGATGAAATCAATTTCTAAATGACAATGCTTAATCTTATAACATCAAATCTTTCAAAAATTTTGAAACATACGACCGACCTCCAGAAAAAAATATGGATCAAAAAACAAAAAATTAGTTTAAACACATGACAATCTATGGATAATTATAAATGTAGTGTGTATATGGATTAATTTTAATTGACTATCTTAAAATGTATAATGCAAACGAGCTAAGCTGTAAGAAAAAAGATTAACCAAATGTCCAGTTTATCAGTACTATCATTTGATTCTTTGTTCAAATCTAGTATTAATGTAGTCATGGCCGCCCCGATCATCTAAACCACAAATTTGTTTCTTCATAGTTTTTGTTTCTTGAATAAATAGACTCATGTGATGTGTTTGACTGGTAGCGCGGGAATAAGTCAGTTATCCGTAAACTTTTAGGAATATCGGAAAACAATATATTGTTTCTCGTATATATTCATTTTCTTAAAAATACTGAAGTGTAGAGAAATGTGAGTATATCATTCATTTGTTGTGCATATCAAATCACACGTCCTCCTATTATCGTTTATTTCGGATACCAATAATAAGAGCAATAGTTGAGTAAAAACATTCTGTTCTTTTGATTGTTCAAAAACATTAGCTTTCTTATAAAACTTGAAAGCACTTAAATTCCAGAATTTTTAACCCAATATAAATTGAATGACTACTATAATTCTTTTAATAAGTAAAATACATATGATTGAGAGATTGAGAACATGTGTAGGCAAAGTACGGGTGGGTGAAAAAGGCGGTGATGGCCTTTTTTTCTGCGGTCATAACGCCTTTCGGAGTGGCTATAGGAATGGCTTTATCTAAAACATACAAAAGGAATAGCTCTGACTCACTCATAACGGTTGGACTGCTCAATGCTTCCTCAGGTGGACTACTCATCTACATGTTTTTAGTGGACCTTCTCGCCGCATATTTTATGGGTCAAAATATGCAACAGCGAATCAAGCTTCAGATGAAGTCATACACTGATGTTTTGCTTGGTGCCCGTAGCATGGCCGTCTTGGTTAAGTGGACTTGATGATGTGCCAATGGTATCTTCGACTCTTTTTTATTTTTTTCTTTTGCACATCAATTCGTGGATACATATCTTGTGAGATATATGTCGATGAGATCATCTGATCCAATCTCTAGAATCCATTTTAATAATTTGCTAGTTCATTACTTAAATTATGCATAAAATGATTGTGACGGTAACATACATGATGTAAAAGAGATATAATTCTAGTAAAATTTTAGATATGGGTTATAGCTTAAGAGAAAAAAGTGAGATATATAGACAAAATCTAATATTTAAAGTATTATTTATATAAAGTAAATAAAAACTATTTTTAAAATACATAAAAGGGTAAAATACAGTTTTCAAAATAGTAGATTTATTATAATAATTTTATTGGTGGAAGACAGACTCCATAGCTTGGGTCATTCAAGAGTGTCATAACTGAAATTAAAATCTCTTCTATATTAGCCAAAATAGAGTTATAAATGAAGAAACAAAAGTATGTTCTATATTGATAAAATCTAATTATTAAAGTATAATTTTAAATAAAGTAAAAATAAAACTGTTTCTTATGTAAAGTAACACCTAGTAGGCTTAATGGAAAAGGTAAAGCACAATTTTAAAAAGCTATGAATTTATTATAATAATTTTATTTGTGAAAAATAGACTATGTATCTTGCATCACTGAATAAGTGTCATAATAATAAAACTATAGACAAAAACTGAAATTTCAGATACATTTTAAAATTAAGTGAAAAAGCTGTTTTTCATCGCATATATAAATGAACGCAAGACTAGCTTGTTCTGTCACTAAACATAACTCATTAAGCATTCAAAGAAAAACATTGTTTAACTATGAGCAACCTTTACTTTAGGACGGTTTTTCTTCTCTCCATCTTGTTGTCTCTCTCTTGTAAGTAAATGTGAATTTTGATTAGGAATTCATAAAATTGTGAAGTGGTTTCAAGATTTTACATAATTAACTAATTATACAAACTGTATGGAATTGTAATTTATGTTGAGTAGTTTGTGATAAATTCTTCCGGTTTCAAAACTAAGCAAAAAAAATCACATGTTCTAAGTTAAACTTAAGCTGTTTTGTCCTCAATCTATGTTTCTATTATATTAGCGGATTTTTAAAAAACATTTGTGAGTTAGCTTTATCACGGATCAAAAATATGTGGTTAATAATTCTAATTAAACTAATTGTTGAATACATGTAGTATACTAGTTTAACATATTTGTTTTTTCTTGAAATTAATTAAAGATCAAAGCAAATGTTCTAGAGTTCCCAAACCTTCCCCTTCCATGATAGATTCAGAAGAAGAAGCGAACAAAGAATGTAAAGACCACAAAAGACTAAGAGGCACAAGTCCTAACCCTTCCCCTTCGATGATAGATTCAGAAGAAGGAGCCAACAAAGAATGTCATTGCAAATGTCCTAAACCCAAAGCTCCTTCTCCTTCCATAAATGAAGATTATATTTTAACCTAGATGTAACATTAAATATATTTTCATCATATAGTTAATAGTAATAAAAATGATCAATTCTCTGTTTTGGTTTGATAGTGATGAAATCAATTTCTAAATGACAATGCTTAATCTTATAACATTAAATCTTTCAAAAAATTTGATATACATGACCGACGTCCAGAAAAAAATATGGATCAAAAAACCAAAAATTAGTTTAGACACATGACAATCTATGGATAATTATAACTTGTAGTGTGTATATGGATTAATTTTAATTGAAATCTTAAAATGTATAATGCAAACGAGCTAAGCTGTAAGAAAAAAGAGTGACCAAATGTCCAGTTTATCAGTACTATCATTTGATTCTTTGTTCAAATCTAGTATTAATGTAGTCATGACCACCCAGTCATCTAAACCACGTATTTGTTTCTCCATAGTTTGAGTTTCTTGAATAAACAAATTCATGTGATGTGTTTGAGTGGTAGCGCAGGAATAGTCAGTTATCCGTAAACTTTTAGGAACATCGGAGAATGATATATTGTTTCTCGTATAGGTTGATTTTCTCAAAAAATACTAAAGTGTAGAGAAATGTGAGTATATCATTCATTCGTTGTGCATATCAAATCACACGTGCTCCTATTATCGTTGATATCGGATACAAATAATAAGAGCAATAATAGAGTAAAAACATTCTATTCTTTTTATTGTTAAAAACATTAGATTTCTTATAAAATTTGAAAGCAATGAAATCCCAGAAATTTTAACCCAATATAAATTGAATGACTACTATAATTCTTTTAATAAGTAAAATACATATGATTGAGAGTTTGAGAACATGTGTAGGCAAAGTACGGGTGGGTGAAAAAGGCGGTGATAGTCTTCTTTTTCGCAGTCATAACGCCTTTCAGAGTGGCTATAGGAATGGCTTTATCTAAAACGTACAAAAAGAATAGCCCAAACTCACTCCTAACTATTGGACTGCTCAATGCTTCCTCAGATGGACTACTCATCTACATGTTTTTAGTGAACCTTCTCGCCGCATATTTTATGGGTCAAATGATGCAACAGCGAATCAAGCTTCAGATGAAGTCATACACTGATGTTTTGCTTGGTGCCCGTGGCATGGCCGTCTTGGTTAAGTTGACTTGATGATGTGCCAATGGTATCTTTGACTCTTTTTTATTTTTTCTTTTCTACATCAATTCGTGGATACATATCTTGTGAGATATATGTCGATGAGATCATCTGATCCAAGCTCTAGAATCCATTTTAATAATTTGCTAGTTCATTACTTAAATTATGCATAAAATGATTATGACGGTAACAATCATGATGTAAAAGAGATATAATTCTAGTAAAATTTTAGATATGAGTTATAGCTTAAGAGAAATAAAGTGAGATATATAGACAAAATCTAATATTTAAAATATAATTTATATAAAGTAAATAAAAACTATTTTTAAAATATAGAAAAGGGTAAAAATACAGTTTTCAAAATTGTAGATTTATTATAATAATTTTGTTGGTGGAAGATAGACTCCATATCTTGGGTCATTCAAGAGTGTCATAACTGAAATTAAAGGCTCTTCTATATTAGACAAAATAGAGTTTTAAATGAAGAAACAAATATGTTCTATATTGATAAAATATAATTTTTAAAGTATAATTTTAAATAAAGTAAAAATAAAAATGTTTCTTACGTAAAGTAACACCCAATAGGCCTAATGAAAAAGATAAAGCACAATTTTAAAAAGCTATGAATTTATTATAATAATATTATTTGTGAAAAATAGACTATGTATCTTGCATCATTGAATAAGTGTCATAATAATAAAACTATAGACAAAATCTAAAATTTCAGATACATTTTAAAATAAAATGAAAAAGCTGTTTTTCATCCCATATATAAATGAACGCAAGACTAGCTAGTTCTCTCACTAAACATAACTCATCAAGCATTCAAATACAAACATTGTTTAGCTATGAAAAACCTTTACTCTAGGACGGTTTTTCTTCTCTCCCTCTTGTTGTCTCTCTCTTGTAAGTAAATGTGAATTTTGATTAGGAATTCATAAAATTGTGAAGTGGTTTCAAGATTTTACATAATTAACTAATTATACAAACTGTGTGGAATTGTACTTTATGTTGAATAGTTTGTGATAAATTTTTCTGGTTTAAAAAACTAAGCAAAAAAATCACATGTTCTAAGTTAAACTTAAGCTATTTTGTACTCAATCTATGTTTCTATTATATTAGCGGATTTTAAAAAAACATTTGGGATTTAGCTTTATCACGGCGTTACAAATCATATATGTGGTTAATAATTATAATTAAACTAATTATTGAATACATGTAGTATACTAATTTAACATATTTGTTTTTTTGTTGAAATTAATTGAAGATTAAAGCAAATGTTCTAGAGTTCCCAAACCTTCCCCTTCCATGATAGATTCAGAAGAAGAAGCCAACAGAGAATGTAAAGACCACACAAGACTAAGAGGAACAACTCATAACCCTTCCCCTTCCATGATAGATTCAAAAGAAGACGCCAACAAAGAATGTATAGACCACAAAAGACTAAGAGGCACAACTCCTAACCCTTCCCCTTTGATGATAGATTCAGAAGAAGGAGCCAACAAAGAATGTCATTGCAAATGTCCTAAACCCAAAGCTCCTTCTCCTTCCATAAATGAAGATTATATTTTAACCTAGATGTAACATTAAATATATTTTCATCATATAATTAATAGTAATAAAAATGATCAATTCTCTGTTTTGGTTTGATAGTGATGAAATCAATTTCTAAATGACAATGCTTAATCTTATAACATTAAATCTTTCAAAAATTTTGAAACATACGACCGACCTCCAGAAAAAAATATGGATCAAAAAACAAAAAATTAGTTTAAACACATGACAATCTATGGATAATTATAAATGTAGTGTGTATATGGATTAATTTTAATTGACTATCTTAAAATGTATAATGCAAACGAGCTAAGCTGTAAGAAAAAAGATTAACCAAATGTCCAGTTTATCAGTACTATCATTTGATTCTTTGTTCAAATCTAGTATTAATGTAGTCATGGCCGCCCCGATCATCTAAACCACAAATTTGTTTCTTCATAGTTTTTGTTTCTTGAATAAATAGACTCATGTGATGTGTTTGACTGGTAGCGCGGGAATAAGTCAGTTATCCGTAAACTTTTAGGAATATCGGAAAACAATATATTGTTTCTCGTATATATTCATTTTCTTAAAAATACTGAAGTGTAGAGAAATGTGAGTATATCATTCATTTGTTGTGCATATCAAATCACACGTCCTCCTATTATCGTTTATCTCGGATACCAATAATAAGAGCAATAGTTGAGTAAAAACATTCTGTTCTTTTGATTGTTCAAAAACATTAGCTTTCTTATAAAACTTGAAAGCACTTAAATTCCAGAATTTTTAACCCAATATAAATTGAATGACTACTATAATTCTTTTAATAAGTAAAATACATATGATTGAGAGATTGAGAACATATGTAGGCAAAGTACGGGTGGGTGAAAAAGGCGGTGATGGCCTTCTTTTCTGCGGTCATAACGCCTTTCGGAGTGGCTATAGGAATGGCTTTATCTAAAACGTACAAAAGGAATAGCTCTGACTCACTCATAACGGTTGGACTGCTCAATGCTTCCTCAGGTGGACTACTCATCTACATGTTTTTAGTGGACCTTCTCGCCGCATATTTTATGGGTCAAAATATGCAACAGCGAATCAAGCTTCAGATGAAGTCATACACTGATGTTTTGCTTGGTGCCCGTAGCATGGCCGTCTTGGTTAAGTGGACTTGATGCTGTGCCAATGGTATCTTCGACTCTTTTTTATTTTTTTCTTTTGCACATCAATTCGTGGATACATATCTTGTGAGATATATGTCGATGAGATCATTTGATCCAATCTCTAGAATCCATTTTAATAATTTGCTAGTTCATTACTTAAATTATGCATAAAATGATTGTGACGGTAACATACATGATGTAAAAGAGATATAATTCTAGTAAAATTTTAGATATGGGTTATAGCTTAAGAGAAAAAAGTGAGATATATAGACAAAATCTAATATTTAAAGTATTATTTATATAAAGTAAATAAAAACTATTTTTAAAATATAGAAAAGGGTAAAATACAGTTTTCAAAATAGTAGATTTATTATAATAATTTTATTGGTGGAAGACAGACTCCATATCTTGGGTCATTCAAGAGTGTCATAACTGAAATTAAAATCTCTTCTATATTAGCCAAAATAGAGTTATAAATGAAGAAATAAAAGTATGTTCTATATTGATAAAATCTAATTATTAAAGTATAATTTTAAATAAAGTAAAAATAAAACTGTTTCTTACGTAAAGTAACACCCAGTAGGCTTAATGGAAAAGGTAAAGCACAATTTTAAAAAGCTATGAATTTATTATAATAATTTTATTTGTGAAAAATAGACTATGTATCTTGAATCACTGAATAAGTGTCATAATAATAAAACTATAGACAAAAACTGAAATTTCAGATACATTTTAAAATTAAGTGAAAAAGCTGTTTTTCATCGCATATATAAATGAACGCAAGACTAGCTTGTTCTCTCACTAAACATAACTCATTAAGCATTCAAAGAAAAACATTGTTTAACTATGAGCAACCTTTACTTTAGGACGGTTTTTCTTCTCTCCATCTTGTTGTCTCTCTCTTGTAAGTAAATGTGAATTTTGATTAGGAATTCATAAAATTGTGAAGTGGTTTCAAGATTTTACATAATTAACTAATTATACAAACTGTATGGAATTGTAATTTATGTTGAGTAGTTTGTGATAAATTCCTCCGGTTTCAAAACTAAGCAAAAAAAATCACATGTTCTAAGTTAAACTTAAGTTGTTTTGTCCTCAATCTATGTTTCTATTATATTAGCGGATTTTTAACAAACATTTGGGAGTTAGCTTTATCACGGATCAAAAATATGTGGTTAATAATTCTAATTAAACTAATTGTTGAATACATGTAGTATACTAGTTTAACATATTTGTTTTTTCTTGAAATTAATTAAAGATCAAAGCAAATGTTCTAGAGTTCCCAAACCTTCCCCTTCCATGATAGATTCAGAAGAAGAAGCCAACAAAGAATGTAAAGACCACAAAAGACTAAGAGGCACAAGTCCTAACCCTTCCCCTTCGATGATAGATTCAGAAGAAGGAGCCAACAAAGAATGTCATTGCAAATGTCCTAAACCCAAAGCTCCTTCTCCTTCCATAAATGAAGATTATATTTTAACCTAGATGTAACATTAAATATATTTTCATCATATAGTTAATAGTAATAAAAATGATCAATTCTCTGTTTTGGTTTGATAGTGATGAAATCAATTTCTAAATGACAATGCTTAATCTTATAACATTAAATCTTTCAAAAATTTTGAAATATATGACCGACCTCCAGAAAAAAATATGGACCAAAAAACCAAAAATTAGTTTAGACACATGACAATCTATGGCTAATTATAACTTGTAGTGTGTATATGGATTAATTTTAACTGAATATCTTAAAATGTATAATGCAAACGAGCTAAGCTGTAAGAAAAAAGAGTGACCAAATGTCCAGTTTATCAGTACTATCATTTGATTCTTTGTTCAAATCTAGTATTAATGTAGTCATGACCACCCGAGTCATCTAAACCACGTATTTGTTTCTCCATAGTTTGTGTTTCTTGAATAAACAAATTCATGTGATGTGTTTGAGTGGT
Source organism: Boechera divaricarpa (assembly GCA_026770425.1). Classification (NCBI taxonomy): domain Eukaryota; kingdom Viridiplantae; phylum Streptophyta; class Magnoliopsida; order Brassicales; family Brassicaceae; genus Boechera; species Boechera divaricarpa. Next base: position 8,850,468 of record CM049182.1, on the reverse strand, counting down.
AGCGCGGGAATAGTTAGTTATCCGTAAATTTTTAGGAATATCGGAGAATGATATATTGTTTCTCGTATAGGTTGATTTTCTCAAAAAATACTAAAGTGTAGAGAAACGTGAGTATATCATTCCTTCGTTGTGCATATCAAATCACACGTGCTCCTATTATCGTTGATATCGGATACAAATAATAAGAGCAATAATAGAGTAAAAACATTCTATTCTTTTTATTGTTAAAAACATTAGATTTCTTATAAAATTTGAAAGCAATGAAATCCCAGAAATTTTAACCCAATACAAATTGAATGACTACTATAATTCTTTTAATAAGTAAAATACATATGATTGAGAGTTTGAGAACATGTGTAGGCAAAGTACGGGTGGGTGAAAAAGGCGGTGATAGCCTTCTTTTTCGCGGTCATAACGCCTTTCAGAGTGGCTATAGGAATGGCTTTACCTAAAACGTACAAAAAGAATAGCCCAAACTCACTCCTAACGGTTGGACTGCTCAATGCTTCCTCAGGTGGACTACTCATCTACATGTTTTTAGTGGACCTTCTCGCCGCATATTTTATGGGTCAAATGATGCAACAGCAAATCAAGCTTCAGATGAAGTCATACACTGATGTTTTGCTTGGTGCCCATGGCATGGCCGTCTTGGTTAAGTTGACTTGATGATGTGCCAATGGTATCTTTGACTCTTTTTTATTATTTCTTTTCTACATCAATTCGTGGATACATATCTTGTGAGATATATGTCGATGAGATCATCTGATCCAAGCTCTAGAATCCATTTTAATAATTTGCTAGTTCATTACTTAAATTATGCATAAAATGATTATGACGGTAACAATCATGATGTAAAAGAGATATAATTCTAGTAAAATTTTAGATATGAGTTATAGCTTAAGAGAAATAAAGTGAGATATATAGACAAAATCTAATATTTAAAATATAATTTATATAAAGTAAATAAAAACTATTTTTAAAATATAGAAAAGGGTAAAAATACAGTTTTCAAAATTGTAGATTTATTATAATAATTTTGTTGGTGGAAGATAGACTCCATATCTTGGGTCATTCAAGAGTGTCATAACTGAAATTAAAGGCTCTTCTATATTAGACAAAATAGAGTTATAAATGAAGAAACAAAAGTATGTTCTATATTGATAAAATATAATTTTTAAAGTATAATTTTAAATAAAGTAAAAATAAAAATGTTTCTTACGTAAAGTAACACCCAGTAGGCCTAATGAAAAAGATAAAGCACAATTTTAAAAAGCTATGAATTTATTATAATAATATTATTTGTGAAAAATAGACTATGTATCTTGCATCATTGAATAAGTGTCATAATAATAAAACTATAGACAAAATCTAAAATTTCAGATATATTTTAAAATAAAATGAAAAAGCTGTTTTTCATCCCATATATAAATGAACGCAAAACTAGCTAGTTCTCTCACTAAACATAACTCATCAAGCATTCAAATACAAACATTGTTTAGCTATGAAAAACCTTTACTCTAGGACGGTTTTTCTTCTCTCCCTCTTGTTGTCTCTCTCTTGTAAGTAAATGTGAATTTTGATTAGGAATTCATAAAATTGTGAAGTGGTTTCAAGATTTTACATAATTAACTAATTATACAAACTGTGTGGAATTGTAATTTATGTTGAATAGTTTGTGATAAATTTTTCCGGTTTAAAAACTAAGCAAAAAAATCACATGTTCTAAGTTAAACTTAAGCTATTTTGTACTCAATCTATGTTTCTATTATATTAGCGGATTTTAAAAAACATTTGGGATTTAGCTTTATCACGGCGTTACAAATCATATATGTGGTTAATAATTATAATTAAACTAATTATTGAATACATGTAGTATACCATTTAACATATTTGTTTTTTCTTGAAATTAATTGAAGATCAAAGCAAATGTTCTAGAGTTCCCAAACCTTCCCCTTCCATGATAGATTCAGAAGAAGAAGCCAACAGAGAATGTAAAGACCACACAAGACTAAGAGGAACAACTCATAACCCTTCCCCTTCCATGATAGATTCAAAAGAAGACGCCAACAAAGAATGTATAGACCACAAAAGTGACCAAGAGGCACAACTCCTAACCCTTCCCCTTCGATGATAGATTCAGAAGAAGGAGCCAACAAAGAATGTCATTGCAAATGTCCTAAACACAAAGCTCCCTCTCCTTCCATAAATGAAGATTATATTTTAACCTAGATGTAACATTAAATATATTTTCATCATATAATTAATAGTAATAAAAATGATCAATTCTCTGTTTTGGTTTGATAGTGATGAAATCAATTTCTAAATGACAATGCTTAATCTTATAACATTAAATCTTTCAAAATTTTTGAAATATATGACCGACCTCCAGAAAAAAATATGGATCAAAAAACCAAAAATTAGTTTAAACACATGACAATCTATGGATAATTATAAATGTAGTGTACGTGTATATGGATTAATTTTAATTGACTATCTTAAAACGTATAGTGCAAACGAGCTAAGCTATAAAAAAAAGAGTAACCAAATGTCTAGTTTATCAGTACTATCATTTGATTCTTTGTTCAAATCTAGTTTTAATGTAGTCATGGCCGCCCCGATCATCTAAACCACAAATTTGTTTCTTCATAGTTTGTGTTTCTTGAATAAATAAACTCATGTGATGTGTTTGACTGGTACCGCGGGAATAAGTCAGTTATCCGTAAACTTTTAGGAATATCGGAGAACGATATATTGTTTCTCGTATATATTAATTTTCTTAAAAATACTGAAGTGTAGAGAAATGTGAGTATATCATTAATTCGTTGTGCATATCAAATCACACGTCCTCCTATTATCGGTTATCTCGGATACCAATAATAAGAGATATAGTTGAGTAAAAACATTATGTTCTTTTTATTGTTCAAAAACATTAGCTTTGTTATAAAACTTGAAAGCACTTAAATTCCAGAAATTTTAACCCAATATAAATTGAATGACTACTATAATTCTTTTAATAAGTAAAATACATATGATTGAGAGATTGAGAACATGTGTAGGCAAAGTATGGGTGGGTGAAAAAGGCGGTGATGCCCTTCTTTTCTGCTGTCATAACGCCTTTCGGAGTGGCTATAGGAATGGCTTTATCTAAAACGTACAAAAAGAATAGCTCTGACTCACTCATAACGGTTGGACTGCTCAATGCTTCCTCAGGTGGACTAATCATCTACATGTCTTTAGTGGACCTTCTTACCGCAGATTTTATGGGTCAAAATATGCAAAAGAGCATCAAGCTTCAGATGAAGCCATACACCGCTGTTTTGCTTAGTGCCGGTGGCATGGCCGTCTTGGCTAAGTGGATTTTATGATGTGCTAATGGTATCTTCGACTCTTTTTTATTTTTCTCTTTTGTACATCAATTCGTGGATACATGTCTTGTGAGATATATGTCGATGAGATCATCTGATCCAATCTCTAGAATCCATTTTAATAATTTGCTAGTTCATTAATTAAATTATGCATAAAATGATTGTGACGGTAACAATCATGATGTAAAAGAGATATAATTCTAGATATGAGTTATAGCTTAAGAGAAAAAAAGTGAGATATATAGACAAAATCTAATATTTAAAGTATTATTTATATAAAGTAAATAAAAACTATTTTTAAAATACAGAAAAGGGTAAAATACAGTTTTCAAAATTGTAGATTTATTATAATAATTTTATTGGTGGAAGATAGACTCCATATCTTGGGTCATTCAAGAGTGTCATAACTGAAATTAAAATCACTTCTATATTAGACAAAATAGAGTTATAAATGAAGAAACAAAAGTATGTTCTATATTGATAAAATCTAATTATTAAAGTATAATTTTAAATAATGTAAAAATAAAACTGTTTCTTACCTAAAGTAAAACCCAATAGGCCTAATGGAAAAGGTAAAGCACAATTTCAAAAAGCTATGAATTTATTATAATAATTTTATTTGTGAAAAATAGACTATGTATCTTGCATCATTGAATAAGTGTCATAATAATAAAACTATAGACAAAATCTGAAATTTCAGATACATTTTAAAATAAAATGAAAAAGCTGTTTTTCATCGCATATATAAATGAACGCAAGACTAGCTTGTTCTCTCACTAAACATAACTCATTAAGCATTCAAAGAAAAACATTGTTTAACTATGAGCAACCTTTACTTTAGGACGGTTTTTCTTCTCTCCATCTTGTTGTCTCTCTCTTGTAAGTAAATGTGAATTTTGATTAGGAATTCATAAAATTGTGAAGTGGTTTCAAGATTTTACATAATTAACTAATTATACAAACTGTATGAAATTGTAATTTATGTTGAGTAGTTTGTGATAAATTCTTCCGGTTTCAAGGCTAAGCAAAAAAAAATCGCATGTTCTAAGTTAAACTTAAGTTATTTTGTCCTCAATCTATGTTTTTATTATATTAGCGGATTTTTAAAAAACATTTGGGAGTTAGCTTTATCACGGATCAAAAATATGTGGTTAATAATTCGAATTAAACTAATTATTGAATACATGTAGTATACTAATTTAACATATTTGTTTTTTCTTGAAATTAATTGAAGATCAAAGCAAATGTTCTAGAGTTCCCAAACCTTCCCCTTCCATGATAGATTTAGAAGAAGAAGCCAACAGAGAATGTAAAGACCACACAAGACTAAGAGGAACAACTCCTAACCCTTCCCCTTCCGTGATAGATTAAAAAAAGACGCCAACAAAGAATGTAAAGACCACAAAAGACTGAGAGGCACAACTCCTAACCCTTCCCCTTCGATGATAGATTCAGAAGAAGGAGCCAACAAAGAATGTCATTGCAAATTTCCTAAACCCAAAGCTCCTTCTCCTTCCATAAATGAAGATTATATTTTAACCTAGATGTAACATTAAATATATTTTCATCATATAATTAATAGTAATAAAAATGATCAATTCTCTGTTTTGGTTTGATAGTGATGAAATCAATTTCTAAATGACAATGCTTAATCTTATAACATTAAATGTTTCAAAAATTTTGAAATATATGACCGACCTCCAGAAAAAAATATGGATCAAAAAACCAAAAATTAGTTTAAACACATGACAATCTATGGATAATTATAAATGTAGTGTGTATATGGATTAATTTTAATTGACTATCTTAAAATGTATAATGCAAACGAGCTAAGCTGTAAGAAAAAAGATTTACCAAATGTCCAGTTTATTAGTACTATCATTTGATTCTTTGTTCAAATCTAGTATTAATGTAGTCATGGCCGCCCCGATCATCTAAACCACAAATTTGTTTCTTCATAGTTTGTGTTTCTTGAATAAATAAACTCATGTAATGTGTTTGAGTGGTTGCGCGGGAATAAGTCAGTTATCCGTAAACTTTTAGGAATATCAGAGAACGATATATTGTTTCTCGTATATATTAATTTTCTTAAAAATACTGAAGTGTAGAGAAATGTGAGTATATCATTCATTCGTTGTGCATGTAAAATCACACATCCTCCTATTATTGTTGATCCCGGATAACAATAATAAGAGCAATAATAGAGTAAAAGAATACACTCTATTCTTTTTATTGTTCAAAAACATTTGATGTCTTATAAAACTTGAAAGCACTGAAATCCCAAAAATTTAACCCAATATAAATTGAATGACTACTAGAATTCTTTTAATAAGTAAAATACATATGATTTAGAGTTTGAGAACTTGTGTACGCAAAGTATGGGTGGGTGAAAAAGGCGGTGATGGCCTTCTTTTTCGCGGTCACAACGCCTTTCCGAGTGGATTTAGGAATGGCTTTATTTAAAATGTACAAAGAGAATAGCCTTGACTCACTCATAATGGTTGGACTGCTCAATGATTCAGATGAAGTCATACACCACTGTTTTGCTTGGTGTCGGTGGCATGGCCGTCTTGGCTAAGTGGACTTGATGATGTGCCAATGGTATCTTCGACTCTCTTTTTCTTTTTTCTCTTTTGTACATCAATTAGTGGATACATATCTTGTGAGATGTATGTCGATGACATCATCTGATCTAAGCTCTAGAATCCATTTTAATAATTTGCTAGTTCATTACTTAAATTATGCATAAAATGATTATGACGGTAACAATCCGAAATTTCAGTTACATTTTAAAATAAAGTGAAAAAGTGTTTTCATCCCATATATAAATGAACGCAAGACTAGCTAGTTCTCTCACTAAACATAACTCATCAAGCATTCAAATACAAACATTGTTTAGCTATGAGCTACCTTTACTTTAGGACGGTTTTTCTTCTCTCCCTCTTGTTGTCTCTCTCTTGTAAGTAAATGTGAATTTTGATTAGGAATTCATAAAATTGTTAAGTGGATTCAAGATTTTACATAATTAACTAAATATAAACTGTGTGGAATTGTAATTTATGTTGATTAGTTTGTGATAAATTCTTCTGGTTTAAAAACTAAGCAAAAAAATCACATGTTCTAAGTTAAACTTAAGCTACTTTGTACTCAATCTATGTTTCTATTATATTAGCGGATTTTTAAAAAACATTTGGGATTTAGCTTTATCACGGCGTTACGGATCATATATGTGGTTAATAATTCTAATTAAACTAATTATTGAATACATGTAGTATACTAATTTAACATATTTGTTTTTTCTTGAAATTAATTAAGATCAAAGGCGGTCTCAAGAGTTTCCTTAATCGAAACGCTACCTCCATCCATGGCTTTTGCCGCTGTTGTGCCTCATGTCGGTCTCAAGGCGGTCTCGAGAGTTTCCTTAATCGAAACGCTACCAGACATCTTCCATGCTCTCAATCCTCTCCTTGGAACTCCAAGTCTGGGAATGAGACTCTCCCTTCGAAAGTTTCACTTGTTGACTGATATGACTCATATCTACAGGTTTTTATGCATTATAATAAGTTAGTTTTATGCTTTATAACTAACATTTAGTATAGTTCTAGTGTGTTTGCATATGTTTATGTGTTTCTAGATACTTGAAACTAAAACTCGATGTTTAGAGTATTTCTGTAGCCTGCTAGAACCAATGGGAGAGTTGGCACCGCCACTTGGATCATGCACATTCAGAGAAGAATTTCAGGAAACCAAAGAAGGTCAATATCAACCCTAATATCGACCTGTAGCGGTCGATATGGAGTCCGAAGAATTTCCAGGAAGAAGTCTCGAAAGAAGGATCGACCTGTCAAAGGGAGAAGCCCAATATCGACCCCAGTATCGATCTATCAGGGTCGATGCTGGCCTCCGAAAATAATGGGAAATTTCCTACGTTGCGAGAAATGATTTGAAGCAACTTGTCATCTCGAATTTTGAGCTTCTAGGAACAAGATAAGGACGAAATAGAGAGTTTTAAGGAATCCTAGGACTATATAATCACTTGTAATATCACTAGAAGAGACACACACTTCTCATACCTAAAAAGGGGAGACTTTTGTACCCACCACTTCTAAAAACATTTATAAAGAGTTCTTTCTATTTTTACTTTTTCTCTTCTGTTTTAGAGTAGTTCTTTTAGACCACAAGGGGTGGTGGTCAATGATGGGATCTATGTTTTAGGATTCATTATTGTACTTAACCGATCTAGCTACTCTAGTGTGCACCTTAATGTTGAGTATTCTCTCATGGGAGATACTTAAGAGTACAACTGAATCCGGTAGGTTGGTTGTCTATTTAGAAGTGTTTGATGCCACGAGAGTGGATTAAACCTTCAGATTTGCATACAAGGAAGTCATAGCTAGTGTCGAATTTGTTGTTTGATAGAATTAATTATAGATCTGGCTTTGGTCAAGTTAGATTGAATATTTTAGGAGTATTTTGCCACGAGAGTGGGTTGTACTTTAGAAACAAATCTATCACTCACTTTGTATTCTTGAGGCGAGAATCCAAAGATACTTGGTATTCGATGACGGGATTGTATGAAATGAATATCCAGTTTATCACGAGAGTGGATCTGGATATAGAGTCTAGCATATTACGAGAGTGAACTAGCAAGACATGAAAAATCCCTAGAATGACAAATATAAATTACTCAAATAAAATATGAATTCTAAACTTAGGTTTTCTGATTTAGACTATCACCCAACTATGTGTAAATATTAGTTTAAGATTATTTAATGTTTATTTCATGTTTAGTTTAGTTTAATTACTATTTTCTTAGTATAGATTTACTGCTTTCTATTTATTGTTTTATTTAATTTAACGCTTAGTAGATTAGGAAACCTCCACTTTTTCCTTATCATGTCTAGATTAGATCTGCATTTGCATTCTCTATGTAGTTATTCTACTTCTCTGTGGATCGACCCCGTATTACTACAATTGCATTTAACTGTGCACTTACAGTTTTGTGGGTTAAACTCTCAAGATTAACTTTTCGGGTGAAACCTGTGAAGAGGCATAAAAACGTCTGCATCATTGACGGAGTTGCTTCCGTTGAATTACCAGCTGATATTCTGGAGAATTCCATGCCTCTGTGGTCATCGTTTGTGGTTGGGCACTTCATAGGAAAGGCCTCCCCTCACATTGGAAAATTTCACGCTACTGTGCATCGCCTCTGAAAATTGTAGGATAGCCCGACAAAGATTGACATTCAGTTTATAGCGCCTAGAACTGTCCTTTTTCGTTTGACAACCCTCAGATGCATTCCCGGGTGCTGCAGCGGCACTTCTGGCATATTGTGGATGTACCGCTCGTTGTCCAACAATGGAGCCCTGCTTCTTCTTCTTCTCATCCTGGCCTAACTTCAATCCCAATTTGGGTTGATCTACATGGTGTCCCTGATGAGATTTTCTCGCTAAAGGGACTTAAATTCCTTGCAAATCTCATCGGTAAGTTAGAAAAGCTACATCCCAACAGTTAAAAGTGTATCCGTTTGGACGTTGCACGCATTCTTGTGATCGTTAACCTTGAAAGTCAATTTCTTGACAAGATCCATCTGTTAAGGACCTGCTTGTATCTTCCCTAACTCTGTTGTACCACTCGAATGTAAGCTGGAAATACACCTTTATTGAAATAGAAATGTTTTACAGAGGATTATTAAAAGGGAACTGAAGAAGAAATGAAACGTAACCTCAGTGAGATTCTCACGAACTCTCACTGCCCCTCTAACCCCTAGGTTAGCCCACTTCCTACAATTTTCCTGAGCTCTCACTCATGTAATGCATCCACATAAATAGGCAACAGCTTTAGGTGTCTAACGTTCGACAACCTTTAACCAATTTTGTCTTCTTCCATTGACAGCTCACCCTTCTTTTTGCTGTCAATAGTTTTGTCCTTACTTGATTGATCCTTTTCTCTCTCTTTTAGCGCCATTTCTTCTGCTTTTGTGTTTTTATCCTTCTTCTTTTTTGAGTAATACACTTACAGGGGCCTAACATTACCCCCCTCTTTGAGAAAGATCTTGTCCCCAAGATCACAATGTGGAAACTGTTTCAGCAAGGGTTTAACAAGGACCCATTCATTGTCTGTTGTTGGCAGTCCACACCATTTGATAAGAGCCTCCAGTTCGCCCTTGTCGTTGTAGCGTGTGTCCAAAGCTTGTTCTGGTTCGATAGCAATATCATCAGATTCCATGAAAGCCACTGGCAGCGGTAGCGGAGACAGGTTTGAGCCGATTGCAGGTTTGATTTGGGAGATATGGAAGACGTTGTGGATTTTAGAACCTGGTGGAAGTTGGAGACGATATGCGACCTTACCAATTCTTTTTGTGATTGGAAAGGGGCCGTAAAATTTGCAGGCCAACTTCTGGCAGATGCGTTTTGCTACAGAGGATTGTCGATATGGCTTCAGCTTGAGAAAGACCATGTTCCAACTGCTAACTCAACATCACGGCGTTTCCTATCAGCTGAAGTCTTCATGATGTTCTGTGCTCTATTGAGTTGAAGTTGCACATCCTGAATGATTTGATCACGTTCTTTGATTGCAGCTTCCAGATCAGCGTTTGTGGTTGAGCCAACTTCAAATTTCAGCAGAGGAGGAGGGTCACGACCATAAACGACACGAAATGGGGTGGTGTTAATGGCTGTGTGGTGTGAAGAGTTATACCACAGCTCCGCCCAAGATAAAAATTTGCTCCAGGAGCGAGGGTGAGCTGAAGAGAAGCAGCGTAGATACGTTTCAAGCGTCCGGTTTAGTACTTCAGTTTGACCATCTGTTTCCGGATGAAACGCAGTACTTAATTTGAGAGTTGTTCCTGCCAGTTTGAAGAATTCCCGCCAAAATTGGCTTAAAAACACCCTGTCGCGATCTGAAACAATGGATGATGGAAAGCCATGAAGACACACTACCTCATTTACAAACCTTTCAGCTACTTCAGATGCAGTGAAGGGGTGTCTTAGCTTGATAAAATGGCCGTATTTGCTCAATCTGTCAACAACCACTAAAATTGCATTAGCGCCAAACAAAGTAGGTAATCCTTCCACGAAATCCATGCTGAGATCTTGCCAAATCATGTTAGGAATAGGTAGTGGCTGAAGTAAGCCGGCTGAAGAAAGAGTTGACGCCTTGTGTGTTTGACATATGATGCACTCGGAGACGTATTTCTGAACATCTTTTTTCATTCCCGTCAAACGAACTAGTTGTTGCAGTCGTTTAGTCGTCTTGAAAACCCCAGAATGACCACCCAATTTACTGCCGTGACACTCTTGAAGCAAGGTTGGAATGAAACTTGAGTTGCGTGAAATCACTAAGCTGTTGCGGAACCATAAACGATCTTCACGTATAGTATAGCCTTGTTTCATCGGTTCCCCTGTTTGCATTTTCTTGACCAACTGCTGCAGCTCCACATCGTTATCCACTTCTTGTAGCAACTTATGTGTAATTAAAGCGTGTGGCATGGTAAGAGACAACAATAAACTCTGTTTTTCAGAACCGGCTTCTTGCGGAATACGGGACAGTCCATCTGCGGCTCTATTGGTGACGCCTGGCTTAAACTTGATTTCGAAGTCAAATTGTAGAAGCTTATGTACCCACTTTTGATAGTCCAAGGTCACTTCTCTTTGTTCCAAGAGATATTTCAAGCTGCGTTGATCCGTAGCAACCTTAAAGTGTCTCCCGAGTAAGTAGTGTCGCCATTTTGACAAAGCCATGACTATTGCCATTAGTTCTCTCTCATAAGTAGACTTTAGTTGTTCCCGTGGAGATAGGCTGTAGCTAAAGAATGCAATAGGTCGACGCTCTTGCATTAACACAGCTCCCAAACTGGTGCTAGACGCGTCCGTTTCCACTTCAAATTTAATATTGAAATCAGGAAGGCTTAAGATGGGTACCTCAATTAATGCTTGCTGGAGATCGTCAAAGGCGTGTTGGGCTTCTTCTGACCATGCGAAGCTGTCCTTCTTGAGTAACGAAGTGAGTGGTTTTGCTTTGATGCCATAGCCCAATACAAATCTACGATAGTAACCGGCGAGACCAAGGAAACCACGAAGCTGTTTGACATTGTGTGGAACCGGCCAATTCTTAATCACCTCGGTTTTAGAAGGATCTGTTGCAACACCCTCTTGAGAGATTATGTGACCTAAATAGTCAATTTGAGATTGAGCAAAGAGGCATTTTTTTCTATTAGCAAATAGTGTGCTGTCACGGAAGATTTGTAGCACTTGCTTCAAATGGATTGCATGTTCTTCAAGTGTGTGACTGAACACCAATATGTCATCGAAAAATATCAGCACAAATTTCCGTAGGAATGGCTTGAAGAGCTCGTTCATTAGAGCTTGGAATGTTGCGGGAGCGTTCATTAATCCAAAGGGCATAACGAGAAATTCATAGTGACCTTCGTGAGTTCGAAATGCCGTCTTATGAACATCTTCTTCTCTCATGCGAATTTGATGATACCCGGCGCAGAGATCCAGTTTTGAGAACACTGCCGCACCATGTAATGCATCGAGGAGTTGGTCAATGACCGGTATAGGTGATATGCTCAAATTAATACCCTATAATGATACTAAAGCAGTTGCTGCAGTAAAGTTAGGGGTCGAACACAAGAACTCAAGAAAACTCACTCAGTAGATGAAAGATGCAGATTGTGCTAAGCAAACAGTGAATGACGAGAAAACAAATGATCGAATTAAACTTAGGTTGATTTATATGAGGGGAAACTAGGCTCAGGGAAATTCTCAGGAAGTCAATGATAGATAACAATTAATCAATTAAGGTTCAATTCAATTAAGCGCCGTTCTCGAACTCAAACACGAAAGTATAGTTAACCAACTGTCGTTGCGAAAACTAACTAAGTCTAAAGTCTAAAATTCCAAATCTCTTTGCAAATCCTACACAGTAAACCAGCAATCAATTCAAGTTTGATATGTTCACAATTCGATTAAACCAAATCTCTTTGCAGATAATCCAATTGCTCACCCTAGGTTTTATCAGATTACTCAATTGCACTGTCGTGCCTAATCGATTAATCTAGGTTTTATGTTCTAAGTGATCAGGTTAGAAATAGCTTTGAGAACAACCTATGGTGAAGAACTATTCAGATTTTGAACCCTAACTAATCAATCATAATAAATCAGAGAAATCCATATGAGAAAACCCTGAACCTAAAAAGAGACTACTCAGACATGATAGATGAAACAAATAACATAACTGAATAGATCATGAAATTAAATATAGCAAAAGAATAAAAACAAGGGTTCGGGATCTTCTCTATGATGAACAAAGTCTTGGATCCGTCTCCCTCTCAAAAGCTCTCAAATCTCAATGGTGGCTCAATAATAATAGTCAAAAGTAAAGTCTCCAGTCGCCCAACCTAATGACTAAAAGTTTGCTTTAATAGGTCTAAAAACACGAGCTGGGCTTCTTTGTAAATAAGGGAAAGTATTGGGCTTCTTTTGGCGAGAATTCTCGTCCTTGGATATCTATCTCCGCGTCAGTTGCGTCGGTATCGATCGATACCATGATAGTGTCGATCGATGCTAAAGCTTTAAAACGGGTACTTTCTTCGGTTTGCTCCAAAAAGGCTTCAAATGTCTCCAAAATCTCCAATTTCGTCTCAAACGTGCTAAAACCTGAAAAGACTCTAAAATGATAGAAAAAACACTAGAAAGACTCGATAAAAAGACTTATATCATGGCTAAAAACGGGTAAAATCCATGATATATCACTCCCCCAGACTTAGCCTTTTGCTTGCCCTCAAGCAAAACAGAAAACTAAGTGAGAGAAAGAGGTTTGAAAAACCTTAGAGATCCTGATCTGGTACCGAAATCGCTGTAATGATCCCTCTTCCCAAGCGCCCACTGTTGCCTGATCAGCTTCAGATCTAACCTCCATGTACTTCTCCATCGGAATTCCCAGCTTCCACAGACTTCACTCATGAGCCCGCTAAGTGTTCATCCAAGCTTATCATCGCCAGTTTCATCACTAAAATCAATGTCCACGAACTTTGTAGATTCTTTGGTCATACAATACCATAGCCAAGGAACAATTCATTCAACTTTTTCTTGGTATTTAACTCCCCCAGACTTATTTCACAACCAGTTCTTATTGATTTTTTTTTTTTTTTTTTTTAGCTGCATATACAAATCAAGGTTCGAGACGCGAGTATTGATAGTGTTAGCTACCGAATCCCCGGTTCTTACCCTCTCAATGTATCAAGTATCTTAGGTGAATAATGGGGTCATAGGAAATTTTCCTACCCCTCACTTTAGGCACTTGTGTGATCATCCCTTATCCAAGTAGAATAATGGGGTCATAGGAAATTTTCCTACCCCTCCACTTGGCGGAAATCATCTCATCTTTCATGCATTTTTGATCCTGATTATCACCAAATTCATATCCAGTACTTATCACGGGGGAGATCTACCATTTCTTTCATACGCAATAGTTCCTTAGCTAGGTAATGAATGATGAATCAAGTTCTTTGAACATTTACCTTATTGATGAAGTGCAGAATTTGGCTAAAACTTGTGATGAAAACTTGTTGGAGACAATCCATGAATTCTGGCTGGCTGGTTTACCTCTGGATTTTTCATTAGTCGAACTGGATATTGACCCTGTAACAATAGACACTCAAAAGCAAAACCAGCACCTCAAAACCAAGCACAGTCAGGAATCTCTAAGTTGTTTTGACACGAAAAACATTTTTTTTTTTTTTTTTTTTTTGAATAAAAACAAAACACAATGTCAGTAACTACCTCCCCCAGACTTAAACAACACTGTCCCCAGTGTTTATCAAGCCCAGAGAAGGTGAAAGAAAAATAAATGGAGAAAAATGGTAAGATGAAGAATGAGAGGTGTTACCACAGGCGAGTGGTATCGATCGACACCATGGTGGTATCGATCGATACCAGGCGGAAACCGTGAAGAAAAACCTCTTTCTGCGTGAATGATCTGACTGTGTTAGATGATCCGAGTTAGAAACTGAGATACATTCAGACACGAGTTAGAGAGAACAAAAGATAATAAACGTTAAACCATTTGCGTCCATACATAAGAGAAACTGACATTAGTTCAAAACAAAACAAAAGAAAAAAAATGAAAAAGAGAAAACATAAAAATCAGAGAGAGAGATGACTAATCCTCCGAATACTCGGAGTCATAGTCGGTGTCATCACCACCAGCTGTGCGTGATGGTCCAGCAGCAGGGGCAGTGCGGTGCGAGCGAGAAGTCGATGGAGTCATGCAGCTGCAACGAGAAATGGTGCTCCAAATCGCCTGAAGACTCTGAACAACGTACTGCTGAAAAGGGTCCAGGTCCATGGGTGGAGCAGCAGGAAATGTAGGAGCAGGAGGCTGAGTCGGCGCGTCTTCGTCAGCAACAGCAGTGTGAGATCCGGAGGGCATACCGCGGCGTCGAGTGACTGGCGCGCGAACCATGTCTGTCTGAGCAGGAGTGAACAGCAGCTTGGATGCATCTGAATCTATGTCCGTCAGATCTGTGTTGGGCAGCTGGACAAGGAAGTCCCCCTGAGAGGTGCTGAATACCCAACGCCGTCCTGGCTTAAGCCAGCGCAGATGCTCTAAATGCGACTCATCCATCACAGCTCGAGTAGAGACAATCGAACAGCTCGAAACATCAATCCCAAAATGAAGAAGGCCTTCCACTCTTGCCGCGCGAGGTGAAAGGTTTCACCTTCAGTGACTCCAGGTGATGTGCGAATACTGCACCCAAGTTAACTGCAAGATCCAGCTCAGGCCATTCATACTCCTCATCATCAATAATGTCTCCAATGGCCATAGACATCACAATCAGCTCAGATACCCGCATCTTGTTGGGCTCCATCTTGCACATCAGCGTGTTGCTCAGAATCCGAGCTAGGCATCGCAAGACTGGGTGGTGGATATCCATCTGCGTCGTCGTCTTGCTGTGATATTGCCCGTGTCCGAAATGCCGCCAGAAGTTTTGGACGTCCAGGAACTTGGTGGACAGCTCGCAGCGAGAGTAATCTCTACGGAAACCGTAGATGCTGCAGAGATCCTGGAAAGGAAGACGGTATCTCACTCCGCGAATCATGAAAGTAAGCAGTCCCTGCTGCGCATAACAGGGGCCTCTCTGTGTAGTAGACACGTACGGAGGCAAAGAAGCGGCGGACGAGATCTGGGTAAAGCGGGTACCACCTCGTAGGCATAGTACCCGGACCAATCTTCTGCAGAGTCTACGTAACTCCCCATCAAAACCCGGATGACGCATGGTAAGTGGATCTGCAAATCTGGTCGGCTTGATCTCAACGTCCAGCCATGCATTGTAGAAGATGGAGTCGTAGTCGTCCCAAGTATCGAAATGGGACGCTGCGTGCGACGCGCCTCGGTAATTGCCTTGTACTCTCCCTCGAACGTCTGTGAGAGGCGAATCTTGGCTCTCTCGTCTCTTCTAGGCCAAGGTGGCCTAGATGTGGTGGTGGAAGGTCTGGAAGAGGAGGAGGGGCGGGATGACGATGGTGCACGAGGTGGTTGAGACGAAGATGGCGCGCGAGGCCGGCCGGCTGAAGGTGGCGCACGAGGTGAGCCAGATGAAGTTGGCGCCTATGTAGCTGCTCTAACCCGGTCTCTTGTGACGCAGAATCTCTCAGTAGACTCATCATACGCCACCTGATAACTTGCGTCATTCAGTATGGCTGTCACTTTCCCCCTACGCCAGTCATATCCGTCGAAGATCTCAACGACGTCCATTAGTCTGAATTGGTGCGGAAGAAAACTCGTCCCTTCGTCATTTCGTGACTTCTTTCTGGGAGGCATCTGGCGGACGGGTATCGATCGATACCCAGGTGGTATCGATCGATACTGACACTCAATCTCCGATGATCGATACTGACACTCAATCTCCGAATCTGTTACGAAAAAAACTAAAAACGAAAATTAGCAAAAACCAAAAACCAAAACTAGTATGTACAGAATTACCAGTGGGTTGCCTCCCACCGAGCGCTTGTTTAATGTCACGAGCCTGACTTTAACGACGGTTAGGTGATGGGTGGATTAGCCAATGGCACGATCTGTCCTGCTGGAATTTCGGCTTTCGCCCAATAATGTTTAACCCTTTGCCCATTCACAGTGAATTCGTCACCTGACGAATTAAGCAGCACTATGGCACCATGTGGTCGCACGTCCTTGATAGTGAAAGGACCTGAACAACGAGAACGAAGTTTTCCAGGAAATAAGTGCAAACGAGAGTTATAAAGAAGAACCTGGTCGTTTGGTTCGAATTGTCGTGAAAGGATCTTCTTATCATGATAGACCTTGGCTCGTTCTTTGTATAACTTCGAGTTCTCATAGGCGTGATATCTGATCTCATCGAGCTCATTCAACTGAATCAATCTCCTCTCAGTAGCAGGTTTGATGTCGTAGTTGAGTAGCCTGGTCGCCCAGATTCCTTTATGCTCAAGTTCAACAGGGAGATGACATGCTTTCCCATACAGCAAGTGAAATGGCGTGGTCCCCAGCGGTGTTTTAAAAGCAGTTCTGTATGCCCATAGTGCATCATTCAGCTTAGTAGACCAGTCCTTCCGCGAAGTATCCACAGTCTTTTCAAGAATCTCCTTGATCTGCCTGTTGGAAACCTCAACTTGTCCATTTGTCTGAGGATGATACGGTGTAGCGACACGATGATTAACCCCGTACTTCTTCAACAACCGCTCGAAAACCTTGTTGATAAAGTGACTGCCACCATCACTGACGACGATTCGCGAGATCCCAAACCGCGGGAAGATGATGGTCTTAAACAGCTTAAGAACCACCGTATGATCATTGGTTGGACTAGCAATTGCTTCCACCCACTTGGAGACATAATCAACAGCAACCAAAATGTATATGTTCTTGTGCGACGATGGAAAAGGGCCCATGAAGTCAATGCCCCAGCAATCAAAAACTTCAACCTCAAGGATGAAGTTTTGTGGCATCTCATGTCGCTTACTGATCTTCCCTCTCCGCTGACAAGTATCACACTGAGCAACAAAAGCATTAGCATCTCTGAACATAGTCGGCCACCAGAAACCGGCTTGCAGAACCATGGCAGTGGAAGAGAACGTCCGGAACCTCAGACTCAGCCAAACATCTTCTGTAAAGACCATCAGAGCAATGCTTGTACAGATAAGGTTCATCCCAGATGAAACGCCGTACCTCTCGTAGAAACTTTTTCCTCTCATAAGGTGTTGTGTGATTCGGCTCAGTTTCCGTCGCTAAAAAGTTGGCGATGTCGGCATACCAAGGCCTGGAAACGGTTGTCACAACAGCTGAATAGGCGGCATAAGAACCGATGCCATCTGTCGATAAAATGGTGTGATCTGTCGAAGGGTGTCGATCGATACCCAGGTGGTATCGATCGATGCTGATGCTCAGATCGTCAGAGAAGTCGAAATTTTTCCCAAAATCAGCCCGCGCCTCTGTAGAAATGAAGTAGATGCGCTCCTCTGGTAGGTAATCATCAATAGGCACGTCCCCATCTATCTTCATTCGTGACAAGTGATCTGCAACTCCATTCTCTACCCCTTTCTTGTCCTTAACCTCGATGTCGAAGCCTTGAAGCAAAAGTACCCAACGACAGAGACGAGGCTTGAGATCTTTGTTCTTAAACAGGTATCTAAGAGCAGCATGATCAGTGTGAACGACTACTTTGCTTCCAACCAAATAAGATCTAAATTTCTCAAAAGCGAACACAACTGCTAGGAGCTCTTTCTCGGTAGTACTATAGTTGCGTTGGGCATCATCCAATGTTCGGCTGGCATAATAAATGACATGCAGCTTCTTTTCTTTCCTCTGACCCAGCACAGCACCTACAGCAAAATTGCTCGCATCGCACATGACCTCAAAAAGCAGATTCCAATCCGGAGGTTGAACAACAGGCGCGCTCACTAGCGCCGCTTTGATGGCCTTGAAAGCAGCATGACAAGCAGGGGTGAAGTCAAATTGCACCTCTTTACACAACAGGGCAGTAAGAGGTCGAGCAATTTTTGAGAAATCCTTCATAAATCTCCTGTAGAAACCAGCATGATCCAGGAAACTTCGGATCTCTGAAACTGACCGTGGGGGTTGCAAACTCGAGATCACCTGAACCTTGGCTTGATCAACTTCAATCCCTTTCTCTGAAACCTTATGTCCCAAAACAATCCCAGCTTGCACCATGAAGTGACACTTTTCCCAGTTAAGAACCAGATGCTTCTCTTCACATCGCTGAAGGACCTTGCATAAGTTATCCAGACAATCCTTAAATGAAGACCCATAAACAGAGAAATCATCCATGAATACCTCCATAAACTCCTCGATCATATCAGTGAAGATCGAAATCATGCATCTCTGGAAAGTGGCAGGAGCGTTACATAGCCCAAACGGCATTCTGCGGTACGCAAAGTGCCATAAGGGCATGTAAAAGTTGTCTTCCCTTGATCCTCTGGGTGAATGGGGATCTGGAAAAAACCTGAATACCCATCAAGAAAACAGTAGTATGGGTGATTAGCCAAGCGCTCCAACATTTGGTCAATAAAAGGCAAAGGAAAATGATCCTTTCGTGTAGCAGCATTCAACTTTCTGTAATCAATACACATCCTATGACCAGTGATAATCCGTGTCGGGATCAACTCGTTCTTTTCATTCTTTACCACTGTAATACCGCCTTTCTTAGGCACAACATGAACTGGACTGACCCAAGAACTATCTGAGATTGCATAAATGATCCCAGCTTCTAGCAGTTTCATCACTTCTTTCCTGACAACTTCTTTCAGGTTCGGGTTCAACCGTCTCTGACATTCAATCGATGACTTTGACTCATCTTCCAGGTAGATCCTGTGCATGCATAGGTCGGGAGAGATACCTGCAATATCATCAAAAGAATAGCCGAGAGCTTTGCGATACTTGCGCAGCTTGCTCAGCAGTAAAGTGACCTCCGCATTGTTCAAAGAAGAATTGACAATAACAGGATATGTCGAATTAGGGCCAATGAAAACGTACCTTAGCTCGGCTGGAAGTGGTTTGAGCTCAATCTTTGGTGCCTTTTCCTCACTCCAATCCCCAGAAACACTGACTTATTTAGGAATTTCGCCTAAACTTTCCACTGCACACACGTGGTGTCGATCGATACCTCCTGTGGTATCGATCGATACTGGCTCTGCACTGTCGAGGATTCTAACATAACCAGCAGCATCATCATCAAAACCCAACTCTGACCCTTCAGTATGAACCAGTGCTCGCTCTAGTGGATCCTCAGGATGTTTCCCCAGAAAATACTCTTCTGCAATGTCACTGAATGTATCGACACAGAAGGTTTGCCCGTCGATGGTTGGTCGTTTCATGATTTTCTCCATGCTGAAGGACATTACCAAATCACCAACGTTCAGAGTAATTTGTCCATTCTTGCAGTCTATCAGAGCACCAGCAGTAGCAAGGAATGGTCTGCCTAGGATAAGAGGATCCTTAGGCTCGGCATCGTACTCCAACACGATGAAATTAGTAGGAATCAAGCAATTTACAATCTTAACAGGTACATCTTCGAGAAGCCCCTCTAGTAGACGTACTGAACGATCAGCAAGGACTAATGAAATCCGTGTAGGCTGGTAATCACTCATTCCCAATCTCTTAGCAACGGAGTGCGGCATAAGATTCACACTTGATCCAATATTACAAAGAGAGCGCGCAAAACGCTATGTGAAAACAGTGCAATCCAACACAAAACTACCTGGATCTGGAAGTTTCTTAGGGATCGTGTTGGTGAGAATAGCACTGCACTCGGCTGAAAGCATAGCGACACCTTTACTGAGACTGAAGTTGCTGGATACCATCCGCTTCACGTACCTTCTGAATGCGGGAGAAGTCTTGATAGCATCAACAAAAGAAAGCTCAACTACCAGCTTGTCTAACATAACCTTGCATCTAGCATTTTCCCATTCCTTTTTGGTCAGCTTAGGAGTGATAGGATAGGGCAACTTCGGCTTGTAAACCCTTTCCTTGACAGGTTCAGCGTTTTCCAAGGGTGTCGTCTCGGTATCGATCGATACTGGTAGAGTGTCGATCGATACTCTGGGATTTTCAGCATCCCACTCGTCGTTTCCAGCAAGATCGAAGGAATTTTCAGCTATTGGAGCTTGCTCAACTCCTGATTCTACCACTTTACCACTTCTCAGACTTATGGCATTGATGTGGGCTCTTGGATCTTCAGTCTTTCCTGGTAGAAACCCCTCTTGTCTTTTCACAGCAGCTGCGGTCTGAGCAATCTGAGTTTCGAGCTTCTTCTGCGACAGATTCAACGCCTCAATCTTGCCATTCAGGTCGATATACAAGTTATCCAGCTTCCCATTAAACTCTCCAGTCATCCTTTGTTGTCCCTGCAGAATCTGTTCCAAAAGGATCTCTGTCTTACTCTCTGTAGACCTCGGAGAATGCGGTTGGTAAGATGAATTACCGTATTGGCGAGTAAAGTCATTGCTCTGAAGTGGTTTTTGGGCGAATTGTGTGGCACCAAAACCAGATTGGTTACCTCTAGACTTGTAACCACCTTGCTGATTGTTGTTGAGGCTTCTGTTATTGTTGTAACCAAATCGCTGACCCTGAAAACCAGAACCACCAATGTAGTTAACATCCTCTGTCTTATCCTCAATGTTCTCTACTTCCTCAGCAAAATGTACAGCCTTCTTCGTTTTCCCCACTAAGATGTTGTGCATCGTGTCCAGCTTCGCCTGAACCTCAGCAATCTGCGAACCGTCAGCAACACTAGCAAGCCGTTTCCGCTCAAAATCAGCATTCTTGGTGCTATTGCTAGACGCCAAGTTTTCAATCAGCTTCACAGCATCAGTGGGAATTCTAGTGTTGAAGTTCCCATTGCTTGCAGAATCCAGTGCCATCTGATACCGCCAATCAATCCCTCTGTAAAAGATCCCGAGCAGCTGAACTTGACTGAAACCGTGATGAGGGCAGTCTCTCTGGTAGGATCTGAATCGCACCCAAGCAGCCTTGAGTGCTTCTGTTGGACCTTGAGAAAATTGAGAGAGCTTGTTCCTGAGCTCCTCCGACCTCGCATCGTCATAGAAATTGTTCAGGAATGCGTTCTTGGTCTCGTTCCTAGTAGCGAGAGATCCGGGAGGTAGCTGCTTCAGCCAGTAAGCTGCCTCTCCACCAAGAGAGTATGGAAAGAGCTTACAAAAGAGATATTCCTGTGGCACTCCATTGTACTTCATGCTAGTGACCAAGTCCTCGAATTTCTCGATGTGATACATAGGGTGCTCATGAGAAAGACCGGTGAAAAACAGACGTTCAGTGTCGATCGATACCAATGGAGTATCGATCGATACTGACGACGAACTTAGACAAAATCGACAACTAAAATTCTAATGGTGAATTTTTAGAGTCCCCGGCAACGGCGCCAAATTTGATATGCTCAAATTAATACCCTATAATGATACTAAAGCAGTTGCTGCAGTAAAGTTAGGGGTCGAACACAAGAACTCAAGAAAACTCACTCAGTAGATGAAAGATGCAGATTGTGCTAAGCAAACAGTGAATGACGAGAAAACAAATGATCGAATTAAACTTAGGTTGATTTATATGAGGGGAAACTAGGCTCAGGGAAATTCTCAGGAAGTCAATGATAGATAACAATTAATCAATTAAGGTTCAATTCAATTAAGCGCCGTTCGAACTCAAACACGAAAGTATAGTTAACCAACCTGTCGTTGCGAAAACTAACTAAGTCTAAAGTCTAAAATTCCAAATCTCTTTGCAAATCCTACACAGTAAACCAGCAATCAATTCAAGTTTGATATGTTCACAATTCGATTAAACCAAATCTCTTTGCAGATAATCCAATTGCTCACCCTAGGTTTTATCAGATTACTCAATTGCACTGTCGTGCCTAATCGATTAATCTAGGTTTTATGTTCTAAGTGATCAGGTTAGAAATAGCTTTAAGAACAACCTATGGTGAAGAACTATTCAGATTTTGAACCCTAACTAATCAATCATAATAAATCAGAGAAATCCATATGAGAAAACCCTGAACCTAAAAAGAGACTACTCAGACATGATAGATGAAACAAATAACATAACTGAATAGATCATGAAATTAAATATAGCAAAAGAATAAAAACAAGGGTTCGGGATCTTCTCTATGATGAACAAAGTCTTGGATCCGTCTCCCTCTCAAAAGCTCTCAAATCTCAATGGTGGCTCAATAATAATAGTCAAAAGTAAAGTCTCCAGTCCCCCAACCTAATGACTAAAAGTTTGCTTTAATAGGTCTAAAAACACGAGCTGGGCTTCTTTGTAAATAAGGGAAAGTATTGGGCTTCTTTTGGCGAGAATTCTCGTCCTTGGATATCTATCTCCGCGTCAGTTGCGTCGGTATCGATCGATACCATGATGGTGTCGATCGATGCTAAAGCTTCAAAACGGGTACTTTCTTCGGTTTGCTCCAAAAAGGCTCCAAATGTCTCCAAAATCTCCAATTTCGTCTCAAACGTGCTAAAACCTGAAAAGACTCTAAAATGATAGAAAAAACACTAGAAAGACTCGATAAAAAGACTTATATCATGGCTAAAAACGGGTAAAATCCATGATATATCAATAGGGAACTTATCCGGTATTGTGGCTCGGTTGAGTGCACGGTAATCCACACAAAAGCGCCAAGTCCCATCTTTTTTCCGAACTAAGAGGACCGGGCTGGAGAAGGGACTCTTGCTTGATCTAATGATGCCCGATTCAAGCATTTCCAACACCAAACATTCAATAATCTCTTTATGTGCATGTGGGTAGCGGTAAGGACGTACCGAAATAGCCTTAACATCGGAGGTTAAGTTGATGGCGTGGTCACGTTGTCGGATTGGCGGAAGTCCCTTTGGTTCCTCAAATATGTTGCTGAAGTTCTCTAAGAACGTTGTTATTTGCTGCGGGAGGAGTGATGTCGTGTGAAGTGTTGGTGACGTGTTGTGCAAGGCAACTTCAATTCCATTAGCGTGAATTGAATAACTTTGTCTCCCTCGTTTCCAAGAAAATTGCGTCTTGTGTAAGCTTCTTTCTCCCCATATTGTGACAACCTCGTTATTGTGAAGGAAACTCAATTCGTGTGTCTCCCAATTGCAATGACACGGACCGAGAGTACGTAACCATTCAATGCCCAAGATCACGTCGGCGTCTCCCAATTCCTGTAACATCCGTGTTCCTAAGTCGTCTTCTCGAATTGTATTTAATTATGTTGTTGTTATGATGAACCCTCGGGATATTGTGATTAACGTTGATTATTAATATGATGATGTTTATGGATTGATGGTGGATTATAATACATGATGTGGTATTTCATGTATTGGGTTGTCGAGTACATGATGGGAGATTTCATGTATCGACGGGGCGACATATGATGGGATATTTCATGTGTCGCGTGATTGAGCGAAGTATTCGTTCTGTCTTGGTTCGGGGATTTTTGGGTTTTCGTCAATAGATCCTACTATGTGGTCGGGGTCGGTAGAATTATGTGATGCATAGTTCTATCGACGGGGTCATTAGGATTATGGGTGATTTAATCCTAATGACGGGTCATTAGAGTTATGTGATTTTTAGCTCTAATGACGTGGGTTAGGATTATGGGCGATTTAATCCTAACCGGGTGGTTTACCGATTAGGATTATGGGCGATTTAATCCTAATAGACGGTAAACCAGGGGTGAGATACCAGTGATATTGGTTCTCACGGGGACTTAGTATATTAGGATCCTGGGCGATTGGATTCTAATGTACTAGGTCGTTTGATGACTTAACTCGTTCGAATCCGGGGTGATTGGATTTCGACGGGTTAGCCGTTGGGTGACCACGTAGGATCTTGCGACGTTAGACCGGGGTGTTTTTGAACCGAGTATGGAACGGTACAGAGCTTGATTGGTGGCCCTAGGGGCGGGAAGTGAGGTGAAACGATCAAAAAATTGATCGTTGTTGAGGAATCCCGAGCGGTTCAGTTTAGCGGAATTACGCGGTAATTCCGGGGTTGGACGGGAATGGACGGAAATATTTTGGGACGGAGAGATGTCTCAAATATTTCGGAGAATTGATCGGAATTACTAAACCGCGGGAATTGATTAATCGAGATTGAGTATTGTGGTTTAGTGAATTCGGTTTGGTTTAATTGAATTAAACCAAACATATACATACACATATATGTATGTGAAATATCTCCTTTCTCTCTAATATTCTGGAAACTTCTTCTTCCTTCTCTTTTGGCAAAAAGGATCGAGAGAGAGAAGGGAAAGAGGAGGAGAGAAAAGGAGAAAAAGAAAGAGAGGAAGGAGGAGAAGAGAAAGAAAGAAGTGGAGAAAACAGAGTTTGGAGCTGAGATTGAGAGGTTGATCGACCAAGCTAGGGATTTCGGATTGAGCTGAAATTTGGTGGGTAAGTTCTTCCATCTCTTGTGTACTTGTCTACCAAAGTTCGTGGGGTTTTGTTGGGTAGTTTAGGAGTTATGAATTTCTCCCTAGACTACTCTGTTTTGCAAGCTGTAGCGGCAGGGTGAGATTGAGTGAAGGGTTGAGCACTCAATTCTCGTTTGTTTGGACTGAAATTTGGTAGATAGGTTGTTAAGAGGTTGAACCTGAAGTCCACCGAAGAGTTTTGTCAAATTCGACCTATAGTGAGAGTTATGAGCAATAGAAGTTGCCCCTGTTTTGAGTAAAGGAAATCCGAGTTTGGGGATGGGGGTAATCCGAGTTGAAGGGTTGTCATGGGGTTCTTCTTAAGCCTATGATCATCCAACTGAATTGTTGTTGGTCTCTTGCTAGGCAAGAGGTGATATTTTGGTTGAGTTGGAGCCAAGAGGTTCAAGGGAAACAAGCTTAAGGTTTGGAATTGTCAAGGACGAGTCGTCAATCGAGGTAAGTGCGTGACCGTGGTTAAACCATGGGATCATTGCTTTTTCGTGATTGTTATGTGCTTAGGGACTAGACCAATTGGGTGTGATTTATGGCATGGCCATGTTGTGTGATGTGTTAGTAATGGAGCTCTATTACGGTATGTGTTGGTTGATTGTTAAGTACATTTCAATTACGTCTAAGCTTGATCACTTGTGTCTATGGCCGTGAGACGGGAGGACCGCCTCACTAAGCATTATCAATGCTTACGCGCCTCTTTTGGTGCAGGTAAGGACAAAGAAAAGGCTTAGATGTGGAGCGCGTGGAGCCAAGGCCGAGGAGAAAGGATGATCTCGGGTTGGAAGGTTTTTGGGTTTGATCTCCTTGTGATTGTGATCTTGTGTGTTGTTTATAGACTTGTGTTCTTAGGATGCTAATGTTTTTAACTTATATAATGCATAACGGTACACTAAAATAGTTTTGGATGCTTTTATGATGTGTTGAAGTGAAGTGTGGCTTGTTTAGAGTCGTCCTTGGGTTGTAGGACAAGAAGGGATCGACCGATCCACATAGGATTGATCGATCCTGCAAGGTCGTCATGTGGTAGAAGTCCTTGGGGACGCAAGATCGATCGTTCCTGGGCAAGAATGATCGATCCTGAGGGGTCGATTTTGGGCAGGACGCCCCTGGTTGATTTTAGGGGGTTAAGATCGATCGTTCCTATGGAGGAACGATCAATCTGCCAAATGGAGCTCGATCGATCCTGATCAGATCGATCGATCCTGTAAGTGCATTTCGAGGCTAAGGCCTCTGGCTGTTCTAAAGGGTCAAGATCGATCGTTCCTTGGTAAGAACGATCGATCCTGAAATGGGGTTTTAGTCCAAGTTTTCCCTGGATTGATTCGGGGTATCGAGATCGATCGATCCGTATTTCAAGATCGATCGATCTTAAGGGGGATCGATCGAACTTATAAGGTCGTTTTTGTGCAGGATGTTTAAGGGAAAAATTAGAGTTTCGAGATCGACCGATCCATATCGGATCGATCGATCGGTGCCGCAAGATCGATCGTTCTTGGGAGGCTCGATCGTTCTTGAGGTGTCGTTTTTGGCCAGGGGTTTTTGGCCAGTTTTGAAGGGTCAGGATCGATCGATCCTGATTATTTTTCCATTTAGGATCTTTTGAGAAAGGTTTTAAAAAATTGCGTAGTTTTCCGCTTATTCTTCGGGGTAGGTCGTGTCAATTTGGTATCAGAGCAAGACGGTTCTAGGATGTGTGGGGAGTCTTGCTTGGGATTGTTATTTGATGTGATTAATTGTTGATTGCGGGTTGGGTTAGAGATCATCCTCTTCGGCCAAGGGAAATGGTTCCACGGTAAGTCTTCTGGGGTATTATGTGATTAAATTGTGTGTATTGAACCTTGTGTTATTTTTGTAGTATGGTGAGATTCAGAAGAGTGCGAGAGGTGGTGGCAAGGGGCGAGGTAGCTAAGCGTGTGGTGAATGGAGCCCTTAATGGTGAGAACCAAGAGCGAGTTGACCCTGTTGCTGGTGGTGAGGATGTTGGAGTTGCTGGGGGTGCAGCTCCTGCTGTTGGTGGGGAACCACAAGTCGAGGTTCAGCAACCAGCTGGTCAACCGGGAATGGGGGCAATGATGGGTATGTTGGCTCAGATTTTGGAGAGGTTACCAGGACCGGTACCAGCTCCAGCTCCTGAGATGCCACCAAGAGGTGAAGAGCCGCCAAGAGTTATGGCTCATGAGGCAGTTGCAGGGCAAATGATTCCATCTTATCTTTCCGTGATGGATCATATGCAGAGGCTTGGCACCAAATTCTTTCATGGGGTGCCAAACCGGTTGAAGCTGATGAGTGGAGGGCGAGAGTGGAGAGAAACTTCCACTCTATAAGGTGCCCTGAGGAGTATAAGGTGGATATTGCGGTGCATTACCTGGAGGGAGATGCGCATATGTGGTGGAGAAATGTGTTGGCTAGAAGAGCCAATGGTGTGAATACTTGGGAGGAATTCTGTGAGGAGTTCAACCTCAAATACTTCCCGCAAGAAGCTATGGACCGTTTGGAGACGGAGTTTTTGGAGTTATCTCAAGGAACGAGGTCGGTTCGAGAGTATGAAGTGGAGTTTAACCGACTTCGAAGGTTTGCGGGAAGGGGCCTTCAGGATGAACCGGCCCAAGTAAGAAGATTTCTAAGGGGAATACGTTTGGAGTTGAGGAATAGATGCAATGTGAGATCATATGCATCGGTGGCCGAGTTAGTGGAGAGAGCGGCCATAATTGAGGAGGGTATGATAGAGGAGGCAAAAGCATCTAAGCCTCAAACTCAAGGAAAGAAGACGTTTACTTCTGATTCCGGAAAAGGTGGTAAGTTTTCGGGAGGACAAAAGAGGAAGTGGAAAGGTTCCTCTCAGAGTGCTTCTAGTACTCCATCCGGATGTTTCAAGTGTGGAGACAAAGGACATAAGGTGGCTAATTGTCCTAATAGAGACAGCAGGGCTTGCTTCCATTGCAAGGAGGTGGGACATATCAGGACTTCATGCCCCAAGCTCCAACAAGGTAGCGGAAGTTCGGGAGCTCCACCAGCTAAGAAGGCGGCGGTGACTCCTCGAGCCTATTCTTTGACCATTGAGTCAGGAGAAAGGAGCAACACCAAGCCGATCACTGGTTAGAATTCCCTTTCCCATGATTACTCTAATGTGTTTATGAGTTTTGTTTTTGTGGTGGTGGTTGCTATTGTTGTTGTTGTGTAGTCTCAATGCATAGGCTATGTGTAGGGACCTTGAACGTGGGAGGGGTTACATCTCACGTGTTGTTTGATTCCGGAGCATCGCATTGTTTTGTTACTCCGGAATTGGTAAGAGAGGGAAGGCTCAGAGAAGAGCCTAGTGATGGTTTGAGAAGGGTGAGAGTGGCTGGAGGTCAGACCTTTGATACGCATAGCCTGGTGCGAGACGTAGAAGTTCACATCGCTGGAGGAGTGAAGCCAGCGGATATGGTTGTGTGGCCGGTAAAGATTTATGATGTGATCTTGGGAATGGATTGGCTTGGGAAGTATAAGGCTCACCTATATTGTCACCGAGGTAGGGTGGTGTTCGAGAATGATCATGGACGGGTGGTGTATCAAGGAGTGAGACCTACCACGGGGTGTTTGGTGATTTCCGCTATTCAAGCGGAGAAGATGATTGAAAATGGGTGTGAAGCGTATCTCGCTACCATTTCATTACCCGAAGATGGTAAAGAGATAAGGCTTCAAGACATCCCGGTGGTAAAGGAATTTGAGGATGTATTCCAACCGTTGAAGGGATTACCACCACCAAGAGCGGATCCCTTTACGATCGAGTTGGAACCGGGGATGGCTCCTGTTTCTAAAGCTCCATATCGTATGGCGCCGGCGGAGATGGCGGAGCTTAAGAAGCAGTTGGAGGAGCTATTGGATAAGGGTTTTATAAGACCGAGTAGTTCACCATGGGGAGCACCCGTCTTGTTTGTGAAGAAGAAGGACGGAAGCTTCCGGTTATGCATAGACTACCGGGATCTAAACCGAGTGACGATAAAGAACAAGTACCCTCTCCCGAGAATTGATGAGTTATTGGATCAGTTGAGAGGTGCTACTTGGTTCTCGAAGATTGATTTGGCCTCTGGATATCACCAGATTCCTATTAAGGAGTCGGACATTCAGAAGACGGCCTTCCGGACGAGATATGGGCATTATGAGTTTGTAGTAATGCCTTTTGGGTTGACGAATGCACCAGCGGCGTTCATGAGGTTGATGAACGATGTTTTCCGGGAGTATTTGGATGAGTTTGTGATCATCTTTATAGATGATATCTTGGTGTATTCGAAGAACTCGGATGAACATGGTAATCACCTTAGAAGAGTATTGGAGAAGCTAAGGGAACAGAAGCTTTTTGCTAAGCTGAGTAAGTGTAGCTTCTGGCAGAGAGAGATCGGATTCTTGGGTCATGTGATTTCCGAGAGTGGAGTTTTCGTTGACCCTGAGAAGATTAAGGCCATCATGAAATGGCCGAGACCTGAGAACGCTACGGAGATAAGAAGTTTTCTCGGTCTAGCTGGGTATTACAGGAGATTCGTCAAAGGTTTTGCGAGCATCGCTCAGCCTATGACGAAGTTGACGGGGAAAGATGTTCCTTTTGTTTGGTCTCAGAAGTGTGAGGAGAGCTTCTTGAGACTTAAGGAGATGTTGACTACCGCACCAGTATTGGCTCTACCGGATCCTAAGGTGATTGCTTATGCTGCTCGACAGTTGAGAAAGCATGAAGCTAATTATCCGACTCATGATTTGGAGATGGCTGCGGTAGTGTTTGCATTGAAGATATGGAGATCATATCTGTATGGTGGTAAGGTGCAAGTGTTCACGGATCATAAGAGTCTCAAGTATGTGTTTACTCAGCCGGAGTTGAACTTGAGACAAAGGAGATGGATGGAACTTATGGCGGATTATGATCTCGAGATAGCTTATCACCCGGGAAAAGCTAATCTCGTTGCGGATGCCTTGAGTAGGAAGTGGATAGCTGCAAGTACAGAGAAGGATGCCGAGGAGTTGATGGGTATGATTAGTACCTTGCAGCTATGTGTTATTACAGGCGAGTTTGAGCCGTTGGGGTTAGAAGCGGTTGATCGAGCCGATATTTTGAGTAGAGTACGAGCGGCTCAAGAGAAAGACGA
Organism: Boechera divaricarpa; assembly: GCA_026770425.1. Classification (NCBI taxonomy): domain Eukaryota; kingdom Viridiplantae; phylum Streptophyta; class Magnoliopsida; order Brassicales; family Brassicaceae; genus Boechera; species Boechera divaricarpa. Next base: position 8,820,508 of record CM049182.1, on the reverse strand, counting down.
GGCGTTGATTAAGGCTTCGAGGGATGAGAAGTCCGAGTATCAAGTCTCGAATAATGGAACCATTTTGGTTCATGGACGAGTGTGTGTGCCTAGTGATGAGGAGTTAAAGAGAGATATCCTGCGGGAGGCACACCAGAGTCGATTTTCGATTCATCCCGGGGCGACTAAGATGTACCGAGATTTGAAATGGTATTATCATTGGGTTGGGATGAAGAGAGATGTAGCCAAGTAGGTGGCTAGCTGTGAGACTTGTCAGCTAGTGAAGGCCGAGCATCAGGTTCCGAGCGGATTGTTACAGAGTTTACCCATTCTGGAGTGGAAGTGGGATATGGTGACGATGGATTTTGTGGTGGGGTTACCGAATTCTCAGGGCAAAGATGCGATCTGCGTTATTGTTGATCGCTTGACTAAGTCCGCTCATTTTCTCGCCATAAGGAAAACAGATGGAGCTCGGGTTTTGGCGAGGAAGTACATTAATGAGATTGTGAGATTGGATGGTGTACCTGCCAGTATTGTGTCGGATCGTGATAGTAAGTTCGCATCGGTTTTCCGGCGAGAGTTCCAGAAGGAGTTGGGTACTAAGGTACACATGAGTACAGCATATCATCCTCAGACGGATGGTCAGTCAGAGAGGACCATTCAGACTCTCGACTATCTTTTGAGGATGTGTGTGCTAGATTGGGGTGGCCATTGGGCCGATTACCTGAGCCTGGTAGAGTTCACATATAATAACAGCTATCAGGCGAGTATTGGGATGGCACCATATGAGGCTCTGTATGGGAGGCCTTGTAGGACACCATTATGCTGGGCTCAAGTGGGGGAGAGAAGCATGTATGGCGAGAGTTTGGTGCAGGAGACTACAGAGAAGATCCGAGTCTTGAGGATCAACATGAAGGAGGCTCAGGATCGTCAGAAGAGTTATGCGGATAACCGCAGAAGAGAGTTGGAATTCGCCGTAGGAGATATGGTTTATCTCAAGATGGCGATGTTCAAGGGTTCTAACAGGTCATTTTCCGAGGGCAAGTTGAGCCCGAGATATTTGGGACCGTTCCGAGTGGTGGAACGCGTTGGACCTGTCGCTTACAGGCTGGAGTTCCCAGCGTCTATGCAAGCATTTCATGATGTGTTCCATGTGTCTAAGTTGAAGAAGTGCTTGCATAGGGATGATCAGGTGTTACCGGAAGTTCCACCTGAGTTGTCGCCGAGTTTGAGGGTTGAGGCGAGACCCGTGAGGATTCTAGATCGTAGAATCAAGGTTGACGGGAGGAGGAGAGCTCCCGAGGTGAGGATCCTTTGGGATTGTGATGGAGTGGAAGAGGAGACTTGGGAACCCGAGAGACGGATAAGGGCTAGATTCTCCGAGTGGTTCAGGGAACAAGCTGCGGCTTAAGATTCGAGGACGAATCTAAATTAGTGGGGGAGAATTGTAACATCCGTGTTCCTAAGTTGTCTTCTCGAATTGTATTTAATTATGTTGTTGTTATGATGAACCCTCGGGATATTGTGATTAACGTTGATTATTAATATGATGATGTTTATGGATTGATGGCGGATTATAATACATGATATGGTATTTCATGTATTGGGTTGTCGAGTACATGATGGGAGATTTCATGTATCGACGGGGCGACATATGATGGGATATTTCATGTGTCGCGTGATTGAGCGAAGTATTCGTTCTGTCTTGGTTCGGGGATTTTTGGGTTTTCGTCAATAGATCCTACTATGTGGTCGGGGTCGGTAGAATTATGTGATGCATAGTTCTATCGACGGGGTCATTAGGATTATGGGTGATTTAATCCTAATGACGGGTCATTAGAGTTATGTGATTTTTAGCTCTAATGACGTGGGTTAGGATTATGGGTGATTTAATCCTAACCGGGTGGTTTACCGATTAGGATTATGGGCGATTTAATCCTAATAGACGGTAAACCAGGGGTGAGATACCAGTGATATTGGTTCTCACGGGGACTTAGTATATTAGGATCCTGGGCGATTGGATTCTAATGTACTAGGTCGTTTGACGACTTAACTCGTTCGAATCCGGGGTGATTGGATTTCGACGGGTTAGCCGTTGGGTGACCACGTAGGATCTTGCGACGTTAGACCGGAGTATTTTTGAACCGAGTATGGAACGGTACCGAGCTTGATTGGTGGCCCTAGGGGCGGGAAGTGAGGTGAAACGATCAAAAGATTGATCGTTGTTGAGGAATCCCGAGCGGTTCGGTTTAGCGGAATTACGCGGTAATTCCGGGGTTTGACGGGAATGGACGAAAATATTTTGGGACGGAGAGATGTCTCAAATATTTCGGAGAATTGATCGGAATTACTAAACCGCGGGAATTGATTAATCGAGATTGAGTATTGTGGTTTAGTGAATTCGGTTTGGTTTAATTGAATTAAACCAAACATATACATACACATATATGTATGTGAAATATCTCCTTTCTCTCTAATATTCTGGAAACTTCTTCTTCCTTCTCTTTTGGCAAAAAGGATCGAGAGAGAGAAGGGAAAGAGGAGGAGAGAAAAGGAGAAAAAGAAAGAGAGGAAGGAGGAGAAGAGAAAGAAAGAAGTGGAGAAAACAGAGTTTGGAGCTGAGATTGAGAGGTTGATCGACCAAGCTAGGGATTTCGGATTGAGCTGAAATTTGGTGGGTAAGTTCTTCCATCTCTTGTGTACTTGTCTACCAAAGTTCGTGGGGTTTTGTTGGGTAGTTTAGGAGTTATGAATTTCTCCCTAGACTACTCTGTTTTGCAAGCTGTAGCGGCGGGGTGAGATTGAGTGAAGGGTTGAGCACTCAATTCTCGTTTGTTTGGACTGAAATTTGGTAGATAGGTTGTTAAGAGGTTGAACTTGAAGTCCACCGAAGAGTTTTGTCAAATTCGACCTATAGTGAGAGTTATGAGCAATAGAAGTTGCCCCTGTTTTGAGTAAAGGAAATCCGAGTTTGGGGATGGGGGTAATCCGAGTTGAAGGGTTGTCATGGGGTTCTTCTTAAGCCTATGATCATCCAACTGAATTGTTGTTGGTCTCTTGCTAGGCAAGAGGTGATATTTTGGTTGAGTTGGAGCCAAGAGGTTCAAGGGAAACAAGCTTAAGGTTTGGAATTGTCAAGGACGAGTCGTCAATCGAGGTAAGTGCGTGACCGTGGTTAAACCATGGGATCATTGCTTTTTCGTGATTGTTGTGTGCTTAGGGACTAGACCAATTGGGTGTGATTTATGGCATGGCCATGTTGTGTGATGTGTTAGTAATGGAGCTCTATTACGGTATGTGTTGGTTGATTGTTAAGTACATTTCAATTACGTCTAAGCTTGATCACTTGTGTCTATGGCCGTGAGACGGAGGACCGCCTCACTAAGCATTATCAATGCTTACGCGCCTCTTTGGTGCAGGTAAGGACAAAGAAAAGGCTTAGATGTGGAGCGCGTGGAGCCAAGGCCGAGGAGAAAGGATGATCTCGGGTTGGAAGGTTTTTGGGTTTGATCTCCTTGTGATTGTGATCTTGTGTGTTGTTTATAGACTTGTGTTCTTAGGATGCTAATGTTTTTAACTTATATAATGCATAACGGTACACTAAAATAGTTTTGGATGCTTTTATGATGTGTTGAAGTGAAGTGTGGCTTGTTTAGAGTCGTCCTTGGGTTGCAGGACAAGAAGGGATCGACCGATCCACATAGGATTGATCGATCCTGCAAGGTCGTCATGTGGTAGAAGTCCTTGGGGACGCAAGATCGATCGTTCCTGGGCAAGAATGATCGATCCTGAGGGGTCGATTTTGGGCAGGACGCCCCTGGTTGATTTTAGGGGGTTAAGATCGATCGTTCCTATGGAGGAACGATCGATCTGCCAAATGGAGCTCGATCGATCCTGATCAGATCGATCGATCCTGTAAGTGCATTTCGAGGCTAAGGCCTCTGGCTGTTTTAAAGGGTCAAGATCGATCGTTCCTTGGTAAGAACGATCGATCCTGAAATGGGGTTTTAGTCCAAGTTTTCCCTGGATTGATTCGGGGTATCGAGATCGATCGAACCACAAAGGATCGATCGATCCGTATTTCAAGATCGATCGATCTTAAGGGGGATCGATCGAACTTATAAGGTCGTTTTTGTCCAGGATGTTTAAGGGAAAAATTAGAGTTTCGAGATCGACCGATCCATATCGGATCGATCGATCGGTGCCACAAGATCGATCGTTCTTGGGAGGCTCGATCGTTCTTGAGGTGTCGTTTTTGGCCAGGGGTTTTTGGCCAGTTTTGAAGGGTCAGGATCGATCGATCCTAGGTGAGAACGATCGATCCTGATTATTTTTCCATTTAGGATCTTTTGAGAAAGGTTTTAAAAAATTGCGTAGTTTTCCGCTTATTCTTCGGGGTAGGTCGTGTCAATTCCAGTGTAATAAAATCAGCTCTAAATGTGGCGCCAGGAAGTGTGAATTCTATGTCACGACAAACACCCAATCCCTTAGCTGTGATGCCTGTTCCAAGCTTAACCTCTAGTTCGGGTCTTACTTGCATTCGAAGGCGGAGGCTTTTAACCGTATCCGGTGAGATGAAGTTATGAGTTGCTCCACTATCCAACATCACAATCACCTCATGGTGACCAATAGTAGCTCTTAGTTTTGTAGTCATTGGAGAAGAAATACCTAGAAACGTGTTGAGAGATAACGCCATCATCGTCGGCTTCTCTTCGTCGGTGGCTGCGTTGTACTCTTCCGGTGGTTCTAGCATTTGTACAATTGTTGTATCTGGAACCTCTAGCTCGTATCCGTTGACTACAGTTAGGAGTTGTAAAAATCGTTTTGGGCATAACTTCTAATGATCCCGTGTATACTTTGCGTCACACCGAAAACAAAGGCCTTTGCGTTTCTTCTCCTCCATTTCACGGTCAGTTGTATACCTTGGCTTGTTTGTCTGTTTGGTTTGATCGTTGCTGGTGCTAGGAAGGAGAGGCAATTCTCTTGTCTTCCACGTTGGCGTGTAGGGTTTGTAATCGCCACCACTTCGAGTTCCCTTAGATTCCATGTTAAGCTCCTTTGTGATCATTCTGGATAAGGTACCAGCTTCCATTGACAAAGCATACCCCATCATCTCTGCCAATGATTGAGGTTTCATAATCACCACCATCTCTCTTACTGCTTGTTGAAGACCATTGAGAAAGATCCCCTGAAGCTGGTTGTCGTCTAAGTTGTAAACTTGAGAAGATAAATCATCAAACTGGGCTACAAAATCATCAACAGATCCATGTTGTTTAATAGCAAAAAGGCTTTGGCTTGGGCCTTTACTTGTCATGTCCCCAAAACGCAAAAGGAGGCGACGTGTAAAATCAACCCATCCTCTAAATGGATCTCGGCCCATTTCAGCATTGAGCCATCCGATGGCCTTCCCCTCTAAACTCATGGAGACTAGGTCGAGTTTGTTCTGGTCGGTGTACCGGCCAAGACGAAAAAAGCGATCAACTTTCGAGAGCCAAGCAAACGCGTTTACACCATCAAAGACTGGAACTTCTAGCTTTTTTGTGTAGTTGTCTATGGTTTGAGTGATTGTACGGTCATTGTCGTCTTGCTCCGTTATCTGTAGCGGCGGTGGGTTTTGTACAGCCGGTGAAGGGTTGATGCTGTCAGCTTCGGTCATAGGCTGCTTGTCCTATCGCCGGAGTAATGTGTACTCCCTTTCCTGAGATGGGTTTGGATATCTCGCCGGAGACTGCGCCGGAGTCTGGAACGCACGAGCGACGCTTATGTCGATTAGTCGGCCGATCTTCTCGTCAAGTCCATCTATGGTTTGCCGGAGTGAGTTTTGTCCGTCGCTCAGGGTTTTGTTGGTCTTCTCCACTCCATCAAGGCGGCGGAATATTTCATGAATGTTTAGATCTGTTACCATCGATGACGTCAGAGATGCGGCAGAGGCGCCGCTGATTTCTTCTGGGTTAGTCATTGCGTTTGTTCTGGTTCTACCGCACCAGTTGTTAAGGACCTGCTTGTATCTTCCCTAACTCTGTTGTACCACTCGAATGTAAGCTGGAAACACACCTTTATTGAAATAGAAATGTTTTACAGAGGATTATTAAAAGGGAACTGAAGAAGAAATGAAACGTAAACTCAGTGAGATTCTCACGAACTCTCACTGCCACTCTAACCCCTAGGTTAGCCCACTTCCTACAATTTTCCTGAGCTCTCACTCATGTAATGCATCCACATAAATAGGCAACAGTTTTAGGTGTCTAACGTTCGACAACCTTTAACCAATTTTGTCTTCTTCCATTGACAGCTCACCCTTCTTTTTGCTGTCAATAGTTTTGTCCTCACTTGATTGATCCTTTTCTCTCTCTTTTAGCGCCATTTCTTCTGCTTTTGTGTCTTTATCCTTCTTCTTTCTTGAGTAATACACTTGCAGGGGCCTAACACAATCTCCTAGGAACAGAGTTCTCATTTCAAGTTACGTACCCGTGGCTCCCCACCCATTATATCTCATGTAGACAATGGGGACACTCATCTAAGATCTGTACTTTGGGCAAGGAGAATGCTCCATCGTCCCCTGTTCAGATTTTACAGAAGGATACACGCAACGAAACTCCCGAAATTACGATGACTGCCTCCTCTGCTGGCCCTGGAATTGTGGAGACAGCAGTAGCACTACTGGTGATGCATCCTACTCCAACGCAAGATGCAGAGCAGCCTCACGCCGAGAGACCTGTTCATAGCTTGTCGGAAAGGGACGGTTTAATGGAGAAGGATAGTGATGGTTTGACTGAGGATGGTTTGCAAACAGAGGACATGGAGACATCCTTGCTGCATAGAAAAGGAGATATCAATGATGAAGGATGGTCAAAGGTCCAACGTTCTAGCTCTAGACGTTCTCCGATAGCCTCCTTGGAAAAAAAAAAAAAAGGACTTGCAACTTACGAGGAGGACTTGGGAAGCTCACCATCCCGTTTCCACATCCTCGCTGCAGTGGATAGTCAAGAAGTGGGAATGGAGGGGGGTGAAATTGAATACGACTCTAGATCTGAGGATTCCACCCTTCAACACGAAGAAATCAGACCACAGAGTGATGAAGGGGGTATAGATGTGGTATCAAGCTGAATAAAGACCCTAAAGACAAGAAAGTAAAAAAGAAGAATGCTAAGAGTTCAAAGAAGAAACAACAATTACCAACAATTTCACTCAAACACCAAAACAAGAAAGTCTCCTCCGGGAGACGATGATTATCATGACGTCATTTTTTACGTGGAATGTCCAGGGCTTCAATACTATGCGCAGAAACAATATTGTTCGTGATTGGCTATGTTCTACTCACCTTACTCCTCAGTTTGGCTGTCTCTTAGAAACCCGAATGCAGGAGGAAAATCATCATATGATTGTCTCTTCTAAGTTCCCGGGTTGAAATATTGTTACAAATTATGCTTATCATCGTCTAGGGAGGATTTGGTTTCTCTACTAGGCTGATGTTGATGTTACGGTCCTGTATACGGACCCGCAAATTATCACCCTGTGGATCACAACATTCTTGGGTGAGAGTTTTCTCTGTACTTGTGTGTATGCGAACAATGCCACCATTCTCTCACTAATTCCGAAGATAGAAAATCCAAAAACCATGAGAGACTTTTGACCGATTGCTTGTTGCAACGTATTATACAAAGTTATTTCTAAGCTCCTCGCCAACCGATTGAAATTGATTTTCCCTGAAGCTGTTGAACCTAATCATAGTGAATTCACACACCTTAGCTTTGTCGATGATATTCTGGTATTCAGTGATGGGAGTAAAAAATCACTTCAAGGAATCATGAGGGTCCTTTATTCTTTTGCGGATATATCGGGGTTGAAGGTTAATATGTCAACATTTACGGTATATTTTGCTGGGAGAACTTCTCAAGAATCTATAGCGCATGCGTGTATAATGGGTATTCCACGGGAAAGTCTCCCTGTTCAATAATTGGGACTTCCGCTAACAACGAAGAGCATGACCAAGACCGATTACGAGCCACTTGTGGATAGGATACATAACCGATTTCTCTCATGGACGAACTATTTCTTATCATATGTTGGATGCCTAATGTTGATCGAATCGGTTATTGCTAGTATCACAAATTTTTGGTGCTCCGTTTTCAGGTTACCGCAACGGTGTCTCGATCAAATGGAGGGAATGTGTGCAGCGTTTCTCTAGTCTGGTTCTCCCCACACATCGAGTAGGGCAAAGGTCAGATGGGAAGATATAGGTACGTCGAAGGATGAAGGGGGTCTCAAGATTCGTCAGCTGAGAGATACGTCTCTTGTGTTCTCTCTATCCCTCATCTGGCGCTTGTTAAGCTCCTCTGGTTCTTTATGGATCTCATGGACACATCGGTATTTACTTCAGTATTCTTCTTTTTGGGACGTAAAAATGGGAAGCATGGGATCGTGGATATGGCGGAAGCTGCTCAAGCTACGACCTATCACCATGAATTTCTTCCGAGTGGACATTCATGATGGTAAACTACTTTCTTTTGGTATGACCACTGGTTGGGTGATGAATCTCTTCTGAACAAATAGGAAGAGAATGTCATACGGACTCTCGGCTTACTGCAACATGTTCGGGTCTCAGATGCAGCAAAGGACCAGGGGTGGAATTTCAGACGTTGTCGAGGTCGGCAGCTACACACTGTGTTGGCAGCTATTACTAAGATACGGCCACCACTCTCGCAATCTGGACGTGATGAGGTTTTGTGGAAATATGGAGACAACGACTTCTAGAACAGATTCTCAGCCGCAACAACATGGAACCAGGTTCGAGTTCACAAACCTACGGTGGCTGGCATCGTATTGTATGGTTTCTTATGCCATCCCACGCTTTGGTTTTATCACTTGGCTTGCTCTCTTGGACCGCCTCTCTACCAGTACGCGCACTCGACTGTGGGGGATTCATCAACCGTGTCTATTGTGTGGAGAACTAAACGAGAGTAGAGACCATATATTCTTTGCTTGCCCTTATTCTTTCACCCTATGGAACTTGGTGGGACGTCGCATCCTCGGACGCACAGTCACACCAGACTGGCAATTCACACTCCAATATCTCCTCAGCACTCGTCGGAAATCAGAGGATAAGGTGATTACCTACATCTTATTCCAAGCAGCAATCTACTTCATTTGGAGAGAACGGAACAATAGACGTCACGGTGCAGCACCCTAAAGTGCTTCACGGCTGGCCCAATCTATAGCCAAATCAGCTTGGCTCCGGATCCTGTCCCGTCAGAACGTCAACAGCGAAGGAACATCAGCGCTTCTTCTCCGCTGGAACGAAATAAAACCGCAAGTTACAGGCGAACTGTCTTGATTACTCACTTTCCTAGCCTCTGTTTTGTTTTAGCCTCAGGTTTGGCTTTTATAAGTTGTACCATTTAACGGCAAAACGTTTTAGATCCACGGTACATTTCCCATTTTTTTAATAATATCACGTTCAACCAAAAAAAAAAAATTTGAAGATCAAAGAAAATGTTTTAGAGTTCCCAAACCTTCCCCTTCCATGATAGATTCAGAAGAAGAAGCCAACAAATAATGTAAAGACCACAAAAGACTAAGAGGCACAACTCCTAACCCTTCCCTTTCGATAATAGATTCAGAAGAAGGAGCCAACAAAGAATGTAGAGACCACAAAAGACATAGAGGCACAACTCCTAACCCTTCCCCTTCGTTGATAAATTCAGAAGAAGGAGCCAACAAAGAATGTAGAGACCACAAAAGACATAGAGGCACAACTCCTAACCCTTCCCCTTCGTTGATAGATTAAGAAGAAGGAGCCAACAAAGAATGTAGAGACCTCAAATGACATAGAGGCACAACTCCCAACCCTTCCCCTTCGATGATACATTCACAAGAAGGAACCAACAAAGAATGTGTGAGCACTTGTTCCGTGGAGAATGGTTGTTTTGTTAATCTTATTTGTAACAAATGTCATTGCAAATGTCCTAAATTCGAAGCTCCTTCTCCTTTATTTCCATAAATGAAGATTATATATTTTAACCTAGATGTAACCCTAAAATATATTTTCATCATATAATTAACAATAATAAAAATGAAATTCTCTATTTTGGTTTGATAGTGATGAAATTAATTTCCAAATGGCAATGTTTAATCGTATAACAATAAATCTTTCAAATTTTTTGAAATATATGACCAACCTCCAGATAAAAATATGGATCAAAAAACAGGAAATTAGTTTATACACATGACAATCTACGGATAATTATAACTTGTGGTGTGTACATGGATTAATTTTAATTGAATATCTTAAAATGTATAATGCAAACGAGCTAAGCTATAAGAAAAAGAGTTACCAAATGTCCAGTTTATATGTACTATCATTTGATTCTTTGTTCAAATCTAGTATTAAATTATACTTATAACTTTTTTCTAAAAATATATTATTCTTCAAGATTTTTTGGTCATCACTTAAATTATAGACTACAAAAAACTGTCAAAATAGCTCAACATTTTTCTAAGCTCATTAATAAATGAATCATCTTATTTTGTACGTTGTGTAAATACAATTGTTAATATATTGAACAAATGACTTATATATAATATTTCTTACGAAATGAGTATTCAAGTATGTTCTATATTGATAAAATCTTTTTTAAAGTATATTTTAAAATAAAGTAAAAATAAAATTGTTTTCTAAATAAAGTAATGCCCAATAGGCCAGATAAAAAGGGTAAAACATAATTTTAAAAGCTATGGATTTATATAGTAATTTTATTTGTGAAAATCGTGGATAAGTGAAAAAATGTCATAATATTAAAAATATAGACAAAATCTGAAGTTTAAAATTAAAATACTGTTTTTCCATCTCATATATAAATGAACGCAAGACTACCTAGTTCTCTCAGAAATCTAACTCATCAAGCATTTTTTAGCTATGAGCAACATTTACATTAGGACGACTTTTCTTCTCTCCCTCTTGTTGTCCCTCTCTTGTAAGTAAATGTGAATTTTGATTGGGAATTCATAAAATGGTGAAGTGGCAAACGTTTTACATCCTCGGACCATTATTCCAGTGATGAAATATGACATCCCAATTGTAATAAGGAACATTTTCAACCTCTCTGCCCCTGGAACAATGATATGTCGGCAGATTGACGATGAAGTTGGATATAAATTAGACGCTCCTGTCAAAGGGTTTGCGACGATTGACAATTTGGCTCTTGTAAATGTAGAAGGGTGAGCTGATGGTGGATATTGTGTTACAAACTGGCTGCTTATTTTATTTCTTATACAAACTTTGCATTCTTTTTATAGAACTGGAATGGCTGGTGTTCCTGGTACTGCCAGTGCCATTTTTTCTGCTGTCAAGGAAGTTGGAGCTAATGTCATTATGATCTCACAGGTCATCTAGCTCAACTTTCTGATTTCTTTCATTGGTTATGTTTTCCCTTGTCAATTGTAGGTTCTTAATAAAAGTACATAAATGCAGGCTAGTAGCGAGCATTCTGTATGCTTTGCTGTACCTGAGAAGGAAGTGAAAGCTGTTTCTAAAGCATTGAATTCCCGATTTCATCAAGCTTTGATTGGTGGCCGCCTTTCCCAGGTGCCTTTAGATCTCTCTTGTTCTTTGAATGATATCAAATAGCTATTCTTTTAGCAAATCAACAGGGTTCTTGTTTAGGCATCGGCTATTTTTCTCATGCTATGGTTTAATTGTTTTTTTCAGATTGAAATCATCCCTAATTGTAGCATACAAGCAGCAGTTGGCCAGAAAATGGCTCCTTACATGCATTGCGGACATGTCATCCGTCTAATCTTCTCGGGCCACGGCCACGAAGAACCTCCGGGCTCTCCACCGTAGACCCGCCTCTTCCTCACATACAGACACAAGAATACCATAATATCATTTATTCATTATGACATGTCATAATGGCTCTGATACCATTTATTCAATCTTAAAATTTGTTAATACTATTTTTTTACTTTCTAATTCTTCCGTTGGATTTCCTATAAAATGCATAGTTATGGTATGAATTAATACTTCTACAGCATTTTGTTTTTCTTGTTCCTCATATAAGCCATCTTCATTTTCTACTCTTATTATTTCAACGTGATTTATAATTGAATCTTGCGTAACTATATCTAATGAATTGTCCCACCAATATTTTAATGCTCCATTGAATCCAGTAATTAAAAAGACACATGCTTGCTTATCAGTATTACCTTTAGCTTTATAGGCTATTGCGGCCATACCTATTTCTTGTATTAAATTCATTATTTCATATTCTGAACGCCCATCTATATTCCACTCATATATACCGTCACCAGTATATATATTATTGGAATAATTATGGTGTTCCTCAAATAATAAATCAGGTGGAGAATGTTTTTTGTAATAAGGTTTATTGGATTTCATCATTTTATTTTTAATACGATTTATTTCTTGAATTTTATTTTCTGATTGTGTAGATGATTGAATAGACTCATCATCATTTTCATCTATATTATTTATTTCTTTACCTTTATCTAATTTATCTAATCTTGATGCTATTGATTTTAAGATTTCGTTTTCTGGGAAGTTTACTTGTCTATTTATTGGTTTAAATATTGGCGTAGAAGTAGATGAAAAGGGGTGTTGAATATTGTTATCATATTGACTTATAATTTTAGGTTCGTTGATGTTTAGGTTATTATCTCCTAGCTTTAAGTTTAAATTTCGTTGAAATCATGGCGTTGTCTATTAAGAAATTTTTTAAATCAAAACATGCAGTACCTGCATCTCATAGTACAATTAATTCAAGAGAAATTATATCAAAAATAACCTCTTTAAACAGTGAATTATCAAAAAATCAGTTACCTCACATAAATCTAGAAAACATATATCAAATTGGTACTTTTGACTTTAAAACAGCGTTTGCTATAAAATAACATGAACAACTTTATCTTTGCATAATGAATTTGAAGAAATAAAATTATTATTTCAATTGTTTTAGACAAATATAAACAAAAAGGATTTAATTATATTCACTTCGGATTCGTACAAATAGTTATCCAACCATTATCAAGAACTGGTATTGATAATTATCCCAGATCAATTCTTCAATTGTTTTAGACAAATATAAACAAAAAGGATTTATATTTGTAAATCTTCTTAAAATTTACAAATTATGTCTGCATAAGTATATTCTAGTAGACTCTGTATATTATTATAGTACTTTTACATCCTTTTTTGAGTTTTGTAAGTAATCTACAGAGTATATCTCTGTAATCGAATATCTATTATTATTCGAAGACCTATCCAAGATCAAGGCGGGACCCACACAAAGATTTACGCAGCAAAAGATGACGTAATCAAAACTGTCGGCACTACAAAAAAATGACACGTAGCAAGGATACATAATCAAGATTGTCGGCACCATAAGAAGACGACACGTAGCAACACAAGAACACTTAGCTTTCTCTATAAATATTCAGCTCTACCATCAAAGGAAGCACGAGCGATTTTCTACGAAAACTTTCTCTCTCTCAAAACTCAGCTCTACCATCAAAAAAGTTTTTAAAAAAACAATTTTTATTCAATCTTAAAATTGTTTTCTAAAAACTTTTCTTTTTATAAATTTTTCTTATCAAATTAAATTGCGAAAATAAGATTTAATTTTTTTACTTTTGATAATACAACAGTTTAATTGAAATAAATTAAAAACTATTTGAAAATTACAAACTTAAAACTTGAAAACTTAGAGATTTTTAGAGAGAAGGTAGAGGGGTTTTGAGAGAGAGAAAGTTTTCGTAGAAAATCGCTCGTGCTTCCTTCGATGGTAGAGCTGAGTATTTATAGAGGAAGCTAAGTGTTCTTGTGTTGCTACGTGTCGTCTTCTTATGGTGCCGATAATCTTGATTATGTATCCTTGCTACGTGTCGTTTTCTTGTGGTGCCGACAGTTTTGATTACGTCATTTTTTGCTGCGTAAATCTTTGTGTGGGTCCCGCCTTGATCTTGGATAGGTCTTCGAATAATAATAGATATTCGATTACAGAGATATACTATGTAGATTATTTACAAATCTTAAAAAAGGATGTAAAAGTACTATAATAATATACAGAGTCTACTAGAATATACTTATAAAAGAGCGAAGAAAATTATATATGTTATAATCACCTTTTTTTTTTTTTTTTTCTTTAGTCGAGTGGATTTTGAGATAAGGGTCCGCCATAGGGATCGTCATCTTGCATAATATCGTCTTCGTCTGAAGATTCCATTTGCTGGCAGAGAGCTTCAAGAATCTTGTGTAGTTTATCCTTTTTTGAGGAGCGTTTGGTAGTGGAAGAGCTAGTGGAATGTGTTGGACTAGATACCGGTCGTTGTATAGGAGGTGTTGGTTGAGAAACTGATGGTTGAGTAAACTGATCAGGAGTGACCAAAGGAGTTGATTTTGAGACTACTTTGATAGCGGTGCGAAGTTGATGATTGATCTCGAAGAAGCGGGAGATGTTGGTGAGAGAACAGCGGGTAAGGTTAAACTTATCCCACCATTTGATGCAGAATTCCCAAATAAGGGAATAAGGCATGTCCGGAAGATGAAGGGCAAGGTTAAAATGCCATGAGCAAATCCAAGGGATGCCCATGTCAATGTGGAAGGATATTTTGGATAATGGGCCGATAGGTTGTGGGGGTAAGTGGTTAAGATAGTGAGAAAAAGAGGTTTTGAGTAGCTCTTGGGGGTAAATTTGGTCAGAAGGACCGAACCAATACCACCACTCATTGAACCATCCTGGGATTGTCTTAGGACAGTGTGGGTCAAAGGATATGAACCAAGAATGGTCGTATGATCGAAGGTAAAAGGCCCTAAAAAAGGCGTTTGGATAATCGACATAGGTAAAGCCGGGAATATGGTAGCCAGGGGTAGAGAAGGGTTTTTGAGTATGGTGATGGATAAAGCCGAGTTCTTGGATTGAGCTGATCCGGAGTATTTTACAGGTAGAATAGGAAATTAGGTTAGGGTTGTTTTTATCGGGATAATGAGTAATTTCGACTGACTTAGAGTCTACTAGAATATACTCATAAAAGGTACGGTTTTTGGTAATGTTATCGGTAGGGTATAGGCTATCGTCATAGAAGACTCGTCTGGTGAATTGTTGGAGTTCTTTAAGGGTAGTGGCTTTGGTAAATTGGGTAGTTAAAAGGTGTTGCTTTTGTTGTTTAGAGTAGTAAGTTGATTTGGTAAGTGAGGGAGTAGAAGGTTGGGTAGGAGTTGATGAGGTTTGTCCTTTTTCAGTGGCTGCTGCTTTTGAATAGGATAATGGAGGAAATTTGGCGAGTGCCGAAAAAGGATTTTGAATAGTAAGTGGTTTGCCCTAGAGATGGGGTTGATTCTTGATATAATCTGATGCTGTCATTGGTTTTTTGCTTTTGGGGTCACTCATCTTGAATATTATGTTGAATATCACTTGATTTACCCTGTAAATATTCTCTTGTTAGAAAATCTAGTAAAGAATTATTTTCTCCTTTAATGTATTGAATATCAAAATCGAAAACAGATAAAATAGCCTGCCAACGGGCAAAAATTTGTTTGAAACTAAGTTTTTGACATCCTTTTGTAAAATTTCTTTTGCTGACTTACAGTCAACGCGTAATAAAAACTTTTTGTTGATTAAATCATCTTGGAATTTAGAAATACAATTAACGATTGAGAGAACTTCTTTTTTAATAGTGGAATAGTTTTTCTGGGGCTCTGACCAGACGCAGGAATGAAACCTAACGATAGACTCCTGAGGGGAGTTTGGTAGTTTTTGTTTTAAGATACCACCGTAACCTTTCTCAGAGACATCGGTTTCTACTATCATATTGGTTTCGGGATTAGGAATTGCTAAAGACGGTAGGGTTTTGACCTTTTGTTTAATCTGTTGGACTAGACGGGTATGGTTGTCGGTCCAAGGTTTAGGGGTTTTTTGAAGACGCTGAAACAGAGGTTGAATGGTTTTCCTAAGGTTAGGAAGGAAGTCTGCAACATAGTTCAGGCATCCTAGAAATCTTTGTAATTGGGATTTTTTTCTTAATTCATCTGAGAATTTATCTGCAAATTCGATAGATCTGGTTATTGGAGTAATTGTTCCTTGGTATATATTATGTCCTAAAAATCGAATTTTTGTTTGGAATAAGTTCATTTTTTTTGCAGATAGAACTAATCCATTATTTTTTATTATGTTTAAAAATATGTATAAATGCTTAATATGTTGATCAATGGATTGTGAATATACTAATACGTCATCAATATAAACAATAGTAAATTTTGAATAATTGTTGAATATATCATTCATTATATGTTGGAATTCTGAAGGTGCGTTTTTAAGTCCAAATGGCATTACGTTCCATTCATAATGTCCGAATGGGACGGTCAATGCCGTTTTATATTTGTCTTGTTCAGCAATTTGTATTTGCCAAAATCCACTTTTCATATCAAATTTTGAATAGATTTTAGCGTCGTAAAGTCTTTTTAATAAATCTTTTTTATTAGGTATAGGATATCTAATCCATTGTAAAACATCATTAAGTGGTTTATAATTAATTACGAGTCGTGGTACTCCACGTCCTTTTTCAGCTTGATTATTTACATAAAAGGCCGAACAACTCCAAGGGGATTTGGAAGGCCTGATAAGGTTTTTCTTAAGTAAATCATTTATTCCCTGTTTACAATGTTCTAATAATTTTTTATTCATTTGTATAGGTCGTGCTTTAGTAGGAATATGTTTTTCATTAAATTATTTGATATATGGGAGTTGAACACAATATTGTTTTCTTTTCCAAAATGCATCTGGTAATTCTGAACATACTTGATTTAATAGATCTTTTTCAATTGTTTTTATTTTATCTTGAATGCGGGATGTTTTAAGCTGTTCTTCTATTTTTTGATATGTTATTTCATCTTGTAGATATTGAATATATTGTTGTTTTCCGTTTATTAAGTTTATCGCCTTTTGAATAGTGTTTTGTTGGAGATACAAAATTTCTTTAGATTTCATGGGTGATAGAAAATCAAATGATAATTTTGTTCCTACCTCTGTTATTATTCCTAATTCTTTTACGTTAAATAGATAAATTTGAGTAAGGAAAGGAGTTCCTAATATTACTTCTTGAGTTAGATTTTTTACCAGGATAAATTGGGTTTTAAAACAGTAACCTTGATTACATATTCTTGCACTTGGTAATTTATACTATACTTTTAAATTACTTCCATTAGCGCCGCTTAGGCTATGGATTCTGTAATTGATTTTCTTGATAAACTATGTCCTTTAGTTTTAATAAATATTCTTTTTTTTATTTCTGGATTATCTATTTTATCGATTATATCTAATAAAAATTGTTTATCACTATCTCTAGTTATAACATTAATTGTTTTACAATGACATAGATTGTCTGATAAACATTGGGATTTAGAAGAATCACTTAAATCTTCTATATCATTTATTGAATAATTGCTTTCAGTCTCGCTATGGGATTCTGAATCGGATAATAATAATTTAGTTAACTTTTTTTGTATATCAGGTTGATCTTGAAATATTTCATTGATTTTTTTTTCATTTTACATTCTTTAGACGTATGACCTGGTCTTTTACAGTTCCAGCATACTATTTTTTGCTTTGGTTTATAGTTCTTTGTATTTTTTGAATAGTTTTTTGTTTTAGAATAATATTTATTATCTGGTTGTTTATCATAATGTGTATGTTTTCTATGATGATTGTTATGTATTTTCCTTTGTTTATATTTTATACGTTTTATCTTTGAGGGTGGATTAAGTCTGTTATAATCATATTGTTCACAGAATGAACCCATAGTTAATTTAAATTTGAATTTTTCGTTTCGTTTTTATCTTTATGTTCCTGACATATTGATAATCTTTCTTTTTTTATAAATGTGAATAATTGACCATATGTTATTGTATTCCAGGGGATTGGCTATCCACCGGAATAATCTTTTAATTTGTTGATTATTTTTTCTGCAAAGAAAGATGGTAATCCCGAGATAAATCGTTCTTTCCAGAAAGGTTAATTACAATCGTGTCTTTGGAATATATTAGTTACAAATATATCCTTATACCATTTAAAGTCGCCTAATGTTGGGCATCTTAAATTTGTTAATACTATTTTTTTTACTTTCTAATTCTTCCGTTGGATTTCCTATAAAATGCATAGTTATGGTATGAATTAATACTTCTACAGCATTTTGTTATTCTTGGTCCTCATATAAGCCATCTTTATTTTCTACTTTTATTATTTCAACCTGATTTATAATTGAATCTTGCGTAACTATATCTAATGAATTGTCCCACCAATATTTTAGTGCTCCATTGAATCCAGTAATTAATAAGACACATGCTTGCTTATTAGTATTACCTTTAGCTTTATAGGCTATTGCGGCCATACCCATTTCTTGTATTAAATTTATTATTTCATATTCTGATCGCCCATCTATATTCCACTCATATATATCGTCACCAGTATATATATTATTGGAATAATTATGGTGTTCCTCAAATAATAAATCAGGTGGAGAATGTTTTTTGTAATAAGGTTTATTGGATTTCATCATTTTATTTTTAATACGATTTATTTATTGAATTTCGTTTTCTGATTGAGTAGATGATTGACTAGACTCATCATCATTTTCATCTATATTATTTATTTCTTTACCTTTATCTAATTTATCTAATCTTGATGCTATTGATTTTAAGATTTCGTTTTCTGGGAATTTTACTTGTCTATTTATTGGGGTTAAATATTGGCGTAGAAGTAGATGAAAAGGGGTGTTGAATATTGTTATCATATTGACTTATAATTTTGGGTTCGTTGATGTTTAGTTTATTATCTATATGATCTACTTGTGTGGATATCGTATAGAGTAATTGGCTTTGAAAATTATTTTGTTGATATATAGGTTTAATATCACTTACAACTACTGGTTTTTTATCTTCTCTATTGGCTCCAGTTTTAAAGGGAGTGGCAATAACTTGCTGATTTGTTGTATTTATTTTTAAGTCTTTTAAAGGTGGGTGGATTGATTTAACTTTGTTACCATCAGTCTGTTCCCATACTTGACTTAAAGTCGAACTAGTATTTATTGATTTAAATGGGTAGTCAATATTATTTTCAATTGAATAGGTTTCAAACCATATAAAAAATGGAATAGTTATTTCTTTTAATGTCATAATTTCTTACCAAATGTTTCTAAAATTAGTTGTTTGGTTTTCAGAAAATACTCTAAAATACCATTCTCTTTTTTCTTTATTTTTTATTGAATAAAAATCTTCTTTAAGATATTGTTTGTCGATTTCGAAATTTTTATTTATAACATTTATTGATTTGAAATCTGAAGGTGTGGGAGATGTTGAATACATATTTTGTTCTGGTTCAGCTATAGGTGCTTTAAATTTAATTGAATTGTCTTGTTTAATTTTTTGATTTACGCTTTCGGTATCTGATTCTGTACTAGATGGACCAGTACGATATTCTGAAAAGGAAGCCCTTGAATTATAAGAACTTATCCTTGGTGCTAAGGGTTCTCTAAACGAGTTAAATCGTAATAATATTTGTCCATTATTTTGTTCAATAATTCTTGAAATACTTTTTTGTTCAAAATTTCTAGGTGGTTGAGTTATTTCTATTTTCCATTGATCTGGGATAGTTATTTCATTCAATTTTAATTGTTGTGGTGCATAGGTAGCACTTGGTGTATCTTAACTATGAATCGATAATATTGTACTTTCTCCCTTATCATCTTGTAATAAACATGTAGGATTAAATTCGGATGTTGATTGTTTAAAATATATTCGATATAATAATAAATATCCATGTCGTTCATTTTGGAATTTAATTTCGGACAAATGAATATTTAAAACTAAAGTATTGAGTATGTTGGATCGTGCAAACTTACTTGAAAATTTAGTGCGCAATTAAAATAGATTGCTCCATTGCATAAATTTGATTGTATAGCTCCTAAGAGCGAGTCTTCAAATTTTAGTAAAGTTTTGTCTCTTAATAGCATTAGTATATGTGAATCAATACCAGTTCTTAATAATGGTTTGATAGCTATTTGTACGAATCCGAAGTGAATATAATTAAATCCTTTTTGTTTATATTTGTCTAAAACAATTGAAGATAATAATTTTATTTCTTCAAATTTATTTTGCAAAGATAAAGTTTGTTCATGTTCTTTTATAGCAAACACTGATTTAAAGTCAAAAGTACCGATTTGATATATGTTTTCTGGATTTATGTGAGGTAACTGATTTTTTGATAATTCACTGTTTAAAGAGGTTATTTTTGATATAATTTCTCTTGAATTAATTGTACTATGAGATGCAGATGCTACATGTTTTGATTTTAAAAATTTCTTAATAGACAACGCCATGATTTCAACGAAGTTTAAACTTAAAGCTAGGAGATACTAACCGGTTTCTTCGGTGACACAACTGCGGCTTAACAACGGTCTTACTGTCTGATTCTAGGACTTGCTGCCTGGAACACCTACAGTGACAGTGTTTCTGAAGAAGGGTGGAAGTCTAACTCGAGGTTTTACTGGGTTGGAAACAGGGTGGTTTTTAAAAAAATCTTTTTAAACAAAATATTTGCAGAAAACGCATCAAAGATAACAGGATTTTGAATCTGATACCATTTATTCAATCTTAAAATTGTTTTTTTTTTAACTTTTCTTTTTATAAATTTTGCTTATCAAATTAAATTGCGAAAATAAGATTTAATTTTTTTACTTTTGATAATACAACAGTTTAATTGAAATAAATTAAAAACTATTTGAAAATTACAAACTTAAAACTTGAAAACTTAGAGATTTTTAGAGAGAAGGCAGAGGGATTTTGAGAGAGAGAAAGTTTTCGTAGAAAATCGCTCGTGCTTCCTTCGATAGTAGAGCTGAGTATTTATAGAGGAAGTTAAGTGTTCTTGTGTTGCTACGTGTCGTCTTCTTATGGTGCCGACAATCTTGATTATGTATCTTTGTTACGTGTCGTTTTCTTGTGGTACCAACAGTTTTGATTACGTTATCTTTTGCTGCGTAAGTCTTTGTATGGGTCTCGCCTTGATTTTAGATAGGTCTTCGAATAATAATAGATATTCGATTACAGAGATATATTCTGTAGATTATTTACAAATCTCAAAAAAATATGTAAAAGTACTATAATAATATACAGAGTCTACTAGAATATACTTATAAAAGAGCGAAGAAAATTATATATGTTATAATCACCTTTTTTTTTTTTATTATTTTTTTTTTTTTTACATGATCCTTACATGCATTGCGGACATATCATCCGTCTAATCTTCTCAGGCCACGGCCACGAAGAACTTCCGGGCTCTCCACCGTTGACCCGCCTCTTCCTCACATACAGACACAAACGCCATCAAACGGCAAAGATCCGCCGTGTCGTCTCTGCTACTCCTGACGGGAAAAGATCCCGGTTTTTCCTTCCATCTCCTTAGACTTAGTCTTGCCGAGAGTAGCCCCATGGACAACCTCGTCGCTTCGCCGCGGATCCTTCGCCGTCGCTGCCGAAGCTTCGTTGGCGCCGCCGACAAAAGGCTGAATCTAGGGCGAACTCGTGAGCATATGCTCGGTTTTGGCCCATTGATGATTATAAATTTAGGTTTTGGGCTGGTCTTTGTGACCCGGTCCAACTACTTTCGAATTTGGAAAAGGAAATCTACTGGGCATGCGAGCCCATCAGGAATTAGTTTAAGGCCTGTGAAACCAAGTATTTACAAAAATCTCTGTATTCCCTATTGTAGCCCTTATAGCTTTTATGGGCATTTAACTTAATTTGAATTAAGTGTTTGACAAAAAAAAAAAAAATCAATTATCTATTGAAAGAGATCGAATCAATTTCTAAATGACAATACTTAATCGTATAACATTAAATCTTTCAAAAATTTTGAAATATATGACCGACCTCTAGAAAAGAATATGGATCCAAAAACCAAAAATTGGTTTAGACATATGACAATCTACGGTTTAATTGAATACCTTAAAATGTAAAATGCAAACGAGTTTAGCTGTAACAAAAAAAAGTTACCAAATGTCCAGTTTATCAATACTATCATTTGATTCTTTGGTCAAACCTAGTATTAATTACACTTATAAGTAGTGGCCGTATCTTCTAGAAAGTCAAATGGGAAGTTTAGTCAAATGGGAAGTCAAATCTAGAAAGATATTTCCATCCCTTAAATAAATGCTCTTTGATTCTCGTTTCCACTATCAACATTTCATTGCTAAACTGCACTATAAAAAGAGATGAAGAATAGCTTAGTTTCGTTGACAAAAAAAAAATTGCTTAGTTTCACCACTGAAAGCAAAAAGAAAGAACGTATACTTGAAAAATGAAGAAAGTTTCCTTGAAGCTATTTTTATTTGTTTCTCTTCTTTTCGTTGTCTTCCGTAAGTACCATATCTTCCATTTCGTAATTTAATTAGTAAAGTCATATATAATTATATTATTAGAATTAACTTGCAGGAATAAAGATTTATGCGATCAAAATCTATATGTTTTAAGATGCGCCTTAAGGGTTATGAGGGAACTATAGTTTTCCGTACGAAAGAGTAGTCTCATTTGTTTCACTGTTGGGACTAACACATTATTCATATGATTATGAAGGACAAGATCTTGCAAAAGCCAAGCTATGCGACATAAACTCCGAGTGCCACGGCCTACATACTTGTCAGAGAGGTCCAGGATATTGTGACAACGGGATTTGCAAGTGTCTAACGTTACAAGCGATGAATACAAAAAGAATCGATGTGAATCATGGAGGGATATGTGACACATACCTCGAATGTGGAAGCATGCTATGTTCTGATTATCGTAGGGCGTGTTGCATAAATGGAAAATGTGTGTGTCGCAAACAGGGGCAATTTGTGCCCAACTGCCCAAATTAAATTATGTTAAAATTTTCATTGTTATAGCCGACTGGTAATGCACCATAGTTATGTTCTATCATGCCTCCATGCAATATTTAATTTGATGAAATAAGTTATTAAGCACTTTGTATCGATCGACAACCTTCCAATGAAATTATAGATGTTTTAAAATAAAAAAAAGTCTCATTTCATCAAATTCCTTATAAAACCATTTGTTAACTATATCTAACTTTTATTTTAAGATGTGTTCTTTCTCATTATGTAATGTCTTTGTCTTTTAAATATAAAACGAATGGTAAAACATACTTAATTAGAGATGAAAATGGATCGATGGAATCCTTGATTTAACGTTTATGGATTCAGATATGGTAAATTTAAGGTGAAGCTATCTGAAACCTGAATGTGATATGTGATCTTCAAAAATCTAAAAACTCGAATATCAATTTTTCGTGGGAGAGATGGTTTTTACTGGTTCACCGGTTTTCACTGGTTTTGACGTTGGTTTTAAGAGTTCATTTATTCAATTTGGGTTTTCCATGACAAACGTGACCGGACAAGGGTCTGGTTCGCGATTCGATGGGTTCAACCGGCCTATCCATTTCGGTTTACAGTTTTTATAAATTAATCTTGAGCAATATTGGTGGTTTAGAAGTTCGTTTTTATTCTTCAATATATATTTTCTTTAAATAGGTAATTATGATGTAATAAGATTTTGGCTTTGTGGCTTGTACTTGCTGATTATAAACTAATAACCAATGCGACGACGGTTCGAATCTCACAATTTTAGGGTTCTTTTAAAAATTCAACCTTTACAATATCCAATTCGCCGCCTCCTTTATCGATCCTCTCAAAATCTCCACCACCACCAATGAAGCGACGCCGTAAATCCAGACTCAAATTTGAAGAATCCGACCAAGCACCGACAACCATGGCGAATTTCACCTTCTCTCTCACCAGAATCGCCGTCAGTCAAATCTGCCGATCCGTTGGATACATAGCCACAGACTCATCCGCTCTCAACACTCTAACTCTAACAACCACCAAATTCTTACAATCCCTCGCCGGACTCGCATCGTCGTTCTCAAACATCGCTAATCGAACGGAGGTTAACCTCTTCGACATCGTCAACGGTCTTCAAGATATCGCTTTATCTACTTCCGATTGTTTCCCCGGCGGCTCCACTGTGCACGATATTGAATCTCACTGCTTGATCAAATCCGCTGTTCTCCGTAACCTCTCCGGTTTTGTCACGTATGCTCCTGAGATCCCTTTTGCTAAGCCGTTACCGAGGCGGGAAAGAGACGGATCATCGGGAGGAGGAGATTTGGATCACGCGCCGGTGACTCGATCGGTTGAGGTTCCAGCTTGGCTTCCGCCTTTCCCGGACGCTAGTCTCTACTCCGAACGTTGTACAAAGGATAATAGATCTGATCACTTGTGGGAAAACTCTGATTCCGTTATCGACCGTGAAATTTTGCCGGGGAGTTTGAAATCTGGGAGTTGTAGAGGTAGCCGCGGCGGGCGTTTACCACAGAGGAGAGATCGAGTGAGATTCAAGGTGGAACAACGAGATTGGAGTAGTAGTGGTGACATCAGGTTAGAGCGGTGGCGGGATAATGACGACGCCGAATCTGGTTGTGATGTTGAGGTTAAGTAGAGAAGAATACATTTTCAGTGCCGGCGAGTATATTTCTGATGACGGGCCAAAACAAAAACCAAAACTGGGAGGTTTAAGATGGATTCGAACCCGCGACGCTTGAGGATTCGTGGAAATGGGCAACTGGTATGTACCGCACGAGCTGCATCTCTGAAAGTTTCATTACAACAATTTTTATTTTTTTAAAGCTATTATTTTGAAAGTTACTTCCTCTGAGGTTATTTTTAATATTCAAATATACAAAAATATTGGCCTTACATTTCATTATTTTTTTTGTTTGTCAAAATCCAAGATTATAAAGAGAAAATATTGAATTAGCCCGACTTTAATCGAACTTTTTTAGTTGATCTTTACCCTAGTCAGTCACTCAACCATCGCACAAGTGAACAATGGTTTCGTCGCACAAATATGAGTTTTGTTCATGAATATAATGCTTATGGTGAAGTGTGGTTTTTTTCGGAAACTAGATTGAGAACAGTCACTGGATTAGTTGTTTCTCAAAAAAATGGAAGAAAAACTATGTAATTATTTGTTTCATTTTTCTCTGTTACTTAGGAAACTTTCTATAATGTAATTTTTTTTTTCTAAAAATAATGCAAACTATAGGTTGGTGGATTATAAAATGTATATAAAAAAAAAAACAGAAATGTCATGTGTTTTTCTTTTCACCAAATTTCATGTATTTATGCTTTTTAAGCCACTTGACTCTAGTGTGGCTTGGATAGACGCATTTATGCAGTCTTTTTCTTAACATCCATTTTCATTAAGATCCAAATTAATCTCCGCCGTCCATGTTTAAGAGAAGCAATACAACACGTACACGTGTCGGCTATCGAGTTTTGAGATACACTGTTTCATTACTCCCACTATGATTCATATATATAACAAAAACAAGTGGCCTTCCTTCTCAAAATTTACTGAATTGCCACTGTTTTCGAGTTTGTTTGTTCTCCGATCTCGGCGGTGTGTACTCTTCTCCGGTGGAGATTCTCGTTTTGAAAATCTCCGGTAGTGTTTGACTGAGCTACGGTATGATTGTGTTCTTCATTTTCTTTGCAATTAGTCGTTGTATCAAGTGAGTAATCCACTGGTTTTGACTTTAGAAATCGAATTTAAAAATTTCTACAGAATATGCCGGTGGTTTCTCTGTCTAAGGTTGTTACTTCTCCGGCGGTGGACGGAGATTTCACCGTTCGCGTTCCGTTCATTTATGGGAAACGACTCGTGTCGAATCGTGTTTCTTTCGGGAAATTGAGGCGCCGGAGTTGTATAGGTCATTGCGTAAGAAGCGAATTACAGAGTCCTCGTGTCTTAGGTTCCGTCACAGGTTTGAAATTCCGACGTTGATTTTGCTTGTTATCTGGGAAAATTGGTGATTGTTGTGTTGATGGTGATTTGCATTTTCTTTGGTTTTTTTGAATAGATTTAGCGTTGGATAATTCTGTGGAGAATGGTCATCTTCCGAAAAGAGATTTTTGGGCTGTACACAAATTTGGAGGAACTTGTGTGGGAAATTCTGAGAGGATAAAGGATGTTGCTGATGTTGTTGTTAAGGATGACTCTGAGAGGAAGTTGGTGGTTGTGTCAGCAATGGCGAAAGTCACTGATATGATGTATGATCTCATTCATAGAGCACAGTCTCGGGATGATTCATACCTGTCTGCTTTGAGCGGTGTTCTTGAAAAGCACCGAGCAACGGCTGTTGACTTGCTTGATGGAGATGAACTCGCTAGTTTCTTGGCTCGGTTAAATGATGATATAAACAATCTCAAAGCAATGCTTCGTGCCATTTACATAGGTACTGGTTTGGTTTTCTCTTTGTCAATGCTAATTTCATATTGTTAGGAGGAGGTATTAAGTAGTTGAATTGGATTTGGTATATGTTCTTCTGAAATATTATTCCTCCTGTTATGAACTCTTCTATCTCTGCAGCTGGTCATGCCACAGAATCTTTCTCAGATTTCGTTGTGGGTCATGGAGAGTTGTGGTCTGCTCAGATGTTAGCTGCTGTTGTGAGAAAGGTATGAAAGTCCTATATGATGTGCTGCGAGAAAATCCTAATTAAGAAGAACTAGTTGTTCTGTACTTTTACCATTCTTACATGCTTGTGTGTATTTTGCTTATAGAGTGGATTGGACTGCACTTGGATGGATGCAAGGGATGTGCTTATTGTTAGTCTGACAAGCTCTAATCAAGTCGATCCTGACTTTGTGGAATCAGAAAAGAGACTGGAAAAGTGGTTTTCCCAGAACTCGGCAAAGATTATTATAGCAACTGGCTTCATAG
The DNA here is from genome assembly GCA_026770425.1 of Boechera divaricarpa. Lineage (NCBI taxonomy): Eukaryota > Viridiplantae > Streptophyta > Magnoliopsida > Brassicales > Brassicaceae > Boechera > Boechera divaricarpa. The sequence continues at coordinate 8,793,684 of CM049182.1, read as the reverse complement.
CGAGTACACCACAGAACATTCCAACGACTCTCAAGAGGGATGGAAGTGACTTCTCTGCAGCTATAATGGGTGCTCTGTTTAGATCTCACCAACTCACAATCTGGACAGATGTTGATGGTGTGTACAGTGCAGATCCAAGGAAAGGTATGTGCAAGTATACATTTAACTGCCATAAAGCTAGGACTAGTTATTGAGCCATGAGAGGCGTGTGTTCCTCATTATGTTTGTATATTGTTATGCTAATGAATATGTTTCGATGCAGTTAGTGAAGCTGTTGTACTGAAGACTCTATCTTATCAAGAGGCTTGGGAAATGGTAAATTTCCAACCTCTTGTACTTGTTTAAATGCCTAGTTTTCCAGAATCGTTGTTTACACCTAACATTCATGTTCATATGCCTGCGCAGTCTTACTTTGGGGCAAACGTTTTACATCCTCGGACCATTATTCCAGTGATGAAATATGACATCCCAATTGTAATAAGGAACATTTTCAACCTCTCTGCCCCTGGAACAATGATATGTCGGCAGATTGACGATGAAGTTGGATATAAATTAGACGCTCCTGTCAAAGGGTTTGCGACGATTGACAATTTGGCTCTTGTAAATGTAGAAGGGTGAGCTGATGGTGGATATTGTGTTACAAACTGGCTGCTTATTTTATTTCTTATACAAACTTTGCATTCTTTTTATAGAACTGGAATGGCTGGTGTTCCTGGTACTGCCAGTGCCATTTTTTCTGCTGTCAAGGAAGTTGGAGCTAATGTCATTATGATCTCACAGGTCATCTAGCTCAACTTTCTGATTTCTTTCATTGGTTATGTTTTCCCTTGTCAATTGTAGGTTCTTAATAAAAGTACATAAATGCAGGCTAGTAGCGAGCATTCTGTATGCTTTGCTGTACCTGAGAAGGAAGTGAAAGCTGTTTCTAAAGCATTGAATTCCCGATTTCATCAAGCGTTGATTGGTGGCCGCCTTTCCCAGGTGCCTTTAGATCTCTCTTGTTCTTTGAATGATATCAAATAGCTATTCTTTTAGCAAATCAACAGGATTCTTGTTTAGGCGTCGGCTATTTTTCTCAAGCTATGGTTTAATTGTTTTTTTCAGATTGAAATCATCCCTAATTGTAGCATACTAGCAGCAGTTGGCCAGAAAATGGCGAGCACTCCTGGTGTTTCTGCCACTTTTTTCAATGCGTTAGCAAAGGTAAGCTAAGTGTAGTGTTTGCAAAGAAAATCAAATGACGGTTCTATCGTCCATTTCATATCCTTTTTGTGCTAAGAAGCTCTGCTGATACATTGCCATTCCTAAATAATTGCAGGCCAATATCAACATCCGTGCTATAGCTCAAGGTTGCTCTGAGTTCAATATTACAGTAGTCGTCAAGCGTGAAGATTGCATTAGGGCATTAAGAGCTGTGCACTCAAGATTTTACCTTTCGAGAACCACTTTGGCTGTGGGAATCATAGGACCAGGATTAATTGGTGGAACCTTACTTGATCAGATTAGAGATCAGGTATCTGATGTGTATATGTGAGATTATAGTTAAATACGGACGAAGGTTCAAGCTGAATCATCTTTAAATTTCTTTTCACAGGCTGCAGTGCTCAAAGAAGAGTTTAAAATTGACTTGCGTGTTATAGGGATCACTGGCTCAAGTAAAATGTTGATGAGTGAATCGTAAGTCAACGAACTTGTTCAATGCATTTAGGTGAACTGCATTACCGCTGTAGTCCTTACACAATCATCATCTTTTAGGGGAATCGACTTATCAAGATGGAGAGAACTTATGAAAGAAGAGGGAGAAACAGCTAACATGGAGAAGTTCACCCAATATGTGAAGGGAAATCATTTCATTCCAAACTCTGTTATGGTTGATTGTACGGCCGATGCTGATATCGCTAGCTGTTACTACGACTGGTTGCTACGAGGAATTCATGTGGTCACTCCGAACAAAAAGGCTAACTCAGGACCACTTGATCAGGTTAAGAGTTCGATATTTGCTTTAGTGACTGTTAAATAGGAAGCTACAAATCTGTCCTTGTTAAGTATTTATCCACTGAGGTTCCGTGATTCTATGAACAGAGAGACTAGTTGGTAACATTTTCCTGTAAATGCAGTATCTAAAGATCAGAGATCTTCAAAGAAAATCGTACACACATTACTTCTATGAAGCAACCGTTGGAGCTGGTCTTCCAATTATCAGCACTTTACGTGGTCTTCTCGAAACAGGGGATAAAATACTGAGGATTGAGGGCATTTTCAGGTATCTCCTGTTCAGCTTGGTACCACAACTATTTGTTCAGATAACAAAAGAATGAGCTGGCTTTGCATCTTCACACTAATATTTTGCTTTGATGCCTTGCTGCAGTGGTACTTTAAGTTACCTTTTCAACAATTTTGTCGGCACCAGAAGCTTCAGTGAAGTTGTAGCAGAAGCAAAGCAGGCAGGTTTCACAGAGCCAGATCCACGAGATGATCTATCTGGAACAGATGTTGCCAGAAAAGTACAGTTTCTGTCATCAAATCGGGTTAATGCACCTTGTGTTCAACCATTTAAATGATTTTGAACCTTCTCGTATCTGCTACTTCTGCAGGTGACAATTCTTGCCAGAGAATCAGGGTTAAGATTGGATCTTGACGGCCTCCCAGTCCAGAATCTTGTGCCAAAGCCTCTACAAGTAAGTCGCTGTATAATCACAGTATTATTTTCATCGTCAATAAAGATAATCCTTTTGACACTTCAGTATTCTATTCCAATGTTCATCACAGGCTTGTGCATCAGCAGAAGAGTTCATGGAGAAGCTACCTCAGTTTGATGAAGAATTGTCCAAACAAAGACAAGAGGCTGAAGCAGCAGGAGAAGTAAGTAGTGCCTTTTAGCAAAACTCATGTTAAAAACCGAATGCACCGCCTCGAAAAGAACTCATTTCAGATTGTGTTGTTGTGTTGTCTGTTTTTAGGTCTTGAGATATGTAGGAGTTGTAGACGCAGTAGAGAAAAAGGGAATGGTCGAGTTGAAACGGTACAAGAAAGATCATCCGTTTGCTCAGCTCTCGGGCGCTGATAACATCATCGCTTTCACAACCAAACGGTACAAAGAACAGCCTCTGATTGTTCGTGGACCTGGTGCTGGTGCTCAAGTCACAGCCGGTGGAATATTCAGTGACATTCTTCGCCTTGCATTCTATCTCGGGGCTCCATCTTAACACAATCATTTCTTCTAGGAACAAATCTAATGATCAAACCCTGTTTCTACATGCTAGAATCTGTAATATGGATTTCAGAGATTTTGATTCTTATAGATGAAATAAAACCTCATGGTAATAAAACACTCTAGGAAAAAAATTGAATAAGGGATTTTGGTATTATACAACACAAGCATTGAAATGCTGTCTCTTGGCTCTAATTTCATCTCCTTCCATATAATTCCGACCCAACTGAAACAAAACTTGAGCTTCACAAAACAGTTCTCAATCTATACTCTGGGCAAAAACTTCTTCTACAGCCTGAAGACTATAACTTAAGGTTGAAACACTTTGGTTTGAAAATGGAACTAATCTGAGATCCAATGCGGATGAATTTCATTTGTCGATGATCTAATAATAATCATTAGGGTTTTCTTTGCTTTGAATGAGAGGGACACCGTCTTCTCTCCATTTAATACGTTCTTCGCAGATCGCAGCCACCACCTCGACATAGAGTTTGTGTTCCTAAGCCCAAAATGGAAAAAAACCAATTAAATTTTCTGAATTGTGAAATATAATATTCAAAAGTATTCTTTAGTAGTACCTCATGAAGAACCCTTTTGGCCAATTCCTCTGGTGTATCATTAGCATTCACGCGGACTGCGCTTTGAGCAAGTATCCTCCCTGTGGCGTACTCCTCATCGACAAAATGAATTGTTGGACCTGAATACCTATGGAAGGAAAACTGTCGAGTCTTTTCTTGCGCATAAGAAAAGAAAAAAACTACACATCCGTACTATTATATGAGTTTGCGACTTCACCTAGCTCCAGATGCTAGAACGGCTTTATGCACTCTCTCACCATAAAGCCCTTTGCCTCCAAAAGCCGGAAGAAGCGCAGGATGGATATTTAGAACCCGTTTAGAAAAAGCTTGGACCAGCTCGACTGGTATAAGTTTCAATTATCCAGCGAGAAGAACAAAGTCTACACCATATATCCTGTCCATTAAGCAAATGTTAAGAGACATGAATGAGTTTTGACAAAGCCGTAACACAATTCACTTGGAGGGCGAAGATACAAATAAAGATGGAATGAGATCGCAACCTAAGAACATCCACGAGCTCCTTAGAAGAGAGTCCATCAGATGGTTCTCGTTTCCCTTTTGGAAATACTAAAACAGGAATGCCATTACTTCTTGCATACTCGACACCTCCACAATCTGGATTGATGAACATAAACAAGTATTGCTAACAGTGTTTCAAAATCACACAAATCGAAACTCCAAATCTATGCACATTACACAAAAGAGACCGACTCAAATTCCTTCAAATCGATGCACATGACTCTAAGAACCAAGACACACAGAATCCAATTATATGTTTGCAGTTCGTAACTGATTTATTGACTGTAAGAATCAACACAGAGAAACAAGTGTCGGAGGTTTTTGTCGGACGGAACAAGTGACGGGGACTGGTCCTTTTTTAAGTTTTTGAAGTTCTGCTTTCAAAAAGGGCTTTTTTAGAGAACACCGTGCCGTCTCATAATAATTCTACCCTGTTGCGTGCCGTTAGCGTACAAAAAAACCAGCGCCCATTTAGAGCGATACGATTACTCGGCACTAGCCATGGTTTATTTCACAAGGCCCATTGGCCTAAAACGGCCCAATTGAAACGAGGCGGTTCATGAATGTTCAACCATCAACAAAGAAAGAGTTTTTCATCCTCTTCACTCCGTTGTCTCTCTCTGAAATCGAGAGACTAATTTTGTCTCCTGTAATTATCGTTCGTTGTGTGTTTCTTCTTCGACGTCGTCTTCTCATGTACTATTTTCTTCTCACCTTTGGTTCCGTGAATCAGTCATATATGTGTGTGCGTTGTTTTATTATTTCAATGCTTAAATTTGAAGCGAGATTATATCTTCGTAGCTATAGATTTCCAAAATTTCTGTAAAAACAGGAACCAGGTAGGGACTCGTGTTTTACCTTTGAGATTCCAAAGAATGAGGAACATTTTAGCATTTATCTCCCATGTACGGCATATTACACGGAACTTCGTTTAGATTCTTTCAAATCGTTGTAGATGTATGATTGTTTTGGTTTCTGGGTTTCGAGATTGCTAGAAAAATCTGAACTTTTGTCATTGTCTTTGCTGTACAGAAACTAGGGATCTCATTGCTCCAAGAGCTGACGGTTGATACAGATTCTGGTTTCTGGTTTCTGTTTTTGGTGAAGTGACAGATAATGAGCTCTCAAGTCAGGAGAGATCGGAAAGAAAGGCCAAGGTTCACTTCTCAAACTTCTCAGCAAACATGGGTTCCAAGAGGAACCTCCTCTACCTCGGTGGTTGTAAACGAGACTCCCTTTCCTTTTGATGCAAATACAAATTTTGGAAGCCTTGATGCTAGTGCTAGACCCGGTCCTGTTTATCAGCAAAGGCAGCACTATGAGTATGCCCCTCTGCTCAATAACCCGCATCAAAGGAGTAATGTCCCACGTCCTCTCTCTTACAGCCGCCAAAGGAGAAATAATGCTTCCAGACCTGTGCTGGATAACCGTCAGAGAGGTGGTTCTAGGGGTCGCTTGCCCCAGTCTATGACTGAGGGAACAGGGTTGGATAAAGAAAGGAATGGGCATAACGAGAATATTGTGTTGACAAACCCAAATCTGCCTCAACTTCTGCAAGAGATACAGGATAAGCTAATGAAGGGTTCTATTGAGTGTATGATTTGTTATGACATGGTTAGGCGGTCTGCTAATATCTGGTCTTGCTCCAGTTGTTACTCCATATTTCATCTGAATTGTATTAAGAAATGGGCTCGAGCACCAACTTCGGTTGATTTGTTGGCAGATAAAAACCAAGGTAGTAATTGGAGATGTCCAGGTTGTCAGTTTGTTCAGTTGACATCATCAAAGGAGATATTGTATCGATGCTTTTGTGGAAAGAGGAAAGACCCACCAATTGATCCATATTTGACTCCTCACTCTTGTGGAGATATATGTGGAAAGCCGCTGGAGAAGGAGTTAGCAACAGCAGAGATGGCTAAAGAAAATACTTGTCCTCATGTTTGTGTATTGCAGTGTCATCCCGGTCCATGCCCTCCATGCAAGGCATTTGCCCCACCTCGTAACTGTCCTTGCGGAAAGAAGATGATCAGAACTAGATGCTCCGAAATAAAATCTGACCTTACTTGTGGGCAGAGTTGCGATAAGTTTCTTAATTGTGGCCGTCATCGATGTGAAAGGGCATGTCATGTGGGGCCTTGTGATCCTTGTGAGGTACAAGTCAATGCCTCCTGCTTTTGCAAGCAAACGGTGGAGAGTGTAATTTGTGGTGACATGAATGTGAAGGGAGAGGTGAAAGCAGAAAATGGCGTGTTTTCATGCAAATTGGACTGCAGAAAACAGCTTGAGTGTGGTAACCATTACTGTCGTGATGTTTGCCATCCTGGGCCTTGTGGGGACTGTGAGTTCCTGCCTAGTAGAGTTAAGGCATGCTATTGTGGGAAAACGAGTTTGGACGAGGAGAGACGGAGTTGCCTTGATCCAATACCTTCTTGCTCAAACATTTGCAGCAAGCTTCTTCCTTGTGGCCTGCATAACTGCAAAGAGATGTGCCATTCAGGTGGTTGTTCGCCTTGTTTAGTCCAAGTGAGCCAAAAATGTCAATGCGGTTCAACATCTCGGACTGTGGAATGCTACAAAAGAGTTTCAGAGACAGAGAAGTTCATTTGCACCAAACCATGTGGCCGTAAGAAAAACTGTGGGAGGCACAGATGTAGTGAGCGGTGCTGCCCTCTCCTGAACCACCCAAAGAATGATGATATGTCATGCGATTCTGATCTCCACTTTTGCCATATACCTTGTGGAAAGAGGCTAAGGTGCGGACAGCATTCCTGTGAAACTCTTTGTCACACTGGTCACTGTCCTCCTTGCCTCGAGATGATATTCACTGATCTTGCATGTGCTTGTGGAAAAACTTCGATACCTCCTCCATTACCATGTGGAACGCCTGTCCCGAGTTGTCAGCTTCCTTGCTCGGTTCCTCAGCCCTGTGGCCATTCCGCTACGCATGGTTGTCATTTTGGAGACTGCATACCTTGTTCAGTACCCGTGGAGAAAAAATGCATCGGTGGTCATGTGGTTCTCAGGAACATACCGTGTGGGTTAAAAGACATTAGATGTAACAAAATATGTGGAAAAACAAGGCGTTGTGGCATGCATGCTTGTGCCAGGACGTGTCATGTTGAACCTTGTGACAATGGTGGTAACGCATCTGTAACTGGTCTGCGTGTTACTTGTGGTCAGACGTGTGGTGCTCCTAGAAGAGACTGCAGACACACTTGTCCAGCGCTGTGCCATCCTTCTGCGCCTTGTCCTGATCAGAGATGTGAGTTTCCACTCAAAATTACGTGCTCATGTGGTCGCATAACTGCTACCGTCCCTTGTGACGCCGGAGGAAGTGCTGGTGGTTTTGGCGGTGACTCTATCTATGAAACCTCCATTTTGCAGAAGCTTCCAGTGGCGCTCCAACCTGTCGAGTCAAATAGGAATAGGATCCCTCTTGGGCAAAGAAAGCTTACTTGTGATGAAGAGTGTGCTAAGCTGGAACGTAAGCGGGTTCTTCAAGATGCATTTGATATCACTCCTCCAAATTTAAACGCTATACATTTTGGTGAGAATTCTGCCATGACTGAGATCATTTTAGATCTTTATAGGCGTGACCCCAAGTGGGTGCTAGCAGTTGAGGAACGATGCAAGTTCCTGGTACTTGGAAAGGCCAGAGGTAGCACAAGTAGTTCCCTAAAGCTCCATATCTTCTGTACTATGGAAAAAGATAAGAGAGATGCTGTACGGTTGGTAGCTGAGAGGTGGAAACTCGCTGTTAGCAACGCCGGGTGGGAACCAAAACGCTTTGTAGTGGTTTACGTCACACAGAAGTCAAAACCCCCTACAAAGATCATTGGAGTCAAAGGTGGTATCTTTGCAGGCGGGCCCCACACACCTGTCTTTGATCCACTGGTCGATATGGATCCTCGACTCGTGGTTTGTTTTTTTGATCTCCCAAGGGAAGCTAACATCAGTGCCTTGGTTCTGAGATTTGGAGGCGAATGCGAGCTTGTTTGGTTGAATGACAAGAATGCATTAGCCGTCTTCCACGATCCAGTTCGAGCAGCCACTGCCATGAGAAGGCTTGAACACGGTTCTGTGTACCAAGGAGCGGTCGTTGTACAGAACCCAGGACAATCTCCGTCACTCAGTAACGCATGGGGAATACCGGGCAGCTCAGTTCAGAGAAGGAATCCATGGAATAAGGCTGTGATTAAGGAATCAGATGACTCTTGGGGAACAGAAGATTCTCCCATTGGAGGGTCTATGTGGAAATCAGCAAAGGATAACGCTTTGATCACTCCTTTAGTCAACCGTTGGAGCGTTCTCGAGTCAGATAAGGCTGTTTCAGTGGAGCCGCTAGTTCAGACCGAAGGGACAAGTAGTTCGAAAGCTGTTGGTAAGCAACCTGAAGAGACTGCAGTGGTTAATGATTGGGAGAAAGTATGCGATTGAGTGGAGAAGATAAAATGCTAATGAAGTTTGTCTCTGTGAGTGCTTATTTGTTGCTTTTGACTATTGGACTAGCTTCAGTCACTTCGGAGCTCAAAACGGTGGGTCACTGAGATTGGTAACTCTGTTTTGAAGCTTTTCTTTTTTCTTTTAACACTTTTCTGATTATGTTGAAATTTTGCTCATATAGGGCTCGCTGAATCTAAAAAGAGTTTTGGTTGGGTTAGCTACTTAGTAGCCTACTAGTGAATGCTGAATACTTTTTTGGAAGAGACAAAGTTCGAATTCAACGAAGCCTTTCAAAATTTAATTCCCGTTACTTTATTGTGTCAAATCTAAATTTTACGTTAAACCACACGACGAACTTAATCTACAGATGACCAAAATATGAGGATAAGAAAAAACAATTCAGGAAAAATTGGTTTGACCTCTCAAAGTGACTTGAGAATCAATACTTAGAGAATAAAGAACAGTGTCAAAGTGGTTACAGAAACATAACTTTGTATGATTCACAGATTCTTAATGAGATGAAGTGCAACAAGTTGTGGATATATGCTTTGCCTTACATTGGCCGTTCAAGCATTTTTATTACTTTGTCCCTCCAATTACAGCTAAGTCAGGATTTTGGGTTAAATTACCTACTTCTCCTCACTTTTGTCTCAATCGTTCTTTGTTTTTCCTTCTTTTTCGACATGAGATAAAAGTCTATATAAAGCTCATTTCGAGAGATATAGTATTGTGGTTTTTTTAAGTACAAAACAAAAACTAGAAAATGTCTTCACAAAAGAGTTCGCACCATAAGGCAGACTCCAAAATGGAACAAGATGTGAGTTTCTTTGTTACTTTTCTTTGCTCGTGAAGATAATTTGCGACATCTTTTTAAATAATAAAATTGTTTATCTTGCTTTTGTCAATTTCTTGTTAAATTGTGCAGAGCAATAGAAATGCATGGGTTTTACAACCGAGTGGTCTTAACTTCGTTTGGGGAGGTGACTCTCGATATTGGGTTATCCCTAAAGAACCAAGGTACCTTCCGGTTCATTCCGACTTAACCGATAAACCAGCTTTTGGTTACTAAAAGTCTTAACCGAATCATTTGATTGTTGGTATTAGGATGCCTGCTGAACTGAAGATGGTGAGTTGGTTAGAAGTGACCGGTTCATTTGAGAAGATTGAACCCGGGAAAACATATCAAATCGGTTTTAAAATCTCGTTTAAACCGCATGCGGCCGGTTGGGATGAAGCCCCAGTTTTCATGTCTGCTAAAATCGGGAAGAAAGGAAAAACGTTGTGGAAAAGAATCAAATCCGTTAACCAGAACTTTGGTAAACCGAAAGGTGGACCAGAACCCGTCAATATACCTGACGAGTCCGATGGCCGGTTCGAAATCTCAGTTAGCCCCACAGCGCTTAACCAAGACACCAAGCTTCAGTTTGGTCTGTATGAGGTGTGGACGGGACAATGGAAGACCGGTTTGTTGATCCATGAAGCCTTTGTTCAAGAATTGTAAGAGAATATGATCATCGTCAACTTTCATAGTCCCAAACACGAATCTTATACCTTTCACCGAATTAGTTCTAAATAAACGAGCTTTACAGATCATAATAATGTAATTGAAAGAGCGAAGCCTTAAAGCAAAAAGGTACCTATCTTGAACAAGTCTTAAAATTCTGTGTGATAATCTTCCGGTTTAAACCACAGCGAGAAATCGATTCCTTTCGTCTTCAAATTCTCAGTTGCAGGTGCTATTTTCTCCAGGAGCTACAACGGTAAAACCAGATATCTAAGAATAACAATATTAAAAGCATTTACAAAAGCTATAACAGTTCACCAAACCTTGGAGTGAAGAACTCCGTTGGATACCAAAACAGACCTATCGAACACGGAAAACTTCCCTCCGTCCATTCGAGACACAGCTCCTCCAGCTTCCTCAACTATCTGTGTCCGTAAACAGACATGGATTAAGCTCTACAACATATGTAGATTGGTAAGAAGAAAAACAAGAAGGATGAAGAGGATTACAAGAACACCAGCAGCCATGTCCCATGGCTTTAAACGGTACTCCCAATATGATTCTGCGATCCCGAGTGCCACGTGACACATGTCAACTGCTGCAGCACCGAGCCTTCGCACTCCCCGACTCACATCAGTGAACTCTTTGAACAATTCCATGTTAGTACTCCATGCATCATCATGTTCATACCCAAAACCTGTGATAAGAAGTGCTCTCTCCACCTACAGTCAAACCCGAATAAACATGTAATAAGACCAAAACGTTTCCCGCCCCATGTCTAAACTAAACTGGATTCCAGATAAGTTTCTTACAGCATCGGTTTTACTGACATGAATTTTTTGCCCGTTACACAATGCTCCACCACCTACAGAGTGAACTAGTTAGAAAAAACTTAAATACAGAACCGAACTATACGAACATAAGCTTGTCACATTGTACCTGCAGTTGCAGAAAAGGTTCGAGTGTTCCAGCACATCGGACCACCGACAAACTCTACCTGCATGATGAAATTATAATTTTACTTATCCTATTGACCAAAGAATCAGCTAAGAGGAACTGTAATAAGTAAAAACTAGCTTTTGCAAATATATATTGGATCTACCACAGAAGCAGCGGCGGGATTTCCACGATACAGAACACCCACAGAAACAGCAAAACTGGGATATCCATGAGCAAAATTTGTTGTTCCATCTATGCATAAAAGGAAGAAATTATTATTTAAATCTCAGAGATTCCACACACATGAAGAGAAAGCAATGAGATTTGTAATGAGAGCAAAACCTAGAGGATCAATGCACCAGAGGTAATCAGAAGACGAATCCCCGATGATACCTCCTTCCTCACCAAGAATAAGATGATCACTAAAATTCTTTTTCACTACTTCCAAAATAGCAGCCTCGCTCGATTTATCAGTACTACAAATTCACCAGATATCAACACTTTCAAGCTTCAGACAATCAAGTCAACATGAACAAAGATAAACCTCAATCAACACAAGCTAACAACTTTAAAAGCTGAAGGTTCTTATGTTTAAAGTCCTTACTCAGTTACCAAGTCACTGAGGCCTTTATAAGTGATATTCCTTGGCTTATTTACAGCTTCCATGACCACCTGCCAAACCAGATGATTAAATTCAAGTTAGGTTTTTTATTCTTCTCCTTCTGCTCTATGCACCCAAAGAACTCGATTCTAATACTAATGAACACAAATTTAGACTCTTATCAAGATTATTGTTTAAATCAATCCTCCAATGAACATAAATTCAGATATTGTATTGTAAAAACATGAAATTTCGAACCTCGGCGCCGGTTTTAGCGGCGAGTTCAACGACTTCAAGTAGATGTGCCGGCGATATAGTCCCAGTTGATTTAGCGCCGACTCTGGGATAACGCGTCTGATCAGAAACTTCAGACACAACAGCTTTTGTTTGAAGTCTCGTCGTGGACTTGAAGCTATTAGGCAAAATCCTCGAACACCCATGTCGGAAATTTCTGGTTACTGTCCGGCATGAAAATGGGTTTTGCAGCAGAATGGATGATCTGGGTAAGTTTGAGATTCTCATTGACATGTTTCCCGAGAAAATTAAAGACCTTCCCATCGGTGTCGCCGGAGAATTTTCTCAGTTACCCGAAATCGAATCCGTTTTTATAGATTTTGGTTTTTTTTGTTTGTATATATATATCTCTCAACGTGGCAGTCTGGCAGAGTGAGTGGACGAACAAGAGAGAGTCCAAAGTCTGATAGAAAAACAAAAAAAATATATACCATTTTTATTGAAATATTATCTGGAATAAAATTACAAAGATGGAATTTTTGTGATGTAATTTGGAAAAAATTCACAATAAGCAAAGGTAAATGATGATTTCTTCTATTTGGGGACAAAAATCTGAAAAGAAAAAAAAAAAAAAATAGTGCAGTATACAGTGAAGTTCCTTCTTCAAACAATGGAGACCACTTGAGATTGTTGATTGATCACACTCGCAACATCTTACAGAAAACAGAAACAGCCTCATTTCTGAATCCATGTAATTGGTAGAAACAACAAACACAAGAAAAAATGAGAAAACTTGGAAGAAGTGGACTAACAGAATGAAATGATTCTAATCATTTCAATCCATCAGAAGTAGCATCCAATTGATTCAGCCATTGCAGATTGAAAAACCAAGTAACTAAACTACACAGTTGCTGCAATTCCCACCATAATGTCTAATGTCTCCTGCTTCAGAATCTGAACAACGGATTCTTGAATTTTAAACCCAATTCATTATACCAAACCCATATAAGGACTGCTGCAGATTAACCATAATTCACAATCTTTGAATCCGCTCATCTCTTCAAATTATCTGCACATTCTTCTACCATTTGATGAATGACATATTCAAATCCCCAGAGCTATTCATCTTTAATTCCATGATCTCATCTCCAAGAGATGCAAAAAGAATCAGAATTTAAAATCCCTAAACCCTAATTCCCAATTACAAAGCTCACCACATCCAAAAAGCTTTCGCCGACAAAAACAAAACCACCATAATGGCTGCTCTTATCTAACGCTGCTCAAGTTGTCTCTGATGACGAGAAAGACAGAGAGATAGTGAAAGCTGAGCGTCCTCGCACTGTTTACGCTTGAGACCTGTTCCGCCGCTAGAGCAAAGCGACCTCACCGCCTCTGATTCCTCCGGACAAGCCTCCGCCACAACGCACTCCGCAAACGCCTTGTTCAAATGTCTGCAACCAGAACTCCTTGCAGGTCCCTCCGGCATCCGACGGTGGCACTGCAACAGCGCTTTCTCCAACCGATCGCAAGATCTCATCGGAATCCCCCTCCCTGATATTTCCGGTGATCTCTCACATGATCTTCTTTGATGAGCCGTTGTTGTTATCATTAGTTTTGGGTTTGGGCTTGGGCTTTTCAGTTATGAAGCCCACTTATTATTACATCACGCATCAAACTACACGAAATCAAAAGTAAGAGCAAGGACATAAAAATTCAATCTTTTTTTTTTTTTTTTCTGTATCTAGTTTTAGTTTCGTTATTTGTCAAATTAGTAATAAGTACACTCTTTAGTTTAAGAATTTTTGTTTTTCTTCGATTGTTTGTACTTAATTGACATGGTATATGTTATAACTAAATTACAATTTAGTCACTAGCCATACATAATTCGGGAAGCACTGTCATTTTCTCGTGAAACAAAATAATCGTTCGAAAATCTCAAATCTCAAATCTAACAAGTAGGTGTTGCTTTAGCACAATCTTAATTTTATTTGAAATGCAATATTTACGACTTAAATTAAATGAAGAAATTCGAAGAATTTTTTTATAATATATCATCCTCCCAACAGTAATAAATCAATCTTTTTAATATTTTTTTGTTTTTAAAGTCAATCACATGTGGTGGTTATATGACTTAATCGTCAGAAAAGTTTTGTGACTTTTTAGCCTTTGCCAAGGTTCCTCAATACAGAAGTGGTTATCGATGTGACTACTTGCCATTGGCTTAGACCAACTATGTTTTTACTAGATGAGTGATCATGCTATGATTAGTCTGTTATGTTTGATTTAACTAATTAATTACTATACATAAATAATATACTCACATTTTTCTGCTAGTCATTTTTCGATAAATTACTAGTCTTTGTCATAAATGACTTTGTTTGGAACATGTTAGATAGCAACTCTCATACATCTGTAATCGTGCAATATTATACTAAAATGTGAATATTTATAGATAAAAGATTCTCTCGTATCACATGTTAGAAAGCTTAATATGTACAAGTACCTTTTGTTGAAGGTAGTTCGAGCTTTACCTAGGAATATATATATATATATATATATATATATATATATATATATATATCATGTGTACTTCAGTGTCGTTGTGCCTGGTACTCGAACATTGGCTCAGGCATTTTCTCTGCCGAAACGTAATTTAAACAAATTTCATTTTGCCTATACATTATAGGTCCGTGCACAATTGTTTCAAGATCAGATGAAATTTTTTTTTTTTTTAATACATCAATATATATTAATATGGTGATTACGGATCCTAAAATTTAATATGAATTGTGATATATCATCCTTGAAACCCTAGTTAACAACGTTGTTACAGATTCCAAATATCTTAATGTGGTTTATATCTGTAATCTCAAATCAATTGTATTGACCACTTGGCAAATGTTCTTAAAGTGTTTATCTATGGAACTAGTAATTGTTGTTTGTACAAACTAATCGTACAAAATGATCGAAAGACATTAGAACCAGCTATGAATTAAATTATATCTTTAAGATGAAAGTATGAGGAAGAATAATCTTCATGATCAAAATCCATCATGCGTCCTTCAAATAAAGATTTCCGAAACAAACTGGAGTTGCTGATCAATGCAAAGAACCTCAATGTCGATCATTGGTTACATATGGCACAATCTGTATTAGAGAAGGTTTGAGCCGTAGTCAATTGTACAAATGTAGACGTTGATTTTTCTCAGGGCGAACATTATAAATAACAATCTGCCCAACCAAAAAAATATATAGTAATAGTATGCAAGATTGTTCGTAGATGCATCTAGAAATGCTTGTTTCTAACTCATGACTGGATGGATGAGATTATGAGATTATAAAACCCAACTCAAAAATCCCCCCCCCCCCAAAGGACTCCAAATATTTTACATTCAAACAAGTTTGATCTATTAGCTCTCATTGCACATCATGTACAATAAAGCAATCATAAGATTCCATGTTAAAAACCTTTACTTTGTAAAACATCTTTCATATGTATATATTAAGATAGAGTGATGTATAATAAGCACTAAATTGGCCAATTTAATGATAGTTGAAATCTATATATATAAAAAAGAGTGTATTTAAGTTGAGTAAAAAATTTATAGATTTTTATTATAATTTGTCTGAAAAGATAAATCGTTACTAATATCAGAATTATGCGTCTTGTCACTAAACTAATACGTTTTTCTTTTCTTTGGTCACTAAATATAGTTTATGTTTATTAAATTATAAATCTTAGTATAGGTCAAGGGAAAGAAACACATAGGCACATGTAAACGCGTTCCTACCAACAAACATGGACTTGTGGACATACTTCATATACACAGTAACATAAACATAAATGCGTATATATTTCGGAGAATGAAGATGTGATACTCTGAAAACCAACACATTATTGGATTTACCTCGAAGTAAAAGTAAAAGAAAAAGATAAGTAAATGTAATTTAACAAAAAAAAAAATTAATAAGTAAATGTATTTTTACCTCGAATGATGATGGAGGGAATCGTAAAAGTTACCGCTGAATCGCCTTTCTCATAAAATTAAGTTATCGTTTTGCCATTGTTGGTGATTTAGTGACTGAAGCTGCAGGATGACCTAGTACTACTATCTATACACACACGCACATACATCTACACTATATAGTGTATATACTAATAAAAAACCGAATATATACGGGTTCAAATTGGTGTGTAGATTTTACCATACACAAAATGCATGCATATAAACTATGTACACACACTGTATGAATCCATAAATATATATTACAAGTAGTCAAAGAACTAAAGATCACTAATTATGAAAAAGAGAAGAAAAAAACGCTTTATATTGTCGGAAAATTAACTTTGACGTTTATCTAAAAAAGAAAAGAAAAAACTTTGAATGGGAAATTAACAAGTGTGTACATAATTTGTATACATGTATAGAGGTGCGTGTATGTCGTATGTAGCGATTACCAGATCATGCTGGCAGCTTCAGCCTCTCAAAACCAACATAGATATAGATCCATGCATGTAGATATGTAAATCGTACATGAACAAGTTAATTGAAATTGATCGATTAAAGAAGAGAAATGCCCCCCTTGTGAAGCTTTTTTTTCAAGAATCAAGATTTTTGTTTTAAGGAGAGAGCAAACATTAACAAGAAGAAAAGAGACAGGAAAAATGTTTCAGTTTGATAATCTTAACTGAGATTCTTCTCTTTCTCTCTCTCTCACACACACATGTATATAACAACAAATTATCAACAACGGCAACTTTGGATAATTATTTAACAAGAAATAATAACAATACACGTTACACAGATGATTGTTTGGATACATGGACCACAAATGTGTATTTTTTTTGTTTCCTTTTTTTGTCAACATGTGTATTTCTTGTTGGTATACAATAAAATTTCTATATAAATTAATACAGCTGGATAATGATAATTTATTATTGTAAAATTATTGGTTAATAAATAGATTAATATTTCTTAATTGTATATATATATATTAAATTTATCCATTTTTCGTGAAAAATTAGAAAAATATGTGTTTGGACAGTCTCATTCATATATTATTAGTTTTGGCTTAACGAAATAATATTTAATAAGAGAATAACATATTTATTGAATATAAGTTTAAAGAGCTTATATTGTCATTCTTTATTGACAAGCCAAGTGTTCAAATGGCAGAAACAAAGAAAATTGTTTTGTTGACGCGGTAAAGTTTTGACATACAATAGAAATGATATGGTAGAAATATATATATATTAATTTAGCGGTATAAAGTATAAACAAATAAATGATTAACACCATATCATTGTAAATTTTGTTTACATGACTAGGATAACATTAAATGGCATTATCTATCTTCTTATAACCTACAACTTCAACACAATTTACGTACATTCAAACCAAAAAAATTATACCACAAAAAAATAGTGGGCATAGTCCTCTCAAATCTAACATTTTAAACTTTTGTTTTTGTCTATGCATACTTCTGCTTCGATCTCCAAAAGTTTATTTACCTCAATTGAAAAATAAGCTAGCTGGCCATAATTATGTACATGCAAGCCATTAAAAGTTTACTAATTATCTATTAAAATATTTTAAAATGAATAAGATGGATGAAGAAGAGAAGATAGGGTTTGGGAATTAATGGCTGAGACAAATGGAAAGGATACGACCAAATCCGAAATCTTCATTGCACGCGTCTTCTGTTTTATTACATCTCCCCTTTTGTTTGTCCTCAGCCATCACAATCCACCCAACATGTTCACATATACATGCATACACAAAAACACTTATACATATTTATAAATTATTATGTGAAAACTTGGATATCTTGCACGAACACTCAAATTAAAATGTTCGAAATAGAATTAAGATGAAAGTTCAAACTAATCTTGAGATGTGTAAATGTTATATATATATCAACAAACAACAAATATATTACGATAGAATACAGCAATATACGTTTATGTTCATCTTTCTATATTTATGTTTTGAAATCTCCTTTAGAAAATACAATTTTTAATATTACGAAAGCTTTAGATTTTAGACATGCACTACAAGAAAAAGGCCAGAAAGCGAGGACTTTTGCGACGAAAATATGTCATCGCTCAATTGCGACGAAATATAAACGGTATTGCGAGGACATAAACTTTCGTCGCTCAGTTGTCACAATAAATTTAAATTTGCGACCGAATAGCGAGGAAACATTATTATTCTCGGAAAACGGTCGCTAAATTTGTAACCGTTGCGTTGTTTGTGACGACATTAAAACAAAAAATAATGGTCGATAGTTTTTGAGGTTTTAGCGACGGTTTTTCGAGACTAGCGACGAATATGCGACAAATATAGCTGACAATATGACCGTTATAATATGGCCGTTATTTACATGATATTCCGTTGCTAAATGGTCGAAAAAACATATGTTTTCCTATAAATACAACACTCTAGAATATGAGAAAGGATATAATCATAGCCAATTCCCTAATATTTTTCTTCCTAAATATTTTATTTATTATATTGACAATGTCGGAATTATCTTGGTCCGAAGAAGTTGATACCGAGGAAATACCAAACATGGAGTTAACGATGTCCGAACTCTAGACTGTTGTAGCAGGTTGGGCCACGGAGGAAGAACAATTTTCGGAACTGAAGTCGCCTGTACAACCAACATATCCCGGAGAAGGTTCTGGGGGAAGCCCTTTAATTCCGGGTACGGCTCAAAAGATTCAAGTGGCGCTCAAAAGGAAGAAGAACAAACACCCTTCAACAATTAACAACCTCGGAGAGTCAATCCCTACACAGGAAGTGATGAACGTCATTGCGGCAGAGGACAATGGAGGGGACAATGATTTTGAGGTGGAACAATGGTTAACTGCAATAAAAGATGTTCGTCATGAAGGTTAGAAAAAAGAAAAATAATGTTTTTGAATTTTAATATATGTTTTAATATAATTTAATTTCTGTAGCGATGTTATAACAAATTCCGAAAGACTTTCCTATTTGGACCTCGATAAAAGAAATATTTAATTTGATGGAACTAAAAATTGGGCAAAGATTCATAAAGTAAAAAATAATTCATAATTTTGTTAAAAATATTTTTTTAATATCACATTTTAGGGGAAATTTGTAAATATTTTTGTAGGTTGTCGTAAAATCATTACAACCAAATGGGTTAGGGGATATGATGACCATATTAAAGGACTCAACTGGAACTATTGACGCAAGCATACATCACAAAGTTTTCCCTATATATGGAAATGACATAAAAGTTGAAACTGTGTTGGTATTAAAGAAGGTAACATAATATAATGGTTTTAATTTGTTTAAATTTAGTTAAAAATATTTTAAATTTGGTTAGTCTGAACATTAATTTCCTCCGTGACTGCAGGTTAGTGTTTGTAGGTTTACGCGAAAAGAATGTTTCCTAAACATCACGGTTGCAAATGTTGACAAGGTGTACACGAAAGAAAATTATATCCAACCGGATACAGATTCTGATGAAACCGAAATGGAAAATTGCACCGTTCCTGATTCAGAAGACGAAGTCGATAATTGATTCAATGTTTATTTTGAAAATTGTAATCTGGAGTACTATTATTATGTGTGATTATTATGTTGTTGTAATAAACATACTTTTTATTTCATATTTATGCAATCGTATTTTTAAGTAATGAATAAAATTAAACCAATTGACCGATTTGTAACCAATATTTTCTAAATAGTTTTTTTTTAAATTAGAAAAATAGTTTGTAGATTTATTAGTATGAAAATTATCTCATATATCTCAATATTATCTAAGATATAATTTGTTTTAAAACTCGCTTTTTGCGACAAATTTGCGAGGAAATTCATTTTTTGTCGCAAAGTCGTCGATAAGACAACTTTGCGAGAATAATTAGCGATCATTTAGCGAAAATTAGTACACCACAACGGCCCGAATATTTGAACGCAATAAAATGTTAGGCGCTGGTATATAGCCGTTGCTTTTCTCGCAAAGTCGTCGCTATTTTCAATTTATCGACGTCCAAGCGACTAATTTGCGAGGAAAACAATTACAACGGCTACCTGTTATTCGGCACTGGCAGGTCAGGATAACGACATATAGCCGTTTAAATCCTCGTAAAATCGTCGCTAATTCGTCGCAAAGTCATCGCTAAAGTGGTTTTCAATTTTTATAAATACATGACACGGGAGTTGCACATTAATTCATATTTTCTTGAGTCTCTATATCAACACAAAAACATCAAAACTCTTAGAAATGAGTGACAATCAACGGTACGCATATTTTCGATCATGGATGGATACGCCACGAGATGATCAACAATCTGGCGATCTTCGGCAAGAATTTCTAGATGGATTAAGGCAATTTATGGAATTTACAACAAACCAGAAACTCACAATGCAATCTGGTAAACTCTATTGTCCATGTTCAAAATGCAAGAATAATAGATTTAGAGTTATTTCAGAAGTTAGAAAATATTTACTTCGTAACGGATTTATGGCTGGCTACAAAGTATGGTACGCTTATGGGGAAAATGAGTTGATGGTAGATTTTGGTAGTGGAGCATCTACCGGTAATATAGTAGGTGAATTAATACCGGAAGTAGAAGTGGATGTAGGGACATTTCAGATGGTAAATGATGCTTATCGTGAAACCATCCCAAGTAGTGTCGTTCACGCAGGAAATCCCATAGAAGAGCCTAACTTAGAGGCACGAAGGTTTTTTGATATGTTAGATGTAGCTAAGCGTCCGCTGTATACAGGATGTAGAGAGGGACATTCACCTTTATCAGCTGCCACAAGATTGATGTCAATTAAAACAGATTACAATTTATCGGAGAATTGTGTCGATGCGATTGCTGATTTTTTTAAAGAGTATTTGTCTGAAGATAATGTTGCAGCATCCACATACTATGAGACACAAAAGTTGGCGTCTGGGCTGGGTTTGCCGTATGAAGTCATAGATGTTTGCATTGACAATTGTATGTTATTTTGGAGAGAAGATTCTAATCGATTGTCATGTCGATTCTGTCGGAAACCACGTTACGAAGCTACAACTGGTGGTGGTAAAATACCGTTTAAAAGAATATGGTATCTGTCAATAACTGACAGATTTTAGAGGTTATATCAGTCTGTAAGGACGGCTGAATCCATGAGATGGCATGCAGAGCATATTTGTTACGGAGAAATTACTCATCCATCTGACGCAGAAACTTGGAAACATTTTCAAGAAGTATACCCGGATTTTTCTATGGAA
The DNA here is from genome assembly GCA_026770425.1 of Boechera divaricarpa. Taxonomy (NCBI): domain Eukaryota; kingdom Viridiplantae; phylum Streptophyta; class Magnoliopsida; order Brassicales; family Brassicaceae; genus Boechera; species Boechera divaricarpa. Next base: position 8,772,400 of record CM049182.1, on the reverse strand, counting down.
AGTATAAACGTTTATTTAGGATTATCAATAGATGGATTTAACCCTTTTGGGAAACACGGGAGGAAATATTCTTTGTGGCCGGTGATAGTGACACCTTACAATCTACCATCATCTCTGTGCATGAAACGAGAGTTTCTGTTCTTGTCGATTTTTGTGCCTGGGCCTGATCATCCGAAGAGATCACTTGATGTATACTTACAACCGTTGATATATGAGCTGCAAATATTATGGAAACATGGTGTTGAAGCGTTCGACATATCTTGTAACCAAAACTTTGTTATGAGAGCAGTGCTTATGTGGACAATAAGTGATTTTCCAGCCTACGGTATGTTGTCTGGTTGATCTACGCATGGTCGGTTAGCGTGTCCACATTGTCAAGATAACACAGATGCATTTCAATTAAAACATGGGCGAAAGTCGTGTTGGTTTGATTGTCATAGGAGGTTTTTACCTATTGACCATCTTTATCGACGCAGCACCATCTTGTTTAGGAAAAATAAGAAAAATTTTGATGGCCCTCCTCCAAAAATTGATGGATACCATTTTTTGGCCTAGCTGAGTGAATTTGGAGCAGAGAAGACGGTTACTTGTGGAGGTAACGGGCACGAGCCTATATATGGATGTGGTATTAACCATAACTGGCATAAGAAGAATATATTTTGGGAACTCCCGTATTGGAAGGACTATCTGTTAAGACATAACCTTTATGTTATGCACATTGAGAAGAATTTCTTTGAAAACATAATTCATACAATTCTGAATGTGCAAGGTAAAACGAAGGATAATCTGAAATCGCGACTAGATTTGCCAGAGGTTTGTGCGAGGTCTCATCTTCATGTTGTTGGTCAAAATAACACGGGTCCTATTCCCAATTTTAGATTGTCTACCCGAGGAAAAAAAGAATTCTTCAGATGGATTGGTGAAAGTGTCAAATTTCCTGACGGATACGCATCAAATCTCCGACATTGTATTGACTATGGGGAAAGGAAATTTTATGGACTTAAAAGTCATGACTGCCATGTTATAATGCAGCGTCTCTTACCTTTTGCTTTTGCTAACCTACTGCCACAAAACGTGCACAAATCCCTTGCAGGTATTGCTTAATTTTTTATTTTTAAATCCGGTGATTTAGATTATTAAAATCTATCAAATAATGTATAATTTTCTGTGTAGCTTTTGGTGCATTTTTTCGATACCTATGTACAAGATCGTTCACGCGAGACAATCTTCATCATTTAGAGATGCACATCCCTATAATAATCTGCAATCTAGAGAAGATTTTTCCACTATCATTTTTTTATGTTATGGAACATCTTCATGTGCACCTTCCGAAAGAATCATTACTTGGAGGTCCAGTTCAATACCGTTGGATGTATCCATTTGAGCGATATATGTTGCACCTGAAGAAGAAGGTCAAAAACTTGAGCAAAGTTGAAGGGTTTATTGTGCCACAAAGCATCAATGAAGAAATGTCGCATTTATCTGAATATTATTTTGCCTCACAAGTTCAGACAAGGAGTTGAAGGCCTCCACGACACGATGATCGAGGGGAAAAAGCAAGTTATCCCGTTTTTGTCCCGAACTTGTTTATCCAGGTAACTTAAATACACATCATTAAGAAAATCATCAGTTAACTGTCTCTTACAAGGTGACAATTATTTTCACTAAAATTGTGTTTTTACCCCATCGTATTGTAGATTGGGAGACTATCCGGTAAAAGTATTAGCAGGAGATTAACACTTGATGAACATAAGCACCTCCATATGTATATCTTCACAAATTGCGAAGAGATTATTCCTTTTGAAAAGTAAGCGAATTATATTTGAAGTATTATAATGAGTTTAAAAATTTTATCCTATATTTATTTCAATTTATTATACGTACCTACTAATGAGACCAAATCAATTTTCACAGGATATATATGAATGAAAATACGTATGGCGTATCCCAATTACATGGACCAAGAACTAAATCAACTAAAAGAGACAGAGTTTTCAGATTGGCTCACATATTTTGTAAGTGGATAAATAATTGTTTACCATTTAAAATTCTGTTTTTACATTTTGATAAGAAATTTATATGTATGGTATAGGTTAAAAATGAGGCTTCATTGGGACACCAAATGCCAACTTGGTTAGAAGAGATTACATTGACGCCTATTTTGGTTGCAAAGTCATATCCGATGTTCTGTACACGTGGATATGCGTACAAAATTCTTCGCCGAGAGAAGACCAGAGCAACATGCGATTATATACTTCGGCATTCTTCGTGAAATTTTGGAAATTCATTACCCTGGGATGCTCGACCTACGATGTGTTCTGTTTTTAGCCGATTGGTATGACTCAACCATCGGAACGGGTGTTCGTCATGATGAATTTAGAGTTACTAGCATACATTCAAGAAAAAGATTGAAAAAGTACGATCCATTCATCCTCGCATCATAGGCCGACCAAGTATGCTATATTTGGTATCCGCGTTTGACGAACCGAAATGATTCTTGGATTACAGTAACATCTATCACTCCTAGAAACAGGGTGTTAGGGATTTCAGATCAGGAGCCTATGTACCTGATGCAGTAGACGACGAAGAAATTGTCGTAACGGAAGACGGGGAAAATGAAATTTATGATGATTCAGAACAGGAGCATGGCGAATTTGACGAAGATTCTGATGCAATGCCATCAGATGAAGCATATTCATCAGAAAAAGATTAGTGGGAGTCATATTTGTAATATTTATGTATTAGTTTATTTCTAACATTTAATAAATTTATGTTTCAGTTTTCAGAAAATATATGTTTTATATTTTGAAAAAGTATGTGTTTTAATTTTAACTTTATATAGTTATGTTTTTTTTACTCCGTAAAGGATGTTTTTTATTTTATAAACAATATGTGTTTAATTTTAAATTTTCTAATTAAGATTTTTCTTTCATAAAATTATAATTAAGATGTTTTTTTTTATTTAAAAATAAGTGTTTCTTTTCTTATTTTATATAATTTTGGTTTTTCTTTATTGTTTAAATTTTGTGTTTTATTTTATAAAAATTATGTGTTCACTTTTATTCCAAAAAGGGTAGGTTTTATTTTTTTTACATATGGGATTAATAATTTTTTCCAAATATTTAAAATTCGTTTAAAATTTTTAAAAATATGTCTACTTATTTTATATTTTAGAAATGATGATTTTAAATATTATGTTTTTAAAAATAAATATAATAATCTTCCACAAATTATAATTAAAAATATAGCGAACGACTTTCAGAGGAAAACTTAGTTTCTGAGAGATTTGCGAGTAATTATGTCGTCGCTAAACATGATAAAACCTAATCGCGACTCGCCTCTTTCATTCAGCCGCTTAGATTAGGTTTCTTAGATTTCTCTCGCTGTTCGCCGCCTCTCGCCTCTCCTCTCTCGCCGTTCGCCACTTCTCGCATCTCGTCCCTCGTCATTCTCCTCCTCTCTCCTCTCGCCTCTCCGCCTCTCGCCTCTCGCCTCTCGTCTCTCGCCTCTCGCCTCTCGTCTCTCGTAGTTCTCCTCCTCTCCCATCTCGCCTCTCGCCTCTCGCCTCTAGTCTCTCGTCTCTCCGCCTCCGCCTCCTCCTAAGCAATGTAAGATTTTAGGTTTATATCTGAACGGATTATGATTTAGATCCGATTTAGGTTTTGTTTTTATTTTTTTGGTATATCCGATTACTTAACTAATTCTATGGCTTATGATTAGATTATGAGCAATTTAACAAATGTGATCTGGGTTTGATTTGGAATTTCTAGTAATTAGATTAATTAGGTTAATTTGATCCAATTTCTTGAACTTAGGTTAATTAGATTTATTTGATGGAATTTCTAGTAATTAGGATAATTTTAACACATTAGTTTAATTAGGTAAATTGTAATTAATTTGATTATATTTTGTTAATTTACTGAAATAAAACCGATTAAATTAGATTAATTTCTATCACGTTAATTCGATTATGTTAGCTTAATTTTTAATGTATATTAGGTTTATATGGTTAGATGATTTAGCAAGTTAGATGATATATTTGTATGTTTTTGGATTTTCATAATTCTTTTGGTGTACACATATAATATGAATTTATGTTTTATTGCTTTTAATTGATTTCTTATGTTCAGCTGAAATGATTTTTTCAAAATTGGTAGTTTAATATTTTATCAATTCTTGTAGGTCTTCTTACAACAATTTTAGATCACAACAAGGAGGGAGTACGTCTACGAATCCATCAAGCATTCCCGACTCGCAGAACTTCGATGCTCGTATGAACATCAGCTTACACGAGCTTCTCAGCCAGCTAGGACGAGAAGTCTTTCCGTTCCTGCATCCAAAAAGATCTCCAGGGACACATTGGTACATAGCCTTTTTTATAACGTATTTTCATGTAGTTTATTTTTTTCTTCTGACATCAAACTTATGTGTCTATCTTACAAGGTTTCGGCATAGTAATGCCATCAAAAAGACTGTCTTGAACATGCTCCGTATACAGCTGAAGCATCCATATCCGACTTACAGGAAAATGCCTTTTCAAGAGAAGAAGTCATGGTTTAAATCTTTTGCGGTAAGTCTTTATCTTTCAAATTGATGTTTATATTTTTATCTAATCAATGACCATTTACCTTTTTTTGTGTAGCAAGCGTACAACTGGCATTACTCACATACGGAGATGGTGAGGGCGGAGTTTGATAACCAATGCAAGAATCATTTCAAAAACCATATGCATAAATGGAAGAAGTGTTGGAAAAGAGGAGAAGAAAAGCCGGATGATCTAAATGAGGATGTATGGATTGGATTCAAGCGGTACTGGATCTCAGAAGCCGTTGGTAAGGTCTCGAGAACAAACTCAAAGAACCGTTTGAGTGAGCGTGGTGGATACGGAGTAGCTACTCATAACAACGGTTCACAGACTTTTCATGCTCGTGTTGCGCAGTTGGTAAGTCTAATATTTAGATGTTATTTTTGTATCTTGTCTTCTAAGTAACTAATTAATGTTTTTTTTTTTTTTAGACTGATGAGGCCGGTGGTGTACCTCCATACCACTTGACGCTTATTCGTGTTACACACACAAATAAGCAAACTGGCCAGATTCAAGACAAAAGAATTTGTAACATTGTCGAGGTTGTCGAGCAGAAGAAGTCTGAGCTGCTGAGCCAACTTTCTGAGGGTGAGAGTGTCGCAGGTTCCTGTTCTAATCAGCTGCCGGCACATGAAATCAATCATCTCGTCCTTGAGGTTAGACTTTTATAAAGTGCACATTTTCCGTCATATAAGTTATTCATTATTATGCCAATCTAACATGATTTTCTCCGCATGCAGGAAATTCTGGTTTCTAAGAATGGACGTGTTTTCGGGTTAGGCAGAGTTCTTGAATCGCAGTACTCCGCTGCAAGCTCTTCCAATGTCGATGATGTTCCCGAGCTAGTTGAACGACTCGTGAACGAGAGATTGGCCCAAAAGGATGAAGAGATGGCAGAACTTAAGTCAACTGTGGAGTACCTGCGTAGTATTGTGAGCCAACATTTTCCCCCTCCTCCCGCGAACCAATGATGTGTTTGTTTTTTCACTGAACTTTTAATTATCACTGATTGTAATTTGATTTTTTTTTTGTTTATATGTTCAATATATTCTATTATATTTGTTCAGTAAAGTTACTAATTTATTTAAAAACAAATTGAAAACACATTTTATCAATTATAACAAAAATAATCTAATAGTACAAAGGATTATTTGCGATGACTTAGCGAAGAAATTAAGAAAAATTTAAATTTCCTACAGTCCTCGCAATGTTGTCACAAAAAGTTTTCGTCTCTAACTCGTCGCTATAGTGTCGTCGCTAAGTTCTCGCAACTAAGGTTCTCGCAATTTCCTCGCAAATATTTTCCTCGCACATCTTTCGCTAAAAGTGGTCGCTATTATGTCGCAAAGCTTCTGTCGAACCAACGTCGATAGATCCTCGCAGACAAACCGAAGCGAATTTCTGGCAATATTGTCGCAAAACTGTTGTTTTTAAATCATCGCAATTATCTAGGATTTTGCGACAACATGAACAGTAACGACCACTCGAACCGACAACATCAAAGTCGTCGCTAAAGCCTCGCTATGTCCATTTTTCGAGAGATTTGCAAGGATTTCTGTTCTCGCAAATCCTGCTTATTTTTGTAGTGATGTACCTGTCTCCGGAATAATATTAGAATAAACTTGATATATTATTTGACTTATGTAAACAATCATATTTCCACGCACAACACCACATTCTTCTAATTAATCACAAAACTGACCGTGTTCGGATACAATATATTTGTATACATTACTAATAGTATATAAGGGTATTAATTGGTGTGGAAAAAAAAACGAAAATAAGTGTATTAATGTGTGTGCTAACAAGTAGTAATAAATGGACGTTGGCATGACAAGGTTGGTTGGAAGATGGAGTTGTCTTCAGTAGTGTGTTGTCTCTTGTCATCTCTAGTGTCTTTTGTTTTGTGTTTTACATATATAAATTAAACATTTCCAGTTGTACGTAAAAATATAGTAGTATGATTTTTCAATTTTGCTTCACACATGCATTTTTTCTTAGAAACAATATTGGAAGATTTAAAATCCACATTAATTTGACTCAAGTAAGATCTGGTAGTTTTAATTTTTAAACGAAGGCATTAGTAAGAGACTAAGAGTTGATCTGTATCTTCATAATATAAAATATCTACACCACTTGTCTTCATCCCCCAAAAAACAAGTAGAATGGTATGAGTCTAGATAACTCCATTAATTGTTTTTTTTGTTGATGTTGTTATAATTGACGTAAATAATTTAATAATTGGGTCCATAGAAACGTGATTATGTTTTAATGTCTCCCATGATTGAAATCACAAAAGATAATTAGACTTTATTAAGTGTGACGAAAAACATAATCTCCACGAATAAGATTCGTTAACCAAACCAAATCAATGACGTGATTATTTGTGTCCGTCAATCAGCATCTGCCACCTAGAATTTATACATTTGAGCTCTATAGTATTTTATTATTATTTCAAAGTTGGTAATTAAAAGCAAACACAACGTTTTTTTATTCTTTTAGTTACGTAGTAGTTGCAAATTAAAAACTCAAACTTTATCAAAAATGAAAATAATATATCGAAGATGAAAACATTAAAGTGAAACTAGGATTGCGTTTCAAGTTTGTTGGACATGGGCTGTGCCCTATTATTTAACCCGGACTCAAATTGAAAATGAATTGGTCTCTAATTGTAAGATAGAAGGGTTCGGCTTAATAGTGTGTCACCGACTTGAAAGGGATAAAAGAGGGAATCCGCATAAGCCAGGAAAGAGATTTAGATTGCCCAGAAGGACAACACAGAAAAAGAGATCCTAGAATTCACGCTGACACACCTGAAAAGACACATCAGCATTCTTAGCTGTAAAAGCTTCTTATAAACATCTAACTCGACCTTCTAAGTTCGGCTCTCTAAATTCTGCCCAAACAATTTAGCTCGGCATCATAAAGCCTATCTTGTAATTGTCAAATGCCGGATTGTTTAATAAAAAATTCTCTGTTCTATCCTAAAAATCTATATTACATACTCTTTGATCTCTGCATTAACAAAGTTAAAAAATATCCAATACGTAAAAATATAAACGCTCGTATCAGATTCGTGAATGTGTGAATTTATATTGAAGTAGTATTGTCCAAGAGTTTAGCCCAAAAATAAATCCATTTATAGCTCGAACCTGTCCAAGATTTGGCTTCCGTCAAGTTCGATTAACATCCAAGCAAAATTCACTTCACTCAATCTTTTCTAAGGCATTTGCAAAAACAAAATTTTATATGTAAAAATAACACTTTTCGATTATCCTTTGACGATTATTAATTTTTGTACGATTGTAAAAAATAATTACAAATGAAAAATATTTTATACAAGTGTCTTAGGTTTTGTATGATTGTAACTTTTGTACGACTGCAAATTTCTGTACGATTTTAATGTTTTTAAGATGGTTAACTTTTTTTACGATTGTAATAAAGTTTTATACAATTGTAATTACAGAAGGAAAAAGAACAAAGAAAAAGATAAGAAGATGAAGTGTGTTTTCTTCTTGGGCTTCGACAGGCTTTCAGCTTTACCACTCCAAAGCTTCAATTCCTCATTTAAGCTTTTTGGATTTTTTTTTTGCACCCGGTCAAAAAAATTTCTGGATCCGCCACTGAACATAACAATATGATTCATACTGAATACCACCGAACGTCTGCTTAGATCTTCAAAGTAATCGATCAAGCTATAAGGAACACGACTTCCTCTTACTGTCTTACTGATCTTCTCGGCCATCACTAGCTTCAATGTTTCAAACTTGGTTTAAAGGAAACACTATCTCTCCACTACAATGCTTCCGTGAAAAACCGGCAAGAAAACTCCTTTAAACTGCAATTTGCTTGCAAGATTTGATTCGATTGTTTTCTTAAACTTTTTTTTTTCTAAGGCGTTCCAATTTCGATCTCAATAATGAGAAAACTATTTATCAAAACAAAAATCATTTATAAAAGTATACCTCTTGGCATCATGTTTATAGCAATTTTGAGCATCATCTGATCATGAAAAGTTGTAACAACACATCAACTCAAAGATATCAAGTGTCCCATCATTGGCTTGTGTCTCCAAAAAGTCTCTGTTACGTAGAACTATAGTAAGCGTTAATAAGAAGACACAAAATGAAGTGAGGAAAAAATGTGTTTGTTTTACCTTTTTAGGATAATCTTGTTTGAGATTTCTCCAAGGGTTTCATCATCGTTACAAAATCAAATCCAAAATTATAGGGCTATTCGCAAAATAAGGCATTTCATTGCGCAAATGGTGGAAATCGAGCATCCATACCTATATTAATGTTGATTAACAACATCGTAGGCATCTCTCCTTCTATCTTGAGACCCTGTAACGAAAATCAAAACCTGCTCAATGTAGCATTCTTGTTTAACTTTAAAGAATATTGATGATCCAAAATTTCAAGAGAAGGCATTATAATCAGAACATTCCAATTGCAACAACATTTCAACATCAAAACATTAGGGCAAATAGCTGAAGATACATATCGTTCATATCTAGACAGCTTCCCAAGTAAAATATTTTTGAGACTATGTTATTTTTTGCCAAGTTTAAAATTTGCATATTGTTAGAATTTAAAATTAGTTTTCCATCAACACTTATCAAAGTGCTGGTTAATTATACTACAAGAGATTTTTGATATAACGTCCCTTTAGCAACGACACTTCGATAAGTGACGTAAAGATATTTCACATTTCCAACCTCAAAAAGTACTAGAAGAAATATATATATATATATATATATTTTTTTTTTAAGAAAGTGAAACGTGTGTGGGATAGTTATTAATTATACTCCAACGTTTGATCTACTCATATTTGTTTATTGACCAAAATATAATTTTCAGCTTATTGACTATGCAAATTAATACTTAATAAGTTGGCATCGACAGCTGACTGGTGGGATCATCAGTCCATGTCATTTCCAGGCGACTCAGTGTGAGAAAACAATATTCCTTTACTTATCAGTATGATATAAAAAATTTATAACATTTACAATAAATCCACAACTTAAAATGCATCCATGACCAAACTTTTAAAAAAATATACACGTACAACTAATCAGTATCATTGAAGTGTAAAATTTTATCAAGAAAAGAGGAAAACCAAGATTTTGTTTTCTTGCCTAACAAAACCTTAATTTAATCCTTGCTTGGACAACCCTAGTGGGTTACTGATTAGTAGTAGGTGCGTTATGATGGGAACGTGAAACAGAGTGATCGTGGGTGAATGAAAGAAGGTAAACATGAGTTTTTTTATTAAAAAAAATATATATACATTACAAATTTAAAAAATTCTTAACAAATTCTAATGTTGAAGAAATTATACTTGATTACTAAAAATTGACTAAAGAAAAAAATATATATATATATATATATATTTCGTCTGCCTAGTGTATCAAGTAACTCTTAATCAAGCAAATGTTTTACGTAACTGATTTTGTTTATATACATTATTAAAAAAACATGAATATAAACCGATGCGAACGTTATGAACGTAAAATGGTGTTGACTAGTGAATGTTATGAAACAAATATCAATTTATGCGCAAGTCCCTCAACTTTCATTGTTGGAATGCGCAAGTCCCTCAACTTTCATTGTTGGAATTATGTATAGTTCAACAAAGAAAATTGTGCAGGTTAGATTAAATGGAAATTAACAAAGTTATGTTAATTGTCTATTTTATTCTAAAAGAAATGTAAATTGTTCATTTAGCAAAATAGAAATTGGAGCTCTATGGAAATGGAAACAAGGTTTTTTTGTTTCCTATAAATACAGAGCTAGAGTTCAAAAAACAGTATCACCAACAACATGTAGGGCTAAAGAGCAAAAAAGAGAGATCAAGAGAGAAGTTCGAGTCTTTTCTAAGAGAGAGTCTTGGATATTTCTAGAGAATTGTTCTTTTATTGTTGTTTCTAAAAGAGCGCTTTAAGTGTTTGTGTAATATTCCTATTGGTGATGTAGTGGAATATTGTGGGTGAAAGTTCCCACCCGAGACGTACCGGTTCGAGGCCAAAAACTCGGTGATCAATTCTCTGGTGTCAAATTCTAGCAAAGGCAAATTTACCTTACAAGTGGTATCAGAGCAATCCAGGTTTTGATTGCAAGTGCTAGAAGGATTTGATAAGAGAATCAGAAAAGGGTTTCGTGGGTACTGTTCAAGGCAGTACTGTTCACAATGGGTACTGTTCATAGCGGATCTCTTCGAGTTAAGGGAAGAGAGGCGTCGGGGTTTAAAGTGGAGATCTTATCGAATTTAATGGAGATCTCGTCGGTTTGGGTGGAGAAACCGCATGAGCAGTGGCAAGGTGGAGGTCAAGAAGAGAGGTTGTGAGCAGACGTCGGGTCAGTCGGGTCAGGCCAGGGCAGCGCCAAGGTAACCCCATTGTGGAAGGGGATCTCGCAGGAATCAGAGAAACTGGGTCAGTCGAGGATAACAATTATCTGATGGTAAGTAATGGGAGGAAATGCGTTACCTGTGGAGCTGAAGAGGAGTTGCGGTGGTCAGCTTCAGGTGGAGTTAAAGCGAGATTAGTTGTACATTCAAGACAAGTTGTGATGAGTCAAAGACTGTTTCAAGGAAGTGAAGCATGAGTGTCTTAGGGACTTGTTCAAGTGATTCTGAGGAGGAGCTACGGTGGTCAGTTCCAGGTGGAGGGTACATGCAAGAAAGTTAAGTACAGCTCTTAGACTTGAGCAGAAGGGTTCTTAAAACTAATAGGATTAGTGAAAAGAACAAGAAGAATACCTGAGAAATTCGGGTTGGGTAGGTCGCGAATAAGGTCACCGGAGGTTGTGGGAGCGACGGGTGGCGACGGCCAGCGAGGTCACCGAGACATGGTCAGGCAAAGCCAAACAGGGTCAGGCGGGGCCAAACCTAAGGGCCAGACAGGGTCAGGCAGAAGGGCCAGACAGGATCAGATAGAGGGGCCAGACAGGGTCAGGCAGAAGGCTCAGGCAGGATCAGACAGGGTCAAACAGAGTCAGTCAGACAGGACCAGGTAGATGGGCCAAACACTAGGCAGGCAAGAGTGTTAGGCCAAGCAAGTTTGTGGGCTCACAAGGTGCAGGGGGCCAGAGGTGATCTATTGGGCCAGAGATGCAGCATGGTCAGAGAAGCCAGAGATGCAACATGTACCAGGATTAATAGATGGACCACAATTTTGAGAAACTATGCCTAAGGTGGAGTTTGTTGGAATTATGCATAGTTTCAACAAAGAAAATTGTGTAGGTTAGATTAAAATGAAAATTAACAAAGTTATGTTAATTATCTATTTTATTCTTAAAAAAATGTAAATTGTCCATTTAGCAAAATAGAAATTGGAGCTCTATGGAAATGGAAACAATGATCTTTTTGTTTCCTATAAATACAGAGCTAAGGTTAAAGAAACAGTATCACCAACAACATGTAGGGCTAAAGAGCAAAAGAGAGAGATCAAGAGAGAAGAAATTTTGAGAGAGAAGCTCGAGTCTTTTCTAAGAAATAGTTTCGTGAATCTTTTTAGAGAATTATTCTTTTATTGTTGTTTCTAAGAGAGCGCTTTAAGCATTTGTGTAATATTCCTATTGGTGATCTAGTGGAATATTGTGGAAAATGGTTCCCACCCGAGACGTATCGGTTTGAGGCCGAAAACTCGGTGATCAATTCTCTCGTGTCAAATTCTAGCAAAGACAATCATAAGCTTTCGCACACGAATTTACCTTACATTCATGAATTGAGCTATAACTATTACTTAGCAACCCAATTTTTGATCTGTCTAATTAATTCATGTTATAGGGGTTAACTCGGATATCTTATTATATAAAACTGAACGTGTTTAACGTGAGCGTGACACGTGTCAAAGTGATAACTCATTAGAATTTGACATGTGTCATCGCTAATTTAGATTGTGACACGTGTCTCTTTCTGGTAATGGTAATTTTCTATATAAAAATATAGAATAAATAATTAATTAAGATTTTTGTCAGTTTAAGCACAAATGTCAATAGCATAAATTTTAGTAATTTTGAACTTTCTGCTAATGATAATTTTCTATATAAAAATATAGAATAAATAATCAATAAAGATTTTTGTCAATTTAAATAAAAAAGTAAATAGCAGAGAAATAAAAATAATAGAAAAGTCAACTTATTGTTAATGTATCATGAGAAAAGACAATTATCCATTTTAGCAAAATATTTAATATTTAATATTTAATATTTAATATTTAATATTTAATATTTAATATTTAATATTTAATATTTAATATTTAATATTTAATATTTAATATTTAATATTTAATATTTAATATTTAATATTTAATATTTAATATTTAATATTTAATATTTAATATTTAATATTTAATATTTAATATTTAATACTTAATATTTAATATTTAATACTTAATATTTAATATTTAATACTTAATATTTAATATTTAATACTTAATATGTAATATTTAATACTTAATATTTAATATTTAATATTTAATATTTAATACTTAATATTTAATATTTAATATTTAATATTTAATATTTAATATTTAATATTTCATATTTAATATTTCATATTTAATATTTAATATTTAATATTTCATATTTTATATTTTACATCACAATTATGTTAATTTTCTAAATTAATATTGTAGTAGTTTGGTTATAAATAACAAAGTATAGATTTTTAACAAATCATTTTCTGATTCATTTTTAGCTTTTGTTATTCATCATATTAAATCAGAAAAATGAATTCAGAAGTTCTTCTTATCCTAGATCAATTAGATAAAAATTGTGTTTACCGTCGTACTATAGTACGCTGCTTTAAAAATGGGAAGCATGAAATATTAAAGCAAATAATATACTCATGGTAATAGAGTTATTATTGATTGATAAAAATGTAATAATTTGTTTTAACAAATCTTATTATATTTTTAGAAAATGTTTTATATTAGTGTTTAATGTATTTTATTAAAATATTATTTTAATATGGTTTATTAAGAGTCTTTATATTAGTATTTAGTGTTTAATTTACTTGATTTTTGTGAAAAATATTATTTTAAAATATTTATTTGATTTTAAATTTATATGTATTATTTACAGAAAATACAAATCAAAGTTTTGTACATTATTTTTTTCTTAAAAAAATTGGTTATAAATCTATTTATAAAATATATTTTCATATAAATATAGATAAAATATAATATTATATTATATTCCAGTGCTATAGCACCGGGAGTATAAAACTAGTAGTATAATAAAGTGGCACTTTAACACGGTTACACAAATATACTTTAATGGTATAAAATAATCAATGATAAACAAAAACTCTTAATCGAACAAAGAAAAGTATGTTAAGTAATTGAATCTTCAATTCAATTTTCTTTATTACCTTTTTTGAAAAAAAGTATAGGTGATGAGTGAGCAAAAATGATTGTTCATCAATCTCTTAACTAAAAATGGCAACATATATGATTTGAGAAAAATGATGATCATGTCTATATTTATAATTAAGAAGGAAAAATCTCGTACTCTCTTTTTATTTTGTTTAAGTACCAAAATCTCTAAAAGTTTGACTACTTCAAAAATATTTGAATTTTCGTAAGAAACAAACATTTTTATATCTAAAATCATGTTTTTTCTTACAAATGTAAATCTTTATTTTTTTTTAATTATATCTGATTTTAATTTTGGAATTACTTTTTATGAAATAAATTTATTTATATTTCGGTATAACTAATACAACTATCTACCATGGTTTTTCTTTTTTTTTCTTTTAAAGTTGATGTGATCGGTCTTATTCATGTTTAGTTTTTAGGTTTTCAGGAATCTTCTATGGAGAAAATACCCTCAAGGTCGGATGCTCTTTGCCAGCTTCCAAATGAGTGTTTCCAACGCATAAAATTTTACCCATTCTGCGAAATAGACGAAAAATATGTTGAATCCCTTATGGGTTTATGGGGATATAGACGTGCAAAAACTATGTCTCGAATAGGTCCTTACTACCTCTTTGATGATGGAATCCTTGCCATATTGTGTTGGGACACAGAAATAATAAAGGTATACATTCGAAACTCTTAAACTACATGTAAACCTTTAATATGTTAAAAGAATTTTTTTTAACTCTTTTGCTAAATCTTTTGGTTAGGTATCAAGCGAGTTGTTATGCACTTCATGGAAGGTTATCACATGTCCTATTAGAGAACAATGTCAGCACCTTCTTTGTTGGGCTTATGCAGCATTCGACTTAGTTAGTGCCAAACGGATTCTTTGCTAGTGGGAGAACAACTAGTATCCCTTCTGTTTTTGGTACCTCTGCTATTTTGTAGATCCAGCATGGCTTGGAGAGAATGGAAAAGTACCGGTTATAGATGTACGATTCGCTGCATTAGAATACATTCAAAAAAAAAAGGGAGTTTCGAGAGAAAGCTATCAGAATATTATGTTTAATTACTCTTACCATTCTCCAAGCGCTTCTAAAACAAGGAGCGAAATAACATCAATACGTACGTTTGAAACTTTGGAAGAAGCTTTGAAAGAGATTCCATTACAACCGATAGGTGCTTATTTGATAGTTTTCCCTGAGCTATGGAACTACGAAAAAACATCTATTATGGTTTAATATGAATATATAGTTTGAATATATATATAATCATATATATATAGTTTGAACTATGAAAAAAAATCATATATATATATATGAATATATATAATTATGAAAATAATTAGCAAAAATGTGCAAATGGGAGAACAACTCGTATCCCCTCTGTTTTTGGTACCTCTGCTATTTTGTAGATCCAGCATGGCTTGGAGAGAATGGAAAAGTACTGGTTATAAATGTACGATTCGCTGCATTAGAATACATTCAAAAAAGGGAGTTCCGAGAGAAAGCTATCAGAATATTATGTTTAATTACTCTTACCATCCTCCAAGCGCTTCTAAAACAAGGAGCGAAATAACATCAATACGTACGTTTGAAACTTTGGAAGAAGCTTTGAAAGAGATTTCATTACAACCGATAGGTGCTTATTTGATAGTTTTCCCTGAGCTATGGAACTACGGAAAAAACATCTATTATGGTTTAATATGAATATATAGTTTGAATATATATATATATATATATAATCATATATATATAGTTTGAACTATGAAAAAACATCATATATATATATATGAATATATATAATTATGAAAATAATTAGCAAAAATGTGCAAATGGGAGAACAACTAGTATCCCCTATGTTTTTGGTACTTCTGCTATTTTGTAGATCCAGCATGGCTTGGAGAGAATGGAAAAGTACCGGTTATAGATGTACGATTCGCGCTGCATTAGAATACATTCAAAAAGAGGGAGTTCCGAGAGAAAGCTATCATAATATTATGTTTAATTACTGTTACCATCCTCCAAGCGCTTCTAAAACAAGGAGCGAAATAACATCAATACGTACGTTTGAAACTTTGGAAGAAGCTTTGAAAGAGATTCCATTACAACCGATAGATGCTTATTTGAAGTTTTCCCTGAGCTATGGAACTACGGAAAAAACATCTATTATGGTTTAATATGAATATATAGTTTGAATATATATATAATCATATATATATAGTCTGAACTATGAAAAAAACATCATATATATATATGAATATATATAATTATGAAAATAATTAGCAAAAAATGTGCAAAACATAAGAAAATAACATCAAATAGGTTGATGATACATTAATTTAAACTATATAAAATGTCATAATATTAGGAAAAGGTACAATATTAAATAATCATATATATATATATATATAAGTTTTGGATATGACTCTTACTGTTTGATTCTTCATTGACTGATTCCTTTGGTTCTAGGATGCAGATATGAATGAGGATTGCATTGCGTTTCCAAACAACATATACAATATAGAAATAATATGGATTTGAGTTTTGTCATAGGTGGCATTCTATATTTTGTTTATCTGTTTAGACATAACAATCTTTACTTATGGTTATGTGGGTTGGTTTTGTTATAAAGTTAAAATTTGTTTTTGAACTAAATATAAGATATTTTCTTCCGATTCTGAATTAGACTACTACATTTAGTACACAGTGGTTTGTACGAGTGTCACCACAATACAATGCCCCAATTTTTATATACAGAAAAAGCAAAAAAAAAAAAAATCGCAATGCAATCCTCATTCATATTTGCATCCTATAACCAAAGGAGTCGGTCAATGAAGAATCAAACAGTAAGAGACATATCCAAAATTTATATATATATATATATATGATTATTTAATATTGTACTTTTTCCTAATATTATGACATTTTATATAGTTTAAATTAATGTATCATCAAACTATTTGATATTATTTTCTTATGTTTTGCACATTTTTTTTTGTAATTGTTTCCACCAATCTTACATCTAAATACTCACTTTTTATGAACTCTCTCGGAGCTCCCTCTTTATATATGTGTTCTAATGGCGCTTTGATGTTATTTTCTTATGTTCTGCACATTTTTGCTATTTATTTTTTTTTTGCAATCTTTTCGACCAATCTTACATCTAAAAACTCCCTCTTTATGAACTCTCTTGGAGCTCCGAACACATCTTCCTTTTACTGATCATCTCGGCATCATAAGATCCAATTTACGATCGAATCATGTGAACCTATCTCCAAATAGATCGTAGATGGATCACCTATCTCCAACCAGTTGGAGTTTCAATCACATCACTCTTAACAAAATCTCAGCAAATTATCACAGAGATTGTACAAGTTCTTATTTTAATTTAAAGATAACCACTTTCATTCACACTCTCGAGTTCCTATCATACAAATCTTATACATAAAAGTAAAATTCTCTCAGCGAAGATGATGCCTGTGAAACGAAAGAAGCTTAATGTAAAACAAATCTGAAATCTTCAATCCAAAAAATTCATAAGAAAAAAGTTTTTTTTGAAGAACACAACATTTACCTTAGTGTTTCCTTTGTTCCTTTGCGGATTTTGCAGCGTATAGTTGGGAGCCCTAGCTTTTGATGCGCCTCGTACCTATGACAACCCGAGAAACCTGCAACAATGGAGGATGAGCTTTTGAAAACACAGAATTTGTTTACGAAGAAACAATGAATTTTAAAAAATTACCATAGTAAGCTCCATCAACTTCAATCACATCAATCTGTTCACAAACACACAAAATTAGATTCTTCAATTTTGATATGTAATTCTGGGTTTGTTGAATTACGAATCGAAGAGAAATTTGAAATCAAAATTGGATAACCGAGTTGCTTAACCGGAACTTGAAGACCGATTTCACGGATACTATCCATAAGCTCCTTCACTTTGTTCTGATCATTGGATCTAGTTCCCATCAACGGTCTTCGTATCTTCTCCAGCGGTAATTCCACGATCATCGGACCCACACCGCCTCTGGATCCTCCGATCACCGGCGGCGAGCCTGAAATCAAATCAATTACACACAGAGACTCAATTCCAGCTTCAAGCTTAATCTCAGAGTACTGTGTAAGGATTAGTGCTTTTGATCGTTACCGTTGGATGAAGAAGCTGAAACAGAGAAGCTCCTTAAGCTAGTTGGTAATCTCATCATCAAATTCGCCATTGTCGCGTCTCCTCCTCCTCTCAATCTCTTAAAATTATATATTTATTTGAAATATTTTGTGAACGAAATATAAAGATTGCATACGACGTCGTATCTCTGTATATCCATAACTTTTAGATACGACGGCGTTGTAGCAAAATATTAGAAGAAAAGTCCGATCGAAACGGTTAACGAAGCAGAGCTTCAATGGCTGTCACTTCCCCTTCTATGCTGCTTCGGTAAAACTCTCTCTCGATACAGATATTAGGAATTGGTTTTTTGAATTGCTAATGGCGTCGAGGTTTTTGTGTCTTCAGGAACTTCTCTACGGCGGGGAGATTTGCTAAATCTGTTCGAGCGACTTCGAGAATTTTCTTCCCCACTGGAGAATTGATTAGGGTTCTTCCTCATACTCGTTCCTTAAGGTGAGAATTTCTCAATTCTTGTTTGTGTGTTGTTATGGAGTTTATTGGAATTGAGCTGATGTGGTTTAATCACTCTGTAGATCCATCTGTTCTACTCGTGCTGCGCATAATGAAGAAGCGGCCGCGAAAGCTGCGGCTGCTGTTGCTGACACCGGAGCTCCGACCATGTGTGGTTTCCTCTTAATTTTGATTTCTCGTTCTGGTCGCTTTAAGATATTTATCTTGAATTATGAAATGCTGGTGATGAAATCTGAGAATTAGTAAGCCCCTTAGGATCTGGAGATGGATTATGGGATTAATTGATTTCAAAGCAATCCATATTTGTGTTTTTTGGTACAAGTGAGACAAATTTTACAAACATCTAACCTAGTTATTTGTTCGTGATGTGTTTGGATGCGACTCTTGGAGATTTATGACAAAAACTCTCATATTTATCTTGTGGTTGTAGATTTGATAAGATTATAGCAAAAGAGATTCCATCAGACATTGTCTATGAAGATGAGAACGTTTTGGCCTTCAGAGACATAAACCCACAGGCTCCTGTTCATGTTTTGGTCATCCCCAAGTTGAGAGATGGCTTGACCATGCTTGGCAAGGTGAGTCAGTTTTAGATTTAACATTCACTCTGCTTCTGTTTGAACTATGTTTCTAGGAGTCCTAAATCGAGGGAAAAAAACTCTTGCCATGCCTTCTCGTGACTTCCTTTGGCCAATCTCAACTTGTGGCCAATATTATTGTGTTCTGGGACGATTAACGACTAGCATTATGCCAGTGTTTCTGATCAGTATATGTTAATGCGGCCTTATCTTTTGCCTGCCTGTGATCATAAAACCGATAACAAGAGGAACAAGTCATTAAATAAATCGTTCGAAAAGAGTTAAGTTTTTTTTCTTTTGGTGTAACGGATTTAGATCTTCCCTGAACATAGATAACCCCTAAACGCCATTTCAGGCTGAACCAAGACACTTAGATGTTCTTGGCCAACTTCTACACGCATCGAAGATTGTTGCTGAGAAAGAAGGCATCCTCGACGGGTTCCGTGTGGTTATCAACAACGGCGTTGAAGCCTGTAAGTCTTTTCTTTTGCATCCAACCAAACATCACCATAATCATCCACTTAACTGAGTTTACTTTCTCTCATCCAGGCCAATCCGTTTACCATCTTCATCTGCACGTCCTCGGAGGCCGACAGATGAAATGGCCACCAGGTTAAGAAGAAAGATTCATGTTAAACCAAAGAATTTATGGCCAACGAGCTCCAAAAGTGTCAACTCCAATCCGTTCGTATTTGGTTTATGAGTTATTTACCACTGTCGGATTTATCCAGTTGTGAGTTCCTAGAGATTAGATAGCTTCCATTTCCAGTTGTAATCGAATTATTTTTCTCTATTTATTGTTAGAAATAAATTATTAACATTTTATATGATTTGAGAGTGTTTTTCTCTTTATATGTTAACAGTTTTTTATAGTTAGTTATAGGGATCTTTACATAATTAATTAACGAACTCTTCAGAGTTAGGAGAACACAATAGAACACAGCTTTGCTTAGTGTCTGCCCTATCATAGAAGTATCTTTGTAAAAATATCAGAACTTTTTTCTTTAAACATAACCAAAAGCTATCAAAACATGGTCAATGCAGCAAATAAGACAATAACCGGCAGTTAATTAACTGTCTGGTATCAACCTAAACGAACCAAACCGGGTCAATACTCTGTACTATCAGTATTTTTTATAGGTAGAGAGAAATTATGGGCCTGGATCTAGGCCTGGGTTTGGGCCTGGTTGTGGCAGCTGGAGGAGGTGAAGAACGCCGGTGGGTTGTTCTTCACTTGCCGGTGCATGATCTTCTTGCCTTTGACACGTCATCATCTGTCTCTCTGCTTGCCACATCAGCTGCTCCCAAGAGCTTCCCTAACCCTTCAAAACTAATTACAGAAAAAAAAAAAAAAGAGGTGTACTAAAATATGTTACATGTAACTTTTCTACATATACAGATGAAAACAAAAATATCCTATATACGGCATGTACCGGATGAGAAAAATGTTGGGTTTCTTCATCCATGAGTATTTCCTATTAAGAAGAGTAATACACACAGTTGAAAAAATGGTTATATATGGTTGAGCTTCATAAATTACAACATGATTAATATTTTTTTTTTCTTTTAGCTATGATCAGGTTTAATGGACAAAAATACCAATGCCAAGAACTCACTCACCTTTCCCTTAAGTTTGTTTGTTTGTTGTTGCTGTTGTTGCTGCATGAACTCAAACTACATAATTAATAAACAAGAAACAAGAACCATTAATTAATTTGAAATAGTAAAACGATTATTAAAAAAAAAAAACATGGTGATAATAAATAAAAAAAATTAATGTGAATTTTGGGAAATTATGTTAGCACATTTATGAGTGTGTATAACCGGTTTTTACCAAAATATGTATTATATTTCTGATATATATGGACATATATATGTAGTGCAGATAGATTGTTTAAATAATTAAATGTATGCGTATATTAAATAATTATATACCTTAGAGCATCTTTATTGGGGTTTCTTATGAGGTTCTTATGGGTTTCTTATAATTTTTTTTTGATTATTTTAATATTAAAATTTAAGAAACCATCACAAAGTTTCTTATTTAAGAAACTTAAGAAACCCTTTCTTAAGGTTTCTTAAGATTTTAATATTAAAATAATGTTTTAGAAACCCATATGGGATTAAGTCTCTTACGAGCTCGAGCATGTTGGAGAGAAGATTCGAGATGGAGCTCAAAACGAAGGAGCTCGTCGTAGGTTAAGAGATTCAAGCCATGTCCGTCGTACAATTGAAGATTCAGCTTAAGATTCTCTATCTCTCTCATCATTGATTCCTTCGTCTTCACACAATTTGAAGAACAGTGATCCTAGTAGAAATTTATTTATTTTATTATATAATCATATATAATCCATGATATTGAACATGTAAGGATAGATATTAATTCATGGATTAGAAAAATTTGATTACTGGGTGGAAACTGTGGTCTGCAGTGGGAGTGGCATGACCTTCTTTTTCCATTTGATATCTCATGATGAGATTCTCCATGCTGATGTTGACAAAATCAAATAAATTTTGGAAATTAATTAAGAAACAGAAGAGAAATGTTAATAAAGATGAGTTATTTCTAAATAAACATTAATATGAATTTTATTTTGGGATCAATAATACAAAATATCATAACTTTCCTACAAAGATCATAACTTAACTTTCCTTAGAATTAAACCTGGGAGGCTGGGACATGCCTATTTATCCGAAAATGCTCTCTTATTTTTTCAAAAACTCATCCCACGAAAGCATATAAACGATATGATGATACTAAAATATATGAAGAAAATAGATGACCAAAAACACTTCAAACTTGCGTACAAGTGAACAGAAAAAATAAACGAAGCAACACTTAAATAATTAATCAACTCATTTCTTAGGCATTGTATCAGAATTTTAATTCTCTTACATAAATCAAAGAAAAAGAAAAGAATAACCCAAGTGATGATGGTATTGATTAATTACAATAACATCCAGAACACATTTTTTCTGTCCAAATTTTAAAGAGCATGCATTCATTTACTTTTTTGGTTTACCAAAACAAGAACACACACATATGTATGAGTTATATACATAGAGATATATCTGTCAATATAAAGACCTGGTTGAGTTGGAGCAGAAATCATAGAGCTTGTTGGAGTAAGAGAAGATGATGAGACCAAGGTGGACATCGCAAAGAACAGAGAGTTCATGTGCCTTCTTTATTAGACTCTTTCTTCTCTTTGCGAATGTCACTTGTCTCCTTAGCTTATCCTCTATCTTTTTTATCACTATCTTACCTTTCCTCATCTTCAATCGATCGATCTTTCTAAAACCCTAATTTCATGAGAATGCTAAAGAAGAGAGAGAGCAAGAGAGAGGGAGAGAAAGGTGGTTTTTCTTTTCGCTTTTTTTTTTTTAGCAAATGAAACCTTGATATGAACAATTGCTATTTATATATAGACTTCTACTTCATATGTATGTGATGTTAATGGAAATGTAGGGACTAGGGAGAAATTTTTTTGATATTATATATTTTGTGGTTTTGCTTATTTTCTATACGTGATAAATTAAATTTTGAAGGTAAATAAATGGTACTTTCATCTAGCGGTTTGGAAGTAGGAGATTTAATTGTTATTCGATTTATTGTTAAAACTTATGTGTGGAATTGTATGTTGCAAGATTTTAAATTTATTCAATATTTGATGATATACGGTTTCTTATGTTATTTTTTTTGGTCACCCTTATTTTTCTTATAATATGGCTTAGAAACTCAAGACAGGGCCCGTATTTAGTGGTCTGAGTGAGCCGAGTCTGATTTGAATGACAAATAAGTATTATATTTATTACATCCCGAGTGATTAAAAGATAAAAAAAAAAAATCATTTGTTACATTTCTTTATCAAATTTTAAAATTTAAAAGTATTATGTTTATTACATTAGCGTTTTATCTTAGGGGCATCATTCGATGACATATTGGCTCTATTGCTTTTGTGGTTACTTCCATCGATATTCTTTAGAGGAACTGTGTGTGAAACCGTTTGGCCTATCGTGACTTGTTGGCCCTTGTAGCATCTATTGGCCGTTAATGGCCATTCTTCTCTAATGAAAGAGTTGACGAGTTAAAAAAAAAAAAAATAACTAAACCAAAACGAAAGTTGAAAGTATAAGTGTATAACCAAGGACCGGTCTTGTCCATTTATTAGATTTTTCTACACGGAACTGAAAGTATAATTAAATTAAAAAAAATGTTCAAAGTATAACGAAGATATCGTATGTGTCTGTAGATAGTGCTTATAGACCAAAATTTCACTGTTAGTTCTATTTCCTTACGTAAAGTTAAAAGGTAAAAGTTAAAAGTTCAACTACACCCCTAAAAAAAAAAAAAAGAGTTAAAAGTTTAGTAATCATCTCAAAATAATTTTACAGTTTGCAAATTAATATTTAATATGTTTGAGGCCTGAATTATAAAGTAGATATCGACATTTAACTGTTGGGACTTGGGACCATCTGTCCATTTGATATCCCTGCACCTCCGATTCAGTAGAACTAGAAGTAACCATTATTCCTCGAATTAGTTCTACTTTTTCTAAAAATGCAAACCTGTAAAATAAAGTATTATAACTTCATTAGAGATTTATCAATCCTTTTTCTGTAAGGTCGTATTAAAAAAACTTTGATATCATTATTTTTTCTGTTTGCCCTTTCTAGAAACTTTGATCCTATTTATAACGTGAAAA
Source organism: Boechera divaricarpa (assembly GCA_026770425.1). NCBI lineage: Eukaryota > Viridiplantae > Streptophyta > Magnoliopsida > Brassicales > Brassicaceae > Boechera > Boechera divaricarpa. Next base: position 8,748,526 of record CM049182.1, on the reverse strand, counting down.
CATAAATGGAAACATATATAATCACACATACAATCGAAACATCAAACCATCAAAGTTTAATGTTTCAGATTAAAATATTTCTGATACGTCGTTGAAGTTAAATCATGTTTGCATTACTTGAACTTATATATTCCAATACGTAAATAAATAATAAATATATATATATAATAAAAATTACTTATTAAAATAGTGGGTATTACAAAAATGAAAAGTCTTACTAAAATTAAAACCAAAAAAAACGATAGAAAGAGAGAAAGTCTTGAAGCCTGATCCCTGATTCCATGATTGCGTCTCAGAATCAATGCACAAAAGAATTGTGCTCATAAAAGTTGACCAATTACATATTATGCCATAAAATAAAGCGTATAATATTTCGAAATATTAACAAAAAAAAAATTGGGCAAAAAAAGAAAATAATAATAAATAAAATTTGGTACAAACTAGTCAAAAACTTAAACGTGTTTTATGAGTTTCCCAGAAGTTTCCAACAAAGTCTATATCTCACTTTTTTTAAAAACACCACAAGAAAAAAAATATATCATCTTTCTCAGATTTCCAAATTGACCCGTCGGTGATCCTTCATCTCTCCTCTGTTTTCTCCGATCAATCAATCAAACCCACAAAACTTCTCAGTCCAAAGAAGCAACCATGGATCTCCAACCAGAAGAGCTCCAATTCTTGACGATCCCTCAACTACTTCAAGAATCAATCTCAATCAAGAAACGATCTCCAAGAACCTTCTACCTCATAACCCTATCCTTAATCTTCCCTCTCTCCTTCGCAATCCTCGCTCACTCACTCTTTACTCAACCAATCCTCGCCAAACTCGACAAATCCGACCCACCAAACTCAGATCGTTCTCGTCACGATTGGACTGTTCTCTTAATCTTCCAATTCAGCTACTTGATCTTCCTCTTCGCCTTCTCTCTTCTCTCAACCGCCGCCGTAGTCTTCACTGTCGCTTCTCTCTACACCGGAAAGCCAGTATCTTTCTCATCAACTCTCTCTGCAATTCCCAAAGTCTTTAAACGACTCTTCATCACTTTCCTTTGGGTTGCTCTGTTGATGTTTGCTTACAACGCAGTGTTCTTTGTCTTCCTTGTGATGCTCCTCGTAGCACTTGATTTGAACAGTCTTGGTTTAGCTATTATAGCTGGAATCATAATCTCTGTTCTGTATTTTGGTGTTCATGTGTATTTCACTGCTTTATGGCATTTAGGTAGTGTGATCTCTGTTCTTGAACCGGTTTATGGTATTGCCGCTATGAAAAAAGCTTATGGGTTACTTAAAGGGAAGACTAAGATGGCTATGGGGTTAGTCTTTGTTTACCTTTTCCTCTGTGGATTGATTGGAATTGTTTTCGGATCGGTTGTGGTTCATGGTGGAGGAAAGTTTGGAACTTTTACTAGGACTTTGGTTGGTGGATTGCTAGTTGGTGTTCTTGTGATGGTTAATCTTGTGGGTTTGTTGGTTCAGAGTGTGTTTTATTATGTTTGCAAGAGTTATCATCATCAGACGATCGATAAGACTGCTTTGTATGATCATCTTGGTGGGTATCTTGGAGACTATGTGCCTCTTAAGAGCAACATTCAATTGGAGAATTTAGACATTTGAAGAAGGTCAAGATGATTCCTGGTACTGTTTTCTTCTCTTATTATCATTCTCTCTTTCTGTAATATGTAAACATTTGAGAAGGAGAAGAACATATGTGGAATCTGAATGTTAGTTTTAATGTAATGTGTATGTATTAGACTCAACACTCTTTGTTGTTGCTTTGATTTGATGAATCCATGATTTGAGCTTACCAATTTGTTGTTGTTGAAGATGTGTTTTATTCTTCTAAGGTTGCTGATCATTATTGTAGGTGAAAATTAGACTTTTCTTGTAGGAGGTTGTTTAGATGTATATAAATCTGAGGAAAATGTTGGTTTTTAGATGCTTAAATTGACCATTAATGGAGAAAGCGGCTTGGTTTATTTTGTAAACTACAGGATTTGACCTTGGAACCTACGATAAGTTTAGGTAATGTTTTTATAAGTTTGAATTTGTTCGTGATTGGGAGATTTGGTTACAAACTTACACTAAACCGAATGAAAGACCAAATTTAAAACCTAATCCACAGAAGAAGAAAAAACCAAATTCATTCATTTTATATATGATTTATGTGATATATCAATATCTCCTTTGTTAACAAAATGTATTATTATGTGACTTAAATTTATATGGTGGTGTAGCAACAACTAACACAAATCACTATGCTAGATATCGTGATCAGTGAAACCAATTTGAAAAAGAAAATCTTTTACAGTATAAATTAACTCACCTCTTTTTACTTCTCAACCAAAAATGAATCAATCAAATGTGATATTAGCAAGCCAAATCGAAAGAAAAGAATCTATAAAGATAAAAGTTTACACTCCGTTTTTAGCTGTGGGGGTTAACATGTCATGTGTAAGATTCGAAAACAAAGGCAAAGACAAAGTGAAAAGAATCTATGTTGTTCATGACCCAAAGGTAACTTAACTTTTGAAGATATACTTAAATAATAAAAAAAAAGCCTTAATATGTTGGTTCCATATCGTATAAAACCAAACAAAAATTAAAACGAAGACTTGAAAACCTTGAGGTATATAAGCACCAAATATAGGGTTAGACATTACTAGTTTGCGTAATTGTATAAATATTGCGGATATATGTAGCATCTAGTATAACATATATATAAAGAAAGAATTGTCTTCTTTTTTGTTAATATATAAATGAAATGAATCATATGTCACAAAGGTAAAAAAAAAAAAAATGTTCAGTGAACCTAAACTCATGGTGATAGTCATGAAGTGCCGGAATTGTGCAAGTATACATCGTTTTTCGTTTTACTTCTTCTATGTAACTACCACCAAGAACATCTTCTATGCCGGAACCTGAACTTTAGTTGGGCTTTCTATTTTTGAAGTGCGTTTCAAATCTGTATTATAACTTTTAGTTGTAGGCCCAACAAGAACATCTTCTTTACGCTCTACACTTTTCGTCAAGAATGCAGAAAATAATAAAGTCGCTTACAAAATACTATTTAAGGATTGCAACTTCTTATATTTCTTTGTCAAAATTGTTGACTAATTCTTTTTTATGCGTCAAAAATTCTTTGGATCTTAAATAGTCAATGATAAGATAGATTTTGTGGATATGGATATATATATATCTATGTATAAACCGTAAATTTGGACGTTTAGATCAACAACATTGTACTACGTTTGATTATTTATATAATATGACAAATCTCATAAATGACCTACGATTCGATTTAAATCCAGTCACCAGTTTATTTAGAATAAAACATTGGCAGAAGTATGAAATAAATTGAGTAATTAAAAATACCAAAATATAGAATTTGGTTTAATTTCACAACTCACACATTAGAATTGAAGTCGCGGATACATATACATAAACAACACTAGTAATACGACGACTAAAGCACATATATGATTGAAAAATACAAACTCTGAGCTTGTCAAGTTTAGATCCAAAATTTGGAAAATGAACGAGGAGGCTTTAAAATGGTTATGAAATAATGTAGACTTGATATCAGTTAATTAATGTAGACTCTTATAGATCCTCTATGAACGTGTGGGATTATAATTCAATGCATGTGGGTCAAGCCCACCTCATGGACTTGATTTAATTGTAAGTTGTAACGTATCTCTCGTTTTCTCTCTCTTTGGTTGACTATCGTCATATGCCTATTTAATACAACCATTCGTGGCTGCCCATCATTGATCAAACTAATTAACTGTTTTAGTGCTTAATAAATTCGATGGTATATGGTAGCCCGGGACGTTCGGATCCCGTTCGAGTTCGGATCGGATCCATTCGAATTTTTGGGTTTAGGGGTTGAGAATCCATTCGGGTATTTAAAAAAATCGGGTCGGGTTCGGTTCGGTTCTTTGCGGTTTCAGGTCGGGTATGTACTTAATATTGATATCCGATAAATATCCGAAAATTTTTAGTTCCTAGTTCGGGTTCGGGTATTTTTATCTAAATGTACCCAAATCTACTCGAATTACCCAAAAATATCCAAAAATACCCCAAAAAACCAAAAAAAACGAAAACATTGGATATTTTTATCCTAATCTATCTAAAAATATCCCAAAAGACAATATATCTAATATATTTTTATATATGTACATTTATATATCAGGTATTTTTGGCTATCCACGGATTTTGGATTCGGTTCGAGTTCGGATCGGGTTTTAAAATTTTTTAAAACATTACTCGTTTGGGTATTTTTACAATTGCGGTTTAGGTTTGATTCGGATTTTTTGGATCAGATTCGGATCGGGTTTTTAGGTCCGGTTATTATGGCCAAGGCTAGTATATGGATTTATAGTAGACGTGTAAATTTGTTTTAGGCGAAACATATAGATATGTTGACACGTTAAGATTTTGTTTGTCGAGCAATCTTCAAAAAGTTAGGATCTGACTGTTTTGACACAACCAGAGTAAAATTCTTTTATTTTCACTTTTGTTCAATTTGAATCAGTCAAGATAATTCATTTTTCCTTTCATTTATATTACATATAAAATAAAATTGTCTTCTATTTGCCCAGAGCCGATCCCGAGAATATTAGAATCACATACAAAACAAAAACGGAGCTCTATAACATAATCTTATATATAATTTTTAATTTTATAATATTTTAGTTAATAAAACATAAAAAAATTAGCTTTTCTTTTAATTGTTGAAGTTCATAAAACATTTAAATTATTTTAAAAATATCATACTTACATTATTTAATTTGATAAACTAAATTAAAATTTGTTTATTGTTATTCTTTTTTACCTAATTTATTCTAATATTTACAAAAAAAAAAAAAAAATTGGAAACCTTAAAATAAGAGTCCCACAGAAATGGAGACCTCAAACCAATGTTTCACTTTATTGTCCGCAGGGCCGACCCTGTATTTGCTAGAGCAACGCATCATCGAACGTTCAACAGGTAGTCTCATGATCGGGCGCTCATGCCCAAAAGTCGAAGTAGACACTGGCCGGAATCTATCAGCCACAATAATAATAACAGGTAGTTCCTTTTGTTACTTTATGTTTCTCTTTCCACTCTTTTATCTCATATTTTCCTATTCTTTTACTTTAAATTCTACCAATCAAACCCTTATAATACCATTCACTAAAAGTCTGTTAGAACCAATTCGGGGTCCGGACCCAATTTACAATCCTGATATTTAGATTTGCATGTGTATTTATTATAAGTTATTTAAAAGTTGAGGTAACTTGAGTATATTTCGAGTTTATTTTTACTTGAATTTTGAATAGTCGTTTATGTACTCTAAAGATCAGTTTGTGAATTTAAATTTGAAAATTAATATTTGGTATAACGATAATTAGTTTGATGTATAACATGCATGTACTATATATATATATATATATATATTGGTCAACAACAATAAACAACATATTTTTCAATAAATTTTTGTACTTTGACAAATAAGTTTGAGTAATTTGGAATTGTAATTTTGACTTTTACTTTTTCATTTTGAATAGTAGTTATAGTAATTTTTCATTTTCTTAAAATGGTACCAAAATATAACTTTTTGTCAATAACAAAAATATGCAGGTTTAAACCCATAGTATTAATACAAACCTTTGGTCTATAAATTTTATTATATTTTCTATTATTTAAATATGAATATTTTTTATTTGAAAAATAAAAAGCTAATGGACTTTCTATTCTGAGACTTAAGAAAATTTGCATGTTTTTATGAAAATGATTAAATTTTAGTGGAAATTTTTTCTTATAGTACCAATTAGCAATAAATAATCGGCTGAATTACCTTTTCTTCGGCTAAGGATTAAGTGTCACTTTGTCTAACCTAGGTGCGACAGATAACATCTGCTGAATCACCTTTTCTAAGCACCCACTGATAGGGAATATTCCATCCAATTCGTAGAATATCCTTTGTCACAAGAAAATAATCGCTTACAAGGTGTTCATTCATATGGTCCTATAATACATACACTAATTATTTTATTATTTCCATAAAATATGTAAATTTTGTAGTTAATAAAAGAATTCAACGACACAAACAACCATTGTTGTTGAACTCTTTAATAAAAAAATACCCATCCTCAATTTTGTTTTGGTTACATTTTGTTTCATGTGCCAAAATTTCACTAATTAAGAATGGTCCGTAAATATCTTTTCTTTTAGTTAATTCTTTATCTTAGTTTCCCATAAAATAAATTATCTATGTTGGATTAAATAGTTAAATTTAGAAGAATGGAATTGAGAAAATTAAGTAATAGAATTTTAGGAGGATGTATTAAGTAATTGACTTTAAAATAATTGAATGGAATGAAAAAATAATATAATTTAAAGTAATAAATGAATTCTATCCAAATGAAAACATAAAATGTATGAATTGATTTTTCACGTTTGTTGTTTAGTGTCTTATTTAAGTCCTTTCAAATAACATTATTATCAAAATTATTATAATATTATTGAATAACACTAAAATTTAATAGAATCTATAAAATATAAAAATGAATAACACTAGATTTTGTATAGAAATTTGAATTCTTTTATATTTAATTAAATTCTCACGTAAAATAATCCCTCCTACCCTCTAAAGTAATAAACGAATTATATTAAAATGAAAACATAAAATGTGAGAATTTGCTCTTCACTTTTTTTTGTTTAGTTTTTTATTCAATTATTTTCGAATGCCATTATTATCAAAACCATCCTAATATTAAATAGCAGTAACATTTAATAGAATTCAAAAATCAATTAACTGAATATAACTAGAATTTAAAAAATATATAAAATTCAAAATTGAATAACACTAGATTTATATAAAAATCTGAATTCTTTCATATGCAATTAAACTCTCACGTTCGATAACCCCTAACTTTCGTCCGAGGGTTATTTAGAATGACAGACATATTTCTAAAAAAAGAGGGGACACGACAAAGTTTTATGATATTTAATTTTTGAACAAAAAAATGTCTCTATAATTTTCTGCTAAATAACGAATCTAATAATTAAATGTAGTAGTAAGACTACAGTAGACGACAACTACACAGCAAAATAGTTTTTCTTTATGGGTATAATTAATGTTAACCCAAAGTAGATTTGATTGCTCTATATTGATTTGTTTCATATTAATTATCCCATTATCATTCTATGACGGTTCATGTTTGATTAATAGATTGTTAGGTTTTGGTCTATTCATCGATTGCTATGCATTAATTACTCAGAATACGACTAAACATAAACTTCTTAGCGACATTTAATTAGAGATTCACTATTTAACGACAGGTTGATATATACTAGGATATATCACGTGATATAGCACGAAAAAATTGTAACTATAGAAAAATATCCAAAAAATTATAAAATCAGGATATTATAAATTTGTAATTTTTCAAAAATTTATAAAATTTATAATATCAATTTTTATAATATTTAATCTTTGTTAGCACTTAAAAACAAAATTAAATCGGTTTAAATTATTCTTTAAAATCTTCCAAAAATCACAATCTATATCATATCTCTTATTTTAGAAAATTAAATCAATATTTAATTTAATTTAATTAGTGTGTTTAATTAAATCAACAAAATATTCACAAAATCTATTTTTAACTTTTTTTTTCAAAAGAATTAAAATAAATAAATTATTTAAAACCAAAATTATAAATAATTAATTTAATATTTAATTAAATGATCATATAATAATTAATTGACTAAAATACCTTTAACGAGAGATTTTAATTTGTTCTTAGATGTAATGACAATGTGATGTAATTATTAATATTTTGTAAGGTTTATTTATAAATGTACTCCCCAAATAATATATAGAGGATATGTGCATGTTCTACTTTTTGAACCGAATAAATTATACGTCGAAAAAGTTTTTGATTTTTGGTTAGCAAATGTGTTAAATATATAGATATCAATATTTAATCCGACTAAGTGGACCAAATCAATTATATGACCAATTAACATGGTTTTAAAAATTGTTTTCTTAAGTTTGTTTTTGTTACATAAAAACTAAAAAGTGATAAGTGGAATTTAGGAGATGGATTTTCATGATTGAACACCCTGAAATCTGAAATCATTTCTATTCTCTTGATCGTTTACACAAAAGTAAGAACACAAATATGTTTTGCGAGAACTTTACTTGTATTAGTACACCTCGCCAGAGGCGGATCTAGAGATTGAGGTGTGGGTACAAGTGCCCCTAACAAAATTTTATATATCTTCATTTTTCTATGTAAATTTGAAAGATAATCAAAAACAAACTTAGAGTTGCTCTTTTTTTTCTCCAATGTCTAAAGTTCAATCAATTTTTGCTTCTAATTAAAAATGTCTCTAGATCCGCCCCGGGCGGCTCCACGTTGGTGAGCACCTTTGTTTCGGTTTCATCCTTTCTCTTTACATTTTTTTTTCATAGTAACTCCTAATGATGTGAGTTCTCACGGACTACTGGGACCAATCATCTCCGGAGCACCTTTAGCAAGCTCATGCAGTTCTCGAACTTACTTCCTAGTAATGATTTAGTTAACATATCAGGTGGGTTGTTTGTGTTGTGAACCTTAGTAACCATAATTTCTCCTTAAGCTATAACGTATCTTATAACATGTAATTTCAAGATGATGTGGTTTGTCTATTCATAATGAATACTTTTTTTGGACAAGCATAACACACTTTGGGAATCACACTTAAATCTCAACCTATTAATCCTAACTCTTCATAAATCCCTTTCAACCGAATTTTTTAGAAAGCTAATATCCATGATATAACTGATACTATTAGTTGGAGTCTTCTTGCAAAATTGGGATGGAGAGTTGTGGAAGATAGAAACTTATTTCTAACCATGGAGATAAATGGCTTGCAGTCTGCTATTGAGAGCTTCCGAGATCCCAATGAGAGACCCAAATAACGTACATATAGAGAGATATGTTTCAAATAAATAAAAAGTATCCATACAGGCCCAGCTATGATATGTTTTAAAGCGAATTCTCGTTTTAAATTTAAAAGTACTAGTGAGGCATACTGAACCAATGATTTTGATTTATCTAGATACATTCTAAAATTTTTGAACTTTGAGAAAATTAATGATTTTCGTAATTTAGCCAATTTCTCAAGAATTACTGTAACAAATTTCAGAGCATAATATTGGAAGGTTAGTAGAAATTTCGAAAGGAAAAATGCTAAAAATATATATATATATATATATATATATATGATGATAAATATCATGATTTTAATTTATAGAACTTTCTTGTAAATTTAAGAGAAACGTCTTACCCATTATCATATTATATAGAAAATACCCAATATAAATGTCCTCTTAAGTAGTCGGTAATAACCAAAACGTTTGTATCCAAAAATTTTAAAATACAAGTATGGACCATGGCGCATATATAATACAATACAAGTATCAAAACACAGCTCACCTTCGTTTGTCATCTACATTGTAAACGATTTTTTCACCGAACGGTCTTAAAGGTAAACGATTTTTGTTTGTTTTTCTTCTCTTAATTGTTGAGTTTGATAAAAGACAAAGTTACTTAAAATTTTGGTCCACCTTTGGTACTCAAGTTCAAATGCTTCAGTTGTAGTATGCAGTTAATATGGCCTCTAAGTGGTGCCCGCGAAAAGAAAAAAGTTTTTGGTTTCAAAATTAGTTGTCGTATTTATTTGTTTGCTGTTTCTGTCTGTGCTTAGCATTGCACGTGATGCACGTGTGCAGTATTATGAGTACCAAATAGCAATTCACCAACACGTGATGGCAGTTTGAAACTTGGATTATTTTTATAGATACCCAAAGATTATTTTTCTCATTTGCGAAATAGTGTGATGATAAAAATCATTAATACATGGATGTTAATTTGTTAGTTGCATGTTAAAAACAGTTGAGTGATCTCCTATATATTATTTGGGAAGTACACTAAATAAATAAATTTTACAAAATATTAATAATTACATCATATTACCATTAGATCTAAGAACAAATTAAAATCTCTCATTAAGGCTATTCTAGTCAATTAATTATTATGTGATCATTTAATTAAATATTAAATCAATTATTTATAATTTTTGTTTTAAATAATTTATTTATTTATTTTTTTTGAAAAAGTTAAAAATAGATTTTGTGAAGATTTTGTTGATTTAATTAAACACACTAATTAAATTAAATTAAATTAAATGTTGATTTAATTTTTCAAAAATAAGAGATTTGATATAGATTGCGATTTTTAGAAGATTTTAAAAAAGAATTTAAACCGATTTAATTCTGTTTTTGTGCTAACAAAGATTCGATATTATAAAATTTGATATTATAGTTTTCATAAAGTTTTGGAAGAAATACAATTTTCTAATATCCTGATTTTATAATTTTTGGATATTTTTCTATAATTGCAATTTGTCTGTGCTATAACACGAGATATATCCTATTATAATGTAAAACTAGATAATTTTCGCGTTATACGCAGGATAAAATATTTATAATATTTTGTAGAAAATTAATAAATTAAATAAATATTTCTAAATATTTCAATAGTATATTATTGTATAAATAATTGAAATCTAAAGCTAAGGTTTTTACATATTTAAGTTATAATTAATTATTTAGTTAAAATAATATCTTTTAAAATAAAAAATTTTAAATCAAATTTAGGAAACGATAAAACCAGCAATAATTTTAAGAAATATTTACTTACTCGATTTTTCATAAATAAATAAAGCTAATTTATGTAATATTATAATCTTTAAAATAAAAACAGATTATATATGATTGATCTAATGACATATTATGTAATTAGTCTAGTAATTAATATCCTATAAAATATATTCTCTGATAATCATTCTGGTGACGACACGTCAGTATGGCAGTGTTGTAATATTTCATGTAAACATAAGGTTATTTTGTTAAAATGATTCTCAATTAATATATATGGGATTATGTGTCGTCAGATATGATATCATGTTATTTATTTAAAACACGAGTAAAAATTATACTATTTAATTAAAATATGTGCAGTAAACAATTACCATTTACGATTTTTCATATTGTCATTTGTGGAAATAAAGTAACAGAATTTGGTTGTTTATTGTGTATACCTTATAACTTCTTTTTTTTTTTTTTTTTCCCGACAACCTTATAACTTCTTATTATGACGTTATTAATAGATACATATGATTGTTAAAATTCTAGAATTATATAATAATCTAATATTCAAAGTTTTCAAAATAAGAATGATATTTACTAATAAAATTTAACCATTACCAAAAATGAACATATTAATCTTCAAAAAGTTTTAAGCATTTTAATTAAAATGGTTTTTCTATAAGTTTATATTAATACCAAAATGAAAAAGAAGTATTTTCTAGAGAGAATTTTATCTAAAACTCAATTTAGGAATGATCATGAAAAAGTAATTATTCAAAACCAAATTGATATGGTGATTGAGTCATTGAACAAAATCAACTGATAAATTAATAAATAATAATCTGTATCCATTTAGGTTTTACAAAAAAAAATGATTTTTAGTGGTCTCTTTTTCATTAAATCTCCAGTGGTCTTGATGTAGCCGAGTGATATTACATGTTAAGTTTCGTCTAAATGAAGTAGAAACATCCAAGAGAAGTTTTAATTCAATATACACTGGATTTATGTGAAGTATTTTTAGGGGGTTTGGGTTCATCCTTGGCTTCATAACCAAATTAACAATAACTAGGATATATCTCGTAGTATAGCACGGACAAATTGCAATTATAGAAAAATATCCGAAAATTATAAAATCAGAATATTAAAAAATTGTAATTCTTCCAAAACTTTACGAAAATTATAATATCAGTTTTTCTATTATCGAATCTTTGTAATATCCGCATAAACATTTTGTAATCACAAATATAAAACCAATATTTCATACTCGACGATATTAGAAATTTTTCGTTAGAAAAATTATATATTAAATCATGATATTTTTCTTTGATTTAACCAAAGAAATAAGTAAAGTTTTGGAAGATTGCGACATACTAAGATATTAATTAAGATTTTTTGAAAAATATTAATCCAGGATATTCTAAGATTGATTTCGTAAAATATATTTTTCTGTTGAAAGATAGTATATCTATTAGCGATATTGGATATTGCGATATATTGTTCCCAGCAGAAAATTTCCAGATTTTTTTTATTTGAATTTTAATTATATCTTGTTCTGTTTTAATTACCAAAATTTTACGATTTAAATATATTTGAAAATTAAATTACAATGTTACATTGTTATGTTAAATTGTACACCATGTTCAACTAAATCAGATATAAACTAACATTTTTAAATCCACTAAAAATCTATTAATAGATTCGATATTATAAAGAGAAACTAACATTAACATTAACATTAAAAAAAAATCGCTATCTACATCAAATCTTTTATTTTTGGAAAATGAAATCAACAATTAATTTAATTTAATTCGTTTGTTTAATTAAATCAAAAAAATCTTCACAAAATCTATTTTTGACTAATTTTCAAAAAAATTAAAATAAATTAATTATTTAAGCTGAAAATTATAATCTATAAAGAAGTAAAAAAAATTTGACAATCTACATAAATTCTTACTAGAATATATCCCGTGCTTATGCACGAGTTGAAGTTTTCATATATGGATATAATAAATTGATATTTTAAAAGTAATCCAAAAACTAAACACAAAGATAAAAACATTAATATTTCTTAACATTAAATTAAAATTTTGAAATATGCTCTTTCTTAATTCCTGCTTGAATTTTGTTACCTTGAAAATACATACTCAAATAAACATTAATATTTATCATAATATCATAAATATTACATTATATTAAACATATTAAAATGCTAGTGAAACTTACATAATCAACTGATAAAACTATTTCTAAGAATGCTCATGTTTCTTTGGCATAGTGTATCCAAGAATGAAGTATTTTAACTCTAATACACCAAGATTGACTGAGATTGACATTTTTTTTTTTTGGATTGTCGATATGAAAAGAAAAAAAAAATTTGGTTTGATGAGGTGAAATGAGAAGAAAGGTAATATATAATGAGGTGAAATGAGAAGAAAGGAAATGAGGTGAAATGGAGTATATATTACCTTTCTTCTCATTTCACCTCATCAAACCAAAAGTTTTTATGAAACTTCATAAGTTTCATTTATATATATATATATATATATATACTTCTATGGGTATATATATATATATATATATGTATAAATTAGGTTGTGATTCTAAAACAATATCGTTAAAATATAATTAAGTTTAAAATAAAATTAAGTGAGGATTTTATAGCTTATAATTTACTTAGCAATAATTTTTTTAAATCGTCGTTAAATCAATAAGAAAATATTAACAAATCTGTTATATTTGGAATAAGGAAATATTAACAAATCCGATTTTTAAATCATAAAAAAAACAATTTAAGCATTTAATATTCATCGTCCATAATCTATTTGAAATATTAACAATACCGATTTTTAAGCATTTATGATTGGTTTAAAATATGAGAATTTTTTATATTTTATTATCATTGGCTAGAATCGAAAATTTGAAATTGAATGATAATCTAGATTTCACGAACCATAATATCCGATTAGATATTTTATAGCATTTATTATTTACTTAACAATATCACTTAACAATATTTCAGAATCTAGATATTTTAAAGCATTTCTGTTTGGTTTCCTAATTAATATAATCTTTATTGGTGATAAGAGAATAATTATTGTACCGATTTTTTTGGAATATTAACAAACCATCGAATAATATATATCTTATCATTTTATGATTAGTTTAAAATAAGAGAATTTTTTAAAATCATGGAGTAAGGGAATAATGCTATAAGAGAGTAATTCCACGATTTTATCTTTCTTTAAAATATTTTAATTAATTATTTATTCATTGTGATATTGTTAATATATCAGTCATGAATTTTGGATTAGTTAGTTTCCTAAACTAACAATACGCATCTTCTAATAACCTTTATTAATTATGATTTCTGTTAACTAATTATATTCTTATTAATATAATTAATATAATCGTCAAGTAAGGCTATTTATAAATCGGTTCATAATTAATAAATATATATTGTTAAACCAAATTATTTTACATTAATTTTTTTTAATTCGGTTCCTTTCTTTGGTTTTAATCATATGTATGACGATTTGTTTTTATAATCTATAATTAATTAAAGAAATTTGTTGAACCAAATTATTTATAAAGATAGTAGAAAGAAAAAGTAAAAGATTTATTACCAAGTAGCTTAATAACACATACTGTTGGTCTCTTAAAAATATATATTGTTAAAACCAAATTATTTTACATTAATTTTTTTAATTCGATTTCTTTCTTTGGTTTTAATCATATATTTTTAACGATATGTTTTTATTATCATTGGCTAGAATAAGAAATTTAAAATTGAATGATAATCTAAATTTCAATCACCACAATATCCGATTAGATATTTTGCATTTATGATTTTATAAATTGTTAATAATTAATATAATTTTTATTAGTGACAAGAGAATAATTAATGACTAAATTATTTTTATTGAGAAATTAAAATTTGTTCTTTTTTGTAATGGTAATGTGATGTAAATATTAACATCTTGTAAGGTTAATTGTATAAGTGAACTCCCCAAATAATATACAGGGGATTTAAAAATTTCTAAAAACAAATCGGAATATACATAAAATCTCTTATTTTCAAAAAATTAAATCAATATTTAAATTAATTTAATTAGTTTCTTTAATTAAATCAACAAAATCTTCGTAAAATCTATTTTTAACTAATTTCAAAAAAATTAAAATAAACTAATTTATTAAACAAAAATTATAATTAATTAATTAAATGATCACATAATAACTAATGACTAAAATATCGTTAGTGAGAGATTAAAATTTATTTTTTGAAATAATGGCAATGTGATGTAAATATTAATATTTTTTAATGTTTATTTATAATATATTCCCTAAATAATATATAGAGGATAATACTAAAAAATAAAAAATTGGACCAGCTTTGGTTTCGTTTCTTTCTTTTCAGGGCAAGGACCACTTATGGTTACCGTATCATGCTGTCTTATTATTAAATTTAGGGTACAAGCACGTGCCTGTACATATCGTAGTAACATATGAGTCATACAACTATTGTTTTTTAAACACCTCGAGGTATGATCAGCAGTGTAGGCCAGATTTTTTTATAATCACACTTTTCCCAAGTCCATGGTCATAAAGTTTACTTTGAGTCATTTTTTATTCGAATATAAAAAGAGAATTAATGTCCTTTGAAACAATTCATAGGCGCGATAGATTGATCTTATAATGAGAATGTCATTTAAATCATTTTAATTTTTTTTGAACTTTCTAGCTATATAACCTAGTGGTAGTAACCAAATGAACATTACAGTATCTTGTTAATCGAAATTTATCTAAGATCGATCGCGTTTTACTAGACATTTTTTTAAAACCATCGCAAATTCTTATACGGGCTATAGATTTTAAATATTCTTATGGATTTCAATTTCTAAATCATAAGAAAAAGAAATTTCAAACAGTTTTAATCGTACTTTAGAATTTACATATATGTATATGCGCATATATATTACAAGAAGGTAAATAAATTTAATTTGTTTATTTTGCCGACATAAAATCTGAACGTTCAATTTTTGGTTTGGGTTGTTGTCAATGGAACAAAAGCACTCGAAACCCCACAAATCATGAAGGCCTCCAAACCAAGATCTGAATTGATAACCGGTATCTAAACTCATGTGAAGTAACTCTATAAATATATTATCATTCCTTCGATTATAAGAACAGAATATAAACAGAAGCTGGCCGTTATAAGCATACAGGTTGTTAATCTCTCGAGTACTAGCTGAAATAGTAGACTAAATTCAATATCTTCTCTTTAAGATTTTAGGATGTATTGAACTAAATATATGTTTATATGATTTTGGTAATTTTAAGTGAATTATAGATTAGAATTAATTATTAAAATGATCAGAATCTTACTCAAAACAATAAAATTTGAATATTTATATTTTAAGTAATATAATTATATATTCGTCTAAGAAACTTTAATATCATTTAAAATCTAACACCTATAAATTTTCCAATAACAATAGATTTGAAAGTGATTTTTTTTCAAATCACCATCAATAATTTTGGATTTTATGAGACATTTACGAATATCATAACCAATAGCACCAGATTTTATAGGATTCAATCAAGGCACTCGCATTTTTTTGTTAGATAGATATCCTAATATTTTATTATTCTAAATATTATTCTAAATATTTTATTATTCTAATTAATTTTATACTCATGTGTTGTAAAATAATATACAGAGTATATCTCTGTGTTCGCATGTTTATAATCACAAACCAACAATCAAGACAGGACCAAGATGACGTAAGCAAACTGTTGGCACCACCAGAAGACGACACGTACTCAAGATTGTCGGCACCACAAGAAGACGACACGTACTCAAGATTGTCGGCACCACAAGAAGACGACACGTACTCAAGATTGTCGGCACCACAAGAAGACGACACGTGGTCCAACCTCTATGCAAAATAACACTCAACCTCCCCTATAAATACCTACTCTCGGGTTCAGAAGGGGATACGAGCAATTTTTCACAACTCTCTTTCTCTCTCTAAAAATCGCTCTACCTTCTCTCTAAAACAAGTTTTAAAGTTTTAAAGTTTAAGTTTAATAATTTCAAGTTTGTATTCTCAAATCTGTATTTTTAAGTTTGTATTAAAATTTTGTAATAAAAATCTAAAAGCTTATTAACATATTTTATCAATAAAATAAAATTTTAAATAAACAAAGAAATAAATTTTAATGGTATCAGACCAAACGATTTTTTAGAAAACATAGCAAATTTTGCACAAGTTTTCTTAAAAATCTTTCAACGATTTTAAAGTTTGTGGATTCTTCAGAACCAAAGTTTTTAAAAGTCATAACTCACCTTCTATTAAATCGCCGGAGTCGATGGTGTTCCAGGCAGCAAGTCCTCGAAGTAGGCCGTAAGACCGTTGGTAAGCCAGCAAACAGCAATCTCGTAGGACTGGTAAGTTTTCTTTTGAAAACTTTTCTGATTAAAACCATGGCTTTATCATTTAGAAAGATATTTAAGCCAAAAAAAACATCCTCTTCTAATTCTAAATCAACTATTAATTCAAGAGAAATTATGACAAAATTAACTACTTTTGATCACGCAATAACTCAAAACAAATTACCTCATATTAATCCAGAAAATATTTATCAAATTAGAACATTTGATTTCAAGACTACTTATTCAATAAAAGAACACGAACAAACTTTATCTCTTCAAAATGAATTTGAGGAAATCAAGTTATTATCATCCCTTACTATAGACAGATACAAACAAAAGGGATTTAATTACCTCCATTTGGGACTGATCCAGATAGCCATAAAACCCTTATCAAGAACAGGTATAGATCAACCAATACTGATGCTATTAAGGGATAAAACCCTTTTGAAATTTGAAGATTCACTCTTAGGAGCAGTTCAATCAAATTTATGCAATGGAGCAATTTATTTTAATTGTGCCCCGAATTACCAAATTAGTTTACACGACCCCACTATACTTAATACTTTAGTACTAAATGTTCATTTACCAGAAATGAAATTCCAAAAAGAACGACATGGATATTTATTATTATACCGCATTTACTTCAAACAATCTACCTCTGAATTTAATCCAAAATGTTTATTACAAGATAATAAAGGAGAAACAACCATATTGGCAGTCCATGGAAATGATACTCCTACTGCTACATATGCTCCTAAACAACTAAACTGGAATGAAATAACTATTCCAGATCAATGGAAGATAGAAATTACTCAACCACCTAGAAATTTTGAACAAAAAAGAATATCAAAAATAGTAGAACAAAATGATGGAAAAATATTATTACAATTTGGATCATTTAGAGATCCTTTACCACCTAGAATTAGTACATATTATTCTAATTCAAGGGCCTCTTGTTCTGAATTTCGCTCTAAACAATCTAGTACTAGTTCAGATACAGAAAGCGTTAATCAAACCACTAATCAAGATAATTCAATCAGATTCAAAGCCCCTATAGCAGAACCTGATCAATTAAGATATCCGACCTCTCCTACGCCATCAGATTTCTAATCTATTAATGTAATATTAAAAGAATATGAAATCAATAAACAATATATTAGAGAAGACTTTTATTCAGATAATAATAGGGAAAAAAGAATTTGGTACTTCAAAACATTTTCTAGACAACAAACAAATGAATTTAGACAAGAATGGTATAACTATATGATAAAAAAAAGAATTAGATATTCCATTTTTTACCTGGTTTGAAACCTACGCAATCATGCATAATATTAGTTATCCGTTTGGAACTATTAACACCAATTCAACTTTAAGTCAAATATGGGAGACCATAGAGGGTACTAAAACTAAATCAGTTCATCCCCCTCTAAGAGATTTAAAAATATCCACGTCTAATAGACAAATTTTAGCCACACCTTTTAAAACAGGAGCTAACCAAGAAGATAAAAACCCAGTAACCCAATCAGACATTAAAGCTGTGTATCAACAAAATAACTTTCAAAGCCAGTTACTCCATACTATATCAAAACAAGTGGATCATATAGATAATAGAATAAATGAAAATGATAAATTAATTTCCTATAATCAACCAACACAACACCCCTTTTCATCTATAACACCTCCAATATTTAAACCAATCACTAGACAAGTTAAATTTGGAGAAAATGAAATCTTAAAATCAATAGCTAATAAACTAGAAAAGTTAGACAAAGGCAAAAATATCGATATAATAGGAGAAAATGACAATGAATCTATTCAATCATCTGTACAAACGGAAAGTGATATACAAGAAATTAATCGAATAAAAAATAGAATGATGAGATCCAATAAACCATATTATCCAAGACATTCACCACCAGACCAATTATTCGAAGAACATCATAAATACTCCAACCATATGTATTCCGGAAATGGAATATATGAGTGGAATATTGATGGAAGGTCTGAATATGAAATAATGAATCTATTACAAGAAATGGGTATGGCATCTGTAGCCTTTAAAGCAACTAATACAGATATAACAGATAGACAATCATGCGTTATGCTAGTAGCAGGATTTACGGGAGCACTAAAATTCTGGTGGGACAACTCACTAGATCTACATACACAAAACTCAATAATCAACCATGTTGAAACTATTCAAACAGAAGATGAAGATGGTTTCATTATTGAAACTGAAAAACAAAATGCTGTAGAAGTATTAATTCATACAATTATGATGCATTTTATTGGTAACCCAGCTGAGGAATTAGAAAGCAAAAAAATAGTATTAACAAATTTAAGATGTCCAACTTTAGGAGACTTTAAATGGTATAAAGATGTTTTCATAACTAATATATTTCAAAGACATGACTGCAATCAATCTTTCTGGAAAGAAAGATTTATCGGAGGATTACCAACTTTCTTTGCAGAAAAAGTAATCAATAAATTAAAAGAAATTTCCGGAGGACAACCTATCCCCTGGAATACTATAACCTATGGTCAATTATTTGCATTCGTTAAAAAAGTAGGATTAATAATATGTCAAGAACAAAAAGATAAAAAACGTAATGATAAGTTTAAATTCAGAGTAACAATGGGTTCATTCTGTGAGCAATATGGTTACGAAAAATTTAACCCACCTTCTAGGGCTAAGCGTATTAACCATAAAAGTAGAAAACCCAATAACATAGAATATTACAAAAAACGAAAACATTTCAATAACTATACTAAGCAAAATTACTCTAAAAATAAAAAGAATTTCAATTCAGCAAATAAACAAAGAATAGTATGCTGGAATTGTAAACGCCCTGGACATAAGTCCACATAATGCAAAATGAAAAAGAAAATAAATGAAATATTTCAAGATCAACCGGATATTCAAGAAAAACTAACAAAGCTTTTAATCTCAGAATCTGAATCATCAGAAAATTCTGATGAAGAATATTCAATAAATGAAATTGAAAATTCAAGCGAATCCTCAACTGAATCGCAAAATTTATCGGATAACTTATGCAACTGTAAAACAATCAACGTTATAACTAATGATAAAGATAAACAATTCTTATTAGACATAATAGATAAAATAGATGATCCAGAAGTAAAAAAGGATTATCTAATAAAACTAAAAGATTTAATAAATCAAGAAACTAAAATATCTACACCACAACCATTTAGTTTAAATAAAATATTTGAAAAATATCCAACTCAAAGTTTATTCAAACAAATATCAACCTGCGAATTACAAAATGAAATTAAACAAATTAAAGCTCAAATTAAAGATTTACAATTATCCATTAACCAACAAGAACTTAAGCAATTACAAATCGATGCGAAATTATCTTTAATCGAGTCAAAAAATGGTAATCAAGCATCATCAAGTAATCATAAAATAGAGGTTAATAAAGAGCAACTCGATAATGAAGACTATATTCAAATAATCAATAAAATTAATTATCAAAAGTGGTATACAAATATTACTTTGCATATAGGCCATGATTTTAAATTAAATATAATTGCCTTAATGGATACTGGCGCAGATTACAATTGTATCAGTGAAGGGATTATTCCAACAAAATATTATGAAAAAACCACCGAAAGACTAAGTGGCGCTAATGGTAGTAGTTTAAAAGTACAATATAAACTACCATGTGCGAAAATATGTAATCAAGGATACTGCTTTAAAAACCAATTTATATTAGTAAAAAATTTAACTCAAGAAATCATATTAGGTACTCCTTTCTTTACACAAATTTACCCATTTAAAGTAACTGAAATAGGTATATCGACAAAAGTAGTAGGCACTAAATTATTGTTCAATTTTATATCTCCTATGAAGACTAAAGAAATTCTAAATCTTCAACATAACACTATACAAAAAACAATTAACATAATTAAAGGGAAACAAAAACATATTCAACACTTACAGGAGGAAATAACTTATTCAAAAATAGAAGAGCAACTTAATATGCAGTATATAAAAGATAAAATAAAAACTATCGAAACTAATCTTTTAGATCAAATATGTTCGGATATACCAAACGCCTTTTGGGAAAGAAAACAACATACTGTTGAACTCCCATATATAAAAGAATTCAATGAAAAAATATACCAACAAAAGCAAGGCCTATTCAAATGAATAAGGAATTATTAGAAACCTGTAAACAAGAAATAAATGATCTACTCAAGAAAAAACTTATTAGGCCGTCCAAATCCCCATGGAGCTGTTCAGCCTTTTATGTTAATAATCAAGCCGAGAAAGAACGTGGGATACCACGACTAGTAATCAATTATAAACCTCTAAACGATGTACTCCAATGGATTAGATATCCAATACCCAATAAACGAGATTTATTAAAACGGTTATATAATGCGAAAGTATATTCAAAATTTGATATGAAAAGCGGATTTTGGCAAATTCAAATAACCGAAAAAGATAGATACAAAACCGCATTTACAGTACCATTCGGACATTACGAATGGAATGTAATGCCATTTGGTCTTAAAAATGCACCTTCCGAATTCCAACACATTATGAATGATATATTTAATCAATACTCTAAATTTACCATTGTCTATATTGACGATGTACTAATATACTCAACATCTATAGATCAACATTTCAATCATTTAAATACATTTTTACATATAGTCAAAAAGCACGGCTTAGTAGTATCAGCAAAGAAAATGTCATTATTCAAGACAAAAATAAGATTTTTAGGTCATAACATTTATCAAGGAACTATTACTCCTATATCAAGATCAATAGAATTTGCTGACAAATTCCCTGATGAATTAAGAGAAAAAACTCAACTACAACGATTCTTAGGGTGTCTGAACTATGTTTCAGATTTTCTTCCAAATCTCCGAAAAACTATTCAACCTTTATTTCAACTATTACAAAAAAATCCGAAACCTTGGACTATTCAACATACGAAATTAGTTCAACAGATTAAACAGAAAGTTAAAACTCTTCCATGTCTTACTATACCAAATCCAGAAGCACATATGATTGTAGAAACTGACGCTTCTGAATTAGGTTATGGTGGAATACTTAAACAAAAGCTTTCAGACTCTAGTCCAGAAACAATAGTTAGATTTCATTCTGGAATCTGGTTAGGACCTCAAAAAAATTATTCAACTGTTAAAAAGGAAGTCCTTTCCATAGTAAATTGTATTTCCAAATTTCAAGATGATTTAATCAATAAATTTTTTTATTGCGAGTCGACTGTAAATCAGCAAAAGAAATACTAAAAAAAGATGTCAAAAACCTAGTATCCAAACAAATTTTTGCCCGATGGCAAGCTATACTTTCAGTATTTGATTTTGATATTCAATATATCAAGGGCGAAAATAATTCTTTACCAGATTTTCTAACACGTGAATATTTACAGGGTAAATTCCAAAATATTCAACAACATAATCAAGATGACGGACCCTAAGTCAAAGAAACCTATGACTTCATCCGACTATATTAAGAATCAACCACACCTTCAAGGAAAACCCTTGACTATTCAAAATCAATATTCAGCATTAGCTGAATTTCCACCTCTTTCCTATTCAAAAGCTGTAGGAGCAGAAAAAGGCCAACCCTCCCAACCTATACAAGAGCCTTTAGCCAAATCCACCTACTTCCTAAACCCCAAAAACAACATATTATGACAACCCACCATACCGAACCTATTAAACTCAAAGAACTTCAGCAGTTCATCAACCGCACCTTTTATCAAGATACACTCTATCCTACAGACAACATAACCAAAAACCGAACCTTCTATGAGTATATTCTGGTAGACTCTAAATCTATCGAAGTTACTCATTACCCAGATAAAACTAATCCAAACCTTATTTCTTACTCCACCTGTAAAATACTCCGTATAGCTTCTATCAGCGACCTTGGTTTACTTCACCTACATACTACAAGACCTTTTTCTCAACCCGGTTTTCCTCTACCAGGTTACTCTTATATAGACTACCAAAACGCCTGGCTCAGATTTCTCTACCTACGTCCCTATAACCACTCCTGGTTCATAACCTTTGACTAGAAATTCCCTAAACACATACCCGGATGGTTTAACGAATGGTGGCATTGGTTCGGACCAATCGACCTAATTTATCCACCAGAAGTTCTCAAAACATCCTACCCCTATTTCCTTAAACACCTACCCCGACAAACCATAGGCCCATACTCCAAAATACTCTTCCACGCCGATATGGGCATTCCCTGGATCTGCTCTTGGCATTTTAACCTCCTCATCACCTTACCAGATATGTCATATTCCCTCGTCAAGAAGACGACACGTACTCAAAATTGTCGGCACCACAAGAAGACGACACGTGGTCCAACCTCTATGCAAAATAACACTCAACCTCCCCTATATTATTGATAAAATATGTTAATAAGCTTTTAGATTTTTATTACAAAATTTTAATACAAACTTAAAAATACAGATTTGAGAATACAAACTTGAAATTATTAAACTTAAACTTTAAAACTTTAAAACTTGTTTTAGAGAGAAGGTAGAGCGATTTTTAGAGAGAGAAAGAGAGTTGTGAAAAATTGCTCGTATCCCCTTCTGAACACGAGAGTAGGTATTTATAGGGGAGGTTGAGTGTTATTTTGCATAGAGGTTGGACCACGTGTCGTCTTCTTGTGGTGCCGACAATCTTGAGTACGTGTCGTCTTCTTGTGGTGCCGACAATCTTGAGTACGTGTCGTCTTCTTGTGGTGCCGACAATCTTGAGTACGTGTCGTCTTCTGGTGGTGCCGACAGTTTGCTTACGTCATCTTGGTCCTGTCTTGATTGTTGGTTTGTGATTATAAACATGCGAACACAGAGATATACTCTGTATATTATTTTACAACACATGAGTATAAAATTAATTAGAATAATAAAATATTTAGAATAATATACAGAGTCTACCAGAATATACTAAATTTGTAAATTTACCATAAAATATAAAAATATAAACTACTTTTCCCTTTTTTTTTTTTTTTTTTTTTTTTTTTATACCCTGTGGTTTTGATTCACCAAGGTGATTTGCCAGCGGTCTTACTGCCTTGCGGAGGACTTGCGGCCTGGAACATCAACTTTAACAGTGAGTTGGTAAACGCAAGGGTTTTTTTATTTATTTATTTATTTATTTATTTTATTTATTCTTCTTCGAAAGGGTCTTGTGCGAAAGGACCACCGTATGGGTCTTCCTTATCTTCTTGATTAATACTGTCATCGTCGGAACTGATGTCGAGCATTTCTTGACTAAGAGTTTTGAGGATGGCTTTGAGTTTGCCCCGTTTCTTATTTTTCTGAGAAGAAGTAGAGCCGGTGGATTTAGATGGACTGGCTGGTGTAGGTGTGTGGCGGGAATGTTGTTGTTGGGTAAATTGGCTAGGAGTCACCAATGGAATGGATTTGGAGATAGATTTGACTAAAAGTTGGTCTTGACGATTGGTTTGGAATAGTTTGTTAATGTGGGAGAGGGAGCAACGATCGAGATTGTATTTATCCCACCATTTAACTCGGAATTCTTTGACGAGGGAATATGGCATATCTGGTAAGGTGATGAGGAGGTTAAAATGCCAAGAGCAGATCCAGGGAATGCCCATATCGGCGTGGAAGAGTATTTTGGAGTATGGGCCTATGGTTTGTCGGGGTAGGTGTTTAAGGAAATAGGGGTAGGATGTTTTGAGAACTTCTGGTGGATAAATTAGGTCGATTGGTCCGAACCAATGCCACCATTCGTTAAACCATCCGGGTATGTGTTTAGGGAATTTCTGGTCAAAGGTTATGAACCAGGAGTGGTCATAGGGACGTAGGTAGAGAAATCTGAGCCAGGCGTTTTGGTAGTCTATATAAGAGTAACCTGGTAGAGGAAAACCGGGTTGAGAAAAAGGTCTTGTAGTATGTAGGTGAAGTAAACCAAGGTCGCTGATAGAAGCTATACGGAGTATTTTACAGGTGGAGTAAGAAATAAGGTTTGGATTAGTTTTATCTGGGTAATGAGTAACTTCGATAGATTTAGAATTTCTTTAGTCTTCATAAGAGATATAAAATTGAACAATAATTTAGTGCCTACTACTTTTGTCGATATACCTATTTCAGTTACTTTAAATGGGTAAATTTGTGTAAAGAAAGGAGTACCTAATATGATTTCTTGAGTTAAATTTTTTACTAATATAAATTGGTTTTTAAAGCAGTATCCTTGATTACATATTTTCGCACATGGTAGTTTATATTGTACTTTTAAACTACTACCATTAGCGCCACTTAGTCTTTCGGTGGTTTTTTCATAATATTTTGTTGGAATAATCCCTTCACGGATACAATTGTAATCTGCGCCAGTATCCATTAAGGCAATTATATTTAATTTAAAATCATGGCCTATATGCAAAGTAATATTTGTATACCACTTTTGATAATTAATTTTATTGATTATTTGAATATAGTCTTCATTATCGAGTTGCTCTTTATTAACCTCTATTTTATGATTACTTGATGATGCTTGATTACCATTTTTTGACTCGATTAAAGATAATTTCACATCGATTTGTAATTGCTTAAGTTCTTGTTGGTTAATGGATAATTGTAAATCTTTAATTTGATCTTTAATTTGTTTAATTTCATTTTGTAATTCGCAGGTTGATACTTGTTTGAATAAACTTTGAGTTGGATATTTTTCAAATATTTTATTTAAACTAAATGGTTGTGGTGTAGATATTTTAGTTTCTTGATTTATTAAATCTTTTAGTTTTATTAGATAATCCTTTTTTACTTCTGGATCATCTATTTTATCTATTATGTCTAATAAGAATTGTTTATCTTTATCATTAGTTATAACGTTGATTGTTTTACAGTTGCATAAGTTATCCGATAAATTTTGCGATTCAGTTGAGGATTCACTTGAATTTTCAATTTCATTTATTGAATATTCTTCATCAGAATTTTCTGATGATTCAGATTCTGAGATTAAAAGCTTTGTTAGTTTTTCTTGAATATCCGGTTGATCTTGAAATATTTCATTTATTTTCTTTTTCATTTTGCATTCTGTGGACTTATGTCCAGGGCGTTTACAATTCCAGCATACTATTCTTTGTTTATTTGCTGAAGACCAATTGGACTACGCAAAAACCCGGTCCCCAAACATATATGAGGTATTATATATCATATATGTAAATACCTCCTAGTCTCCTACACTGGTTCTAGTAGAGAGAGATTACCATATCATAAAATTACCATATCTAGTAGAGAGAGATTACCATACCAGCATAATCATGAAATTAAATAGGCCAGAGATTAACATATCCTTATATATGTACATTCAGTGTTTACTCACTTTCGTTATACTAAGAATAGAGGGTGACGTATGTGAGGATGATAAATATCATCTGATGTACCTTACGATAAACAGATGTTGCTGCTTTTCACGGAAGATAAAATACGTTTTTTGGGTGGGGTAACCGAAAAATTCTGAAAATTTGGTTCATAATTAAGTTTTGTTTGAAAACGCTAAACACGTTGATCGAAGGACGCTGTTCGTTTTTAGGCTGTACAACTTAGTAGCATGTGGTCTCGTACTTTACCGTTTTGGGTAACCAAATAAAAACGAAATCAGCGTCCACCAAAATTTAATTTATTAATTCCTTAATTATATTATGTATCATCATATAATACGCCATTATTTAAATGTTCAAATAAACATTAGACTTTGACTCAAAGAATAAGATTTTCAGAAATAGATCCATCGCATCTAAAATTATAATGCTTGTTTAACAAAATATACACATCTTTATTACACAAAGATAAAAACAATACTCCTTTTATTCTTAGTAGGTTGATGTTTTGAGTTTTTCTCTTGTTTCTAAAATATTGATTTTATAGATTAAAAACCTAAAATAATTTTCCCACTTTGTGCTTTTTGCCACGTAATATGGTAGGTAGTGGTCTACATTTTATCTTTTCACCCATAAAGAAATCATAAATTAATTAATAATTAAATATTTATTGCTTTTTAATATATGTATAAAACTCAAAACATCAATTTATTAGGAACAGAGGGAAGTAATATATATGGGTGTGACTGGTGAGTTAAAAAAAGAAAAATTGGGTGTAACATGTTACTTTTTCTGCAAAGAAAGTTGGTAATCCTCCGATAAATTTTTCTTTCCAGAAAGATTGATTGCAGTCATGTCTTTGAAATATATTAGTTATGAAAACATCTTTATACCATTTAAAGTCTCCTAAAGTTGGACATCTTAAATTTGTTAATACTATTTTTTTGCTTTCTAATTCCTCAGCTGGGTTACCAATAAAATGCATCATAATTGTATGAATTAATACTTCTACAGCATTTTGTTTTTCAGTTTCAATAATGAAACCATCTTCATCTTCTGTTTGAATAGTTTCAACATGGTTGATTATTGAGTTTTGTGTATGTAGATCTAGTGAGTTGTCCCACCAGAATTTTAGTGCTCCCGTAAATCCTGCTACTAGCATAACGCATGATTGTCTATCTGTTATATCTGTACTAGTTGCTTTAAAGGCTACAGATGCCATACCCATTTCTTGTAATAGATTCATTATTTCATATTCAGACCTTCCATCAATATTCCACTCATATATTCCATTTCCGGAATACATATGGTTGGAGTATTTATGATGTTCTTCGAATAATTGGTCTGGTGGTGAATGTCTTGGATAATATGGTTTATTGGATCTCATCATTCTATTTTTTATTCGATTAATTTCTTGTATATCACTTTCCGTTTGTACAGATGATTGAATAGATTCATTGTCATTTTCTCCTATTATATCGATATTTTTGCCTTTGTCTAACTTTTCTAGTTTATTAGCTATTGATTTTAAGATTTCATTTTCTCCAAATTTAACTTGTCTAGTGATTGGTTTAAATATTGGAGGTGTTACAGATGAAAAGGGGTGTTGTGTTGGTTGATTATAGGAAATTAATTTATCATTTTCATTTATTCTATTATCTATATGATCCACTTGTTTTGATATAGTATGGAGTAACTGGCTTTGAAAGTTATTTTGTTGATACACAGCTTTAATGTCTGATTGGGTTACTGGGTTTTTATCTTCTTGGTTAGCTCATGTTTTAAAAGGTGTGGCTAAAATTTGTCTATTAGACGTGGATATTTTTAAATCTCTTAGAGGGGGATGAACTGATTTAGTTTTAGTACCCTCTACGGTCTCCCATATTTGACTTAAAGTTGAATTGGTGTTAATAGTTCCAAACGGATAACTAATATTATGCATGATTGCGTAGGTTTCAAACCAGGTAAAAAATGGAATATCTAATTCTTTTTTATCATATAGTTATACCATTCTTGTCTAAATTCATTTATTTGTTGTCTAGAAAATGTTTTGAAGTACCAAATTCTTTTTTCCCTATTATTATCTGAATAAAAGTCTTCTCTAATATATTGTTTATTGATTTCATATTCTTTTAATATTACATTAATAGATTTGAAATCTGATGGCGTAGGAGAGGTCGAATATCTTAATTGATCAGGTTCTGCTATAGGGGCTTTGAATCTGATTGAATTATCTTGATTAGTGGTTTGATTAACGCTTTCTGTATCTGAACTAGTACTAGATTGTTTAGAGCGAAATTCAGAACAAGAGGCCCTTGAATTAGAATAATATGTACTAATTCTAGGTGGTAAAGGATCTCTAAATGATCCAAATTGTAATAATATTTTTCCATCATTTTGTTCTACTATTTTTGATATTCTTTTTTATTCAAAATTTCTAGGTGGTTGAGTAATTTCTATCTTCCATTGATCTGGAATAGTTATTTCATTCCAGTTTAGTTGTTTAGGAGCATATGTAGCAGTAGGAGTATCATTTCCATGGACTGCCAATATGGTTGTTTCTCTTTTATTATCTTGTAATAAACATTTTGGATTAAATTCAGAGGTAGATTGTTTGAAGTAAATGCGGTATAATAATAAATATCCATGTCGTTCTTTTTGGAATTTCATTTCTGGTAAATGAACATTTAGTACTAAAGTATTAAGTATAGTGGGGTCGTGTAAACTAATTTGGTAATTCGGGGCACAATTAAAATAAATTGCTCCATTGCATAAATTTGATTGAACTGCTCCTAAGAGTGAATCTTCAAATTTCAAAAGGGTTTTATCCCTTAATAGCATCAGTATTGGTTGATCTATACCTGTTCTTGATAAGGGTTTTATGGCTATCTGGATCAGTCCCAAATGGAGGTAATTAAATCCCTTTTGTTTGTATATGTCTATAGTAAGGGATGATAATAACTTGATTTCCTCAAATTCATTTTGAAGAGATAAAGTTTGTTCGTGTTCTTTTATTGAATAAGCAGTCTTGAAATCAAATGTTCCGATTTGATAAATATTTTCTGGATTAATATGAGGTAATTTGTTTTGAGTTATTGCGTGATCAAAAGTAGTTAATTTTGTCATAATTTCTCTTGAATTAATAGTTGATTTAGAATTAGAAGAGGATGTTTGTTTTGGCTTAAATATCTTTCTAAATGATAAAGCCATGGTTTTAATCAGAAAAGTTTTCAAAAGAAAACTTACCAGTCCTACGAGATCGCTGTTTGCTGGCTTACCAACGGTCTTACGGCCTACTTCGAGGACTTGCTGCCTCGAACACCATCGACTCCGGCGATTTAATAGAAGGTGAGTTATGACTTTTAAAAACTTTGGTTCTGAAGAATCCACAAACTTTAAAATCGTTGAAAGATTTTTAAGAAAACTTGTGCAAAATTTGCTATGTTTTCTAAAAGATCGTTTGGTCTGATACCATTAAAATTTATTTCTTTGTTTATTTAAAATTTTATTTTATTGATAAAATATGTTAATAAGCTTTTAGATTTTTATTACAAAATTTTAATACAAACTTAAAAATACAGATTTGAGAATACAAACTTGAAATTATTAAACTTAAACTTTAAAACTTTAAAACTTATTTTAGAGAGAAGGTAGAGCGATTTTTAGAGAGAGAAAGAGAGTTGTGAAAAATTGCTCGTATCCCCTTCTGAACCCGAGAGTAGGTATTTATAGGGGAGGTTGAGTGTTATTTTGCATAGAGGTTGGACCACGTGTCGTCTTCTTGTGGTGCCGACAATCTTGAGTACGTGTCGTCTTCTTGTGGTGCCGACAATCTTGAGTACGTGTCGTCTTCTTGTGGTGCCGACAATCTTGAGTACGTGTCGTCTTCTGGTGGTGCCAACAGTTTGCTTACGTCATCTTGGTCCTGTCTTGATTGTTGGTTTGTGATTATAAACATGCGAACACAGAGATATACTCTGTATATTATTCTAAATATTTTATTATTCTAATTAATTTTATACTCATGTGTTGTTCTGTACAAACGGAAAGTGATATACAAGAAATTAATCGAATAAAAAATAGAATGATGAGATCCAATAAACCATATTATCCAAGACATTCACCACCAGACCAATTATTCGAAGAACATCATAAATACTCCAACCATATGTATTCCGGAAATGGAATATATGAGTGGAATATTGATGGAAGGTCTGAATATGAAATAATGAATCTATTACAAGAAATGGGTATGGCATCTGTAGCCTTTAAAGCAACTAGTACAGATATAACAGATAGACAATCATGCGTTATGCTAGTAGCAGGATTTACGGGAGCACTAAAATTCTGGTGGGACAACTCACTAGATCTACATACACAAAACTCAATAATCAACCATGTTGAAACTATTCAAACAGAAGATGAAGATGGTTTCATTATTGAAACTGAAAAACAAAATGCTGTAGAAGTATTAATTCATACAATTATGATGCATTTTATTGGTAACCCAGCTGAGGAATTAGAAAGCAAAAAAATAGTATTAACAAATTTAAGATGTCCAACTTTAGGAGACTTTAAATGGTATAAAGATGTTTTCATAACTAATATATTTCAAAGACATGACTCGCAATCAATCTTTTCGGAAAGAAAAATTTATCGGAGGATTACCAACTTTCTTTGCAGAAAAAGTAACATGTTACACCCAATTTTTCTTTTTTAACTCACCAGTCACACCCATATATATTACTTCCCTCTGTTCCTAATAAATTGATGTTTTGAGTTTTATACATATATTAAAAAGCAATAAATATTTAATTATTAATTAATTTATGATTTCTTTATGGGTGAAAAGATAAAATGTAGACCACTACCTACCATATTACGTGGCAAAAAGCACAAAGTGGGAAAATTATTTTAGGTTTTTAATCTATAAAATCAATATTTTAGAAACAAGAGAAAAACTCAAAACATCAACCTACTAAGAATAAAAGGAGTATTGTTTTTATCTTTGTGTAATAAAGATGTGTATATTTTGTTAAACAAGCATTATAATTTTAGATGCGATGGATCTATTTCTGAAAATCTTATTCTTTGAGTCAAAGTCTAATGTTTATTTGAACATTTAAATAATGGCGTATTATATGATGATACATAATATAATTAAGGAATTAATAAATTAAATTTTGGTGGACGCTGATTTCGTTTTTATTTGGTTACCCAAAACGGTAAAGTACGAGACCACATGCTACTAAGTTGTACAGCCTAAAAACGAACAGCGTCCTTCGATCAACGTGTTTAGCGTTTTCAAACAAAACTTAATTATGAACCAAATTTTCAGAATTTTTCGGTTACCCCACCCAAAAAACGTATTTTATCTTCCGTGAAAAGCAGCAACATCTGTTTATCGTAAGGTACATCAGATGATATTTATCATCCTCACATACGTCACCCTCTATTCTTAGTATAACGAAAGTGAGTAAACACTGAATGTACATATATAAGGATATGTTAATCTCTGGCCTATTTAATTTCATGATTATGCTGGTATGGTAATCTCTCTCTACTAGATATGGTAATTTTATGATATGGTAATCTCTCTCTACTAGAACCAGTGTAGGAGACTAGGAGGTATTTACATATATGATATATAATACCTCATATATGTTTGGGGACCGGGTTTTTGCGTAGTCCAATTGGTCTTCTTAGACGTAGGAGACCAACTAAAGACTACTTTCAGTTTGTGACGTGATCGCTTTCGCCTAGATGCAGTCTATCTGACCTTTTGCCAATGTTTGTTTTTAATTGTCGGAAGAACGTGTGTTTTAACGTAGTCGAGGTGCATGTAATTTTCCATACGAAAACATTTATTGCTTGATATGTTTTTAGAAGGTCATGCATGCATGTAGTTTTTCCGCTAGAGATATTATGGAAAGTGAGTCATGTCATGTATCGCGGATTTCGAAACCCCTATTTAGCAGACAAGGTGCAGTGACCCGTTGCATGAAGTTCGTGCATGAGGCTGAATAATTCATTAACCTTCAATTCTCATGAAGCGTATTTCATGTGTCATGGCTGGATTCACAGTCATAAAATCACCCAAACAAATATTATATCTACATTTCAGATATGTATATTATCAAAATATTATTATTTTTGTTTCTTCTGTCTGGTTTGATTCAAATACACTAAACTCAGTTTCTTCTTCTTCCCATTTTTTTTTTTTTTTTTTTTTAAATTAATGGCCAGTTGATTAGTAAACAAGAGGGTGAATAAATATTCAATATATAGTCGCAATTATTATCGATTTAAATTATCTATTTATTAGTTGGAGTATATTTAAAATTATATATATTTTATTACATAATACATAAACTATTTATATTTAAAATTATATCCAAATTAATCTATAACCTCTAATTTTCTAGTTTTAATCAATTATTATGGTTCTATCCGTTAAACTACCATAACAACAAACATTTAAAATATATTTTTCTCGCACCTACGTATATACAACACCTAAAGAAACTGTATTAATGCACGGTAATGTAAAGAAACTGTATAGGTAGTCATATAGTTCATAAAAAAATTGAAATGAATTGCGTTAATGTATTTTTGGTGTATTTAATTTTATAGTCATAGTTTATACAGTACCTACACATTAATGTATATTAATTAATACGAATGAATTGTACTCTATAATATTTTAATAACTAAAAAATATAGTCATTATTCATTTTTTGTCCCCAGTTTCCAGCTCAGTTAATCCTATAGGGAAATAAACTTGTAAATAAATTTTACAACTAGGTAATGTTGCGAAATGACAGTGACAGTGACAGTTTTTAGTATAATACAATTCCCATACAAAGAAATATAAAATTTATTAAGCTTAACGCTAATTATTTAATCTTTCCACATCCTCGTCGTCGTCGTAATCATATATCCCCTCCCCAGTTCATCCCTGTCTCTCTCTCTCACCAGAACAAAAAAACTGGTTTCTTTACTCTGTAAATCAGAGAAATTTCTCTGAGAAAATAATTAGAAATCAGTTAGTTCTTCGTTTCTCTTAATCATCAGCTGAAAAAAAAAATATTATTCTTTTGTAAAGGAGAACAAACAAATTCAAAAATCCAATTCTGCTCTTTTCGATAACTTCGATCGTCTTTGCTTCTCCACCTTGGGTTAGGTAATTCGCAGGTTTTGTGTGAATTTGATTCATTGGTCACGAATTGAACCTAGCCCACCAATGTAAATGCTCCAGAACGTGGAAAACATTTTCCTCTTTACAGAAGAATTTTCAAATTGTTTCACTTTCTCTATCGATTAAAGCTTGGATTTTTAGGGGTTCTCTTTAAAAAAAAAAAAAAAAACCAAAAAACTTTTTTGGGTTTTCTGTTTTGTAGAAATTTGATTTTGCAAATTCAGATAAAAGTTTAGACCTTTAATCGTTTGACTTGTCTATTAGTTGTTTTAAAGGATCGAGTTTTACTCTAATTGGGATGCAGTACAGAAGTAGATGTTTGCCTTTTTATATAAAACTTATGTATAATTGTTTATTTCTCCTTTAGGGATTTGTAGATTCTCTGTTTAGTTGATAGAATTTGATCTGTAGCTTACTTGATCGAATCCAAAATTACAATTGAAACCTCTTGATTCAAATTCGAGGGTAAATTTAGGTTTGGGTAGTGAAGATCTGGGTTTGAGGATTTAGAGGAGATTTAGGGTTCTGGGTTTATAACAAAAAAGGGTTTTGTGTTTTAGAATCAAAGATAAGTTTTTTTTTTTTCTTGAGAAAGTTAAAATGGCGGCAAGAGTAGAAGCATCAATTGGTGGTGGTGAGATTGATGAAGAGGGTGATGAGAGAGGTAGTATGTGGGATTTGGATCAGACACTTGATCAACCTATGGATGAAGAAGCTGGTCGGCTCAGGAACATGTATAGAGAAAAGGTTAAATACATAATTCTGGATAAATCTTGTGTTGTTTTAGTTGCTCTGTGAATCAAAAATTTCCAAAATCGCCATGTTTATATCGAAATTCAGCTGCCTCGAGTGTTGACTTGTATTGGTTTTGGTTGTTAAGTTGCTCTTAGATTGTTGCTTCCTGCATTGGTATAGAGACATAAAGAGAGAATTTTTTTAGTTTGGGGATATAATGTAGTTTTAGTTTTGTGCAGAAATTCTCCGCGTTTTTGCTTCTGCAGCTTTCGTTTCAGAGTCTTGGTGTTGTTTATGGAGATTTGGGAACTTCTCCTCTATATGTTTTCTATAATACATTTCCTCGAGGGATCAAAGACCCTGAAGATATCATTGGAGCTCTATCGCTAATCATATATTCCCTCACACTCATCCCTCTCCTCAAATATGTTTTCGTTGTATGCAAAGCAAACGATAATGGTCAAGGTAGTATTACATGTTATGTGTTCTTATATTCTCATTTGGGTTTTTTGCTATGCGTATTGTGTTTATTTGAATTATCTCTTGTTTGGTGAGTAGGTGGAACATTTGCTCTCTATTCTTTACTCTGTAGACATGCAAAAGTGAGCACAATTCCGAACCAACATCGTACTGATGAAGAGCTTACAACTTATAGCCGTACTACATTTCATGAGCATTCTTTTGCTGCACAAACCAAGAGATGGTTAGAGAAAGGTGCCTCTAGGAAAAATTCGCTACTGATTCTCGTTCTTGTCGGTACGTGCATGGTGATCGGTGATGGAATCCTTACTCCCGCCATTTCGGGTAATGTATTATTCACTGACCTTCCAAGTATATACATTTTGTTTTCTCTATCGGGAAAGTATTTCATTGTCTTTAATCTGTTGCAGTCCTATCTGCTGCGGGTGGGCTCAGGGTAAACCTTCCTCATATAAACAGCGGTATAAATTACTACGTTAAATCTCTTATTTCTTGTACGGTGCTCATTTATGCGAGTGTTGATAAGTGATTAATTTAGGTTTTGATTGTTGTTACAGGTGTTGTTGTTGTTGTTGCGGTTGTGATATTAGTGAGCTTGTTTAGTGTACAACATTATGGAACAGACAGGGTTGGGTGGCTTTTCGCGCCCATTGTATTTCTTTGGTTTCTCTTTATTGCAAGTATCGGTATGTTCAATGTATGGAAACATGACTCAAGCGTTTTGAAAGCTTTTTCCCCGGTTTATATATATCGATATTTTAAAAGAGGAGGTCAAGATCGCTGGACCTCGCTTGGAGGCATTATGCTTAGTATCACAGGTAAAGAAACTTATCAAATATTTATCGTCTTTGTCTTGTTACCCTTTTTCTTATTCATTTTTGTTTGTTATGTCTATCAAATTTCAGGGATTGAAGCTCTCTTTGCGGATCTCTCGCATTTCCCAGTCTCGGCTGTGCAATTCGCTTTTACTGTTATTGTTTTTCCTTGCCTCCTTTTGGCATATAGTGGACAAGCTGCGTACCTTAGAAAATACCCTCATCATGTGGAAGACGCGTTTTATCAATCCATTCCAAGTCTGTTATACCTTTTATCAACTTTTGTTCTATCGAGGGATATCTCTGGTCAATAAATTCAGATGAAAGTTTCTGTTTTTGTTTTCATTGTTGCAGAA
The DNA here is from genome assembly GCA_026770425.1 of Boechera divaricarpa. Classification (NCBI taxonomy): domain Eukaryota; kingdom Viridiplantae; phylum Streptophyta; class Magnoliopsida; order Brassicales; family Brassicaceae; genus Boechera; species Boechera divaricarpa. The sequence goes on along the minus strand of CM049182.1, from coordinate 8,712,457 downwards.
AAAGTATATTGGCCAATGTTCGTAATTGCAACTGCTGCTGCAATAGTTGCAAGCCAAGCCACAATATCGGCGACTTTCTCGTTGATCAAGCAAGCTCTGGCTCATGGATGTTTCCCGAGAGTTAAAGTCGTGCATACTTCCCGGAAATTCCTGGGTCAGATTTACGTTCCAGACATCAATTGGATCCTCATGATCCTTTGCATAGCTGTCACCGCCGGATTCAAGAACCAGAACCAGATAGGAAATGCTTATGGGACCGCAGTTGTGATTGTCATGCTCGTGACAACGCTTCTCATGATGCTGATCATGATACTCGTTTGGCGATGCCATTGGGTTCTAGTCCTCTTATTTACCGTTCTATCCCTCATCGTGGAGTGCACTTATTTCTCAGCGGTGCTCTTCAAGGTTAACCAAGGCGGGTGGGTCCCGCTCGTCATCGCAGCGGCGTTTCTCGTCATCATGTACATCTGGCACTATGGAACCCTCAAGAGGTATGAGTTTGAAATGCATAGTAAAGTCTCCATGGCTTGGATTCTCGGGCTCGGTCCTAGCCTTGGTCTTGTCCGTGTTCCTGGGATTGGCCTTGTTTACACCGAACTAGCTAGCGGAGTCCCTCACATTTTCTCTCATTTCATCACAAACCTGCCGGCAATTCACTCCATCGTGGTCTTTGTCTGCGTCAAGAACCTTCCTGTCTACACCGTCCCCCAGGAAGAACGGTTCCTTGTAAAAAGAATCGGACCTAAAAGCTTCCACATGTTCCGCTGCGTCGCGAGGTACGGATACAGAGACTTGCACAAGAAAGACGACGACTTTGAGAAACGGCTTTTTGAAAGCCTCTTCCTTTTTGTCCGCCTCGAATCAATGATGGAAGGTTGCTCGGATTCCGACGATTACAGTGTCTGCGGAAGCCAACAACAACAGTCCAGAGACGGGGTCGGGAATGGGAATGGGAATGGGAATGAGAGTAGGAACGTGTCGACGTTTGATACATTTGATTCTATAGAATCGGTTATAGCTCCCACTGCACCAAAACGGTCGAGCCACACCATAACAGGGTCGAGCAACACCATAACAGGGTCGAGCCAGATGAGCGGAGGAGGGGACGAGGTGGAGTTCATAAACAGGTGCAGAGACGCAGGAGTGGTGCACATAATGGGGAACACAGTGGTTCGAGCCAGGAGAGAGGCGAGGTTCTACAAGAGGATAGCCATTGATTATGTTTATGCGTTTCTTAGGAAGATTTGTAGAGAAAATAGTGCCATTTTCAATGTTCCTCAGGAGAGCCTTTTAAATGTCGGCCAGATTTTCTATGTGTAATAATGCATATATATCATGTAAAATGTTAGGCATGATTGATTTGATTACATGTTATGTTGTTTAAAGCTGTTTAAAGAAAATAATGACCATATAATTAAATACAAATGAAGTCAGGTTACACCTAAAAAAATCACGTGTGTTTTGACACATTTAAAACTGGATAAATCTGTCTAAAATCCACGAATGAGTCGGTCGATTAAATAGGCTCATATAGATGTTGGAAAGTAAAAAAAATCAAAGATTAAAAAATAATTGGCCTATACAGGGATCGAACCTGTGACCTTCGCGTTATTAGCACGACGCTCTAACCAACTGAGCTAATAGGCCATGTCTGTTAGATTGTTTTTTGTTTTTTATTTGAGTGCTTGACGACGATGCAGAGCTTAACATCAAATGAAGTTGCGGGTTTCGCAGTTGGGGCTCTGCTTCTTGGTGCCACCATCACTGCTCCAAAATTTGATGCTTTCATAGCCTCTGCTCAGAGAAGGTAAAAAATCCTACACAAGTTCATTGTGATATGTTGTTTGAACTCTCAACCAAAGGTATAGATTTTTGAAATAAATTCATGTTGGGTTATGCTTTTAGCATTACTCTCCAATATAAACTTTTTTCTTCTAAGTTCTCACCATGTGAAAGTAATGATTTCTCATTGGACAATCTTTTAATTCTCACATTTACGAATTGAAATACTCAGGTATCGAATCATATGTTCATGTTCAAAGAACTAGGACTGTTTTGAAGTCTTCTCACAATGTTGAGATTCTTGATCTTGATTATGGATTCTTGAATTCTTATCTTTGTAATGAGAGAGACTTTATAGGCATGGTCTTAAGACTGTTCATTGTACCACGAAATGCTCTAGAGTGGTGTGTGTCTATGGCTGAATGAAATTATACTTATTCTTGTAATATTTAGTATTACCCACTAAAGTGATTCTTATACGCCTGTAAGTTAAATTATTTATAGACAAAATCTATTCTTATACATGGATAGTTGAGTTTTATCGACATTTTGATTTGGCTCTAAAGATTTTGTTTACAACATTGTCTTAACTTTTTCTTCTATACTCTAGGTAAATTTGATGCGGTGGTTGTCAACTTGTACCCGCTTTCTGATAAAGTTACTACTGCAAGGGAATACAAGACCTTTGCTGAAGTTAACGCCGGTAGTATTGCCACTGCAGGTCAGAACCATGGAAAGGTCTCTCTTACCCGGATTACTTTGGCCGTTTTTTAATAGTGTTCATGTTAATTTCTTAAACGATACTTGATTGATGAACATTTAGCAAAAAAAACAACAACAATATGTCTATTTGTTGATAACTTCATTCATTCGTAGTCCTTTTTGTGGTTGAATTTATGTGAAAGTAATTATATGTTTCATTCTTCTTGTATATGACTTCTGGTTACTGGTTAAGCGGTAGTGATGCTTAACCGAGATATTTGTTATATGGTAATTGCAGGGGGAAGGATCTGGTTTAGTTAGTTGTTTTGGGGTTAAGAAACAGAGTAAATAAAAATTAAGTTGGTTAGTTTTTTGGTCATTGTTGATTCTTGCATGGGATCTCTCTCAGTTGAGTAAACTCTCTAAATATGCATTCTCTCAATATCTCTCTAAATTTGCAATCACACGAGCATTTCTTATATCCAATTTTTCTTACAAGGTTTGTTTAAGTTAGGATTAACAAAAAAAGCGGTTATTTCCTGTAATATCTAGTACTTTCGTAAAAACAAAGTGAAAAAAAAAACAAGAATACTATAGAGGTTTTTTTGGTTAAATAAATACTATAGAGGTTAACATTACGAAAAGTGAGTTTAATGAATACGCAATGTAGGATAAAACATTAGTTTGCTCCCAAAGTAACGTGTAACACAATTAGGACATAAATACGATAATCAGAAAAGACAAAATGCTAAGCCATGATAAAACTTACACAAAACGTGTAAATGAGAAGTTTTCACATTCACAGGCAAAGGTTCACTTGATGGATCTTTCCCAGAGGATGTTGATGTGCTCGTGGGTTTACACTTTACACAACTGTTCTGGTGGGCTACGTTGCAGCATATGCTGTCTTCATAATATTAAACTTAAGATCCTCTACATGGTCTACAAAGGCGTAAACTCTACGATCGTTAACCCATACTTCCTCTTCTCTAACACCTTTGATTTTAACACTTTGGAGAGTTTAGATGCATAGTCCATAGACAAAACAATTTCACCTGTAGCAGTCATCCCAGCAAAGGAATGATTATTGCAGTTAACCTTAACGACTTCATTCCCCGGCAAAGTGTAGACATATTTGGACCATTCCTGTTTCTCGAAATCCTCTAGAACCTACACATGCAACTTCAGGGGAACTATGCCATCAGAATCGTACGTCAAATTAAAGTTCCACCTAATTTACCCTTATAGTATGGGTGGATAAAATATCCGGGATCCGGATCCGAAAATTCGGATATCCGGTCGAAACAGATCCGGATATCCTGATTTTAGGATCCGGATATCTGGATCCGTATCCGAATCTTTTTATTTATATTAATTTTTAAATTATAATAATAAATCTTCGAATATATTAAAATATATTTATAAATTAAATGAAATAAATTTTAAATATTATTATAATAAAAATAATATATATAAAATTTAGTTTTAATTATTATTTTAAATATTTAAATATTTTATTTAATTTTTTTATTATTTTCAAATATCCGGATTTGGATCCGGATATCTGAGAATATCTTAATATTTGGGCGGATATTCGAAGTCCATATATCCGGGTGAAACGGAATCGGATCCACCATATCTGGATACGGATATCCTAAAATCCTTCGGATATCCGGATCCGTCCAACCTTACTTATAGTTATCAATCGATGAGAATATTCTAAAAGTAAAGTAATATTACAAAAGTTGGATTTCTATTTAATTAAATCTTTGAATAAAACTCTGGATAAAACAAGCACTTAAAATTACAAACAAAAGAAAATAATTAAATCGTAATTACAAGCAACGTGCGGGGCAATTTCTAGTTAAATGGAATGCCTGCAGAAAGAAAGAAAGAAAGAAGCGTCTCTTATCACATAGCAGAGACCAATGGTTAAGTACTTATGTATGAATCTTGATGTGTCACGGACCAAAAAGCTCACAGATCTCTCTTGTTAACAGCTTCTCCTTTTTATTCGCTTGATTGCAACATATGTAGCACTCGCACGATAGACAGTTTCAAAGCCCGTTACTTCTTCTAAATCCTAAATCTTAATGACTTTAAATGAAATATAAAATTGACAGAATCTTAATAAAAACATAATTTCTTAATAGTTACAAAGAGAGAATACAATTTGCATAAAATAGAGAGCTATTTCAGCTGACTTGAGGAGTAAGGTAAGAAATCAGGTTTTAAATCTGTAAATTTTAATCATCTTCTAAAATACACAGTGCATCAAATTTGTTAACACTCTCAAACGTACGATGATCTTGTTCCAGGTGAGCAACGGTCCTCACTTGATGATCTTTTCTAGCTGATGTTGATTTTCTCACTTGATGATCATTTGTAGATGATGTTGATGTTCTGACTTGATGATCCTTTTTAAATGATGTTGATGTGCTTGTGGGTTTACGCTTCTGTTATGGTGGGCTTATAGAGGTTGCAGCATATGTTGTCTTCATAAAATCAAACCTAAGATCCTCTACGTGGTCTACGAAGTAACAAACTCTATGATTGTATTCTTCCTCTTCTCTAACACCTTGGATTTCAACACTTAAGAGAGTGTTTGTAATGACCCGCACCATGAGTCGGAAATCTTGATCGCGGAGACGTCCGTCAGTTTGGCCGAGTATCGGGTTAAGGAAGTTTTGAGGTGCTTGAACAAGCAGCTGCATGGCGAGCTGCTTGGTCCGTGAGTATGCAAGCAGCTGGGTGTCGCCGCGCATGTAGCAAGCAACTCGGTGTCACTCCGTGTACATGCAAGTAGCTCGGTGTCACCTTGCATGCGAAGTAGCTCGGTGTCGTCCCGTGGGCAAAGGAACCGTGAGTCACCGCGTGCGTGTCGGGCCCTAAGGGAAAGGAAAACCCTCGGCCGAAGTAACCCTTTTCTATAAATACAAGGCCTTGGTCTCACTTGCGCGGGTTGGACGTTTGAGAGAGTTTTTGGCTGAGCTATTCGAGAGAGTTCGAGAGAAAAGTTCCGAGTAAAGTCAAGTTTCGGGTTAACCGGATCGTTGGAGTTGCTTGTCGGAAAGGATCGGATCGTCGGGATTACTTCGGTTCCTTCTGTGGCCGTAGACTGTGAGTTCGGTTTTTCTTTTATTTCTTTCTTAAGCAAGATCCGTGGTATTGAGTTCGGATATTTCCTTGGTGTTATTGTTGTGTGTTATTATGTGCATTTCTGTGATGAACGTGTTTATATTCGGTGTTTATGCATGATTGATGTGGATCTAAGAGTGGATCGAATTTGATGCATAAGAACATGGGTTAGACGGATTGGAATTCTTAAACAAATGTGCGGGCTATCGGGTTGCTCCCTTAGCCGTACATCGCATGGCGATGCGGTAATTGACTGGTGACCGTGGGCAGTCCGGCAGTCAAGTTACGGTTCGGGCCACTTGTTCGTTCGAGCCTTTGTGGATGCGGCCGAGTGGAGTAAGAAAGGGAACTTAAGAAAACTTTCCAATGCCGTGGACGGTTAAAACAAGTTATGAGAAGCGTGCTTCACGTGTATGTTTCGTTATGTGATTGATCGTTTGATGGTGATTGTTATTTCGGGTTTGTGGGAGATTATTGATATGCTTGTTAGGTACCCGTTTCTCACTAAGCGACTTAGTTGCTTACCGGACTCAAATCTTGCAGGAAACCGTTAGATCGGAGAGACGGAAAGAAACACTTTTTGGTGAAGCCGGTGTATAGATTTAGCCTTTTGCAAAATGTACGTTTACTTATCCGCTGCGAAATGTTTTGTTATAGTGCATGCACGTTAAAACGGTTTTGTTGTATGAAACTTAAGTTATAAAATATAAGGAAGGTTTTTCTTGAATGCTTAAGTTATAAAATATAAGGAAGGTTTTTCTTGAATGCTTAAGGACATGTGTTCTACTTCGGATCAACGTCAATCACGTGGTGTTCTCAAAAGCTATCCACTGTGGCTTTATCATCTTGCGAAGCTGAGTTTATGGCTGCTATGATCGCAGAATGTCAAGTGATTTGGCTTCAAGAACTACTTAGTGAAGTAGTGGGAACGAAGAGCAAGAAGGTCACTATTCGAGTAGACAATAAGTCGTCCATTGCACTCACCAAGAATCCGGTGTTTCACGGACGAAGCAAACATATATTCTCCAAGTATCATTTCATCCGTGCATGCATTGAGAACGATCAAGTAGATGTGGAACACGTCCCCGGAACAGAACAACAGGCAGACATACTGACCAAAGGACTAGCTTGGACAAAGTTCAAAGAGATGAGGGAGCTAATTGGTGTTGAAGACCTCCATAATCCAAGTACGAAGATTATGAGGGAGAATGTTGGCTAATCAACTAACTTGGAGCCCAATATTCTAATCGAGTCAAGGATTAGGATCAATAAAATGAAGTTCTAGACTTAGTCTTATCGAGTTAGGATAGGTAAGAATAGATTTTCAATAAGATTTAGTGTTAGCAAATCCTATCAATAATAGGAATTAGAATGTGTCTTCTCCTTATAAATATCATAAGCTATTGTGTGCTTTGATATATCGAGAATCATAAGATGTTTAGTTTTGTGAAGTTTCCAAACATCTAAGAAAGAAGTGTTGTTCTTTATAAACCGATATCAACTAAGACTATATATCCGGTGTCTTGACCGATCAAAATAGCTCATGATAAACCTAAAAAAATGAATTTTCCATACACTGAATAGGTGTCTCCAGGCATAATAAACTTTTCGTCATTTGAAATGCAAGGCAACGTACCTTGTTGGAAAAAAACTGAACAACATTGGTCAGACATGAAGGGAACAGCAAGAAGATAGAACCATACAGCATTGAGTCTCAACTTCACTCATTACTTGAGCAGCAGGTCTTTCAAACTCAAGATTCTCTCTGCTTGAATCTGGAAATGTGTTTTTCCTGATGGAAATAACTATGGAAGCTTAGATTGCATTCTTCTAAAAGATACATAACAGTTTGGGTTCAATACATCATGTACTGTACATGAAACGACCTGCGACTATTCAATAAAATTGTAAGAAATAAGAGCTCGTCTTGTTCAGTTACAGCTTCAGTTTATTTGCTTGATTGCGACAGAGTGATAAAGCTCACACGAACGAGACTTGTAAGTGAGACTCTTATGTTATAAATATTATGAAAACAAGTTTCAGACATGACTCTGACTTGAATAAAAACTGAATTCCTAAAGAACGTCCTAGACAACTTTATGTTTACAGAGAGAATACAACTTGCATCAAACAAAGCGAGTTTTTAGCTGACTTGGGGAGCAAGGTAAGCAATCAGGTTTTGACACCTGTATATTAATCATCATCTAAAAGACACAGAGCATCAAATTTGTTAACGCTCTCAAACATACGACGATCTTGTTCCAAGTAAGCTAGGGTCCTCACTTGATTATCTTCTTTAGATGATGTTGATGTCCTCTTGGTTTTCACTTTGTTCCGCTTGGCTTCTAGATGTTGCAGCATATGTTGTCTACATAAAATATTAAAAAGATCCTCTACATGGTCTACAAAGGCGTAAACTATATCATTGTTAAACCATTTTTGGTCTTCTCCAACACCTAGGATTTCAACACTTACGAGAGTTTTCCTTTCGAGACTGAAGTAGAAAACATAAAATGCTTTAGATGTATGGTCCATCGACAAAACAACTTCACCTGTAGCAGTCATCCCAACAACAAAAAGATTGTAGTTAACCTTAACAACTTTATTCTCAGCCCACAAAAAGTAGACATATTTGGACCATTCTTTTTTCTCGACATCCTCTAGAACCCACATACATAGCTGAAGGGGAAACCCACCATCATAATCATACTTCAAAATAATCCCACCTAATTTACCCTTATAATTTATCAATTTCTGATAAAAGCATTTTGTGTCAATAAACTTGAATTTCTCTGTCCTAACATCAAAGCAAACTATCGCATAAGACCTTTCTATCAACTTGTTGAGCTAAGTAATAAAGGATATCCCTTCACCAAAAGGATAAAGGGTTAAGGGACATTGGATCTTCCTCCACTTCATTTTTCCAGCTCCTAATGTCAGAATATGATGAACCGTTTCATAATTAACTATATCGTTCATGAGTAATACCTTGAATTGCTTGTCAATCGGATCAAACCCTAAAAAGCTTTTCGACTCTCTGTACTTTCTTAGTTCGGGTAAGATCGCATATTGTCCCGTGATAGGGTTACATATCACAGACACTGCATCCTTATCGTTCATTGGGTTCCACTTATTAGGGAAATAGATCAAACCAGAAGTATACTCAAAATTGTAGTGGCCTATGTCCACACGGAACTTCTCATAATCGGCGACTACTACAAGAGACGACTTCTCATAAGGATTCTGAAGCTGAGCTGACGAGAAGAAGAGCCACTCACCGCCTCGATTGATCATAAATAAGAGACGTGGACGAGCTGAAGACCTTGTCAAAAACAACTCGGTGAAATATGGACGCCTAAACATCGACCCCCATAGTTTGGATAGGCTACGAAATCTAGCGACTGACTTTGCCGGCAATCTTGAGAATATCTCGATAAGGAGATCAGTTGGGATGGAATTTAAAACGTTTATTCTATTCATAGACATGATAGTTGTATTTGCTTGTCGAACGGAGATGAATACAATTATCGGAGAGACTCTAAATATATTCTGAGTTGGGGGCTTAGGGCATTCATTCCGAACCAAATTAAGGTTTGGTTGATTTGATTTAAATCGGTTAAAAGACAAAACTGATCAGCATCCTTAATTATTTTGTTCGATTTTCGGTTAGGTTCGGAAGTAACATTTTTTTTCCCATAAACGTCAATAATAATGTTGACTTTTTTGGGAGATAGTAAAAGTTTGGTCAACCTAAATTTTAGAATTTTATAAAAGAACAAACACTGGTCAATATAATAATAAGAGAAACAATTTCTGCTTAAAACAGAGCACCATGGGCTTGTTCTTGGTTGAGTAAGCTCGTCGATGGATTGACTTTCTGGGAATCTGATGAGAAGTTGAGGCAAAGAAAGGAAGAGGAATAACAATGCAACAGATCCTCTCCCCATTGCTTGTATGAGCTTTGTGGATTTGAGATGTGACTGTTATGAAGCTAACCAATGTGTATATATGTGTGTGGGTGGGGACAAGACAGAACATGTTCTGAAGTGACAAGTTAGGGATAAAATATACTTCCGTTTTCTTTATGACACTTCAAAGTTCAAAGATCAAAATTCTCTGTTCTGACTCTTCCTTTTTCAGGACAAAGACAAATCCAACAAGCAAAGGAAATTTATTGTTATCTACACACTTCCTTAAGCATATGTGTGAGATAAGAACTCAATGAACATGTTCATAGAGACTTGTGTTTATGCAACAAATACTGGACAAACTTCATTCATACGAGATTTCTGTTGGACAAATCCTGTTCTGAAAAAGGGAAAGGATTGATTGGAGAACCAGGATGAAGTATGAAAGATCAAGACACCATTGTTTACCAACTAGTATGGAGTCTCATCCTTGCTCTTTCACTAATATCCGACATTATATTTAAATGATGTTAAAAGGTTTTCGAGCATATAAAAACATTTACTAGTAGATCCTGAAGAAAGAATCTCGATGAAAATGATGTTGTAACATTTGAGACATTAGGATCATGATTTGAATGCCTGAAAAACTTTTTGATTTGTCTTTGATTCAACTTATTTTATCAACTACTCTCTCCATTCCAAAGGCCAACAGATTGATAAAGCTCACACAAAACATTTAAATGAGAAGACCTATAAACCAATTTTGTCACACTCACAGACTATAAACATATGTTATAAATATTACGTAGACAACTTCAGCCATTGCTCTGACTTGAATAAAAACTTGAAATTTATTAAGAACTTCTTTGATAACTAGATGTTTAGAGAGAGAGAATAGAATTTGTATCACATAGAGAGCTTCTTAACTGACTTGCGGAGCAAGGGAAGCAATCACGTTTTGACACCTGGAAATTAATCATCATCTAAACGACACAAAGCATCAAATTTGTTAATGCTCTCAAACGATCCTATCCTAAGATCAAATATGCTTGATTTGAGTTGCTTTGCATCGCGAACACTAAGATCCTCGACATGGTCTACAAAGGCATAAACTGTACCACCACGCTTAAGGTCTTTAAGGTCAACCCTTGAATTTCAACAGGTTGGAGAACGTTTCTCTCGGGATTGAAGTAGAAAACATAAGGCTTAAATGTCAAGCACTCTTCAAACAAAGCAACTTCATTCTTCAGAAAAGGATATTTGCCGTTTTCATTCTTCGGAAAAGGATAAAAATGTTTAGACCATTTCTGTTTCTCAACATCCTCTAGAACCCACATACACAACTCACGGATACAGTTTATATATTGAATCGCACCTAATTTACCTTACAGTTTATCAATTGACTATAAGATAATTCTGCTTCCATAAACTTGAATTTCTCAGACCTAACATCAAAGCAAACTATCACATAACAACTTTTACCAGTTTGTTTAACTAAGTAATACAAAACCCCATTGATGCATATCCCTTTACCAAAAGCTAAGTCATGGATAAAGGGACAATATTGGATCTTCCTCCACCTCATTTCTCCAGGTCCTAGTGTCAAAATATGAACCGTTTCATTATAAACTGTAGTGCTCAAGAACAATAATACCTTGAATTGCTTGTCAATCGGATCAAACCCTAAAAAGCTTTTTGGTTCTCCGTCCGTACTCAGTTTAGGTAAGATCACATATTGTCCTGTGATAGGGTTACATATCACAGGCACTTTATCCTCACCCTTCCTTTTTGAGATCCGCATTTCAGGAAAACAGATCAAACCAGAGGCATAGCTACAATTACGTAGGCTTGTAGGGAACTTCGTATGAGAATCGGCGGCTACTACAATAGACTTCTTCAATGGATTCTGAAGCTGGGGCGACGAATAGAAGATCGACTCACCATTGGCTTGTTCGAGGGAGAATAAGATACGTGGACAAGTCGAGGACCTGGTCAGGAACAACTCGGTGAAATCTTGACGACCAAGTTTGGACGCCCATAGCTTCGACACACAACGACACATCCCGACTGACTTTGCCGGCAAACTCGAGAAGATCTCGAGAAAGAGATCGATTGGGATGGAATCTATAGTTTTTTCTATATTCATGATCGTTGTATTGTTGCATTTGCTGATTGGACGAAGAGCCTCCAATATATAGAGAGTTCGGGGACTAGCGCATTTCTTCCGAACCAAATCAGGGTTTGGTTTATTCGGTTTGATTTTGGGTTAAAGGCATTAAACCGATCAGCATCCCCTTGTCATATATATTGCGGGTCGTACTCAAATAACAAATTGACAAGCTTCTGACGGATGTTTATAATCTCTTAGGTACATTTCTATCCAATGTAGTAATTTCTCAAAAGTCCTAACTCTTAAAAAGTCATGTCTAAAGTAAAATTTGGGTTCCAATTTCAAGTATGAAGTCACTAATGTCAGACATTTCCGCCATTAAGATTTGTGTGATGTTTAAGGCTTTCGAGCATATAATATAAACAGTTTTCTAGTTGTATTTTTTCTTTATTTATTGGTTCAATTATAAATCATCTAAAATCAGTTTTTACAGTTGGAAAACTATATTGGTATGAGACTCCTCTTAAGTGAGACATCCCCAAAACTATTACTAAAAGATTAGAAAACCAACAGAAACTTTTTTATTCGATATGTTACAATGGATACAAAACGCCAAAACCTCTTTGACTCTCTCTTTCTCTCTCTCTCTCATGGGAAGATAATATGTTTATATATAAACCACAGCCGGGAAAAAAATATTAAAAAGCAAAAAACAAAGCATATGACCCCAAAACAAAAACCATTAGAGGGAAATTTCACAAGGTGCATGAAATGTTCTTCCTCGACAAATAGCTTCAAGATTTTCTCCGGCGTACGAGCACAAAGGTGAAACCTCTACACCTAAAATATATTTGATGTATATTTGAATATAAGAAAAATATATTCATATGGGAGAAAAGTAAAATAAATAAATAAAAAACACCGTAATGAGAAGATTTATTTTGAGAGTTACCAGTTGCATATAAAGGCACAGAATGTGTTAGAAAGCCACCAGCTGCTATGACCCAACGTGTGTGTAGCCTTAGAACCAAAAGCCTTGCACTTTCCGGTGTATCGAAGTTCGACCCGTTCACGTTCTTCACTGGCGCAAACTCCTCTTCCCTTAACACCTACACATTGCTCAATCCAATTTCTTAATATTTGGTTTTTAGTTAGTGTTTTGTGTAAATGAATTGATAATATACCTCAAAGAGTGCGGTTGAAGGAGCATATGGAAAAGAATCGAAAATGAATTGTTCTAGTTTCAGTCCCATTGTGTATCCATTCATAGATGGTATCTTCTTCTCCGCCAAATGGTAGCTGCCAAAAGCAACAATTTAATAACATTTTGATTGCAGGATATCGATTGTATTGAGGAGTTTACGTACACGCTGTCTTTTTCTAGGCCGGTCGCGACTTGATTAAGGAAATCTAAAGTGAACATGTGTAAGCACACCTGAGGAACAATGTAAAACAAAAACGTTTCATAAGCTTTCCACAGTTTGGGATGAGTAGTGAAATTCATAAGAAAGAAGAAGAGAAAGGGATTTTACGTTACTCCAGCAATATTGAAGACGTCCTGTTCGTTGATTAATAGCAGAAGCCATAGACTGATCTAACTCACTGTACTCAACTACTGTCAACGGTCCGCCTTTGCCTCTTCTAACAAATACTCCTACTTGTTCTTGAGGATATGCCTGTTTTTTCATATAGAAATATAAAGAAGATGAAGTTTTAATCTTAAAATCTTTCTGAACCAGTGAGTATGTATAATCTTAGATACCTTCCGCACAACTTTTGCAGCCGAAGCAGCCCCTTTGTCGATAAAGTATCCCAGAAAAGTAGGATCAGCTACTCGAACCTGTTGTTTCAAGATTCCACATTATAACCGACACAGCGTTGAGAAAATCAAGAAAATGTAAGTACTCAAGATTGTACTAGAAAACTAACCAGGACATTGTCAACGCCATAGCAATCCACATATTTAATCCCCCTAGAAGCCATATCCTCTAATAACCTTGAAGACTTTAGCGCTGTAAAAATCTCGGATCAGAATCAGCAACGGTTTGAGAAGAACATATGTATGATAGTAAAAACAGAATCAAAATTTGGTAAACATACCCGCATAGACTCCCCCGTTACCATCTGGAGCTTTAGCTAGCTGTTCATGATAGATAATTAAACTCATAAACCCGGTTTCTTTACAAATTACAACAACTGAAGATAAAGCAAAGACTACAAGACTTATTATTCTGTACATACACTGAAAGGGGTCTCCATAATAAATTTTCCATCCTTTGTAATGCAAGGCAAAGTACCTTGTTGGAAAAAACTGATCTGTAGTAAAGTGATCAAGATTGGTCTCAGAAAAGAAGGGAACAGCATCAAGGACAGATCATACAAATAATAAGCATCTTACTTGATCTGGTTCAAGACCAAAGTACTTGTGACTCGAGAAATATTTTCGCGTCGCCTCATCAGTAAATGGACTAGTCATAATATACCAGTGTATTGTAACTGGCCGAGTTGGACCTGAAGGTGAAATATTATGTGAAAAAGGGTGTCAAATGTGGTGTAACTGTACACATATACGTTGGAAGGTAGAAGAAGCCATGTGTCTCACTCACCTTCACTCACTACTTGAGCAGCAAGTCTTTGGACACACAAGATTCTCTCTGCTTGAATCTGGAAGAGGGATTTCCCTGATGGAAGTCCAATATCTGAGATGAAAAATAAGTCAACAACTACTATGTTAAGTAACCATCATGGGTTCAAGCAATGCAACGACCTGAGCCTACTCAGAGCTGACAAAGAATCAGAGCAATCTTAATATTCTGAACATATAATGCCTAAGATTCATTAAATTTTCGGACTGAAAGAATGAAAGGCAAGCTGGCTCTATGACAATTGACAACTCAAAGGTGCATTCTAAGGAAGCAATTGATGAAAATAGTGAAGAGATTTCTAAACAGTTGTTCTGAATTTCACTGCAAAGAAGATTAAACAGAGGAAACAGATAACTAAAATGAGAAGTACTCACTGAAACATCCTTTCGGATCTGAGCTTCCAAGCCTTGTTCCCTGCATTAGTTTCATAACCAAATCACTTGACTAATTAAACAAAACAAAACACTACAATGTGGCCAAAAAAAAAAAAAAGGTTAACCGGAATCTATAGAAGATACCCTCGAGTTATTACTTATTACTGAAAATAAGTAATCGTCAAGCAACTCATATCTTTAAAAACAGATTTTTTTTTTTCCAACCTTCCTTCCATCACACGAAACAGAGCATCCTAATATGTATAAAAATATACATATATAATTAAAAAAAAATTACGGAATCCTATAAAGCATCTTTCAGATCACGTGATCATCATCCTTATAAGGAGAAGGTTCCTCCTAGAAATCACGATTACTCAAAACATTAAAATGCACCACCGACAGTGATTTCTTTGAAATTAATCATGATAATTGTTTGCCAAATATAATAAAACCCACTAGAGTCTCTTATAACACTTTATTTCCATTTCAAACTATATATCAATTATTATCCCCTATAAAGTACAAGACCACACTAAAGTCGTAGTATTGTCTATTAATTCAACTTTTTTTTTAGTTAGGTAGTAGCATTATTCCATATCCCCATCTCAACCATCAACAAGAGAATCATTTAGCACTCTAATTATATAACTAATTAAAAGCTTAAGACAAAACTGCATTATTAATTAATAGATTTACCTGTCCACCAGATAAAAGCACCACACCCAATTTGCCTTCATAGATAGTTTTTAATCCCATTTTCCACCATTTCTCTCTATCTTCCATTGTTCTTCCATCTACTGTTGAAACCCAATTCTCCGGTACCGGTTCGATCGCCGCCACCGGTAAACCTAATTAACCGGAAACAGAGATTAGTCAAATCCAAAAAATTGAAATGACAATGCATGTAAAACAAATTTGATTAAAGGAAGCGAAATAACATAAATAGGATAAACAAACAAAAAAAACCTTGAGAGTGAAGTGAACATCTGATGATTCGATCTATTCTTGGAAGATCCAAATTCTGGAAAAGAAAAAAAAAATTATAGTGTTGTCAGTAAAATTCAGTGAAACTAGAATTTGAAACGAATCTGAGATCCAAATCTTAAATACGAATCTGGAAAAATGCGAAATCGAAAATCGCAAACCTCAATATCTCTAACGAGAAAATCTTTCTCGTCTGGTGAGAGTTCATCCCAAAAAGAGAAAATATCTTCTTGTCCATAATCTTTCAATCTCTCAACTAAAGCTTGACGCGGTGAAGAAGCCATCGGAGGAGGAGAAGTCACCGCCGTCGTCGTCGTATTAGTTGTCGCCGCCGTTAAAGTTCCATTCTCTCTCTCCATCGACGGTTCTCTCATTCTCTATCTGTAGATCTCTCTCTCTCTCTCGGAGGCTAAAAACGATTCGATTTTTAGATTTTGTATCTGTGACGTTTGGCTAAGTGTTTCTGTATATTTGGAAGGGACTTTATAATATAAGGTTTTAACACGAGCGAGCGGAGAGCGAAACAGTGGCGAAGAAGACAAGAATCAACAAATCAATCCACGTGTAACTAACAAACAACTGGAGCTGTCAAATTACTGTTTTACCCCTCTTTTGTAGTCTCATGCATTCTGTCAGAGTTCTCCGACAGTTTGTTGCCTATCCCCTCTGACTTGTTTAGCGGGTTTCCATTTCTTTTCTGAATTATTAAATAATATAACTATTCATTTTAGATCCCATTTCTATATTACTATATATATATAACTATGCAACAGAGCGGCGGATAGATTAGCCAAAGAACTCTTCCAAGCTAGTGCTAGTACTACCTCATGTTTTTTTTATGTCCCATGTTCTATCATTTAAATCCTCCATGAGGATTATGTCCTTACCTCCTAAGTCCTAACTAATCTCAATAAAATCAGAGTAGATCTAAATCTAAATCTCGAACATATTTAGGCACATATTTATAAGCATATACTATTTTTATTACTATTCTCATACTGGAGTATATATTTATATTAGAGATGGGCAAAAAATCTGAATCTGAACCGAAAAACCTGATCCCGATCCGAATCCATTATAGAAAAAATATTTGAATGGATTTAGAGGCCTAAACCCAAAAATTCGAAAACACAAAAACTCAAACCGAACCCGAAAAATTATACTAAAAAATACATTAAACCCAAAATAACCCGAACCAAATCCGATCCGAATATAGAAAATATCCGAATGGGGCCTAGAAGCCTAAACCCGAAAATCCAAAATCCCAAAAAATCCAAACCGAATCCGAGCAAGACCCCGAACGCCCAGACCTAATTTATATTACTACTAAAATCATTTTGTAGTTGTTTTGTATGTTACTATTCAAAGTTTAAGCCAAAATCAATATTTTTTTTTTGTTCAACAGCCAAAACCAGTTAAAATCAAATATTTTTGCTATTTACAATATTTATAGTAATAAAAGAAAATATTATGATGATTTTTATAAATAATAGATCTGATTGGTAACATAAAACGGTATAAAAAAAATTTAACAGATAAATAGAACTGTTAACGATATATAAATAGTTAAAAACAATAAAAAAATATCGAATAACAAAAACGGTGCAAAGAAAGGTTAGAATATTTTTTTAATCGTTTTTATATCATTTCTATAATTGGTTATGACGAAAATGGTACACCACTGCAACAGTATGTGATTACCAATCATAACCAATACAATTTGATTAGTTTTGATCCGTTTGATTAGTTTTGATCCGTATGATTTTCGATTCTCTCGAACAAATTATTGGAGTACATGCTTTTGGTTTTAGATCTCATTCTTTGGTATCATTTTCATATATACTAGAATATATTTCGTGGTATAGCACGGGCAAATTGTAATTAAAAAAATATCCAAAATTTATAAAATCAAAATATTAGAAAATTGTAATTCTTTCAAAACTTTACGAAAATTATAATATCAGTTTTTATAATATCGAATCTTTGTAATATCCGCGTAAACATTTTGTAATCAGAAATATAAAACCAATATTTCATACTCGACGATATTGGACATTTTCTGTTGAAAAAATAATATATAAAATCAGGATATTTTCTTTTATTTAACCGAATAAATAAGTAAAGTTTTGGAAGATTACGACATTCTAAGATATCAATTAAGATTTTTTGGAAAATATTAACCCAGAATATTTTAAAATTGATTTCGTCGAATATATTTTTTTGTTGGAAAATAGTATATATATTAGCAATATTGGATATTGCGATATAATGTTCCCAGCAGAAAATTTTCGAATATTTTTTATTTGAATTTGAATTATATTTTATTCAATTTTATTACCAAATTATACAATTTAAATAGATTTAAAAATTAAATTACAATGTTACATTGTTATGTTAAATTGTACACCATGTTAAACTAAATCAGATATGAACCAACATTTTTAAATCTACTAAAAATCTATTAATAGATTCGATATTATAAAGAGAAACTAACATTAACATTAACATTCCAAAAAAAATCGGTATCTACATCAAATCTTTTATTTTTGGAAAATAAAATCAACATTTAATTTAATTTAACTCGTGTGTTTAACTAAATCAACAAAATCTTCACAAAATCTATTTTTGACTAATTTTCAAAAAAAAAAAATTAATTAATTAACTAAAACAAAATTAATAATCTATAAAGAAGTAACACAAATTAACAATTTACATAAATTCTTATTTAAAATTTTCCAAAAAAAAAAGCGCAATCTACATAAAATCTCTTATTTTTTAAAATTAAATCAACATTTAATTTAATTTAATTAGTGTGTTTAATTAAATCAACAAAATCTTCGTAAAATCTATTTTTAACTACTTTTCAAAAAAATTAAATAAATAAAATAATTAAAACGAAAATTATAATTAGTTAATTAAATGATCACATAATAACTAATGACTAAAATATCCTTAATAAGAGGTTAAAATTTGTTCTTTAGAAATAATGGCAATGTGATGTAAATATTAACATTTTTTAATGTTTATTTATAAATGTACTCTCTAAATAATATATAGGGGATTATAAAAATTATTTAAAATAGACAATATGATTTATATAAGTTCCCATTTTTTGTTAAAATATGAATGACCGACATATTAATGGGAACTTTTAATTGCGTGATGGAAAAAAAATATGTTTCATTTGGGGAATTGCGTCGTATTTATGGAACTAAGATGCAATGTTATGGGTTGCTGGAGTTTATATATCGCATCTTTATGCATATGTATTGCCCAAGGATATTATTACTAATGGCCACACGACGTAAAATTTATACGTCTGAGGAGATCGAGTTTCTTTTTTTATTGACACTGTGTAGCTTAATAATAAAATGGATATTTATATATATTGCATCTAAAATAGTTAAATTTCGGTTCCATGCTTAATTCATGGACTTAAAATTAAATATACGGATTGGTTGGTTTCATGACTTTCTAAAAAAAATTATAAAAATCAGAAACCCCAGAAAACGTATTTATATCTACTACATACTATTTAGTTTGTTATTAAGAAACTGCTAAAGAATGGGATTCTGCTCAGTCTCCCCCTATCCCGCGACCAATTCTGAGATACCCTCCTCCGCGAGTTCACAACCTCTTGACCATCTTTGTTGATGCAGCCTGGGAGTCGACGACCAGGAGAGCAGCTGGAGGATGGACTTGGATTAACCAATCCACGAACACAAGACACACGGGAACGAAAACTTTTGATTTTATCGCTTCTCCTTTGTTAGCGGAAGCTTCGGCTATGTTTGAGGCTATCTCACAAGCCTTGGAACTCGGTTTGAGAGTGTTCGAAGTTCGAACCGACTCTCAACTTCTTGTCAAAGCCATCAATTCCGGCTCCCGACAAAAAGAACTCTACGGAATCTTGTTTGACATTGATTCCCTTGTGGCTTCAATCTCCTTTGTTGTCTTTTCTTTTGTTCCTAGACTCGAAAACTCTTGTGCGGATTCGCTAGCTAAGCATGCTCTCCGAGCGTTTTTAAGTTCGATCTAGTTTTTCTTAATGAATTGGTTGTTCAAAAAAAAAAATAAGAAACTGCTAATGAATATTTGAAAATATTATAAGGAGATTAGGGTATACGTACTGAACCAATGACTAATAACAAATGTTTAAAATCTGAATTGTGCTTACATTCTAAGAAAACTGTGATTTAAGATCTCGAACTTAAGATCTCGCCCGACTTCGTGTTCAAGTGGCAGGTAGTTTCAAAGATTGAAGGATTCTATATTTCAAAATTAAAGTTTGTTATATAGTGAAGGATTCTCTATTTAAACAATATACAAAAAAATATATATAGATTTTAAAAGGATGGTGTTTTAATATTAACGAAACTGTATGGATTTTGTTCTTATATTAAAATTTTAGTTGATGTTTAATTCATTAATCTACTGTTAGTTCAAGGTGGAGAAATTGGAGGAAGGTATAAATCGAGTATGAGTTGAATTGGGGCCTCTAGTCTCTAGTGCACCCAACATTACTTTAATTAACAAAGACAGCTAAACAAAAGTAAGATAATAATTTAAAAGTATAATGATTACAGTACATATTTAAACAGCATTCTGATTTCTGAAGTTAAGTTTTCTGAACATTGGGCCATCATTGTTGGCAAAGAAAAAAAGAACATGGCCCATCATTTCATTTGGTCATAGACTTATAATCGACTAATCATTGGTTCTGTTCTTAATCTACAAATAATTATTAGAAAAAATCGCATAAAATGTAAGCAAAAGACTAGAGCTGGTGACAAGAGTTTAGAGATTTGGTAAGTTGATTATTCAATTGTTATATCAAATCTTAGTTAGGCGGACGGTCGCAATTTAGTTTGGCCTAATCAATTCAGACAGCTTTAGTGTGGTATCTAATACTTTCAACTTTTAAGTAATATATACTAATTATTAATAATTTAAATATATAAATTATTTAATCATTCCAGTATATAAAATTTTGAAATATATAATATAAGAAAATTAGAACGCAAAACATATAATTTATAACACGAAACTTAAGATTGGAAAAAAATACGCAAATAGAAATATACAGGATTAAAAAATTTCACTAAAACTTGGATTATTCATTTAGAGTCATGTGTAATTTAGTCTGGGAGAATAATTTAGCATCATGTCTAACTTATTTTTGGTGAATCATTTAGCATCATTTAGAGTCATATATATATATATATATATATTAGTATAATTTTTAGCCTTCTATGTCGGCTCTTGATATATTGTGTTTTTGATGGTTTTTAACCTTCGCATATGTTTATTTGCGTTTTCTCCTTGTTTTAGAGTCTTTTCAGATTGGAATTCGTCTAAGTCCACAAAGAGCATGGATCAAGAGCAAAAGATCATAATTGGCCGTTTTGAGGGTTGGATCGATTTGCTCAGTAGACTTGTTTGCATAATAGACTCATTTGCACTGTCGACTTGTTTGCACATTAGACTTATTTGCACTGTCGACTTGTTTGCACAATAGACTTATTTGCTCTGTCGACTTGTTTGCAAAGTAGACTTATTTGCACTGTCGATTTGTTTGCACAATAGACTTATTTGCACGGACCCATATGAATGAAAACCAGCTCAGATGAATGAAAACCGGCCCAGATGAAAGGAGACACGTTTTTGACCTATTTAACATTATTTTTTAGCCACTTTTCTGTAACTTTGGGACTCTACAACTTTTCTCTGTAACTTTGGATCTCTGTAAGCTTTTGGGAGAAGACAAATATCTGACTCTACATCTTTTGAGAAGATTTATGAACCTTTTTTTATTTCTTATTCTTATGATTATGAGTTCATATTTATCTTTTCCTGCTTTTCTGTATCCATGTCTGAGTAGATCCATAGTTAGGTTTTAGGTTTTTCAAAAGATTTCATGAATCACTCAATTAGACATAGATAGGGATTTATCATTATAATAGTCACCTATCGTTATGTTCATTGCTTAGACTGAATTGATCACTTAGTCTCTGAACTTGGGTTTAATATATTTACCAAAACTGTTATAGGTTGTTTGCTCAAACATAAGTGAGCGAATTGTCCTTAGCCAACGAAAGCTGATGGTAAGGCAATTCGTGAACAAATTGAATTTGTTAGTTAATGCTTATCTAGAATTCTAAGTTCAAACGACAGTTTATAATCTTAGGTTGCTGGATAAAGTAATTTGATATCACGACAGTGGATTGGTTATAAATATATGTTTGAGTTCGAGATTGAGTTTATCTGTTCCCTGAATAATTGTATGATTCATGATTTGTGATTTTCTGAGAATATCCTTAAAGTCTGACATTTTTAATCCATAAGTTTACAACAATTTGCCTTTATTTCTTTGTTTACTTTATAACAAACCATAATTTTTTGTCTTAGCTTCTTTTCATTCTTAAAAATTTGTGGTGTAACATTGGTCTATGTGGATTCGATCCCACCTATACTATTGTTTTTGTATGTGCACTTGCAGTTTATTTTGGGTTAAAACTCGTTGTATCAAGTTTTTGGCGCCGTTGCTGGGGACCAATTGCGTTATCTTCGAATCTAAGACTGAATTTTAGTCTAAGATTTACTAACTAAGTTTTATTTTTGTTCTCTTGTGTGTTTCAGGTGCATGTCTAGAAGGAGTGAAGGCTCTGACAACTTCGTGCAACTAAACAACCAAGAGCTTGAAAAAACAGAATGCGCTAACAGAAAAGCGAGGAAAGAACAGTCAAGACTAGCCACCATGGGTGATAACTTTGACAACCAAGCACTAGCTGACGCACAGGCTGCTACAGCTAATCAACTCCAGAATCTGCAACAGCAGATGCAGCAGTTGCTACAACAGCAACAACAACAGAACCAACAGCGTGCCATTGGGGACACTGACACACCCCATACATTCAACCAGAACAGAGCTGTAATATGTCCACCAGACACTGCTAGGCAAGATTATAAGATCAAGCCTCAAATGATTGGATTGGTGAAGCATTATCTATTCCATGGGTTACCTGCTAAAAACCCTGATGGATCACATTAAGAACTTTCAGAAAATCTGCAGTACTACAAAGTCAAATGGGGTACCTGCTGATTACCTCAAATGCAAGTTGTTCTCGTTTTTTCTGTCAGACAAAGCTTCTAGATGGCTTAAGTCATTGCCTGCAGGCTCGTTGAGGAGTTGGGCTGAATGCAAAGCTGCTTTTATAGATCACTTCTACACCAAGTCCAAGACAGCTTGTCTGAGGAATAAGATCACTACTTTTGGGCAACACTCAGGACAGTCTTTCTGTGAAGCTTGAGAGAGATTTAAAGAATATAGTAGAGAGTGTCCTCACCATAGGTATTCAGATGAGCAGATTCTGAGAACGCTCTCGATGCTGCTAGCAATGGAGATTTTATGACAAAGACCATAGCTGGAGCATATCAGTTGATAGAGAACTTGGCTGTAAGTTCTATCACCTGTTGTACAGAGTATGATCGCTCCAACAAGGTCAACATTGTTGAATCTCAGAAGTTTGATGAGCTGAATGCAAAGGTGAATCTGTTCATGAAGGCAAATCAGGTGTTCAGCTGTGTGAAGATGGTACGGAGGCCATTTGTTGTGAGGATGTTACTGAGGAGCTGCATGAAATAAACTATGTGAATGGACAGGGTTTCGTGCAAAACAGGGATTTTAACCAGAATTACAAAAGCCATCTGAATCTATCGTACAAGAGTAAGAACGTTGAAAATCCTCAAGATCAGGTCAACACACAGTAGAAACAAACGTTCGTGCAAAATCTAGACGTCACTGGTATTCCACAGACTTTTCAAGGAAAGCAGTTCGTGCAAAATCCGGGTCAGAATCAGTTTCAGGGTAATTTCTAGCAGAATCAGCCATTCAGCAACTTCTAGACACCTGCAAAATCAGCCAGCAGTACTCAAGACAAGCTCGATGCTCTTATGCAGTAACTTCTACTCCAGCAACAGAAATCTTCTAATGAGATCAACAAAAAAGTGGACAACATGTACAATGATCTCAACAACAAATATGAAGCTGTTGCAACTCACTTGAAGCTGCTTGATACCCAGGTTGCTCAGACCGCAGAGATAGTTAAGAGATAGCAAGGGGTCTTTCTAGGTAAAGGTGAGCAAAACCCACGGTCTGGAGATGGTTCTATCAGCTCATAAGCTCATGTGCATTATATTGGGGATGAAGAACGGGCTGCTTCTGAGAGAAAGTTCGAGATCTTGCTGCAATAGGTCTTAGATGGACAAAGCAAAAGCTCTCAAGAGATATCTGATCTTGCTTAAAAATTTGAATGTTTGAGTTATGAGTTTTAGTGTGAAGTTAAGACCACAGAGAATGCAGTAAATCCAGATCGATCAGCCTCTCCCAAAATCGATCGATCAAACTCTCCTAAAAACTTCCGTTAACAACCAGATCGATCGCCTGGGAAGAAACCTGAAACCTCGAGTCTAGCCCCATATGTTCTAAAGATTCCATATCCTTGTGCAGTTAAGCCTCTTCCCTTAAAGCTTCTACCAAAGCTTGCAGATCCAGGGAAGTTTGTGGTTCCATGTTCAATTGATGGGGTAGTTTTTGAGAATTCTTTGTGCAATTCAGGATCTACAGTGAACATCATGTCCATGGATATTGCACGCCTCTAGGGATTGATGATATTCAGCCTTCTGACATGACTCTCCAGTTCGCTGATGCCACAATATCATCATCACGAGGATGCATCTGTGACCTCCAGGTGCGAATTGGCAAATATTTGATGCCTTGTGACTTTCAGGTTGTTGCAATGAGTGAGGGAGCCTACATGCCTTTGATCCTAGGAAGACCGTTCCTCGCCACAGTAGGAGCACTTGTTGACTTGCCAAACAAGCGAGTATATCTTTCAGCAGTCAATAAGGGTGTTTTTTATAATGTTGTCCCTTCGAAAATCAGCAAGCAGAGTGGGTCTTTGTGGCTATTGAGGAGAATGAGTTGAATGTCACGCAACACTCTAAGTCTGGGGGACTTCGTATGGGTTCTCGTGTCACTCTTACACCTCTGAAGCATGTAGATGACACCATTGAGTACAAGGTGAAGAGCAAAGGTATGTCTAAACATTTTTTTCAGGTGAAAACGATCATCACTCCAGAACTCAAGGCTAAGCGTTAAGCAGCAATTAACGAGATGTTGGAAAAGGTCATATGTCTTAGACCACACCTACTCCACCCTAATCCTCCTGAGGATCCACTACATCGTGCCTAGACAGCATCCAAGTCAAGCCAATGACTTTAAACAAGAACTTGGTGGGAGGCAACCCACTGGTAAAACAACAACTGAGCATCGACATTTCTAAGATGAACTTATCCATAAAACCCTGGTAAGTCCTTATTCCATTTTTTTTGGTTCATCTTATCTATGCATGCTCTCCTTCAGGGTTATTTCTACACCGAGACGGTTGTCATGTTTTGGTTCATATCAAGAGCTTGTCCATATCCACGCGTTTGATTGTCTGGAGCAAAAAAACGCGTGGATATGGACAAGATCTTAAACAAAGAAAATGATGATGGAGATTACCAATCTAAAAAGTTCAAGGACTTAATAAAAATGTTCAATGACAGAAAAAATTATAAGATGAACTATAAGTGATAGTTTGTTTTTTTTTTTTGAATAAATGTTAAACAATAAGTCTGTTTTTAGAAACAAAGCTGAAATTTTGAAATGCAAAGAATTACAAAAATAATAAGTGTAAACATGTCCTCCTTGCGTGGAAAACCACACTTGAAGAGCATCGTCGTATCGATTATATATTTGCTCTCGGATTAATGTAAGGAGGTTCGTACTTGCTATAAGTGATAGTTGTCTTTATGATATCGCAGTTCTCCATCCATATATAAAAGGTCTTGCCACTATTTTTCAAACTTTTGGCATTATGCTCTTGACACGTAACTCATCAGAAATAAGAGGATTAGTTAGTAGTTTCCATGAGATATTTCATAGTTTTAATATATTGATTTTAACAATAAAATTAAAAGGAATATTGCTGTTTCGTTTTGGAAGCGCATTATTTTTTGAGATTGCTAACCTTATTTTACTAACACTCGATGAACCATTGTCATGACAGTTGATTGCAGATCTTACTAGGTAGAACGTCATAGGTGGATCAATCAAACTGAGAAAGTTTAAATTTATGGGGTTTTTGAGAAATTCAGCGTTGACTCCGCACCAAATAAACTTAACTTTTCATTTGGGGATTGGTATACATCGAACACGACTCTTTTCAAGATAAGTATGCTGCAATCTCTCTCTATAATGATAATAAGATCTTAGATTATGTACAACAGCTTGAGTTCATTTAAAAGAACTATGACGGCAAGCCTCACATACGCGTTTTTTCACAAGAACACGATAGTGAGTTCACATACGCGTCTCTTCACAAGGAACACGATAGTGATTAGCTCCGATTCTTGAGTCCAAGATAGGGTTGTTCAAGAGTGATTTCACATACGCGTCTCCTCACAAGAAACTCGATAGTGACTAACTCTAGTTCATCATGTGATATAAATGCTAAATGCTAAAAAAAAGGAAGAGCGAGTTTTAAGAGAGAGAGGTTGCATATGCTTGGAAGGGAAAGAGTCTACGTGTTCTTTGATCAATACTCCTTTGATGAGACTACACGCCTAATAAATTACAGGGGTCAACAATAGAGATTTCGGATTTCTCTAAGGAGTTTAAGCTGAATCAGGTGGGTTGTTAAGCTTATGATTGTTATGCTGACATATTTTCTTATGTTGGCTTTGTGGTGTGTGGATTCAAGAGTGTTGGTTGATGAGGCGTTCAGAGATATGGTGAGTTTCTGTTTTCAAACCTCGACCCTTTTCTTTGTAGTTTGCTTGAGGACAAGCAAAAGACTAAGTCTGGGGGAGTTGATATATTGTGTTTTTGATGGTTTTTAACCATCATTTTCATAGGTTTATCTGCGTCTTCTCCTTGTTTTAGAGTCTTTTCAGGTTGGATTTCGTCTAAGTCCACAAAGAGCATGGATCAAAAGCAAAAGATCAGAATTTGGCCGTTTTGAGGGTTGGATCGATTTGCTCAGTAGACTTGTTTGCACAGTAGACTTATTTGCACTGTCAACTTTTTTGCACAGTAGACTTATTTGCACTGTCGACTTGTTTGCACAATAGATTTATTTGCTATGTCGACTTGTTTGCATAGTAGACTTATTTGCATTGTCGACTTGTTTGCATAGTAGACTTATATGCACTGTCTACTTGTTTGCACAGTAGACTTATTTGCACGGACCCAAATGAATGAAAACCAGTCCAGATGAATGAAAACCGGCCTAGAGGAAAGGAGACACGTTTTTAACCTATTTAACATTATTTTTTAGCCACTTTTCTGTAACTTTGGAACTCTGCAACTTTTCTATGTAACTTTGGATCTCTGTAAGCTTTTGGGAGAAGACAAATCTCTGACTCACATCTTTTGAGAATATTTCTGAACTCTTTTTGATTTTTTATTCTTATGATTATGAGTTCATATTTATCTTTCCCTGTTTTTTCTGTATCCATGTATGAGTAGATCCATAGTTAGGTTTTAGATTTTTCAAAGGATTTCATGAATCACTGAATTAGACATAGATAGGAATTTATCATTATAATCTTCACCTATCGTTATGCTCATTGCTTAGACTGAATTGATCACTTAGTCTCTTAATTAGGGTTTAATCTATTCAGCAAAAGTGTTATAGGTCGTTTGCTCAAACATAGGTGAGTGAATTGTCCTTAGTCAACGAAAGCTGATGCTAAGGCAATTCGTGAACAAATTGAATATGTTAGGTAATGCTTATGTAGAATTCTAAGTTCAAACGATAATTTAGAATCTTAGGTTGCTGGATAAAGTAATTGATATCACGACAGTGGATTGGTTATATATATATATATGTTTGAGTTCGAGATTGAGTTTATATGTTTCCTGAATAATTGTCTGATTCATGATTTGTGATTTCCTGAGAATATCCCTAAAGCCTGACGTTTTTAATCCATAAAGTTTACAACAATTTGCCTTTATTTCATTGTTTACTTTACAACAAACCATAATTTCTTGTCTTAACTTATTTTTATTCTTGAAAATTCGTGGTATAACATTGGTCTCTGTAGATTCGATCCCATCTATACTATTGCTTTTGTCTATGCACTTACAGTTTTATTTTGGGTTAAAATTCGTTGTATCAGCTCTAAAAAAAATTTTACGTACCAAGACATGAACAACTGGACAAGTAAGGCTGCATTCTACTTGGGATCATGTCACTAAGTAAAGTGGTCACGCTATCTGGTATAGAGAAAACTTACGGATGACTGATAATGAGACCTAAAGACATCATACTTCATTCTAATTAGGTGTCTAGTTCTTGAACAATAAATGGACTAAGTTATCTATCTAACCTTACCCTTTCTGAAGTAGTCCTAAAGCGACAAAACTGTCTTACTTTGAAGGTAAAAATTCATTAGGGTGAAGAAAATTCTATATGATATAATTTTATCCTCTTCACGTGTACTATATAAAGATGAGAATGATTTAGCTAATTTGTAGTCACTGAAAATATATAGTTGATATGTATGATTTCTGCAAATAAATGTCTTCATCCTCGCACATCTTATATTCGTTTGTTGATCAATTGACACAAACGACAACTAAAGTTCGAAAGCTATCACGTGTCTTTTGTTATTTGTGAGAAATTTTCTCTATGGTGGAAGGAGCCAGCCACAAATCGGTTTTTCCCATAACATAAATTTTCAAACTTTGAAGAGCCTAAATCCATTAGTAATTGTGGAGACTTGTTCGGTATATATATTCTAAGCCAAAAAGAGGTTTTGCTTTAACACTGAACTTGAAATACGGATTAGTTTGAGAGTTTCAGATTTAGATTCAGTTCGTTTGTGTATTTACATACTTCATCTAGATACTGCATCTAGATACTACATCTAGATATTGCATCCAGATGTAATTTGTTTATGTTTTTTATTTCTACATCTAAATATTGCATCTAGATGCATTTACGTTTGTTTGTATATTTTGAATTAGCAGTTGGATGCACTTAAAATCAAATGACCAAAAAAGATATATTTTTATGCTAGGATTTAAAATTAAAGTTAAACCTATTTTTTAACGATTTTGTCATCTCTTGTCTCATGACATCTATTTTTTGCTGATCCTAATACGGTTTTCCAAAAAAAATTTTGGTTTTCTGCAAATTTTAAAGTTTTCCAGAAATTTTACGATTTTTCAGAAATATTACGGTTTTCTAGAAATTTTACGGTTTTCTAAAAAATTTATGGTTTTCCAAAAATTTTACGGTTTTCCAAAAATTTTACGGTTTTCAGAAAATTTTACGGTTTTCAATAAAATTTACGGTTTTACGGAAATTTTACAATTTTTCGAAAATTTCACGGTTTTCAAGAAATTTTACGGGTTTTCGTAAATTTTATAGTTTTCCAGAAATTTTACGGTTTTTGAAAATTTTACTATTTTCGAAAATTTTACAGTTTTCCAAAAAATTTACGGTTTTTCAAAAATTTTAAGGTTTTCAGAAAATTTTACGGTTTTTTAGAAATTTTACGGTTTTCCAAAATTTTACGGTTTTCCAATTATGATTTTCCAAAAATTTTACGGATTTTCATAAAATTTTACTGTTTTCTAGAAATTTTACAGTTTTCGAAAATTTTACGGTTTTTTGGAAATTTTACCTTTTTTGAAAATTTTACGGTTTTCAGAAATTTTACGGTTTTCTAAAAATTTTACGGTTTGCTGGAAATTTACGGTTTTTTGTAAATTTTACGATTTTTCAAAAATTTTACGGTTTCGAAAATTTTACGGTTTTCCAAAAATTTTACGGTTTTCTAGAAATTTTACGATTTGGGATTAGATTTTCATTTTGATGTCGCATGAGAGGTGGAGAAGGAGAAAAGAAGGAGACTTTTAAAATTTTTGATACACTTATGTGTATCTAGACTCTTTTTCTAGAGGCATCTAAAATATCTGATTTTTTTTTAATGCATCTGGTTACAGTGT
This sequence comes from Boechera divaricarpa, assembly GCA_026770425.1. Taxonomy (NCBI): domain Eukaryota; kingdom Viridiplantae; phylum Streptophyta; class Magnoliopsida; order Brassicales; family Brassicaceae; genus Boechera; species Boechera divaricarpa. Next base: position 8,682,749 of record CM049182.1, on the reverse strand, counting down.
CTAGATCATGCTTATAATTTGAACTAAACGAACATCATTTGGTATGCAGATGCAGAATCTAGATACAAAAACGAACAACACTTTAATAAAATATAACTAAACCAAAGTATTAAAATGGGTTGGTTAAGTGGTCTTATGGTTGTTGGAGGTAAGCGATGATGTTTTTAAGATTAGATGAGCCTATAAGTTATGTTTTCACATAAACACAGTGAAATCAATTGGTCTTAAGCTGGTTGGATCTAAGCGATGCACGTTGAACTCATTTGATCATCATTATCTTCCTTCAACTTGTAATCGTTTTTTTTTCTCTCTCTCTTTTCGTTTACTCTTGAAAAATCATATTAGTGTTTAACATCGTGTTACCAGCATGTATTTGAGATAAAATTGATTTCAAAAAACTCAAAATTTAGTATGTGTGATATTTTTGAGTCATTTTGACATATGAGAGCAGGACGGTCCGGCTCATAGCATAGACAAGTATAAGACGGTCCGACCCATAACATAAGCAAGTAAAACAATGGTTAGGGCATCAAAATTTTGGGAACATACTTTAGAAAAAACAATTTAAGCCTTTAATAAAAAAAAAATATTATAGGCTTTTTCACAAGATTAATTTTCGTTGGGACTTTCCTCAACCATGCTTGTGAGCTTTTAACTTAACAAAATTTTAATTAAACATGTTATTAATTTTTTTATTAGTGATTCTGGTTTTAAAAGAGAAAAAAAACCTAAACAACGACAAAAAATTTATGTGGATTGAATCGACTAGACGATTCATATTTCCTCTTGATATGGTATGTGAGATAGACGTGAGATCAATTATACGATCGAAAACTTGCTTTGATTACATTTACTTATATGTAATCATGTAAATATCTAAATTTAGCTACTTCGTTCAAAGTCGGCATTGAGTATTGCTGTAAAGGGTGATTTTAACTTTTAGATTTGGTTTTATATAGGATCGATAGTGGATTTGGCATGTGGATGCGAGTGATAATTGATTAAGATATATAATAATTCATGATTTAGATTATGATTATTATACCTATTTTGTTTTGTTTTTTGTGTAAATAAAGTATGGTAAAAGCAGCGAAAGTGTATAATTAGAACTTGTTTGAGATAATTGTTAATTTTATTATGGCTTTGTTAAAAATTGAGATAGCTATCGAAAAGCTCGACTACGTGAGATTAATGTATGATTTTGTAGGAAAAAATGCAAAGAGTGTGGCTAAATTTGGACAATAAAAGTTTTTTAACTGTTTTTTTTCTTTATCTACCAACTTATGGAATTGGAAACTATTGAAGGTTTAACTTGACTTTGTTATATTACCATTCTCTGTGATTTTGCATAAAAATTGGAAGGTCATTTTTTTTTTTTTTTTTTTTTTTGGGTAGGACATCTTAAAACGTTGGATCGGCCCTGGATGGCGTGAAAGATGTGAAGCTTTCGTTTGTTTTTGCAGGCAGAATTCGTGTTCAGCAGTAGATTTTTCAAATAGTGATAGATAAAGTTAGTATAAGACCTATATCTAACCGAAACTATAGCCAAATTGGGTTGTTATAATGTGTCGCTAAATTGTGTTGTTCTAAATTTCTAAATTCTAATACATCGTTTTGTTGATCAATATAAAATAAAAAATAAAAATCTATATTTTGTTGGTTTTCCACGTGGATTTGTATCTATTTTTCTTACCGTTTAACAAAATCTATGATAAGCAAATTTTAAACTTCATAGCAACCTGAAAACTTGATTGTTTCATGCGACATGCGTAACATAAAAGAAAGGAAATATCGTTGCATGCATGAATGGGCTTCTGAGGAATGACCCAACACCACTGATAAAATGGGCTTAGAATACTTATATAACTGGCCTAATCTTTCTCTTCCACTAAATTTTATATAGTTTCATGTAACCAAACTATAATCACCAATTGAATTGTTTCCATTAAACTTTTTTCCATTAAAAAAACATCTTGGGTTATGGTGCTATCGATTGGTTATTGACTAACAAATAAAGAGTCAAATATAAATGATAATGAAATTAACAAAAGTCAACCTCAGAAAATTTGGCCACTCAATCTCTTTTTAAATTGTTATTTATTAAAATATGAGAAAACAAATAAAAAAAAGATGTCGCAAAAGACAAGAAACTTTTGGAGTGGAATTGGACTCGGATTAAAAGGGATGAATACCTGAGAAAATAAATAGCGCACCAAGAAACGATAATAAATTAATTATACAGGCGTGATTATTGATTAATACTTTAAATTATCTTTTTGAAAACAAAAGTTAGGGCCAGTATGGAATCGTAACCCTTTATTGCTAGGTTTCGTGTCACCAAACAAGTATGCATCAAATTTAAGCTTAAGCTATAAGTCAATATTAAATACTACTATCGTAAAGGAAAAATATATATATAGCATTGATTATTTATAAATTTCAACTAGCGGTGATAAAACCTAAAACTCTCCCAAAAAGATTATGTCACAAATTCACAATGCAAACAAGTTGTAAATTCATGTTATTTAGTTATTTGGACTAAAACAAAAAAAAATTTGATTTTTTAACACTGAAATATTTGAAGGCGCAATTCGACTTCTCTTTAAAAATTTATCTACATCATATATATATATATATTAAAGAAAGAAAGAAAAAAAAAATTCAAATAGTAGTAATATTAATTTTTTTCTTACGGCTTTGACTTGTATTCCGTAATACAGCTATATAGGACTTACATCTTTAAAAGTTACCTACCAATCACCAAAACAAAATAACTAACAGTACTAAAAACATTATTCTAATATTTTTTGTATTGTCACTCTCAACGTTTTTCTTACTTTTTTCGCGCTTACTGTTCTTACTTTCTACTATTCTTACTTTCTACTAAATTTATTTTACCTTTTTATGTTATCAATCGGACATATAATAAAAAGAGTTTTTATAAATCAAAATAGATTAGTTAGTGTTTTTTCTGCTATTGGTATTTGAATTCGTGACGTTTTTTTCCGTGCAACCGAATTCGTGACTTCAAAAGTTTATTTTCGTATATAGTGTTCCATAATACACCAGTCAATATGCTTACACCGGATAAAATTGCTATTGGTTCATATATTTTCCACTCGATCAAAATTCAAAACAACTGAAACTGGATTACACACACTGAGAACCGGTATGGAGTATTACATGAAAATATGTAAAATAGAAAAAAGAGTGCTTTTGTGTTCGGTGATTTGAAACCTTACCATTATAAACATTTAATATTCCATATCGATCGCCCCTTACTTTTTGTTACGAACAAAAAAAAAGATTATAACGTGTATCAATAATCACGCTTGCATATTTAATTAACATATCCAAGTTAATTTAGTTTATTTGTTTGGCATCATGTGTCCACTTTTTATAATAATTGGACCCAAAAAATAATTAAAAGAAATAAACGCTATTGCCCCCCTTCTACACCTTCCTTCTTCGCCCTAGTTCTCTTTTTCTTTATTTGATGTGAGAATCTCAAGTCTTACTAATGGTATTGATACAACAGGCATGTCGAAAGCAATCAACTATATTTATGTGATCGTAATCATTTTGTAGTTAAGTCTTAACTTATATAAATTCCTCCAATTTTGCGCCAAATAGTGTTTTTCGTTTCATTATCAGAAATTTGTTATCGATCAGAAAAGAAATTTTGAAAACCTTTTGGTCGGCAAACCAACATCTTTATTAAAGCAGGATAGCAAAAGAATAGAAGTTGGTCAAACCTAATGTAGCAAGGGAATCAAGCCAAATAATTGGCTTCTCCCGATGTTAGCTCAAAAGAAATATTTGAAAAGAAAACAAAAGAAATTTTGAAATATTGTATAGAGCTCAAGTACCGAATTAATCATTATAAAAGATTAGCTAGTGACTATTGACTAGGAATCCGATTCGACTCCTTGTGCACTCATGAAGCCGGAGCTTCTAGTATGGTCATGCCTTCTTCCGCCAATTTTTTGAAACAACAATTTTTTGGGGTAGCTTATAACATCGCAAACCACCCACCCAATGCCTCATATCAAGGAGTTTTGGCACCGGCGGCATTGACGTGTGGCGGAGGCGTATCTTAGCAATAGGCGGATTGTGGTTTATAGGTAGGCCAAATACCAAGTCTTATGACAATGTCTCTTTTCCGGAGAAAAAAAACTATTTAGGAAGACCACATTGTTTCATAACTATCCATACATTCCGGTAGATCTTTGGAAATAAAAGTGATATTTAAAATATTTAAAACTTAATTAGATTAGTCTCCAGAATCCATAATCGTTATCTCTAACATGGTTGAAAAGGAAATAATTATTACTAATAAAACAATAACCATTTGACTACTATCAACTGCTTCATATGCTATTTATACGAAATTTTTTAGTTAGTTACTTAGTTGTGACTCTGCATGTTTTCTAGGCCAAAGATTAATACCTACTGATATACATTTTTAGCTTCTATAACGTTTTAACTAGTTCTAAAATGTTTGACCAAAAAAAAAAAAAGTTATAAAATATTTCGAGATCTTTGGCCAGGTACATCAGTTGGCCATGGATTCTTTGACATGTTTAGAAGAGGAGGAATGACTTCATTTTCTCGGGTCTGGACTGCTTAGCTGATTGAGTTGCTCAAGCATGCGCAGGAAGCATCAAACTCCAATTTGGTAAGCCCTTCTGCCTAGAATCAACCCGATTTAAGAATTAGGAAATGGATACTTCCGGAACCTGATCAGTACAGGTGTACTATTGATGGTTCTTGGATGAAAGGTTCAAACAAAAGTGGTATTGGTTGGATCCTTAGGGATTACAGAGGCCAGATTAGACATCATGGTGCAAAGTATTTTTCAGGTTTGGTTTCTTTACTGCAAACGGAAGCAACAACAATGGTATGGGCTATAACATGTCTGTTTACTCAAGGTTACCAGAATATATGCTTTGAATCTGATTGTCATGACCTGATCAAAGCACTCAACCAACTTGAGGAATGACCTTGTCTTCATTCCTTTATCTCGGAGATAATTAACTATCGTAATGTTGGTTCGAACTTTTTTTTTCGTTTTAGCAGTCGGAAAGGTAATACTTGTGCGGATGCTATGGCAAATCATAGCACCTATTGCCCAGTTTATTTTGGTATTTTAGATATATGTTCGTCTATATGGCTTTAGACTATCGCAGATTCTAATGTTCCGTCGAACTTGTCGAACAATATAAATTAATGAATTAGTATTTCAGTGTAAATATATATATATATATATATATATATATATTGAGATCCGTCTAGTTACCGAAAAAATGTGACAAGTTCATGTAGAGGTCAAACACATCTTCAATTGACGTACGATCTTACGCAGACCGCATATAACACATTTTCGGTGGCTTAGATATATATATATGTGTAATTTAAAATGTAACTTAGTGGACATACCCCACTCGCATATAATATTGTCACCACCACCGATCGTATCGTATACACTTTATATTCTCTAATGCACATATCCTCTAGCTAGACTCTTAACCAACAAAATAAAAGAAGAAGCAAAAAAAAAAAAAAAAAAAAAAAAACACCACAAAAAAAAAAAAAAAAAAAAAGAAAAAAAAAAAAAAAAAAAAAAAAAAAAAAAACGGTTCGAAGAATAGAAAATGTTAAGGGAAGAATGTAATCCAAGTTCATCATGGTGGGAAGATGTTCAACATCATCATAATGATCATGCAAACTCCATTAATTCGACGTCGTTTTACGATAAGAATAGTAATAATAACTCAAACGCCAACGCTAGCTGTGAAGAAGACAATCTCTCGATCTCTACCGTAAACGCTTCAAATCGCTTGGACCTAACTGCTGAATCCTCCAATCATCACTCTGTCTCGGCTCCGGATCAGCCAGCCTCTTCCTCCGATGAGTTGCTTCGCGACCATGTTGTCTCTTCTCATAATCATCTATGGAGTCTTGCCTTCTTGTAAGTATCTATCAAAACACACTATATTTATCTTATCCACGTATGAATTATTCTTCTCAGAGTTTCGCGTTGTTACTTGCAATTCACATAGTGGTAAATATAGATTCAAAGTTCTGTTTAAGGTTTTAAGTTTTACGCTCCATTCCATAAAGATATCGTCTAGTTCATATTATTATTATTTTTGTTTGTTTTTTATAAATAAATGCTTCCAGGCCTTAAAAAAAAAAAAAAAAAAAAAAACGTTAGAAACAAAAGAGAGGTCTAAAAGTTGGTTTACAAAAGTAAATTAGTAGCTATTTTGAATTATTGTTCCCCAATCAATGATTTAACGTTTGATTGGTGAGGGTATGCCTATAATTTTGGCCACTCGAGATGTAGTTTATTCTTATTAAAAAGTAAAGAAGTTGTAGTAGTTTATTATAATATATATTTTTATTATTATTAAAACGTAGAGTTTCTTATTCTGAAAGCAAAAACAATAATCTAGCATGTAAAGTACCCATAAATTCATTACTAAAAAAAAAAAGGAAGAAGATATCGAGTTCATATTTACCTTAAGTTTTGTAGTGATAAAAATATCATTTTGTAAAATACACACATTAATAATTACATATAAATGGACAGGCCTGGTAGAAGCTTAGGAGATCAAATGATGGATCATCACTTAACATCTTCAAGAAATTCATCAACAACATCAGAATTACCATCATTCGAGCCAGCCTGCGATAACGGTAACGGTTGGATCTATGACACAAACCAAGTTAGGTACGATCATAGTAGTGACCAACGGCTGTCAAAGTTAACAGATCTTGTAGGGAAGCACTGGTCGATTGCGCCACCGAATAATCCCGACATGAACCATAACCTTCATCATCACTTCGATCATGATCATTCTCAGACAAACGACGATGTTTCTATGTACAGACAAGCCTTGGAAGTGAAAAATGAGGAAACTCTTTGTTACAATAATGGCTCAACTGGTGGTGGTGGTTCGTTGTTCCATGATCCTATTCAAAGTTCTAGAAGTTTCCTTGATATAACGTTAAGTCGGCCATTAACGGATATTAATCCGTCGTTTAAGCCATGCTTTAAGGCCTTAAACTTATCCGAGTTTAACAAGAAAGAACATCAAACGGCATCACTGGTACGTATACGCTACCAAATCTGTTCATATCATCAAATATGTGATTCAATAGCTTATTAACGACGTTCGGTAAAACGTCGTCTTACTTTACAAATGGATTAAACGTTGATATTTCTGTTGCATCTTTAAGTTTTGTAACCGATGTTACTATGTATATGAAAATTTCTTCCCAGCATTTTGTGGCAAATATATATTCTGTTTTGAAAAATATCCTAAAATACAACGAAAACAAATTTTAGTTTCAAAAATGCCAAAGTTTGAGAAAATTTCAAAAGTACCATTTAAGCTTTTAGGAATAATTTCTAAACTTCAAGTTTGTGGTAGTTGGTTTTTTTTTTGCCTTAGTTATTTTTTTCCTTTTGCTGCTATAATTTGCATGTTTTGTTCTTAGTGTAAAAGGTGTCAAATTCACCTTTAGCATTTTCATTCTGCATATACCATTCAACTCCACAAAAAAATTCCACAGTTATACAAATATTACCCATTAGTATATGTACCGACGTTAAAAACGAACTTGGAAGCTATTTTTGTAGGCAACTGTGAGGTTGGGAACAACAAATGCCGGAAAGAAGAAAAGATGTGAAGAAATTTCTGATGAAGTCTCCAAGAAGGCCAAGTGCGGCGGTGGCTCTACACTTTCACCGGAGAAGGTAATCTCTACATAACATAATTATGCTATGTGTGCATATAAATGCATGCCAAAAAATAATGAGTTCTGATAACTAAAAACAAAACAAGTGACTCTAAATTTAAATAGTAAAATTGTACCCCCTTTTTTTTTTATGAAAGCAAAATTGTACGTTGATAAGCACTTACTTTGATAGTTAAATTGTTTTACTGTTTGATATGATGGAATTTTTCTGTTGAAACATAAATAATTGGCAACTATTAGATTTTTTAAAGATGAATTTAATTAGGTTTCGAGTCTAATGCAAATTTTTTTGAATGAAACTATACTGGTTAAATAAATAAAAATTAGAAACGTTATACTATGTTATTATTTTCGAAAAATAAATGGCAGGAATTACCTAAAGCCAAGCTTCGAGACAAGATCACGACTCTACAGCAAATTGTGTCTCCCTTTGGAAAGGTACTACAAAGATAAGACCGTATTTATTTTTTTCTATTTAGTTTTTATCCTTTATTCGTTTATTATATATAGTTCTCCTCTCTTTCAACGTTCCTTTTTATGTTACAAGGAAGAAAATGAAACATTTGGTTTGAAAACATTTCAGACGGACACTGCTTCTGTGCTTCAAGAAGCCATCACTTATATAAACTTTTATCAAGAGCAAGTAAAGGTAATATGTTTATATATACGATAAAAATTACGAAAATAATAATTGTTGCATATATATGCAAGCATATATACCCTTAATTGATTATATTAATTAACAATTTGGTTGGTGATTTTAACGATCATGCAGCTTCTTAGCACTCCTTATATGAAGAATTCATCAATTAAGGTAACGTTTAAAAGAGAAAATGGGGTAGATTTTTCTAAAAATTTTAAAAGTAGTTCCTTTAGTGACGTTTAAAAAAAAAATGTCTTTAGTTATATAATTATAATCTCGTATGTATGGTTTTAGGATCCATGGGGAGGATGGGACAGAGAAGATCACAACAAAAGAGGACCAAAACAACATCTAGACCTAAGGAGTAGAGGGCTCTGTTTGGTTCCCATTTCTTGCACCCCAATCACATACCGCGATAACAGTGCAACTGACTACTGGAGTCCCTCGTATAGAGGTTCTTTGTATCGTTAATTACGAGCACGGTCAACTGGTATAGCTAGAAAGTGTGTAGAGATGGTAGTGGTAAACCATTCGAAAAAATCGGTGATTCCACAGGAGCAGTAGAACGGAAGAGTAGTATGTGTATACATAATATAAAAGAACTTCCAATAAACTTTTAAGTTTTGTAAATTTTTTTTTTTTTTTTATTACATGTTGTTTTGATATAGAATAATTAGAATCGATTTTCTCTTTGCATCATTTGTAAATGGTTTTTGATTCGGTTTGGTTTAACCAAATTAGATACCACAGTTAGTAAATGGGCTTCAAAGAGAGAATAAACGATTTGGGGTTTTATATAATTGGGCCAACGACGCCTTTACTTTTAGAACATGAGACTTAACGCACAATACAAACCTGACCCTATATTTTTTGGAAAATGACCAACAACTAATATTTGGTTGACAGAAGAAAACACTATCCTATCCTATTTATTAATTAAAAAATGATATTGACTAATTGTACTAGTCTAAATTGTATATTAAAATCTGAAATATCTCACTTCACTGAACAATTATACAAACTCATAAATTATTAAAAGTCAGTACAGTACTAAAGCAATTTGAAAATTTGACAATCACCAAATTTCATTATATCAACTTATGAATTAGTAATTTTTGATAATCTTTAAGTAATTAGTGGCATCTTAAACTCAAATCACAATTGTTAAATGATCCTTGATTTAGAAAAAAATCTATTGTAACAACTGTATTTTCATATACTATTTTTTCATTTTAATCTTTTTGATGAAAATATTTTCTGTTTTTATGAGAAGTTAAATTGAGTGAATCTCAAAAAAAAATTATTTACAAGTGCAATAGTAAAAAAAACAAAGAACTAAAGAATTTGAAAAAACACAAACGAGTCAAAAATTTGTAGAAGAGCGATGAACCCGAGACTTCAATCATCTATGGAGGAGAAGGCGCAAGCTTTGCCGAGGCTTTGTAGCGAAAGGAGCTGAGCCGGTTACGAACTGCTTTGTCTATGACACGGATTAAGTGACTAGGAGGCATGTAAGCATGTTGGTGTCGCCTAGTGTTACGCTCTCTCCAAACATAATAGATTGTTGCTTGGAAAGCCAATCTAATGAGAATAAAGGTAATATTGTCGAATTTGTGAGCGGCAAAGTGGTTGAGTGTGGAGGACCAGTCTGGATCCGCCTTTATCCCAATTAGATCATCACTAACTTCCATCCAAATCGTGAATGCATATGGACAAACAAAAGATAAATGATCTGGATTTAATACTAAATTTTTAAGACTGATATTTATTGAAATCACAAAGTTTAAGTTTTATAAAGACTACGGATCAGTTTACATAATAATAATCAATCGATATAACATAAAAGTTTGAACTTATTTGAAAGAAAAAATCTAGACGTAATTAATAGTTCACTAATTAATTTTCCCGTTCGAGTAGTTTTATATATTAGACAGTTCATGACTTCATGTAACTTTAAAATGATCTGTATGTGATCTGGTAGTTTAAGATCGGATGCATGTTGCATCACCTTTGGTAGTTGTAACACTTTTGCACAAGTAATTTGAGCCTTTTTCAACATATAATATATCCTTGTCTGTATAGTTGTAGAAACCTAGCATTTGAATTTATTGTTTCATTATTAGTTTATTACGGTTGATTTTACTATTAAGTTCTGGTCGGCAATTATTTTAATATTTTCTTGGTGAAAAGACAATCAGTTCTTTTCTTAATGACCCGATCGGTGCATGCAAGGATTGACAAAAGTTTATAAACATGCGATTAGATTCGGGTAAGATTAAATAATTAACGGTGCACATAATTTCAGTACATTGTTATTAAAATTAATCGTTAAAACCAAAAAGGGAATGAATCTCCCAACCGGTCAAGCGACGACTGCAGAGTAATTATGCATTTCGTTTCATTCGATACATTATAAAATAATATATATTATCTGCAATAATATATTCGGTGAATAAATTTATAGTGATCAGATCAAAACTTGATTTTTTTCTCATTTCTATTTGAGTCATATAATCGACTATTGTAAACGTTTTAAACAACATTAGTATATAAATATTGTACACACCTCAAATATTATAAATAAGTTTCGATTTACAATCCATTTGTTATAGAAAAATACTGATATTTATGAATTCAGGTGTGCCTTGACAATGAATTTTTTTTTTTTTTTTGTATTTTATTGGAACAAAATTAGTTTGTTACGCAGCATAAATAGAATCGATGTTAAGTTTTCTAAAAACAAAGATCAAGTTAGTCACAAAACTAAAACACGACTCATGTATGCTATAGATAGCAGGTATAGAGTTGATTAATTTTTAATTGATAATACTTGACCAAAATTAAAATTAATTTTAAATTTCATATAAAATTAACTGGGTCCTAATGACATAGTAACATAACAATAAACAATTTACTAATTAAAGATTAGTTTTATAGTTACTTTTAGTAGAACAAAAGAAAAGTACTTATAAAATCGGTTTAACTGATTTCTCTTCTAATTTTCTTTTAATATACACATATATATATACATGTATTACGCCGCCCAATAACATTAATAATGGGGTATATAGTTTGCATAATTGTTTTTTTTTTAATATAATATCAGCTAGGAAATGTGTGTTGTGGAAGAAAGAGATAATAATGTGGCAACTGGACAAAGTAACTCAGATATTTTTGGGTTGAAAAAGAAAGTGACTCAGATATTCCCACTAATAATCAGATACAAGCCAAAACAAAATGAATAAAAGTAAGACTTAAATTTTTCAGGAGTCGATTGTATACAATTTTACCCTTTTTTAATTTTATTCTTGCAAGCTAATAAATTTATTAAACTCCAATAACGAACCCGAGAGTCCTATAAAATCGAAAGTATGCAAATCTATCTATAAGAAATATATGAATAAATTATATAAATACACATAATTGAATAATTATGATTCTTTAATTTTTGAATTAATATTTTGTGAACAAAAATTTCAACTATTTAATTATTCGCCAATCGTAATATGACACATGAATCCACATTTCGTAAAAAACTCATGATAATTAACTTTCTGCATTAGTCTTTCAGGCAAATCCATAATAAATTATACGTATTAGTAAGTAACTAAACGCATCTTGCACAAAAAATAATCTATTATAGAGAGATAATATATATCACTAATAAACTCGTATTCAAAATAATATAAATCTAACGTTAGCGTATCATTTCATGCGCATGTATAATTACATCTATTTGCAAGTTTGTTTTGATTTGAGTGTTAGAAAAATCTCAAAAAACAATACATCAATAACTTCAAATAACTTCGATCATTTTCTTGTGATGCATGTTCATCTATTTCTCAACGGTTAGTCTTCAATAATCTCAAAAACCATGCACATAATTCTAGTAATCAAAATACATATATAATTTTTATCACAAAAAAAGAAATTATATACGAACACATTTTATATATAACAAAAAAAAAAGTAGAGCATATTCAAGATACAAAGAGAACAAAAATATGAGTAAGCTTTAAGAAACCGAGGTGAGGAGAAGAGTACTTAAAAACTTTAAAAAAAAAGAGAGGAGCACTCTTGCCAAGGCCAACGTCTCTGCCATCCATACTCTATTGTGTTATTTTATTTTTTTATTATATAAAAATAATAAATTAATAAACTAATCTTATAACATACTAATCTTTTCGCACAGTATTTAACTATATAATGTATAGTTAAATATCTTATTTTTGTAATTCTAACAAGTCTTTTCATTTAAGACTGGTCAGATTTAAGGGAGAAAAATAATTGATGTAAATGAGTGGAATTGATTTTTTTAAATATAAATATAATTATTCGTTAAAATAAGTTTTCTTTAGATGATAAGGCAATATGAATGATTTTAATTGCATCATATAATATTTGTGTAGTGCCCAACGAAGTTATGACGCAGAAAAAAATATCAACTTCAAATAATTTTATAAAAGCAAAAATACGATTTTTTTGTTTACTGCTTTTGCATATTAAAAATTTGAGAATGCAAATGTATTTTAACACTGATAAAATATTGTATTTATAATTTAATTACACCAATATTACGTATTTTTGAAAATTTTGTTTAATGTTTCGTATTTTTTTTTCTTTTTAAAATTACATCCGTATATACATAGATAACACCAAATATTATTTAGTCTATGTGCGTCGTTACGCTCTAAGGCGATTCTCAAAGCGGTTCTCATCGTATTTATGAAAGTCCGAGAGAGATCCACCACCACTTTCCAATTTGTATTTCTTTGATTAATGAATGGTCAAATAAATCGATGTGTATTCAAATAATCTCCGGTTGAAAAAATTGACGGTCCTCCGATAATTGTAATAACCATTGTCTCTTCGTTCGCGATGGTTCCCACTATATCACCGAGCGTTGCTTTCGCAGGTCTTTATATGAGTCGTTCTTTCCAAAGATGTTTATAGCATTTGATTTGGCTATCATTTTGTTTTTTCTACAACAGTGTCTAATTGTCGTTCTTTTTCTTTTTCTCGTAGTGGTGGTTGCGACGGTGATTCACCAACAGCTTTGGTTGGTCAGTATTTAGTTTGTCAGGCCTGATTTTGATTCTAGTGGCATCAGGTTAATCAAGCGCAACCAGTTTCAGTTAGAGATGAGTTCTATGGTGATCCAAATTTTTTTGTTTTATGGAAATTATTGATAATGGAGACGAAGTATCATGGTTTGTCGGAGTTGGTCAATTTCCTGGCTTCCCTCAAGTTGAGCATGTTATCTTCGTGAAGGCTCTTCCGACTCTCCATGACATTCGACATCACCGTTTTGGTGAAGAGATTTTAGTATAAAATTCGAAGAACATATTAGTTTATTAGTCGGTGAAATGAAATCTCGAAAAATCAAGTTTACAAGAAAATAATGAATCGGTGAGAGAGAATATACCAAGTTTCATAGAAAATTTTAGAAATTATTGAGTTTCATTCAAAAGATAGTAGTCAAGAACGATGATTTCATATAATTGGGACTGACTCTGAAAAAGAAAGTAACATATTTAATTATTTGTTGGTGAGTAAAGTTTTGGTATCGAAAGCATCGTTAAAAGTTGCATTTTCATCAATTTTTTAATGACCAATTATATAGTTATTATATGTGTATTTAGATTTACATATTTCTTATGTACAACGAATGTATCAATTCTTGTATCCGATTTGAATTTAATGAATGAACGAGATGTTAAAAAAAAATACCAAATATTTATTATTATTTTAAATAAAAATTTGTTTGGCTTTTTAAAATAAATTTTAAATCCGTGTATAGCATAAATAACATCAAGTATTATTTCTTCTAACGCTAATAACTACATTTTGATATTCCTAAATTAATACAAATTTTACTTGGTCAAAAAAAAAATATTTTGTAAAATGCAAATATAGCGTGTGAAAATATAAGTATAGTCCTAGTCACAATCGTTTTTGTTTTATAAATGTTGAGATCCATATTCATATCTTCTTAACGTCATATGGTATAAATATCACTCCATATCTTATATCTTAACACCTTCATAAGATGTAAATATATCTGTAATGTTAGTTTATGTAATTTTGCTACAAATGAAGTACAAGTTTTTACAAAATCTTTTACCAAGTGAATTCCAAAATCTTTTACCAAATAAAACTACCTTTTCTTTTCTTTTTGTTGTAGGTGTGGAACGACGGTGAAAACATGACTCATATCATATCCGGAAAAGGTAAATGAACCTTAGAGATCCGTCCAAACAAACTAATCCTCTCGAGTCTCGACACTGTCCTGCACAATTTATATATCCTAATAACTGCACACAAACAAAAAAATAAGAAGATTAAAAAGATATACATCCGTAACATTATTTCAATTACAGAAAGATTCAAAAAAAAAAAAACAAGATAAACCCCTCCCGAGGATCTCAGTCCAATTTTGTTGTTCCATGTAGAGGTAATCAAAACCTTAAGAATTTCGAATTGGGTTATTGTGTTACTGCCCCATGGAAAAATCAAGATTAAAACTTTAGTTTATGATGACACTTTGTTACACTCACTTATCTCTCTCTAAAATTTGATCTTTCGCCAATGGAGAAAAGATTTGATCTTTCGCCAATGGAGAAAAGATTTGATCTTTCTGGGAACATTTCGTTTTCTCATCAATAAAAACCATTGGCGAAAAGATTTGATCTTTATGGGAACATTTCGTTTTCTCAATAAAAGACATTCTCTCTCTTCTCTCTCTCTTTCTCCCACCCAACCAACACTTTTTCCCTCAATACGTAGCGACAATAATTCTGGAACCTCCTTTACATTACAAAATAACCAATATACACACACATATATACACATAAGATTAGATATTATATAAACATTTACACTCTTCTACACACACACACACTCTCTCTCCAAATTTAAGGTCCAAAGCTCCCAATCAAAATCTCAGTCTCTCCTAGGGTTCTTCTTCTTCTTTTTCTTCTTATTCTTCAATAGGGTTATTGAAATTGAGTGAAATTTCGAAACTTTCCATCTGGGTTTTGACTCTTTTAACATTAAAAAGTCACAGAAATGGTCAGAGAAGGTGAGGAAGAAGAAGAAGAGATGATAATGATGGTGGCAACGAAACCTGCATGGCTTGAAGGATTAATGGCGGAAACTTTCTTCTCGAGCTGTGGGATCCACGAAACTCGCCGTAAAAGCGAGAAGAATGTCTTTTGCTTACTCTGTTGTCTCAGTGTTTGTCCTCACTGCCTCCCTTCCCATCGCTCTCATCCTCTTCTTCAGGTACCAAAAACCACTTTCATCAAAATCTCACTATTTTCACTTCTGACCCAATGCGAAATTTGAGATTTTTTTGATGACCAATGATTCGATTTCGTGACAATTCAATACCCATGTTTTAGTTTTGTGATTATTAATTTTTTTTCTTTCGATTTTTTAAAATTTTTTTTGATGAAAATCTGTACTTACTAACACCTATACAAACTAGAATCACTGCGTATGTATGTTTATTCTGTTACTTCGATAAAAATCCTCTCTCTCTCATGAAAAAACTTGTTTGGATTGTAGTGAAATTTGTACTTACACCCATATATATATACTCACACCACGTTAGCTACTTTTCAATTTAAGCTTAAACTCAGTAAATCTCTAGAAACCCTTGTTTTTGTGATTTTTTCTTGATGATTTTCCCGGAAAATTCTCAATTCCATGGAAAAACGAAATTCTGGGTTTTGTTTCTTCTCTGGCCTCGGATTCGAATTTACTTCGATTCACATGCACATAGTAGTATCTTTTTTAATGCAAATTATAGAGCTTTTGGAAATTGTACTGAAAGAATTTTTTTTTTTTTTAATGGACCTTTCATTATCATAAACTTTTTCTTCTCCCCAAAAATATGTTTCGGTTATAATGTTCATCTTCTTAAAAGACCCTTTAAGTTTAAGCCATCTTTCTAAATTTCTCTCAATTTTTAAATTTTCCTCTAAAATTAAATTGTACATATTTAACCCCCTATTAAACCCTTTAGGTCAGATTTGGTTTCAGTTAATACTCTAAACATATGATCATTTCTCTAATTATGTAGAGAATTGTAGATATTTGAAAGCATGTATAAAACATATATAAATATGTATGTGATATAGTAATTGGACTTGAATTGTCTATTGTGTGGATTTGGTTTGTTTCTATATATAGTATGTATCTTTTTCTCATCTTTTATTTATTCTTTCTTCTTTTCAAATTGCTTGGTTCCTTTAAAATTTATTGTCTTCTCTGCTCAACTTCTCTTGAGCTGTTGCTTTCAAGGAACATCAAAAGCTTTGACCAAATTCCTTTTCCTTCACTTCCCTTAACTTCTTTCCCACAGGTTTTTGTTTTTATCAATTTAAAATTTTTAATCATTATCCACTATTCCCCAAAAACATTATTGGTGCAAGTAAATCCATCCTTCTTGATAAAAAATTTAGTAAGATTTATGAGGATTTATTTATTTATAACACTATTGTGTTTGCTTCAGGGAAGAAAAGGAGAAATCTTTTTGGAGTAATCATGATGTTACCCCATTAATTTAAATTCTATCAATTATGCCCCCCTTCATTTATGAATTGGCAGGTGAGACGATACGTATACCATGACGTCGTTCGGTTGAGTGATCTTGAGAAGCTCATAGATTGTTCATATGTTCAGGTGAATATTATTTCTTTTTTAAGGCTTTGATTTTAAGTTTAATTTGTTTTACTGATTGACAATTTGTATATTCAGCCATATACAATTAATGGAGCCAAAGTCATATTCATAAACCAAAGACCACAATCAAGAGCTAAGGTCTCTTCAAATGTTTGCTTCACTTGTGATAGAATCCTCCAAGAACCATTCCACTTTTGTTCCCTCTCCTGCAAGGTAAATAATATTTACATATTCTTTTGGAAATTATTTTACTTTTAGCTGAACCCTAAGAAGATATCTTAAACCTTCTAGTTTGAATTTATTTCCTTACTAGCGCAATAAAAACAATAAGAAGATAACTTAGTTATAAGTTTGTTGGCATAGTTGACCAATGAATGACAAAAGTGAGACCCATTAGTTCTTGAGATTCACTCGTTGATTGTTTCTATTCTAGTAAAAATTAGAAATAATAGAATAGAATAGAATGATTGCTTCAACTTTTGACCATATGAAATAAAGTTTTTTTTTATAACAAATCATTACTCTAAAGATGAAAAAACAAAACTTTGGGAAACAGCTGTTTTTTTTCTTTCTACATGCTTTATAATCATGTTAAAAAATTTCTTGGATTAAGTGTTTCATTTGTTTAATATTCTTAAACACATGTGCAAGTACAAAGTGGGCACTTTCCTAGGTTATGAACTATCATGTCCAATATTAGCCATATGTGTTGTGTTATTATTATAAGACACAATCATGTTACCTAACAATGATTAAAAAAATTGAATGCAGGTGGATTACTTATCATATCAAGGAGATGATTTATCAAGCATTCTCTATAGAATCGATGAATCGGATTTCACGTTCGAGGGTTTGAGAATGGACGGACATGATCAGCTCGAAGAGATATCGACGATGGATGATTCCGAGGATATAATGGTCATTTCAGATCAGTCGGAGCAAGGTAACAATAGTAGTAAGAGAGAGAAGAAGAAGAAGAAGAAGCAAGAGAGCAATTACTTGCCTGGGATGGTTCTTTCATCACTTGGTAATAGAAGGAAAGGTGCTCCTCATAGGGCTCCTTTTTCATAAATATATAAAATAAAAATTATAGGCAAAATTTTTTATAATTTTTAAAAATAAGCATTCTATATATATGTATCGTGCTTCTTCTGTTAGGTATATGTTGTAACGGGTACGATAATTAGTACTCTTTTTTCACGAATATGTGTTTACTTTTATGGGTTTTTTTCTTTCTTTTGTGGGTAATGTGAAATCAGTTTTTTGTTTTTTTACTTTTATTTGTTGATGAATTATTGGTCTCTTAATGAATTAAAATAAAGGTGTATGTGATTTCCGTACTTTATAAGTGAGTAATTCAAGAAAGAAATTAAAATAATGGAGAGGACTCGTAGTTTGGGTAAAATTTTCATTGGGAGAGGGAATAGACGACGACAGGTTTTCACGGGGACAGCTGAAAAGTCTCAGCTGCGTCATCAATTACATCAACACCGTTTTTTTCTGCTTTACCATTTATTCACTGGTTGCTCGGATTTTATCTCTTTATTTTATTATATTGTTATCAATTTATGATGTATCTTACAAAAAATGAATTTATATTCCATAAAACTGTAATATATTCGTGTAATTTTATATTATGATCTATTTATCTCTATTTTTTTTATATACCTATGACTCTTGAACAACAAATATAATCATTTTAAAAAATCCCATGAGTTTAAATATTTTACGACTGTTTTGACCATTTTTTTTTTTTTTAAATCTTGGTATCTTATTATCGCAAAAAGTGATGGTGTAATCTTTTGAGAAAAAATAATCCAAAACTGAAGATTTAGTGTTTTTGCTTTTCATATGAGGACTTGTCATGTGAATCATTCTTCACGTGACCTTCAATGATATATTTCTTCTAAGCTTGTTGTGGACGGCTCAATTAGCAAAAAAAACTTTGATTTCTTATACTAATATTTAATATTCTATCAAAGCAAATGAGGCAACTTTTGACGTATTTTGATGACAAACTAAGATAAAGTTATTCTTTATAAAACATAAAATAAAAACAAACAAAGAGAAGTTATTCATTTTTAATATATATAACTTTTTCCTATGTTCTTTTGTAGCTTTGCTAATTATAAAAATAACATAAATGAATGACTTTGATTAGTAGTTTCTTTTCACTGAGGTAAGGTATGTGCTACAGTGAAACGAAGATGACAACTTTATACTATAGTTAAATTTATTTACTTGTTGTTTTCTTAGAATTGGATAATTATTTAAATATCAATTATATCATTAGTCAGAGTTATTTTAAGATAACATTTGCTTCATCATTAAAACTTCGGACACATGTCGAAAGCACTAAGCAAAAAACACATTTTTTGCTTATGTGTTTGTTTTCTTAACATCACATGTGTTTGAATTATACGTAAGAACTATAAGCAATACATGACTAATACATAACAAAAAGGAGGACCCACGATTTAGATTCATAATACCAATAATTAGTTAATTACATAACAAAAGTAGTACCTAAGATTTTAATTTTAAATACCAATAATTATCAGATTGGGGAGTCTCTGTATCGACGTTTACGTTCCGATTATGAGATTGGGGAGTTTCTGTATCGACGTTTACGTTAGCCTCTGGTGCTTCGTGGTTAGCATTAGGTGTACGATATGGAACCAAGCACAGAAGCGCTACCATACGCTGTGCCTTGCCATTAAGTAGAGCGTAACTACTAACTAGTACTATGTTTTTATGTTTTCGATAATTAGCTTGTTATAGTACTAATGTACTATACAGTCTATAGTATTGCTTAACAAAAAAAATCAGTACTATAGTATTGAGGAAATAATGATGAAATTTATGGCAGAGGAAATGTGGAAGTGGAACTACTATTACGATTCAACTTTGATTTAGTAAGATGGAATTAAGAAACTATTAAGTATATAACCAATTAGTAGTGATTTTCACTTTTTTCGTGTATATAACAGTTTTTTGTTACGCCTTAATTACTAAGTATTAACTATTCTGGGGACAGAAAATTTACATAGTATTCATTGTTCATGAAAAAAAGTTGTCTACTTTCATCAAAAATAAAACAATAAGTTTTCATGTCATAGTAATTAGTTTGATATGACATATTGTTAAACAACTAAACAAGTATTTTATTACGTCATCAACAATATTCTATTTATAACGCGAAGTAACGCTAGCTAGAACTTGGAACCTAAACATGTTTTAACAATTAAGGTCTTTTATTTTGTGGAAATTGTGTTTTTTAAGTTTGTCACATTAGGTCATGTTTAGTGACTGCACATTTATTAAAACAATATAAAAGACATTAATATGGAAGAAAGAAAAGTTTGTTTTAACTATTGCTGTTTAGTATAAATTTAAATATTGTTTTTCTAGTCTAGTTAGTTTTCACAATCCAATTAGTGGTTCTGAAAAATGTTTAATTATATTATGATCTATCAATTAAAATGTAGGAACTCTAGGTTTGTTTTGTATGCAATTGCATCTTAGGATCCCTTCATCGGGAATTTAAACCCACCTCATGGCTCGTGGTCGGGACATTTTGTCAAACGTTTCTTATGAATAAGATAAACAATTACGGGTTATAAAAACATTTCAAAGGACAATTATGAAAGCAAATTAAATCGTTTTTATAACTACGATATCAGGATCTTTCTTACACCATAAAACTCCAAACCGGTAATAAAAATGTTCCCGACGAAATACAATCCATAAAGTATAATTAGTATATTTATTTAGTTGTCAGTCAAAACTTTAACGTTACAATAAACCATTAGAGTTTAATCGTCAAGTTCATTTTAATACAGCACCAGGAGGTATAGACGCAGTTTCCCTAGGAAAGGGCTTAAGACTCTCTTCTTGAACTAGTGTTTTTCATTAGTTGTTTGAAGAGCTTTGGATTTCATCTAAGGGTTATTATCTTGCCAGCTGTCCTACTTCTACTCGATCTCTCAAGGAAAATATCTTCTTCAAAGCATTTCATAGGTTTCGAAGGAAATTTCTTTCCCGTCTGGTTTTTCGAGTGAGTTTGATTTGATTTCAGCTTTTGGTTTGTGAGTTTAAGAGTTTCTATCCGATCATGTCTTCTGCAATGGATCGGGCTATGCTAGCGTTGAATTTGGAGGAAGAAGAACAGCCTTTCGAGATGTCGGATCTTCCGGAATTCTCATCTTGCTCCAGAAATTCGTCAAGTTTGGTTGGAAAAATGTTACACCCAGATTGTCAAGGTATGAAAAATCTTCTGTATGGTCTACCGAGAAAATGGCAAAAAGTTGGAAGGGTTAAAGGAATAGCTCTTTCTAAGGAAAAATTTTCAATTCATTTTCAACTCAGAGTTCGATCTAAATGAGGTTTTGGATAAAGGAGTTCATACTTTTGATGAATGAGCTTTAGCGATTGATAGATGGTATGAATTTCCTCTGGCTAATTACTTGCAGACAGTCCCGATTTGGGTTCAACTATGGAATCTCCCTTTGAACAACAAAACTCTAAAGTCCATTACGGCTCTTGGTGATCTCATTGGCCAAGTTGTTGAAGTGGTTTTTGATCCCGATCAAGTACAGATTGAAGAGTTTATTAGAGTTAAAGTGATCTTCAATGTTGCCAGACCTTTGAGAAGATCAATTGTAGTTAATCTACCTAAAGGTGGCTCTGTTGTTGTTAAGCTGCTGTATGAGAGGATACAGAAAAGATGTTACGAATGTCAGAGATTGACCCATGAAAAAGAAATGTGTACCTTCTTGCTTAAGAAGAAGAAGGAAGAAGCTTTGGCCAACAGCTTGGGAGTTTCTATGGTTAATCAAAATCCTATTTGCTTTCTAAATGAAGATGATCCTCTGTTTGGGATCCTTAGAGAAGATCAAGTTGGTTTGGATCCCAATTCAGGAAGGCCAAGGATTGCAGCAGAAGTCCTTGACGGTATGCGACAATACCTTTTGGTCACGAATGAAGATGAGAAGTTGCTAAGAGCTGAAAGGGTTAGAAAATATGTCAGAAAAGTAGATATGGATCCCATTGGGAAAAAAACTATTCTTATGCTTGAAAAAGCTCCAGTGATTCACTCAGATCTTTTGAAAAATAAAGGCCCAGTCTTTCATTATGATTCTAGAGAACTAATTAGCTCTGAAAGATCTAAGATTTTGAGAGATAGTGAGAAGGATTTTCAGCAAGAATCGGATGGTGCTTTATCATTCAATGGTTCCAGAAACTACTTAGCTCTTTCTCAGCCTTTTCAATCTAGATCAACGGGACATAATTCCAGTCTCCCGGAGATTGGTGTTTTTGGTTCTAGAAATAAACAACCAAAACAAAGAAAAAGACCTTCAAAAGCCATCAAAATGAAGAAGACTTCATGTCTCCTTTATGATCCCAGTTTCTGGATCCTGCAGAGGGTGGTTCAGTGGCGGTTGGTAAAAGGAAGGCTTTTGAGGCTAATAAGAGTGTTGCAAAACACTATAAACTCTTTGCAATTGAGGCAATCCCAATTGAGGGACTGCCTTCCAATCAATGAGTATATTGAGCTGGAACTGTCAAGGCTTGGCCGTGCACAAGACTTGACAGTTCAACGTCTCTCAGAAATGTGTAAAAGATATTTTCCAGAGATGGTGTTTTTGGTGGAAACAATGAAGTGTAGGGATGTGTTAGTTGATCTTCAAAGTTTTTTGGGATATGATAGGGTTTTCACAGTTAATCCAATAGGAAAATGTGGGGGCTTGGCTTTGCTTTGGAAGAATTCTGTAAATATCGATGTGAAATACTATGATAAGAATCTAATAGATGTTCAAGTGCAATATGGAGCATTAAACTTCTATCTCTCGTGTGTGTATGGTGATCCGGATAGAAGCAAAAGACATTTTGTTTGGGAGAGATTATCCAGAATTGGAGTTGTTCGTACTGATAAATAGAGCTTAATTGGGGACTTTAATGCTATATTGAATAATGGAGAAAAAGTCGGGGGTCCTAGTCTTCCTGGATGTGCTTTCTTACCTTTTTCAGTTATGTTATCAGCTTGCAAGGTTGAAGAACTCCCAGGGAAAGGGAATAGTCTCTCTTGGGCTGGAAGAAGGGGGTTTTCTGGATTCAGAGCTGCTTGGATAGAGCTTTTGGGAATAAAGCGTGGTTTGATGAGTTTCCAGATTCCAGTGTATCCTTCCTAGATATGATTGGTTCAGATCATCAAACCCTTTTGTTGAAATTGATGCCAAAGGTTACTAACTACATAAGGAAATTCAGGTTTGATCAAAGGTTTTTGAATAAACCACTTGTTAAAGATGCAATTACCGGAGCTTAGAATGGTAATAATATTTTTTTGGCTTTATCTGTGGCAGAAAGAATTAAAGGAGTTAGAAAAACGTTGAGCATTTGAAAACGAGAAAACAACTTGAATTCTAAGGAAAATATCAAACGGGTGTCGGCATTATTAGACATTGAATTATCTAAAACCTGGCCAAATTTGCAAAGATTGATATTCTTAAAAAGCAAGGTTGCAAAGGCTTATAAGGAAGAAGAATTGTTTTGGAGGCAAAGAAGTAGACAAAGATGGATGAAATGTGGTGACAGGAATTCGAAATTCTTCTATGCCTCAGTTAAAAGTAACAGAGTGAGAAAAATGATTGAATGTCTAAAGGACAAGAATGGTGTATTCCAGAAGTCAGAGGTAACAAAAGGTTATATTGCTACAGAATATTTCCAACATCTGTTTTAATCTTCTAATCCTGCCCCTTTTAGTGCCTGGTTTAATGGTATTCGTCCGAAGGTTACTGCAGATATGAACAGAGCTTTAACCTCTGAAGTTACAAAAAAGGAAATTAAAAGTGCAGTCTTTGCAATCAAAGCAGCAAGTTCCCCAGGACCAGATGGAATGTCTACCTTATTCTTTCAGCAATATTGGAGTGTCGTGGGAGAACAGGTAACTCTAGAGGTAGAGAGATTTTTTGTTGATGGTGTGTTGCCAAAACAGTGGAATTTCACCCATTTATGCCTAATTTCAAAATCTATTAGCCCTGTTTTGATGACGGATTTGAGACCAATCAGCCTTTGTTCTGTGTTATACAAAACAGTCTCAAAGATTTTAGTGAATAGGCTTCAACCTCTCCTTCCTCACTTGGTCTCTGAAAACCAAACTGCCTTTGTGGAAGATAGGTTGATTTCAGATAATATCTTAATGGCTCATGAAATAGTTCATAGTCTAAGAGTGCATCCGGTGTTTTCAGAATCCTTTATGGCTTTGAAAGGAGATATGTCAAAGGAATTTGACAGAGTGGAATGGAGTTATATTAGAGCCCTTTTGATTGCTTTAGGGTTCAATCATAAAATGATTAACTGGATTATGATCTGCATATCATCTGTCACCTATTCGGTGTTAATCAATGATAAAGATTTTGGCATCATTACCCCGGGAAGAGGTTTAAGACAGGGAGATCCTCTATCTCCCTTTCTTTTTGTTATATGTACAGAAGGGTTGACACACTTGCTGAATAAAGCTGTTCAAGATAATGTGCTTGAAGGTATAAGCTTTAGCGAAGAGGATCCTAAGCTAAATCACTTATTATTTGCAGATGATAGCTTGTTCATGTGTAAAGCCAATGTAGATCAAGGTAAAAAGCTACAAGATATTTTGAAGAAATATGAAGCAGCTACAGGTCAATCGCTGAACAAAAGCAAATCTTTAATCACCTTTGGTTCGAAAGTAAATAATGTTGTGAGGTTAGCGATCAAATCGAGCTTAGGAATCTTTACAGAAGGAGGTGCTGCTTCTTATCTTGGGCTTCTGGAATGTATGAGTGGTTCCAAAGTGAATTTGTTGAGTTTTCTAAAGGATAAACTTCAAGGAAAACTAGATGGCTGGACTAATAGATTCTTTTCACAAGGAGGTAAAGAGGCACTGCTCAAATCGGTTGCTCTTTCACTGCCGGTCTTTACTATGTCTTGTTTTAAGTTACCTAAAGCGACAATAAAGATGTTGACTAGTGCAATGGCAGATTTTTGGTGGAATTCAAGCAATCATTCAAGAAAGATCCATTGGAAGAGTTGGGAGTCTTTATGTCTACCTAAAAGCCAAGGGGGCATAGGCTTTAGAGACATGGAAAGCTTTAATCAAGCCTTATTGGCTAAACAGGCGTGGAGACTTGTCTCGGATCAAGAATGTCTGTTTTCAAGGTTTCTGAAAAGTAGATACTACAAGAATTCGAATTTTCTAGAAGTGGGTTTGGGTACAAGACCTTCTTTTGCTTGGAGAAACATTCTATTTGGTAGAGAGCTACTTCTAAGAGGGTTAGGCAAGAAGATAGGAAATAGTGTTTTAACTAGTGTGTGAATCGATACATGGTTAGAGGACAAGCCTTGGAGAGCGTCTTTTCGGAAAAATAGACTGACAAATGTCAATCTGAAGGTTAGTGATATTTTGGATCATTCAGGAAATGGTTGGAACAAATCTAGTATAGCGAGGTTGTTTTTCAAAGAAGATCAGGATAAAATATTGAAGATAAAACCGGTGATTGGAATAGAGGATTTTTGGATTTGGAAATATAACAAGAGTGGAGCTTACTCAGTGAAGTCAGGCTACTGGTTATCAAATTCGAAATCTGATTCTTATGTCTCGAAAGTGGCAAAGAGTCTACCTTCTTTGAATGTTTTAAAAAATGAAGCATGGAGGATCCAAACAGAACAGAAAATTAAGATCTTCATTTGGAAATCTTTAAATGGTGCTCTAGCTGTGGGAGAACGTTTGGAGAAAAGAGGTATGAAGGTGGAAAAGAGATGTCAGATTTGTGGAGAAGTCTCGGAGACTATCAATCATGTGCTTTTTACGTGTCAAGCGGCAAGAGTTGTTTGGGCCTTATCTGGGGTTCCTACGCCTGAATTGGGGCTTCAAAACAATGAGATTTATGCGAATTTCCATCACCTTTTCAGTAATAGGAAGAATCCGGATTGGCCCAAGCTTACAAGAAGAATCTTTCCATGGATTATTTGGAGATTGTGGAAAAATAGATATTTTTTCCTATTCGAAAGAAGATCCTTTCCTCCATTGGAATCCATAGCCAAAATCATAGAAGACTCTGAAGCTTGGTACAATGCTCAAAATCCAGAAGAGATACAGGAAGGAGATATAAGTATTCTTGGGAGAGTTAGTGGAGCTTCGGGTAAAGGAAAAAAGAAAAAGCGATGGAGAAGAACCGATCATCTGTGGTTAAAGTGTAATATTGGGGTCTCCTGGTCGAGAAAATCTAAGATCTTGGGAAGTTATTGGATTATTAGGAATGAAGACGGAATTGTTCTACTTCATAACCGTCGTGCGTTTGTTAAGGTAAAATCCTTTGAGGATGCATATTTCCTTTCTCTAATGTGGGTTGTTGAGAGCGCAATGAGTCATAGGTTGGATAGAATTAGTTTTGAGATACAAAATGCTCTGTTTGTTAAATTGATCAATAGACCTAAAGCTTGGCCAGCCTTCTTAGATCAATCTAATCAACTGCTTGAGGTTTTGAATCGTTTTAGGACTTGGAAAGTGGTTAGCGTAGAAGTTTCTGAGAATAGCTCGGTTTTTCTTATTGCGTAGAGTGTTACAACCGACTTGAGACTCAATTCTTATGTTGCAGTTGGTTTTCCTAATTGGTTGAGGTCTCTCTTCGAAAAAAAAAATTTCTTTCTTTGGTTAGTTTATGAAATGTTTTTAAGTCTTGATTATTAGCCCTATTGTTTCTTTTTGGCGAAGGGGATTAGAAAAGTGTCTGCCTGAATTTTTTAGGTAATTTTTTTGGCTCGGAGATGGAAGCTCTTTAGATAGTTCTCATTCTAGTGGGTTCTAGTGTTTGTAATATCAAACGTTTCCTTCTTATTACATCAATATATAAGTTGACAAAAAAAAGAAAGACGGATGAACATGAAACCATATAACTATTTTTAAACAGTCAATCTCAGTTTTCAAACAACTAATATTTAAAAGTTATTTTTAAAGGTAGTCTGTATCCCAAAAAAACATACGGGAAACCTAACCTATTTCTGCTGTAGTCTTTTTTTTTTTTTTTTTTTTGTTGGGGGTCATTTTAATGGTTAATATAGTAAACACTTACAGAAAACTTTTCAAAATTTTCGTAAAAAAAGACATGATTTAGTGATCTAATTAGCTTCTTGAGTGATAGACAAAAATAATATCTAAAGGATTATATTTCGAAAAAATGTCACGTGTGCGTATAAAATTTACCAAAAAAATTAAGGAACAGTTAACTATAAATGTATTAATACAAATTTTTTTTGTCGTCATATTAATAAAAAATTTATCAAATACATTTATCTAATTTTTTATTTATTAGTATGTCGTAAGAAATAAAAGGGGATTTTTCAGAGATTGATGAGGATAAAAGCACATGGTCGGTCCACTTCTTCGTATTAGGTTTCCATATTTGTAACAATCTATGCAACAGATTGTAGCATAAGACCATTGGCGTACATACAGTAGGTGGCAATACGGCTTTTGACACGTGTCTTTCTCTCCCAAGAATGCCTACATGTTCTTTCTCTCCCACATGCAAATGCAATGGCTTTGGGCTGAATATTAATTTTTTTAAAGATAAAGTTTATTTTTATAAAAAAAAATAATCAGTATCATAACTTAGTAAGGCTTAATAGCTAAATGTATTCGTATCAGTAATTGAGAGCAATTGATTTTTGTTATTGGAAGCAAACACAATTTTGTTAGTATCTGAAACTGATCCGTTCGTTTTATCAAGATTAGTTTCTAAGGAAAAAAAATCATGCAAGAAAATACAATAATTGATTTTTCAGTTTTTTTTATCAATAATTTTTATTTAATGATCTTTGTTTTTATTCTCATGACTAGTTTAAATTTTTAATACCCATTTAAAATAATAAAGATTAGTTTCATTTTTTTTGTTTTTTACAAAATAATAAAGAAAAGGGAAGAAATAGGGATCCTATTATTTGTTTATGGGAAAGAGGCATAAGGCGGAGATATGGGTTCCCATTCACCCATTCAGACTTTCTCAAGAACCATGCCAATTACCACCTGACTCCTGACGTTTCTTTTTTTTATAAAAAAACTACAACATTTTCATAATATAATATAATATAATATAATATGATTTCATTAAATTATTAGGATGCACAAAAAAAAAAAACAAAAACAAAAACTATAGTAAGTACACCTTTATTGTGTTTTATGTATTTTTCTATTTTCACTGCAAAATTTTATATGATTTTTGAAAATTTTACTTTTATTATATAAAGGATACAAATTAATTTTTGGTCATTTTCGACATATATATAAATATATTAATACAGTATGTTTCCATACACTAATACAGTACTATGTAAATAAATATACCATATATTTATTTATATGTAAATATGATAATGGATATGTATCACCTGGACAGCCTGTGCATCAAGGCACAAGAGGTTCGAGGTAGTCGGACAGATAGGGAACAATAGGACGTGTGTGTGTGTCATACAGCCTTTAGTTGCAGAAGTCCACTAAGATCTCTTTCTCTGTCGTCGGAAAAATATCTATATAAATATTATTTATTTATGCTCCCTTAGATATACGTATACATAATACATTCTATAATTTATACTAGCACAAACATGAAGTGGAAATTATCATTAATGTCGACATTGACGTCACGCGGCACGGAGAATACATAAAACTTATAACAAATAAAAGAGGAGGTAAAATGTAGATTTTACAAATTGTAGCAGATGGTTAGTTAATTTCCTAAATATGTGATGTAGGACTTCTAATATATTTGCTCTACATTATGATTTATATCTTCAACATATAATATATATTTCGTGAAAGCAACAACTCTTTCTAACGAGGGCAGATAATTAATGCGGTGAAACATATGAAGTATGCTGAAAAATATTTTAGAGGTAAAATTTAATGTAAATTAGGTAAATGATCAAAATTTGGTTCAAAATTAATAAAAATCGAGTGGCACATAAAATATGGTAAAACCACATACATTTTCATCCACTTAAAAATATTTTACAAATATAATTATTTGCCAAAAGTACGTGGAATAAATAAAACTTATAACAAATAAAAATATGCAAAAGAAGGCTTAAAATGCAGATTTTACAACTTATCGTAGATGCTCAGTTAATTTCCTAAATGTGTGATGTAGGACTTTTAATATATTTGCTCTACATTATGATTTATATCTTCAACATATAATATGTACTCCGTGAAAGCACCAACTCTCTCTAACGAGGGCAGATAACTAATGCGGTGAAACATATGAAAAAGAAATACATGCGGTAAAACGTTTTAGAGGTAAAATTTAAGGTTAATTAGGTAGATTTTGGATCCAAATTTTAGTCATTTAGTATTTGAGAATACTCTAAAATCAATGTTATACTTGAAGATATAAAGAAAAATTTAAGATACTCATGTTTTAAAATACTTGGTACGTATTAGATGAAGACTAGTGCATATTCTCTCATATATGTATACCATGATAAGTTTTAGGGATTTAACTGAAACCAAACTCAGTAACCACCAGATTTGTAAACTTCGTTACTTTTTTTGTATCCATTATTGACACTTCCATAGATCACCACCTCCTCCATATCCACCATTATCACCGCTACGGTAACCATGTTCACATTTTTTCGCCGGATTTTATGCTGGAATTATGGTGATTTAAATTCTGATCGCAAATTTCACTTTTCCCAAACAAATGTTATTGTCCTGTAATTACTATAACTTTATATGATAAGTTAGTATTTAGCCCACCCTTGACCCATCTCAAAAAAAATTATTTTGCAAAGAAAATTGACACAACGTTAGTTACTTAATTTTTACACTGACTTAGGTTATTTACCTAATTAGCCCTAAAAATATTTTGCAAATATAATTCTTTCCTTTTGACAAAAAGATAAAATAATTCTGCCCTCTAGTCATTTTTGTTAATTTGGATCCAAAATTTAGTCATTTAGTATTTTGATAATACTCTAAAATTTATGTTATAAAGAAAGATTTAAGATACCCACGTTTTGAAATACTAGGTATGTATTAGATGAAGACTAGGGCATATTCTCTTATATATGTATATCATGATAAGTTTTGGAGACTTAACTGAAACCAAACTCAGCAACCACCAGATTTGTAAACTTTGTTACTTTTTTTGTATCCATTATTGACACTTCCATAGATCACCATCTCCTCCATATCCACCATTATCACCACTACGGTAACCATGTTCACATTTTTTTCGCCGGATTTTATGTTAGAATTATGGTGATTTAAATTCTGATAGCAAATTTCACTTTTCCCAAACAAATGTATTGTCCTGTAATTACTATAACTTTAAATGATAAATTAGTATTTAGCCCATCCTTGACCCATCTCCAAAAAAAATTATTTTGCAAAGAAAATTGACACAACGTTATTACTTAATTTTTACACTGACTGATGTTATTTACCTAATTAGCCCTAAAAATATTTTGCAAATATAATTCTTTCCTTTTGACAAAAAAAATAAAATAATTCTGCCCTCTAGTCATTTTTGTTAATTTGGATCCAAAATTTAGTCATTTAGTATTTTGATAATACTCTAAAAATTATGCTATAAAGAAAGATTTAAGATACCCACGTTTTGAAAATACTAGGTATGTATTAGATGAAGACTAGGGCATATTCTCTTATATATGTATACCATGATAAGTTTTAGGGATTTATCAATTGGAGATATTCACGGATCTCAATTAGATTAGCTAAATACTTTGAAAGAAAGGCGATAGCTTGGAATTTTTGTTTCTGTGAGTGAGTCTTTGTGCTCGAGGGATTTTGCGTGTTTGGAACAAGTTGTTTTGTGAAAAAGTTATTAGGAATTAATCAGTATCAAATTATGTCTTAAGGTCGAGTCAATATGATTAAATGAGTTTGTAAAAATTACTTAATATGTTTTTAAAGAAGTGTTTGTAAATAAATTTTGTTGAATTGCTTTGTCTCTATATTCTCCATTTTCACTTCAAATTTTTGAATAATAGTGAATGTTTGAATAGTTGGAACAATTCTATTATATATATATCAATGAAGTGTAACTTGTTGGGAACTTCTTTTAAAATAATCTCACAACTAAACATGTTCAACTTCGAATAAAATGTTACTATTCGACATAACCAATATGAAATTTTGGTAATCAAGCAAGATTTGATCAGTTATCCATTCATTACTGATTTCAAAAAAAGAAATATTTTTATGTAGGTTAAGTTTGAACTCTCCATCTCTTCAGTATAAGTGGCTTCTAATAATATAGCCAGTTAGCCACAATTAAGCCTCAAACCAAGTTTCGTATGATGTGAATGATGATAAAACATCAAAATAAATGGTGGTGATAGAGAAAACTAATGAAACAAGTCTTATAAATTTTCTAAAGTAATGTATTAATCAACCGCCAGGTACAAACATGGCTCATATGCTGAAAAAAATTGAGAGATACCAAGACGGTTAATTATTCATTTTATATGCAAATTGAGGTCGGACCAAATGTATATGCAAATTTATTATTCATTTTATATTTTGTTGATATCATGCAAAGTTGCAAGGAGTTTTATCCCAACAAATTGACAAGTCAAAGAAAAATGTTTTAATTTAATATTTATATTTTATTTCTTATTTATATCTAATATTATGGAAATTGCAGTTAAAAATGAAAATTTTGATATACCAATTTTTTTTTTTTTAAATTAAATTACAATATTGGATTGTCATCTAGTTTAAAATTTGTAGCTTTACGTAGTAGAAGGTACATTCTGATGAAGTTATAAGTAGAAATTGATTGTATATATTTGAAAGCTTGTGTATTCATAGATTCCAACATTATGCATTACAGTTAATTGTGCAATGATGTTTTCTTGTTGAGTTATGTCGTATCAATCTGCATATTTCCGCAAAACTCGTATACTTGTTAACTCGAATCTTTATAACCGTAATAGGGGTTTTAATTATAAAAAAGTTAAGACAATGAGTTTCATTTGGAATATTTGTTCCAAGAAAAAGAAAGAGAGAAAGAGTTGAGGCATATGGTATGATAGAAGCTTTTGACCATTTACTCAATCATTTATGTAAATGGAACCTACATGATGTCGATATCTTTGTAATATGTAGGCTTCACTCCCTAAAGGACCCACGTAATTATTTTAGAAAGATATATAGTAAAAATACAAAAAATGAGCAATTCAAAGTAATTTATTTTATTTTATTGAGTTTTCTTAGGATGTCTCCTCTATGCACATGACAGTGACTATCCACCTTAGTTATAAACTACAAACCCCTATTTTTGAGACACAATAAAAGAGATACAAAAAGCTTTCAAGAAGAAAGCAAACTTATTTCAAGGAGAAACAAATTGCAAACGCAAATAAAGGGATTGATGCAATTGTAAACAAAAAAGAATGCATTGTCACTCATTTAATATTGCGAGACTTAAGAAATTTTTTCTAAAGCATATAGCATGCGGCTTGAAAATATCAAGTAATCATTTATTAACCATTTTGTTTGTGTGTCACAATATATTAACCATTTATTTGCATGTATCTCTCGACTAAGCAGTTGTGTCTAATTTAGTCTATAGCTTTGAAACAATAGTTATATATGTTAACTAATAGATTAAGATCATTGGTTTGTTTCCCTGAATATTAGGCCATTGGTTTCCCCTGAATAATATGCATGGTTTTGACTGAATTACGTCTGAAGTTTTGGTCGATATTATCAAATGATAGGCTATCTTGGATTATTGTATATATGAAAACTCAAACTTTTTTTCAAGTTCAAATGATTTTGGAATTTTGTGATATAAATATATAATAAATAATTAATTGTTTATCATAATTAACTTATGGTTTCGATCTATTTGAATAGTGATGAAAAGTTCATATTTCCGCAAGAATTTTTTTTTAATGCATGTTTTTATAAATTTTCTCATAAGTCATCGCAACAGCTAGTTTTTCTTCTTTATATTTTTTATTGTGCTATATAATAAATAATAGTAACATGATGTGAAGAAAAAGGAGGGTTGAAAATAATGAAGGTGGTGGTGCAGAGAGGCCATAGAAAGAAAAAACTAGCTGGCCAATTTACTCCCTGCAAAATCTGGCAATCTATTAGCCTTTCTTTAGATGGGACCTTCTTTGAGAGAGAGAAAGAGAGGAGAGAGAATAGTCTTCTCCATTGGATGGATCTGAATCACTGCACCAAAAGATCACTCTCATTATTGATAACAATTGTCTGTCCTTTTTGGCCTCGTAGGACCTTGGGCTGTCAATATCCACCCGCACCTATGGGCTATGCAGGTTTTAATCCGCTATAGAGCGGGTTTGAGTTTACTAAATTAAAACCAATAGTTTGCGGATTTTGTGGAATAGATTTTAAAAATGTGGCGGGTTAGCAGTTCGAGTCATGCGAGTTATGCAGATACCTTCATTACTTCGGTTTTGTCCCTAGAAATCACAATTCTTAAATTCCTAACCCTAATTTCTATTTCTCATATCTCTGACTCTCTAACTCTCTTGCCATCAGAGTTATGTAGGTTTGAGGATTTTTTGCGGATTACGCATTTTTTGGGTACTTATTTTTGGTTTTGCGGATTGCTCGTGGGGCCCATGGATTTAGGCGGAGCGGATATGCGTTTATTGATTTAAGCCTGATCTTTATGCAGGACGGATGCGGATTACAGAAATTTAGCCAATTCCCGCGGGTTAGCGGGTTTTGCGGGGCGGGTTAGTCCGCTTGACAGCCCTAGTAGGACCTCCGACCGATTCAAATGGTGACAATTAATTATCAGAAACTGTAGTTTAATTACAAGAAATTCGTTTACATATTCAATTATATTGATCAATAAAACAGTTAATTTTTACAGAGTTTTGAAAACTAAGTTAAGTGATTTATTTGTGAAAAAACTTTTAATTTTTTCTTTTAATTACCTTTTATCTGATAGTATATAAACATATATATGGATGCAATTATTATTCATGATCCGAGATTCAATTCAAAATTTTTGAAATTTAAGAGGTCCAAAATCTGGAAAGCGAAATTTTGGATCCGTCAAAATTGGATCCGGGTTCGAATATTATAATTTCAACGTCTGGATATAGGGATCATGTACATCATATATATATAATAAATTGTTTCTACATATGTTTTGTTATTCTTTTGTTTATAAACACGCATAATAATCAAATTTTGTTATTTTTAGGATATATAGATATTTAATTTTAAAATATTATATAGATATTTAATTTATAATTATTTTAGTATTTTATATGTTTATTTATTTATCAATAAATAATTTTTTTTTATTTTACAAATTTGATTCTTACTTTTCAACGGATATGTGAAAGCTACGTATCTAAATGCAAATATTTGTTTTTGTGTTTTCTTTTTCTCATCGTACTTGTAACTTGTGTGCGGATGTAATCTCCAAAACGCATCCGTATTTTGTTTTGATGCATATTGTTTCTCCTAATTGACTTCAAACTATTGTAAACAAAGACAATTATTGTATAGTTTATTCGGAATCTACTTAGTTTCAAGTTAAAAAAAAAGAAAAGTATAAGCATCACAACTCATTGCAATAAATATAACTATATCACAGCCTAGTATAGGTCTCGACATAAAATTCGAATCCGAAAATCCGATCCGAAAAATCCGATCCAAATCCAATCCGAAATACGTTTGGATTCTATATGACCATATCCAAATAATCCAAAATCCGAATAACCCGATCCAAATCTAAAAAAATCCAAAAAACCCGAAAAAACTTAGAAAAATCGGAATAACGCGATCCAAATCCGACAAAAATCCGATCCGAACCCTATCCAAAATAGCTTCAGATTCTATTCGAATTTTATATGACCCTATCCGAATAATTTAAAATTCGAATAATCCGATCCCAAATCCGAATGTCCAGACCTAGTCTAGTAGAAGACAAACCGAGTGTATCTTATCAAATATATTTTTGGGAATGAGATAATCTTATTTGATATGACAACACATAGGATGGTATCTTCAATCTTAATTGCACTAATATATAATTATATAAAATGACAAAATATATGCTGTGATTGAACCAAATAGAACATTTTGACCCATATAGGCATATAGCTTCATCTTACCTAGTGATCAAGAGTTGTGAACTTTTCTTTTACCACATATGATATAACTTATCGGTATTTCGCCAAAGTGAAGGATCATTGCCTCAAGTATTTAGAACTCATATAAAACCTACTCAAAAGTTAAGGAATTCTAACTTTTCTCGGATTAGTATTTAAGTTTCCATAGATAGTTATTACTTAATTGTATAGAACTTTATCACACAGTTCATCTTTTCTTTTAGCTATCACAGTCTGTTTAAGCGTAAATATGGATTGTGTTTTTGCTATGAATAGCAAAAAAGATGTTAAGTTTAGAGATAAAATTTGGAAAATAAAAGGAGACTGAGATAAAAGTACTGGAGAAACAAAAGAGGGCCAAAATCATTGTCCTTCTCCTTTGACCATTCCCCACCCTCCTCTCTCTCTCTTATCCCATTTATTTTTCTTTTCATTATTGTTAGAAAATTATTATATACTTCCTTTCGATAAAACCAAAAGAAGAATTGAAGTAAAAGAAGACCACAAAATGATTATTAAAAAAAATATGAGAATTTTATATCTAAGATTGTATATATGTGACAATCTAAGATTTCAATGACTAAATGGTTCGTAAATTTATCATGTGTTCAAGTTAAAATGATGTCCAGTGAAGTTTCATGTTAATCAGAATTGCGTCAACAATCTGCTCGAGGTTTTCAATTTAGATTTTATCATATAAGTAAATGCAAAAATAGGGTAGCTTAGTTTTTTTTTTTTTTGTGCATTATATCATCATTAGAAAATGGTTTTATTATTGATGATGATCTTATTACTCATAATAAAGAAATATAATTTCACACTTTCATAATAAAGAAATATAAACAGTTTTACACACGTAATAAAGATTTATGATAGACGGTTTTATTTGCACTATATTTATGATAATATAATTTTTTCCTCGCCACACAAAATATTGACGAACAACTCAACCAACACCTTACCGAAAATTTTCTGTAAATTTGTCTCCATTAATATGTAATAATTAACATTTTATGAGGATTGAAATCATGATTTGGTGTATAAGCACTAAACCCTTAGTAAACCACTGGTAAAAAGACTTCCACAACTTTGTATTGTTTTAAATTGACGAACAAACATTCTGATTATATATTAAAAAATAGTTTAGACGAAAATGCATATCCATATTGTTTATCAGATTTTATCGATAAATTATCGGTGGCATTCATGCTGTTATATTTATGTGTAACCGGAAATTATCAATTTTTTTTTTCAGTTGTTTTGAATTATTCAAAAGAATTCTGAAAATTTGGAGAAATCATTACTTATAAATTTCTCTAACACAACAAAATATATACAATTTGTTTTTGCAATGTTTTACAAATTTTTGCCAAAAGATTAACGAAATTACAATAATTATCTGATGACTTATAAAACTTCTAGTTATAATCAACAATTCAGTATTAAATATCAATATGGAATTTGTAGTTTTTATAATTAAGTTTTCTTGCTGTAAGATATAATTAGGGGTGTCAAAATGGGTCAAACTTTATGGATCGACCCGACTCATTAACCTTAATGGTTTTACTATTTAGATCCTAATGAGTTGATGAGTCAAATGAGTTATGAGTCAATGGATTGATGGATCAATGGGTTGATAGGTCAAATGAGTTATGAATCAATGGATTGATGAGTCATATAAGTTAGGTTGTAATGGTTTATGGTTAACCATTAACCATTTAATTATCATACTTAGCATCATCATCGTACTATCATCATCATATCATCATCGCCATACCATAATTCATCATCATCGTATCATCATCATTATACTAAAATTTTCCGCGCAAAAAAATATCATCATTATAATAAAACTTTCCCGCCAAAAACGTTATTCCGTAATTTTTCAGCCAAAAACAGGGTTCCACAATTTTCTCGCCAAAAATACGGTTCCACATTTTTCCGCCAAAAACACGAGTCCGCTTTTCCCGCCAAAAAACACGAGTTCACATTTTTTTCCGCCAAAAACACGAGTCCGTTTTTTCCGCCAAAACTACGAGTTCATATTTTTCTCGCCAAAAACACGAATCCGTATTTTTTTGCCAAAAACACGAGTCTATATTTTTCCACCAAAAAACACAAGTCCATATTTTTTCGCAAAAACACGAGTTCATATTTTTCCCACCAAAAACACGAATCCGTATTTTTCCGCCAAAAAGCACGAATCCATATTTTTCCACCAAAAAAACGAGTCCATATATCCCCGCCAAAAACACGAGTCCGCATTTTACCGCAAAAAATACGAGTCCATATTTTTCCACCAAAAAACACGAGTCCATATATTCTCGCCAAAAGCACGAGTCTGCATTTTCCCGCCAAAAACACGGTTTAACAATTTTTCCGCCAAAAAACACGAGTTCACATTTTCCCACTAAAAAACACGAGTTCACATTTTTCCTGTAAAAAACATGAGTCCATATTTTTCCGCCAAAAACACGAGTCCGCATTTTCCCATATTTTCCCAAATTACGTTTCTCAAATTTTTGAAAAAACTCGATTCCACATTTATTGCAAAAAACATGATTCCGTAAATTTTCTTTCAAAAATGTTATTTCATAATTTTTCCGCCGAAAAACGTGAATCTATATTTTATGTTATTGATGATGATGGTAAAATAATAATATATGATGATAATAATGATTAATTAGTTATTTTTATATTTATTCTTATTAAATTATTTATTAATTAATTATTTTA
Source organism: Boechera divaricarpa (assembly GCA_026770425.1). Lineage (NCBI taxonomy): Eukaryota > Viridiplantae > Streptophyta > Magnoliopsida > Brassicales > Brassicaceae > Boechera > Boechera divaricarpa. Next base: position 8,644,747 of record CM049182.1, on the reverse strand, counting down.
TTTTTATGGGTTAACTTAGTTGACTCAACTCATTTAATCATTAAAACTATCAAATTAATTAGATTGTGGATTAATTCAACCCATTTAACAAATGAGTTGGATCAACTTAAAAATTATTTAAGTTTCAAGTTATTGAGTTATGGATTGGTTTTGGTTGGTTTATCCATTGGTTAATGAATCAAGGACAAAAAAAAAAAAAGGATAGAAATAAAGAGTTGTGTATATAATACATGTTCTCATTCGTTAATGATTGTTAAAGTGTCTGAATGGAGCTGTAAAAACAGACTGTACTATACCGGTCAAAAAAAAAAAAAAAACACTATAAAAACTATACCGGTCAAATCCGGTCCTACTCACTATCATCTAACTCCCTTTGTATTTGTTTCTTCTTCTCTTGTCACTCATATACTGTTTTCACAACTGTCCTGTCATTATTGTTCTGGTTTATAATGTCTTTTTGGTCGAGAAAATCACATGAATCTTCTTCTTATGAACCAGCCTGACTCTTTTTCATCCATTGCCCCAGAAAACACAAGTACAAATCACATTCTTCCTTTTTACAAAAAAAAAAAAAAAAAAAAAACTATTAAGTAACATTTAGTATGAAGAGTCAAAATAAAAACAACTCGTACACCATTTTATTTCAACTCAGTTAAAAAAAAAATCTCTTAACAAAAACCAAACTTAGCACCCTTATGAATTGCAGCAACACGAGAATGAAAGAATCTAACTTAAAAGCAAACGAACAAAATAATCACAACTCAAAGCAATGTAGTGTACAGAAGTCAGAGTCTCTCACTTGTAGAGTTGTTCCATGACACTCTTCAGCTTCATCACATCCACACCTACAATCTCTGCTTTCTTCACACCGCCTTTGAAGAATTGTAGTGTTGGCTGCATTCAACAAATCATTATAATGCTCCATTAGATGGATCTCAACATTGATAACATTAGAGCTCATATAGATGCAAAACTAGTTCATCCTTGATCCTAGAATGTAAAGTAATCTTTGAAAGCAACAGAGGATGTTACCACAGCAGAGACATTTAGCTTCCCAATAGCATTTGAAAGACCGCCCTACAAAGATGCAAGAAAAGATATCTTTGTAAATGGAGCTTACAATTTAATTCATTAGAAGATAGCTTATTTTTGCGTGGCTCAACCACAAAATTTCTCTACTAAGGATGTGACATCAGTAACCAGTAGTTACAGCAACCAGAGTGTAGCAATTTATCTCAGACTTTCCATTAGTTGAGATATTCATTTGGTTCTACATATCGATTAATAAAAGGCTTTAGATAGCAGACACTTTAAAAGCCTTTAACCACAAAACAAAACCATAAACATTGGTTTGGTCGCATGATGATACTTGTATAGATTTATAAAAGCCATTGTAGTGAACATAGATATTTAAATGCAAACATACCTCGTCAATGTCGACCTTATACGTTGTTACATCAGGATATTTATTACTGAGCTCCAATATTACAGGAGAGAGAAGCCTGCCTATAGTCAAACCGCTAATACACAAATTAATCACGCCACTCGTATGAAAGATTATTATGCAGAACCAAAACTTGCTTTCAGGAAACTAAAACTTACAAGGTCCACACCAAGCAGCAGTAAAATAGAAAACTGATGGCAAAGATCCATCTGAACATGTATCAGTCAAGAGAAGATAAAGCAGAGCAAGTCATATAATTCTAAAGTAGTTAACAAAGAAACACAGGATAGTTTATTTACCTCGAGCTTTGCTCAATGCACTGTTGAACTCCGCCTCCGATTTCAACACTACAAAGCTGGATCGATCTAAATTTCAAGTAGCAGGGATCAGCAAAATCTCACACCAATAGAGACAAGGTACTCATACAAACATTATGATTAGCAGACTCCAGTACCATCAAGCTAAAGCTCATTTTTTTCCGATTCAATCTCATTTCTCAACAAATAAAACAATTCACATAGACCATATCCTCGATGCTTAACGCTACACCAGTTCATGTATCTATACAAGAACAACTGAAATTACCACAGAACCAAATTAAGCCATTTACCTCCTGCCGCAAAGCAAAAGCTTCTTCGATCAGGAAGAACAGTGTTTAAGAAGTTGAATTCGGTTGAAACGTAAATAGTGGAAGCAGCTAAGAAAGAGTTTCTGCCAATCTGCAAAAACAACGAGTTTCGGGATAGAATCAGAGATGGCACTGAATTGAACGACGTCGAGGGTCGCTATAAAGATGTCCTAAGACAAGAGAGAGTTGAAAAACCTGATGAAAATTAGACCATTGACTCTTCATCGTTTAAACACACAAAGCTTCTGTTTCAAAGATCCCTCTTTTTCGCCGATTTAGGGTTTCTCGAATTTTCCGATTTGAAGGTGTCTTTCGTTTCCCAGCGTTCTCTCCCGCCGCGCACGGCGAAGTGCGAAACTAAACAAAAATAAATTACAAAATGACCCACACAAAAGCTACGATTTCTAAATTAGCCCCGTAAAAACATACTGTTTTAGAAAACAACGATATCGTTTTGTAAGAAAAAAACGCTTGCGCTGTTTATATAACGATGTCGTTTTTTGTTTTTTTTTCCCCACGAGGAAACGGCACCGTTTTTTGACGAACTCGAGAGTTTAAAAAGGCGAACTCTTTCTTTGTGTCGTCAAACCCCATAAGGCCATAAACCCTAAAACTTGAATCTTCTCGAAATGCAGTTTCTTGCAAGATCACTATCGAAATCAATAAGACCTTCGTTAAATTCAACTGCTAGACAATCATGGGTTCTTTCTCAGCAATGTCATTCAACTTTTTCTGCGGAAAGTAGTACTCGCGGAGGAGGAAGCAGAGCTGAGGAATCGTCGAAGGAGTGGCGGAGACCGACGGAGGTACCTTACCAACCCAAAATCGCGAATTCTATCGATTTGATTGGGTACGTTCACCAACCAGTTCAGTTCTTCTCTACAATCGATGGAAATTTCTGGGCAGGCACAGTCATTTCGCCTGAACTTTCTTCTGATTCCAAATCCGAGTCTAATTCATCTAGTAATTTCAGGTTAGTCTTTGAAATTTTGTTTCTATGTTTGGTTTGAGAGTTTTGCATGTTGGTCTCGTGTCGTTTTGGAATTCGGAACTGAGCTAAAGTTTAAGACTTTAAGCCATGATTTTAATGGGTTTTGATTCAGAACTATGTTGATTGTCTTGTAGATTTGGTTTTTGTAATCTCGATTCATGTCAATCTTTTTCTTAAGCATATCTCAATTTTCCTGGAATTTGGCTATTGTGAAGTTGAAATTGCAATGATGCATTGCTATATTGTATTGATACGACATTTATTCATTCTGTGAACATCAGGATTCCGGTTTTGTTTGAAGGGGATTTGGCTCATACGGCTAACTGTTATTTGAAGAAAAACGAACGGGTTCATATTACCGGACATATTTTAGGAGGAGTAATTCAATGTGGAGCAAATTCTGACCAAGCGTATGTTCAATTGTTTAAAAGCTTCCATGGTAGCTTTTCACTTCAAGTAATGGTTCGTGATCTCCACTACATTGAATGTTCTAAAGCCCTACCAAAAGGTTTGCCAATGTCGGATCAAAATGAAGGTTTACCAAAGCATTCTGGTAAGCGTCTAAACACATCGATCATGTGTTTTTCTTTTTTTTACTGATATCTCCCTACGGGTTTGGGTATCTAAAACCAATGATGGCTAACCATGAATATTCGTCTTCTTGTCCTTAGCTAGCGTTCAAAAAAGAAGAGGTTCTGAAACTAATTTTTGGTTTGATCTTGTTGATAAACCGGATGAATGGTTTGATTACCGTGTAAGCAAACAGAACGGATCGGTAACTAAACTTGTCCTAGTGGTTCTATTTGTTACAATTCTGTGATACATTTGTCAAAGGTTTTCCTTTTTTTTCTTGATATCTCTGTCTACAGGTAAAACCTAGACACCCTGATTTCAAGAAGAAAGACGGGAGTGTAGCGCTTTGGCTTAGCACACCTCCAAAAGAGATATTTTCCAAGCTCAAAGACGTGAAGAATATTCCAAAATATGCAAAACAATCAAAGGGTAAGGAATTTTCATGCCAACGAATGTGTAGTATTCTGTAGTAAACAACTAAACTTTTTGTCTCCGACTCAGAAGATGCAATTCGAATTTTGTTTAATTGTCTTGCTTCTGTAAAACATGTGAAGACGGAGAGGAATCATGGAAGGACTTGGTGGAAAACTTGAATAAGTGGTGGGACAATAGATTGGACAAGGTAAAAAATCCTTTACATCTTTAATCAAATCCTTTTCACATATACTATAACATACCAAAAATTCTAACCCATGTAGAGAAACCCAAAAGCGCCGGATTTTAAGCACAAAGAAACGGGTGTAGGTCTCTGGCTGGGTGATTCTCCGAGCTGGGTGTTAGAAAAACTGCCTCCTCCAAAGAGCAAAAAAACAAGTGACATCTACGGAGAACCAGAGATGTTTTGACCAAATTTCATGTTGCGTTACTCTTTTTTTTTTTTGGCTTCTACGGATAGTTGAAATGTGGTCATGGGCGTTTAATCTTATGTGCATATATTAGAACATAGAGTTTCTGTCTTGAAGCAGAAAGAAACATAGATGGTATCGCTTTTGTCTCATGGAAATATGGACATTTTTTATCCACAAGTTATCACATCTTGAACCAACATTTTTCTTAATTTAAAAGTCCAACACTGATTCCTGACTTCATTCTTCTAGTCTCTTTGGCGCATTATTAATTAAGTTCTGGGCCTTAGTCCAATTCGATTCATTAAAAGACTAGCTTAATTTCTTAAAATAGAAAAAGAGACCAAGGAAGTGAGAGATTAGGGTTTATGCTTTAAGAAACAAGAAACGTCATGAGAACATTAAAAAGACAAAGATCAGGAACGATTCGGATTCAGTTCCTCTAGACATAGGAATCCAAATCGTGAAGCGCTTGCCTTTGAAAGTTGTATCCAGGTTTCCCCTTGTGCCCAAGTTATGGTCAACAATCATCCGAAGTCCATACTTCATCAGATCGTTCTCGTTCTTCTTCTCATCAATTCAGCCATCGCAACCACATCTGCTCTTTGCTCTCAATAGCTTAGATAACAAAGCACCACAAGTGGTTCTTCTACTTGTCGTCATCAACTGTCTCAGAGGAGAAATCAGCTCTCTCTTCTCTCTCTCGTACCAAATGCCAAATCCCGGCGTAGCTGCGATGGTCATTATGTCAATGATTTGATATGCTTTGGATATGGTCAGAAACAACTCATAACTAACCCTAGCACGGGTAAGTCCATTTACTTACCCAAAGTGAAATCAAGAAACAAGATCATTCAAAGCTTTTTCGGATACGATCCAGTCAATGGCCAATATAAAGTATTGTGAATGTCGGAAAGAGTGAATGATTACTTGAATGTTCCGTCTTGATCTGAACATCAAGTATTCACATTGGGAGGAGTTGAACAATCGTGGAGGATGATTGAATGTAACATTCTTCACCGTCCCAAAACTAACGGTGTGTGCATCGATGGGGTTTTGTATTATGGCGCTTTTACGGGCACGGATATGTTGGAATGGTCCTTAGTGAGATTTGATGCGAGGACCGAAAAATTGGATCTCCTTTCAAGATTAAACGAGAGTATCGTACAATCTTTTTTCTCCATCTTTGATAAAATACCAAGGGAAAGTAACCTTAGTGTTTGAAACTTCACTTGACTTGTGGGTTATGGAAGATGCTGAAAAATGGTCGAAGATACGTTTCTCTATTCGTCCTTTCGATGCATTTATCTGGAGAAGACGACGCTGCATTACTCATTAGAGGCAATATTCATACGGTTGAGATTATCTTCGTACCTTATGATTGCGATGTAAATTACGGTAAGACTCATGTTGTCTATTACGATCTCAAGAAGAATAAGCTTAGGTTTAGAGATGTTGTGTTTAATTTAGGAACTCTGTTCCCACAGATTTCTGTAATGGTACCTTTTTAGGATTATGTAGAGAGTGCTATGCTGTTGTAAGGAGATGATCATTAATCTATCGCAAGTAATATACTTATTAATGCATAGAAAATTTGAGTTTTAGTTATTCACAAAATAAGAAATAAGTTTCCATATAGAGAGGAAAGTGTGAAATGCTCGTATATTTAAAGCCTCGATAGTTTCTCGATGGATTAGAGACAATATAATGTTGAAAAGACATTGCTCAAGTGTGGAACTGCTACCACACAATGTTGTAGAACTCATCCTCAAGAGACTTCCGGTAAAATTTCTGGTGAGATTTAAGTCTGTGTGCAAGACATGGAAATCGACAATCGAGTCAAGACGTTTCCAACAAGGAAAATTGATCTTTCGTAGGCAATCACGAGGTCCAGATTATTAGGAAGACAAATTTAGGGACACATGCATTGGTTATATAATCCATCTGAGTTAGGCCTAGACAATGCATAAAACCTTCTTTTCTTTTTCTTTTTTCTATCTTCTCTTTAAACTTAGAGCCTCTAAAATACGAGCTAATGAAGGTTTCTAATCAAAAAGCCATACTGGAACAAATAGTTTCTGCCTTGAAGCGGAAACAAAGATAGTATAATTAACTCTCTTTTTTTTTTTTGACCGCATAGATGGTATCACTTTTATCTCATGGAAATATGGATTTTCTTTATCATACTTTGAAATTACTAAACTCGAAAATATTAATCAACAATCAAGAAAATCAATAAGCCGCTACATGTTACTTATTAAGAAATATGAGATTCAAATCAAGAAAGAGTCTACACCAGAGACATGCATGTTTAAATTTTAAATCAACAGATTCAGTTTTCAAGTGAAAGACAAATTTGATGTTGTTTTATTAGATAAGTGTTTACAATTGATGTCAGAAGGATATTAGAAGTAGAAGTAGAAGTAAAAGTCTCAAGAGTCCAACACTGATTCACGACTTCAAGTCTTTATTCATCATATCTTCTATGCATGCGCGTCCACTATACAATGTAGAAACCATCCATTATTTTAAACTTTATTACTACAATATTATATATCTATATATACGTCTTTCCGTTGATCCAAAAAAAAAAAAAATATATATATATATATATATATATACGTCTTTCCAACTAATCTCTTGAGTTTGAGGACTATATATATCTACATTATATTGTTTTATATATTATGATTAAATAGAAAAAACACTTTTTAGATAAAATTCATATTAACAAAAGAAAAAAAAAGTCACAATTCTTTAACCAAAAAAAAAAAGTCACAATTCTTTAATCAAAAAGTGCAAATAATAACGTGTTTTTGAGATTTGACACACTTTATTACTAAATGATATCTCAAATTTTCATGTTTTCAAAATGTCCACTATTTTCTTTAATATTTCTGATATTTTTCATGTTTAATTTTTTTTTTTTTAAATGATTCTATTGTTCAATCATTTGATCATTCCATTAGTAATCTAATATACTAGTCAAACTTACTAGTATTTGTTTCTTTGATATATTTCCAAAATTGTTAGATAATTGTTGTTTTTTGTTTATTGAAAAAATGGTTACCTATTGTACGACGAGGTAGGCCGTGACATCCACGGTAACAACTCTGGAAGCACTTGACTGGAAGTGCGCCGGTGGTGGCACAACCTTGAATGCAATCTTCACGGCATTGAGCCAACGTCTCTCCATTAACATTTTCCATTGCCATTACCATTACCATTGTCACCACAAACACTATTACAATCATTGAATTCCATTTTCCACCCATATCTTTTGCTTTTTGTTCCGTTTTTTTTTTTTTTTTTTTTACTTTAATGAATAGTTATTAGCTATCCTCTATTTATATTATTTTCTAAATGTTACCTCTTATCGTTATTTTTCTCTTGTCATAGAATTTTCTTTTTGGGTCAAAGTTTCTTTGTTATAGAAGTTAATTAATCTTATATGTTTAAAACAAAGAAATTAGTTAATCTTATTTTTGATATTTTTCTGTTTTTAACAACTTCCTTTTATACGTTTTTTAATGGAGAAAGAGAATTAAGTCCCATAAAAAAATACTGAAAATGAAAACAAAATAGAAATAAATATTGTCAGAAGTGGGATTTGAACCCACGCCCTCGTTAGAGGACCAGAACTTGAGTCTGGCGCCTTAGACCACTCGGCCATCCTGACAATTTTGTTAACCATTCTGAATAAAGATACATAACAAAATATAATTCAGCAAAATTTTACGAAAAATTTACAATTAAGCAAAGGTTTGGGGCTTTTACAAAATATTACACAAGAAAGTTCCTTCTCCTATAAATACAAAAGAGTAACCTTAAGATAAAATAAAAATAAATAAAAACAGAGAAGATCGCAGAAGAAATCGAGAAAACAAAACGCTTGAGCCAATAGAAACCCTAGCGAGCGGAGGAAGGAGACAAAGAACGAGACTTTGAGAGCGGAGATTTCGAATTTCACTTAGATTTGAGATCAATCTCGTGAAATCAATACATAGGAGAAAGGTTTAGTGATGGGTAAGAAGAAGAAGAGAGCGACGGAGAAGGTGTGGTGTTATTACTGCGATAGAGAGTTCGATGACGAGAAGATTCTTGTGCAGCATCAGAAAGCTAAGCACTTTAAGTGTCATGTCTGTCATAAGAAGCTTTCTACAGCTAGTGGCATGGTGATTCATGTTCTTCAGGTTCATAAAGAGAATGTTACAAAGTATGTGCCTTTCTTTTATCCCTTCCCTCATGGCTCTTTTTGTATTAGGTTAATTTGGATATTAGGGTTGATGCCTCTATAATCTTGTTCGAGCTCTGATTTTTTTCCTCTTGTGTGTGATCATCTTTTGATTTCTGTTAAATGCCCTAATTGACTGTTGTTTTGTGGTTTGAATCGGTTGAATGTAGATGTTTACTGGAAAATTAGGGAATTTGAATCGGTTCTTGCATTAGCTCTTTTAGGGGTTTGGTTAATTTCATACATGTCTGGTCATAAACCCTGATTTCTGTGTGCAATTTTTGGGAAGGGAACAATCTTTTGCTTATAGGTTTCCTAGGAAAATTGAAGGGGGTATTACCGTTCAATGTATTTGCATGTTGAATTTGGAATTTGTTTTGTTTTTCCCTTTGCTTCGTTTGGTTGAGTTAATACATTCAATTTTGTGACCTGGGGAAGAGTAACTCAGTTCTTCTCTAGGCTGATTTCGTTTGATTTGATTAGAGAACCCTTCTAGTTCCATGGGTTTGCGGAGATACACAATTATATAGCTCTCACTTCTTCTGATTCCATGACACAACTAACTTTGATATTTTTTACATTTTTCACACCAGGGTTCCTAATGCTAAATCCGGTCGAGATTCAACTGATATTGAAATATATGGAATGCAAGGAATTCCACCCGATGTCTTGGCTGCTCATTACGGAGAAGAAGGTAAGGAACTGAGATACTGAGATGTATTTGTTACATTATCAGCCATTGATAAAGTAATGCAAGAAGTATGTCTGTCTCTTTGTCAAGTGCTACGGATCTATTGCATCTAGTGGTCATGAACTCGTTTTTATTTTGCATGCGGCTTTTTGCATTTTTAAAGTTGTTATATTTTATTTATTGTGCTGGCTTATTTCATATGGTACCTTTTGAACTGAAGTTATGTTTTCTGCAGAGGAAGAGCCTCCAGCGAAAATTGCAAAAGTCGAAATTCCTTCCACCCCTCTTGGTGGTGTAGTTCCTAGACCATATGGAATGGTATATCCGCCTCAACAAATGCCTGGTGCTGTGCGACCAATGTATGTACTATTAACGCCATACTCTCTCTATCGCCGTTACTTTTTCAGATGCTGTCTTTGTTTTTCAAAATCCAATCCATGCTAAATGATGGGGAAAGATTTTTCTTTTAGCTCTCTTAAAATTTGATGCACTTAAATGATGTGAAAGGTTATTGGTGTCTTTAGCTTGTTCTCTGTCCTAGACCTTTTATAATTTTGTTCCTTTATAAGACCACAATAACACCTGTAGTACACATTTTTCGAAGTAGATCTTTATCTAAGATATTGTTGCACTCAACCAAATATGACCCATAAGGTTCTTACTTTCCGTAGCTTGTTCTCAGGATTTTCCAAGATAGAACTCTTGACCTAAAACCATTCTTTTGTTCCTCTTCAAGACCACAATATCACCTGTAAAAAACAGTTTTTTTTTTTTTGAAATAGTTCATTATCTAAGATATTGTAATATGTATCGCTACTGACCATAATAAATAATTTCGTGTCAGCAGGTATTATCCTGGTGCTCCTATGCGTCCTGGTCCTGTGTGGCCTATGCCGCCGCCTCGTCCACAACAATGGTATCCACAAAATCCAGCGGTTTCTGTACCTCCAGCTGCCCATTTAGGGTATCAACCACAACCACTTTTTCCTGTTCAAAATATGGGGATGACTCTGCCAACCTCAGCTTCTGTAGTACAACCTTCACCAGCCACTGGAGTTACTCCTCCTGGGATTCCTTCATCATCACCTGCAATGCCGGTTCCTCAACCTCTGTTCCCTGTTGTGAATAACAGCATTCCTTCTCAAGCTTCACCATTTTCTACTCCTCTGCCTGTTGGTGGGGCTCAGCAACCGTCTCATGCAGATGCTTTAGGATCAGTAAATGCTTATCCGCCTAACAATTCTATTCCAGGTTCACTCTTAAGTTCTTAGAGTCATTGGCTTACATTTGGTTTAGCTGTTTCGTGTCAAAATGTAATATCTTTTTCATGTTGTGTTGCAGTAGGTGGGACTAATTCTCATTCTTATGCCTCTGGTCCAAACACTAGTGGTCCTTCAATTGGTCCACCCCCTGTAATTGCAAATAAAGCTCCTAGCAATCAGCCTAATGAGGTCTATCTTGTATGGGATGATGAAGCGATGTCTATGGTTAGTTTATTCATATACATCATGTTGGAATGGTATCAATTGGGAAAACTGCGAGTAATGAATCATTTGGTTTTCAATCTGACGCAATGTCTCTGTATCTGCAGGAGGAAAGAAGAATGTCCTTACCGAAATACAAAGTGCACGATGAAACCAGCCAGGTAAGTTCTGATTTGCCCTTTTCAAAGTTAAGAAGAGTTTGCTTTTGCACGTCTAACCCATTCGGTAGGCTTTATTTATGCTTCTTTATTCCAGATCCTATTGTTTCTGTGCTAAGAGGTACCACCATATTATTCAGTTTATAATTTCTTCCCTTAGAATATGATAAGAAGTACTTAAGCAAGAAACTTAAGCATTTTGAATCATTAATGTTCGAAAGGTATCATTAGTAGCTTGCAATAGTATTGGCAATAGATAGTAAAAAAAATCGCCTTTGTATCTGTTTGTTTGTCATTATATTTCTCCTGTCTCTTGTATTGTATAAAAAATGTGGTGATTGGTTCCACAAGATCATACTCTACAGGTTTGGTTTCAAACCCAGGTCAGCTTCTTTTATATTCTTAACTTTGCAAAGCTTGGTACCTTTGCACATTCATGGCCTTGGGAGACCATAAAGAAAACTTGTTTAAGTCTTTCATAATAAAGCATCCAACTTTTTTACTCAGAACCAAGTTTGGTAATTGTTGCAGATGAACTCGATAAATGCAGCCATAGACAGACGAATCTCAGAGAGTAGGCTTGCTGGGCGGATGGCGTTTTAGATTTCAGCACCAAACCAAAACCGTGGCGAAGATAAGGCGATAATGATGGGGCTCTGTTACTACAACTCTTCACTCATTTTTGTCCAGATTTTCAGAAGCTGAATTTATGATCTGATTTTAAGCTACTTTCCAGTTTCCATCTGTTGTATTCTTTAGCCAGGTGAGTTAGTTTACCATTGCATTGTTTTAGGGAATCTCAGAGATGTTTTTTTCCAAAAGTTTGGGTCTTTTTTTTAATGTCGTTGGAGACTTCAAGAACTTTGGTCTCTCTTTGTGTTATGAATTGATAAAGTATTATATAATACAGATTCACCCAAAATGTTTGCATCATGTTTTAGTATTTTGCCCAAATAAAATTGACTATTATTCCTTCCTTTAACGGTATATGAAAACATCTATAACAAACGATTTAAATGATGAAATTCTGTATTGCAAGTACACATTTGAACCTCAAAATAGGGAATATCTCTCATTTTATCGAATACAAAAGTTAGGGATTAAAAGTGGGATTTGTCAAAAAAAATGAGGGGTCTATCTGTAATATTTAGTTATCATACCACTTTCCCCAAAACATCAAAACCTCTAAAACCCTCGAAGCCTCTTCTGTTACATTTCGTTCAAATCTGAACTTGTCCGAGATCGCTGCTTCGCCATTGTTGCAAAAATGAAAGCTTTTCGATCTCTACGACTACTAATTTCCATCTCACGAACAACAACACCTTGTAAATCCCATCAATCTCAGAACTTTTTCCGCCGGTTTTACTCAGCGCAGCCGAATCTAGACGAGCCCACTTCCGTCAACGAAGACGGATCAAGCAGCGACTCTGTTTTCGATAGCAGTCAATACCCAATCGAAGATTCCCCTGGAGACTCCGTGAAACAGCCCAAGCAAGCCACTTGGGACAAAGGGTACAGGGAAAGAGTAAACAAAGTGTTCTTTGAAAACTCGACCGAGAAAGGTAAAGTGAAAATTGCAGAAGAAGAGAGTTCTGAAGAAGATGATGAGGATAGTATTGATAGTTCGAGGATTCTCGCCAAGACTCTCTTAGAGGCTGCGTTGGAGTCAGCTGATGAAGAACTTGGTGAAGGTGAGGTTAGAGAAGAAGAACAGAAGTCGCTTAATGTCGGCATTATTGGCCCACCAAACGCAGGAAAATCGTCGCTTACTAATTTCATGGTTAGACTTATTTAGTCTCTTCTTTTCTAGAAAAATATAATATTCGGGGTATAGGGGAAATCTCTCAGTTTTACATTTCTGCTTGGATATTTTGAGAATTGATTGAGACATTTTGTATATGTTTTATGGACAAATTCGTTGCTTTTTTTGGTTGAATTTTGGGATTTTTGTGCTGCTATGACTTGTGTATTCCTAAAGTTGTGATTTTTAAAGTGATTGTATCTGTATAATGCCTTGAGTGGTGAATCTTGCTTATGGTTTTTAAGTTTATCAAAGTTGGTTTGACTGTTTCGTTATGTCAAATTCAGGTTGGAACAAAGGTTGCTGCTGCTTCACGGAAGACTAACACTACGACACATGAAGTGTTAGGAGTATTGACAAAAGGGGATACACAAGTCGTAAGTTTTCTCTTATATATCTGTTGCATATATACACTACTCGTTATGGTTAATTTAGGAGATTAACATATTTATTGTTGCAACCATTCGTAGATTGAAATATTTAATAGTTGTGAACCTTGCAGTGTTTCTTCGATACTCCGGGTCTGATGCTGAAGAAAAGCGGATATGGTTACAAAGACATCAAGGCTCGTGTGCAAAATGCTTGGACTTCTGTTGACCTGTTTGATGTCCTTATTGTTATGTTTGATGTCCATAGGCATCTCATGAGGTTAGTCATTAGATTGTTTTTGTACTTTATCAGCTTCGCATATTTTCTTGACAAAGTTATCTCGTAACTGAGAGTCGTATGGTTAGGAGTTTCATCAAATGGTGCATCTTATGGTGGGCTTATTACTAGCTTCTCTGTTTCGATATTTTTCATATTTTGTGCATCTCACCGAGATTATCCATAAGCTTGCGAAATGTAAACCGATGGAAACACGCATCTATTTCCTTCTTTTTAAGGACTGTGTGACCATGTTTTTGCATTATTGACAAGTAGAAATAGAGTTGTCTCAGACTTATTTTGTGGTTTGTGAATTCTGTTTTCTGTTTGATTTATATAGTCCCGATTCAAGAGTGGTACGCTTGATCAAATACATGGGCGAAGAAGAAAATCCGAAACAAAAGCGCATTTTATGTATGAACAAAGTTGATCTGGTTGAGAAAAAGAAGGATCTATTAAAGGTTGCTGAGGAGTTCCAAGATCTTCCGGCATATGAAAGGTAGATATATATATATATATATAAATATATAACTCAGTTTAAAAACAATGAATGGGGAAGTCTCTCGAATTGACTGAAAAAATGTGCTTTTTTCCCTTTTTGGTGTGCTAGGTACTTCATGATATCGGGACTTAAGGGATCTGGAGTTAAAGATCTTACCCAATATTTAATGGATCAGGCAATAAAAAAACCATGGGAAGAAGATGCATTCACGATGAGTGAAGAAGTCTTGAAGAACATTTCTCTTGAAGTTGTTAGGGAGAGATTACTAGACCATGTTCATCAGGTAATAATACAACCTCTACTAGTATAATCTTCTGTATCAGTTTCTGTCTAGTCCAAGATGACAAATTACAGGATTGATTGAAACAAATTGTAGGAAATCCCATATGGCGTGGAGCACCGTCTAGTGGATTGGAAAGAGCTGCGTGACGGGTCTCTTAGAATTGAACAGCATCTCATCACTCCTAAACTTAGCCAACGCAAGATTCTTGTGGGCAAGGGCGGTTCCAAAATCGGGTAAAAGCATACAAGATCACACGCTGGTTCAAAATTCACTCTTTTGACTAATGGATGACTCGAGGATGATCTTTTTGTGATGATGCTAATCTTGCAGGAGGATAGGAATAGAAGCCAATGAAGAGCTCAGGAGAATAATGAACCGCAAAGTTCATCTCATTCTCCAGGTAAAGCTCAAGTGAAACCATTCTCTAACGACGTTAGTTTTTGAGTTTGATTGATTTAGGATTGGTTTGTACACGATTCGATATCTGTCTGTATATGGTGTTGTCAAAGATTAGACATTTGACATTAAAAATATAAACTTGCTACAAACAGACAGTAATAAGATAAAGCAACAGAATTTTGAAAACAACAAGCAGTCTTAACGCCAGAAGTGGAACGACACGTAGTCCTTTAACTAAAAGTCTAAAGTCTAACAGACTCCAGGAAATGGAAGTGTTAACTGATCAAGAAGGCTAACCACCGGTGTAGTAAGTACCGGATCATAAGCAAAACCCTGCAACACCTCTCCGTCTGAACCGCCTGAACCACTGCAACCACCGCCGGAGTAAGGACACGGTGGGACCCACAACCAACTTTTTCTTCCCATATCCAACAGCAACTGCAACGAGGTTCCTCTTAACACAATCATTACAAACTCTTGATTTCCGACACACTCGAATCCTTTTCCGCCTTCTTCTGCTGCAAACTGTGTGTAGAGCGGCTGAGGCATCCGTTCGATCTCGACCCACGTGGCGTTATCTTGTTGCAAACTCCAAAGTCTAAGGCTTTTGGGAACGTTAAGCTTGCTTTTCTCAACGGCTGCTACGAGTATTAGCCTCCCTTTGCTCTCTAACAAGCTTGGAGATCGGAGAAACCTCCTCATCGGAGCTTGAATCTTGATCCACCGGTTTCCAGTGACCTCATAGGACAAAACGCTAAAAGGGCTATAGTTCATACAGTAAAACTTGCCTTGCACGTAAACCATCTTACCAGATTCCAAGCTACAAAGCCGTGGCAAAGAAGAATTCATCGCCCAGAGGGAGAAGAATCCGCCGGCATCGACATGGAAACTCTCCGATGAGAGGTTTTTCACGGCGTAAGGAGATATGAGATCATCTCCAGCGACAGTTACATCTATAGAGGTTGGTGTTACTGAGAGACCTATCGAAGGAAAAAGCCTTGGCCTTGAAATTGGTGGCAACTGACTCACGGATCCGACAAGAGGGTTACATAAGAGAATAGTTTTAAGACCAGCTTCTTCGGAGACCCAACTCACTAACCCTCCTGATGATCCAGAAGGATAAAACCCTGAAGGGATATAAGCAAACGAGAGACGATACCATCTGATTTCATTAGGATCAAACAAAAAGCCTTCAGCTTTATTGGAATCATCATCGTTTGTTCCTCCTCCTCTCTTGTATATGTAGCTCTTTAGGGTTTTGTGTTTGAAGAAGAGGAAACAGTTGTGTCGGAGAGGAAGTACTTGTAGATATGTCTCGAGGAAAGCGTTGGAGAAAAGTAGACTGTAGAATCTCTTGCAGACGCAACGTGTCCGGAAAAACGCCGGAGGTGGAAGAAAAGCGATGATGCGGTCAAGAAGCGGAGGAGGTAGCTTGCTCCAAATCCGACCGTCCATCCATTGACCGGAGCTCGAGTCTGTGGTGGTGCTCGTTGTTGTGCTACTGTTGCTGCTACTGGTAAAGGTATAAGAGAAAGGTAAGGTTAAAGATGGGTTATTGATGAACACATTTGAATCCATTTTAGTGTTTAGGCTTTGAAAAATGAAAAGATTTGGTGAAAATGGATTTAGAGTTTTGTTCTTGTGTTGGGAATATGTGAAAGGGGGAGATTTATTTTTTAGGGTTTTGAGGAATGTTTTGGTGAAAGTTATGCAAAACCCATTGTAGGAAAAGAGGCAAAGATCATATGTATAGGTTTTGAAGAAAGAAGTTACAAAGGAGACAAAAGTGTTTGGTCTTTCTCTGTGCTTCTTGCATGGGGTTTTGATATGTTATTGACTTCAATATAGTAAAGTGGCATATAACTTATATATAAAGAACATTTGGTATATAAAAAACAAACAAAAAGGTAATGAATTATACAAACAAAAAACATATATTTAGACTGAGAAAAAGAAAAAGAAAACGTGTCACACCAACAAGTACATAAAATAAAACTTAATTTTTATTTTATATCAACTCAAAATTATCTAATCTTATAATTAGTAAAGTTTTTTTTTTAGGTTGATAGCCTAGCTAACATACGTTTTTTATTTGTGTTAAAAAAAAAAAAAAGTAAAAAGTCAGTTGATATGTTGTTATATTATATATTGAAGACAAAAACTAAACCGGTCAAGTGGCCAAGAGAAGAAAATAGGTTTAACTCCAAACAGTCTAAACTTCATAAGAAGTTTGGATATAATTTTATAAACTCTAAAGTGTGTTTCATATATAGATACCGGATGTACTTTGTTATCATTCGAACCACAGATATCAACAAGCACAACTATCCAGAAGGCCTTGTTATAAGTTATAACCACACTTTGGTGATAATAATTGACTACCAAAATTTTGTTTGTATATATGTGTGTGTGGGTAAACGTGAAAATGGTGGCAGAAGAAGTGATGGTTCTTAAAGTTGAGAGCTTCTAGAGTTATCTTGTCAATGCCCAGCATCGAAATTATTAATTCGGAGACTACTCCAATACTTTTCACACTTGATCACATCTTCATCTTCTTTTTCAGTTTTTATCTCTAATTTGTAATACACAACTTTTATACTAAACTACATGCCCGCTTCTCCTATTTTATGATGGTCAGACAAATTGTACTGGTGGAGATCAACCCAAGACAACTAGATGATTATAAGATCAAACAATTTTTTAGCTTATTTATTTACTTTTATATCCAAGCAAACCAATTAGAATTACTTTGTTTGTTAATATTTGTGTTTTATTCTAAATAAATTAGTTCGTTTTCTAATCTCGTAGAAGTGGAAACAAGTAATTTGCTACGACATGTTTGGATTACTCTTTAAGAATTAAGATGCACTTTTGTAATGCGATTCATTTTGCTCCTAACTTTATAGCAGAAATAGCACTTAGTTTAATCCCTTTTTTTTTTAAGAAAAAAAAATTATGTTGCCCTTATTAACATCTGAACTTTTACTAGAAAAAAAGAAACGTATCCAATATCCGATAAACTAACTTTCCCAAAAATCATACATAAATCACTTCAAATCTAAATTGCAAACATCAGATTTTTAGACATTTACAAGACATCAATATATGTAAAAATAAGGTTTAGAAGGAAAGAAAGAATTTAACAAGGTTTAGAAATAAATAAAAAGTTGTTTGGAGTTATTGAGATTAGGGTTAGAGAGACATCATGACAGAAAAAAAAAAAAAAAAAAGAAAGAGTAAAGAGTAGAGTCAGATCAAAAGTCCAATCAGGGTTTCTTATTTAAGGCATTGTTTACCGTGAAAATAATATATACAAGTGAGAATATCTGAAGCTGACAAGTCACAAAAGAGTAATAATATTCTCTATTTGCAGTAACTCATGAGGCTTCGCTTTTGTTTGTGTTTTGATGCTAAAGGAAGTCTCTGAAACCAAACAGTGTCTTGTTTTTATCAAATCATCTATCTTCCCATTTCCCAACTAGGTTTTAACTTTTAATTACGCTTACAAGTCGTACCAATAATAAATAGTCTCTCTTTTAAAAAAGAAACCTTATATATAAATTTAATCATTAAACATAATCTTCGAAAAACATGAACTGTTTTTACTTATCGCCCACTTTAACTGATTCGAAACTCCAATCCTGCCATTGTGTAGTGTTATTTATATACATGTGCTAATTGGTACGTAGTATATATATATGTATAAGATCTATGGTTATAAATTTCCGGTTCAAAGAGGAAATTTGATATTGTAGTTTTTTAGTTAGAATATCTACGACTTTATACATAGAGGATTTTTGCAATGAGATCCTTGTTCTCTAAAACATTTTTTCATATCAAAAATATTTTTTTTTCTAATTTTTGTTACATTTGGGTAACTTTTAAGTTAAAAATGTGTTTTTTTGGGTGGTGATATTAGTTAAAAATATGTTACTGGAACTATTAACTTTGTTGAAAAAAAAAAAAAAGAACTATTAACTTATTTAATCAAGGTGTAAAAAAATAATATGAAAAGTCAATGTGAGTCACATTGATTTTACACTACTTCACGCATTTTCTATCTCATACATTTCCTTAGCAGAGATATAGATATGCATGCATACGTTTATATCTACGTACGTGTATGTTAATAATGTATTGTCTGTTCACTAAAAATTCTATCTAGCTCTAAAATCTATGGAAATGAGGGGGTAAAAGAATTGTAGATATCAAATTCTAGAACTCAAAGTAAATATTATTCTTCAAGAAACCGCCACTTATGGAAAAAAGGTTAAAAACTTTTTCGAACTTGGTAATTTCGGTTGTCTTTACTCTTCAAGCAAACCAAATTTTGTTTTTCACCTTTTGACACTTATTTTAACTCATCTGGCCCTTACTTTTACTTTAGTCGATGAAATCTAACAATGTATAAAATATAAATAAAGGTATAAAAAGAATTCAAGGGTAAATATAGTACTGGACTATATTTTTGATGTCGGGAGTTAGCTTAAGAGTGATTTTTTTTTTGACAATATATATATATATATTTTTTAATAAAAAATGTAAATATAACATCCTTTAAATCTATTTGTTGGAAATAATCTCACTTTTTCCCCCACATATCCTTAAAACGGTATGGCGTAAGTGACTCGCGTGTAGAAGGGTATTTAATTTGAAAAACGAATACGTTTGTCATCTCTCCGGTAACATCCATAAACGACAAGTAACATCCTCGCACTTGAGTACCGGGATCTAACTCAAAAACATCTTCTTGCCACCGAAGGAAAGAGGTTAATTTGTTCCTCGACGAGTAATCCAAAAACCAGAAAATACTAAAATTTCCGTGGTAGAACCCATTCCGAAAGAACAATTTATGAGATCCAAAATTTTATCCCATACATTATCTATATGATGATAACACAAATGAAAGGGTGAGTTGCGTAAATTAGTTTTTTCAAAACTATAGACTTATATAAATTTAAGACACGTGTGTAATCAAATTAGTTAGTTATTTATTAAACACATATGTTTAATTCAATAAACTGAGGTATAACTTTTGTTAATGGAGTAGTTTTGTTAGTTTTATTAACGTCTCGGACTAAGGTACGAGGTTGGGAGTTTTCTACTAGGTTATATCTCGGTTTGAAAATTTGTTGTGTAAGTGAAAACCTTTCGAAATTGGGAATGGGAGCTAAGCTACATATTATAAAAAATTATGGGATTTTCCCTTTAAATTTTCAAACAACGGGGAAAATTAGAAATGGTGATTGAATATAGGAGAGACAAGGAAACATACATAGACACAAGTAGAGCATATAGATGAGATAGTTTTGGGTATCAGATTAAATGAAACAGAAGCTACAAAAGCTGTCATTTGCTCAAATTCCAGATTTAAGAGAAAAGTCAAATATAGGAGTAGAATGAATAAAACTGTAAAAAAAGAAATGAATCATTGGAAATTGAATTAATCAATGTTATTGGGTTAAAGAGATTGACTACGTATCCATCTCTGAAACATCATGAAACTGTCCTCCGTTTTATATTAATGTCGTTAGTCCTTCTTTCCCTGCAAAACTGAACTAAGAAAAACCTTCTTTTTTTTTTCTTGTTTAACTTTAAATGTAATGACAAGAGAGTGAGATTTTATGTACTAGGAAAGAGACTTGCTTTAATAGTTTACAAATGTTATATTGTTTGGGGTAAGTCTTTGTGTATCCAATAACTTGGTTGTTAAGAAACCATTGCCTCAACTGGTCAATGATTGAATAGTTGAATTGGTAGAATCGATGTTTAAACAATAAAGTCATATGATTACATGAATAAATGATGAAGATATCAGTTTGTCAAAAAGATAATGTTTTGACACAAAGATCTCTGGTAGGTTGGTAATGCGCCAAAGAAACAATAAGCAGAATAGAAAAGAAAAGGTTGAATTAGGAACGTTGTTTCGTATGTTCGACATGCATGTGTATCAGTCTACTCAAATTCTTCCATTGTCAAAAGACTTTTCGAACCAGCAGGTATTTCCTATATGGTTATCTTATACCTTATATATCTTGTGTAAGATGGTTCAAATTAACTTTTGTAAAGCATATGCAGTAGAATAGATCCTATGGTCGTGGGAAAGAAATAAAGAAATCAATCCAGCAAAGACAGTCTGAAACAATTGTCTTGGGATTATGTAACACCTTTCCTCTGCTTTTGTTGATGTTCCCTTCTCATCGCGGATCCATCTTTCCAAACCATGTTTTGCCACTGAAATATACAATATTGAAAAATGTGAAGTTTATATAAATCTTGATGGTTAAAGCCCATGCATCTTGGGCCTGGGTTAGCGCCGACATTGAATGAGATCTAATTAGCGACGACTTTTCATGTCTATATATATAATTCAGAGACTCTTCGATCTGTGTTCGTATCTCTCTCTCTCGTATAAATTTCTATTTTACTCAAATCATTCAAACCCATTTCTAAAATACTCCTCTCATTTCTAAAATACTCCTCTATAAATTCCACATCAAATTTTAAAACAAAAACCCAAACACTACCCCTCCCTTCTCTTCCACCCTTTTCCACGCGCACGACTTCTTCTTCTTAAAAAAATAACAATTGTTTAATTCTTTAATTGTTTCCTTAAATGAAACACAACAAATGGGATCCACACCCCAACCAACCATCTTTTTTTCATTAAACGATCTCGTACAGACAAAACCAAAAACAAGAGATTTCGAGCTTCTCTCGTCCGCTCTCATCCTCTGTCCGTTGTCCGCCATTGGAGCTAGCAGAAAGAGCTCTGTTTTCACCATTGAAGCTATATTTTGAAGGTGGTTGCTATGTTTGAAGAGGGAGAGAAAGATTTGAGCTCGGATTGGATTCAGATCTTGATTGAAACTCGTTTCAGTTGATTGAAGGTCGTTTCAGGTAATGTTCATCATCAATATGGGTATATTGTAATGGGT
The DNA here is from genome assembly GCA_026770425.1 of Boechera divaricarpa. Classification (NCBI taxonomy): domain Eukaryota; kingdom Viridiplantae; phylum Streptophyta; class Magnoliopsida; order Brassicales; family Brassicaceae; genus Boechera; species Boechera divaricarpa. The sequence continues at coordinate 8,623,131 of CM049182.1, read as the reverse complement.
TAGTGACGGGATTGGTGAATCGTAACTCGGTATTTTACTCAGAAAATGGGTACTACTGATACAACTGATATTACTAAGATATTGTGTACAACTGATTCAACTAGTATTACTATGAAAATAAGTACTACTAATACAACTGATTTTACTAAGACATTATGTACTGATACAACTAGTATTACTATGTAATTATGTACTACTGATACAACTAGTATTACTATGTAATTATGTACTACTAATACAACTAGTATTACTATGTGATTATGTACTACTGATACAACTGATATTACTAAAAAACTGAGTAATGTTGAATTTTATTCTTTTCAGGGTATAATGAATAAAAAACAGCGGACTGTCATACACTTTGATTATGGGAGACATTATCTAAGGAAGGGAACTGAAGTTGTATGGATTTCAAGAGAAGATGTTCATCACGCTCTTGTGATGAAAAAATCGAGTGAGGAGGTCACTTATATGATATTGGTTGAAGGTATATACAAAAATATGGGGGTGGATGAAGCTAGGTCTGTGATGAAAATTAGTTACATTCCACTTGTAGTGGATCCTAAGAAACCAATCTATATCTTTGATGATGATGATCTTTTGTATTATTTGGAGTCGTATGAAGATCATACGAAACGTGTGTTGCATGTGGAGGTTGTGAATAATCAGAGTTATGAGCAAATTCAGGGGTGTGATAATCGTCCAAGAGATGATGTAGTAAGTCAATTTGGTGCAAGTAATGAAGACATGATTTCTAGTGCCAGAAAAAATTATCGAGTTGATTATGGCAACATGAATCAAGCTGCAAGTGAATCGTCCGAACATTATGCATTGGCTGTACACGATGAAGAACGAGGAGACTTGGATAATATCGGATGTGAAGTACAAGGAGAGTTGGATAATATTGGATCTGAAGAACGAGGATACTTGGATAACGTGTTTATGAATGAAGATATTGAGGTGAGATGTAGTGATGTAGGTCAGCCTGCGAATCTGGAATGGGAAGATGGTATGAATATGAATTTAGGGCAAGAATTTGCAAGCAAGGCAGACGTGCAAGATTTAGTAGAAAGAGCCGCACATATGAACTGTTTTCAGTATGTTACTGTGAATTCTGATAAATTGCGGTACGTGGTAAAATGTTGTGGAGAAAAAAAGGTTGCAAGTGGTATTTACGAGCTACGAGGCATAAGGATTTGAGTTGCTTCTCAATTAGAACGTACAAAAAGATTCATACGTGTTTTCGTACATCTTCGAGTACAACTACAAGGAAAAGATGTGGCACGATACGGTTAGTTGCATCTGTTTTGCATGATGATTTTCTAGGTACACTTGAAAACTCATGTTCAAAGAATATCATTGATTTGGTACAAAGAAGAATTGGCGTTAAAGTATCACACACTACCGCGTGGAGAGGGAAAAACAAAGCTTATGTACATGTACGCGGTACTCCAGAGGATAGCTATAAGATGTTGTTTTCTTATATGTACATGTTAGAGAAGATGAATCCGGGTACAGTTACGTATGTGGAATTAGATGAAGATCAGAAGTTTAAGTACCTATTCTTCGCGTTGGGAGCAAGCATTGAAGGCTTTGCAGCCATGAGGAAAGTGATCGTTGTGGATGGAGCTCATCTTAAGTATGTAATTGGTGGAGTGCTAATAGTTGCGACGGCGCAAGATCCTTATCATCACCATTATCCGATTGCTTTTGGTGTTGTTGATGGTGAAAAACACTCGAGTCTTATTTGGTTTTTCAGTAAGTTAAAATCAGTAGTAGCGGATAGTGGTGATCTAGTATTCGTGACGGATATATGCATAAATCTTATCAACTCAATAGCCGAGGTGTACCTGCTAGCTCTGCATGGATATTGTACTTATCACTTATCTCAGAATGTAAAAAATAACTGCTCCCATGTCCACAAAGCAACACTTGCGAAAAAGTTCAGGGTAATAGCGGAAGTGTACACGGAGTTTGAGTTGTTAGACCTTTTGTGCCCCGATGCGCATTGTTTGAAGGTGATAGTGTTAAACAGTTTATTCCTTGATTTCAACGTGCTGGAACGCGATGAAAATTTTTTTTGGTTGATCTAAAAATGAAAACTTGCTCATGCAAGCGCTTTGATATTGACAAGTATCAGTGTATCCATGCAATAGCGGCCCTTATGGAAGCAAGGAAATGCGGATACACAGAAATGCAAATACACGATTTGTGTTCTAAGTATTATTGGATCTCGCATTGGGCCCTGGCCTATTACAAGACGATATATCATGTTCCTCATATGTCTTAGTGGATAGTTCCTGACCATGTACGCGATATGGTTGCCTTTCCTCCGTCTTATGTCACCAAAAGAGAAAGACCCCAAGTAACAAGGTTTCCATCAGCTGGAGAACATGGGCGAAGGAGAAGCAAGTCTTCCACGGGAGTAGCCAAAGAGAGTGATACTTTCTATGTATGTATGTTAAATCTGTTTGTGTTTTGTTTTGGAAACTCTGTATTATGGATTATCTGTCTAAGGTATTACTGGTACAACTAGGTATTACTGCTTCTGCTGGTTGAGCTGGTTGAGCTGGAGGAGATGGATCCTTGTCTGGTTCTGCTGCTTCTGCTGGTTCTGCTGGTTGAGCTGGAGGAGATGGATCCTCATCTTCTTCTTCTTCCTTTTCTTCATCTTCATCTCCTTCTTCTTATTCTCCTTCTTCTTCTTCTCCTTCCTCTTCTTCTCCTTCTTCTTCTTTTTCTCCTTCATCTTCTTCCTCAACCTTCTTCCTCAGCGCAACAACCTTTCCCGTCGCCAAAGCTTCAGCCTTCGCCTTTGCCATCTCCTCAACTGAAAACTTTCCAAATTCTTCTGATTCAGATGTTTCTTTTGTGGAGGATGTTGCTTCAGTAACCTTCTCAGCAACCTTCGCAGCCTTCTCCTTCGCAGTCTCAATAACATCAAAACCATATTCTCTATACAGTTATTCCATACCAATATCATCATAATCTCTAAGCTGACCAAATGCAGCACTAGAACAGCCAATATTAGCATCCTCATCCTTATCTTCTTTTGAAGAGGCTTCTTTTTTTGAGGAGGCTTCTTCTGCAACAGCCTTCCCCTTATATCAACCTTCGCAGCAACAGCAGCAGCCTCCACATCATCTCCATAAGCTAAACCCTCATCCTCTCTATTATTACCAGAATCAAGCAGGAACACCATTTTCAAGATCTGTAACCCTTTTCTCCAATGCAGCAATCTTTTTCAATGCCTTCTTAAGAACCTTACTGCTACAACTAGGTATCACTGATACAACTATGTATAACTGCCCAAATACTGCTATAACTAGGTATAACTAATACAATTATGCATAACTATTATACTACTGCTACAACTATGTATCTCATACCTCCGTTTCATCTCCAAGTGCTTCGTTTATATCTTCCAACGGAAAGCCTTTTATAACACATTTTTGCCATTTTTGCTTACACATTCTCGGACATCCACGGTCAACGATTGGGATATCTTCCCGAAACTTCTTCCGCAAAGCCAGAATGCTTTCACACGCCAAAAGCTGCAAAATAACTTACATTAGGCCAAAAGATGAAAGAACTAGACACATACACATAATGATGAATGAGATTTACCTCCAACAGGATAATGAAACCCGAAAAACACCATGTAGGTTTAGCACACCCTTTGAAATTATTCATCATATTGAAAATCCCTTCCATACAATCTTCAAACGTGTATCTTCCCCACGGAAATGTTTTACACGCCTCAAGATTATCAACAACTCGGAGAATGAAAAGATCAATGTATCCATACCTTTTCGATCCTTTGATGACGGTGCTTAAAAACAAGAGCACCACCATTTTCATCCGCTCTTCATCTCCTACCATTTTTGGAATCATATATTTCACCTCACCAACTGAAATGTTCTCACCCCTACCAAAATGCCTTTTAACAAACCGATAGCTCCCTAATTTTGAATAATTGGATGGATATCTCTGGCAATCTATTCTGCTAATGAGGGCATGTTCTTTAAGAGAATACTTCACGGGCACACCATTCACCATAAACCAACAAATTTTATCCTTCTCCATCTCAACCGTGCGTAAGAAGAGCATCCACATACCCATCAGTTTGTGAAATTTGCTTTTATCCATGTGGCCACAGGTGCTGGAACTAAGGGTGGTTCCTAAACTAATTCTTCTCTACTCCTCCCTTAAGTTTGGTTATAAGGTCCATCGTGTTGTAATCCTCACACTTTGAAGCTATCTTACAGCTCTTACCATATTCGGTGTATGAGAAGAATAACTTCTCAGGTGGAAGTGCCTTCGTGCCCTGCAATCCAACCAACCACATATGTAAGTACCAGAACGCATAGTCGTATCTATATATATCCAGTTGTACCAAAACGCATAATTATATCAATATATATCTAGTTGTACTGCTACTACTAGTTAATTGATACCTAGTTGTACAGAACCGCGTACATTTACAATTCAAATTTCTTTCAAATCATCTATTATACTTCTATTCTTCGTGGAGGAGGAGGGATCTGTTCTTGAGGTGAAGGAGACGGGCTTTCAATTGGGATCGCTAGTTCAGTTTCTTTAGTCGTCTTCCGTCTTTTCTGCCGAGCGTATACTACATTGGCTATACGCGTCTTCTTTTGTTGTTCCTGCAAATCAAACACATAGATAAGTACCAGTACCAGTTGCATCTAGTGATACCCAGTTGTATGATATCCAGTTGTATCTAATGATATCCAGTTGCATCTAATCGCATAGATATATTATATAAAACTAGTTGTATCCCTTCAAATTCAAAATTCCCTCCAAAAAAAGAAGGATTTACCTGTGGAGGAAAAGGCGTTGCTTCTCTCGCCGGAGAAGGCGTTGTTTCTCTCGCCGGAGACGGCGTTGCTTCTCTCGCCGGAGAAGGCGCTGCTTCTCTCCTCGTCGTACTCCTCGTCCTACGGCCAGTCTTCTTCGAGCTCCCGCCTCCCCGAGTTTTAGCCATTACTTATGGGTTTAGGATTTCGGCGAGGTTTAGTGGGAAGTTTGCTTTCAGTTTCAAAGTGGGGAGTTCAAAATCGAAAGCTGGAGGAAGAAGAGGGAGAGGTGGGGCCCCTGACCCGATGGGTAACCCGATTTGTTTTTTTCCCCGCTGGATCTTTGGTATGGGTCGTAATAAAATTAAAAGATTATGGGTAGTAATGTCTTTTAAGGATTTTAGAGTAAAAAAAAAATCAAAAGAAATTGAAAAATAGTAGAAGAGTATAATAGAAATACTTTTTAAGTTGGGTGAGTATAATAGAAATTGATCCGTCTCTCCTTCCTATAAGCAAATTCATACAACGATCATGAATAGAGTAGCAAACTCAGATTTCATCCCTATTGATCTCATCCCTAAGATACTCTCAAGATTGCCCTCAAATTCAATAGCTAGGTTTCGCTGCGTGTCGAAGCAATGGGCGTCTATACTTTGCCAGCCATATTTCACTGAGTTGTTCTTCACAAGGTCCTCGGCTCGTCCACGTCTCTTAATCGGGGTCATACGAGGCGGTGAGTGGAGCTTCTTCTCGTCTCCTCAGCCTCAAAATCTAGATGAGAAATCGTCCCTTGTTGTTGCCGCCGATTTTCATACCAAGTTCTCTGAAGACAGTAGCCTATACTATTGTAACTATGCTTCTAGTTTGATCTATTTCCCTTATAAGCGGATCTCAAAGGAGTATGACGTTGACGATGAAGTGCGTGTGATATGTAACCCTAGAACGGGATAATATGCGATCTTACCACCTGATCTGAGAACAACGTACAGATACTGCGATGGCTTTTTAGGGTTTGATCCGATTGGCCAGCAATTCAAGGTTTTGGTCTTTAACAAAAGAGTCGATGATGAATTGGTATATCAAATTCTGACATTAGAAACTAAAAATGTGAGGTGGAGGGAGATCAAATGTCCCTTAACCTATGGTCGACCTTCTTGGGGTTTTGGTGAAGGGATATGCATCAATGGGGTTTTGTATTGGATAGCTCATGATGAAAACGATGTTGTGATTGGTTGCTTTGATGTTAGGTCTGAGAAATTCAAGTTTCTATATCCTGATGTGAAATACAGATTTCGTAAATTAAACTATAAGGGAAAATTAGGTAGGATTAATTGGGAGTATGCTAATGATGGTGGATTTCCTATTGAGTTACGTATGTGGGTTCTAGAGGATGTCGAGAAAGGGGAATGGTCAAAATATGCCTACACTTTGAGGGTTGAGGATAAGTCGTTGAGGTTAATAACAATCTTTCCGTTGTTGGGGTGACTGCTTCAGGTGAAATTGTTTTGGCGAAGAAGAAGGCATGTAAACCATTTTATGTTTTCTACTTCAATCCTGAAAGGAACACTTTCTTAAGTGTTGAAATCCAAGATAGAGGAAGAATGGTTTTACAATCATAGAGTTTTCTACTTCGTAGACCATGTAGATGATCTTAGGTTTGATAATATGAAGACAACATATGCTGCAACATCTATAAGCCCACCAGAACAGAAGCGTAAACCCACAAGCACATCAACATCATCTAGAAATGATAAGTGAGAACATCAACATCAGCTAGAAAAGATCATCAAGTGAGGATCGTTGCTCACCTGGAACAAGCTCGTCGTACGTTTGAGAGCGTTAACAAATTTAATGCTCTGCGCTTTTTAGATGATGATGAATTTATAGGTTGCAAAACCTGATTGCTTACCTTGCTCCCCAAGTCAGCTAAAAAAGCTCTCTATTTGATGCAAGTTGTATTCTCTCTGCAATTATAAACTTTTTTTTTTGTCGTAATTATAAAGTTAAAAGGTTTGGGTTTGATGTTTTGCTTCAAACTGTCCGCTTGAAATTATACTCTCTCACACACGTCTGAAACCTTGAGCTTTTCTTGGAGCAAAATATAATAATGGAATCCACAAGTGAGTCAATACAATTCAAAATAATAAAATGATATGTTAATATAAAGGAAATGTGTAATTCTGCCCAACTTTTCTGTTCAATGTTTTCCTTTGGAAATAACAGAGTGACACCAAACGTGAAGAGGTTGTCAAATTAATTCGTTTTACAAAGCTTATTGAGATTATGTAAGAATACCCGCTTATCAGATCCAGATTAGTTTGACAATCTCTTCACGTTTGGTGTCACTCTGTTCTTTCAGATCTACCATTCAAAACAGTTCTTGTGAAAGATTAGAACAAGATAAGAGCGAGAGGGATTCACAATTTTATGCTTAGGGTTTAATTGGTAAAGTTTTAAATAAAGCATTAGCATTATGCTGTATTATGCTCCAAAATCATTATGCTATAAAAGCATTAAGCTTTAATTAAAAACTTGATTGGTAAAGCGGTGAGCATATATATACAAAATTACTAAAATAGACATGATTTTTTATTTTGGATTTTTTAGAAGAAAACAATATTTTACAAAATAGAAAAAAGATAAAATCCGATTGGTAACCATTTTTGAGGAAAACAATGAGAAGGAATGTCATGTTCTTCTTTGTTCCTCAACTTTTGTTACCATTTACAAGAACAAAAAAAAAAGAATGATAGAACAAAAATGTTCCTCTCCAAAATTGTAGAGGAACAATGAGGAACAAAAATTTAAATTTCGTTATTTATTATTAAATAATTTTAAAATAGGTTTTTTTGATAATATTTACATTTTTATAAATAAATACTTTTCATATTATTTATTATAATTTATATGTATATATAATTTCATAAAAAAATTATTTTAATTGAATGATATGATTTTATTTTAAATTAATATTTATAATTAAATAAGTAAAAATTATATATATATATTTTAATAAGATATTCAAATTTCTACTACCATTTTATTTTAATTGAATTTTATAAACTAAATTCACTAAATGAATCTTTAAAAAAAAATATTTATGTTAAATATTTTTTAAAAATATCTATTCAATATTTTGGTTACCATTTAATATAACCATTTGTTCAATTTTCCATCTACATTTGTACTTCTTGTTCCTCATTTTGGTCATTTTTCTCTTTTTTTTTCTTTCTTATTTTTTTTTTCTATTCTTATTGTTCTTTTTATGGTCACCAATCAGAACCAAAGTAAAGATATTCTTATCATGAAACATATCAAGTTTGACCAAACCAACGTAACCAAACAGAGAAACAAAAACAAAAAAAAAATACTAAGAGAGATTGAGAAAAAGATTAACGTGTTTATAACGACTTCATAACTAATACTAACTAGTCCAAATATTTTTTGCAATATTGTTACGAAGTCATGACATGTATGTATCTCCTGTAGGTTCATAACGCGTAGCTTCAACTTCTGACTCATATTCTGTATCTAAAACATTCAATGCTTGTTTTCTCATTTTTTCGTACTCATCAAAATCAGCATCATTTATGTTCGATGAACGTATAACATAATATTTTATATAAACTTAGGTATATATGATTACACAAAAGTTATATATGTGAGAATCATGTTTTTGAATCTTTCTTTTAACACATATGGAATTGATATACGTGATCATGATCATGTTTTCGAAACTTTTCTTAGTTGCAATTGTAAAAATTCACCGATGATTTGTATGTCTGAGACGTCAAAACAAAATTTAGTTTAAATGATGTGTATAAGTTATGACTCTATTTGTATTAGGTTTTCAATTAATAATTAAGGACAAATTTATCTTTTAATTTTTAAAAGTCTCTAAGCCTTGAAAAAGCTCAATTAAAGAGCATCATGGTGTAGAACACTAAGGAGCCCTCTATGCTCTACTTAACGCTCTAAAAAACATTTATGATTGGCTTTTAATAAGCATTAAGCTCTACGAAAAGCCTTCCCAATCAAACCCTTATAACATGCTGCAAGTTTCTTGGATCAAGTAGCTAAGCCCTTTCAAGTTGCTGCTTCAGCAGGAGAGGAGAGTTTTCCAAGGACAACAACGGAATCACCAATTTCAATTGTTTTTCCAATTCCATCGCCGGATCGATCTTTCCAAACCATGTTCTGCCCAAAGTATATCTGCATCATTTTCAGATCTACCATTCAGAACCTTCATATTCATTTGTTATGATTATAAAACGGACCACGGTCTTTACCTTTCCCTGTGGTTTCCTCTTTGGCTGTAAAACTTTGTCTGACCTGAAATTTCTCAAAGTCTCAATCGGCTCTTGACCTCCAATCCCAGTTTCTTGACTAATTGTAGGTACCTGATCATGGACAAGTTAAAAAGCTTATCCTTAAAGAACAAAACAAAAAAGAAGATTCATGGAGTTTTGAACTACGACAAGGTATTGATATACCTTGCAACGGGAGCATAATTTCACACCATGAAAGGTGAAATCGTTTATAAGGATCTCTGTCCATAGGTCTTCAGCAAATGGTTCACATCCATCAACAAAGATGCTGTCACATTCCCCAGTGACAGTTATCAAGTGTTTTTACAAAGCAATTAAAACACTGAGGAGTTTCCTTTGAACATACTTGGGTCTAAATCGGTTGATCGGTACAGGTTCCTTGAGAAGCTTATTCAGGGAATCAAGAGAACCCTGGAAATAGCACGAGACTATTTAAAGCAGAACCGAAAAAAAGAAATCGAATTTGATCCTCTGACCTGTGATATAAGCAAGAATGGATACATATCTGAGAACATCGCAATGTGACCTGGAGCATAATTTGGATCCACAGGCCTAGTCTCAGAGGCTGCAATATAACAGCAAACATGTGACTCGTGATTAAATATGCACCGCCAAAATCTTTCAAAGGAGTCAAGCTGTAAGATTAACTGATTAAGACAGGAAAAAGTATACGAAACCTGAATCAAAACGAACAAGTCGACAAGGTTTCCCAACGAAGTTTGTAAACCACTGAGATGCTTCTTCTCCTTCATCTAGCGCGGAGCCAGACCACTCCCAAACTGAGACACCGTGTGCTATTTTGCCGGGTTTAGCTAGTGAAATCTTAAGGGCATCCATACCAGGAGCTCTAACAACTGCAAACACAGCCAAAAGATGAGAAAAAGACCATCTTCATAAACGAAAAGTCAGTTGAAGAAGAAGACATAAAAACAATCTGACCCATGTTTGAGCTCATCTCGGGTTCCCAATCCTCTGCAAACGCATGTTTAGGCATTTCTACTTCAATTAAGGCAAGCTTTGGTTCAACTCTTTGAGTCAATCCTCTTCCTTTAGAGTTTACAACCAACCAGTTTCGATCCCATCGAAATCCTAAGCAACCAAAGCCCAAAAACAACTTAGCTTTTCTACTTTTCCCCCAACCAATCACACAAAAATAATCGCATCAGCTCTCACAATGACAACAGCTTATATTCAAATAATCACACAAAATATGACAAACTTCATCAAATTGTTCTGGATTACATCACACTTAATCATTCACATTCCAAGTCTTATACACTTTTAGAGCATCATTGAGGACAGTACAAAAATCAAATTTTCCACTTAATAACTTCCAGAGTCACGCTCAGGACTACTTAGAAAACCCACAATTTTCATTAATTATCAAGAACCCATCAACAAGAGCACAACATCTGAAACAGAAGCAAACAAGGAGTTTCACTGATTGATGATGAACCCCTTAAAAACGGACTAAGAGAAGATATCGTTCAAGAACTTAAACCCACATGAAGAAATAGCTCTAATATGAAACCCAAAAAGGAAAAATCGAAATCGAAAACAAAAATAGGAGTTTTCAAAAAGGGAAAATTTTCTCGGCAATGGAAGAATATACTAGTTTCTGTTTTATACCGGTGGGAGTGAGAGCAGCCTGAGACAAAGATATTCCTCTACATGATTTGATCGGATAAACGAACAGAGACGATACTCTTGCAGCCACTTCACTTGCCGGCGACAAAACGTTCTCCATCTCTCTTTTTCTCTAGCAATTCTCCTTCCGACCAACGAACATATCTTAAATTTAACATAAATTAATATATGACCCCAAATTTCTTACATCATTTCGATTAAAGCCTCAAACTTTGGTTTATGACAAAAAAGACCTAGTTTCTTACATATTGTATAACCAAAGTCCCAACCAATTTAATCTGTATCGTAACAGATGACCAGAGAGCTCTTGTTGTTCACACTTGCAATACAAATTTCCTTTAACCTTATGAAATATTAATGGATCCATCATCCATCTATCTACAACCAAAAAAAGAGTAAAAATGACCCGAAAATAAGTCTTTTTCAGGATAAACAAAAAGAAAAATTTCATCTTTAAGCTCTTTATGAATACTTTACTTGAGGGTTAATACAAGAAGAAATCATCTATTAAAAAAAAAGTGAAATTATAAATTTAGGCTGCAGAAGTTAATCTCAGCTGTTGTTGTTGAGATTCGCCAGTCATTGGATCGTTTGTGTTTTGGCTCTCCAATGGCATGTACTGAGACATAATCGCCATGATTTCGGAATCCATATAAGACTGCATTTTGGATTTTAACACAAAAAAATGTAAAACAGTTATCATTAGAGTTTAGAGAGATTCATGATGATGATGAATATGAAGATTCATAAAGGGAAACAAAATTGTGAAAACATACCCTGAGACGATACTTGTAGAATACGTAACCACCTACACAGATGCATGCAACTGCAGCTAGAATCACAAACGTGAAGAACCACCCGATTCTTGATCCGCTTCTCTCTGCGATAAACGAAAAAACAAGAAATGAGAATATGAGTCTTGGATTGTTTCAAAAGAATCTGACAAAGTTTAGATCTTTATTGTTTGTTTTTCGACACTTACCGATGCAAGTGTCTTGTTCTTTCATGTAGAGACGATTTCCAGAGCATTTGCATTCAAAGCCTCCCCATTTGTTCTTACACTTGCATCCATCACATTGACAAGCTGATTGCTCCTTACATTCATCAATGTCTATAGTAGATATAACAAGATGAATCAGTTTAAGAAAACGTGATGAGAGATTTTGAAATCTAGAGGAAATAAAAGTTTTCACCTTCACATTTAAGACCATCTCCTTTAAAGCCTGGAGGGCAGCGACATCCCGATGTCTCCGAGTTCTGAACTCAACAATTGGGAAAATTTGTTACAAATGAGAAATTTGGATGAAAAGTTTCAAACTTTATGGCATTATTACTGAAAAAGCCAAAACAAGTAGAGTCACTTAACCGAACAAGCGGAGAAAGTTAATCCCTTTTTGGTTTCAGACCAGCAGCCTCCTTCATTAATTGAGCATCTCGCAGGGCCATAAGCTGTTATAACATTCAAGCAAAGATGACTTCTTTTTCAAACCAGAACACAAAATGTTTATAATGAAGTTTTCTACAAGATATCGATGTTGAAGTTCAAGAACATACGTTTACATGTGGTATAGCCATCTCCTTTATACTGCACACCATTCACAACAGGGCATTCACAGACTCTTCCCCTGAATGTGTCCTGATAAAATCCAATTTCAGGTGTAAAACTTATTAAATATCGAAGAGATGATAATAGTTGGTAAACTTCATCGGTTCTAATCAAGTACCTTGCAAGCTGTTACATTAGATTTCTTGTCCTGCCAACACCCTCCATTTGCTTCAAGACATTCGTTTGTTTCGATATCTGTTTCAACAGTGTAAAAATGAATTCTTTAGTACATTCTATTACCACGAGAAGATCAGCTTACAAGGGAATTGGTTTAACCTCCACTTAGACAGATTCCCGGTTCAGTTCTTTCCTTAAATCCTGAACATATAGCCTTTAGTACCGCATTTCTCTCGAGTTTACCTGAGCAATGAATCAGATTAGAAACTTAAGCATCTTTAACTCTTCGGTAACAGATTGAGTTCTAGTTTCTAAACAAAAATGTTACAATGAGAAGGAATGAAACAAACCGCGGTATTGAGCATTGTTGATGATCAATGTTGGCAAAATTGTGACATCCCCGCGGTCACCTTGTCCTACCTATAAGTAAAAAAGAAGAAATCTCCGGTGAATAAATTTCAAAAACGGTAATATAGATGCATTCAAGAAGAAAACCGCGACCTGAAGTGCTTGCTCAGCTTTCAAAACTTCATTCTCCACATTAGCGTCAGGATCACCAATACATTTCTTAATCTTGTCAAGTGGCAAACCTGAGAATAAGAGAAAAATTAAGATGCGAAATGTGAAGAACGGGTGTGAAAAATGATTGTAATGTCTCCTTACCAAGAGATTCAACTACTCTCTCAGCACATTCTTTGCTATACTTCTTCTCCTTCATTGAACACCTGATGTGAAAATCAGTCACATAGTCCCACCAAACCCAGGACCGGTTATTCTCTTTCGCTACTCTATGAACACATAACTGTCTCAGATTCTCGAAAACGATGTCTTTGCCATCGTATCCATCACCAAAGTCTTGCTCAGGGTCAGGAGCACAATACCTCCCTTGGTTTATACACTGAGACTTACATTGATTGCTGGAAACATAATCTTTAGGACAAAACCATGTAATGTAATGAGGTGTGAACGAAGAGTATCCTCCTTTTTCGAGAATCTGCGCATGCCCTTTGAAGTTCTTGACAAAATTCATCTGCTCATCGCACCGCGCTCCACACTCATCATTCGTGTTAGTCCATAGCTCATACTCAACTCTCTCATCTGGATGAGGTAATGACTCGCTCCAGTCTATCTTCAGGACTACTTCCTCGCCTTTTTTAAGAGCTTGCTTGAGGGTATTGGCGAAAGAAAAGTCGATTAAAGCTGATGGAATGTTGAGTTTCTCTATAAAGTCATCCGCTTCTTTGGATTCCTCAGGTGAATCCATTGTTATCAATGGCTCATCGACGTTATCAGCTACTAGAACTGCTGCTGCACCGGATTGTTGACCATTCCATACCTTTAATGCAAAGTAGCACTCTAATGCAAAACAACACAAAGCAACAAAACAACTAATCAAAACCAAATATTTACCATCCCTACTTTTTCAATCATAAATAGCTTTGAGCTCTTCGACAACTAGATTGAGATTGAGGCAAGTCTCATATGTAAATGACAGAACTTTCTATATCTACACAGAAATATGGAACATATCAAACTGAAAGACTTGTCTCAATCTCAATTTACTTAAAAAGAGAAAGCTTTTGAGTTCTTCTACAAACTAAATTGAGATGAGACAAGTCTGGTATACCAGAAATTTGGAACGTACCAAATTTGCAGTAATATTTGGATCAAAAGGAGATTGAAAGATGTAAACTAAGACTTAAAAGAGACAGTTCTAAAGGTCTTCTCCAATTAAATTGAGATTGAGTCAAGTCTCCTATGTAAATGACAACACTTTCTATCTCTTAACCAGAAATTTGGATGATTGTCAAAACTTGCAGAGGAATTTGGATCAAAAAGGAGAATGAAAGATGTAAAACTAAGACTTAAAAGAGAGAGCTTTTGAGTTCTTATACAACTAAATTGAGATTGAGACAAGCCGCTTATGTAAATGACAGAACTTTCTATTTCTAACCAAAAACTTGCAAGATGAAACATTCTCTATTTTGCAGAATTTGGATCAATTTGAATGAAACAGTTACCTCCACGATCGATGATTAAAATGGTAGGACGAGGAAATTTGGGTTTGAAAGTTTTGTCAAAAGAGTCGCATCCGTAAGCTCCTTTACCGGCGTAAACGACGGAGCCGATCATGTAACCACCGTAGTTAGGAACGCCAAAGTTAGCAATGGCTGCATCGTGCTTAGACCGCATTGCCAAAGGATTTAGAATCGTCACACTGCTCTTCTCCACGATGAATCTCCCGTAAACTCCGTTGATCACCATGGTCAACGCTAGAAACAGAGCCAAGGTGGCTCCTTTATGAATCAAAGACATTGTTTCTGATTAGTGAAAACCAGAATTTGAAAACTTGGGTTTCGAATTTATTTTGTGGGTTTTATGTTTGTTGCATGAGAAAGTGAAAGCAAGTCGGAAAGTAATGATTTTTTTGGAAATGGGTGTCTCTGTTTTTCGATTTACTGTAAATTTTCCCGAGAAAATGAGATCTTAAACAGAGTTAGATGATTGGAACTTCTTCATTTTCTATTTGTTTTCCTAAGAAAGAAAAGGAAACTTTTGCTTAAATGGGAAAAAACCTAGAGAGAAAAGAATTGAATTTGAGAGAAAATAAATGACTCTCTGTTTTCAATTTTTTTTCCTCGACGAATTTTCTCGAGAAAAAGAGATGTGAGCGTAAAGTAAACGGGAGAGAAGATGACTTGACAGAGTCAGCGGAACAAACCATGTCTCTGCAACTACTGATTCAACAAACTTCTCTCTTTGTCATTTTTAAAATTATTTTTCTAAATTATTTACGAGAAAAGAATATTAACGTTTTCTTAGAATGTAAGGCAAATCGTGAGATCCTATCATTTTTTTCAAAGCTCTAATCTTCAAGCTTAATCAAGTGGCAAAACGTTAAAAAGTATGGGTGGCTTAAGTTTAAGTCCACAAGTTTCAATTTTAATCCGGACAATATATATGTATATCTATTTACAAAGTTATACTTTATATGTCAAAGATCTATTTACAAAATTATAAACTACAACGATAAGTAAAGTTTAAATACTTTTAAAAATAAATAATGAACACAAAAATTTAAGACCAATGCAAAGTCTATTGAAGTACCATTTGGGTTGAGTTTAAAAGTTAGAATCATCCAAAAGACGATGTGACAATTACTAGGAGACATGAATAGTTGCTTAATCAACATTAATTATATATATCCAACCTAATTGTTAACTTTACCATTATTTATTCTTAAAATATTTAAGGCTGACCATGAATAAGATGTGTTTTTTTATAGGTCATGATGTGTTTATTTAAATATAAATTCAGGGAAATGGTTACAAACATGCATTTTTATTTCGGAGAGAGACCAAGTCTCTAACATAAAAATGATTAGAATGAATTATAGTTAGTACAATATATTTATACTCTACTTGTGGGAGGAGAGAAAATTATCATATTCACTGAACATGATGTTGATTTTTAAATGTCAATCCATTATTTAAAACTTAAATTGTTCCGTTGGCTGGTGGTGGAGTCTCATGCCATTTTTGTTTTAGATACAGAAAAAGGGAAATTGAATTAAAGTTGTTTCCTTTCCGGTATTTTTTTTTTTTTGTCTCAATCGAATTGGAGTTTCTGCAAGCATAGTAGTGGAGATAAAATGATATAATAGGAAAAATAAAATTAAAAAACTAGAACGAGACTAATACAATAATGTTCAAAATAACACTTTCCTCACGTCATTCATATGAATAGAATTGACAAGCATACATCGCCAAGAACGTTCAAATTACGCTACAAGTACCAATAAGAATTCACAAAAAAACGTAAAGCCCATTTCAGAAAAGCCAATTAACACTAATGTTACCAAGCCATATCAAAAGAGGGAACTGGACCAAGGCTAAAAACAGTAGAAGGTAGTGATGCTTGCTCGAATCATAACTCCGTACTTCAGCAAACAGAACACGTTTCATCGTCTTCACCAAGAAAATCCCAGTGCATAAACACGTCCATGGCATCAATGCGTAGTACGAGTATCCCCACATTATCTTGGAAAACCCCGCAAGACATAGACCAGCAAAAGCATAGCCTCCGTATGCCACAATGTCTAGTAATGGTGCCTCTCCGCTACCAAGTGATAAAAGTGTTACTTTCAGGAGCATCACTTGCAAAAACCAACCAACCAATCCTTTCACAAACAGCCAATTCAAAGCTTCCGGTGTAAACCTAGAGACCAATCAGGTTTGAAACAGATTAATAATCATCGGAGTCCACATAAATCATTCAAGCCCTAAGGCAGAAAACTCTAAGAGGGAACCACAGGGAGAGAGACTAAACATAAAACTTACTTTCCATTAAGTCCCAATGAAAGGCCAGCAAGAACAACGTAGGTGCCAAATGCCATTAACGGAATGTATAAGTCTGGCGCATTGATATCATAGATTGGAGGCTTGTATGAGAGCCTACCCCCGACTGGTTCAGATATTCTGGTCCAATGTCCCTGAGGATTTGAAGCAGAACCCACACTAGTTTAATTAATGGCTGGTATGAGAAATTCCCAAACAGAAGAAGAAAAGAGAAGACTAGCTTACCCGGTGTAGGAAAGGAAACAGAACAACATTCAGTTTGTTCCTCACATATTGATCATTCACTTGGAAATAGTATTGGGGATCAGAGAAGTACCGGCTTATCTGTTCCATTTTCAATGATGAGTTAAAAACAACTTCAAAACCATGAAAATCAGATACTAAGTGCGATATGAAATCATCAAGAATTTACTTACATTGCTCTGCACATACTCAGAGCTTGATCCTAAAATTCTCTCCCCATACGCTCCCAAACCACCACGGATAAAACCCGAGCCAGCTCCCGTGAAAGGATTACCAAATGGACCAGGCTCAGGGTTTCCTGGAGGTCTTGACACCCCCGGTTGAGGTCCCATGTTATTGTACATCTCTGCCATCAAACCAAAACCATCAAAATCAACAGAGTTATCTTCAAGTTTCAAGTTCGATTTTGTAAAGACCATATAGTATTCATCACCAGATCCTAACATCGCCGCTACAAGTCATAATCTCAATTCGTAATAACTTCCATTGCTTTCCGATTTCAATCATAACTAAGCAAAGCCAACACTAGATCTATGATTCAACAGAAGAAACCCCAAATTATTTCGCAACACCATTCCAAGAGCTTCAAAGTTCAACAACACAAGCAATCTGAGCTAAATCCATCGAAATAAATCAAAATTGTAACAGAAGAAAACAAAAGAACAAAGATCTGATTCGCTAATCGAGAAACAACACATACGAACGAAATCACAAGACGAATAAAAATTCCACTACCGATCAACACACAAAAATACTAACCCGGAGATGAGTGAGCAGGTAGAGAGTCAAAGCTTCGAAGATAAAGTTACAGCTTTCTTCCAATGGAAACAATGGATTCTCCTCAGGAATCAAACAGTGTGATCTGCAAGGAGACGAAGAAGGGTATTCTCGGGTTTACGCGTTTGCAACCGTCGTTCTCTATTTATTTGGGCCTAAATTGGGCAATAACACATTGATTTATGGGTCAATAATTTTGCCAATAGGGTCTAACCGTGGATAAGATACAGTTATTCTACTAACCAAACAGAACCGAGCAATTTCTCAGTACCTCATTTAGGTTTAGACGATATAACCAATCCGACGCTGAAATTAAAACTTCCTTTTCCCTAAAACCCTAATTTCAAATCTCCTCAAGCTTCGGTTACGAGCGCAACGATGGCGAAATCAATGAGATGCAAGAGAGTGAAGAGATTGAGAGCTATAAGGAGAGAAATAGTGGAGAAGGAATCATTCACTCTAACGAGAGAAGACGCCAAATCCGCCGCTATCGAAGCCGCACTCGCTGCACCGAAGCTACCAGTTCGTCAACCACCAGTTTCGCCGTTCATGGAAGTTGCGACGCCGTCCTCTGAGTCTGTCTCTGCCTCCGCTGCAATCGCCAACGATATGGGTATGTTCGGTTCCCAATTGTAGCATCGTCAATTTCTCCATGTAAACTTGATTTGTATTGATTGAGTAAACTTGATTTGTTGGGTTTGTGTTCGATATTCTCTTAGATAAGGTAACGCTTGAAGAAGCTACGTTTTCTGTTAATCTTTAGCATTTGAAATTTATCAGAATTACTCATTTTGGTTGAAAAATTTGAAGGTTTAGTTAGTTCATTACTCTTGGTAATCTTTTGGTTACTTCACTTTCTGCATTGCAATGTGACTTTATCAAATTTAATGTAGTGAGAGCATAGCAATGTTCTAGGAACACATTTATCCTTCAGAGGACACTGAATCAATCCTGGTTTCTTGATAATGAACTTTGTTCACAGTTGCATCTTACAAGTATAGTAGTTTCTTTTCAAGGTAAATCATTGTTTGGTTTGGTCCATTGGAAACAATAGTTTGAGTTGATTCTATATCTTTCAAAGGGTTGGTAATATGGCTATGTTCTGTTTTGGACAATTGTTGTTTGCAGATGTGGAAATGGATGATGAGAAGAAAAACAAGTCGCTAAAACCTATTGGGAGGAAGTTGAAGAAGAAGTTTAAGATGGGGATGAAGAATCGCCGCAGTAAGGGTGTACTTCGAGGCAAACGAAACTAAACCGGTTGGTTTTCTACTGGTTTGTTTCGACTTGCATAATTATGTTCTCTCTAAATTGTCAGGTTCTTGAATGTCTTAGAATATATCTACCTTTGTACTATGTTTTTTCCATGAGCTTCCTTTTTTTAGAGACTATAAAGACTTCCATTTTCTTGCACCAAAAGCTATCATCACAGCTTTTTACTTGATTGACAGTTAACATATAGGATTCTATTAACATTATGAACCTTTGACATATATTAATCATGTTGGACCGATATTAATCATGCATTGTCTCTAGTTCAAATATAGTGGTGACTGGTAATTATACAACTCTGTAATCTGGGACAAATGTAAATCAGAAGTTGAAAATAGCCTCACGAATGTCAAGATAACTTGTTACGAAAATAATTCTCAGTATAAATCAAGATTCACATTTTTGTTGTTCAGACAACAAATTACAATTGAAAAGAGCTCAAAATTAAAACCAAACAAGAAATTACTTTCAAGAAACAAAATATTCTTTTTGAAACTCATGAGGGATAATAATTTTAATTAGTAAGGTCTGGAGTTAGATTTGCTGCAAACCTTCCTAATCTCTCCGATACGATCTTCACCAGTGAGAACACCAACATTGACCAGCTTAGCCATCGACACAGCAAACTGCTGTCTGAATATCTGAGCCGGCTGCTCTGCGAAAGCCTGCACAAGCGGAGCGGTCCTCGGGTCCTTAACAAGCTCCTGATCAGTCGTCAAGACTCCCATATGCTTCTGAAGATTAATGTAGTACTGATTATCAAAAACTGCCGGAGTTATGGCGTCGAGATCAACGGTCTCAGTGGCCCAGCGACACTTGCGTCGCAAGTAATCAGCGTATTTGGGGTCAATCGATGGATCAGAACCACTGGTTGCGTTGTAGTTGTAAAGCCTCGACTGGATGGTGCCACAGTTGGCTTTTCCGATGGTGTGGGCCCCGGAGAGGACAACTAGGTCGAGGATGTTGAGACCGTAAGACTGAAACGTCTCGAGAAGGGCGGTGACATCACGGCGGCCTGAAGGGACTTTCTCGACGTCTCTAGCGTAAGAGTTTTTGGAGTCACGACGACCGTAAGCGTTGGGCCAGTAAGGACCACCGAGTTGGATGGTGGCGGCACGGCTAGCTGCGGTCAGGATGTCAGCGCAGGAGACTAAACCGGGGCAAGATTTCTCGATCTCTGACTTGATATCGTCGATTAGCTCGAAGCCTCTTAGGGTTTTGCTAGCCGGAGATCTTCTCTCTGTCCCTTCGTAGTCTAGAAGAACCGACGCATCACATCCCTGAAAGATGTTAATACATTTACAAAAGAGTCAAGATGTTATCTTTTGAAATGCTTATCTATACAGATATGCGCAAAACACTAAGGTGCGTTTATGCAAAGAATAATTGCATAAGTCCATCTTCAATATCGAGAAATTTATATCTTATTGGCTATCAATGTTCTAAATATGGTCTAGATTATGGATGTAAGAGCTATTCTCATCTGATAGCGAATGCAGATTTTTCATTAAAGAAGAATATAAACATAATATGCGAATATTAACATCTTGGTTTTGGTTACGTGATTTAACATTACTAATTACATAACTATGCAAAATCGTTATTTATGTTCATTTGTTCAGCAATAGTAACGATGAAATTAAAATCAAATGAATTCCATCATTTCTTGGACTTCAATTCAGTTAATAGAATCTATCATTCTGTTCGGCAAAATAATAAATTTGACAATTCCAAATATGTTTCAAATACGAACCCTAATAGTTATCCCAAGAACCTTCAATTTAGACCCATTTTTAGAACAATACATATATGAATGAAAACATTGGCTATATAGCATGCATGGAGTAATGAAAATGTAAATACTACGCAATTGAACGATTAATGTGGAATAAATATTTAATAAAGATGATATAGTTGGCAATACCGTGACGCCACAATCGTGGAAGATAAGGCGGAGGAGGGCGGGACCAAGAGAAGCGTCACCCTTTGTCCATTCCCTCACTTTCTTATCAACGATTTTCTCAAAATCTGGACAAATCCTATCATAATAATTCAACGATAATAGATTGTCCAAAGGAAACCATGACTTTGTGTCATCATCACCGCCGTATCCTCCCGCTCCCGGTAAGTCTTTCCGGCCAGCTGATACCGGCCAAGCCACGAGAATTCCGAGTAGGACGACGACTGAGACCACGGCCAATTTCATTATATTGCTTTTTTTATATTTTTTTCTGAATTTGATTGGCTTTGATGAATTTGTTTGATGAGAGGTGTGTTGTGTGAGTAATTTATATATTGGGTTTGGAAATGAATATGATGCTTTTACGTGGGAGGCACAACTTTAAGATTTGAATATTCAAGTGACTTGCCTGCATGTCGTATATGAAATGTTTATAATATATGATTCATTTTTCCTTAGAAAAAAAAACAAAAAAAAATTGATATAATGATGTTTGCATTATTAAAATCCGGGTTTTGACTTATTTGGATTAGATTAACCTTTTTGCTTGTCAACTTCGATTGGGTTAATTTATTTTGCTCTTTGGTCGGTATAATACTATTCTAGTTTTGTACTATTATTTTCGTCTATAACTCATACATGTAAATTTATACATGGGTGACATGATACGGTGAAGTATGTAATCGAGTAATCAGTATTAAAGCAAAACGTGAGATTTCGAAATTAACAATTTCTTGCACAATCACACATGGGCTTAATAGCCCTTATATATTTATCGTGGGTCAAGGTAAGTGGTTCATTAAAAGGCCACGTTTATCGAGTACTACAAAATCAAATCTCTCCATTTCTTATTAAACGTCGTTTTAAACTTAAATTTTGTTTCATTATAAATATTATTTTGTATTTTTAATGTAAAATTTAGACAAGATTTTAATTTTATTTTTACTATTTTAATGTATTGATCAATATAAAAATTTATTGATAAAACATAAATTTTAATTAGTTTTCTAATATATGTAAAAAACTTAAACGATATTTATAGTGAAATAGAAGGAATATTAGTAAACCACGACGAAGAGAGAGCTTTGTATAAAAAAATAAGATGCAATATCTTGAACATTTAAAGCTGGTAGTTTCCTCGTGAGTTCTTACTTCTTAGCTAAAAATTTAAAAGTTTATGGCTTCCAGCTAAATCCATTAAATATTTTAGTTAAATAATTGTATTTATTCTAAAGCTTTTTTTTCTTCCCAAAATTACAATAGGAAAGAAAATTATTATAACTAGATTTATTTACACATATTAAACTAATAAATTAAAATGAACTTCTTTTTTTGTGTTTTTTTTGGGCGTCAACTAAAAAGAACTTAAGCAAAAGAAAACATACAAGAAAACAATGATTTGGAAGAAAATTGTTCTTAAAATGTTGTTTTCTTAACTTTTTTTTCCCTTTTTGGTTTCTTCAGTTATATAATTTCACATATGTTTAGTGTTTGCTATCTTTAGTTCTTCAATTTGATTAAATGAAATGGCATATAAACTAAAGTGCATGGCCCCCACTCGCCAACGGGTAAATTCCCCAACGGCTCCATTTTGACTATCGCATTTAGGAGCCTTATCACCTTTAATAAATTTAATTAGTACAATAATTAAATGCTCCTGTTTTTGGCATTAGTAATTAATTGCTTTTACCAGTATAATGACATGTGTATACAGAACCGTTTAATTTTATATAGTCCGAAATTGTAGCTTTTTAGTTTCTTTCTATAACGATTTTTCACTTTTGGCCACGGAAGCTTTTCTTTCTCTCGAGCCTCTCCTCTGTATTTGTAGTTTTGTACACCTCATTCTTTAGTCTCTTATTTTACAGACACGTTCCCAAGTTTAAGGGACAAAACAGAGCGATTTTAGGACACACATATTTTAGTGGTGTATGAAACAAACAGAAAAAGTCTTACTAAACAGATAAACACAATACTGTTTCATTGGTTTTAGTTTCTTCTTCATCGTCTCTCCACCGCTTCTTGTTGTTCTGTTTTTTTTAACAGAGAGAAAAATCTGTGTTTTCACTAATCCAAAACCAATTTCTCTTCCTTATTCTTCTTCTTGAAGAGACAGAGAAACAGAGTTGTTCTCTTAACTCCTTCAATGGGTATTTGATTTTTGTGTTCGTTCGTTCGTTCGTTCGTTCGTTCGAGACTGATAGTAAAAAAAAAATGGCGTCTTCTCAGGTGGAGATACCTTCTTCATCTCAGAGATTCGGATTTATTCTCAGAGACCGTAGTAATCAAAACGCCGTCGTTTACCAGAAGAATCTGAAACCTCCGGTGAAAAACCTTCACGAGCTCTTCAAATCTCATGTCTCCGACAAGAATTCCGTGAATTTGGTCGATTCTTGGACCGAGACTCACAATAACAAGAACGATCGTATTCGATTGACGGGGAAACCAATTTTTAGAACAGAGCGTGTTCTTGAATCTCCCGTTGAATCAAAAAGAAACGACAATCTCGGTGCTTCTTCTTTGGTACAGATATGGGAGGCAAGACTAAACCGATCAAACGGCGGAAACTCGCAGAGCAGCGGCCAATCGACGGCGAGTAGTAGTCGGAGCGATTCAGGACTCAGTGTTCAAGATTCCATCGACGGAGATTCTGAAATGGCTGAAGAATCGGACATAGCGGAAGCTACGAATACTAAACCAACGGTGGAGATTGAACCTGAGAGCAAATGGGGACGAGTCGCTGATCTAATTCGGAGGCTTAGCAACGAAAACAAGAAACTAACCGCCGGAGATAATGGCGGCGGCGGTGGACTCTCGATTATCAGAACGCCGAGGCCTTGTTGCACTTCGTCGTCGTCGTCGGAGAAAAGTATTTTTCCGGTGGTTAGTTTCTCACCGAGGATCCGAGGACGACAAGCGTTTACCGATTTGCTTATGCAAATGGAACGTGATCGCAACCGTGAATTGGATTCGCTTCTTGAACGCAACGCAGTTTCTAGGTTTACTCAACGTGGTCGCCTCCAGGTAAATATAGTTTTCACCATTTGATAGATCTCCCAACGTTTTAGTTACTTTTTCATAATCCACGTTATACTTTTTCTTAATTTCGATATGGTCCTGTTATGTTTCTTTAACCAGTCAATGTTAAGGCTAAGGAACCTCAAACGCTGTCTCTCCATTCAAGACCGAAACCGGTCTAACGCAAAGCCAACCGGATTAAACCGCATCGAATCAGGCTCTACAGTTCTGCATTTAAGGTTTTATTAATTTATTTCATAACCTCTGTTATTTCTATCTTTTTCCCTAAAGGTTCTTGATTTTGTAGTTGTCAGCATTTGTTTTTTCTGATCCTTAATCTTTGAATTGCAACGCAGAGAGAAATTTCGTGCAAATGCATTGAACGCTATGGCTGCAGCAGATCAGAGGAAGGACCATCATCGATCCGTCGAGATGAATAACAAAACTGTAGAAGAAACAGAAGGAACTAGAGCGAGCACGAGGTTAAAATACGGCGGTCTTACTCAAGAAGCTTTTTTCACAGAGCGGTTGAGACTCCGTAACCGCAAGATAGAGGAAGCAACGTTATGTTCGCAAGAAGAAACTGTAAATGGAACAGTTGAATCAAAAACGAATTGCCTTCAGCTGCAAGAAACAAGGGAAGCAAAAGAAATTTGCAATGACGGCGAGTCTGAGAAGAAAGTAGAAGAAAAGACAAGTCCGATCGCATGCTTAACTCAAGAATCGTGGTTAAGGCAAAATCAAAGCGAGAACAAAATGGAAAATTGTATGCAAGAAACTCAAACACAAGGTGTGTTACATGAGAGTAATGAGATGGATCAGTGCCTTGAGCGACAAGAAACATCATATCTGAATGGATGGGAAGAACAAGAAGAGTATGAAGATGAGCAGTCTTATTATGGAGAAACGAACAATGACTGGCTTAGCGAAATATCTCGGCCACGAAGTTACTGGGAGGAACTGAGAAAGTCACGGTACCTAGAAGTAATGAACACTCGGTCTGAGAAAGAGGACATACGCAGACTCCTTGAGCGGTAAGTAACCATCAAAATCAGCAAACCTTTTTTTCTCTTGATCTTTAACCATTGACTTAGAAAATGTGTTTTCCACGTAGTACAGAAGAATGGTGACAGATTTTCTGGAGAGCGGGTTGCGAGAGAAGATCGATAATCTCATGATGTCCCGTGTGCAGACACACTCGAATAAGCACTCTGAACGATGGGAATTCCAACAAGTACAAGAAGAGGCAGAAGAGAAAAATGAAATTGAAGAAGAAATCAAAGAAGAAGAGTCATTAACGGAAGGCGAAGAGCAAGACGATAGAGATGATTCGAGCCAATCGTCTTCTTCACAGATCTTTGCATCGTCTCCTGCAGGATCATGGAGTTCTCAAGACACTGAAGTTACTTCCACTCCTGTCTCGTCTGTTCACAATCCTCATTCACCTGTAAGTCTTTATCGATTTCGTGTAATACAATAGAAACTTGCAATCGCACTAGTGATAAAATCACTGAACCGCTTAAAAACGTTTTCAGGAAATGGAGCTGATAAGCGGTATGAGATCACAGATCCAACAGCTTCAGCAAGAAATGTCGGTCCTACGAGATTCTGTAAAAACGTGTTTGGATGCAAACGCGATCCTGCAACAGAAGGTTCACCGAGAAAACCCAATGAAACGAAAATGCTGCGTCTGCGACGAAACGCAGGTTGAGGTTGTTTTGTACAGGTGCGGACATATGTGCATGTGCCTTAAATGTGCGAACGAACTACATTGGAGTGGAGGAAAATGTCCGATTTGCCGAGCTCAGATTGTGGATGTTGTTCGTGTCTTCTTCGATACAAGAAACTGAAATAAATCGGTTTAAAAACGCTGACGAATTCACAAACCCATTACACCCTTTTTTTTTTTTTTCTTATCGCGTTTGCGTTATTTGGCGTTTTGGGCCTGAATATCGTATTATGCTCTCTTTAATTAGGTTATGTTACCCGACATTGTAATGAAAGACTTTGTCCGGTTTTATGAAGCTTTTGAGATCTCCTAAACCAACCAAAAAAATAACAGAAAATTACCCAGATAAACTTTAAAAACTGGAGATGAAAGTCACAAAGAGAGCTTCGAAGCAAACATAACAAAATCTTGAATTTTGCAATCACTCTAGTACTCATACTATTCATCGATTTTGATACTTAAAAGGACTCAAATGACCCAAATACACTAAAAAGTGGACATTAAAGTCTGAAAACAGAGCTTCGACGCAAAAGTAAACAAAATTACTCTCATAATCATAATACTCTTCATCAATTTATATTTCTCAAAGATTCAACGAAGCCAAACAAACCCTAAAAAACAGAGCTTTTGAATTATTTCATTATCATCGATTTTGATTTCTCAAAGATTCAACAGTCTCTCTCTCTCTCTCTTCATAGATATTTACACAACATCCGTAGAAACATTACATACATAAATACACATTAAACAAAAAACTCTCGGTGTTCTGTTTTTGTTTTCCGCATTCATGCGTTTTGTGCGGTCAAGAATGTATTGAAGTCATCTCTAGCCTTAAGCAATCGTGGAGTGATACAAGTTCGTGGCGAAGTAGGGCAAGAAGAAGCCGACGAAGTCGAAAATCTTACACGACGTTGCGGTGAAGTCTCAGCCGATCTCCGGTGATCTCGAGTACTCCTCGTCTTTAAAACGCTTCTCAGAGCCAAAGTCTCTGTTTCTCTATCGAACAAGAAACCAGAAGTTACTGGTTCTTGCATATCTCTTCCTCCGTTTCCGCCTCGGCTGTTGCATTTCGTCATCTCCACCGGGAAATCGTTAGAAAACCGACCGTTATCTTGAATCAGAGCTGTCGTCGAAGCCCAAGAACCGCATTCAAATTTCTCGAGCGAGGCGCGTATGGAAACAGTGGAATTCGTGAAGGAAGAAGCTCTGATCATCTTCTTCTCCATCGAATCTTGGCGTTTCGAAGAAGATTTAACCAGCTTGTGTTTCCCGAATCCAGGTAGAGCCAAGCAGAAGGCGTTACATTTGAAATCTTCTTCCTTGTAGAGAATCTTCTCTGAGTAATGCGATTTCCTCATAAAAAGGATTGATTCTTGGTGGCTAAGCTTCTTCCGGATTCTCATTGGCTCTGGGAGCATAGGAAGCGGAACTGCGTAGTCTCTAGGAGGAGGCATCGCCGGCGGCAGTACCATTCTGAAGCTGTCGTCTCTTGCCGACGAACGGGAGAAAAGAGGACTGGTTGATTTCTCGTTCTGCAGATTTGCCTTCTTAACCAAGAAATTGAAATTAGGGTTAGGGCTAGGGTTAATGTTAGGGTTTTCTCCTGGAAAAACTCTGAAACCTTGCCAGTCATTATCTCTCGAGTTATGGGCTAAACCATCTTCAAACCCAAGCATTGCCGGAGGAGGCATAACTAGATTTGTCAACGAAAAAAAGTGATTTGATTTTGAGAGATGGGTTTATAATTTTCCGGGTAAAAAATATGCAGAGGATAGAGATATAAGTAGTAGGAAATTAAAAGAAAATGGGAAACACGTTCATGGCAAAAGTAGTGACTTACATGTCGGTTCAATCTTTGTCCTAAGATTTTGACATGTGGTTACTAATTTACTATCAAAATTCATGTGTGTGTAGATGCAAGTATTTTAAAATAAAATAAAAACTAGAATTAGTCGCGTGTTACAACACAGATTAATGTATCTTTTAAAATTCAGAATTATAAATTTATATTTATATTTATTCTGAAATCTTATAAACGTTAAGATGAGTTTTCGTTAAGATTTTATTATAATGAGAAAAAAAATTTTTTTGTTAAGATTATGTAATCGTAATGATGACATATAAGGTTTATACTCGTGATCTATAATTCAATAAGTGAATAAAATCGTAATATAATTTTCCTTATTAGTTGTTAGAATCGTAATAAAATCGTGTGTTTTATGTTTTATTTTGGTTTTTTTTTAAAAAAAAAAGATAAACATGTAATGTAGGTTTTAGATTTTGCAAAATAAAATCTTTGACAATATTTACATGTTTATTGACATTATCAATTATAATATATATTTTTTTGTAGAAACATTTTGATTAGTTTTAAAAACAAAAACAGAAAGATATTTAAAAATTTATGCACTACATGTTATTTTGAAATTTGTTATTTATTAGAAGTGATTGTTTTCTCTAAAATCTCGATAATAATTATAGAAGATTCAGAAAGTGGTTTAGGTAAATAAGTAATGAGATATTTAAAGAAATATCGATATTTAAGGATATTTAGATAAATCTCGATATATTTGATTTAATTTCCTTAATTAATTTTTTTTATTTTAATTAAATGATCATATAATAACTAATGACTAAAATCCTTAATGAGAGATTAAAATTTATTATTTGATGTAATGACAATGTGATGTAAATATTTATACTTTTTAATGTTTGTTTATAAGTGTACTCTCCAAATAATATATAGGGGATTATAGGAAAAATAAAGATTTGATTTTTCAATTTTAGGATGTTGGATGGAGACAGATGAAAATGGTTTGCACGTAGTTCGTGACCTGATTGTTTTGAGTTTAGTATACCTTTGTGTGAGTGTTCCTCCGTCTCTCTCTATAGGTAAGTCACAACTTTGTGACCTGTGAAATTAGTTCTACTTCCAAAACGAATCGAAGTTACTCTTGAAAAGCCAAGAACATCCGAAGTAGTACAAAGTCACATTTGTGCTCGCGTGAACATGGTACATCGAACTTAATTCTCATTTTATCTGAAAAATCAAACACCTAATAAATTCTACAAAAGGTTTCAGAAAGTATTGGTGTAAAAGAAAAGGTTTTAGAAATTATTGATTGAGCTTTTTCTTTTCTTTCCTTAAACTTGTCTATGCTTTTTTGGCTTTCTACAAATAACGGAAACTTGATAAACCAATAAGAAAATCCAATTGTGCAAATGTTGACAAGCGGTTTTTTGAAATGTTCCACTAACCAAATCAACAAAATTAGTTTTTATTACTCTGAACTGAAATTAGACTTTTTGTTAAAACTTTATTGTTAACTCAACTCCTGTAGTAATTGTTTATCTAAAAGATGAGAGTTTCAGAAGAAGCATGACGATAAAGTTTATCCATCAAGTAAAGAGGACAACACACATTAACTAGAAATAAGATGAGCACACATATTTACAAAGAACCACACATTCCTCCCAATAGTTGGAACTCTCCTAGATAGAATAATAAACATGCCAGCATCTAAAATCTAACTAAACACTATATCACTGCCGCCCAAAGCAACTGCTTTGTTGTTATTTATAGATTCTTAAATATTCTTGGCACAGTCCTCCTTTGCTGCTCTCACCCTCGTGGATTCAAGATATGATATCGTACAACGGCTGGTTCAACATCTTCGGCAAGTAAAACGCAAGCATACCTCCAAATAACCCACATACCACAAATACCATTGTCCCACAGCCTCAACGTAGTCAATCTTAGGACCAACCTTTACCTCAGTGTAGTCCTCAACGCGCCATGGGTGAAATGCCGGCTTTTGCCATAACACTAGTCGGTCCGTGAAAGGCCCATTATGGCAAACGCTGGAATTTCACCCACGGCATCGAGGATTACACTGAAGTAAAGGTTGGTCTTGAGATTGACTACGTTGAGGATGTGCGATAGTGGTGTTTGTGGTTTGTGGGTTAGTAAGAGGTGTGCTTGCCAAAGATGTAGAACCAGTCATTGTACGATACCATATCTGGAATCCACGAGGGTGAAAGTAGCAAAGAATGATTTTGCTAAAAATAATTAAGAATCTATAAAACGTAAGCAATACAGAGAAGAACAATCCCGGTAGAAAAAAAAAGTAGGAATCGACATTCCAGCCACAACGCGCTTGCTTGGTCCCACAGGTTCAGTGGCTAGGAAAAACACAATTACCTACACCACCAGTACCACCAGTGTTGAAGCCGGTCAAGACCCGGAATATCAAGTACACATAGTCGGGATGGCGGGGACCAATAATCTCCTGCTCATATACATAGCCAAGCTGGTGAGGAAGGCGACTCTAGGCTATGTAACACAGGCGATTAAAATCACACGCCATCTTCAAGATCTTAAAATCCCTGGAACCATTCTCACTGCCTTCCACGGACCAACCCCTCCTACATAGAAACCAATGAGGCAGAACATGCAGCTAAACCACTGCGTCCCTATCGTCAACGGCTTCCTCCCGTACCGGTCTTGTAAAACCGTAGATTGAGTTGAGGCAACATATCAACATAGTAGTGTCTCTTTCCTTCCTCGCTTGGAGTCCAAGAGATGTCCAAATACCCAGACCCTGGACATTGAGGCTTAAATAATATCCTTTTAGTTACATAATACAACGGATATGGGCATATGGCACATGTTTTTTTTTCTTGTGATCAAACAATAGGAAATTTTACCCAAAAAAAGAAAAAAACAAACAAACTATAGAAAAATAGAAATATAAATAAATAAATAAAAAGTTTATGTTAGAGACTTATAGATCTGACGGGTTCATAGGGATTAGGGACCATATATAACACAAGTATGTGGCCTGGAAAAAAAAAATTGTTGGATTTTAAAAAGATGATTTTACTAGATATATTTTCCCCTTGGCTTTTTACCCCACACTGAAGTACTTATTTGGAATTGTCCCCTCTTTGACGTAAATTACACAAAACAAAAAATCGACATGATATCCATTACAGCTGTTATTTTCTGTGTAAATTTTTTTCAGCAAATTATAGCCCAAGGAAACAAACTAGACAAAGAAAAACACATAACAAGGAAACAGAACAACTGACCTATCATACAACTTGCGAAGAAGAGGGCAGGAATCAACGTTCCAAGTTTAATTGAGCCCCATAGTCCTATATTAATTTTAACATTTCAATTTATCCTTCGTATTATTAACATGTCGGTTTGCCCGGAATCGATCCACGTATTTATCATGAAATCTAAATATGTATTGTTAACGTTTTACTTCGTGGATTAGTTTCCTTCTGCGGAGATACTCTTATTCGATCGATATTAAGTGCATACACTTATAAATTACGCAATAAGAAGAAGCATCATGTAAAAGTTTATCCATCAAGTAAAGCGGACAACACACATTAACTAGAAATAAGATGAGTACACAAATACTCCAGCTCCGACGTTGAAACAATTTTTGATGAAGTAAGATTTGATAAACCGCAGCGATATCCGCCGTTGGGAAAGCCAGCGGCAGTAGAAAAAGAACGGTTGTGCGTGGACGATATGTTACAGAGATACTACGGCGCGTTCGGGCGTTGGCAGATGATGCATTTCGTGTTGACGTCTCTAGCGTGCGGACTAGAAGCGTTTCACATGATGGTGATGATATATGCCGACCAAGAACCCAAGTGGAAGTGTGTCGGGTCGGGTTGTTCAGTTGGATCTTCGATTTGTGATATGGATTTGGGTTCATGGCAATGGACAAAAGCCAAAAACATCTCCACAGTGGTGAGAAGTATATAGTCGGTCTCGTTCAAGCCCTCTTCTTCGTCAGTTGCATGATCGGTCAATCGTTCTGTTTCTTTTATGCGATCTTGATTTTTTTCCCTTTCTGAGGTAAATAGCTTTTTTTCTTCTACGATTTTCTTTTAAAAAATCCACAAATAATAATTATAATTAAATAGTTTATATGTATGACGTGTAAATGATATATATATATTTCCAATTTTTTTGGATTTTTTTCATCTGTACCTCTGCACTATAGTGCATTTTGATTTTTTTAGATTTAAGTTTTATTCTAAAGTTTTGGTTATAGTATTGCAATGATTTTAACATTTAAATAGTAATTTTGAGTTAGGTTATTATTTGTCATTCAACAAATTTAATGTTATTTTTATAATTGTACTCTCCAAATATTAGTAAGAGGATATTAACTTCAACTATTTGATTTTATTTAAAGAAATGTATTAGCATTAAATATATATTATTTATATACTAATTTTGGTGGACATTCGGTAAAACGATACGGTTCGGTTCAAAAAATTCGATAATACGAATATTAGCTCCGAATAAAAATCAAACTTAATTTTGGTTCGGTTTGGTTTGGTTTGAGATTTTCTAACAAATACCAAATAGAAAAGTGTAATTTCGAGTTATTTCGAATTATTCGGTTGTTTCGGGTTATTCGGTAATTCTGAGAGTTTTTTTTTGTTTTCGAGTTATTCGATTATTTCAGCTTATTTAGATTATGAGATTAAAATTTGATTAATTTTTGTTTAAATTTTAACAGAATTTAATTAATTACACAATTATGTTTTTACTTAACCTAACTAAAATTTTGACATCGTAAAGAATTAAAAATTATCAAACATTATTATGAATTCTAAAACCAAACACATCTTAGAAAAAAAAATGAACATCGAAAACCAAATAAAATTCTCAAAGTTAAAATTAAAAATCTCCTAATTGATTTTGCATTCTCAAATGCTTGAGTGCTTCACAATTATAATTTGTCTCCAAAATCTACTTTGAAAAAGACTTCATCTAGAAAAACAATTCACACGTAACATACAATAAAAAAGAGAAAAGAAAAAAGCATAAGAAAAAAGCATAAGTAAATATAATTGTTAACGGTTTAGTGTGTAGCTCCATTTGGTCTCTCAAATTCTAGAAAAAAAAAGACATTAGTTAGATTTAATAAAACATAAGATATGAATAAAGTATAGAAAATTAGAAACTACGCCCAAACTACAAAAATCATATACAATATTATTTAAAACTAACATAATATTCTAATTCCTGATTTTTTTTCCATAAATTTTTTTTTTCATACTTATTGGTTTTAAATAACTAAAATAAAAAATCCTAAATTATAATTTAAATTTTATTACGGTTTACCGATTAACTAATCGGATTTCGGTAGATATACCGAATGGAACCAATACCAAATTAATTTAAAAATATGTCCAGTTGGGTTATTATATCTTTCGGTTCGGTTTGGTTAATTACCATTTGGTTCGATTCGGTAAATTACCATATCGTTCGGTAATTTCGCCCACCCCTAACATATTATTAAATTATAAAAAAAGACTATAAGTATAAAAAATCAATTTTTAGTAAATGTTTGATTTATTTAAAAATATTTATTTTAATCGTTAAAAAAAAAGCAATATATTTTACATGAATGTTTTGAAATTTAAATTAATATCTTTTATGTTTGTAAAATAAAAGATTTTGTTGATTTATTATTGTAAATTGTGTCTAATTTTTAGCCCTGGGTATTCATATACCCATTCGGATTCGGGTCGGATCCATTCGGGTTTTGGGGTTTCATAGTTTAGAGGCTTTAGTAGCATGGACTTTTTGATCTTTCTAGATCAATAGAGGTGTTGAGGACTCATTCGGGTATTTATAAAAACCGAGTCGGATTCAGTTCGGTTATTTGCGGGTTCGGATCGGGTAGATACTTAAAATTAAAAACCGGTAAATATCCAAAAAAAAATCGGTTCCAGGTTCGGATTCAGGTATTTTATCCAAAAGCACTCAAATCTACCCGAAGATACCCGAAATACCTGAAAAAAAATCCTAAAACATTGGTTATTTTTTACCCTAATCTATCCAAAAATACCCAATATATCTAATATACTTATATTTCGGATATTTTCGGCTACCCACGGGTATCATGTTCTGTTCAGGTTTTCAAATACTTGAAAAATTACCCGTTCGGGTATTTCTACAGTGGCGGTTCGGTTTCTGTTCGGGTTTTTTTGGGCGGGTTCGGTTTCCGTTTTTTTGCCCACCCCTACTAATTTTTTAATAAGGTTTAATTACATTATTGTGTTTGGTTATATGAGTAGTAGTGAAAAATTTATTAGATTATTTTGGCTATAAAAATAAAGAATAAAATACTAACACATTTTTGCTGATAATGATATTTTCTTGTTTGCTTTTAAGATCAATAATATTGTATGTAATTGTTTACAATTTAAATATTTGTTTATAATGTGTAATTCCCAACTATAGTAATAGAGATGTATTATATAATTTTTAAATAGTAATATTGTAGTGGAAATTTGAAAATTTGTTTGTAATTTTATTATTTATTTATTATTTATTTTGGAATTTAAAAATTAGTTATTATTAATTTATATATTTACTATTTTTTAAATTAAAATTTTGTTTTACTAATTGATTTATTTAAAAAAATTTGAATAAATTGAAAATAGATTTTTTGAAGATTTTATTTTCAAATATGTATTTTTAATAGTAAAATTAATTAAGTGTAATTTGAATAAAATTGAAAATAGATTTTGTGAAAATTTTATTTTATATGTATTTTTAATAGTAAAAATAGATTAAGTATTTAATATTTTTATTCTTAATGATATTTTGTTAATTCTTAAGACTAGTGGTATTGTATGTAAATTTTTAGAATTTAATTGTTATTTTCATAGGTACTCCCCAAATATTAGTAAAGGGATACGTAAATATCTGCAATGAATCAACTAAAACATGATTTTCTAGAGATTTGGTTCAAGATCGATAACTGAAAAATAGACAATCACATGAACCATATATTATGATGAGAACATTACAGCTTATAACAACGACGAATGTTTATTAACAACCTACAAATAAGAAATTAAAAATGACAAACACTTAAGACAAACTAGTAACCGGAGAACAAACTTGACGAAACAGGGAACCGCGAGAGAGATGGGCTTAACGAGCTGTGAACCACTTGTGTTTGTATGAAGTGAAGATATGTCCAATCACTAATCCACAAAACACACCAGGTCCAAATGTTATTGCGGCTGCTATCCAATTCAGCACTGGCTCTTCCGCTTCAGACAAAGATTCTTCGAGTTGTTGCGTTGTAGGAACAGGAAGATGATGGCTTTCTCCACAAATATCCTCGAGGCCATAAAGTCCGGTATTACCCACGAATGAAGAACAATTTTGAGTTCCAAACTGTGTGCTCTTTGGCACCAATCCTTGAAGATGATTGTAGGAGAAATCGATGGTGGACAGAAACGAGAGTTTCCCGAGACCTTGAGGAATTTCACCTGACAAGTTATTTCGTGATAGGTCCAATATCTCCAGCTTTGTGATATTCGCCAAGGATGGTGGGATGTTGCCTGAGAATGTGTTGCCTGACAAGTTGAGAAGACGCAATTCGCTCAACAGACCAATGGATTCAGGGATATGTCCGTAAAATTTGTTTCCAGAGAAATCAATGGCTTTGAAGCCTTGATAGATCCGAACGAAATCCGTGTCTACTCCTTTGTACACCAAATTAATCGACTCATACGCAGAGAATATATAGCCCATATAGTTATCATGAACACTCACTTCTGAGATGTCGGAAGCAGGTCTCCACACCTTTGACATTTCATGCCAGTTGGCAAAATAGTCTTGTGGTAATGATCCAACGAAGTTGTTATTGGATATGTCAATAATCCTCAGGCTTGGAAACCCTAAATATGCAGAGGGTTTGTAGACTGGACCGTAGAATGCATTTGATCGGAGCACAAGAACCGTTAGGTTTTGTAGAGAGCCCAACCAGAATGGAAACGTGTCTTTGATCTTGTTTTCTCTCACATTTAGAAATTCCATATACTTGCAATTGATCAAAGATTTTGGAAGTTTTCCCACCAAATTGTTGTGGCTGACATCAAGTGATCGTAACGGAGAGCCATTGTTGAATAAATCTGGTAGAAATCCAGTAAAACTATTGTTTCTCAGATTTAACTGTTGAAGATTAATGGAACTGTTCAACCACTGAGGAATGGAACCAGTGAAATGGTTGTTGGAGAGATCTAAGACCAATAAAAAACTCAAGTTTCGGATCCATTGGGGAAACTGTCCTTGGAGTGAATTTGAACCAAGATCCAACCAACTTATAAATGATGCTCCATCGACAACTTCCACTGATTTCTCGAAGCAGCTGAAAGAATTATAAGAAAGATATACAAAATACAACTTAGACAATCTCCATAAAAAGTGAGGTACTTGACCTTCTAACTTATTGTAGGAAAGGTCAACGGAACTGAGGTTGACTAATTTTGACATAGATCTAGGGACTCGTCCGACGAAATTGTTATGGCTAAGATCTAAACGTTCGAGATTAACTAATTTAGATATAGATTCTGATATTAGCCCATCAAAAGTGTTATTGCTAAGATCTAACGTTCCAAGCTTAGATGATGAAGACGCATTCCCATAATCTATAGGTCCCTCTAACTGGTTATGGCTTAAATCAATCCTTTCTAACGAAGAAATCATGAGCAAGGATGAGGGAAAAGGTCCGACAAATGAGTTTTCATTCCCATAGAATCGAATCAAGTTGTGGAGTCTACTTAAGTAAGGAAAAAAGGAGGATTTGAAGTGATTGTTGGAGAGGTATATAGAGGTCAAGCTGGTTAAATTAGCTATTACTATATCCCCACCAGTGAATTGGTTATTGGAGAGGTCCAATATCAAAAGCTTGGATAAGTTGGCAAATGAACTAGGAATACTACCGCTGAGATTATTATGCGAAAGACTCAAGTAATCTAGCTGGTTTAGATTATCAACTGAAGTTGGAACATCACCTAATAAGTGATTATGAGAAAGATCAAGACGTGTGAGATGAGAAATTTTTCCAATTGAAGAAGGAACTTCACCTACTAAGCGATTACCAGAAAGATCAAGAGATGTGAGATGAGAAAAAATTCCAATTTCAAAAGGAATCTCCCCTTGGAGATTGCAATATGAAAGATCAAGCTCAAAAAGATGATGGAGGTTAAAAAGACCACTGCTGGATTTCAAAGAGGTGTTATCAGCAGTCAAGAAAGGGAGTTTTAGTGATATTACCTCTCCCAAGATAACATCACACTTGACACCATCCCAAGAACAACAATCAACGCTCTTGTTCCATAAAGATGTTGTTACATGGAACTACTTTTGTAGCTTCAAAAGAGCATCTCTTTGGTTGCGGCGGCACAAATACCGTTTAGGAGAAGCAAAGGTGTTTGGTAAGGGAAGAAGGCAAAAGAAGAAAAGGATGGTAATAATACCAAGAAAGCAATAAGATTGGCTTCGAATCATTAACTCTCTTTTTTTT
The DNA here is from genome assembly GCA_026770425.1 of Boechera divaricarpa. Taxonomy (NCBI): domain Eukaryota; kingdom Viridiplantae; phylum Streptophyta; class Magnoliopsida; order Brassicales; family Brassicaceae; genus Boechera; species Boechera divaricarpa. Next base: position 8,585,890 of record CM049182.1, on the reverse strand, counting down.
TTTGGAAACAATTAAAGACGATTTGTGTGTTATATTGGTATGTGATGTATGTAACTTGCTTTATAAAAGAACTTCTCGGTAAGGAGCTTGACTTGGCAAGTCTTCCTAGCAGTGACTTGGCAAGTCTTCGTAGCAGGAAAATGGTGAATACTTGTTTTTGCTCTAGAAATACAAAAGCGGTGCCAAGAAACGTACAAACGAAAAGACAAATAAAGAGTCATGTATGTCCAAGTCATGCCCGTGAGAAATAGGTCTGGAATTAATCGGGTCATGTTGTTGAGACGGAGTCAGCGAACCCTATCCTACGTCAGTGAAGAAATTTGTTAGCACCCACCAAGTGTTGGACGAAACGTCTAAATTACGGAGGATGTATTCCGCTATTCATGAGGCTTTGGATTGTACTGAGGATGTTGAAGATTCGTTGAGGCTTAGCAACAAGGAGAGGATGATTATTTTACATTTCTGAGTTGACTCAATTCAGTCTTAAATCTGCTGAACTGGCACAACCATCTTCAATGTTTTTTGATAATCCGTGTGTGATCATAGGTCAAGCCAAGTGCTTTTACATTCAAAAATGTTGAAGCTTGAGGTTTGTTAAGGATTTGTTCGAGAACCCATGAAACTTGCTTATTTCATTATAGCATCAATACACATACTGATGAATGGATAGCTTTACATTGCAAATGCTGTTGTGATACATGTTAAATTTACCTCAAACGGAATACCCAACTAAGGCGAACAAAACCTGATTTTTTTGTTGTACATGTCAAATAAAACAAAGAATAAATTTTATAGATAGCCAGAGTCAGAGACAAAAAGAAAGGAAATTTTAGCCTTTGGGTTTGGGATATCTAAAGACACCAGCTTGACCTCAAGAATAATTACGGATTAGGGACCATATATAACACAAGTATGTGGCCTGAAAAAAAATTTAGTTGGATTTTAAAAAGATGATTTTACTAGCTATTTTCCGGTGGCTTTTTACCCCACACTGAAGTACTTTATTTGGAATTGTCCCCTCTTTAACGTAAATTACACAAAACAAAAAATCGACATGATATCCATTACAGCTGTTATTTTCTGTGTGTAATTTTTTTCAGCAAATTATAGTCCAAGAAAAACACAGAATAAGAGAAACAGAACAACTGACCTATCATACAACTTGCGAAGAAGAGGGCCATAAATCAACGTTCCAATAATTGATCCACGTATTTATCATGAAATCTAAATATGTATTAATTATTAACGTTTAATTTACTTTACGTGGATTACTTTCCTTCTGCGGAGATACTTTTATTCGATCGATATTAAGTGCATAAACTTATAAATTACGCAATAAGAAGAAGCATCATGTTAAAGTTTATCTATCAAGTAAAGCAGACAACACACATTAACTAGAAATAAGATGAGCACACACAAATACTCCAGCTCCGACATTGAGGCTTTAACAATTTTTGATGAAATAAGATTTGATGAACCGCGGCGATATGCGCTGTTGGGAAAAAGAACGGTTTACGGTTGTGCATTGACGATATGTTACAGAGATGCTACGGCAGAGTTCGGGCGTTGGCAGATGATGCATTTCGTGTTGACGTCTCTCTAGCGTAGGGACTAGAAGCGTTTTACACGATGGTGATGATATATGCCGACCAAGAACCCAAGTGGAAGTGTGTCGATCGGGTCGGGTTTTTCAATTGGATCTTCGATTTGTGATATGGATTCGGGTTCATGGCAATTGACAAAAGCCAAAAACATCTCCACAGTGGTGAAGTGGGAGTCGATTTGCGGTGAGAAGTATAAAGTCGGTCTCGTTCAAGCCCTCTTCTTCGTCAGTTGCATGATCGGTCAATCGCTCTCTTTCTTTTATGCGATCTTGATTATTTTCCCTTTCTGATGCAAATAGCTTTTTTCTTCTACAATTTTTCTTTAAAAATTCTACAAATACTAATTATATGTCGGACGTGTAAATGATATATCTCCTATATATTATTTGAGGAGTATACTTATAAATAAACATTAAAAAGTGTAAATATTTACATTACATTGTCATTAGTTACATTGTCAAAAGTGTAAACATTAAAAAGTGAACAATTTTTAATCTCTCATTAAGAGTATTTTAGTCATTAGTTATTATGTGATCATTAATTAAAATCAAGATTATTTAAAGAAATTAAATCAAATATATCGAGATTTACCTAAATCTCCTTAAATATCTCATTACTTATTTACCTAAACCACTTACTGAATCTTCTATAATTATTATCGAGATTTTAGGGAAAATATCACTTCTAATAAAACAAATTTCAAAATAACATGTAGTGCAAAATAACATGTAAATATTGTCAAAGATTTTATTTTGCAAAACCTAAAACCTACATTACATGTTTATCTTTTTTTTTTTATAAATAAAATAAAATCAAAATAAAACATAAAACACACGATTTTAAATTCTAACCACTAATAAATAAAACTAGATTACGATTTTGTTCATTTATTGATTTATAGATCACGAGTATAAACCTTATATGTCATCAGTATTCTTTATACTATAGTTTACTATTATTTAATCTTAACAAAAGAATATATTCTCTCAATCTTAACAAAAACTCATCTTATCGTGTATAAGATTTCAGAATAAATATAAATATAAATTTATAATTCCGAATTTTAAAAGTTACAATAACCCGTGCTATAGCACGAGACTAATTCTAGTATATATATATACATATATATCCAAACTTTTTGGATTTTTCTCCTCTGTACATCTGTCGTGTTCCTCCTAATAACTACATGATTCTAATATATATGTAAATAAATGCACTGAATCAACTAAAACATGATTTTCTAGAGATTTGGTTCAAGATCGATAACTGAAATATAGACAATCACATGAACCATATATTATGATGAGAACATTACAGCTTATAACACCGACAAATGTTTATTAAAAACCCACAAAAGAGAAATTAAAAATGATAAACACTTAGACAAACTAGTAACCGGAGTACAAACTTGACGAAACAGGGAACCGCGAGAGAGATGGGCTTAACGAGCTGTGAACCACTTGTGTTTGTACGAAGTGAAGATATGTCCAATCACTAATCCACAAAACACACCAGGTCCAAATGCTAATGCGGCCGCTATCCAATTCAGCACTCGCTCTTCCGCTTCAGACAAAGAGTCTTCGAGTTGTTGCGTTGTAGGAACAGGAACATGATGGCTTTCTCCACAAATATCCTCGAGGCCATAAAGTCCGGTATTACCCACGAATGAAGAACAATTTTGAGTTCCAAACTGTGTGCTCTTTGGCACCAATCCTTGAAGATGATTGTAGGAGAAATCGATGGTGGACAGAAACGAGAGTTTCCCGAGACCTTGAGGAATTTCACCTGACAAGTTATTTCGTGATAGGTCCAATATCTCCAGCTTTGTGATATTCGCCAAGGATGGTGGGATGTTGCCTGAGAATGTGTTGCCTGACAAGTTGAGAAGACGCAATTCGCTCAACAGACCAATGGATTCAGGGATATGTCCGTAAAATTTGTTTCCAGAGAAATCAATGGCTTTGAAGCCTTGATAGATCCGAACGAAATCCGTGTCTACTCCTTTGTACACCAAATTAATCGACTCATACGCAGAGAATATATAGCCCATATAGTTATCATGAACACTCACTTCTGAGATGTCGGAAGCAGGTCTCCACACCTTTGACATTTCATGCCAGTTGGCAAAATAGTCTTGTGGTAATGATCCAACGAAGTTGTTATTGGATATGTCAATAATCCTCAGGCTTGGAAACCCTAAATATGCAGAGGGTTTGTAGACTGGACCGTAGAATGCATTTGATCGGAGCACAAGAACCGTTAGGTTTTATAGAGAGCCCAACCAGAATGGAAACGTGTCTTTGATCTTGTTTTCTCTCACATTTAGAAATTCCATATACTTGCAATTGATCAAAGATTTTGGAAGTTTTCCCACCAAATTGTTGTGGCTGACATCAAGTGATCGTAACGGAGAGCCATTGTTGAATAAATCTGGTAGAAATCCAGTAAAACTGTTGTTTCTCAGATTTACTTGTTGAAGATTAATGGAACTGTTCAACCACTGAGGAATGGAACCAGTGAAATGGTTGTTGGAGAGATCTAAGACCAATAAAAAACTCAAGTTTCGGATCCATTGGGGAAACTGTCCTTGGAGTGAATTTGAACCAAGATCCAACCAACTTATAAATGATGCTCCATCGACAACTTCCACTGATTTTTCGAAGTTGCTGAAAGAATTATGAGAAAGATATACAAAATACAACTTAGACAATTTCCATAAAAAGTGAGGTACTTGACCTTCTAACTTATTGTAGGAAAGGTCAACGGAACTGAGGTTGACTAATTTCGACATAGATCTAGGGACCCGTCCGACGAAATTGTTATGGCTAAGATCTAAACGTTCGAGATTGACTAATTTAGATATAGATTCTGATATTAGCCCATCAAAAGTGTTCTTGCTAAGATCTAACGTTCCAAGCTTAGATGATGAAGACGCATTCCCATAATCTATAGGTCCCTCTAACTGGTTATGGCTTAAATCAATCCTTTCTAACGAATAAATCATGAGCAAGGATGAGGGAAAAGGTCCGACAAATGAGTTTTTATTCCCATAGAATCGAATCAAGTTGTGGAGCCCACTTAAGTAAGGAAAAAACGAGGATTTGAAGTGATTGTCGGAGAGGTATATAGAGGTCAAGCTGGTTAAATTGGCTATTACTATATCTCCACCAGTGAATTGGTTATTGGAGAGGTCCAATATCAAAAGCTTGGATAAGTTAGCAAATGAACTAGGAATACTACCGCTGAGATTATTATGAGAAAGAACCATGTAATCTAGCTGGTTTAGGTTACCAATTGAAGTTGGAACATCACCTAATAAGTGATTATGAGAAAGATCAAGATGTGTGAGATGAGAAATTTTTCCAATTGAAGAAGGAACTTCACCTACTAAGCGATTACCAGAAAGATCAAGAGATGTGAGATGAGAAAGATTTCCATTTTCAAAAGGAATCTCCCCTTGGAGATTGCAGTATGAAAGATCAAGCTCACAAAGATGATGGAGTTTAAAAAGACCACTGTTGGATTTCAAAGAGGTGTTATCAGTAGTCAAGGAAGGGAATTTTAGTGATATCACCTCTCCCAAGATAACATCACACTTGACACCATCCCAAGAACAACAGTCAACGCTCTTGTTCCATAAAGATGTTGTTACATGGAACTCCTTTTGTAGCTCCAAAAGAGCATATCTTTGGTCGCGGCGGTACAAAGACTGTTTAGGAGAAGCAAAGGTGTTTGGTAAGGGAAGAAGGAAAAAGAAGAAAAGGATGGTAATAATACCAAGAAAGCAATAAGATTGGCTTCGATTCATTACATCTCTTTTTTTTTTTTTTTTTTTTTTGGAAATAAAGACGATTTGTGTGTTACGTTGGTATGTGATGTAGATTTATAAAAGAACTTCTCGGTAAGGAGCTTGACTTGGCAAGTCTTCCTAGCAGTGAATTGGCAAGTCTTCGTAGCAGGAAAATGGTGAATACTTGTTTTTATGGACACCAACTAAAGCTCTAGAAATACAAAAGCAGTGCCAAGAAACGTACAAACGAAAAGACAAATAAAGAGTCATGTATGTCCAAGCCATGCCCGTGAGAAATGGGTTTGGAATTAATCGGGTCTTGTGGTTGCATGAGACGGAGTCAGCGAACCCTTTCCTACGTCAGTCAGTCAGTGAAGAAATTTGTTAGCACCCACCAAGTGTTGGACGAAACGTCTAAATTACGGAGGATGTTGTTTGAGAATCTCTAAATTAGAAATTTCTATAATGATCGATTGGTTCTTCTAAATATAGTTTGAGAATCTCTGTTTAGCCTCTGAGGTCATGAAAGTGTCACACACAGGTTAGCAAATAGACTATTCTTTTAGATCTATCATATCCATAGTTTTTGTGCATTGGGTTTGTGCCTAGTATGTGGTAGATCCCTATCAGAGACCTAAGATTTGTCATTTCCTAGGACGAGTAATCTTGGTTCAGCCTAAAATAATATCCTTGCTGAAAGAAAAAGTGATCTTGCTTTGCATTGAGTTGGTTGCACTTTCAATTTTAAAAACCGATATATGTATGTCTCTTATAGAAGTATATTACATACGAAAGATTTGGCACAATGCTACTAAACCACCACTCATTGGTTCACTTTTTCTAATGTTTCTTCTTAATTCTCAAATTTTAGTAAACTTTTTACGTTTGAGATTGAGTGTTGTGATAAATTTTTTTAAAAATACCGTAAGCTGTGAGAAAAATATTACACAGTTTGATCCCAAAAAAAAAAAAAAGATAATATGCATAATCATTTTAATAAAAATTTGTCCACATTGCATTATTCTTTAAAATAAAATAAATAAAATATACTATTTTAAAATAAAGAAAATCAATCAAACGGCTGAGATTTCCAAGCAGAGGCGGTCAAAAGCGAGAGATCCTTCCAACCAAGACGGAGGGTTCCATTATCTTCAACTAACGTATGTCCATTCCACGGCAACATACCCAACAATAAACCCACTTGCGTCGCCGGGTTACCCCGTAGCGAAACGGGTCTAAACCCGACCCGATAGAGCTCCTCTTTCCACTTCATCCTCCTTCTTCCTCCTCCTCCGTGCGCCACAATGTTTCTTATCTTCGTCGCCAAAACAAGCTGCTCCACCGTGAATCTCTCTACACTATCTTCACCCAATCCATCTCCAAGCGCGTCGAACAACGCGCTGTAATAATGCAACGCCTCCACGAATCTTCGTAAAAAGCTTCCTCCATCATCGTAGCTCAATTCTTGCTCCACCACCGTAATCAGATTCGGTTTCAGCCTACGTAGAATATCCAGCGTCTCGAGATAGTTCCCGGTGACGTCATATAACCGGTGCTGCATCCAATGAACCACCACAGCTTCGCCTTGTCTCGTTCCGAGTTGACTCGGTTCGATTAGGTTTCCGATTTTTCCTTCAATTGATGAAATTCGAACGGGAGATTTAACGAGGATGCGAAATCGGCGAGTCTCTGGCCAGTTGAAGCGAGGAGTTCAGAGGAGGAACCAAATCCGGTGATTCGAACTGATCGGAGTTTTCGAGGACGTGAAGCGAGGATGTGAAACAGAGCCGGCCATTGAAGACCTTGCATCACGTCAAGATCGATGATATGAACGGAATCTTCACCGTCAAGCGCCTGAAATCCGCTATTCATGAGGATTTGGATTGTACTGAGGATGTTGAAGATTCGTTGAGGCTTAGCAACAAGGAGAGTATGATTATTTTACATGTCTGAGTTGACTCAATTCAGTCTTAAATCTGCTGAACTAGCACAACCATCTTCAATGTTTGTTGAAATAGGTCAAGCCAAGTGCTTTTACATTCAAAAATGTTAAGGATTTGTTCGAGAACCCATGAAACTTGCTTATTTTATTATAGCATCAATACACATACTGATGAATGGATAACTTTTCATGCAAATACTGTTGTGATACATGTTAAATTTACCTCAAACGGAATACCCAACTAAGGCGAACAAAACCTGATTTTTGTGTTGTACATGTCAAATAAAACAAGAATAAATTTTATAGATAGCCAGAGTCAGATACAAAAAGAAAGGAAATTAAAGCCTTTGGGTTTGGGATATCTAAAGACACCAGCTTGACCTCAAGAATAATTACGGATTAGGGACCATATATAACACAAGTATGTGGCCTGAAAAAAATTTAGTTTGATTTTAAAAAGATGATTTTACTAGCTATTTTCTTGTTGGCTTTTTACCCCACACTGAAGTACTTATTTGGAATTGTCCCCTCTTTGACGTAAATTACACGAAACAAAAAATCGACATGATATCCATTACAACTGTTATTTTCTGTGTGTAATTATTTTACAAATTATAGTCCAAGAAAACAAACTAGACAAAGAAAAACACATAATAAGAGAAACATAACAATTGACCTATCATACAACTTGCGAAGAAGAGGGCAGGAATCAACGTTCCAAATTTAACTGAGCCCCATAGTCCTTTAATTTTAACATTCCAATTTATCCTTCGCATTATTAACATGACGCCATGTCGGTTTTCCCGGAACCGATCCACGTATTTATCATGAAATCTAAAGAGGTATTATTAAGTTTTACTTTACGTGGATTAGTTTCCTTCTGCGGAGATACTTTTATTCGATCGATATTAAGTGCATAAACTTATAAATTACGCAATAAGAAGAAGCATCATGTTAAAGATTCAACATGATAAAGAAGCACCATGTTTTGATTACTCTTATAAGCTAATACAGTACTGTCTTGCATGCTTTTGTTGTGTAGCATGAGACTAGTATTGAATAATAAATTCCAAAACAAACTAATCACATGATATATTTCAACTATAAGATGGCACATAGCTTCATATGAATCAGTGTTTGATATGTCTTATTTACAAGCTAATATATTTTTTCATTTGCTTTTGTGGAGCATGAAAATGGTACAGAAGAATAAAGTTTTACGAAAAATGCATATGATATTAGATAGATTCCAATTGTATGATGATGGCAAATAGTTTCACGTGAACCAATATTTTCTCTCTTTATTTTTCCCTTTTTATTATGCTTTTTGTTTGAGTATAAGAATGACATTGAAGAATAGAATCCATGATAAATACACATGAGAGGTTCCGATCACATGATGGTAAGTCCAGGCACAATAATTTTATTCTAATAATATACAATATTATGTATATTAGATGAAGGTTCCTCTCCATAGATTGCTACATCAACACTTACCATGAAACCTACATCTAATCATATAATAAAATCAGTGGAAATGGTGTAGAATGGTCTAAAAATGAAAATAGCAGGTAGTTTTGTGGAATTCGATATTTACAATCAAATAACTTTTAGTTCAAGTATGTCGAAATGTCGAAAGCATCGACCGTAGCATTCGGCTTTTTGCGTCCCGGCTAGCTCTTTCCCTGGCCTCAACCTTTACTCTATCTGTTTTATAGGCTTTGGCTTAGGTATTTACGATTTTACCACCAGAACCGCCTCTAGTTTCAAAGTTCCCAAAGGTGCACTGGATCTTATGTTTGCCCCTTACTGGTTTCTTCCATCTTCTAGCTAGTGCTACGATTCGTTTGCTTCGATTCTATGGAAACAGTTCTTCTATAAACATACACAGTTCACTTAATTGGTTTTTACACACTGCTAAAAACATTTCTTAGTTTGTCCGAGAAATGTGAAGATAAATTGGAGACTCAAGCTACAAGAGAATTAAACCAAATTGGCATATTGGTTAAATACAATATGGTTCCCTTTATCAAATAGCCTCTAAAACTCAAAACTCAGAACAACTTAACATCTCTAATCGCTTGCAACCAAAAGCAACCTTCTCCAAAACAAAAGCTATTAGGTCGATTCTTGACTAATCCGAGCTAACCTTCTTATCGACACTCGACTTACTGAGGATTAGAACTCCAATGGTAATCGATAAAGCTCCTGCAAACCACTGCCAGAAATTTATTAGAACGAACATATTAGCCAAAACTCATTAACTTACAAACCCAAATACCACTTCATCATAACAATCTTCAATGTCTATAGACTTTGATCATCATCATTTTCAAGAAACATATAGCCAACAAAACATTACATACATAAAACACATTTCAAGATCAAAACTTACGCGGAACGATAACGATTCTTGAAACAGAAAGAGACCAGCTAAACCGGAAGATAGAAAATTAGCAGCAAAGTTTGTGACAGTAGCTTGTAGAGATGAGAGAGCTCTTAAACTGTTTACATAACATGCCCACATAACCACATTGCAGATTACAACTAAACCATACTTAATCACCTGTCAAAGATCAAAACTTTTTCTAAAGTAATTGATCAAACTCAACAAAAGCTATAAATTAATTGAAAGAAACAAAACATCTTACGAGAGATGAGAAGAACTTGGCTGAAATGGCGGCAAGAGCTGCATTGAGTCCAGCTGCAATTGCCCAGATATAGCCTCTTTGCTTCAACTGTACATCAGCCATGGATTCAACCTTGTGAAGTTTTTTTCAAGATCCATATCATCACGTAATTAGTTTCAATCGAACTGCTTTAAAGCAAAAATTGAAGTGTAGGGTTCTAGTTACTTTCCGTACCTTAGATCGCTGCAATTTCCACTTTTGTTTCGGTAGTCTTAACAATTTGAGAGCATCAAATCTGAAATTGAAGAAGAAGAAGAAGAAGACAAATTGATATCTGAAGAAAATAGTGTAAGAAACCAAAAAGATACCCAATAGTATATGGGCTTATCCGCTTAGGCCCATCATAAAATATATATATATATTGTTCGAAAGACCATTTTATATTATGGATGCTTTTTTGGGGGGGGGGATGAAAATAAAAAAAACTTCAATTTACAGTTTACTTTTTTTTTTGGTTAATTATCTCCAATTTATTTATTGACTAAATAAAATTTAAATTATGTATTAATTTGGCTGAATTATATGGAAAAGTAGTCAAACTGAACACTTGGTTAAGTTTAACTAACGTTAAGAATATCGGTCAAATCAACGCAAAAAATAACATTTTAAAATAACTAACATTTTTTGATTAAAAACTTAGCCGTACTATATAGTTAATCTAAAGATGATGGAGAAAGAACGTGAAGGAGCCAATAATGTGCATCGGGTTCTATTGTCCATTCAGTGGTTATTTGCCTCATCTCAGTTAAGTTACCGAGTGAAACTATCTATATATATATATATATATGTTTCAAGTCTTTTATGACTCATCTGTCTCTCTCTTCTCTCTCGTTAATTACTCTTTGTTTGTTAACCCTATAGTTTGTATCTTTTCTGGTTTTTCTTCTGTGTTGTCAAACAAAGAATTAAAAAAAAAAAAAAAAGAGCTAATAGACACCCTTTAACTGTTTTCGATTTGGTTTTATCTCTCTGAACCGGTGCTGAAACACATTAAAAAACGTTATTGGTTTTTCATATCAGAACCCACACACAACACATTGGATGTATATTTAATAGCTAAGATTCAAAATGTTGGAAAATGTAGAAAGGGCTGCATTGAGCCATATTTGTACTTAAATGGGCTTATGACCCATTAAATGTATTCAGAGCCCATTGATATAATCTTACAGAAAATACCATATTATGAAATGTTTTTTGTTTTTAAAACTTGGTTGTTAACATTTGCTATAGATGTAATGACTTTGATTAGGAGTTGTTGACTACAGTAATAAAGCAGATTTTGAAAAGAAAAAACAAACAACTCGCCAAGTTACCATGAAGCCACAAAAAGAAGGCGTGTGTATTTTTTCTATTTAACAAAAAGGATGTATATTATGAAGCAATGTACACTTTCATCACCATAATTTATCCTATCAAGAATGATTTATCAACTGAAGTTAGAAAAACAAAAAAAAAAGATATTTATTTATCAACTGATATATGTATAAATTATGAATTGGAATCTCTATTAGACCTTATTCTAGCAACTCTTATCTATTTTTGGAAAATAATTCGATCATCCAGTTTCAATATACGTTCATGTACACTCGTTCAAATACTTAAGGTTGTATTCTTTGTAAATAGTTAAGTCAAATATAGTTTTTCTTAATCGTATATAATTACGAAGATGAAAGGGAAAAGAAAACACAAAAGTTGGACTTTGATGCCAGTAGTATAATGAATATTAGATAATATGTGGGGGTGGGGGATTAGTGAAGAGTTTAGTTGGTGAAAAGTGAAAACCTTCGTATGTCTTCCACATAATCATTTCATCATTAGAAGCATATATTTGTGGGTTTAATTATTTATGTTATTATTCTAAGTTTATGATGAACATTACGAATATCCACTTTTGATTACATTTTTTAAGTTGAAAATGTTGATGTAAGTTAGAAAGAAGGCGGCACACGTTGCCTTAGAGGTCGAAGATAATTGGCTCACTGCAAGAAAAAGAGCTATATTATATTATACGACGTATTGTTTTGGACACAATTATAAAACTAATTGTTCACTGAAAACGTTAATTGTATATATGTATTCTAATGGGATTATGGATAACCAAAGTCGTCTTTTGCGTGTCTTCTTTTGTTATGCGGTACGAACTCTCTTTTTAGATTTGTTTAAGAAGAAAAAAAAAAACTAAATTGGACTAGATTTGAGATGTAGCAAAAGCATCTACACACATCTAAACTTGTTTGATATATTCTAAAGTTTTAATTAAGTTAAGAGATTATCAAGACAAGATATTGTGGACAATAGGTCGTATTAGTTACTGATCACTTCATATATGTATATATTGTGTAGTGTAGACTCTCTAATATATTATGTAGTGTAAACTCTAATAAATTTATTCAACAAATTAGAATTAATTGCAATAGATTTGAGATGTAGCAGTAACATCATCTATACATACATACCTAAACTTTTAATTAGGTTAAGAGATTATCAAGATATTGTGGACGACTGGTCGTAGTAGTTAGTGATCACTTCATATTTTTTTTTTGTAGACGGAGGAGTTAGTAGTTATTATTTTTTTTAAAAAAAAAAATTTGTCAACAGAAGTTAGTAGTTACTTATCACTTCACCGATCTAAACAAAAAATAGTACGAGCATGTTTGAAATATTGTCATACATAATATAATTCAATTCATGTCCTTTTTTTAGCATCTCTACAAATTTTATTACTGATAAATGTTTGGCTTATCGCCAAGCTTATCACTCTAAACAAAAAACGATAGTCATCGACAATAAAGTCACTCTAAACAAAAAAAACGATAGTCATCGACAATAAAGTCAATGATAAATACGAGAACAAGAATCAGTAAGCTTGTTTTGTTAGCGAAATCAAGACTTTCTATTTTGATGAAATTCCGTAAAATTAATGAAAATTATAAAATAAATTTGGTCACTTTGCAGTTTTTAGTTAAGTTTATTTTTTCTCTTTTAATCATTTCAGCACACTATTCTGTATATAATTTTTTTGTTTGTTTAAAAGAAACCACGATTCTACGGTTTTGTAATGTTTACCAATCGAAATCTTGGAACTAATTAATGTAAAACGTGATTCCTAAAAGATTATATATAATTGATAAATACCTCACTCTGCGAAATTGTGATGCTCTACATATTAATATATTACCAATCCAAACCCCAGATCTTGGAAATGTAATCTTTAATTTTTTTTAAAGCAACAGACCATAGCCTCTATCTCTGTATCTAATTTAGGTTCTTAGGCACAGCCTTAGGTACTAATTCTGTCAGAGTATTGATGTATATTAATATAATAATAGACGTGTGAACTGTGAACCTCTTATTACAGCTCAAATCCATGATCTATAATCTTTGGAGTTTATCCCTTTCTAAGTATATATCAACATGTACTTTTTAATTTCAAGTTAACCAATCTTTAACTTTTTTTTGGTTGCTTAATGGCGTAATTCATTAGTCATTACCTGCGCACTTTCGCTAATCATGCCTCCATTTTTTTATTCACCCCAAAAGTCCATTCACTGTATTCTCAGCTCTTTTGAAAATATTCCGTCGATCAAAAGAGATAATTTATATTACAAAACTCTATGAATATCTAGTTTATTTAAACAACTTTAAAATCTGCAAATATTAGATCGACGAGTTTCCATGCTTTTTCGAACGTATATAGATTATACCTATACGAAAATTTGCTTACTTATTCTTAACAAATGATACAAGTATGTAATCTATCAATAGGGTTTCATATAGCATATGAATTCTAATAGACCGAATTAGCCATTCTTTAAACGGTTATATCATTTTCATTTACGTGGAATTGTGAGATATATATATTAATTAATGATATGTTTGCATTTGTAGAGTCGCGTTCAAAACACGTCATGGAAACATACATTACCCTACATTGGATCACAATTTCGATATATTTTGTGGTTGAATCAAATGCAACAAAATTTTGGATTTTGTGGGCTCTTAAAAATTTACTAGAGTTTAGAATATTAGTGAAGAGCCAGAAGCCATAAGAAAAAAGGATAATAAGAAAAACAATATTTTTCATTTTGAAGTGCTCAAAGAAGAATACAAAAACTAAAGGAGCATTAAGGAGACAATGTTCGTAAACAACACCGAGTTAATGCCAAGCTGCATCATCACCATTAAGCATGTCTCTTCTTTATTTCCCCTATTCATTTTTAACACTCTCTAATTAACCATCATGATCATCATTAATATTTGTCTAAGTCTTATTGGAATCTTATAGATCGTGAGCACTTCCATTTTTTTTTTTTTTGGTATGTTGTGTCCCATAAACGACAACTTTTTTCCTTTTTTGGTTGTTTTGTATGCTTATATTTATTTTATTTTAAATTGTTTTGTATGTTATTGGGTGTAACAGGTATTTTATATATTGTTATTTCTTTTGTTCATCATTTATAGTATTCATCAATACTTTCATATAACTATAGATTAAATATCAGTTCTCATAAAAAATTCTCCATGTAAATTGAAATAAAAATCTATTCAGTAAAACAATTTTCTTAAGAGTAAATTTGTAGGATAGATATGTTTTTTAACAATAAAAATTGGTATTCTTTAGACTATCCTATTTATATACTTGTCTATGTTCAATTTATATATATATATATATATTTCTACTGTTAAGAACCGAAACAAAATGCAAAACATGCGGTAAAAGAAAGAATATAATTGATTTTGCTAAAACATCAGTTCGAGAGTCGTTCTTTCTCTAGAAATAAATTGAACATAAAATGAGGAGGCTAATATGTTTTAAGAGAATGTCTCGTGGAAATTTTGAGTGTGTTTCCACGAGAGCAGATGCCAGCATCCCAATTCGACGGTTTCGTGGATATCTTGTTCATACGATAAAAATATATACTTTTCTTCAATTATAAAAACTTAAGGATGAGTGTAAATCATTAAATAAATTATGTCTAATATCTTCAACTACATGTTACCGATTGTTACGAACTTCTTATAAAGCTATAGCTACTGATTTATTCGATTGAATCCTACATCCTTACTATCTCGTCATGAAAAAATCTGAGTATTAAGAACGGATATTCCACCAACGAAATTTTCCGGTAATATTTTGAGTTTTTTGCTTTCTGTCGAATGAATCGTATACAAATTTGATGGTAACAAATTGATTTAATCTCCATAAATATATGAAGTAGAGTAATAAGAAGAAAATAGAGGTAGTTGACAATAAAAGAGAGAGAGAGAAGAAAATCAAATTAATTTTAGAGGATAATAAAAGTAAATTTCGATTAAAAAATACAAGTAATTTTAGAGGATAACAACCGTAAATCTCGTTAAAATAAAGTAATTTTAGAGGATAACAACAAAAATTTCGATAAAAATAAAAGTCATTATTGCTGACAAAAAAAAAAATTAATAAATAAAAGTAATTTTGAGCACAATTTTCTCCTCAAGAGTTTCATCCTATTTTTTTTTTTCTTTTCTACTTTTCCAACAAAACAAATATTTTCTCTCATTTAGCTGGTTTTTTTTTTAGCTGAAAAAACTACTCTATCTAATACAACCCATCAAAGCCATAGATAACAGAATGAAATATATACATAATTATCAACCGACAACGGAAAATCCACACTTTAAAAGTGTACACATAATTAGTTTTGTCCATGACAAGATAATTCATAAAAATAACCAGAAAAGGCAAAAACAAAAGAAAAGAAAAAAAATAAAACAAGGTGAGAAAAAGAAAGAACACAAAAAGATACTACTACTTTTTTTTTTTTTTTTTTGGCTTCTTAATAATAATCATGACGGCCGTCTCAATCACACAGATATCATCAAACCCTATCATCCGCCGCCGCCACGTCATCTTTAACTTTTCCCATTTCCACCTCCATCTCTCCGCCGTCTTCCGACGTTTTTACGCCGGAATATTCTCCCTTCTCCTTCTCCATCTCCATCTCCTCCGCCTTCTTCAACTTCGTATACATCCCGTAGATGTACGATGAGAATCCCCAAATACATAGCACCGTCGACACAATCTTAACTCCACCAAACTCATCACCGTAAACCACCACACCTCCGATCACATTCATCGTAAGCAACGCCGTCATGCAGATACCTCCGGTGATCCCTGACGTCAAGTAAACCATCCCTGACGTGGCGGCGAAACAGAGCTGCCACGTCATCACATTGGCTAAAATAGCAACTGTCCAGTAAACCGTCGGTCCTTTGGTGAAAACATGGTTAGCTTCCTTAACCATTTCTTTAAACCCGCCGTCGAAAGCCATACCGATTGTCGCGAAAACCGTCGCCGCGAACTCCATCACCAGTTGCATCTCCATGACCATCGCGTAACAATAAACGCTACGGTAAAGCTTCTCCGTCACGGGGAGGTAAAGAGCGAAGAGTAAACCGGCTCCGATCGTGGATACAAACCCGATGTAATACTTGGATTTAGTTAAACCGGCCGGTTTATCTTTATTCGAACCGAGAGCCAACAAAACAGAGCTTAACGTCAAGAGAACAACGCAGTTGAGGTTTGAGAAAGTGACCTTCTGTCTGACAATGAGCACAGACAAAATGAGAGTGAAGACGAGCTGTGTCGAGAGGAGAAGCGATGACGTGGACACAGGGAGGTACGAGGTTCCCCAGGAGAAGAGGAAGTTGTTAAAACCGAGAACAAACCCGATCAACAAGGAGAAGATAAGATGGCGGCGCGTGAAGCGCGTGAAGGGACGGCGAGTGGTGGTTTTGAAGACGTAGTAAGGGAAGTAGATTAAAGTGAGGAGGAAAGGGAAGCCGGCGGATTGAACCCATGTGGAGACCCACCGGCTCGTGCCACCGTGAACGAAGTAGTATTTCGCGAGAAGGCTCGATGCGATCGAGCCGACGAAGAGACAAACGTAAGTGGTGATGAGGAGTATGAGAGATCGCTTAACCGGTGGTTTAACCAGGTTTTGTTGTTGATCTGCGTTGACTCGACCATGACTCATTTTTGTCTCTTTATGTTTTGATAGTCTTTCCTTAATTATCTCTATTTTTCTTTAGTTTATTTGTAACTGTGTTTTTGCATGAAGAGAGAAAGGAGGAAGAAGAAGAAGTGTTGAAAAAGCGATGATGGTTCAGTCTCCAACAACAAATACACACTCACTCATGTCTATATTGTGGTTTTTATCGAAATCAAGATACTTTACTATATTTCATTATTATATTCAGAGTCAAATATAAATTCATTTTTCAATTAATGTGATGCATTGCATTGCTTTGAGTCCGTTACTAACTAATTATCTAAAAATACGGTTAAGTCTAAAGAGGGTATTAAGAGATTATCCTTGTTTTGGTTAGGATTTTTAGCAAGTCATTCCATATGTCATGCTTCTAGAGAGGGAATCTTTTATATAATGAAAAGAGAGAAAATGAACTAAATTTTCCCTCAAAATATATATTTCTTATCTAAAATCTATTAATATCTTCTATCGATTAATGTTAATTTTGATAATTTTGTTGAAAATCTTTTCCTCACTTGTTTTATAGAAGGACCAATTCCCTTTTTGTTTTTCTTTCACACTTATATTAAAATATTTCTATACAAACAGATTTTCCTCTAAAATGTTTTAACCAATACTATTAAAACATATGTTATTTCAAAACAATTTAATCCATGATATACCTTATATGGCTAATTACTTTAACCAATAGACCTAAAATACATGTAATATATAACCTATTTGATAGATGCCAAAAATAAAAACAACGATATAAAGAAATCAACTCTTTTTGATAAATTATATTCAAATTAATTCTCATAGGTGTAGGGCAAAAGCTCCAATTATTAATAGACATTTTTTTGATACATAAATCAAACCATTTATAGAATTGAGATTTTATACACTAAAGCGTATAAACATAAGATAATAATCAAATAATGTTTTAGCAACTTCAAACGTATAACAAAAAAAAAGCATATATTCATACTTAATTTAAGAATTATAAATCCCTTTGGTTTTACGTTTTTTTAAGCAAACCAAACCTAAACTGACTTTTTAGAAATGATAACCAAATGGGTTTTAAAAAAAATTAATTGAACCTAATTTAAATTCAGTTCAATTTAATTTTGTGGGTTACAGTATTTTTTTACCCTAAAATTAATGGTTTTGATAAATTTGCATCATATAACTATTAGAAAACACATATTTTCTTCAAATAGTACGTTAAATTTTGAGCCGAAAGCATACTAAAAAGAAGGAAAGAGATTTACTATACAACACATTTCTCAGTTGACCAAATAATAAACAAAAAATTCAATGTGTGTAACGTTCAGTCTCCACGCAAAAATACACACACACACTTATGTACATATATGGTGAATATACATGTGTTATTTTGGGATAGAGATTAATGTATTCATTTTATATCCATAGTCAAATAAATTATTTCAGATAATATGATGTGCCGAGTCCTTACAAACAATTTTTCTTAAAATACGGCTTATGAGGTTTTTAGTTATCTTTTCAGCACATCGTCCGTTTATATGATATGCTTTTCTTTTTTTTGTGTGTGATAAAATTACATCACGATATTTTTCATTCGATACTCCGTCGTTGATACCGTGTGTACTTATTTATGTTTGAAGACCGTACGTCTAATGCTTTTACTGTTTTTTTAAACAATATAATGTTTGTTTCAGTTAAATTGAGTTTTTACTTTGGATTTTTCTTAATTTTCACCTATCCACAAAAATGAGAGGAAACCATATTTTAGTTGGGAAAGTAGAAAAGAAGAGTAAACAAAGCATAATTTTTCTCTTGTTTTTTTTTATCTTCTTCTAATTCCATTGTATTCTCTGATTTTTTTCCAGTCATACCAAAAATATAAAAGCTGGTCACATTTAATTGTATCCATTTATAACAATCTTATCAAAATATTTCCTCGTAGACCCCTAGTTTCAGAAATAGAGTACAGAGATTTTGTGGCATCGATGATCTAGGAAAACTAGATACCACTGCATAGCGTGCTAATTAAAAATAAAGAGAAAACTCCTTAATTTGAAAAATGAAAATAATATCTAATATCAGGTCTAAATCTAACGAAAGAATATTCTAAGTTTAAGAGAATAAAAATAAATTAGTTTTACCATATATCTCGCGTTTGATATAATATATTTTATGAAACACATACATGAATCGTTGGTAACAACAGCTAAATATCTTCATGATTTCTAGAACAGATCTGATAATCAAAGAAAATAAAAGCATGAACAGTAACCTAAATAATCGGATGTCAAAGCTGTTAATAGATTTTACTGTTACGTCACTTATTGATTCTCTTTTTAATATATATTTAGTTTAACCATTAAGATAATTACAAATCTGTTTGACTCTTGGATAATTACAAATCTGTTTCAAATCTATTTTAATTTTCAATTTTAATATATATATATATTATATATAACTACTGTGCATATGGATATTGGAAGAAGCAAAGTGATCTTAAACAAAAACAAAAAAAAATGAAAAAGTAATCTGACAAGTGTAATAGGTGAGAAAATGTGGGGAATTACTAAGTAAAGTTTACTAAGTAAAGTTTACAGCAGAAGCACAGAACATTGTGACATTAATTGTTTTCAATTTCAGTTTGACTTTCTATCTCTCACCTTTTCACACCAATTTCAATATTTTTATTTATTTATATTCTTTTATCTAGTTCTTAAACTTATTTTTCTTTTGAACTAATTCTTATAGTTTCATGTTTTTTTAAAATTAAAATATATTACAAGTTTACCCAAAAAAATGGAGATCAAATAAAAAATTACAACGGAGGAAAGATGAAACAAAAGATCGGAAAGTAAAAAACGGACAGCAACGAAGGAGGAAACGGATGAAGGAGAGGTCAATTCGTAGATCGAACCATCAACTAACCACCGGGAATTAGGAGAGAAGAATCGGTGCAAGATACCGCCGATAACATAACCAACAAACCGAAATAACCATCGACCCCGATCTAATGGCAAGCTTAACCACCAATTCATCCTCAAAGGTAGGCAAATCCAATCCATAAACTATTAGAGAATACCACGTCCATAGTTGTTTCTCCTAATACCGAAGTCCTCTGCTCCTACAATCAAGGATCACCACTCCTTCTTTATTCACGATTCAATTCATTTCTTGTAAAGTAGTAACAACTGCATATAACAATCTCTATATAAACACTTTTATTGTCTTTCTAAAATTATGAAGAGAAATTGATTCATAACTTTCTATATGATACTAGAACGGGTTACGAAATTTATCTAGATATTTTTCTTTTCCTTTCAGATCCTCGTCTACAATTGTTCTATTTTGTGCCTGCGAAAGTTTCTTCCTTGTATATGATGATCTCAATGACAAATTCAAACATGTTTTGAGGTGAATCAGCAACTCTTGTCAGTCCGACAAACCCTAAGCACCCAATTCTCTCAATTAACATGAGTACAGTTACCAAACTCACCTCCGATAATTATATCACTTGGATTCTGCAAGTCTCATACTTTCTTGAAGGTCATGACCTTCAATAGTTCATCTCCGATTCATTCATGCCACCACCGTCGACCAATTACGATGACTTAACGCCATGTCCAAATCTAAAACATACCTATTGGTAGCGACAAGATAAATTAATCTTTGTTGCTCTCTTTGGCTCTAGCACGACACCTCTTCAACCGCTTGTCTCGTGTGCCACCACCACTCTCGAAGCATGGATGGTTCTCACTAACACCTACGATCGTCTATCTCGTGGCCACATGAAGCAGATCAAGGAACAAGTCAAAAAGAGTTCAAAATGCCAACGATCTAATGATGAATATATGCAGAAGATGAAAGCAAAGGTTGACCAACTCGCTTTTCTTAGAAAACCGCTTGATCATGAAGACATAATCGAGTACATTTTGGATGGACTTGATGAAGAATACAAAGTTGTTGTCGACCAGATCAATGGACGTGATGTCCCACCGATTTTTGCAGAACTCCAAGAAAAACTTGTTAATCGAGAAGTTTTCCTTCTTTGCTCCTAGTCATCCTCATCTTTTCTAGTCACCGCAAATAACGTGATATCCCGAAACAAGACAGCTAAACGCAACAATTAGCGAATCTACAATCCTCAAAACAATGCAAACTGGTTTGCGTAACAACCGACCTTACCTAGGTAAATATCAGGCATGTGGAATCCAGGATCACATGGCAAATCGCTGCCCCCAATTTTGAATAATCCCCAACAACTCTGCCTCTCAAGCTGCTATGATGTCTTCTCCTTTTCAGCCTAGCGCAAACAACACTATTGACTCTAAACCTAAAACGCCATCTTGGGTCCTCGATACAGGGGCCTCGTATCATGTCACCTCCGATCTATCCAACATGTCGATTCACTCACCTTTCCATGGTGCAGATGAGGTCAATCTTGATAATGGCTCTAGCGAAGACACCCTTCTCTAGACACTCTTCAATGGCACTCTTGTTTCGGACACCCTTCTCTAGACACTCTAAACCGCATCTTTCATTCCATTTTTACCAATTTCGAATAAACACAAATCTCTTCTCTGTAGTTCCTATTCTTTTAATAAAAGCCACAAATTTCTTTTTGGTTTGACAACCATATCGTCTTCTAAACATCTTACAATCATATTTTATGATGTTTGGACTTCACCTATTTAATACTTTGATGGCTACAAATGTTATCTCATCTTTGTTGATCATTACACAAGATATATTTGGTTCTATCTACTCAAACAAAAATTCTAAGTTGTAGAGACATTCAAACGGTTTAAACCATTGTTTGAGAAAAAATTCAAAAATTCAATTATCTCTCTATACTCAAATAATGGAGAAGAGTAAATAGCATTGTTGACTATCTCTCGGTTCATGGAATTTCACATCTAACTTCACCACCTCACACACTACAACATACATCATTTCCGAACGGAGACATCGTCATATTGTTGAGACGGGCCTTGCATTGCTCACTCACGCACACATGCCAACTACGTATTGGTCCTTTGCCTTTTCTGCAGCTGTCTACCTCATGAACATGATGCCTAACTAAGCAATTAATTTTGCGATTTCATATCACAAATTTGTTGGTGATTTTTCGAACTATGGCAAACTACGTGTTTTCGGCTGCCTTTGTTATTCGTAGCTGAGACCTTATGCCCCACACAACTTGGTTCCAGTTCAGCTCATGCGTGTTTATATGATATTCACTCACTAAAGTGCTTATCTCTGTATTGAGCCAATAACATCACGTTACGTCCTGCCACATTTTGTTTTTTGAGTCAAATTTTCATTTTGCAAAGAGAAGCTTCGCTAATCCTCTGGCACCAACTAATGACACAACAATCTTAGTACCGACATAAACCTTCTTGCCATCTCTTCAAGCCTCGTTCACTCATACATGTTCCACCTTGGTTGTTCATGCTGTCCCCGTCACCGATTCTTCACCCTCACCATGTTCAGCTCACGCCTTTTCTCCGCGTGCTTTACCTGCAAGTTTGAACACTACAAATTCTCTGAGTTACACAATCGACAACTCCAAGTTACATTTCTTCTTCTCACTACACAAGTTTATATATGAATCTATCTTGATAAAAATCCTAAACACATGGACTAATTACATTAAGCTAGTTGGCACTACAATGAGTTTGTGTCTTATGTGCTTTAATAGTATACACTTATCTGTTATAAATTAATTAATAAGTATGATATTAGGGAAATTAATCAATCATAATTTGTACTTATATATGGTATATCCGTATATCTCAATCTACAATACATAAAATAACATGACAATTAATTAATGTTATACCACATTTGGGCTAGTGTTAAATGGATATTCGTTAAATACATAATTCATATCCAAAAACAATCAGACCAAATTCTTTTTTTGGAAGACAAAAAACATCGTTATCAAATAAAAATTCCCCAACACATAATAATTGATAAGCGGAAAACTTTTCATCACCACTATGTCAAACAAAAATTGTGTTTTTTTTTTTTTTGGTGTAACACTAGACCAAATGTCATAAAAAAAAAATTTAATTCAACCTTCCAACGACTAGAAGCAAATCGGCGACTGATGCAACAAGGGATCGGATATATTATATAATCTTTAGTGGCTAAAATTAGTGACACAAAAGCCAATCAATAACTCATTTTTTCTGAATTTGCATGTGTAATTGAAAAATAATCTCCTAGAATGCTATTTTAAATTTACAAAATTATGCTACTTTTTAAGTAAACCAGATTTATATAATTATTTTTTAAAACTTAAAACATGAACAAACTAAAATCAGACCTATTTCACTGTTGTTTCGAACCACTCCAATAATGATGAAAATATTCACGTTAAAATCAGATTTAAAATGGTAAGCATGCTTCTTTCGCATCGCATATCTCTCATTTGAATAATGAAAAAGTCTCTCTTTCTTTTCTCCTATTATCTCAAGTTCGATTAGCCGAACAGTCAACTATTCGAACAAACAAATAAACAATAACCCTAAAAATGTTTAATTTCGAAACAATATATATAACAAAAAGTTAGGGTAGGAACTATGAGTTTTTAGGTGAAAGCCTACCTAAAACTACCAAGACTAAAAACTCGATTGAATGGAAAAAAACGAACGGATTAAAATTGCTCCAGCAAAGTTCTAAAAACAGAATTCCAATCAAACTTTACTACTATTTAATTTTGTGATAGTTTTTACTATAATGAAGGTCGATACACGCATCCGCATTGCATGCCAAGTGATAAAAACAAATCGAGGAGTGGCTTGGGGAAAACAGATTATGTTAAATATATCTATGAACGAAATTGATTATATAATTTCTATGAACGAAATTGATTCAAAATATTTTCTCGTAGACCCCTAGTGTCAGAAATAGAGTACATAGATTTTGTGACATCGATGATCTAGGAAAACTAGATGCCACTGTATAGCTTGCTAATTAAAAATAAAGAGAAAATTCCTTAATTTGAAAAATGAAAAATAAGATGTAATATATTTATAACGAAAGAATATTCTAAGTTTAAGAGAATAAAAATAAACTAACTATACCATATATCTCGCATTTGATATAGTGTATTTTAACGAACATATACATGAATATTTGGTAACAACAGCTAAATATCTTCAAGAACAGATCTGATAATCATAGAAAATAAAAGCATTAACAGTAACCTAAATAATCGGATGTCAAAGCTGTTAAAAGGATTTTACTGTTACGATCATGTCACCTATTGATTCGTTTTTTTAATATATATTTATTTTAATCATTAGATAATTACAAATCTGTTTGACTTGGGATGATTACAAATCCTAAAATTTGTTTTAAAATTTAATATATATATATATAACTACTGTGCATATGGATATTGGAAGAAGCAAACTGATTTTGAAAAAAAAACAAAATAAAAAAAGAGAAAAAGTAAGCTGACAAATGTAATAGGTGAAAAAATTTGGGGAAATACAAAAAATTGGATGGAAAGTTTACAACAAGCACAGAATATTGTGCCATTAATTGTTTTCAATTTAAGTTTGACTTTCTCTCTCTTACTTTTTCACACTAATTTTAATATTTTTATTATTTTTTATCTAGTTTTTTAACTTATTTTTCTTTTATACTAATTCTTATAATTTCATGTTTTTAAAATTTTAATTATATTACAAATTAAAAAAATGAAAATTGGATAAAAAATTACAACAGAGGAGGAATGAAACAAAAGATCGGAAAATGAAAAGCGGCCAGCAACTAAGGAGAAAAGCGGAAGGAAAACGGACGAAGGAGAGGTCAGTGAGACGTCATCGGTGAGAGATAGTGAAGTGGATGAACACAAAGGCGTTTGAACAGGTTTCATCATGTTAGTGCAATGTAACAAGTTAGAAATATACTTGGACTGAGTAAGGAACATTCCTTGTTTTGTACGATGAACCTCAATCCCCAGAAAATAACTTAAATCACAGAGAATATTTAATTTTAAATCATTGGACGAGGAGATCAAGAAACTTCTGAACATGATGCATCGAGTTGTCTGTGACAATGATGTCGTCCACGTACACGAGGAGAAAGATAGAAATCGATGTTCTGCGTAGAATAAACAAAGACGTATCTACATCTGAGATGACAAAACCCGATTGGAGGACAAATTCTTTAAACGCCATGTATCAAGCTCTAGGAGCATGTTTGAGAGCGTAGATCGTTTTATGAAGCTTGCATACATCATCTGGTCGGTCGGGATCAACAAATTCTTGTGGCTGACTAATATAAACGTCTTATGTTAAATTGCCTTGAAGGAATGCGTTGTTGACATTCAATTGTCGAAGTGGCCATTGATGAGCGATAGTTTGCCCTAAAACGATATGAATTATAGGGGATTTCACCACCAGACTGAATGTTTCAAAATAATCAATATCTGGCCGTTGATGAAAGTTTTTGGCCACCAAACGTGATTTGAACTTGTCAATACTTCCATCAGCCTTATGTTTAATGTGATACACCCAACGCGAACCCACCAAATTGTATCTCGGATAGG
The DNA here is from genome assembly GCA_026770425.1 of Boechera divaricarpa. Classification (NCBI taxonomy): domain Eukaryota; kingdom Viridiplantae; phylum Streptophyta; class Magnoliopsida; order Brassicales; family Brassicaceae; genus Boechera; species Boechera divaricarpa. Next base: position 8,560,285 of record CM049182.1, on the reverse strand, counting down.
CGGAACTAATACTCTGGAATTGAGCATCAATCTCATTGCGATACAATTATCTTATTAATATATGTTTTTAACTTTTTGATATGATATATTCTTATTAATATTTGTTTTTAAGCATCTAATAAATTTAAAATAATTATCACAAAGTAAACTTACCATTACAACCAAAAAATAAACGTACAACACAAGCCAACAAATCAGCCTTCCGATTAAAAAAAAAAAAAAAACTACAGAATAATTAATAGGTAAACAGTAATTAGGAAAACGTTGGTAAACCATCTAACACATGCAAAGATTGAGAATCTTAAGAAAGAGGATGTGGTCTTCTTACACGTGTACCAAGCTGGGCATGCAGCGTATACGTTTGCATTACATTCTTATGTTTTTGGTTTGGTATTTAATTAATTTATACTATACACCTTGAGAGGTGTTTAATATATCTTTTAATAATAGTCTGATGTTGTCCAATAAACAAAAATAAAAAGGAGAAAAAGTAAGCCGAATAATCTAGATTAATCGTTGTATATTGCAATAAATTAATATTTTCAAAAAAAAAATATAAGTTAGCCGGCAAAAAGGCAGCTAAATTTAAATTATACATGATACTATATAGTTATATAATATTTCATCTTTTTTTCAATCAACGAAACTATATACTAGTTCTTAGAGTTTCTGAAAATAATAGAGGTATTGATAAGATACCATGTGTTTGTGAACAAAATGAATGTGGTCAAATAATACGATAAAAAAGAAAAGACAACTACATATAAAAATAACATGTAGTGAACAAAAAGGTTTCGTGGTGTAGTTGGTTATCACGTCAGTCTAAAACACTGAAGGTCTTCGGCTCGAACCCGGGCGAAGCCAAATATATATATTTTTTTATCTTCTTAATTTTATATTTTAGATTATATAAAACAAGATAGGATCTGGTTTTAATGGGACCTAACAAAACATGCCCAGTCATTATTTATGGGCCTCTGCACTAACATGTTTACCAAGTTTTAGTGTTTCAACTTTCAGTTCAACCGTGTGAATCTCAAGATCACTTGAGAACAAAATCTTTGATATAGTATTGTATATAGATAATTTAAAAGCTTATTGTATATGGAAAACTAACATTTTTTATTTTTTGTTGATCTGAATGTTCCAACGGTCATTTAGATTTCTTAGCATCTGCAGATCAATATATATTCGATCAAAAGAGCTAAGAATCCTTGAATCCATTGTTCTCTGCAACTTCTTCATTTTCGTGTTCTTGTAAAAAAACAATTAAAATGAAAAAAAATAATCTTTATTTTCTGTTGAAACACCAAGTTTAAATTAAGACCGACACAATTCATATCAAGATGACTTTCTTACAGTTTTAACATTATACATTTGTTCAAATATTTAGCAGGATCAGATGTATAGAATATCTGAAAGAATTATACAAATTTTCAAATCTGAAACCAGAAAATAAATATCAGAGACTCAATCCAATTAAAAAAAACATGTCTCAAATACTCACAAGATTTTACAAAATTGCTTTGTGAGAAATCGAACTACTTCGAGTTGGTGTGATTGACATCGTTGAGTCCCTGTGAGGAAGAAGAAACAAAGCTCAAAAACAATGCAAACAAACAAACAAAAAGTCTGTCGAAAAAACACATTGTTTCCGGGGACATGGTTTTCGCAACTTACTAGCCGTTTAAATGATTTGTTGTTCATCGATCTTGTTTTTTCCAATGGCTTGGCTTGATCCAGAGCCTGAGACAAACACAATTTTGTTAATTAAAGAACATATTCAAGTAGAATGTAATGAAACCGTTTAATCAGCTAAAGAGAAAGGACAAAAGACAAATCGAGTTTGGTGTTTTACCTGAATCATAGATTCCACGCGACGCCGCATCCTGGTGTGCATAAATCCCTCTGAGAACTGTGATATAATAACAAACAAAAAACTCGGTTCTCACAAATTTTCATACTTGCAGAGAAAGAGAGACTAAGTTTTGGTATTTAGTGAATATGAAAGGAAGATTAACCTTGACGTGGTAACTAACATAAGCATGAAAGGTTGATAAATTCCAGACAGTTCGATCGAGCTTTTTCCCTTCCACATGCCGAGGAAAAATTACTGCGATTTATCGATAATCTCAAAGTAAGTTTCTTTCAGATTGGTACTACCAATTCAAATTGAGATCAAACAGAATACTTTTTAGAGATATCATACCAAAAGTTACAAAACCGGCATTAGCGGATAGTGTTTCTTTAGGAGCTCCTTCTAATTCCTGCGGTGCGGTTGGAGACCACGAACAAGAAGGAGCAGTATTAAGCGCAGCAGCACGCCTAGCCTCTACAAATTCCTATATTATAAGATCCATTTTTCAGTAACTACAGAAATCAAATCCTGTTTAGCATATTAACTTTGATCATTTTGTCACCTTTAGGAAAGAAGTCGCTAGAACTGTGTCGACAGAGTCTTTAAATCTCATAGGAAAAGCCACGGTGACTTTGTCCGCCTGTGATGCACACCTATGTTATCTATCCCTCTATATTCTTACTACGCATAAGAATCTACATCAATTGTTAAAATGAAACTCCTATAGAGTAGATATACCTGAGGCACGAGGAAAAATGTCTCGTTAGGTCTATGCATAATTGCTACAAGCCTATCCAGCTCAGGAGCAACCGTTCTTGAAGCTAAATGCTTGAAAATGATTTTTAACGGCGCACCCATCACCACTTCTCTAATGGAAGCTAACTTCGTTAATAACTCTGCCAAAACATAGATACTTTCCATGAGAGAATAAAACAGACTTCCAAATCGAAACAAATCAAGTTAAGTAGAATAATTTATCGATTAGAGAAAAAGACTCGTTGAAACCTTCATCCGGGCGAACTTTAGTGAAATTTAGCTTCAAGGTAAGACAAAAACCATCTCTTGGAGGATCAAGTATTTGAAAACCCATCCCGTAAGTTGTTTTAATAGCTTCTATAGCTCCTAAAGGAAGTCCATCAAAGGACATTGCTTCAGGTGGTGGATTTGGTAACGAAACCGAAAGCAATAAGAGATTTGGATTCTTCATTGTCACCTATCAAACAAATTCATAAGTCAGAAATTTTAACAAGATCATATGGATCTCAGAGGTCAAATGTTGGTATAAAATTCACCTGAACATGGTAACGAACATCATCGAATTCAATCCATTGATAATCTAGCTCCACTGCTTTATCAAGACTGAAAAAAAAAACAAATCAAACAGCTGAGAAATCTACAAAAAAGGATTAACAAAGTATTGAACTTTATTGCCATTCTACAAAACCCAGTTCTTAGAAATGTTTCAGATTTCTTAACAAATCAAAATCAAATCGACCAAACCAACAAATGAGGTCTAATTGCAAATTAGCTAAAACAAAAACAGAGCTGAACATTTACAAGGAAGATGAGATTTAATAATCGAAATGGCTCACTTTTGAGCTCGCGTCAATAGCGTCTGAAGAAGAAACCTTGAATGCGATTGCAACAGTATCATCGATCACTTTCTCGCAATACCCAAAACAGTCAATTGAAACCCTAGAGTCTGTGAATTCTTCTCACGGGATCTAATCGGAGGAGAAGAAAGAGAGCTCGTCGGAGACAAATAAAGACGACCGAGATTCTCTGTCACAACTTGAACGTTTCTTCGATAACTTTTTTGGAATTTACTTAGCTTCTGTTAATTTTCAACGCAGCCATGTCAAACGACGCCGATTCATGAATTTGAATGGCCCATAGGCCCATTTATGTAAATATTATCATACATGCGGTATGACCAGCCCAGTTCGTGATATATAGTTTTGAGCTTAAACATTCCAAAGTATTGAATGTTACAAATATCTGTATGTTTTGTATTAGCAGTGGCAAAAATTAGGGGTTTCTAGATATTTTTTTTGCTCATTTGTTTTTATTTCTTTTATTTGGCTGTTGGTTATACCTGGCTATGTTGATTGTAATGTGCCAAAGATTTTCTTTTTTAATTAAGAACGTAATAAATTAAATGCTATTTTTTAGAATATGCTTTAAAATATAGTTTTAGATTCTAGATATATGATTATTTAATTGGACATAAACGACAAAAATTAGTGGAGCAATGTTTTTTTGTATTAAATAACTTGGAAAATGACCGTTTTTATGTGCTTTTAAATTTGAGAAATTGTAATTTGGATAAGATACTTGTTTAAGATTACAAAAAAGGGCCCTATTTCGATTTTTTTCTTTTCTTTTGTTTGTCGAAGATTTAACTAGAACATATACATCAGCTTTTTCATCGATGAAAAGATAAGATATTTGACCTATATGTCTACATATATGTTAAATTTTAAATTGACCAGAGTGGGATAAAGACAAATAACATATGCATGTGAAGTGTTTATTTTTATTATAAAATAGAGTAGTATAGTTTCTAAATGTAATTTAACGATCAATAAATGTTTATTCGGTCAATATAGTTATTTTTTAGTTTTTATGCTCTTAAGCTTTTATAATATTTCTTTTAAGTTATTTTTTTCTTTTGACGTCAAATATATATTTAGGTTAGATATGAAAGCTACATATCTATATAAAAAGAAGATCGTTTTTTATAGCTTTAAAATGTCTATTGAGCTTGATCGTGGCCCGACGGAAGTGAGAGATGGAAGGAGCCTCAAAAACAAAACTAGCTCACGTATCTATACGCACAAATATACATACCACATACGGTCCTACTGCATCGACATAAATTTACATAAGATATATGCATGTGCATAAATATGCGAAGATAAATAAATAAATATATATATATATATATATATATATTAATATGTATATACATAGCAAAATGAGTAACGTTAGCAAGATATGTCGTGACATGGTCTTGGCAAAAAAAGGAATCGCTAGTGACGTATCTTCGCCACTGCATGTCGATCTATAAGACTAAGCATGATTTTAGAAAATCTGAAAAACCAGAAAAAGAAGAAAACAGTCGTACGTACTTATTTATATAACTAGAAATATCGGATTAAAATCCAGACTGTATTCCCAAGAACCAGACTCTTTTCCCAAGACTTGTAAAAGAATCGAATACTTTTATCATTAGAAACATGCCAATCATAATTGAAATCATAATAGAAAAAAAAAAATTGAACCCTTTATCCCTAATATCTAGGATGAATTTTTCAACCACGAAATCATATATCATGTGACGGACTTTCTTTTTTTAACTATAAATCATAAATCATATAGCTCATCTAGCTAAACAATGAATTTTAAAAAAATAATTTTGTTAAAAACATACGCATGAAGATTGTTGAATATCTAAAACTTCTATGTTTATTATTCTTTTTTATATATATAAACCGTGAAAGTTCTGGACCTTTAGTGTATAATCTTCTAAAAATAATTTTCATGCCAAAGAGTAATTGAATCCAGGGCACAAGAAAACCAACCCCTGTACTACCACTAGACCAAAACTTCTATGTTGCAGTATATTTTGTTTCATTATATTGATAGGCAAGACTACAAATGTATAATAATAATACGAATTTCATGAAGTCTTTTCTGATACAAGACATTGACAATATAAACTTCGCAACAAGAATTCAACTAAGCTAGAGTAAATTGTACTTTTGTGTTTGGTGTGAAACATACATGCAAAGTTGATATAGAGTTGTTAGATTCCAGCATAATTGTTGTAGTACAGTTAGTAAGCAAAACTTATTACTTATGAAGTTGTGAGACTTTTAAACGGTTCTAAATTTCTAATACATATTATTGTTATAAATATTACCATATCAAGTCGCCGGTTCTAATTAAATATTACCAGAAAATGTTGTCAAAACAAGGAGTACTAGAAAGTAATGTCAAATATGGATAAGGTGAGTCATTGCCACGCATGTTGTCGAGTACGTACAATTACGAAGGCCCATCATTTTTTATTTTTCTTTCTACGTCATTGAATCGACGAACACTATATTACTTGTATGTATATTAAGTGAAAGATTCTTGTAGGACAGTATAATCCAGTGGATAAAATCTAAACTTATGAGTTGAGTTCAATTGATTGCACGCACTTGTTTACCATATAATTTACATTGCGTTGCAGAAACTCACCTTGCATTAAAAAGAATTCGTGTAAAAAAACATATGATGAAATAAAATAAAATTTTCTTTTATAATTGAATTAAATTGACGGAATTAAAATTTATTTCTTATTATCCTGCTATATATGAAAACTCCTATGAAAATAAAAGGAGAACTTTTCCGCCAATACTTCCGTAATTCTATATGAATAATAAACCATAAACACAAAAATATATATACAGTCTAATATGTTGATAAGTGTTTTAAGAATTGTGTTACAAAATGCAACACGTAAACAAAACCAAGTAAAACCATACATCACATGCATGTGCTAAATGTGTGAAACAGATACATTCAAATTCGTATAATGAACGTGAATCCGAGATATCACATGGACTACCTTTAATTTCAAACCTTGGTTTGTCTCATTACATGTCGGAGAAATCACCGAATTTCTAGTTTGCCCATCACGGGATGCTCTACTCCATGTATCTTCTAACTCACCCCAACTCTCTTCTTCTTGATATATTCCCTTCAGTATTCTTTTACAAAAAATTATATGATAAACATAACTTAATTTGTATGGCTATACATACAAGTAGGCCAAAATACATTATTTTATCCCTTTCTCTCAACTGATACTGATTTTATAATTAATCCAGCTTATAATTAATACATTAACGTGGATACTCTATTTACACCCATTATCGGCCAGATAATTAGTCGTGCCAAAATAGAATATTTATCAATAAATATTTCAATTGCTCTCATGTACGTAGCAATTATGAGTCGTGCGTGATGTCCTTAGACAATTTATCTTAATGAAAATAATTCTACGAAAGGGTACTAAAAGTGACAATATATATATATATATATGAATATGATTATATAATTTGGCGAAAATAATTTGTTGCGAGTGTATGTGTATGTATATTATGTATCTGTGTGGCAATATTTTGTCTCATTATATATATATATATATATTATCACAGGTTAAGATGGAAACCAATAAACTTAACATATTTATCTGAGTTCTAATTAACCAGTGTTGATATATTAAATATCTAACTGCTTACAAAAAGAAAGATTCCATCTAAGATATGATTTATCATTTCATCTTGTTTGACAAATACATTTGGTTCAGCACTAATCATATCAATCACTTGTTATGGACTAATCGCAACGTTTATTAAGCAACAATAATTTGGAACCTGTTTTCTCAACAGTTTAAAAATTGTTTTATTGGTTTTGTGGTCCCTTTGTTTTGTTATCTCATTTTCACCGCAAGTAAACTAGATTTTGTTTGATTCGGTGATCTTGTAACACAGTGAGTAGTTAAGACTTAAAGATCTCACGTGACGATGCATTGACTCATCAACGCGAATTTTACACGGCTCAGTTTAATTATAAACCATTACTTCAAATTTAATTAATTGAACAACAGCGACCACGTATATAATTGTTTTCAAGCAAAACCCAATAATTAGTATATAAAATATTTTTTTACAGTATGGATATGATTGAGAACCACATTTAAGAAATATGATTAGAAGTTTTCTAGTTTTGTTAGATAAAAAAACACAAAAAAATACTATTAAAAGTGATAAGAAAGACCAGTTTAAATATGAAAATTGTAGTTATAATTGGTAGTTCTCAGCAAAGAATTAGAAAACAATGGGTCCCGTAAATTAGAACGGTCAACTGTCACAGTAGGTCAACAAAAAGTGGGACCTACAAAGGCTATTAAATGAGTTGACGTGGCCCAACCGTTAGTAGCCGACAGACACCAACGGACCAACGCCCTTCCTGTATCTTCCGACATTCACTTTGGTTCCTCTATAATCTCTCTCAACTTTTTTTTGTTGGTCAACAATCTCTCTCATCCTATGCGCTAAAATAAAGAAATATAGTTTCTCATAAAATGAAAATGTCAAATTTCAGCTATCTTTATTTAAATAAAACTTTAAGATTATATGAATATATTCAATATATATGTTGATGTTGACATTTAGATATTTGCATTATGTTTGTGATTTTTTGAAACACAAAGTATTAACCATTGGGAAGTAGATGAACATGCATTAAGTAGTAATGGTTATGGTCTTGGAGAACACATGGGAATAGATGTGCTTTCCGAATAATCTATTGCGCTCTAGTTAGAAAACATCCGAGAAATAATTAGAAAGCATAGTAGACATATCAAGTGTTATACGAAACATTAATGTTTAAATACTAGAGGGTGTTTTTTCTCTTTAAAATATAGTATTATTTCAAAGAGAGATTGTGAATGGATTCCGATCAAACTCGCATTTAAAAGGGATGATCTCGTTCGAGTTCGGATACTAGATACTTGTACTATGTGTTCACACGTTGGTTTGACACATAAACCCTGTAAAATAGGTTGGGCGCACTAGCTTTTTCCAACACCCCACCAACGTATGTGCGTGGATAGGTTAGCACATTTATGTCTCTCATACTCTTTATTTCAAAGATGTGCTTGTTGTGTTACGACAACAGTTATATATGCGCAAAATGGCTTGATTGTTGTGTAACGACACTAGTTATATATGCGCAAAATGGCTTGATTGTTCATGTGCTTACTTGGTTGGTTATATTACTTGATGGATAGATTCAAAATAATACATTTTAATGCTAATGCGGAAGACTAATTATTCAAGTGTTCCTTTGAAGACTACGAATGTTACGTGTCGAGTTTCGATTGACCAAAGAACTTATAATTATCCTATATATATATATTAAAATATTTATATTAAAATATATATATATTAAAATCTTTATATTAAAATATATATATTAAAATCTTTATATTTCAGGCTTATATTCTTAAATCTCCTTACTATTATTTGGGGAGTACACTGATAAAAATAACATTAACATATGTTAATATTTAATTTTTTCTGTCATTGATATTAAGACCATTTGCTAATTTCTTATTAAAGTTATAATTGTAAATTTAATTAGCACATAAAACCAGAATTAAATCGTGATCTTTCAGGATATTAATATTTCAGAATAAAATCTTTACTGAATTGATTAAGGTTATTTTAAATAAGTTTTTTTTTTAAAATATCTTTAATAAAACTTACCATTTATTATTGATTTTAAAAGCAAACATAAAAAAAATTTAGGTTAAAAATGTGTTAGTATTTTATTCTTTATCTTTATAGCCAAAATTATCTAATAAATTTTTCTCTACTACCCATATAACCAAACACAATTATGTAATTAAAATTTATTAAAAATTAAACACAATTTACAATAATAAATCAACAGAATCTTCTGTTTTTACAAACATAAAAGATACTCCTTCTGTTTTTGAAAAAGTGTCATTCTAACATTCATCACACAAATTAAGAAATAAGATTAAAGTTATATTCTACCCTTTAACTATTCATATAATTATAATTATTTATTTCATTTATAAAATGCATTCATCATTAATGAGTCAATAGTCAAAGGTCAAAAATGATATTTTTAGTTAAAAATTGCATTGATATACTAAAACGACATTTTTTTGTTACAAAATTTTAGTGCTAGAATGACACTCTTTTAAAAATAGAGGGAGTATTACATTAAAATTCAAAACATTCATGTAAAATCTATTACTTTTTAAAAATATTAAAATGAATATTTTTAAATAAAATCAAACATTTACAAAAAATATTTTTATTATTATTTATAATAACACATCATTAAGTTAGTATATAAATGATATATATTTAATACTAATATGTTTCTTTAAATGAATTCAAATAGTTGAAGTTAATATCCTCTTACTTATATTTGGATTATAGAAATAACATTTAATTTGTTGAATGACATATAATAACCTAACTCAAAATTATTATTTAAATATTAAAATTATTGCAATACTATAACCAAAACATTAAAATAAAACTTAAATCTAAAAAAATTAAACTGCGCTATAGTGCGGAATATTATTTAGTTTATAATAAAATGCCAACTGATAACATGAAATGGTAGAAACATTGTAACTAACTAACACCTAGATATAATACAATGTTTTAAAAATTATTATTAATAAAATAATACAACATTATAATTAATTTCAACATTAATAAGACTATTTGATATAATAGTTTTGTTTTCTTTGTATCATTTCAATTTTATCGGATCATGTTGGGAATGTTGTCAAAGATATCAATCTAATAAATCTCTTAAAAGTAAACCGAATTAATTTACAAATTTTATCCAAAAAATCAAGTAATAAGATATTTGAAAACAAAATTCTAACCAAAAAATACTTCGACTTTGATTGGTGCATTTTGAAGTAATTGAGAGAAAATATATAGAATGAATAAGAAAGATAGTAACAGTGAAAAGTGAAAAATAATAATATAACATTTTACTTCATCAAAAATAAAAAGAAGATTTTTCTATATTTCCTTAAAAAACAGTAGAAATACTTTTCAGTCCAATTACTTTGATAAGTAATTTTTTTAACCAAAAAAACAGAATATTATTAATATTTTACTCTTAATAATGCCTTCAACTACTTTTAAGTTTTAACCAGTGACATTGTATTCTTCATATAAACTAGGCCTAGACGCTCGGGCTCCCGTTCAGATTCGGTTCAGGTTTTTAGGTTTTCGGTTAAGTCTCTAGACTCCATTCAGATATTTTATATATTCGGATTAGGTTTGAGTTTGAGATTAGTATATTTTTTAGTATAATATTTTTTTGGGTTCGGTTCGGATTTTTGAATTTTCGGGTTTAGCTTTCTAAATTCATTCGAATATTTTTTTAATAATAAGTTCGGATTAATATCGAGTTTTTTAGTTCAACTTTGCATTCGAGTTTCAGGGATCTTTTGTCCACCGTATTATAAACATAGAAAAGTACATTGATTGCGACCAAAGAAAAGTGTATTGAATAAAACACTAGGAGGAAATTCATTAAGAAAAAAAGGTTATGAACATTGATTATGTTTGACCAGCAATACGTTGACATGTGGAGCTGACGATGAACCGACACGACTCTAACTAGGCGCCACACCAGACATGGCTCTTCTAGTCACGACCACGTCAGCTCTCCTTTTTAAGAAAAGAAAAGAAGAACCTACGTCATTCTTCTTTTCATTGTTCATATAACTTTTATTTCTGGGAAACTCATCGCCCCTACAACTTTAAGTATAAAAAGTGTTTTGTCATATGATACTGTCACATATCTCACTATACGTTATAATACATAATCACAAGTGCAAAATTCAAAGTGGATAGAATTTATAGTCGTTAATTGTTGTCTCGTTATTATTATTATTATTATTATTATTATTATTATTATTATTATTATTATTATTATTATTATTATTATTATAACTCAAATATTTCAATTCCAAATTTATAGTTTTGACGAGTTCAGAATCAACCACTAATAATAAATCTATATATATAATATAAATCATAAATTACTGGAAAAGCCAAACTAGTCAATAGCCTACACTCATTTTCTAATCAGCCATTGATAATAAATTTATAAAATATACATCATAAATTACTGGAAAAACCAAATTAGTCACTAGCCTACATTCATTTTGTCGTAGGCATGTAATCAACAGAAAACACTTTTTATATCATTTAAAATTAGACTTGACTTTTTTTTTTTTTTGATAATCAGAACGTTTTTTACATTTGATTCATATTCTTTATAAATTTGGAATCACTTTTAATAATAATATGATGAACCCACAAACATAAACTTAGAATTCGAATTTGGGTAATTGGACTTGAGTTTGTAAATCATGTAAAATTAGTTAAATGTTAATTGTAACGTACTATCAAGTAACCATTAATGGAAAATATTTTAAGGCAGAAAAAAAAATTATTATAGGTAATGAAAATGAGCTATATACGCAAGCAAGGGCGTTTTTTGGGCACCAAAAATCTGATAAGGAAATTGGATTCGACAAATGAGATCAAGAGCAGTCTGTAGCAATATCAAATACTTCATCGTTGGCTTTTTTTTTTTTTTTACTTTATTAGATTTTTTCTTCGGTAATTATAGCTTGATTTAGACTTTGTATTTTGTTGTGTTTTTTTATTGCTTTTATTATCTTTTTGGTTTCTTTTTCTAGCTATGTTACGGTGAAAAAATCTATGGATTTTTTGTGGATTTGTTGGCCCTAGTAGCTTGTTAGTCTTTATATTATAGTCTTCTTTATCTTATGAAATGAACGAGACGAAGAGTAAAAAAATAGAAAAAAGAGCTATGTACGCACAGAATATATAATTTGTATCTACCGACATAGAACTTTAAAATATTAGAACTGCTGATTGTAAAGATCTCAGTCCCATAAATCAACGTTATCCATGACTTTTAAAAATGGATTATGGGTCAAATTTGGTGTGACGTAAACCAACTAACCTGATCCAATGAATGAATTTAAGTAATTTGCAAGAAATTTTAAAACCATTGTTTAGTTTAATATAATAGTGTAAAAAGAGCATGGACGTTGTCATTCTGTCTAAATAGGAACTAGATACTATAGTAGTGATAAAAAATTTTAAAAATTAATTTTTTGAAACAAAAATTATAATCTAGAAAAAGTAAAAAAATTCTATTTTTAACTACTTTTAAAAAAAAATTAAATAATTTTTACACTATAAAGAAGAACTAACATTAACATTACCATTCAAAAATAAAAATGGCAATCTACATAAAATCTCTTATTTTTAACTTAAATCAACATTTAATTTAATTTAATTTAGTGTGTGTAATTAAATTAAAAAAATCTACTTTTTTCTACTTTTCAAAAATTTAAAATAAATTAATTAATTAAAACAAATATTATAATTTATAATTAAGTAAAAAAATCGACAATCTACATAATTTTTTCTTTAAAATTTTCAAAACAAAATCGTAATATACATAAAATCTCTTATTTCTAAAAAATTAAATCAATATTTAATTTAATTTAATTAGTGTGTATAAATCTATTTTAACTACTTTTCAAAAATTTAAATAAATTAATTAATTAAACGAAAATTATAATTTATAAAGAAGTTAAAAAAAATTATTTTAACTACTTTTCAAATAATTTAAAATAAATTAATTAATTAAAACAAAAATTATAATCTAAAAAGAATTAAAAAAATAATTTAACTATTTTCAGAAAATGTAAAATAAATTGATTAATTAAAAAAAAAATTATAATATAGAAAGAAGTTAAAAAAATCGTCACATAAATTATTGCTTAAACATTTCAAAAAAAAATCATAATTTACATAAAATCTTATTTTTGGTAAAGTAAATCAATATTTAATTTAATTTAATTAGTATGTTTAATTAAATCAACAGAATTTTCATAAAATCTATTTTTTTACTACTTTTCAAAAAAATAAAAATAAATTAATTAATTAAAACGAAAATAATAATCAAATAAGAAGTAAAAAATGATCACATAATAATAATAAGTAAAATATCTTTAATGAGAGATTAAAATTTGTTTTTTGATGTAATAGCAATGTGATGTAAATATTAATATTTTTAATGTTTATTTATAAATATATTTTCTAAATAATAGATAGGGGATAATAATCTAAACTCCGAAGATGCAACATTTGACCAGACATAAGAGATCTGACACGTGGCATACAGTGGGACACACTGTTGGGTTTGGTAAAGGACAGACCCACCTATCCATTCCAAAGGTCTCACATTCGTGGCTCGTGGGTTGCAATGTCATGTCCCTAATAATAATAAGGAATAATTAAACATATTGACGAGAAAATTTCTGAGAAATGAATGTCGATCGTACGTGATTACAAGTGTTCGATCGATCCATGGATCATTTGGTCCCATTGTACTACCTTAAGCAGGTGTAATAACTGATTTGGGGTCACTGTTATAAATGCAATTAATTGCAATTCTATGGAAATTCTAGAAAAAATAGAAATAAAGTTGGTTCCACCCATTCCATTACATACTCAAAAGTATATGCAATAAATAATAATCAGACATTACAAGAAAAATCAATAGTACATAATATAATTATATAAACAATTTCAAAAATTCATGCATGTTTCGTTGATTATTTACTAGGATTTTACTTTTGTTTTGTGTCAAATAGTTCAAGTGGTTGCAATCATATAATGTCTTGTTGCCATGCTTTTTTTTTTTTTTTTTCGTTCATTCAGTTTGTTCAGTAGATTTAGACACTTATTATAATTCTTGTCAGAATAGTGGAAGTCAAGTTACACAATGGTGATTATTTCTGAAAATTCATTACATTAAATTGCAGGTTCGAGGTTTGAACCCTGTTGCGTAGGATGTTAAAAGATTATTAAAGTCATTAGGCTAGTTGATAAATATATATATATATATATATTGTCAGACTAATAATGATAGAATTTAGCCAAAAGGAAAATAAAATAAAGGATAAAAATTCCATGTTAATAGAAACTCATTGGACACTAGAAGATAGGATCATAAAGTGTGCATATGCATGTATGAATGTTAGTTGGTAGTTATAAGTTTGGTCGGTTTCTTAAAATTTTAATATTAAAGATTACTCCTTTGACCCTTTCTTTATCTTTTCTTGTTTACCTTTTTTCTAATTACGTCTCCTCTTCGTTGCAATTTAATTTCTCATATTTTTTATTTACGTTTTGACTTCCGCAAGGATAAAAAGCATACCATTTTTGTCTAGTAGGTTTTTATATTTCTTAGTAAATTCTCGATTTATAAAATATACTATGTCCAACGATCGGTTGGCAACTCAACGAATGTCACATTACTCAACCTACAATGCCACATATCAACATTTTTGTTCATGTAAATGAAAAAGATAAAAAATAGTAAAGCAATAGAAGATAACATTGTTGGGCTCACTGATGATTGATGGATTGATTTTGGATTTTGTATTTCATTTGTTTATTACAACAATTAAATACCGTAGAGTAAAAACATGGTAACTATGTCATTATACGATTGGAATGATTAACCAATGCGAGGATTCCCTTTCAGAAACCGATATTTAATGTCAATTGTCCTACATGAGTTCAAAGATCCAGTGACCAATAAATTTGTAATATGATCTCTTGATTATAGTCTGATTTTGATATCAATTAGTTATTACAATAAAGGAGTTCCTGGTTTGGGCCAATCAGAAAACGTGAAAATGCGAACCAAGTCGTTGCAAACTTCCACGTTTATGCGGACATAGATCAAACCGGTGGGTCCAATACGACCAATGCTAGATCTCCAACGCATGTGATCACAAGATCTTGCTTCAGTCAAAAGTAAATAAAATCTGTCTAACAAATATAAGTCTATCCAATTAACGGAAAATCCAAACACAGGACTAATATCTACATTTGAATCGAAATCTTTTTAACCGAAAAAATTCAAAATATAAACGGGTTTGTTAACCAAATTAAAATAAAATAAACCGATCAAAATTAAGGGTTTTACAAAAAATATTTTATAAAAATATATTTGGTTATAATCAGATCCAAATAGAATAATTCGAAATTCTGTCCTTACAGTTTTATATTATATAAACATAGTTTCAAAATCATCAAATCCAAATCAAAATTGAACCAAAAACCGGTTGAACATCTTCACATTAAAACAAACAAAAAAAATACATTTTATATCTAATCAAATTGATTGAATTATGTGCAATTTAGATACCTGGTCAAAAAAATGGAGAAAAGAAAGATAAGATTAGTGATTAGTCGGAGAAAAATAGTGATTAGTTAATACCGTTATAGTGGTCCTGAGTGGTCACAGTGCTACAGACAGGCCAATAACTCATGTCCACAGAACCTTTCATATTTCACATCCAATAGGCGAAATAGAGCACATATATATATTTTAACTATAAAGTTACTACATGTGAATCTGCGAAATATACGTGACTACTTGAAATAATTGAATACAACGTTATTGTTTCCTTCAAAAACAATTAAATTTTTGACTTATTTTTTTTTTACTCGATTATCTCTTATATATTATTTGAAAAGTATATTTATAAATATATATTAAAAAGTGTAAATGTTTACATCACATTGCCATTACATCAAAAAACAAATTTTAATCTTTCAGTAAAAGTATTTTAGTCACTAGTTATTATGTGATCATTTAATTAAAATCTAAAATTATTTAAAGAAGTTAAATCAAATATTATTTAAGGAAATTAAATCAAATATATCTAGATTTACCTAAATATCCTTAAATATCAATATTTTCTTAAATATCTTATTACTTATTTACATAAACCACTTACTGAATCTTTATTATTATCGAGATTTGAGAGAAAAAAATACTTCTAATAAATAACAAATTTCAAAATAACATGTAATACATAAATTTTTAAATATATTTCTGTTTTTTTGTTTTTAAAATTAATCAAAGTCTTTCTTAAAAAAAGATATTATAATCGATAATGTCAATAAACATGTAAATATTCTCAAATATTTTATTTTATAAAACCTAAAACCTACATTACATGTTTATCTTTTAAAAAAAATAAAAAATAAAACCAAAATAAAACTCAAAACACATAATTTTAAATTCTAACCACTAATAAGGAAAACTAGATTACGATTTTGTTCATTTATTGATTTATAGATCACGAGTATAAACTTTATATGTCATCATTATTCTTAATACTCTAGATTACGATTACGTAATCTTAAAAGAATATATTCTCTCATTATAATAAAATCTTAATGAAAACTCATCTTAACGTGTATAAGATTTTAGAATAAATATAAATATAAGTTTATAATTCCAAATTTTTAAAAATACATTAACCCGTGCTGTAGCACGAGGCTAATTCTAGTTATCTTTAAATTAATCAACGTTATTCTCAATTATCTAATTATGTGTATTAGGTGTAACTAACAATTTTTTAAAAGTATACTAATTGTTATGATTTTTGGTTCATGGTAAGAAATTTTAAAAGTACTAACATGAAATCATGAAAAACGAAGAGGAGCATTGCGAACCACAATATCTTTTGTGATCTTCAATCTCATGATTCATTTTTTGTGGTATGCTACAACTTTTTTATGGCGATTCGATGTTATGAAGACGCATGAATAAAAAGATTATCAAATATATACCGGATTATATTATGGGTAACTATTATTGGCATGTTTTATTCTTATACACAAATATGGACTATTTTAAATGGTTGGATCATATCACAAACCAGATATGGTTAATAACTTAATATTAGTTTGAAGGGATTAACAAAAAATAAAATAATATTGGTAGTAGAGCAAGCTTGAAGATCGCACAGGCGACAGTTTATTCAACTTGCTGCGAAAGGAACAAACGCATCTTTACCGGAGTGCATTCCAGCGTTGCAGCAATTCGGAGATCAATTGACCGGACTATTCACGATCGTTTCATCTCTTTCCCTTCCGATGATCCTACCTCTCCTTCACTACTAGAAATTTATTTCGGTTGTGTAGCTTTTTTTTTTCAAGTTTTCTAAGTTTTTTTGTAATTTTTAAAAAGGATAAAACTCTTTTTTCTATTTTGATGATGATGGAATAAATTTAACATGTTAAAAAAATAATTGGTATAAAGGTCTTTTGGTTGGAAAAATAAATAATGCACCAAAATTTATTCGGGTTTGATAAGAGATGGATAAGGAAAGAATGCTTGCCAATATCAATTTAAACCAGTATTTTTCGTACAAATAATTTTGAACATCACATTTTATTGACAAGATTCGAAATTTCAGAGTTTAGATATTTGGTGGGAAACGAATAATGTTCTATCTGGTCGTACTAACATTATAACCCTAAAAATCAGCATAAGATTTTATGAATCTTTAATCAAAAATATTTTGATTTTTGTTATATATATATATATATATATTGTAAGAGAATTAGGTTATAAATAGTAGACTATAATATGAAATAAATTAATATTTTTATATAAATTAATATTTTTAAATAAATTACAAAATAGTGAACAATAATTCTATATATAATAGTTTATCGAAATCTCTCCAGTTTTGAGATGTAAGGGCCCTCAATACGCCATGTCAGCTTTCTCAAATATCCATGTCAACATCTCAATTTATTTTAATATTGGCTTAATGGTCTTCTGAGCTTCTCATATTCTGTGTTTAATAAAAAGATAGTTATTCAACTTCTCACCTAATTATTTTTTTTCCCTTAATGATCAAATTTTTACATTTTAAATGAGCATTAGAGAATTGAAATAAACTAAATCAAATATACAAAAATTAAATTAATTTTTACCAAAAATAAATATTATTGAAAATGAATCCACGTATACTCCTATAAATTACCATTTTTGAGTAATTTATCAAACTCAACCTAATTTTAAAAGAGTAAAAGAGTAAAAAAAATTATATTGACACCATTAATTTAAATTGTTACAAACAATTTAACAAAAAATAATGTTACAAACTAACAAATATGGTTATCAAACTAGGATATATTCCGTGCTATAGCACGGACAAATTGTAATTATAGAAAAATATCCAAAAATAAAATCAGGATATTAGAAAATTGTAATTCTTCCAAAACTTTATGAAAATTATAATATCAATTTTTATAATATCGAATATTTGTTAGCACCTAAAAACAGAATTAAATCGGTTTAAATTTTTTTAAAACCTTCCAAAAATTTGCAATTTATATCAAATCTTTTATTTTCAGAAAATTAAATCAACATTTAATTTAATGTAATTAGTGTGTTTAATTAAATCAACAAAATCTTCATAAAATCTATTTTTAACTTCTTTTCAAAAAAATTAAAATTGATAAATTATTTAAAACAAAATTATAAATAATTAATTTAGTATTAAATTAAATGATCACATAATAATTAATTGACTTAAATATTCTTAATGAGAAATTTTAATTTGTTTTTAGATGTAATGGCAATGTGATGTAATTATTAACATTTTATAAGGTTTATTTATAAGTGTACTCCCCAAATAATATATAGGGATCATATCAGAGTTTAAATAAATAATTATACAGTAAGTGTTCCATTAGTGATTTAAGTAACTTTGTTTACATCTCCATAAAATGGTTTTAGAAAAGGTAAATAAATAAGAATGTGATATTTAGTCGGATCCGCAAATATACAGAAACGATCCAAATATAGAAAATAAAATAAAGAAGTTATTTTTTTTAAAAAGAAAGAAAATATAGGTGGAGGGTTTACATTGGGGTTTAAAGAGAGAGGCGCTCTTCGCTTGCTATTCGCCTTACTGTGTTTCTCTCTTCCCCTTTTTTATAAAACGTCTTCCGTCGTCAATGGCGTGAACCCATTCTTCTCTCTCTCTCTCTTCTCCATCGTTTTCACACTTTTCTCGCCGCCCTTTATCCTTATCCGATAAACCCATTAAAACCCACAAACCAAAAAACACAGTTTCTTTCTTCTATTTAAATCCAGAGCCGCCGGAAAACGCAACCGCCGATTACTCTCAGGTCTCTCTCTCTTCTCTGTTTTGGGTCTTTGATTTTCTGCGTTCTGGGTTTGATACAGATGAAAATGCAACAGCTTTTGCTCTATTTGAATACTGATTTTGAACCAATAAAAAGAGAAAGTTTCATTCTTTAATCTTTTTGGTCATCCTCTGCGTTCTGCTTCTGCGATTAAGGAAGATGTTAAATTTTAAGCATTTCAAAAGCTTCGTGCTTTCCCATTTTCTGGTTTCTGCTACTCTGCTGTAACCACTTGCTTCTGTTTATTGATTGTTGACTACGAAAGAGAATAGCTTGCGATTTTCTCCTTGACTGATTTGGTTTCTCTTTTGGTTGCTGATTACTGTGCAGGACTAGTTGATTTTACTCTGAAAGTTTTCTCAAATCACAAGGAAGACGATGAAGTACGTGCTTGTGACAGGCGGTGTTGTGAGTGGATTAGGAAAAGGAGTAACAGCAAGTAGTATTGGTGTTCTCCTTAAAGCTTGTGGTCTTCGAGTTACTTCTATCAAAATCGGTAATTTACTACCTTTCTTCTTGCTTACTTTTCTCTTGTCTCTCTGGTTCAGTCAATTCAAGTGATGTTTTGCTTACGGAGCACTCAATCTTCCAGATCCTTATCTAAACACCGATGCTGGAACCATGTCCCCATTTGAGCACGGTGAAGTATTTGTCTTGGATGATGGTGGTGAGGTAAATAAATATGACTCTTTTTTTTTTTTGTAACTTTTTTTGAAAAACTTAAAAGACTTCAGCTTTTGAGAACGTTTGAACCTTTTTTTGATGTGATTTTTGGAAAAAGGTGGATCTTGATCTTGGAAACTACGAGAGATTTTTAGATATCAAATTAACCAGAGACAATAACATCACTACTGGGAAAATTTACCAGGTAAGATCTAGATCTCAACTAATTGGAGGTTGATTGATGAGTTAGGTCTACTAAATCTTCTTATACACTTCTCTGTCTGTGTCATAGCATGTTATTGCTAAAGAGAGGAAAGGAGATTATTTGGGAAAGACTGTTCAGGTAATAATAAATAAGATTTTTACTTTTCTCTTTCTCATTTCATGTTCTGGTGTTGGTTTCTTGTAACTCATAGTGTTTTGGTTGTAATGATTTAGGTTGTTCCTCATGTCACTGATGCAATTCAAGATTGGATCGAGAGAGTTGCGGTTATTCCTGTTGATGGAGAAGAGGATCCTGCTGATGTTTGTGTTATCGAATTAGGGGGAACTATAGGTTACACAAAAAAACTACAAAATTATATATATATATATTTTTGTTTCCTGGCTTTGCTTCTTCTGTATAAACAGAGATTTTTTAACGTTTGCAGGTGATATTGAATCTGCGCCTTTTATCGAGGCGCTTGGCCAATTCTCTTACCGTGTAGGTAAGCATCATTTTCCTCATACCATTTGAATCCAAAAGAAAAGAAAAGCTGAGTGGATTTAGTGGATATGATGAAATTAACTACTGTATCTTTTGGTGGCTGGTTGAGTTCAGGCCCAGGGAATTTCTGTCTGGTCCATGTCAGCCTCGTGCCTGTGCTTAATGTTGTTGGTGAACAGGTATATAACTTTTCTTGAAATGAAGCAGCTATGATGTGACATCATTTGATTATGTATGTCTACATTTACTTCATTTGCTTTTGTTATTTTCTTTCAGAAAACTAAGCCGACACAGCATAGTGTCCGGGGC
This sequence comes from Boechera divaricarpa, assembly GCA_026770425.1. Lineage (NCBI taxonomy): Eukaryota > Viridiplantae > Streptophyta > Magnoliopsida > Brassicales > Brassicaceae > Boechera > Boechera divaricarpa. The sequence goes on along the minus strand of CM049182.1, from coordinate 8,539,044 downwards.
CTACGAGGCTTGGGCTTGATGCCGGATATCTTAGCTTGTCGGAGCACAAAGGTTCGTTTCTTTGCTTGCATCTTCATCTTGACTTCAAATCTGTTTCATCCAATAATTACGGTCTCTTGGTGTATTATTCCTTGTTCTGATATAAAAGTCTCAACCTTTTGCTTCATTAAGGCACTTGAAGATAACGTGAAAGAAAAACTAGCTCAATTTTGCCATGTCCCGGTAAGATGCTATAAGATTCTGCCGTTTGTCCCTTGTTGTTATGTTCTTTACTTGAAATCTCTTTAATTTAACAGCTTATGGTTCTTGTTTTAGCATGAGTATATCTTCACTCTCTATGATATTCCCAACATTTGGCATATTCCTTTGTTGCTAAAGGTACCTTTTCTCAACTAAAACTATTTGTAGTCACTACACCAGTTATTGTAAATCATCAAGGCAACAATGCTCAATGCACATATTTTGCTTGAACAGGATCAGAAAGCTCACCTGGCAATCTCAAAAGTGCTCAATCTTGCTAGGTATGTATTGTGTCTTGTTTTGTCTTTTGTTTTCTTGGTATGTGGCTTGTTTGATTTGCGACTGAAATGGATTGGAAGTGATCTTTTATTGTTTATGAAACAGTGTTCTTAAAGAGCCTTCTCTGGGGGAATGGACTTCCAGAGCTCAATTATGTGACAATTTACATGTGCCGGTGGGTCTCAGCTCTCAATTACTCCTTTTAGAAACTGTAACCTTAACATCTCTTTCTTAAAGCATCCAATCATTTTACAGGTGAGAATCGCTGTTGTGGGGAAATATACAGGCCTCTCCGATGCTTATCTCTCTGTCTTGAAGGTAGAATATACGCATCACCCCTCATGGGATAGTGTATGAATAACTAAATGATTTCCTTGCTTCGGTTCTTACATTTAGACAACTTGTTTAGGCTCTCTTACATGCTTCTGTGGCTTGTCGCAAAAAGCTCGTAGTTGATTGGGTTCCAGCTTGTGATCTCGAAAAAGAATCTGAGAAAGAGGTTCGTAAACTGATATTGCATAATTATTATACATGTAAGCCTCTACCTGTTAGCAAATTTTAAGCTAGAGTCATGGTTTTTTTTTTGTTTTTCTTTTTGTTTTGTCTCTTTTAAGCAGAATCCAGATGCGTATAAAGCTGCTTGGAAGTTGCTAAAGGTTTGAACTGTATGCCATTTTACAACTTTAATCATCGAGAAGCCTTATGTTTTTGCTCATCTCTATTAGTATCTTCTTCAGGGTGTAGATGGAGTTCTTGTCCCTGGAGGTTTTGGTGATAGGGGAGTGGAAGGGAAGATTCTTGCTGCCAAATATGCCCGTGAAAACAAAATCCCATACCTTGGTATTTGTCTCGGGATGCAGATTGCTGTCATCGAGTTTGCACGATCAGTTCTCTGCTTGCACGATGCAAACAGCACAGAATTTAAACCCGAAACCAAATATCCGTGCATCATTTTCATGCCCGAGGTTCTTAGATTCTCCATCTCTTTACTCGAAATGTACTTTCGTTACTGTTTTACCTGATTTTTAATTTATTTTCATGCTCGGTGGGTTTAGGGTTCGAGAACTCATATGGGAGGCACTATGCGCTTAGGATCAAGAAAATCCTTCTTCAATGTCAAAGACAGCAAATCCGCAAAACTGTAAGAACCATTGACCTATAACTACTCCGTTGGTTCAACATTTTGAATGCTAAAGATTACATAACAAGATTGTCTCACCTCGTTTCTTACAGTTACGGGAACAAAAACTTTGTCGATGAGAGGCATCGCCATAGATACGAGGTATGGATTTGTATACAAATTCTTGGATATCCACCAGTTAATATGAAAAAGGTGGATTTCTTAATATACACACACATACACAACACTTGCAGGTGAATCCTGATATGGTTGAACGCCTTGAGAAGGCCGGTCTCTCTTTCGCTGCAAAAGATGAAACTGGCAAACGCATGGAGGTCTGTTTTAATCTTTAAACTATTGTCTCTAGTTCGAATCCATTTGCTGAAAATTCAATTCCTTTACTACTCTTGTACTGAAATTGTAGATCATTGAACTCCCAAACCATCCTTTCTTTATCGGTGCTCAATTCCACCCTGAGTTCAAATCCAGACCCGGGAAAGCTTCTCCTCTGTTTTTAGGTCCGAACCCTTTTTTAATCAGTCTGAAAGATCCAAACTTTATCTCTCTTAAGTAACCTGAAATCAACTCAAGTCTTTAAAACAACCACATCCTTCTTATTGCAGGACTCATTGCAGCGTCATGTGGCGAGCTAGACACAGTCCTGAATCCAGCCGCTGTTCATCAACATCTGACTAGTAACGGTCCAAAAAACGTTTTTGTCAATGGAACCTCCAAGAAATCTCCCAATGTCTTGGCTGATGTAAGATATAATAACGGCTACTGCAATGGCCTCTACACTAGATAGCTGCATTTGCCGAGTTTTCCCGCTTTCTCTCTCCGTTAGAATTGCTTCGTTTTCGTTTTAGTTTGGATTTTGGTTTGCTTTCTTCTTCGTAATGTTAGGATTTATCCTCTGTACATATGATCCAAGCTTTTTGTTCAGGTTGTTAGACTCTTTTAACAGACTATGTTCTGGAAAGACTCTAGAAACGTCTGAAAATTGCGGTTGATTCCCCTGGTTTGGTTTTTTTTTTCATCGAAAGGGATTTCATATGATCATATGTATTTTTGAAACATTTTGTATCTCGATTTGGTCTGAATGCGAAAAGAAGCATTCATAAATAAAACTCAAAACAAGACTTTAGAAAATAACTTTTTTGATAAAACCCTAATTGAAAGATGAAGAATTTATGCACATTTGGAAGCGTTTTGAACGTTGCCATCTCCTTTTTTTTCTGTCCTATAACATCTACTAAATTCATTAATATTTAAATCGGAGAATAGAGTTAATACATCTATATTACACAACGTAATGCAAAAGATCACCCATACACAAGCATACGGATGGGCAAAACAAAAATCGTAATAAAAAAACCGAACATAACCTAAATTAAGTGATTCATTTGGTTTCGGTTAAACACTTAAACCTAAACACCCTTTTGGTTAGCATTTTTAAAAAGCTTTTGGTATCGTTTCAGTTTACTCAAAAACCATAAAACTGAATGGATTTTTCGGTTTTTAATCAAAATTTAAATATTTTTGTTTTTGGTAAGCAAAATTTATTTATTAATTTGAAGTTTCAGCATCTTTTTGAAGTCGTTTTTCATTTAAATCCTATAAACTACTAATATTTTCTTGTATATAGTTCTCAGTTTTTTTTCCCCATGAATCTATAAAATCATATTTTGCTCATTCCAGTAGAACAGATTTTCTGTAGTATTTTCAGCATCCTCCTTCCCAAGCCCCATCATTGCCTAGCACAAAACTCTTAATTTTGGCACTCATATTAATTCAAAGGTAACATCTAAGTCATGTTATGATGAAATATGCATTATTAAATTATTTGCTGATATTAAAAAAGAAAGTAGTCATAATATTTTAATAATATATGCACTATTAAATTCTTTATTGATATTTTGATTGTGTGATAGGAGAATGTTTAAGGAATTATGGTCATAAAAATATATTTAAGATTGTTTTGTTGTCACTATTAGTCTTTCATTGTCAACTTCTTTGTAGTGGAAAACATGTAAGCATCTAGCGGTCAATTACTCTACTAAACAAGCTTGATGACATCATGGTTGAATGAGCTTTAAAGTTCCAAAAAATCAATTACATAGAAAATGCGTCTGGTCTCATAAGAAAAAATTAAAAAAAAAAAAAAATTGTAAAACTCATAAGACGACTCAAATGAGTGATATTTGTAAGACGTCTCACCATAACTTTTTATTCTTCTTCCCTTTTTTATCTTTCTTTTTCTTATTCTTATTCTTTCCTTTTTCTCCAATCTCTTCCTTTTTTCTCTAAAACCCACCTCGGTCTCACTATTGCACAAAAATATTTGCAGAGTTTCTAATTGAGTCTCAAACAATAAAATATCATTATTTTTATTATTAAAAAAATCTTATGAGACTCTTATGAGTTTCACTAATGCTGATGATCTTACTCTAAAAAAAAAAGTTACACTCTTTGATTTTTTTTAAAAAATTTGAAAAATATCTATATATGTGTTTATTTACTAAACCATAATAAAATGGCTTTCTGCATGTTATGCAACAAAATTGGAACATATATTTTTGAAAAAGTCACTTTTAAAACTCCCAAAAACTGGAATAGAATCCGAACCAAATTGAACCGAATTACATATGTTTTTTTTATGGTTTTAATTTTTTTAAAATCGATAAAACCATAAACCAAACTGTACAAAACTGAGTGACAAACAAATTTTATATAGTTTATGTTTTTATAAAATCAATAAAATCGAAGAAATCAAACAAAAACCAAATCGTCAACAAAAATGTTCATTCTTTATAATCTTAACGATGAATTATAAAAAAAGTGAATATACAGGATACTTTCGGAATGAAAGCCTTAATCGCTAACAGATCAAAATATAGTATCTTCCTTATTTAGAATCAATTCTAATCTAATATAATCGTCTAATATTGACAAGCTCTTCTCTTACACCGATTCGTCTATTATATCCATCCTCTAGTTTATGTTTTTACGAAGAAACCGAACCAAAACCAAATCGTTAACAAGAATGTTCATTCTTTATAATCTTAACAATGAATTATAAAAAAAATGAATATACACGATACTTTCGGAATGAAAACCTTAATCGCTAACAAATCAAAATATATTATCTTCCTTATTTAGAATCAATTCTAATCTAATATAATCGTCTAATACAAGCTCTTCTCTTACACCGATTAGCCTATTCATCCTCTTGTTTCGAAATAAAGGAAATTATCGAAAATAGATACAACTATATTCAAGTAATGTATTTAAATTATTTTTTATATATGAAGAGGTGCAAAAGAACGTACCTTCGTAACTGTTCGTGGCTACTTAAAAGACCAACAAAGACTCTTTATATTTTTTCATATCAAAACTCTCTTCTCATCTTCTTCCTTAGCAAGGTAAAAAACCTTTGATTTTCTCGTCAAAGTTTCAAAACTATAGGTCTCTCTCTATCTTTAAATATTTCGGTTTGTGTATTCTCAGAGCTATGCAGGGCCATCACAGAGCTATACTGAAAGAAAGACTTGAGTATCACCTACGAAATAGAATCATTTTTGCTGAGCTTGATACAGGAGGAAAAATAATCGAATGTCCAAACTGTCACGTTCCATTCAAACCTCATCTCGGTATATATATATATAAGATCAAACTTTTATTTCCTTTCTCTATTGTTACAAAAATGTTTTTTTTTTCCTAACTATTTTTAATGACTACAGGAAATTGGATCGCAGATAAGTTTCCATGTGAAAGCTGCAAAGCTAACTTATCTTTTAGAAACAGCACAGCAAAAACAGCGAGATGTCCTTGTTGTAATATCTCGCGTCCTGTGCCAAGTATGTTCTTGAAAAAATCAAAAAGCATAATTTTTTAAGTTCCAAAATTGAATCTATGGCTCTAATTTGTTTAATCTGTACTTCTTTAGACAATCTTATAATGCTTGTGTGTGGCGGGTGTCAAGCGAAAGTAATTCATCAAAAACGTGATAAAGCTGTGAAATGTTCTGACTGCAAACACATCAATATTCCAACTGTAATGTCTCTAGTTTACTCTTATCATTTAAAAATTGTTGGCAAATTTCTTCAAACTTTAATGTTCGTTTTTGTTTTAGGTTGGAAGAACTTATGGGGTTCGTCCAGCTAACCAAGATCCTCCTCAAGTTAACCGGGTTGTTCCTCCTCAAGTTAACCGGGTTGTTCCTCCTCAAGTTAACCAAGATCCTCCGCAATCTTACTGGGTTGTTCCTCTTCAAGTTAACAAGGATCTTCCTCAAGTTTACCGGCTTGTTCCTAGTCAATTTAACCAGGTTGTTCCTCCTCAAGTTAACCAAGATCCTCCGCAAGTTTACCAGGTTGTTCCTCAGCAAATTAACCGGGTTGTTCCTCCTCGAGTTTACCACCGGAGAAATCGTGCAGCAACTGCCGAAACTGAATCAACTGCGAGTTCTTCTTTCACTGTGAGTAAAAATGTTAAATGTTATCTCTCTTTCTCTTAAAATGTACTAGCATCTTGCTTTATAATAATAAGATAATTAAGATGCTTTTACCCTTGTTGCAGCCAAGGCCTGAGATCGTTGTAGTTGAATACCCTGATGATTCTGTTGCTGAAGCTGTAAACATCCCTTTTAACTTTTAACTTATTCATTCAAATAAATTATATACAAACTCTTTTGGTGCTTTTTATTGATTTCTGAAACGTTTCGAAATATTGTGCTTTTTGGTTGTGTTTTGTTAGGTGAGGAATGTTGCAACCAAGAGAGTAGTAGAAGTAGAAGAAGACAAGACAGAAGCAGCAGGAAGCAAGAAGATTCGTCTCTGATCGATTATAAGTACTGCAAATTTGCACATTTCTATTCGTTTTACACATTTTTTTTTTTTGTCAAGGATTTTACACATTTTGTTTCTTTTAGTTCTTTCCTCAGTAATCAAACTCTCATGTGGAGATGTTTTTTCCTTATTAGTTTCTTTCCTGCTTTTTAAATTATTTTTGTAGTACTTTTTAAATATTTTCTGTAGTCAAAACAACTTTGAACTATTAGATTACACAGTCAAGAATCTTATTCTTCGAAATATAAAATCATAGGATGAAATGTGAAATTTCATATTCGTTTATTTCGAAAACGACGCGTTTTTGGATAAAAAAGGTAAAGAAACGGTCAAACTCTTTACTTTTCCGACGCGGAGAGAAAACAAAACCCAAAGACGACGTTCAACGGCGATGGCATAGGCACCATAAATATACAAAACCTTGGAGGGTAGTCTAGTAATTTAAGCATCAAGAACGGTACGGTGATGTTATGCTGATTCGTTATAAACTGTGTTGCGTTTTCTATGGCGGTTCCTCGTTTTTCCAGAAACCACTATCTTCAAATCTATTTTCTTGTCTTTCTCTGTCTCAATCTCCTTTTTTTTGTTTTTTAATTTGATAAATTTTGTTTTTTCAATTTAGTATTACCAATTCGATTTTTTTTTTAAAGTTATTTTTGGTTTTTATATATATATATATATATTAAATATACTATGTTGATAGAAAAAAAAAAGAAGATTCTTGTAATCAGAGATTATCGCACATAGACTTCTTCATGAAATCTCAGCCGTTGGTTTGAGGTAAACACCATCTCTTTACGACCTTTCCTTTTTTTTTAACCTTTTTTATTTTGTAACTAGTTAATTAATTTAAAAATTAAATAATATATATATTTTTTTTGTAATGGATTTTTAAGTTCCCTTTCCTGGTTACGTTCGGTTTGTATATATTTTTCTGTGATCGTTACTAGGTCAATTAAAATCTCTTTCTTAAATTTTCCCAGATTTGGGTATTTCTACTTTAACTGCGAATTCAATTTCTGCATTAATTGGGAAACAAAAAAAAAAAAAGCAGAAACTTTGAAAGCTTTCTCGTTTATTTTAGGTAAATAAAAAAATCTGCAATTATTTTTATGAAATTCCCAATCTCGTGTTGTTGTGATTGAATTTAAATATTTGTGATTTTTGTTGTTCTTGTTGTTGATCCTCTCTCTCTGTTTGTGAATTCAATTAGGGTTAGGGCTTTTTGTAACTTGTCTTTATTTTATATTGTTGTTAGCCTTTGGATATATAATTTGTTTATCGTTTTCTTATCTTTTTGGGTTTTCTCAGTTTCATTGGCTCTCAATCGAAGAAAACTTGAGCTTACAGAATTTGCTTTGAGGAGTGATTTCAATCCATATGGACAATCTCAGCGTTGCTCCATCAGAATCTGAGACCAAAGAGGTTAGTTTTCGATGTTTAATTTGTATCCGAATCGATTAATCACTCAAACCTTAACGTTTTTTTTTGTTTGGTTTTTGTTAATTACTGAAGATTATAAACGTTATATCCGTAATCATGAATCAAAAAACAGTATTGAGATTGTAAATTAGATTTTGTTTTATTCATCATAGATTTTGTATAGAGAAAATTATTTTCCGGATCTCGTTTGTTTACTTAATTAAGCAATATAACTAATCATAGATCATAGATCCCTCGTCTTTTCTGATTTCTTAATGTTGAATTCTAGATTAGTTTTGTTGTTTGCTTGATCTTGTGACGCTGATAACAGATTCTAGCTCTGTTAATTTGAATTCATGAGGCATAATTGAAACACAAATTGGTATACGAGTTCAGATTTTTGTTCATATTCTCTAAATATAAGAATTCGTGAAGTGATTAGATATTCATGAACTGATAAAATTTATGTGTTTTTTTTTTACAGGATATGTCTTTGAAGAATCATCCTCCAGACAAGGACACTAACATGGATCCACCTAGTAGTCCACGTCATCGGAAGGTAAGAGAGTATATGTTGTAATCTGATGCAATCCAAAAAGTTATAAATCTTGAAACAACTTTGATCTTACATAATGTTTTTTTTTGTATGTGTTAAGGTTGTTGCTAGATGGTTACCAGCTGAAGCGCAGAGGCCGATAATCGATGAAGCTCCGGTGTTCACCCCATCGTTAGAGGTACTTATTGCTTGTTGTTTCGGTGAAATCAGTCGAGATTTTTCTTTTCTTTTATTGATGTTTTGAGTTCTTGTTCATTGGTTTTGGATCATCAGGAGTTTGAAGATACACTTGCTTATATCGAAAAGATACGTCCGCTAGCAGAGCCGTTTGGTATCTGTCGAATTATCCCACCATCGACGTGGACACCTCCTTGCCGGCTTAAGGAGAAGAGTATATGGGAGCATACAAAGTTCCCCACCCGGATCCAGAATGTGGACCTGCTTCAGAACCGGGAGCCGATGAAAAAGAAACCAAAGAGTAGAAAACGGAAAAGGAGAAAAAACTCAAGAATGGGTTCGTCTAGGAGACGATCTGGTTCTTCTCCTTCTGAATCGGTTTCCTCTCCCGTGGCTGAGGAGAAATTTGGTTTCAATTCTGGTTCAGACTTCACTCTTGATGAGTTTGAGAAATATGCTCTGCATTTTAAAGACTCGTACTTCGAGAAGAAAGACTCTGGTGGAAATACAGTAAAATGGACACCGTCTGTGGATGAAATAGAAGGCGAATACTGGCGGATAGTCGAGCAACCGACAGATGAAGTGGAGGTATCGAAACAGACCGTTTCACCCATTAAACACATACATCTATAAATAAACAAAGGCCAATTTTTGGTTTTTCGATTGTTGCAGGTATACTATGGAGCTGATTTGGAGAATGGGGTACTTGGAAGCGGATTTTACAAAAAAGCGGAAATGTTAACAGGTAGCGATATGGATCAGTACACAGTATCTGGCTGGAACTTGAATAACTTACCGCGTCTCCCTGGCTCTGTACTCTCTTTTGAGGATTGTGATATCTCCGGAGTTCTAGTTCCATGGCTCTATGTGGGAATGTGTTTTTCATCATTTTGTTGGGTAAGTACACTTTCACACTTTGATTAATTATAAACATTTCTTCTCTAAACTTCGGATGGTTGATATTTCTTTGTTTTGAACAGCATGTGGAGGACCATCATTTATATTCACTGAACTATCATCACTTTGGGGAGCCAAAAGTGTGGTATGGTGTTCCAGGAAGCAATGCAACCGCTCTCGAGAAGGCGATGAGAAAACATCTACCTGATCTGTTTGAAGAACAGCCTGATCTACTTCATGGCCTGGTTAGGAAGAAAACATCTACTCGATTTGTTCTTTTTTTCCTGTTTAGTCTCCACCATGTTTAGTGGCTAACTCTTCTCTTTTTACTGGTTTTAGGTTACTCAATTTTTTCCTTCAATCCTGAAAGATGAGGGAGTCCAGGTTTATCGGGTGGTGCAGAATTCAGGGGAGTATGTATTGACATTCCCAAGGGCGTATCATGCTGGATTCAACTGCGGTTTCAACTGCGCAGAAGCGGTTAATGTGGCTCCTGTTGATTGGTTAGCTCATGGACAGAAAGCTGTGGAACTATACAGTAAAGAGACAAGGAAGACTTCTCTGTCTCATGACAAACTTCTTCTTGGAGCAGCTTATGAAGCTGTTAAGGCCCTTTGGGAACTCTCAGCTTCTGTGGGAAAGGAAAATACTACTAATTTGAGATGGAAGAGTTTCTGTGGGAAGAACGGAACACTTACAAACGCGATCCAGGTAACAATAAAAAATGTCACTACTTGAGTCATGATATTGAATATGGTTTCTTCTTTCTAATGCTGGACTGGTTCATTTTTTTTGAAAACGTTGATAGGCACGGTTACAGATGGAAGAGGGAAGAATTGCAGCTCTTGGAAGGGATTCTTCGAGCTTGATGAAGATGGAGAAGGACTTTGATTCAAACTGTGAAAGGGAATGCTTCTCATGCTTTTATGATTTGCATCTCTCGGCTTCTGGCTGCAAGTGCTCTCCTGAAGAATACGTGTGCCTTAAACACTCAGATGATCTTTGTTCATGCGATGAGAAAGATGGATTCATCCTTCTCCGGTACACAATGGATGAGTTGAGCTCGCTGGTCAGAGCATTGGAAGGGGAATCAGATGATTTAAAGATATGGGCTTCCAAGGTTTTAGGCGTTGAACACAGTAATGAAGATCAGACAAAGACTAGTTCAGTTATCAGCGAGGAGAAGAAGTTAAAAGAAGGTTCGATTGATCTAAACATTGACTTAGAGTTGGATTATCAAGAAGACCTTAAAGAAGAAGTCAGCACTAGTGGCGGCGAGTTAACCGCCTCAGAGAACCTCGATTTATCGGTCGAGCCTATAAACCTCGGGTTCTTGATTTTTGGAAAGCTTTGGTGCAATAAGAATGCTATATTCCCAAAAGGTACAATCTTTGAGAAACCCTTTCGTTATGGTTACTTGATCAGAAATTTGCTCAAAAGGTTGTTGAGGTTTCTCGGTTTTCACAACTTTTACAGGATTCAGGAGTCGTGTCAAGTTCTACAACGTGCTTGATCCAACAAGAATGAGCAATTACATCTCCGAAGTTTTGGATGCAGGACTCATGGGCCCATTGTTTAAGGTAAAGCCTTTCCCCCACAACATTTTCTATTCGATAAAAAACCGAATCTTGAAAAGTAGTAACAAGACCGGACTTTTCTCGCTTGTTTCAGGTTACTCTGGAAGAAACTCCAGACGAGAGCTTCTTCAATGTCTCAGCCCAACAATGCTGGGAAATGGTGTTGCAGAGAGTTAAAGATACATCCACAAGTCTTGGTCTTCCTACATTATCGCAGTTTGAGGGTATCAACGGGCTTCAAATGTTTGGTTTCCTCTCACCCTCTATAGTTCAGGTAACAAATCTAAATCCAAGCCTTGTTCTTCTTCATTCAAAACCTATCCATGATCTTAACTCCCACACAACTTAATACTTCTCTACAGGCCATTGAAGCTCTTGACCCAAACCATCGACTCATTGAGTACTGGAACCACAAGAACCAAGCCTCATCTGACTCAAAAGATCACTTCATATCATCAAACTGTTCCGTGAGTTTAACTAAAGGAAAACTTTTCGGAGTAGATTTGATGTAAAAGCATAAGAGCCAACAAGACTGTACCAAATCCGAGACAACAATAACAACGACATATCTTTTAGATAGATAGAAGAAATTTGTTTCTGATTTTTTTGGGTTTTGGGAGGCATTTATTCATAATCTTTTGTTCTTTTTATCTCTTCTGCAATTTCAGTAAACAACAACCTAACCTTAGCGTTAGAGAAGTGTAAACTAGAAAAAAAAGTTTGATTCTTTCGCTAATGCGAATCATAATAGTAGAAAGTTATAAATTCTTCTTTAAATTCAAGAAAAATTGCTCTAATTTCTTGTATTGTTCAATGTGAAAAAACTTTACATTATGTGCAGAATTTTCACAAAATCTTGAAAAGATTAAAACTTGAGTCTAAAATATCTTGAAAATGACAAAAAGAATATCACTTTTCACGCCGTTAGTGGAATCTTGGCAGTTAATACCCGGGAAAAAGTCACCGGAAAGTAGAGTCAGAACAAAGCCAGAGCCGCCAATGGAAGCAAGAACGAGCCAGTTGAGTAATGTACAGTGGATGCTGAAGCAGAGGTTTGATTGGTGTCACTTTTGGATCCACGACGACGACGACGAGGAGGCCAAGGACGGAGACTATCAGCTAAAGCTGTATCACCGTTACCAAAATCGCCATAACGTGAGAAATCAAGCGACGAAGCAACACCGTGAACAGCAATTGAAGAAGAGAGGAAAAGATCCGGCTCAGAGACAAGAACGCCGTCGAGGGTATAATTGGAAACAGAGCTGTTAGTGACGACGATTGAGTTTCCGGGGAGAAGAGTCGGAAGACGAGAGAGAGGTTTCAAGAGACGGAGATCGCTGAACGAGAGACGTTGAGGTACGATGTGATAAGCGACGGAGAGACGACGGGAATTAGCACCGTCGCCGGTGGAGGAGGAGACGTCGGCGGAGTCGAAATCGCTTGGGATGAAAATGGTGGCGGAGAGAGGGATACCGAATTGATCGTCGACGGCGGAGAGGAAATCGGCGGCCCAGTCACGGAAATCTCCGGCTCCGATCATTGCTTCGATGATTCTGTCGGCGTGTTGGTGATTTTGCGACGTGGGATACGGAGGAAAAGCGGCGGAAGTGAGGAATGAGACGGTGGTGATGAGGATGATGAGAAGGAGATGGCTTGAGGTGGCCATATGAGGATTGAAACGGCGGCGAAGTTGTAACAGAAAGAGAGAGAATCTTTTTGAGTTCGTTAGGATTCTCTAACGATGAAGAAGAACTGACTTCTTTATATACCTCTCTGGTAAAATCATTCTGGAGGATGAATGAAATAAACCGGTTTGGTTAAGCAATAAACCAAGATTTTTGATGTATAAATAAAAACTATGCAAGTGATGGATTTCTCCTTATAAGAATATATAAATTGAGGTCGGTCAAGAGTCAAAACACTCACATAAACTAAGGCGTTTTAATACCGAATAATGTGTGTGTTGACAATATATGACAATAAAGAAAGCTCCCCATTTCAACCTTGAAATGATAGTATTCTAAAAAGGGGGCGAGTATAAGTTCATGCCAGAAATTTGACAATGCAGGGAGGATTACTAGATGGAACATTGATTGCGATAACGAAGAATCTTCCGAATCATGTCAAGGCAACAAAGAGTTTGTAAACGAGATCGGTATGATCGCTTGCCTGCAGCACCCGAATCTTTCAGATTCTGGACCCGAGGCTAGAAGTAGTGTTCGATGTGATGATCAAGGTTTCAATTTTATGCTTCAACAAGTCTTCGACATTAAGGCCAGGCATGTCCGAAGTTGTGAAGATGCTTGGTGGGGAAACTGAGATAGAACTGATCATCTCCAACCCTGGAGTATACGGTGATGACTTGCGATTCAAGCAATCATCTTTGTCTTCTGATTATGTGGTGTCGATTATTACGTCATCCTCTGAATCTGCTTACTAGAAAGTAGCTTAAACCCATTGATTATATCTTACACTAGTGTTTCTCGTTGTGGGCTAGATTGGGTTCGAGAGAAGTGTGAAATTATAGCTCATATATATCCTCGTGCGTTACTTGGAAAGGGTTTCATTTTGTAGTAAATATATATCTTTTTATTTAATTGGTTATAAAACTAATAAAGAAGTCTACTTGATTATTGCATTGCGTTTACTATGATCGTCCTTTGAACATGACTTTAAATGCTTTCTTTGTAGTATAAGAACGAGTGGTGTGTTTATTATTATTTGCGTGTACTCTCTAATTTCTACGTTTCATCAATGCTTTTTCTTTGTAGTATACGAACTGGTGGTGCATGCGTGATGCCAACAAAAAAAAAAAATTATACTCTCTAGACCCTAGTCACCGAAGACCCTAAAAAACTAAAATATCAACAATATTTTTCCGCATAATATGTAAATCTTTTGTTGATGATAACATTTTGATTAACCAGACAAATACAGACAACAAAGAATCACACATATCGGTTTGTCGATCATCTTCTCGAGTTCTCTTTCTTTCTTTCTGTTCTTAAGAATCATCACAAGCTTATTCGTAACTCTAGCAACATCGGCCGTTTGATCAGCTCTTCATCCAGGTGAAGTTACGAGAAGAACTCCCATTTTATAAAATTCTTATAAAATCATAGTAAGAATCCAACGTTTATATAAGTTATAACCAATAATTTGGTCAACCGAGCAAAGTCATTAGCCACTGAAGGCGGCTTAAGTTATCACATTCTAAAGAACTAAACGAAGAAAAACGATGATGCTTACTTCATGAAAGCTACCAGGACTCTGGATCTTGTTAACGTGACAATGGATAGAGTTATCATTGGAAGGAAGGTTGATCTCAATGCTCTTGATTCTTATGAAGCCTTTGCAAAAACTTTGGAACAAATGTTTTTTTCTTAGACACGTCCTGCAACAAGTGAGCTCTAATTATCATTCATGAGATTCCATGTGATTCTGCTTTGTAGACACTCCTTTTCTAATTCTGTGTCTTACATGTGCTTACGAATTGTTTAATGGCTCATCGGAAGACGAAGGTTAAATTAATGCTTGTAGGAGATGTTTATTATTTATTATTAAAATAAATCGAATTAAACATAGTTGATATATATAGTTTATAGTTATTTAAAACAACCACAAGTCAGTCACAAATGCATGCATAACTATTCTCTTATATTATAAGAGAATTCAAAAAGAAAGAGGACGTAATCAAGGAAGAACTTTAGAAAAGAAAAGGACGTAGGATTCGAACTTAAACGGCAAGGACATCTGGGTAGAGGGGCAATGACCACTAAAAGAAGAAGCTCCATTTATATGTAAGCATAGTTTTTCATATTTATTTCAATCCAAGTGACTTTTTATTTGGTTGTGCTTAGCTTAAGCCATGATATATCACAAACATGCATCAAATCTAGCTGCAATGCAGTAGAATCCGCAAACGTTTTCGTCTCACTGAGATGCAACATTTAACAAAGACAATTTTGCGTGTTGCTGAGATCATTTAGGGTTTATCCTCTATTGAATCATGGATCTTAAGAGTTTTATGTGCTTTGTTGTACATTTTCGTGCATGATTGAAATCGAAAAGCAATGGAAGTGATTACAACTTAAGAGTAGAATTTGATTATTCCATATCATTTTTCTGACAAAGATCACATACACTGTTGGTTTCGTGAGGACAATCAAAAGAATCCATTGTTTGGTCTCTATCCGCTGCTCATCTCAATTTTTTATTTTTTACTTTCCTTCTCTTTTGTGTTGTATTAGTGTAACTTCTTATTATGTGCTCTTGTTTCTCTATTAAGCTATCAAATATGTGTTGAATTAACATGTCTCAATGGATTGCTTGTGATATTGATCTTGAGATTGCCTAGTGGTGAGATCATTTATGGTTTCTCCTCTGTTGAGTCATACATCTTAAGAGTTTTCTGTTCTTTGTTGTACGTTTTCGTGACTGAAATCAAAAAGCAATGGAAGTGATTACAAATTGAGATTAGAATATGATTATTCCATCTCTTCCTCAGATCACACACACTGTTGGTTTCGTTAGGACCATTTTATTTGGTCTCGGTGAGATAATTTTTATTCCATAAAGAATAATTTTATACTTTCCTATGCATTTTTTATGGCAATAATCTTTGAAGAAGTAGTGATTGAGAATATTTGAATTTATTAAAATACTATTTGATTTATAGTTTTGGGAAAATGTAAATGTACGAGAATCGTGCATGCATAAAATTTTTAAAACGAAAATATGTAGCTAATGTTGAATCCTATAGACATGCAATAGTAGCTGGTAAAAGTCTCTTTGTATTTCCACCGACGCTTCTTACTTTCTCCATGCCGTAGTATTTGTCTTCACTTTCACTCTCATCCGTTCATCGTTAACTTGCAGATCCTGAAAATTAAGAAAATTTAGCTTCATTTAAAGTCTAGTTCAAATTTGTCTTATAAAAAAGGTGGACCACGACCATCCTCTGAAAGGCATTGTCATCTACAACATTTTCATATTCATACATCCTCTAACATGTCTTCAGGTTTTGTTTGTTTAATCGAAGGTGTAAATAATTGGCTGATCTTCATCTTCACCAAAGGTACCCAAAAGGGGTTGAGATTCATTGAAAGTTTGAGCTAGTGTGGAATCATCTTCAATCTTATAGATCATATGAATACAACCACCAGAAATTGTGGAGAAGGAAGACGGTATTTGTACTGATGCCATCCATTGTGCCTATTTTGCTTATCTCTGAAAATCAATTTTTGCTTTTCCCCGATGATCTGACATTCCTCCTTAATCACAATGGTCTTTCTATGCACCCACCTCCCATTTTGTTTCCTATGTCCAAAGTTCGTTTTATCTTGTTCATTGGTCCTTTGCGTTTTTTGGTTACGAAGTACTAGTATTCTCTTTGGGAAAGTAGTCGCTTGGTATGTGGGAGAGAATATCAGAATGATTGTCATACAAGTTTATGTATTGGATGAGACATTTTGCAATTACAACGTCATTGATCTCCGGTTCTAGAAAAACTCTTATCACCTCGTTGTCTTTGGGGCATAATCGCACACATTTTGGTATATGCATATACATAAAAATCAATGTGAAAACATGACATTAGTTTGCATTATGGAGAGAGGAAGAAGATACATATATTATAAACGTAGATCATTTACACGCAAAATGTTTACCGAGCCACTAATCAAGTTCATTCGATTTTATTATTATAACAAATACAAAGATGAAAAATTGAAGAAAACAGAGATATACTTTCCCGATGTTAGTGGAATCTTGATGGTCAATACACCGGTAACAGGTCGTCTGAATGTGAAGTTCAGTGTAAAACCAGAGCAAATATACGGAACTTGAAGGAAATCAGAGATATACTAAGACTTCCCCCATTAGTGGAATACTCAAAACTTTGAGTTTCAAAAAATCTTGAAAGAAGTGAACTTAAAAAGAAGAACAAAAACACAATCTACTAAAATATACTACTATTGTACCACAATATTCTTTATGAAACCTAAGTTAAAAAACAATCTTCACAGTTTCTTTATTTTCAACTCACCCGCATATGGTTGTTATTATAAAAAAATATTGTATGTATAACAAAAAGTAAATAAAATTACTTGTTTAATTTGATGAAAATATTGTGTGTATAACAAAAAGTAAATAAAATTACTTGTTGAATTTGATGAACTTACTCGGAATGGAGTCAAAACAGTTTTAGTTTGGATTCTGATGACAGAAAAAAATGATTCACATACTTTGGTTTTATGCCTGAAAAAAAACTAGTTTACGTCATTATACCATAAATTTATTAATTATGACCAAAATTTTGCCAAATTTTTCTTATCATTAATATCGTTACCAAATACTCAATCGGTTCCACCAAAATTAATTAAACACCAATCATTCATAAAAAAATAATCTCTTAAATAATAATCACCAAGATAAATAATCATAATAATTATGATAAAATTGGAGAAATTGCCTCTTGAAATTCAGCAAAAACCGAATCAAAGCCATCATTCATATAGAATTCAAAGTGAGAAGATATAAAGCTTCATCTCCATATACACCTTAACAATAACATTTTTTTTTATGATGATAACAATGCCAAAAAAAAAAACTCAATTTTATTATATTGTATACAATATTTTAGAAAAATACAAAATTTACATTTTTAAATACCGCCACATATATTATTTTAGACAAAATTTAAAATTTTTAGTCTTCCACAATTTTAAAACTCTTATTAAGTATATATATATTTTTTAATAGTTACTTTTCACTTCTTACTTCTAATTCCAAGCATGTAATGCAAGACTTTATCCATAGGACACTATGTATGTAACATTTTGATTTCTGAACCGATTTCATTAATTAATATATGTTGACAAAAACAAATTCTCCTTCATGAAGCTAGGTTACCTTGCTAGCTCTCGAGCCTTTGAAATCACATAGCATTTTTATCCATTAGACCTGCGATTTTAACTCGAATCAGTTGGTTCGAAAGGAATCAAACCTGTTTTTTTTTTTTTTTAAACAAAAAATATATTAAAATTAAACCAAAAATATCAAAATTAAACTGAATCAAACCAAAATATATAAATTCAAACCGAATTAACTGATTTTATCCGAGAGTTGTGAAAAACTGAAAAAGACGGTAGAAACTGGAGAGTTTGAAGATGAAAACTCAAAGAAGAAGAAGAAGAAGAGAGAAAATGTAGAATATGCTGATTTGAGTGAATTCCCCTTGCTGGGATCGATTCATTAATCTGGCATAAATAGGCGAAGTAGTTACAACTGTATGAGCTATACAAGGAGAGTGGTTACATATTCAAAATATAGAATAATTCTTATATTATTCTTATATTCTCTCTATCACCCTCCTGCAGTTGTAGCATTGCGTGTCTGCACGCCTAAACTGGATCGAAACTCGTTGAATAAAATTGTTGGTAGGCTTTTTTGTGAAGATATCCGCAAACTGAAGTGTAGATGGCACGTGTATTACCCGAACATGACCCAACACGACCTTCTCACGAACGAAGTGGATGCCTATCTCGATATGCTTTGTCCTTTGGTGTTGAACTGGGTTGGTCGAGAGGTAGACCGCGCTAATGTTGTCACAGTAAACCAATGTGGCTCTGTGAATTGGGATATGCATTTCACCAAGGAGGCTTCTTATCCAACAAGACTCTGCTACTGCATTAGCCACGCCCTTATATTTCGCTTTGGAGCTTGACCGAGAGACTGTTGGTTGGCATTTAGATGACCACGAGACAAGATTATCACCCAAGTAAAGACAGAACCCCGAGGTTGATCTGCGTGTTGTCGGACAGCCGGCCTAATCTGCGTCCGTGTAAACCGTCACATCATGAGATTGAACACGTTTGAGGTATAGCCCATGAATTTTAGTACCTTGAACGTAACGTAACACGCGGCGGAGAGCTTGCATGTGTGGCTCTCGTGGTGCATGCATGAATAAACATAATTGTTGAACCGCATATGTTATGTCCGGATGGGTGAATGTGAGATACTGAAGAGCTCCGGCTAGACTACGGTATTCCATCGCGTTGGGTAATAAATCTCCATCTGTCTCCGAAAATTTTGAATGAACATCAACATGTGTTTGGCATGGTTTGCAATCTGACGTCCTGACTCAGTATAAGATGTCATCGGCATATTTGGTCTGATGAAGGAGGAGACCGTCATTATCAAAAGATGCCGAGATTCCAAAAAAGTGATGAATTTGGCCCTCATCAGTCATAGGAAATTCTTTCTTAAGCAGCAAGATAACTGCATCCAATAAACTTGTTGAGGAAGCTATTAGAACAATATCATCAACGTACAAAATTAGGTTAGCAATTTTGTCTTGTTGCTTGAAGACAAAAAGAGAAGGATCGCTCTTGCTTTGTTTGAAGCCGTGGTTGGTGATGAAGTTCACAAAACGTGCATTCCATGCCCTGGGTGATTGTTTGAGGCCATATAGAGATTTGACCAATTTACACACGTGATCCGGTTTGTTCTCGTCTTTAAAGCCTGGTGGTTGGTGCATGTAAATTGTTTCCGTTAAGTGACTATGTAGGAAAGCGTTCTTGACGTCAAGTTGGTGGATGGGCCATGCGTTTACCATACCAACATGAAGAACGGTACTGATCGTAGCCGATTTAACAACAGGACTAAACGTCTCGGTAAATTCTACGCCTTCTTCTTGATATTTCTCATTAGCCATTAGCCTCGCTTTGTACCTATTAAATGAGCCATCTGCGTTGTATTTATGTTTAAAAAGCCACATAGAGCAAATAACGTTAGCATCAACTGGTTTTGGTACTAAACACCAAGTTCCGTTATCTAAATGAGCATTATACTCATCGATCATGGCGGGATGCCAATTGGTACTCTTAAGAGCATCTACATGGGAATTAGGAAGCTTGAAAATTTTAGCAGAGAGTGAGAGAACTTGTTTTGGCTTTTTAAGTCCATGTTTACAATGAGTGGACATGGGATGAGTGGGTTCATGGTTTTTATTTTCGGCTCTTTGAGGTTCAGATGGTGGTACAGGTATAGAAGAAGAAGTGGTGAGTGTTTCAAAATTTTGAAGAATGTCTTTAAAAATGGGAGACATGTCAGCCATATGAGTAAGGAAATCTAATGAATTTTCATTCTGATTTTTTTGTGACTTGAGGGGAAAGGTATCTTCAACAAACGTCACATTTCTAGAGATAATGATTTTGCGTGTGTCAAGATCTAAGCATCGGTACCCTCGGTGATGGTGAGGATATCCGAGAAATAGAGACGATTTAGCACGAGGACTGAGTTTGTGAAGATGATTGACGTTGATATTTGGATAGCAAAGACACCCGAAGACCTTTAAATGATCATAAGAAATTGGTTTATGAAAGAATTTGATGAAAGGAATGTCATTGTTAATAGCTGAAGAAGGTAAGAGACTGTCAACGTGTACCGCAGTATGGAGAGCCTCTACCCAATAAGAAGAAGGAAGGAAAGCGTGGAAGAGCATACTCTGTATGGCATTGTTGATTGTGCGGATCATACGCTCAGATTTGCCGTTTTGCTGTGAAGAATATGGGCATGAGAAACGAGCTTGTATTCTATTTTCTCTAAAGTATTGTTGCATTTCTTTATTGTCATACTCTGCCATTGTCACATTGAAGTGACTTTATTGTTGTTTTGAACTGACTCTTCACGTAGGTGGAGAAATGAACAAACTTGTTGAACACGTCACTCTTGTGTTGCAAAGGATACACCCATAAAAATTAAGAGTAGTGATCTAAAAATAAAACGTAATATTTTAGACCACTGTTACTCAATATCGGTGACGTCCAAACGTTGGAATGCACAATATCGAAGAGCTTTTTCACGACTGAATAAGAAGAAAAATATGGCAATTTTATTGGCTTTGCAATCTGACATGAAGCACAATGAGAGAGTTTAGATGTTTTATTACAAATTTACAACTCAAAACAGAAGAAGAAAATAAAGATTTTAAAACCGTTTTGCTAGGATACGCTAGACGGCAATGCCAAGTGTCTACGGAAGCTAAGAAAGACGATGGGGAGGACGATTTGTGAGCTGAAGGAACGAGAGGATAGAGGTCTCCGGAACTGTCACTGCGGTGAATTAGAGTCTTGGTTTGAAGATCCTTCACAGAAAAACCAAGAGGATCAAACTCAACTTAACAATTGTTATCTCTTGTGAATTTACGAATAAAGACAAGGTTTTTAATGATGGCAGGAGTGACAAGCACATTATCAAGTTTGATATCACGAATGAAAGAAGGGAAAATAAAAGAACCAGAAGATATGATAGGGATAGTACCATTACCCACTGTAACCGACTTTCTTTTACTCAATTTGACAACAGAATTAAGTGTATCTGTCGAAGCCGAGAGATGTGCGGTTACGCCGGAATCCATGTACAATGATTATCTGTGGGATAAATCAAAGTCAGAGTGTTGTATGCTTGATAGTTCTCTGTTGATGGCTGAGTTCCGTTGCTGTACAATGCTTGCTGCGAATTATTTTGTTGGCTAGATGATGGTCTTAGGCCAAGAATGCCCGTGGAGTTATGAGGCTGAAAATTATTCCAAGGCCCAAACTGTTGTTGTCCCCACATTGGAAACGGATTAGCCTAATATGGAGGAAACAATTGCTGCGGAAAATAGGGTATGTTGCCGCCACGACCACGACCGTGTCCACGCTAACCACCGCGACCTCCTCGGGAATTAGACTGATGCGGTGAATGGTTTGCTGGTGGAGAGAATGAGTCGGTACCGTTGTTGGTTGATGAATAGCGGCCAAGTCTGTTGAAGATGAAGACCCGTCTGTGTGAGTGGGATTTGGTTTTCGGAGCTTGTTGAGTCGGTCCTCTTCAGATATGAGCATCTCACGAGCATGAGTGAATATCGGGAATGAGTTTCTATGCTTAATGACATTAATGATATTATCAAACTTGGCATTAAGGCCATTAAGCATGTACATTACGAGAGTTCTGTCATTCACTGGAGCATCAACATTGGCCAAGAGATCTGCAATTATCCTCAGTTCTTGACAGTAGGTGTGAACGGTTCGATCTCTGATTTCTTTGGTCCTGAGATTATTGTCTGGCTGTATCGCACAGTTTTCCTTGTTTCCTCTGAACAGATCCTCGATCGTAGTCCATATATCACGTGCGGTGGCACCGGCCTTGAAGCAGCTGGTGAAAATATCCTTGGAGATCATTCCATACAGCCACAGTTTGGCAAGACCATCTTTCTTCTTCCAGGCTAGGTCGTTGGCATTGGCAGGAAGAGTGGATCCGTCAAGGTGGCCTAACACATCAAAGCTCAAGAAGTGCGTAAGGACCAATTCACACCACGGATCGTAATTGTGTTCTAACATGTCTAACACAATTGGAATGTGGGATTTGATGTTGGTAACACCATACCATACGCTCGATCAACATTTTGGTTTGCCATCGAGAGAAGAAGAAGAAATAACAACAAGGGAAGCTTTAGTGAGATTGATAGAAGAAAAGGAGAAAGAGACAGAGGGACGAGAGTTTGAAGAAAATTTAGAAGAATTTTAGGTGGAGGAGCGATGGCTCTGATACCATGCTGGGATCGATCCATTAATCTGGCATAAATAGCTGAAGTAGTTACAACTGTATGAGCTATACAAGGAGAGTGATTACATATTCAAAATGTAGAATAATTCTTATATTATTCTTATATTCTCTCTATCAGACTAATCTATCCATGGGTTTTTCGGATTGGTTTGTGCCTAGTATGTGGTAGATTCCTATTAGAGACATAAGTTTTGTCTTTTCTTTGGACGAGTAATCTTGTTTCTGCAGAAAAAAAACGTGGTTTTACTCTGCATTGAATTGGTTGCAATTTTTATTGTCATCTTGTCTTTGGTGCAAGAAAGCTTCTCACTGTGTTTAGCTGTAACAATGTTAACTACAGAAGCCTCTTCGTGTTTATACTGGTTTCAGTTTAACCACTCTCCACTAGTGAGTTGTGATTATATTTTGATGATCTATGAAGAATAGAGAGTATTACTATTTCCAAGAGTTCTCATCGCAGAAAAAACATATTTCAACGGTACATTTCCTTCTCTCAACCATTCTTTATGACAAGACTATGGTCAAGATTGATAGACTACAAGACTATGCTCAAGTTTGTGATTTTTTTTCTCTAAAATACCGAATTACCTAACCGAACGAACCGAAATATATTAGTTACCGAATTAATAATTTGGTCTACTTTAGGACAAGTTTTATGATTACCGAAATATATTAGTACCGAACCGAATTAATAATTTGGTCTACTTTAGGACAAGTTTTATGATTATCGAATTACCAAATTACCGAAATACCGAATGCCCAGGCCTATCTTCTATAGATACTAAAATTTTAGAAATGGCGATCATAATGGCGACAACTTTTGTGACTGATTGCGAATCAGCGATCCGGATACTGTTTCTAACGATCGAAACCATCCTCTTTGTGGTTTTGGTTATCAGTTATCACAGTGATATAATTTAATCATATGGTCTTTGTTCAAGGGTATAGAGAGCATTGGATGGTGACTTTCTCAACAACGATTAACGGCATTGTTGATGTTTTGATGAGAGCGTTTCTTTAGGCGATTTTTGAACGGTTAAGTCCCCATTTCTTATGGTGATTTTGAACAGTTAAGTCATTGTTTCTTCATATAGCAAATCGTGATAGCGGTTATGAGTGTTTGTGAGATAGGAATAGGAGGATTGATCGACGACACCTATGATGCATCATTTATCTCAGTTGTAGTTGTCATGATAGTGATTGGTAATTGCCAGATTTGGAAATCTTATGCAATCTAGGTATTCGATCAGAAGATTAATGGGGGCACTTAATCCACTAGAGACGTTATAGTGTATTCCACAAGAGACACGGAGGTCTAGAGATAACAGAGCCGACCATGTGTACAACAGATCAGGATATGAATATGTGCAAGAAAAAAAGCAACGAATTGGTGCAAAACCATATGTAGTCCATATTAGACGCTTTTGGAATTTTATCCAAGCAATGATAACCAAAAACGACGATATCAGATTTTTTTTTTCTATTAGCGAGTAAGAGTGTAAGACTCGTTCACAGTTCTGATTAGTTCTAATTAATGATGCTTTTATTTGTGGTTAGGTAAATTTTTATATCTTTATTGTAATTTAAATTTTCAAATTCTTGTATGCAATTTTGTTAAAGAAAAAACAACAACAACAAAAAACTCGCAAACTAGTCATTTGATTATTACAACATTTTGAATTACTTTATGTCCTAACTTTTTGAAACAAACACTTGGTGCTAAAAGAAATCTCGTGTATCATATATATAAAACTAAAATTAGAGACAGATCGGTTCAGTTTCAGTATTATGAAGCTTGTTAGGAAAGCCAAAATGTTGTTTGAGACGGTTTCGGTTTTTAAGCAATTAAAAAAAAAAATTAAAGTTCTAATATAAGAACAAAACCATATACAAGTGTGTAAGAAAGGGTTTAATGCAAGGAAACCCTCTAATTTAATTTTTTTTGTGCGTCGGCACCCCACCTCAAAAAAATGCACCGAAATATCTTAATCCCAAATCAACCCGCTATATAGCCCCTCCGTCATATTGACGTCATGTTTTTGACAGACTTCACGTCGCAGCGTTTTGTTTTTTGACAAACTCCATGCTATTTTAAAAGGAGATAAAAGAGGATATTAGGGTTCATTGACAAACAAAATCGATTTTTTAGAAAATCGAAAGCGAGATTTGGGGGTTTTTGAAAAAAAAATCGAAATCAAAATCAAAAGTCGATTTTCGACGAGAATGAGTGATAGTGATAGCTCATCTTCGAACATAAGTATCAGTTCAAAGGAGCGAAGGGCTCAGCAGCGGAGAGATGGTGAATTTGGAATGCCGCGCCGATGTTTTTGTGGTGGAGAAGCCATTGTCGCAACCTCATTTACGAGTACGAGTCCGGGAAGGAGGTATTACACTTGCGAGAGAAACGATGTAAGCAAACCGATTATTGTTTGTTACTTTAATGTTGTTGCTTGTTAGTTTAACAACTCGATTTGCTTGATTAATATTGTTCATTGTTAGTTTATGAACCCGATTTAATTGTATAATGTTGTTATTTGTTAGTTTAAGAACCCGATTTCACTTTTAGTTTGTTCTTGTGAGTGTTTTTTAGGATGGAGGTTGCCACATATAGAAATGATGAGATGAGGCAATGATGGAGGAGTTCAGTGGGTTGAAGAGTGCGTTTGAGTATCTTGAGGACCGGATGAGATACTTTTGTCTTGGAGACAGTGATGAGTTGGTTGATCCGCCAATGATGTGGCGCAATATTGGATTTCATCGAGATGAGATATGTCATCTCAAAGAATTGTTTGAGGAGATAGATGGTAAGTACAATCAACTTAAGGAGATTGTTGCCAAACGTTCAGAAAATTTCAATGAGATGAGGCTTTTGGTTGGTCTTGGTATTGTCGTGCTTGTAGTGGCAATTATTGTCTACATGTTTGTTTAATTAGATTAGTATATGTGGTATTAGTGTTGTGTAAGGACCCGATATTCTAAGTTCTGACTATGTGATGAACCGATAGTTTCCTATTAATGTTGTTTTTGCCTTAAGTATTTGAGATTGTTTATGCAAGGTTATTGTCTATCTAAGGTTGTAATGACTCTTAAGAAACATAAATAATTCCAAATAAAACAGAACAATGGTACTAAAACAAAAGCAACACGAGTACTAGAACAAGGGTACTAAAACAAAAGGAACAAGAGTACTAAAGAGTCCAAGAGTACTGAAACAGAACAAAAGCAATAAAAAGTCAAAGAGTACTAAAACAGAACAATAGTACTAAAGAGTCAAGTAAAACAGAACAAGTTAACTCAAGACAATCAAATAGAATTGATAGTCTTTCGTGGTCTTCCACGCCTTTTTCGTGGGGGTGCAGAGAAGAGACTTGGGATAGCTTCAACAGGCTGAGAAGAAGAGCCTGCTTGGACAGGAATAACATCACTCCATGGCCGCCACGTAACAGATTGTGCAGGCTGAGAAGAAGAGCTAGTTTGGACAGTGTTAGATGAGCCTCCTTCAATAGTCAACCAAGCTGATTCACTAGACATAGTAGATCTTGATTTTGGCCTCCCAAGTGGTTTCTTTGGAGGTTTAGGGACTGGAGCATTCGTACATTTGGACTTGTGTCCTTCTTGGGCACAATATCCGCAATACTAGAATCACAAACCATAAGAAAGAAAGTCAGAAAATAAAACATAAGAAACCATAACAAAAGATAGAAATGATACCATTTTGATTCCTCTATTCGTTTGTTTTCCTGTTTTTGGGTTGGACTCGCCTTTTTCTTTCTTTTTTTTCTTCCCCGGTGGCCTGCCAGGCGGCCTCTTATAGCGAGGTGGATTGACCCTCACATCAGTGGTCTCTTTCCACAGGTTCATTCCATTAACAGGTTTTAAGGCATTATCATAACACTGCCTCTACTTTTCCACTATAAACCAAGGGCTGATCAAAGTCTTAGGGTCTTGATTTACATCTTTCTCTAGCCTAAGAGCAGAAGCAATGCGGTAACACGGGATCCCACTTATAAGATATAGTCGACAAGTACAACTTGTTTCATTCCTAAGATGTACTACATATCTCTCGGTGAAGTAATTAACTTCATACTTATCCAGTCCACAAGGTAAACTCCTATAATTTTTTGCTAAATCAATCTGTTGATCAAGTAAGGCTGCTGTCCTAGGAGTAAACTCTCCTTGTGCTCTAAATGCTTCAACCCTTTTCTTACTGTTGCTAACCATCACTCGCTTTCTAATTTCCTCAAGCATCTCCACTATTGGTTTTGTTCTTGTAATTCTAATTGTCGCATTGAAAGACTCTCCCAATTTGTTTTCAACAGCATCACACTTAGAGTATGGCGTGAAAAAAGTCCTGCATTGTTAAAAGATGCAAAACAATTAAGACATCTAATAAAAAATAGATAAAAAGAGAGATATGTAAATAAAACATGTATTTTACCTTGACCATGGACATGATATTGAAATCTTTAAGTCAGCATAAGCTTTTGGGTCATATGCCTTCAACTCTTTTATTTTTCTGTCAAAAGCCTGTGGATAATATGCATCTGCAGCAGCCCAAAAAAGGTCTTCTAGTTCTCCTCCAGAGTGGCTTTTCTTCCAGTATATGCATGAACATGCCTTGTACACATCCTATGTTCAACTCAGCAACATAGTCAAAAAGTCTCGCAAACTGTTCTGCTTGCTCTTTATCAAATGTCTACAAGCATCTAAGTCGTGTCCTTTCGCATTTAGTCCATGACACATTGATGTTTTTGCCAACAATTTTTCTTGCAATTGGTTGGCTGAGAAGTCAAGATTCAATCTGAATTCTTCAATGAAAATTTGAGCTAATCTGGGATTGATAAGCAGTGACACTCTACCTTGCCAAGTGCAGTTATGCTCTTCTTGTAATGACCTGATTATAACTCTAGTTGATGCACTATTTATGAATGCATATATTCTCCAAGGACACTTGCCATTAGAGCAAATTGCTGACACACGCTTACTATCAGACTTTTTATACTTTATGTCCCTCTTATTCTTCACTACATACCTATTAAGTGCGCTTTTAAAACTATCGATAGTCTTGTACTCTTGGCCAACTTCAAACTCCCGATACTTCTTCTCATATAACTCCACCTTTCCATCACCATCACTGTCACTAAAGTAACCCTCTCTCCATCAGAAATGTCTACATTCACATCACCAACATCATTCTCTCCTCTTCCATCACTGTCATTCTCATTATTAACATCTACATCATCAACCTCATCAGCCAAAATGGTTACCACACCTAAACGCCTAACTATGTAGGGATCATCTTCTCGGACAACATACAGAGTTAACGCACCTGACCCGATACCGTAATGAACCATTTTTGTTAACGTTTCATCATCATCAATGTGTTCAGTCTTGTTAGGTGTCTCCGGTGGAAACCATGCGACTTTACTCATGTTATCCTCGAACCCAAAGAACTCCACCATAAGTGTTACCAGTTTCCGCAAGGTAAACCCATCACCCAAGTGTTTTCCCCCTTCGTGCGCCTCTCCACCAAGATATGCATCATCCTTCCCCCAATATCCGCCAGCATATAAAAACAAATCGAAACTACAAAACAAATAATCAAACCAATTCAAATCAAACCAATTCAAATCGAGATATCAGGATTTTCCGATAAAGAAAACCATAGTCTCGGTAGAGATTTACCATTACCAGGAATCTCAGTAAACCCCATTAATAAATCAGAGAAATTTACCTCATTGTCGATGGAGTGTCTCACTCTCTTCCACCGGCCCGACACGACTGAGTATACGACGGCGTCTCGACGACGTAGTCTCTCTCTCTAACTTCGACAACGCCACCGGAGATCCCGGATTGGATCTCTCTTCTCTTCAATTTGATACTCTCTCAGAAACCCTAAATCTCCAATTTGGTTTTGTCCAAATCGATTTCCCTAATTGAGAATAAAAACCTAATGCCCAAATCTATAAATGACCTCATGTCGTTTTAACGACACAAAAACAACAGAACTTTCACAAAATATCATGCCCTTTTTTTATTAAACAGACGTTTGACTGTGTCACGTCATCGATATACAAAAGGGCTATATAGCGGACTGATTTGGGGTTAGGGCATTCAGTGCATTTTTTTTAATAGAGTGCCGACGCACAAAAAATATTAAGTTGGAGGATTTCCTTGCATTAAACCCAGAAAAGGTTCTTATTCCTTGCCTTTGACCTACATTGATCTTGGTCAAAACACTCGTTGTTGACATGACGTTTGACTTTGAATAAAAATTATTAGCATATGCGTTGGTGATAAGTAGGAACACAATGCAAAATAAAAAGCAAAGATTATACAAATCGCCAACAAATTAATTTAAACCTATAAAGTTGAATCTTCATTAACCATAGAATTACAAAAAAAGACTAAATATCAACACCTACACACTATACACAATGGCATCACTTTCACTTGTGCTTAGATACGTCTTCGTTTTAAGTTTCTTTATACTCATAAACTCCAAAGACACATTTTCTTCGCGACTAGTGAGATTCCCAGCTAAATTAGCTCAGATTGGAGCCGATGATTATCCATCTTCGGGTCGTAATTCACCCGTCCACGACCTTGGATTCCCTGACTTCCCGTCTTTCCAAGAAGCAGTGGCGCCACCGCCACCTCAGCCTGATCTGCCTCTCCTTCCGCCACCGGCATTTCCTTATCCTGAGAAGCCTAAGTTTCAAGTTCCGGTTTGGCCTTCACTCCCCGATTTCCCGCCCTTTCCGTTCGTAGATCAGGCTGCTCCTTCTGAACCCTTCGCTCCGAGATTCGACGAGTCCGATAGTTGGATGCCTTCTACCCCAAGTATCCCTCAAGTGTTTCCGTAAAGTCGTAAACCAATGACACTCATGAAGCCTCATCTCTCAAAAAAGTTACTATTTGAATTTCAAAGTTTTTGTATCAATTAATAATTTTAAAACTTACGTATGATTCAAGCAAGTAATAAATAATCTTAAGTTACAAAATTAAAGTTGGTAAATCTTTGACTCTATATTGGTCGTAAATATACCAATTCGAGACGGTGGCTCGGACGATATCAGATGGTAAAGTACCAAATCGAGAGATGCCTTAGAACAAACAAGTTATTGCCCCATGCACATAGAGTACCAATTCAATAATTTAAAGATGGTAGATCCTCCTAGCTTTGGGTTGACTCGTGGTTGGTTAGCCTAGGTCACGTGTACTCTGGCTTTGATGAGTGCAACGGCACCTGGTTTCGGCGTTTCAAATTGCTGAGCTTGATTTGCAACATATTACTGAAAATTAAGAAGAAAAAAATTAACATTTATTGAGAAAGAAGAAAAATCAAAAAGTTTCTCATCATGCTCTTATATCTATTAAGATCGACCAGAGAAAAGAAAAAAAATACATTATAAAAAGGTATAATTTCGACCTTGTTCTGGTGAGATATAGACAAGGCAATTACCATTGTTATTTGTTCGCAATTCCATAACGACGACTAAAATCGTCAGCATCTCCAACTCCTTCAAGCTGAACCTTTCTAATTTCCTTTTTTTTTCTACATCGTAGTAGAGAATGTAAAAACTTTGGGGTAATATTGTCTCCCATCTTGTTGGTGCCATGAAAAGATATTGGAACGTTTCCTAAAAATCCCGCCAAAATCTCGGCAACGAACATGTCTTCATCGACCATTGATGTTCCTTGGCATCTCGTAATACCCATAAATCAAAGACAATATATGCATCACACGAGCAGACAATATTTACATTAGCTAAATTTCCTTTGTATTTTATCAAAGTTGAAGTAGAGTCCCAATATATGCCGTCCATTGAAGGTAGTTAAATAAAACTTAGCCTCTCTGATCTAACATCCAATCACACTATTAGTTTACTCATATTTGGTGTTGGAGTCCAAGGGCCATAATACACAGATCCATTAATGCATATTCCCTTTGTTAAAGGGTAATAATTCTGAGTAATGCCTTCAATATGTCTCCATGAAGGTGTTTTATCCCCTCAACTGTTAAAACCATGTGCACTTGATCATCTTCAAAATTTGAAACCCTCTTACGCATTGCTTTGTATTGATGATTAACTGGATCGTACCCCAAGTATTTGTAAGCGGAATTCCAATTAGTACCCCTAATTTTGATTTCCGGTAAGGTTATGACTTCTCTCGTGCTAGGGTTACATATCATGAACCGACCTTTGAGTGAAAGGCAGATAAATCATTTGACGGAAGCCGTTGACCGTGTGAGATTTATATTTCTAAAAAAAGATGTCCTTTTACAGTTATATTTTTGTCTCAAATTTTACTAAGTGAATATTAATTTTAATCCTACTATTCCAACTTATAACTAGAAAGATATAATTTTAGCATTAAAATGTATAAGTGAGATTTTTTAGTATGTGTGAAAAATGGCAGAATAACATTTTTTGTGAAACAGAGTGAATAACAAACACCAACATAAACTATATTTAAGAGCTTATCTTTGATTTAAATCGGTATATAACGTAAAAATAATATTACAAGTTTAGCAATCAATAGTCTTTGTGGTAACAAGTCCTCAGATATCTAAAAAGTAAAAAAAAAATCTAGCATCATGTCAATATTAAAAAATAAAAGAAAATCGAAAGATATTGTTTTGATAATTCGGTTTTACAACGTATAAGTTATAATCTATCACTACAAGAAAAAGACACTGATTCCGACGAAAGTATTTGTCGGAATTTCGACGGAAAAGGCCATTTCCGAGGAAAATTCGAGAAAAACGAGTTGTCGGGTCTATGTCGATGGAAAATTTGTTTTGGTCTGATTTTAATCAGAAAAATCCGACAAAAAACCGAGAAAAGACAAACCGAGAAAAAAATGACAAAAATCCGAGGACAACATATGTGTAACAAGAATCAGACGAAACCAATTGCGAGGACAAAACGATGACAATTTCCGAGGAAAAATCGATGGAATATTCCGAGAAAAAACCGATGCAACTATTCCGACCAAAAACCGATGATTATTTCTGAGAAAATTCCGATGGTTTATTTCCGACCAAAAACCGAGAAAACAAATATTTTCCGAGAAAAAACCGATAAACTATTTTCGAGGAAAAACCGATTAACTATTTCCGATTATCCTACCAAAAACCGAGAAATAATTATATAGAAAAAAATCAGAAAATAAATTTACGAATAACAAAATTAAAAACCAATTGCGAAAAATACTAAAATAATACACAAATTCGTACAAAAAATTATGTAAGTAACATAAATTATAGTTATAACATTCAAGTTCTACAATACTTAAAATAACATTTCATATTATAAAATAGTTAAAATACCATTTCAAGTTCTACAATAGTTAAGTTTTTAAACAAGAGTAAAGTACAACGAACCGGCATGTTTGTAAAGACCTGTTACCCGGGGAAATCGGAGAACTGCCTCTTGAGAAAGGCCTTCATTTCCTCATTTTGACGCTCCAAATCGGCCATTTTCTTCTGGGTCTCCGCGAGCTCTGTCCGGGTCTCGGCTATCTCTCTCCGACTCTCTTCGAGTTGTGCCCACGGACCTCCACTTGTGTAGGAAGATGAGGAGCTTTGGGTCAAATCGCCCAACCCAAGGTACCGTCCATGAGAAATTGGTGTTTCCTGCTCAAAAATTTATAAATTCAAATCATTACATGAAATTGAAAAATCTTAACTAAAATTGTGAATACTACAACGAACCTCTAATACCAAACGGTTAATCTCATCACGGCAGAGAGTTCTAGACGCCTCAGATCCATCTTCTTGAGACCTTGCGGCGATTAATTCTTCTTTCTTCTTCTTCAGATTCGTCACGATGTCTGCAATGACGCGATCTTGAATCCCGCCTGTTTTCTTATTGGTGTGCGTTACTTCCATCATTGTAAGTAAATCCGGACGCACACCACCAGCTTTTTCAGTCTACATAATATAGAAAAAGTATTAATAAAATAACTAAGTTAACTAATAGGGTAATGAAAACAAAACTATAAACTAGCTATTTTGTTTTATTTTTCCGTCGGCAAAAAAATTTAAAAACTTACAAGCTCTTCTTCTCGTGTCTGAAAACTCTTCGCACCACTATTGTGAACCGCCATCCCTTTACCACCTCGTTCACTTTTTCTATTCTTTGAATTTATTGTAGCAACCTTAACAGTAGTAGGTTTCGCCCAATGTTGTTGTAGTCCCCGCCAAATCGTATCGTTCACTCCCTTTGGTGGTGACTCTTTCCCATTTGCCCATTGTTTTTTCCACTCGCTAACATTTCGTGTATACTGTTTACATGCTTTCTTCATAAACAATTTTTCGACTTCTCTATTAAGCGAACGGTCCCAATTATAATCTTGCTGAAAACAAATAAAGTTAGAATATAACATTAAAGGACTACATAAAGAAAGCTAAAACTGAAAAGATTGATATTAAAAAATTACATATAAACTTTTATCGTGGATGTACTAACCGCAAATGTGCGGAACCATAATTCCTTCTCTTCGTCAGGCACTTGAGAGAATTTTGAGTACGGGGTTTTCATCAATCCATGAATCATTCTAAGAATGGATTTGCTAATCTTAGAATTGGTTAACCCAAACCTAGACAAAATATATATTCTTAAATCACATATAATTAAGTATAAATATTGTAAATAGAGAACAATAACACTTACCACGTTGCCCCATTTGCGCGTTCAGGATCAAGACGTGGGAGACGGTGACGACCAGGCTGAGCTAAGATATCGTCAAGAAGGCTACAATGAGAACGGTTAACGGATCCCTGGGACACAGACCCAGAAGCTGCAGATGGGGATGCGTTGGTGGGATTTTGTGCTGACGGCAGCGATGGAAAGGGTTCGTTGAACTCAACCATTCTAAAATCACTGTAATCTGGGAAAGACCTACAAAAAAGTACAATAAATCCAATGATTGAGCTGAAAATGATGTAGTTTACACTAACATATAATTCATAAATATCAAAGCTGTATATATAGTATAAATGTAAAAACTTACATTATTTCCTCAAACGTAAGATATATAGAAAACTGTTTGATGCATAAATTTCCATGCAGCTGCACCAAGCCGTGAAACACAAGGGAGGAAGATAAAGTTCAGTGGTTAACATAGGAGCTGAACTTAAGAGACAACGAAGAGGTAAGACGAATGTGATATATTCTCAATTTTGAGAAAATAGATCCAATATCAAACAAGGCGATGAAAGAAGACATACAACAGAAACTTACTAACTTTTAATCATCTAAGAGGGAACAATAAACTCACTTTTTAAAGTTTTATCGGAAAGCCATTTGGAAACAGTTCAAAAAACATCATAACTTAACAAATCTACATATGGGATAGTAAAAACAGTTTATCTTAACACAACCGAGTCTTTTATATAAGGTTGTAGTTGGGGAAGGCTTAATTGGTATAGCAAGACACATATGCGGTATCATCAGGAATGATCTAACTCTATCATCATATTCAAAGAAGCTTAATAGATGGTTTAGGCTAGTTATAATAAGCAATCGATTAAGGGTTGTTACAATTTTATTTCAATAAGCAACAACAACAGTTTCTTTAAGACTTCTCACATATAGACTCATAGTAAAGGTAGCCTCACCATACAAAAACGAGTAAGTCAAGTACAGTAACCAAAGCTACAATTAGAGAAGACAATGACAACGGAACAAATAATTATGCAAGCGAATGAAATCAAAACCAAATTTTGGAAACTTTCAAACATTTCAACAATGTGCAAGTACAGGCTACCACCAAGCAGGTAAATAGAAAACTGAAGGCAAAGATCAATCTGAATATGTATCAATCAAGAGAAGAAAAGCAGAGCAACTCATATAATTATGAAGTAGTTAACAAAGAAACACTACGATAGTTTATTTACCTCGAGCGTTGCTCAATGCAATGTTAATATGTTCGTCGAAATTTTATCAGAAAAACTCCATCAAAATTTCGACCACATATCGGTGATCTGATGTTTTTTGCTATTATCATTCATTTCGTCGGAATTTGATGGATTCTTTACGAGAAAATTCCGACGAAATGAATGATAATGGCAAAAAACATCAGATCACCGATATTTCGGCGGAGTTTTGACATATTGTTTCCGATAAAATTCCGACGAAAATGAAATAGGTGACAAAAAAATCATTTTCGTCGGAAGTTGTCGGAACTATTCCTCAAATAATTCAAAAACATCATTTCGTTTGTTTTGGCACGAATAATTTTCAGATTCTGCACTCACTCATTGTACTCGTATTGGTATCTTAATTTTCATCTATATATACTCGTTTTTTCCACACATTCATTTCTAAAACCCACATCCACACCTCACTTTTATATATATCATCAAAACTTTCTAAAATAAAAACACCAATTGGTAGCCACTTAAAATGTCTACAAACCCTGAAGAAAGCGAAACTGAATCAGAAGGTTATCTCGGTGATGATATGACTTTGTCTCAGTTCAAAAGAACTGTTGATGCACATTTCAATAATTTACAACGGTCCGTATCGGAAAAAAATGATTTTACAATCGGAGGGCCTTCAAGAGGTGATACAAAAAAAAAAAGGTGCACATGTCGATACTGAATTTAACACAGAACCATGGTTAACCGCAATTGCCTCTGTCCGCCATGAAGGTATAACTGTAATTATTATGAAACTTCTTGTTTATAATTAAATTATCTTACATCAGTTACAACCATTTTTAAAATTTGTAATCAGCTTTCTTACAACATTTACCAAAAGATATACCACCTTATACCCTTCTGAAAGATATTGAAAAAGTCGAAGACTATTGCGGAATAATCGGCAAGGTAAAATATATAGTTTTTTTTTTAAAGTATATTGTTTTTGTTCTTTCAAAAATATATAGACATTCTAACCCAAATTTTATCAATTAATGTATAGATTGTCGCCAAAATCTTAACATGCGAGACAACACTTTTAGGCAATTTTTTTGTGAAATTGAAGGTAAACTATATTTATTTTATTAAAAATTTAATTTCATATGAACTAAATTCTCTGGTTTTTTTTTTCTATTTTAACATTTCCTAATTTGAAATTGTTTAATATATTATAAGATCCAAGTGGTACTTATGATGGAATTATAAATAAAAAATTTCTCTGTAACACGTGGTATGTCAATTCTATAAAAGTTGGCTCCGTTCTAGTGCTTCAGAAGGTATATATCTAAACCATTATTCTATTTTAATCTACGCAATATTTTATATTAATTTTTTTTTCCACAGATTAACATTAAAAGAATCTCACCTTATGGAAAGCATTTAAATATAACAGTGAGTAATATATGCAATGTCTACACGTCTGACAATTACGATGCAATATAAGACGATGACACATATTTACATTATGAGCACAAATGAAACTCCTACAACGAAACAGAAGATTACATCCAAAATGAAAGTTGCTAAATATTTAACTATTTTCCACATATTTTATAAAAATGTTGTTCCTAGTGTTTCTTATTTATGCTTTCTGTAATATTATTCTCTCCAACTATTTATGTTCAATGTAATCACTTTTAATATTTTTATATGTTTCATATTTTTCTTTTATGTATAAAAATTAAATTGTTATAAATTATGGACAGAACTCACATATGAAAAACTGAATATAGTTTTCCCGAAACTTATTATATTTTCCCAATGGTAGATCGAGATGCCCAAAAAAACCAACAACTTTTCAATAGCAGTTTTTCTTCAGAATGTTATTGTTATTTTTTCCATCCAAAATCCGACGATATACCAGAAACCATCCACTTTCCAAGAAAGACATAGTTTCCTCGGATTTTGGTCTTAATTTTTCCATCCAAAATCCGACGATATACCAGAAACCATCCACTTTCCGAGAAAGACATAGTTTCCTCGGCTTTTGGTCGAAAAATTTCCGACATAAATCCGACGAACTACCAAAAACCATGGATTTTCCAACAACTGTTTAGTTTCGTCGGATTTAAGTCGGAAATTTTCCGACATAAATCCGACGAACTGCCAAAAACCATGGATTTTCCAACAACTGTTTAGTTTCGTCGGATTTCGATCA
The DNA here is from genome assembly GCA_026770425.1 of Boechera divaricarpa. Classification (NCBI taxonomy): domain Eukaryota; kingdom Viridiplantae; phylum Streptophyta; class Magnoliopsida; order Brassicales; family Brassicaceae; genus Boechera; species Boechera divaricarpa. The sequence continues at coordinate 8,502,229 of CM049182.1, read as the reverse complement.
TAAACTTTCCGACGAAATTATGACAACCTGCTGGAAATCGATGAATTTCCGACAAATTCATTTTTCCTCGGATTTTGATCGGATTTTTACAAAAGATTCCGACGAAAACGATTTCATCGGAAATTCTCGTCGGAAATTGGCTTTTCTCTTGTAGTGTATTTACTAATCTGCGGTTTTCTAAACTATTTACATAATATCGTGGGATAGTGGTCGCAAACAATAAAAATCCTAACTTATGTCGAAAAATGGTCGCTAATTTCCAACCGCAGAGCGACATTTCTTATTTTGTCGCAAAACAAAAAACGGTTAGACAGTTTAGCGACCACCTTCCGACAACATAAACAATCGTCGGAAAGTGATCGCTAAATATTTAATTTAGTGACCACTTTTCGGCGATATTTGTTTTTCACGCTATTCCATCTAACTTTTGTCGAAACATTGCGACGACTATTTTTCCGTTGCTACCGTCTTCGGTATTTGCTCATTTTCTTTTTCTTGTAGTGAGTAGAGTCCCAATATATGCCGCCCATTGAAGGTAGTTTGATAAAACTTAGCCTCCCTGATCTAACATCCAAACACATTATTACATTACTCATATTTGGTGTTGGAGTCCAAGCGCCATAATACACAAACCCATTAATGTATATTCCCTTTGTTAAAGGGTAATAATTCTGAGTAATGCCTTCAATATGTCTCCATGAAGGTCTTTTATCACCTCAAGTGTTAAAACCATGTGCTTTTGATCATCTTCAAAATTTGAAACCCTCTTACGCATTGCTTTGTATTGATGATTAACTGGATCGTACACCAAGTATTTGTAAGCGGAGTTCCAATTAGTACCCGTGATTTTGATTTCCGGTAAGGTTATGACCTGTCTCGTGCTATGGTTACATATCATGAACCGACCTTTATGTGAAAGGCAGATAAATCCGTTGACGGAAGCCGTTGACCGTGTGTAAAAAAATATGCGTCCATCGAAGCCATTGTCATCTCCAAATTTGTTACCAAAGAAGATCTTCTTCTTGTGAAGAAGTAAGAAGAACAAACGGTTTTGAGAATTCTTATCGGTCAATCGACGGTTTTAAAAGAGTTAAGAAGTCGTGATGATTGAGTCGAGGACATAGAGACCAACGAATTTATGAAATCTTTGCTTCGGATATTTGAACACCATGTCTTCGAAACATATTGGAAATTTAGAGAGATTTTACGGGCAATCTAGTGAGTATATCCACCATTACATCAAAAGGGATCGAATCTATGTGACTTGGACCATTGTCGGAATCGTCCTTGTTATGTTCTTGATCCTTGCCTTTCATGGCGGGCAAGGAGTTGAGTATAAACTTCCACGTAGGGTTTGTAACTATACGTTGTCTAGTCTATAAGGTATTTAACTATTTATATATCAAACTAATATCAAACTGAAATTGATTAAGTCGTTGTGTTGCGGATATATATTTTAGTCGGAACTCTTTTTGTATTTTTTGGTCTGACATAACAAAAGTTCATAATTTCCTTTTCCTCAACAAAAGTTTTTTATTGAAAAATCGAATGCATTAATGATCGAGAGAACGATAAATCGACCCCTACAATTTGCTTTTTATTTTTTATACCCAAAATATGGTATCATGCATTTATGAACCTGAACAAAAAAAAGTTAATTTAAATACCTGAACCATATGTCTATTAACTGATTGCTATAGTGACCTATATAACATTAGTTAGCTGTTTAACGGTGCTAAATCAGACGACACTGTGGCGAACATGTGGCATATGGGCTAAGTAAAACAGCGTCGTTTGATCGTTTTAGTTGATGCTCTTTTTTACGTACTATTGTTTGTTCAAACTCTAATTCATCTTTTTCGATCAGTTGGAGAAAAGGAAAATATTGCTTGATTGTTTCAAAAAGATATATTCGTTCTCTATTATCTATGCATAATTGGTTCTCTATTTCCTGTTACATCCATATATACTTGTTTTTTCTTTGTGCTGAAAATATAAAGAATGGAGGAAATTAGGAAGATGAAGATCTCCTTCTGGTTATAGATTTTCTGCAAGGTATCCTCTTATTGTTGTTGAAACGGGAGCATCCTCAAATCACTGAGATACCATCAAACTGGTGTGGTTAAATTTTTAATTCTAGGTCTTTGGAGAAAATGATATCATTAATTGAGCAATTATGGATCATATACGCTTTGGAAAGATATCGAAAGCTTCAATGGTGCTACTACTAAAACGTGAAATTACCTTCTTTGATCTCAAAATTCAGCAGATATAGCTCCTCCAAAGACATCATTAATAGAGAAATCATGGATCGTAGGCTATAGAAAGATGCAGAACGGTGGTGGAACAATTACGGAATTTGCGATTACTTCTATTTACTTAAAAACCATATCAGAGGATACCTAACTCTCATCATTCATAAACAGTGTTTGGTTTGGTTTATCCGAATTTGCCATACATTACTTCATTTTACCAAAGCAGGATGAAGAACTCACAAGGAATTAGATTAGATAACGATTTTCAATTACAAGTGTGTTGACCATGTTTTAAAAACAAAAACACACAAAAACACAAGTAACAAGTCTTTCTTAAGACAAATCTCAAACGACACACTCTTATTATTGTCTAACTCAAAATTCACTCAAGTCCTGTAGGAATACTTTGTTCATGTCTGAAGAAATTCTCAGGATCAAACTCAGCTTTAATCTTCACCAACCTCTCAAAATTTCCCTTGAAGTATTTATTACCCCATTCTCTTGCATCACTCCCTTTACCATTCATCCCCAAATCAAGATCTCTATAGTTCACATATGCGGATCTCGGACTTTTCGATACATACTGCTCCATGTAACTATACATATCCCTCATCCACTCCATATGCTTCGCCTCGCTCACTTTCCCGTCTTGCCACAAAGTCAGCCATTGGATCTTGAACAATGTCCCACTCCTATGTGGGAAAGGTGTCTCTGTCTCGGGAATTTTCGCCATCATTCCACCATAAGGATTCCATATAGTCAACGGTGAGTCCTCTTCTAGAAGCTTTTCCCATAGCCCTTCTAATCCTTCTATTGGAATTGGCTCTTCCACGTAGTCTGACTTGGCTTTGAAGTAATTCTTAAACAAGGATTTTCCCTCGAGTAAAGCTTCTGATGGCGCAGTGCTTGGGAAACCCGCAATGTACATTACCGATTTGATCCAGCTTGTCTCTAAACAATCTTTCTTCGTTAGTCCAAGCTGTGGGAAACTCCTCTGCATCACCTGTCAAATAAAAAACCGTTGTTGTTATTATCATAATTAAAACTTCCTTCCTTAATTTAGCATAACCAAATTTTCATAAATTACAATATAGACCCGTAATATTTACAAAAGTATAAGTTTGACCCCAGTAATATACCTGCAACAACCGATTAGCGTCGCCGAGAAATTGGCCTTGGTACGAAGTTGAGATAGTTCTCTCTTTGCTCTTCGGAGTTTTGCTCGCTGGCTGAATAATCACACGGATAAAGAGATCTTCATCGAGCTTATCAGCGACTTGTTGCCACTTGTACAAAAGATTAGTTCCGTCTTGCTCAAGCATCCTCGTGACAGTGAACACCGTAACGATCTCCGGCACAGGAACGAGTTTGATTTTCCAGGCAAGAATAACGCCGAAGCTTCCTCCGCCACCGCCGCGAAGTGCCCAGAAAACGTCCTCTCCCATCGCCGCGCGGTTCAAGATTCGGCCGTCGGCGTCAACGATCCTAGCGTCAAGGACGTTATCGGCTCCGAGTCCGAACTTTCGCATCATTGAACCGTAGGCTCCGCCGATTATGTGGCCGCCGATGCCTAGGCTGGTGCATAAACCCGCCGGAAACCCATGGATTTTGCTTTTCTCTTGGATCCTTTAAAACCATGAAAAATAAACCAATTAATAACCGGGTCATAACCACAGCTTAACCATCATATTCGGTTTTTTATAGTAAATTGGTTCAGTTTTAAAACCAGTTACTTATCAACATCTTTTCACCTCTAATATATAGTCAAAAACCCAAAGACTATAAGTGTTGTTATTAAAAATCCAATTTAACAATAAGAACCAAAACGGAATAAACCAGCCGGTTGAACCAAAACCAGAATATTTTTCAATGGGTTAAACGCAATTTTGGTTTGATTTACCTTATATCTCTGGCCTGATTGGTTCTGTGAGGCATCGTCTCCCAAAAAGAATCACAACTTTTTAAACCATTTTTTTTGTTTTAAAGTTTAAACTTTTAGGGTGAAGACTTACGAGGTTTTTTTTCAATAGCTTTATATAAATAAATAAAACAATGATTTTATAGAAGAAAAAATATACTTATAATAAATCGTTTCTCGGGCCTCGGGGGACAATATATAAATCGTTATAAAGATTTAAAAAAATAAAGATTATAACATATGATTCTTAGCGTATGATTTACCTGTAATAAACCTCTCCAATGGAAGCACCCGCGTGAACCCACGCGCTGTTACTTTCCAAATCAACATTGATCTGTCTAAGCTTCGACAAATCAAGGATCACAAACGCTGTTTCCATCTCCGAAACGTAAGAGAGGCCTTCGTAGTCATGACCACCGCTTCTTAACCGCAAGTGAAGCTTCAGTTTCTTGGCGCAAACAACGGCGGCTTGAACGTGTGTTTCGTAAAGCGGCTCGAAGATGAACTCTGGCTTAGGATTTGACGGCATCAAGTAACGGAGATTCTGAGCAGAAGTCTCTAACACGAGTTTAAAGGAAGAGGCGTTTAGGTCGTGAGTAAAGAACGACGATTCCATTGGAAACGAAGCGTCGGAGTTGTCGACGATACACATCACGAAGTCATGTTGGATTGTGGAAGAAGACAATGGAAACGAAGAAATTATTGCTAGTAATAGTAGCGCTACGAGAAACGCATTTGCATTTGTTATTATTGACGCCAACGCCATTTTTGTGTGTTTTAGTGCTTTTGAGGTTTTGAAGTTTGTTGAGGAGTTTCATATGTACGTGTTGGGTTTAAATAGGGAGAGGGAATGGGTTTATACGTAAAGTTGATGTCATATTTACGTCATGCACTTTTGACTCTTGTTTAATTGTTAATTATTTCTTTACCATTTTGGAATCAGTATGGCTAGCTATTATTTGATTGTTTAATTTTTACTTTATAGCCTTTTTGGAATTGGAATTTATCCTTTAAAAAATTATTAGGTAATTTTCACGTTATACGCAGAATAAGATGTATATAATATTTTTTTTAAATAATAAATTAAATAAATATTTTTAAATATTTTAATAGTATATTATTGTATAAATAATTGAAATTTAAAATTAAGGTTTTTACATATTTATATTACTAATTAATTATTTAGTTAAAAAAATATATTTTTAAAATAAAATTTTAAAAACTAAATTTTTGAAACAATAAAATCAGCTATAATTTTATGGAATATTTATTATTCGATTTAATCAAATTTAGAAAACAATAAATCAGCTATAATTTTATGGAATATTTACTTATTTGATTTTCCATAAATAAATAAAACTAATTTATGTAAGATTATAATCTTTAAAATTTAAAGACAGTTTATATATGATTGATCTAATGACATATTATGCAATTAGTCTAGTAATTAATGTCCTATAAAATATATTTTCTGAGAATCATTCTGGCGACGACACGTAAGCATGACACTGATGTAATATTTCATGTAAACATAATGTTATTTTGTTAAAATGATTCTCAATTAATATATAGGGGATTCCATCATGATTTTTTTTTTGGAGTTAGATCGTTTATGCTGAAAGCTTTAAACATATGGTAATATTTATTAGCATTCGTTATTCCTATACCGCGCGTGATCTTTTTTTATGCATATTTCTAACCATGAGTTCATTTGTAATATACAGAATTTAAAATCTGTATGTCTGTATGAGAAATTTCCGTCAAAATGATCTTACACTTGCTGCCTTGTGGTGAGTTGAAAGAAAATCATAACTATTTGTATTTTGTTTTCTATTTTTTTGGCTAATTCTGAAACATTATTGATATAAAGCAGGATAACCTCTTTCTAATTTTTTCATGTCCATGAAAACAGGTAAATTTTAATGTACAATCTTTTTTATTATTAATTGATTATGATCCCAAGTTTATGGAGAAATATATGGTGTTTGAAAGTAGGTCATAATTTGTGGGTTTTAACTTTATAGGGACAAATTTCTTCATCATTTCAAAGATATTGATACCACCATCTCCAGTAATTGTGAAAGGTCAAATATATTTTTCTTCAATTTATCTTGAATCAAAATATTACAATATATCGTATTCTCCCCTTTTTACCTTCAAATTAGATATTTTCTTTTAAACAGATTTGGTTCATACATCTTAGGTAGTAGTTGTCTTAAGTTTCATAATCCAATATCATGTCAAATTGTCAACAGTGTACTCTTTCATGCGGATGTAATGATATTTGATTGAGCAATTTATAACATCTTTACTTTATTATGGGTTATTTTGGATTCTTTTGTCAACTAAAGGTGACTAACACTTAAAATAACATAAAAGTAATAAAAGTTGATTTAGGTTTTCTTCATAAACAAAGTTAACAATGTTTATAATTCGGTTCATGTCTGTTAGAGGTGTAAAATATAAAAATATTGATGGATCTTAGCATACATTAAATTGAGTTACAAATTTTCCGTCTTATTTCTAGAAATCTATACCAAAAAAAATTGTGTTTAGTTATAGAAATAGGCCAATGTGATGATCTTTTAAGTAAATTTTTTCTATTGTTAATGAAAGATGTATAGTAATAGTGTAATACTACTGATATATTAATCTATTATTGAGACAAACCAATACCTAAGCTTGACCATTATTGTGAATGCAAAGCCACTTAAGAAGTCAACAATTCCAACCTATAAACGAGCATATTTTTTCTAAGTACTAAGCCTCAATTTTTCCAACTCCCTTTCACTTTAAGGAGATTCCCCATAATCCCTATGTTTACATCCTGTAGATTTCGGTTATACTTTTGTAGTTCCTTAAGGGACTAGTGACTCGAATAGGTTTACTAATAAGATTATATAAAATATAATGATATATATATATATATTAAACAATCAATATCCAATGATCATCAAAAATCTTCGATTTTCAATTCGATAAACTTGAGAAAAATTATATGATTTATCAACTATGTTTTTTGTTAAAATTTATCAACTATATATCTTTTCTTCTTTGTTTTTTTATACGACGATGAATTATCTATATCTAACCAAAAAGTTATAGTTTAGCTGGAATTCATATAATTTGGTTTGTCATTTTGTTGATCGAAATGAGAGTTGAGGCTCTAATAGGACGTGGTCCGCCCAAAAAAAACATGTAATATTTTTTTTTTTGTCATCAGTTTTATAATAAAATTAAAAAAGTTTGGTGAACCAAACCAGAAAAACCGAGTTTACATAGTATTCAACACGCAAGAGCGATCTCGCACTTCTAACCAGATTATCCGCTTTAACGTTTAACAGGCGTAGAATGTGCGAGATTGAGAAGTTGGAGAAACGAACCTTTAACATATTCAGATCATCTAGATATGTCTCGAACATGTAATACTTTTAAGTTTTAACTACTGTAACATAAATAAAACTAGTGTAAGTATATAGATATGACTGAAATAGTTTGGCTAGAAAATCTGGTTTAAAAAGGAAATTACCTACATACGACCAAAATACGATTTATTTTTGACCCACGATACACTTGTGCCAATATAAAGTGTTAGTGTGTCTATAAACAAATATTATATTGTTTCATGATTATGAGTAATTTTTTTTTCCATAATATGCATTAGATGAATTTATAAACACTATAAATTGTATTCCTTTGGGAATTGCATTATTTTTGGTGTAAGGATCACCTAAACAAATAGTGAGATAAGTAGTGATTGATAGTATTTGTGGCCAATTTAGCTTTAAAGGCAACAAAGTGACATCAACGACATTGTCTAAAGATTAATTATGCAATGGCATATGTGGCCCATACTTCTTTCAATCACACTTATATATATAATCACACTTGTATCTTTTGACATAATCACACTTATATACATATATATAATTAAAACATGTCTCGAAGTGGTATTCTTACCCAAATAGTGAATTCATTTTACCTCAAAAAATCAACTTAAGAATGAAAACCGTACGTAGATAGTAGGTATTACTTTCATTCTTTTGGGGATTTTTGCTTTATTTTCTTTTGGTAAGAATGCATGTTATTAGTGTTTTGCTCCAAATACTTGTGTGAATAGAAAAATGAAAAAAGAAAAGACAACAGGCAATAACCATCTACTGATTTTAGTTCAATTATTTATATATATATAATTGATTGAATATGAAAATTGATTTTTACTGAAGATAGTTGACCACTGCAAAATACAGTTGACCACTTTAAAATACACATATTGATTTTAAATATATGATGTAGTTTAGAGACTTCGTAGAGAAAACATAGTCAGTTGGTAACTAGATAACATAACCCATGGTTATAAAAAGTTGTCGAAAACTATTGATAGACTACGAATTTGAATTAAGAATCAGCTGCTAAATGACATTTAATGAGAATTAGCTGGAAATACAATCATAAGTATTTGTTAATTATTTCCTATCGGCTATTATTGACGAGGTAGCCCTACGGGCATCCACCATTTTTCTATTGTGCTCTTTATATAGGGAAATAATCAGTAGTTCAACGTGGGAATACGCATTTCATATATATATGCAGAAATTTGCTTAAAATGAATATTTGCAATTTTTTTGGAAACAAATTATATTTAAAATCGAGTAAAATGTGACAGGAAACAAAATATTTTCTCCTTAGTTAAAGAGCTAAACTTTACCATTACCAACAAGATCAGGTATATATGAACTTATTCCATTTCATCCTATATATAATTTAGATTTTCATTTTAATTTTTTAAATGACGGTTGCTTTATGTAAGTAGCCTTTTGTGTGTTTAGTGACCTGTTTAATTATACAGTTAAGAAACTCATAAAGTTCTAATTGGTGTTTTATTTTCGAAAGAAAACACCATGTTGGGATTAGAAAAAAATATATAACCAACTAATTTCTTTTTGTTGAAAAACAACTCTACCGACAATTCTTCTTCTTAATTGAAAAAAAAAAATGGAGAAAATGATTTCAAAGATACAAGTACAAAATAAGTCAAACTAATTTAATTGAAATTGATCTCAAATGATATGCTGACAGTTTATAAGAAAAACTGTCACCTCTGTGATATATATATAATAATATAATTTTTATTTTATATAAAAGATTAATCTTCACATATCTGTAAAACAAAACAAAAAAGACTCTATAGTGTAAATTAGCTGACTCGATTCTTGAGTTGACCTATACTTATAAAATAATCTTCACCACTTGTTTAGGATTGAAATCTACCACTAGACCACCATTTCTTGTTTAGATCCAAAACGTTTCATTTGGTGTCAAGAACGTAAAATCCCACTGCTTAAATGATCGACCCGCGTAAGTAGATGTTTGTCTTGTTTGGGTGTGTATTATATAATTTTAAACTAGTTTAATTTTTTGTTCAATGGGAAGTGTAATTGGCATTGAGAAATTGCGCCGGTTAATGCGCAAATAGAGAAACATTCAAAAGCTCAAAAACAAATAAGCGACGTCCGTTTTATACCATCCAATTGATGCACTTCCAACTAATAGTGGGTGGTCTTATGCGTTGATGTATTTATAAATGTATATATAAAGAGAGACACATTTCATGGTCTTATGCTTATGCCTATATATATTTTTTAATTCTGAAAAACCTCGGCTAGTCCATTGTCTATTTGAGCAAATAAAAATATGACCAAACCAGTGATGAATTTTGAAAGTTTAGCGATAGATTAAAAAATAAATTACAATATATGAAACTGTAGTTCGATCATATTGTTATTGCTATGAATCATTTAGCCGCACCACAAATTCTACAATAGAATGTGTAGAAACGTTCTTTACATAGTAAATTAATTAGGTACATATCAGAAAATAGAAAATTATTAAGATAAATGATAATTAATAAAGTCAATATTAGAAAATATCAAAAGAGTACAAGAAAAATATAGGTAAAAATGTAACAAGTTATCTTAATCTCAAAAAAAAAAATTTATTTGGTTTTTTAATACATGGAAAACCCAATATTTAATTATATACTTCCAAGAATAATAAAAATCATATGCTGACATGAGGATATATAGATCCACTCCACGAAATAGATGTCTATATATATAAAAAAAAGCGTGATACAAAAGAAAATATTTAGATTATATAAATAATTAAACCAAAATAAAATCCATTTGATAATTTAGTGGTCCACTAAAAATCTTTCAAAATGTTTAAAAATCAGGTTTGTTCACTTGTTTTGTCATTTACTTAAGGGCTGCTCTCCCAACTTTTGTTATTGGGTGCTATGAACTTGTTTTGTTTGTACGTAGTTGCCTAAAGAAAACACTGAAAAGCGTACATAGTCCATATATAGTTATATTTTTCATAGAGATACCTGTAAAACATTTCGTTCTAGATTTTGATTACACTTTTTGTATGTTATAAATATTTACTAGTTCTGTAAATACTCAAAAAATTCAATTTATATTATCAATGCAATTGATGATATAATCAGACACCGAACAACCATCCGTCAAACTCAAAAGTCTTTAATTTAATATAATCTCTTAGTTCCACCAACCGGCACATGACCCGCATGCAAATCTTGAAATCTGCTTGATAACGCAATAAATTATTATAAAATTCTCTGGATGGGTTCTTATCTCCATATTGCATGTTTTGTATGTGTCCCTGGATTAAATATTATTTACAAGAGTCGAGACATACTAAACATGTCATGATCCACTATTACACACATTCTCATATAGATAATGCCTTGCCACAAGATACCGAAAGTAAAATAGATGTTAGCACATCTTTGATTTGGTAGTGGATCGGGTCAAATTCCGATTTAATAAATGCCAGGTGAATATCACTGAACTGAATTATATCCAACTAAATAAAATATTCGATGTCGACCAATAGAACAAACATGAGCTATAAACATTTGATTGATATTTTCACATGGATCATTATAAATTTTGGATGCTAGTCATATACTCGTATAGTTATTTTCGATATCAAACATTTCCAATGTGTTAATTGAAATAAATTAAGATATAAGCACTTAACAAAACCAAGTTCAGATGTTAGTTTAGCCGTAAAGTTGCAAAATACTAGACTTCACACTCGCACGCCCAAGCAGCAAGCACCCACACAAGGTAGTCACATATATCTATAATTAATTACATTGCAGTGCTAAAATATCTCTTCTGGATAAGTTTTAAAACTAATAATACATCACTATAAATATGTTGATGATTGTTATGATATAACATGTCTTATAATCATGATGAAGTGAAAAAAGCAATAAATGTACTTTCGATCCTTTTTATGTTCCTTTTTATCCTTAATAATCATTAGGCTTGGACAAAATATCTGAATCCGCCGATCCGAAACATCTTAACCGAATTCGAATCCGTTATTAAAAAATACTCGAATGGATTTAGAAACCTAAATCTGAAAAATCCGAACAAAACCCAAACCGAACCCGAATCTGTACAGAATATGTGAAATACCCGAATGAAACTTCAACTTCAGAACCGAAATCCAAAAAATTTGAACTGAATCTGAATGAGTACCCGAATGCCCATACCTGCTTAATATTCTTACATTATAGCAGTGAAACAGAGACATAGCAAAAACATTTTAATTTTTTTTTTAAAATTCTATCATATAAGAAATGATAACAAAGATATTTTGAAATTCAGCTGAGGATACCTTCTAATCTGAAGAATTTGAAAATGATAAGTTGATAACAAAGTTCTTTCGTTTATGAACTACCAAGTCAAACCTTTTTTTTTTTTTTGGTATGAACCAAGTCAAACTTTTACCAAGACTATGAATTAATAAGTCAAACTTTTAGCAAGACTACGATTAATTGTAAATAACACTCTCGGGCACACAATCTACTTTGGTTATAAATGCCGCATCTAATATAAACATCTATGAAGACAACATGATGCAGCAAAACTAAAATATTACTGAATTATATCTTTCAGTAATTCATAATATTATTCTTTAACAAAAAAAGTAAAATATTACTTCCATCTGTTTTTATCGACTGACATCTGAAGATATTTTTATTGTAATTGGAGTTTTGTGTTTTTTATTTTTCTTTTCAATGAGAAGTTATGTGTTTTCAATATAAAAAGGAGGATGATCTTATATTTTAATCATTTACTTGATATTATAATAACCAGTTAATATTGATATGAAAAATACATGATAGTGAGTAATGCATAAGAATCTAGTAGATATCCTAACCATATAGCATAGTAAAGCCTTAAATTGAAATGATGACAAGGAGAGACATGAGCTTAACTGCGTAGGCCATAGCTTAGTTACCATTTTTGTAAACCACCGTCATCGCAACTACTTTTTCTGCTTCCCTGACAAAAACTTCAAAATTACATTTTATTATTTTAATGTGGATGGAAATTCTTTTTACAGAGTATCGATTTTTTTTTATAAATAATTTTATCAATTAGTTTAATCCTTTCTTAAACTTTTAACAATACATTTTATAATTTGCAAGTTGTACCTATTTATCTTATTTTAAACAATAGTTTAATAATATTGATATACTTTCTTTGTATCACTTTAAGTGATGTTAATAGATTTTACACACAAATTATGTAAATTGTCTTTTCTACACTAAAGCATCATTTATCATCTAAATAAAAAATATTTAACCAATAACAGAAAATATTACAGAATAAAAATAGTCACAAAAATAAAATGAAAATTTTTTTTTCCGAAAAATAATGAGAAAAATCCCTTAGTTTTAAATATATATATTTTTTAAAACATAATTTAAAACATAAGTAAATATTTGTTTTTAAAGTACATTTAATAAAATAACACGATAATTTTCGTATTAAACTTTTAGGTGGTTTCTTTTTGTTGTTTGCTAATAGCCCCTAATAGCAATTTATGAATTTTTGTGTTTCCTTAAATTAAATTTTCCCAATGAAAATTTCCAAATCAACTCTAAAATATAATTCATATTCTCCTGTATTCTGAATTTCTGTTCCAAAAAAAAAAAAAAATTGCAAAAGCAAGATCTGGCCTGAGTATATTAAGATAATCTCAATTCCCGAAGACATAAAAATATTGTTTTAGTGTGAAACTACTGACTACACATATTGACAATTTTATTCTGATAGGCCGAAAAATTGCCCAATATTCATTAATTTGGGCCGCAACATTTCACCTCTCACACACATCCTCTCACATTTCACCTCTGTGACGGTCCGAGCTCATCTACATTCTACATTCTACATTTCATCTTCTTCAAGCAAATCAACTAAAGAAGTAAAAAGAGATCACAAATCAAACATTTCAATCCAGAAAAAAAAAAAAAAAAAAAAAAAAAAAAAAAAACAAAAAAAAAAAAAAAAAAAAAAAAAAGCGAAATAGAACTATATATCGATGCCGAAATTCCCAACAAACCATAAATTCTCCGGGTCGATTTCTCCGTTTTTCAAGAGATTAAACCGGAATTTCCACCGGTTCAGGATTAAACCGGTACGGTACACCCAATTCAGCAACAGCAAGCAAAAATAAACCAGAATCTCCCGATCACCGCACTGGTCGCCTCAACCGCCACGTCTCAGCCAGTAAGCGTGTCTATTCTTCTTCTTTCTCTTGTACTTTCACTAGCGTTGAAATTAAGGTTTGATTATGCTTGACATATGATTGGACTAATTCTAAAGATTGCTGAAAAATTAACCTAAGCACGTCACTTTCCATGTAACAAGGCCGGCGATGTTTCTTCAACTATGGTCTTCTTCTCTTTCGATAAACAAACAAATTAAAAAATGCCAAAAAGGATGTAAGAATAGTCGTCTCTCTGACTTCTCTAAAATGATAAGTCAAAGAAAACAAAATATAAAAGGAGCCATTGATTCCACGGTGCTTCCTCTTAGCTTGTGAATGGTGTTTAATACAATTCGTCTAAAGTTCTGACCTTTTCTCCTATTTACCAAGTCTTTCTTTTTGTCCCTACCATAGTTGCAATTCTTGATTTTCTCTCAGGTTTTGAATCTTTTCGGTCATTTTTGATCTCTTCTGCTGATTTTGATTTTTTATAAAGTTGTTTCCTCTAAATATTAGAGCTTTACCGGAGAGTAAACTTGTTGGAGAAGACAAAAATGGGAGGTGTTTGTTCTTGTGTATTCAAAGATGATGATAAGAAGAAGTTGAGATCAAACGATGATAAGTCAAGAGGGTTATCTGGGAAACTTAAGTCGATGAGAAGAAGAAGAACCTCTGATTCTTATTATTCAGATAATTACGGAAGCTCGAGGCGGAAAAGTTCCAAACCTGATGAGGTTGTCTTCAACTTTTCCGGTGAACTCGGGCCGATGCCTCCATTAAGGAACGATTCTACCAAGGTTTTTATTTCAAAGGCTTTTTGGGATGTGCAATTTCTCTAAGGACACATATGAATCATGTTTAAGTACTGTTCTGACACGAAAGATTTCATCTTTGTATTGATGAGAGTTTGGTTCTTGATTTTTTCTACAGTTTATGCAGAGGAACTCGTTTATGGGACGGGCTGGGGTTATGGGGTTAGAGAAAGCGGTTGACGTTCTAGACACGTTGGGAAGCAGCATATCTAGGATGAACCCGAGCAACGGGTTTCTAGCTGGTGGAACATCGGCCCGTGGTGGCAAAGTTACTATATTGGCCTTTGAAGTAGCCAACACAATAGCCAAAGGTGCTGCTTTGCTGCAATCTCTGTCTGAAGAGAATCTCAAGTTCATGAAGAAAGATATGTTGCGTTCCAAGGGAGTTAAGAAGTTGGTTTCTACGGATACCGCAGAATTGCAAATTCTTGCTGCTTCTGACAAAAGGTTTGTGTTTTATAATTTATCCCCATTTGTTTTGTCTTTGGTTAATTTTCTTTCTTGATTCATATTCTTTTTTTGTAGGGAGGAACTCGATCTTTTCTCTGGAGAGGTGATTAGGTTTGGCAATATGTGCAAAGATTTACAGTGGCACAATCTCGATCGATATTTTATGAAGTAAGTTTGGTTCTGCATCGAGCAAGTCCTTATCCAATGCTTTTTAGTCACTCGCATGCCAGTGGATTTTCATTGTACACCGGTCTATAACATTTCAGGCTTGACACAGAGAACTCACAGCATAAACTGCTCAAAGATGAGGCAGAGGCAAGGATGCAAGAGCTCGTCACTCTTGCCCGATTCACTTCTGTATGTTTTGTTTTTCTTCACTTCAAAACTCTTCTATCACCTATTTCCATGTTGAACTTGCAATCTGTCATTGTTCTGGGGGATTTCAAACTTCCTTGCATTTGCTTTATCAGGAATTATATCACGAGTTGCAAGCTTTGGATAGGTTTGAACAAGATTACAGGAGAAAGCTTGCAGAAGTAGAGTCTTTAAACCTCCCTCGGAGAGGTTGGTCTTGCTATTTATTTGATCATCCCTAGGCTCTTTCAAGGACTCCCGATTTCATTTTCTTTTCCTCCATGTAGGAGAGAGTGTCGTCATCTTACAAAATGAACTAAAACAACAGAGGAAACTCGTGAAGAGCTTACAGAAGAAATCGCTCTGGTCCCAGAATCTGGAAGAGGCAAGTGATTATTGAATTGCTGCGTCTGAGTGTATGGTACATATGCCAGCTATTCTAATATTTTCTTTGTTGCAGATAATTGAGAAGCTTGTGGATGTAGTTACCTATATACGTCAAACGATTGTGGAAGTCTTTGGAAACAACGGTAATGAGTCTTTGTACTTCTGGTCCTCTGATAATCCTACTTCTGGAAAATCAAATCTCAATTATCATGGTCTTAACCAACAATAGGTCTAAAAGACAATGGAGGGAAGCAGGGAAGAGAACGATTAGGTGAAGCCGGTCTTTCGTTACACTATGCTAATCTAATCCAACAAATCGATAATATTGTAAGTGTCCAGATTCTTACCAGTCTTATTCTGATATATATTCTCTGGTTGAAACTGATCCTTGAAATTTCTAGGCGTCTCGACCATCATCACTTCCTTCTAATGTAAGGGACACGCTGTACAATGCATTACCTGCTACCGTCAAGACAGCTCTTCGTCCTCGGCTACAGACTCTTGATCCTGAGGAAGAGGTTTATCCAAAAAAGATTTCTGTTTCTCTAGTTTATTGTCAGGCGTTGTTTGGTTCTGTTTCTTGTTTTGTTACCTAACTTGAGTGTTTCTGCAGCTTTCAATATCTGAGATCAAATCTGAAATGGAGAAGTCGCTTCAATGGCTTGTCCCGTTCGCCGAAAACACCACCAAGTATGTTTTCCTTCAACATCATTTTTGGTTCAATATGTTCCTCCTTATTCATTTTTTGTCACATCCTATTCAATTTTCACAGAGCACATCAAGGCTTCGGATGGGTAGGTGAATGGGCAAATTCAAGGTAAGTCTCTCTATCAACTACTGAAATTCTGAATCTTGAATCTTGAATCTTGAATCTGATCTGGCAAACTACGAATGGAAATGTGGAAAACAGGATAGAGTTTGGGAAAGGAAAAGGAAAAAGCGAGAACAACGGGAATCCAACACGGCTTCAGACGCTTCATCACGCGGATAAACCAAAAGTTGATTCATATGTACTCGAACTCGTTGTATGGCTTCATCGACTAATGAAGTCATCAAAGAAACGAGTTCACGGCGTAAAGCCTCCAGAAACCAACCATGTCTCTCCACCCAACAACATAACCATCTCCAATACGCAACTATCCCTCTCCCCTGACTTCACCTATAAAAACCAACTCTCTCTAGAAGACAGGTTGTTGTTAGATAGAGTCCAAAGCATAAGATTTGGTCCTAATCTAAGTAAGAGTCAAGAATTAGGAGGCTTGAAGAAGAACAAGAAGGGAATCAAGATTTGGGCACTGAGCAGAAGTACAGGAAACTCTCCAAAAGTCGATCTTTCAGATAAGAACTCTTCTAGTGATTTGGATGTCCTTGATGGTATGGATTTCGCTTTCCAATAGGCACGTACCGTTTGAAAACCGGTTTTTGATCCATTCTTCTGTATTTATAGATAAATTCTATCATTCTTGTATATAAACACAGCATATAAGCACAAAACAGTGATGTAATAGATGATACAAAACAAAGACACTATATGGTTGGTTTAGTTGGATTTGTGTTTCAGGTCAACTGCTTTATTTTTTCTCTCCATCAACTCCTCAGTCATCCTTAAAAAAGTTAACTACTCCAGAATTTGTATGTCTATAAGATCTGGTCTTTAGTAAACAGGAATATACACTGGAAAATCTCCAAAAAAAAAGGACATGAAATTCGCCAAAACCGGGAAATGGACGCTCACAATCATTCTTCTCTGCCTTCTGGTTTCATCATCTTCAGAGGCTGCACAAGAAACCCAGATAACCACACCATTAGAACCAACAGGAGGGATCATCGATTCATCAACAAAGCTACAAACGAACCAGAACCAACCAATTCTTGGTCAGCCATCTTCTTCTTCTCCTGTAAACCAGCCTTTAACCGGGTTAAATCAACCATTAACCGGATTTAATCAGCCATCATCATCTGGACCCAACCAACCAATTCTTGGTCAGCCATCTTCTTCTTCAGTAAACCAGCCTTTAACCGGGTTAAATCAACCATTAGCCGGATTTAATCAGCCATCATCATCTGGACTCAACCAACCAATTCTTGGTCAGCCATCTTCTTCTTCTTCTGTAAACCAGCCTTTAACCGGGTTTAATCAACCATCATCAACTGGATTCAACCAACCAATTTCTTCTTCGTCGTCTTCATCTGCTCAAAATCAGCCCTTTACAAATCGACTCAACCAGAACAGTCTCTCCGGCATTCCATTTATTAATGGAAATTCGAAGTTGAAGGTCTCCAGCACAAAGATTATCTTTATCTGGATTGGTCTTTTCCTTGCTTTGCACGGTACTGACAGGAACTGAACCGAACTTACACATCATACGACGCGTCTGTATAATTTCATGAACTTGTCTTTTTTTTCTGTCTTGGATTCTAGTTTAAGAGTGTGTGTATGTATAATTACTGAAATGTTATTTTCTTCTTTTTGTTATTGGATGAGTGTTTGATCTGGTTTTATATATGTCCAGTTCCGGTTCAGTTTAATTTCGTTCTCTGTTTCCGGTATATAGAAATTGGATTGTATAAAGCAAACTGAAACCAACATATGATATAGTTTTTATTTGATTAATGGTTTTTTCTTTTTCGGTTTTTGGACCGTTTAATCAATTTACTCTCGATTAGATGGGTTGAGTATCGATACATAATCAAGGTTTAGAAATTAGGAAATAAACGGGATGGTATTTTTCAAAACGTGTGATATATATATGCCACAATATAGCTTGAAGCTAAATTTATTGAAAATTATTGCAAGTTCCATGAAGAAACACTAAAGAATAGTTACAAAGGTCGTCACATGAACTAAAGTTCTCTATCTTCTAGTAGAAGGTAATGTAGGTATACTCTGCTCATTTCTAAAGAAATTATCCGGATCAACAGCCGTTTTAATCCGAACCAATCGATCAAAATTCTCGCCAAAATACTTCCTACCGTAGATTTCTCCCTTTCGATAACTATCCACTCCGTGATCATTAACTGTAAGACCCGTTCTTCGGGCAGCCAGTTTGTCGACTCGGGTAGTTTGTCGGACAGTTCCCGAATCGTCGGTGTTTTGTGTTTCAGTACGTTCTGAGAAGGTCGGATTTACCGATGCTTGGGCTGGACCGAGTCATCGTGTTTTGTCGGTGTTTTGGTGTTCTGTATGTTCGGATCAGTTCTGTAGCGTCGGTGTTTTCGTGTTCGGGGTGTTCGGTTCAGTTTTCGTTTCGTCGGTCTTTTTGTGTTCTGAGAGGTTGCTAGTTTCGTAATCGTCGGACTTTTGGGGTCGAGCCGGACATGCGGATGGATCCGCTATCATCGGCGTTTGGGCTGTCGGATATGGCCGAGGATTGTGTACTGCGGTACGTCTGGATGGAGGTTACGGACGGACGGTACGGACGTGCGGACAGTGTCCGTACGGTCGAGAAGACACGTCCGGATAGGATGGACGGATGTCGTCCTGCGGACGTGCGGTACGGACAGCATACGGACGGATGGACACGTCCGGATGGGGCGATACGGACGCACTGAGGGCGCCCGGACTGCGTACTGCGGACGGTACGCAGACGTTTGGATGGGACGTCCGGGTGGTGTCCCGCGGTACGTGAGACTGTGTCCTGCAGTACGTGAGACTATGTCCCGCGGTACGCGGACTACGTCCTGCGGTATGCGATGCCGTGTCCTGCGGTACACGCGGACGTGTACGTACGGACATGGGACGATTTTTGGGAAACTTTCCGGATTTGGATTTCCGATTTTGGCAAGATCAAAACTCAGTAAAATGTCGTATTTTGGGGATTCGGGCCTGATTTAATTGCAATTTTTGGCGGGCTTTTGGAGAGTGCCCTAAGTGTTGGCCCGTGAGACACTTAACCCTAATTTTGCCTATTTAAACCCCTCTTCTCTCCCTCTGGCTGCGCATCCCCATTCCAGCAGCGAAGCCCTGCAGTTTTTCAGAGAGAAATCGTGAGAGAGAAATCGCAAGGAGCTTGGGCGTTTGTGTGGAGTGTTTGGGCGCTTGTGTCTACGCTTTGGGTAAGTGTTTTCCTTCGCTGTGGCCATCTTTTGCTGTTGTTTTTGGGGCTGTTTCTGAGTGTTTTTGATCGTTCTTATCAGTGAGAAAGAGCTGCTGCAGAATCGAGTGCTTTGGCTCTTCGGTTCTTGAGATATCGCTAATTTGGTAAGCGTTTCTCTTTGGTTTTTGTGGCTGCTGTTGGTGCGTTTTTCCTGAGGTTTTGTGGTGTTGTTTTAGGTTCCAGAGAGTGTTCTTTCTGCTGTGTTGTGGTCGTTTGCTGCTGTGGTGGTTTCGCTGGAATCGTTGGTAAGGAAAGTCCCTTTTGTGGCCGTTTTGGGTTTGAGTTTTGTTGGCGTTTTGTTGGACGTTTTGTGAGCTGCTGGGCGTGTGTTTGTAGGTTGCTGTGTGGTGTCTTTGAGCTGAGAGTTGCTCGTTTGGTGGCTGTGGCTGTTGTCTCAGAATCGTTTGGTAAGAGGAGCTTTTGTGGTCGTTTTGGTTTTGCTTTGTGTTGTTGCTGCTGTTGCGTTTTGCTGAGGGCTCTTGGTGTGTTTTTAGGTTGCTGTTGAGTGTTGCTTTTGGTCAGAGGAGCCTCGTGTTGCTGTTGTGGTGCTGCCTCCTTGATCGTTTGGGTAAGTGACCCTGTAAGGTCATTTTTGGGGTTATTTGGTGTTTGTTTTGTGTAATCGATTTGTAATCGATTTTGTTGTGTGGTTTTGTGTTCAGCTGTCTTTGAGAGTCGCTGTGAAGTGCTAAGACTGAGCGTGTGCCTTCAGTTCTTGCATCATTTGGTAAGGGTTCCTTTTAAAGGACCATTTGTAAATTGTTTGGAGTACGGATTCTAAATCCGATTTGTTTGTGTATAGGCTATATTGGCGTGTCTTGCTGTCAGCTTTTTGAGTTGAATTCGTGATTGTCCAGGTGAGTGTGTGATCGTGGCCTTGTCCATGCGATTTTGTGATGCGTTTGGTTTGATTTTGTAATCGATTTGTAATCGATTTTGTTGTGTGGTTTTGTGTTCAGCTGTCTTTGAGAGTCGCTGTGAAGTGCTAAGACTGAGCGTGTGCCTTCAGTTCTTGCATCATTTGGTAAGGGTTCCTTTTAAAGGACCATTTGTAAATTGTTTGGAGTACGGATTCTAAATCCGATTTGTTTGTGTATAGGCTATATTGGCGTGTCTTGCTGTCAGCTTTTTGAGTTGAATTCGTGATTGTCCAGGTGAGTGTGTGATCGTGGCCTTGTCCATGCGATTTTGTGATGCGTTTGGTTTGATGGTCTTGTTTGATTAAGGGTATGCGTTTGAGTGTCATGACAGTTTGGGATCGTTTGTTGTGGTATGTGCTTTGATATTGTTCATAGCATATGCGTTTGTTGATCCGTTGCATTACATTAATCATACTTGATATATCTTTTCGTTTGTATCGTTTTATCGTATACTTGAGCCTAGTGAGACGGGATGACCACCTCACTAAGCAATTCTTTTGCTTATGCATTCAGACTTACGAATGCAGGTAAAGATGACTGAGGAGCACGCGGGACAAGGATGGGTCGGGATGGGATGGATGGTGTTAGAGTCTAATGAATTTGTGATTCGATATTTGTTAGTTTATCAAGAGTATTCTGAATTCCATGGCCGGATTAGTGGTCGTTTTAGGTTTCGCTTTCAGGATGTTTCTCGTGCTGCGTTAAGTTTAGACATTGCTAGAGCTGCCTAGGCTCGTCTGCACCTTGCTTTCTTTTCGGGATAATTGTGTTGCATTATTAATTTATTTAATTAATTATTGGGATTTGAGCTTGAAGTTCGAGCTGCTAATTTGAGAACTCGCGTCTATTTTTGAAGTAAATTCGCTTAATTAACTTGGAGAATTTGTCAAGTCTTCCGCTTGTGTTTAGAACCTGATTAGTATTTGAGAAGTAACACATAGGCTGAAAATTTTTAAATTTTTGGGCAATTGGGGGTGTTACAGTTTGGTATCAGAGCCTTTACGGTTCTAGGTTTGGTAGCATTTTGGTGAATTTTGGTGAATTTTTTGTTGATAGTCTGATACCAGTTTGGTATCAGAGCGAGGTTGCTCCTAGGATTGTGAGTATTTTGTGAAATAATTGTGTTAATTTGTGAGTATTTGTATAGTAACACCATCCTCTCGACACTCCGTCTCGCGGTAAGTCTCAATTGTTCTGTAAGTTTGTCGTAAAAATTTGTGATGTTTGGTTTATGAAGCCGTTTGGCGTGGTTGTTTTGCTAAGTTTGTGTGAACTTAGCATAAATTTTGGGGACCTTGCAGATGGCCAGAAAGACCAGAAGTTCGCGTCCTGCTGAGAGAGCCGTTGAAGGCTCAGAAGACAACTCGGTCCGTGGGGAAACGGCCGAGAATGTGGCTGGAGTTGGTATTGGGGATCAGAATGTTGCGTTTGCCGAGGTTATTCAGGCAGCTATGGCACCTGTGCTGGCCACTATGGCTCAGTTGTTGGCCAGAATTCCTGTAGCTGGTCAGGATCCTGTGGCACCACCGGTTGGAAACGCTGGGGTCGCAGAGAATGTTGTGCCTGAGGAGGTTGATCAGGATGAGGTTCATGTGGAGACGGCTGTTCCTCAGCCTAGGGTTCCATCTTACCTGAAGATGTTGGACCATATGCAGAAGCTGGATACTGATCGTTTTACTGGAGGTACCAAACCCGCGGAGGCTGACGGGTGGAGATCTCGGGTTGAGCGGCATTTTGCTACCCTGAGATGCCCCGAGCAGTACAAGGTGGACATTGGTGTTCACTTCCTTGAGGGTGAGGGACATTTGTGGTGGCAGGGCATTGTCAGACGTCGTGGTAGAGTGGACTCGTGGAGAGTTTTCTGTGAGGAGTTCAATGCTAAGTACTTCTCGCAGGAAGCTGTGGATCGTTTGGAGAGCCAGTTCTTGGATTTGCGTCAGGGTTCGAGATCCATTCGTGAGTATGAGGTCGAGTTCACTAGCCTCAAGAGGTATGGTGGTAGGGATCTGGATGACGAGCGTGTTCAGATTCGTCGTTTTCTGAGCGGTATGCGGTTAGAGCTGCGAAACCGCTGTTTGTTGCGCGATTACGGGTCGTTCGCTGAACTGGTGGAGAAAGCGGCCGTATATGAGAATGGTATGATCGCGGAGGATAATAAGAGACAAGCCCATGCTGGTGGACACCGTAAGACTCAGGCTGGATCCGCGGGCGGCAAGCCCAGGAACTCTTTTTCGGGACAGAAGAGAAAATGGGATGGTACTTTGTCGGGTAAGCCGAGTGTGGAGAGCGGTTCTGGATTCCAGGGTGGAGGTTGCTTCAGGTGTGGTAGTAAGGACCACAGGATTGCGAACTGCCCTACGCAAGACACGGGTAGAGTTTGCAACTATTGTAAGGAGCCGGGTCATTTCAAGGACAAGTGTCCGAAGCTGGCGCAGAGATCTGAGAGAGGAGCCATGGCATTGCCACCGCCACCTCCTAGGAAGCCTGGTATCACGCCTCAAGTCTACTCCATGGCTGGAGATGGGAGCGGTCCGAGCACATCTCGTCCGATCACTGGTGAGTTTCGGAAAAACTTATCTTTGTGAATTTGTTGTTTGGTGAAAAGTTGTGGTTTTCTGTGTTGTTGTTGTAGGTTTTAGCATAATAATGATTGTGTAGGGACCTTAAGCATGGGTGGTGTAGAGACCAATGTTTTGTTCGACTCGGGAGCTTCACATTGTTTTGTGAACCCGGGGATGATCGGAAAGGGTGATTTTCGGAAGGAACCTGGAAATCATCAGGGAATCGTTAAGGCCGCTGGTGGACAGCTTATGACAACCTTGGGAAGGGTTTTGGACGTGTCTACTTGGATCAGTGGTGAGGATATGAAAGCCGACTTAGTCATTTGTCCTGTGGAGACTTATGACGTAATTCTCGGGATGGACTGGCTGGGTAAGCACAAGGCCCATTTGGATTGTCACAGAGGACGTGTGAACTTTGAGAGGGGCAGGAGAATGTTAGTCTATCAGGGTGTTAGACCAACTTCAGGAAGTTTGATTGTGTCGGCTATTCAAGCGGAGCGTTTGCTAGAAAAAGGTTGTGAGGCCTATTTGGCTACTATCTCCATGGCAGAGGAGAGTGGCACTACGGATCCTAAGGAGATTTTGGTGGTACAAGAATTTGAAGATGTGTTTCGTGAGGTCACTGGAGTACCACCATCGAGGTCTGATCCGTTCACTATTGAGTTAGAGCCTGGTACGGCTCCGGTTTCGAAGGCGCCTTACAGAATGGCACCTGCTGAGATGGCTGAGCTGAAAAAGCAGCTAGAAGAACTCATGGAAAAAGGGTTCATAAGAGCCAGTAGTTCACCGTGGGGTGCACCGGTGTTGTTTGTCAAGAAGAAGGACGGATCCTTCAGGTTGTGTATCGATTACAGAGGTTTGAATCGAGTGACGGTTAAGAACCGATATCCTTTGCCCAGGATAGATGAGTTGTTGGATCAGCTCAGAGGAGCTACTTGGTTTTCCAAGATCGATTTGGCTTCGGGGTATCACCAAATCCCGATAGACGAGATGGATATTCGTAAGACTGCGTTCAGGACTCGTTATGGGCATTTTGAGTTTGTGGTTATGCCGTTCGGATTGACGAATGCTCCTCCAGCATTTATGAAGTTGATGAACAATGTGTTCAGAGAGTTCCTGGATGAGTTCGTGATCGTCTTTATCGATGATATTTTGGTGTACTCTAAGACTCGTGAGGACCACGAGAGTCATTTGAGGTTTGTGTTGAGTAAGCTCCGTGAGCATTCGTTGTTCGCCAAGTTAAAGAAGTGTAGCTTCTGGCAGCGAGAGATCGGTTTCTTGGGTCATGTAGTCTCAGATAAGGGAGTGTCCGTGGACTTGGAAAAGACTCGCGCCATTGCGGATTGGCCGAGACCTAGGAATGCGTCAGAGATTCGTAGTTTTCTTGGTTTGGCCGGTTATTACCGTCGGTTTGTTAAGAATTTTGCGAGTATGGCCAACCCTTTGAGTAAGCTAACTGGGAAGGATGTCCCATTTGTTTGGAGTGAGCCGTGTGAGACGAGCTTCCGTAAGCTTAAGGAAATGCTTACGAGTACTCCGGTATTAGCATTACCCGAGCCGGGTGAATCGTACCTTGTGTACACGGATGCGTCCAGGATTGGACTTGGTTGTGTGCTAATGCAGAAGGGTAAGGTAATAGCCTATGCTTCGAGGCAGTTGCGGAAGCATGAAGGGAACTACCCTACCCATGATCTTGAGATGGCTGCGGTCGTTTTTGCATTTAAGATTTGGAGATCTTATTTGTATGGAGAGAAGGTGCAAGTCTTTACCGACCATAAGAGCTTAAAGTATATCTTTACTCAGCCAGAGTTGAATCTCCGTCAGAGGAGATGGATGGAGTTCGTAGCTGACTACGACTTGGATATAGCTTACCACCCGGGTAAAGCTAACTTAGTGGCGGATGCCCTAAGCAGGAAGCGAGTGGCTTCTGATACGGAGAGAGACATGGAATGTCTTGTCGGCATGGTGAGTACTTTGAGGTTATGTGCCTTGACAGATGAGGTAGAACCGTTGGGCCTTGGTGCCGCGGACCAGGCAGATTTGTTGACTCGGGTACGGATTGCCCAAGAAAAGGATCAAAAGTTGCGGAGTGTTGCTCAGAATGATAAGACGGAGTATCAGACTTCCAATAATGGTACCATTTTGGTTAATGGTCGTGTGTGTGTTCCTAACGATCAGAGTTTGCGGGATGAGATCCTTAGAGAAGCACATCAGTCTAAGTTTTCGATACATCCGGGGTCTACAAAGATGTACCGTGACCTTAAGCGTTATTACCATTGGAACGGTATGAAACACGATGTTGCGCAGTGGGTAGCAAGCTGCTCAGTTTGTCAGAGAGTTAAGATCGAACATCAGGTTCTTGGTGGTTTGTTGAGGAGCCTACCTGTTCCCGAGTGGAAGTGGGACATGATCTCTATGGACTTTGTTACGGGATTGCCAACCCGCGATAAGAAGGATGCTATTTGGGTCGTCGTGGACCGACTGACCAAGTCCGCTCATTTTCTTGCAGTCAACAAGAAAGATGATTCAGAGAAACTAGCTGAGCTGTACGTTAAGGAAATCGTACGATTGCATGGAGCGCCGGCTAGTATTGTGTCGGACAGAGATTCTAAGTTCGCGGGTAAGTTTTGGAGAGAGCTTCAGAAGAGGTTTGGTACGAAAGTACATATGAGCACGGCTCATCATCCTCAGACAGATGGACAGTCTGAGAGGACGATCCAGACGTTAGAGGATATGTTGAGAGCTTGCGTTCTGGATTGGGGTGATCAGTGGACAGATCATCTTAGCCTGGCGGAATTCGCATATAACAACAGTTATCACGCGAGCATTGGTATGTCTCCGTTTGAGGCTCTGTACGGACGGCCTTGTCGTACACCCGTTTGTTGGACCCAAGTGGGGGAGCGTACCCTTATGGGCAGGGACTTTGTTTTGGAGACGTCTGATAGGATCAGAGTTGTGAGAGCTAAAATGAAAGAAGCTCAGGATCGACAGAAAAGTTATGCCGATAAGCATCGTCGAGAATTGGAGTTTGCCGTTGGGGATCTAGTGTATCTGAAGATGATCACTTACAAGGGTAAAGATCCGGCAAAGATGCAGTCGAAGTTGTCTCCGAGGTATATAGGGCCGTATAAGATTCTGGAGAGAATTGGACCGGTAGCCTATAAGTTGGAATTACCGCAGTCTATGTTCGCTTTTCATAAGGTGTTTCACGTCTCTATGCTAAGAAAGTGCATAACTCCTCGAGACGTAGTGTTACCTGTGGTACCAGCAGACCTACAGGGTAACATGAGTATCGCGGGAAGACCCGTAAGGATTATTGGCACGAATTTCAAGATGGTTAAGAAAAAGATCATGTCTTGGATTCAGGTCGTTTGGGACCGTGATGGTGAGGAAGAAATCACGTGGGAACCCAAGGAAGTTATGAAGGCTAACTTCAAAAAGTGGTATGAGAAGCAAGTTGCTTATAAGCCGAGAGTTTAGATTCGAGGACGAATCCTTTTGTAGTGGGGGAGAATTGTAAGACCCGTTCTTCGGGCAGCCAGTTTGTCGACTCGGGTAGTTTGTCGGGCAGTTCCCGAATCGTCGGTGTTTTATGTTTCAGTACGTTCTGAGAAGGTCGGATTTACCGATGCTTGGGCTGGACCGAGTCATCGTGTTTTGTCGGTGTTTTGGTGTTCTGTATGTTCGGATCAGTTCTGTAGCGTCGGTGTTTTCATGTTCGGGGTGTTCGGTTCAGTTTTCGTTTCGTCGGTCTTTTCGTGTTCTGAGAGGTTGCTAGTTCCGGATTTGGATTTCCGATTTTGGCAAGATCAAAACTCAGTAAAATGTCGTGTTTTGGGGATTCGGGCCTGATTTAATTACAATTTTTGGCGGGCTTTTGGAGAGTGCCCTAAGTGTTGGCCCGTGAGACACTTAACCCTAATTTTGCCTATTTAAACCCCTCTTCTCTCCCTCTGGCTGCGCATCCCCATTCCAGCAGCGAAGCCCTGCAGTTTTTCAGAGAGAAATCGTGAGAGAGAAATCGCAAGGAGCTTGGGCGTTTGTGTGGAGTGTTTGGGCGCTTGTGTCTACGCTTTGGGTAAGTGTTTTCCTTCGCTGTGGCCATCGTTTGCTGTTGTTTTTGGGGCTGTTTCTGAGTGTTTTTGATCGTTCTTATCAGTGAGAAAGAGCTGCTGCAGAATCGAGTGCTTTGGCTCTTCGGTTCTTGAGATATCGCGAATTTGGTAAGCGTTTCTCTTTGGTTTTTGTGGCTGCTGTTGGTGCATTTTTCCTGAGGTTTTGTGGTGTTGTTTTAGGTTCCAGAGAGTGTTCTTTCTGCTGTGTTGTGGTCGTTTGCTGCTGTGGTGGTTTCGCTGGAATCGTTGGTAAGGAAAGTCCCTTTTGTGGCCGTTTTGGGTTTGAGTTT
Organism: Boechera divaricarpa; assembly: GCA_026770425.1. Classification (NCBI taxonomy): domain Eukaryota; kingdom Viridiplantae; phylum Streptophyta; class Magnoliopsida; order Brassicales; family Brassicaceae; genus Boechera; species Boechera divaricarpa. Next base: position 8,474,476 of record CM049182.1, on the reverse strand, counting down.
TGTTGGCGTTTTGTTGGACATTTTGTGAGCTGCTGGACGTGTGTTTGTAGGTTGCTGTGTGGTGTCTTTGAGCTGAGAGTTGCTCGTTTGGTGGCTGTGGCTGTTGTCTCAGAATCGTTTGGTAAGAGGAGCTTTTGTGGTCGTTTTGGTTTTGCTTTGTGTTGTTGCTGCTGTTGCGTTTTGCTAAGGGCTCTTGGTGTGTTTTTAGGTTGCTGTTGAGTGTTGCTTTTGGTCAGAGGAGCCTCGTGTTGCTGTTGTGGTGCTGCCTCCTTGATCGTTTGGGTAAGTGACCCTGTAAGGTCATTTTTGGGGTTATTTGGTGTTTGTTTTGTGTAATCGATTTTGTTGTGTGGTTTTGTGTTCAGCTGTCTTTGAGAGTCGCTGTGAAGTGCTAAGACTGAGCGTGTGCCTTCAGTTCTTGCATCATTTGGTAAGGGTTCCTTTTAAAGGACCATTTGTGAATTGTTTGGAGTACGGATTCTAAATCCGATTTGTTTGTGTATAGGCTATATTGGCGTGTCTTGCTGTCAGCTTTTTGAGTTGAATTCGTGATTGTCCAGGTGAGTGTGTGATCGTGGCCTTGTCCATGCGATTTTGTGATGCGTTTGGTTTGATGGTCTTGTTTGATTAAGGGTATGCGTTTGAGTGTCATGACAGTTTGGGATCGTTTGTTGTGGTATGTGCTTTGATATTGTTCATAGCATATGCGTTTGTTGATCCGTTGCATTACATTAATCATACTTGATATATCTTTTCGTTTGTATCGTTTTGTCGTATACTTGAGCCTAGTGAGACGGGATGACCACCTCACTAAGCAATTCTTTTGCTTACGCATTCAGACTTACGAATGCAGGTAAAGATGACTGAGGAGCACGCGGGACAAGGATGGGTCGGGATAGGATGGATGGTGTTAGAGTCTAATGAATTTGTGATTCGATATTTGTTAGTTTATCAAGAGTATTCTGAATTCCATGGCCGGATTAGTGGTCGTTTTAGGTTTCGCTTTCAGGATGTTTCTCGTGCTGCGTTAAGTTTAGACATTGCTAGAGCTGCCTAGGCTCGTCTGCACCTTGCTTTCTTTTCGGGATAATTGTGTTGCATTATTAATTTATTTAATTAATTATTGGGATTTGAGCTTGAAGTTCGAGCTGCTAATTTGAGAACTCGCGTCTATTTTTGAAGTAAATTCGCTTAATTAACTTGGAGAATTTGTCAAGTCTTCCTCTTGTGCTTAGAACCTGATTAGTATTTGAGAAGTAACACATATGCCGAAATTTTTTAAATTTTTGGGCAATTGGGGGTGTTACATTAACCCCGATATCGATATCTCTATAATTCAAATACGAACTTCTAGGATTTTTCGACACGAACGGAGTCATCATTTTATAGGTCATTCTTAAATGACCAACGTAAAGTCTTTCCGCTTCCGGTCCAGCATCAGGCCAAGTCGCCGAGTGTTGGATCTTATATAGTTTGTGCCGATGCGGAAATATCGTTTCATTCACTGCGGTCAGGTTTAAATTCCCTCCATACGGGTTCAAAACCAAACCAGTTCTATCTAATGTCGCCAATTTCTGAAACAACCGGTTTAATTCGGGTTTGGTCATCTCCTTCTCAACGTAATCCGATTTCCTGTTGAGAAATTTAGCCGAATCCGGTTCTCTCTCAAGCAAAATATCCGGTTTGACTTTTTCAACGTCTACATGATTCATCCACCATAATAACGATTGGATCCAAGTCATCTCTTTACAATCCTCTTTCTTCAAACCCAACTCGGGAAACTCCTCCGTCAATCTTTAAAACGACGTCGTCAGCTCTTCCAAGATACAACGCCCTGAGTTTAGCGTTCACCGTACGTGTTTTATTCTGCGTTGGAGAGGATAACAACACTCTCAAGAATAGACCTGGGTCGGTTCTCGGAGCTACGAATTGCCATTTATGAACCATATCGAGGGCATTTTGGTCAACCGATTTATCAACCCTGAAAACGGTTACAGTTTTTAGAACCGTCACGAGTTTCACTTTGAAAGCCAAAACGACGCCGAAGCTACCGCAGCCACCGCCGCGAATCGCCCAGAAAAGATCTTCTCCCATCGATTTCCGATCGTGGATTTGACCGTTAGCATCGACGATCGTGGCGTCAACGACGTGATCTATAGTGAGACCGAATTTTCGAATCATGTGTCCGTATCCGCCGCCGCTGACGTGTCCTCCTACCCCGACGGTAGGACATACTCCGGCAGGGAAAGCATGGATCTCGCTCTTCTCCCAAATCCGGTAGTAAAGTTCGCCGAGCGTCGCGCCTGTTTGTACCCAAGCGGAGCCTCAGTCGTCGTTTAGATCGACGGTGATGTTTCTGAAATTGGAGAGATCGAGAACGAGGAACGTTACGGCGGAGACGTAAGAGAGACCGTCGTAATCGTGGCCGCCGCTTCGAATCTTCAGCTGGATATTCAGCGTTTTGGTGCAGATAACGGCGGCTTGAACGTGAGAATCGACACGTGGCACGATGATGATCGACGGTTTCGGCGTTGAGGAGGTGTTGAAACGCGCGTTTCTGATGTATGCACGTAGAACAGGGGTGAAGGAAACGCTAGTACGTGATAAAACGACGTCGGAGAGATCCTCATCGGAAATAGTTGTCTCGTTTGTGAAACATCGGGCAAAATCTTCGTAGATAGTTACGGAATCTGCATAACTAAATGATATTGAGTACGATGCAGCAAAGAAGAGAAGAAAAATAAAATACATTTTCTTATCCATTCTTTTATTTTTGAATTTTCTGTTTGAGATTTCGAAAAATAGAGAATTTCTGTGGTTTTATGAGAAAGTGCGGTTACTTTGAATTCTCGGTCAAATATTTCTAACTTTGACAATGGTAATAATGGTAGGGTATGAAGAAAAAACTATAATATAAAATTGAAATCATAATGATATCTAAATATGCTGGGGGTGACAAAATGAATAAACCAAACCAAACCAATCCATAATTCAATAAGTTAAAGTTTAAATGGTTTTTGAGTTTATCAACTCATTTGTTAAATGAGTTAAGTTGACTCATAAATCCAATTAATTTGATGGTTTATATGGTTAATGAATTGAATCATAAAAATAAAATAATTAATAATTTAATAAGAATAAATATAAAAATAAATAATTAATAATTTATCATCATATATTATATCATTGTGCCATCATCATCAATATCATGAAATATGGATACACGGTTTTGGAAGAGAAAATTCCGGAATCACGTTTTTGGCAGAAAAATAATGAAATTATGTTTTTGGAGGAAAAATACGGACTCGATTTTTTGGCAGAAAAATTGTGAAACCGTGTTTTTGGCGGAAAATGTGAACTCGTATTTTTGGCGGGAAAATTACGTTTCTGGCGAGAAAATGCGGACTTATGTTTTTGGCGGGAAAATGCGGACTCGTGTTTTTGGCGGGAAAATATGGACTCTTTTTTGGCAGAAAAAATGTGCAACCGTATTTTTGACGGGAATGTAAACTCGTGTTTTTGGCGGAAAAAATATAAACTCGTATTTTTGGTGGGAAATTATAAAAACGTGTTTTTGGCGGGAAAATGTGGATTCGTATTTTTGGCGGGAAAATGTGAACTCGTGTTTTTGGCGGAAAAAATGTGAACTCGTGTTTTTGGCGGAAAAAATGTGAACTCGTGTTTTACGGAATAACGTTTTTGGTGGAAAAATTTTAGTATGATGATGATGAATGATGATGATGAAATATGGTATGCAATGATTATATGATGAAGATAATATAAAGATAATAATGATGTTAGAGCATCATTATTGGGGTTCTTAAATGGGGTTCTTAATTATTTTATTATTATATTTTTAAGAAACCATCTCTTGAATCTTTTATTTAAGAAACCCATTTTAAGGGTTTCTTGGTTCTCTATTTCTTTTTCTCTCTCTTCTTTCTTCATGGTTTCTCCCCAATAATGATGCTTTTAAGTATGATAATTTAATAGTTAAATGGTTTAACCATAAACCATTACAATCCAACTCATATGACACATAACTCATTTGACTCATAACTCATTTGATCCATCAACTCATTAGAATCCAAATAGTAAAACCATTAAGGTTAATGAGTCGAATTGGATCGAGTCGATCCATGAAATTTGACCCGTTTTGACATCCCTATAAATATGTAAACAAAAATCAAAAGTGTGCATAAAATACACAACAGACATGTGTGTTAATATGAATTACGATCTGTCCATTCAAATTTAGTTGATAATAATGAACCAATCCATGCATTTATATATTATATGATAGAACTATCTCATTAGCAATGTAGAAAAAGAAAAACATTTGTATTTATCCTCGAATCAGTGATCATCATTCATTTGACAACAATATATTTGAACCAAATCTTAATACATATGTCTTGTTTATTTTGCTGAAATTTTTTAATACATGTCAGCAAGTCACAACACTCGTGTCGAACTTATTATTATTTTCGAACCGGAATACTTTGTTCGTTCCTCCAAAAGTTTATCTCGTCGACCTTGGATTTAATATCCACTAGCCTTTCGAAATTGTCTTTGAAATATTTAGCCCCATAGATTTTACCTTCCTCGTACGTGGAATTAACACCTGACCCTATGTCAAGATCACGGTAATTCAAAAACGCCTCCCTCGGATTACTAGACACGTACGGGGTCATGAATTCGTACATCTCACTTGCACTTGCCAAATTATCCTTTTCCACGTCATCTCCAGCTTCGGACCAGCTTATGAGATACTCAATCTTGAACAAATTGCCTGCTCTATGTGGGAACGGTGTCCTCGAACTCGGGATCTCTCCCATCCTTCCTCCGTACGGATTCCAAAACATTTTCACTTTCTCAACCTCCACCAATTTCTTGAATATCAAACCAAGACCGGTTCTCGAAATCGGACTCTTTACGTAGTCCGATTTTCGTTTATGAAACATCTTGTTCGTGACCGTCGTTTCTAGCAGTACGGACGTCGGTGTACCGATGGGATAACCGGCCCAAAACAAGACAGAATCGATCCATCTCATCTCGGTACAATCGGTTTTCTTCAGCTTTAATTCCGGGAAATCCCGGTTCATCACGTTCAACGTCTTATCCGACCGGCCTAAATACATCCCAATAAAAGTGGCTAAAACCATCTTTTTACCGGGCTTCGTACCGTTGACCAAAGTTAAAGTCAACCTCACGAACAAATTCCGATCCGTACTATGAGAGAAATTCTGCCACTTCGTTATAAGATCAACGGCTCCTTCTCCGACGGTTCTTCCGACGCTAAAAACCGTTACTTTCTCCGGCACCGGAACCAACCGGATTTTGTATCCCATCACGATGCCGAAACTCGCGGCTCCACCTCCTCGAACCGCCCAGAAAAGGTCTTCCCCCATCGAACGTCGATCGAAGTAGGTATTCCCGTTAGAGTCGATGATCCTGGAGCCGACAACGTTATCCACAGACAACCCGTACTTTCTCATCATTGTTCCGTACCCTCCGCCGCTAATATGTCCACCAACGCCCAATGTAGTACACAAACCTGCCGGAAATCCAAGAACATTGCTTTTCTCAGCGATTCTGTAATAAAGCTCTCCGAGTGTAGCGCCGGTATCAACCCAAGCCGTTCCTTCTGTAAGATTCACGTCGACGGATTTTAAATTGAACAAGTCGATAACGAAGAACGGAGCCGTGGAGGTGTAAGAGAGTCCTTCGAAATCATGGCCTCCGCTTCGGATCCTGACCTGGACAGGGAGCAAGTTTGCGCAAGCTAGCGCCGGAGAAATTTGTGACCACGTGGTAGGGGTGATGATGGCGAGGGGTTTTGGGGTAGTGGGTTTGTCGAAACGGAGGTTAGGTATGCGGCGGCGGAGGACGGTGGTAAAAGAGGAGTTTGATGGGATGTAGGTGACGTCGGAGATGAAAACCTCCGGGTTCGATCCCTCTCTTACAAGACATCGGAGGAAAGTCTCCGGATCGGTATGCGACTGTGAAGTTGCAACTGAAACTGAGATCAGTAGCAGACAAATTATGAGTAATTTTTCCATTCTTTTTTGCTCTTTATTTTTGGGAGTTTGGATTATATATTTTTGTAAGCTTGTATTGTGTGTCTTTTATATAGAGAAGTTAGTGATCCTATGTTCTTATCTGTTCAATGAATTATTTATTTTAGTGTTCTTGTTATAGTATCGTACTTCTGTAAGCTATCCGCTGGCAAAAATTAAAAAAATTCAACCAATCCTTTTTTATTTGATTTTCTTTTGTAATTTGAAAATCTCCTTCACATTTGTTCAATAGTACACTTCACTAAACAATCCTTTTTTTTTACACAAGTAAAGGAGAAGATAACTTTCTCCGTTAAAGAAAACGTAGTAGGTTCCAGAAAAATTGTGAAAGATCGAAACAAAGTGTCAAATTTTATATGTATATCCCACATATATTTGACAATTTCAGTGGCGGATATAGAATGGCGAACGTTCTTATTTAGGAGTTGTACTGTAGATTTAAATAAGAATTTGAATTATCCCAATTACATATATTTTATACTTTTTGTTCCCACTATAGACATCCTAATGGCAGAAAATTTTAGTGTTTACAAGTTACAGTGATTAGTATGCGTTTTGGTATGGGACTTTTTTTTTTTTTTTTGGTATGAGATTTGTGGTTATATAAAAATATATATACAAAATTTCTCACGTTATATTCCAGCTAAGTTATTTGTCCGGATTAAATGTTATAGTGGACTATATATATTTGACTTTGACTTGTATATGAGCACTCCAGTACGTGATAGCCAAAACGCGTCATTATCTAATAATATATGACTTTTGAAGTTTATTGTTTGCAGTGTTCATATGCCAAAATTTCGGAGATTAATAGATATATTTGTAGCTTATGTATGATGAAGAACGGATCGTGCCAGTTTTGTTTTATGAAATCCCGCGTTATCCGTTAATACAGAGAGAAACGTTGAATGTATTGGTCAATAAAATATATATACATCTTTGGGTGCATGTGAGTGTGTTACCTTTCCAATCCCATTAAGAAATAAACGAGAACATTTCTTGAATGACGTGTAAAAAAAAATCATAAATTGGTGAGGGTGGCAGCAGTGGTCATGATAATCATTTTTGAGAAAATTAAGTAAAAATGCAACATTCAGGTTACTGTCTTTAAAAAAACGCTACTTTTGCCAAATCTTTCATAAAATACCACAACATCCACTATAGCAGCATGAGAGATAAAAGACGAAATTGCCATCATTATCTTATTCTATCTCGTTTCTCTTTTCATTTTCTCATATCTCTCTTTCATCTTTTATTTGTTTTTTTCCCTCGATTCCTTGTTTACGATTCAACACTCGATGCAGTGACGAAGCACAGATTTTGGCCGGAAAGTTTTGTGTTTTCCAGCGAGAAATGCTAAGAAGACCAGAAACCCATTCATTTCCTCAATGCTGAGCTTTCGAAACCGACATCGATCTTTGGTCTCCGGCTATGGGTTGTCATCGCCCTTTTTCCTTCTCTCCACTCTATTTAACCTATCGCCGGAAAAATAAAAAGCCGCGATCCGATTTCGCTTCCGCCGCCGTTGCTACGCCGCCAATTTCTAGGAGATCAAGGAGATTATTCCAGCACAGACGCAGCTTGTTCCGGCGGAGATCCTGGTCGATATAGGGAAGATCGAGCATCGAGTGGTGTTTTCAGTGGAAATTGTGGGCCGGAGGTTTCACATCTTGGATGGGGAAGATGGTATACTCTTAGAGAGCTTGAGGCGGCCACAAATGGGCTTTGTGAAGAAAAAGTAATCGGAGAAGGTTGTTATGAGATTGTGTACCGTGGCATTTTAACTGATGGAACCAAAGTCACCGTCAAGAACTTGCATAACAATAGGTACTGCAAATCTTCATTTTCATTCTAAAGATTGGTCCTTTTACTCGTTTCTCAATCTGGGGTTTAAGTATTCTTTGATTTTGTATTGTTTCATTCTAAAGATTCATCCTTTACTCCTTTCTAGATAAAAGTTTTAGATATTGTCAAATTTTCTGATTTGATTATGTATTGGTTTCATCCTAAAGTTTGATCATTTAGTCGTTTCTAGATTGGGGTTTTTGGTATTACAGTTGGGAATTTTGCAATTTTGCGTAATTAAAGAGTTTTACTTGTAGTTTCTAGATGCTTCTCGATTTTTATGTAGAGAGATGAGGAAGATATGAGGTTTAAGAGTGATCACGATCAGAGTCCTTCTCTTATTTAACTGCAATGTGTATGAGTTGTGGTCCTGATAGTTGTTATTATTGAATCTCTATGTATGTATAGATTATGCCAGGGCCACATGTGGTTTTGATGTGTAACGTCTTTACTAATAATAGACTATACTTGTTGATTTTGATCTCTATGATTTGTAAGATTTGTAGTTGGTGTGTTTTTTAATTGCTAGGGGTCAAGCAGAGAAGGAATACAGTTGTGATCTAATACCAGATTCTTTGCTACAAGATGCTCGTGTATGACTTTGTCGATAATGGTATTTTGGAGCAATGGATTCACGGTTATGTTGGCGATGTCAGCCCTCTAACTTGGGATATCCATATGAATATTGTACACGGGATGGCGAAAGGGTAATCCTGGAATAACTTTTTGAGTTATCCTCTACGGTAATATGGAGATGAATTACCGGCTCATGATTGTAACAGTTTGCTTTTGAGTTTGAAGATGATGGAGAGGATCTCACTATTGATATCAAAACTACTTACCGGATGCTAGATGAGAAGCCAGAATATGCTGAGGTCGTTTTTGCTTTTGGGGGAGCTTGAGAATTTTCCATTACACGAATCTTTAACTTCTTTCGGCTTCAAATTTGTTTACAATTGTTTGGATGATCATTTTTTTTATTAGTTGCGTTGTAAATAGAACTAGGATTTGAAGATGTGTTTAACATTTATTCGAATCCTGCTAAAGATATTCGCGATTTTTTTTAATTACTTGAGTTCTTATTCACTAGAATTTGTTGTTGATAATTACTTTTTTGTGAATTTGTTGTTGTGTGCTGCTATGTTATGTGCTATGTGGACATAAGGGTAGTGGACTTAGATGTAGTAGCCAACTATGTCCACGTGGACATAGTTTTCAACGAGGTGCGCATGTAGTCCACGCGGTGGACATAGTCGTCCACGCAATGAACATTTTCATTTTCGTCCACACGGTAGACATTCTCATTCTCATCCACTCAATAGATATACTCGGTGATTTCGTGGACGAGAATGTGGGTTTAAATGAAGTTGCGAATGAGCCGAGTGAGACGATGATGAGTGTCGCTGAGAATAATGGAGGTTTAGATTCGTATGCAGTAGACACTAATCAGGAAGAAGAAGAAGATGGAGACGGTGATGTTTGGAGAGAGAACGAGAGTGTGTATCCAGTGAGGCCATGAGCAGAGGATTGCTCATTTTACATGAGAACAAGGAGCTGTAAATTCTGATCGACTTGTAAATTCAATCATCCTCTTCCGAGAAAAATCCAAGTAAACTTCATTACTACACTTTCTCATCTGCTTTGTATTTGGCTAAGGGAGATTATTTTCCCCATTCTTGTACGTTTGCTTCTGACAAGTATATTGGTTCTTAATTTTTAAATCTTAGGGAATATTTGTCTATAAAAGAAACAATTTTTAAATCAGTGGCACATGCGTATAGATAAGTTTTGCTTTGTACTTCGTTGCTCGACCAAAGGACAAAGTTTTAGTATAACCTTTAGTTTCAAGTTTTGTGTGCTTCAAAAGTTATGAAGGGAGTAGAAGAATCATTAGTTTAAATGAAAAAAGACTAAACTTTCTAGAGTTTTTTTTTTTTTCGTTTTCTAATGTTTCATTGTTTTGAAGATTGCTAGGGATAATAAAGTGAGAGAAAAGGAAGAGGATGGTAATAAACTCAGACTGATAGATTGCAAGGTTAATTTTACTTCTCTTTTTAACCTTGTTACGTGCCCTCGACGTGTATCAGTCAATTTTTTCCTGAAGTTTCATTCTATTATCTTCAAGACTTGAACTGCATTTGCAAAGCTTTTTTAATATTTCGTGGAGTTTTTCTTTTCTTTGTTTTAAGTGTAATTTACTGATATCCAATTCATGTGCTCTATTTTCTTGCATGAGGTTTGCAGTATTTCTTTAGGACTGGAGGGTGCAAATATGGAGAAACTTGTAGATTCAACCATACCAAACCAAAGTCTTGTCTACCCTTAGTACCCGAGCTTAACTTCCTTGGCCTTCCTATCAGACCGGTATTGCCATTTAATTGATTTTGTTGGCTATTTCATGACATTTTGTTGTTATTCTTTTCAAAGCTATATAATGGTGTTAACCATCGGTAGGACAAAGTAGAATGTCCTTACTACATGCCCAATGGCTCCTGCAAATTTGGAGCTAAGTGCAAATTTAATCATCTTGATCCTACAACCACAGGAGGAACCGACTCCCCATCATTTCATGGTAATAATGGTGTATCCGTTAGATCATTTTCTCCAAAGTCCACATTCCAAACAAGTTCAACTTCCTGGTTTTCACCAGCATGTGTAAATGCAACATGGTGTAAACGCAGAATGGCTTATGCGGTTCACAGAAAGTAAGCAAGAGACAATACATGGTTTTGAGTTCCACATAAACACTTGTTTCAAACAACAATGTGTATTCAATAATACAAGTGCTATTTAGACCACTCGACTCAATGTAAGCTTCACTTACGACCCATGGTTTGTTATGTGGGTGGCATCACAACCACGATGGACTTAGCATTGAAATCTGGGTGAAGAACCTTCCTACGGAGCTCACGTCCTTCTTAGCAAAGGGCACATGAATGGCAAAGGACATGTGTCACAAAGTCACAACTCGTCTCTAAGTGTTTTCTTTGCATCTCGTCCTCTATGCAACTACTGTAGCAACCACATGACCTGCTATGCTATGTGCTATTTGGACATAAGAATAGTGGACTTAGATGTAGTCGCCAACTATGTCCACGTGGACATAATTGTCAACGAGGTGCACATATAGTCCAAGCGATGGACATAGCCGTCCACGCGGTGGATATTCTTATTCTCGTCCACACGGTGGACATTCTCATGCTAGTCCACGCTATGGACATAGTCATTCTCGTCCACGCGGTGGGCATAATCATTCTCGTTCTCTCAATAGACATACTTGGTGATTTCGTGGACATAGAAGACATCTAGAACACTTACATTTACTTAGTTACACAGGCTGATTAAGACATCTAAAACACTTATAATTAGACCAAAAAACCATCGACATCATTTTCTAACCAATTTTTTAACCATCGATATCTAAAACACTTACTTTTCAGTTGTGGACGTTGATTGGTTAGCATTGAAATCTGGGTGAAGAACCTTCCTATGGAGCTCACGTCCTTTTTGGCAAAGGGCACGTGAATGGAAAAGGACATGTGTCACAAAGTCACAACTCGTGTGTAAGTGTTCCCTTTACATCTCGTCCTCTATGCAGCTACCGCAACAACCACACGACCTGCTATGCTATGTGCTATGTGGACATAAGAGTAGTGGACTTAGATGTAGTGGACATAGTTGTCAACGAGGTGCACATGTAGTCCACGCGGTGGACATTCTCATTCTCGTCCACATGGTGGACATTTTCATGTTCGTCCACGCTATGGACATAGTTATTCTCGTCCACTCAATGGACATACTTGGTGATTTCATGGACATAGAAGACATCTAGAACACTTACATTTACTTAGTTACACAGGCTGATTAAGACATCTAAAACACTTATAATTAGACCAAAAAACCATCGACATCATTTTCTAACCAATTTTTTAACCATCGACATATAATACACTTACTTTTTAGTTGTGGACGTTGATTGGTTAGCATTGAAATCTGGGTGAAGAACTTTCCTGTGGAGCTCACGTCCTTCTTGGTGAAAGGCACGTGAATGACAAAGGACATGTGTCATAAAGTCACAACTCGTCTGTAAGTGTTCCCTTTGCATCTCGTCCTCTATGCAGCTACCCCATCAACCACACGACCTGTTCATAGCCTCAAAACAGTCCCAACTATGTGAACTTTGAATCCACACATATGTTTCCATAGTAATCCATATGCCAAAAAAAATCATTCAACAAACACAGTAAGGGCATAATCTTCCAAAAAAAACTCATTCGAAACAAATAGTTACAAATATATTTCCCAGAAATTCATAAGCGAAACGTATGAGAGATTCAAAACATTTCGCTACTCTGAGCTTCAAATCTCAAATGATGCCCTAACTCTTGATTGCTATAAAGAAATCATTCGAATTGGATGGATTGAAGTAGTCATTTTACCATTCTAGAAGCTCGCATCTCCATCATAAACGATTCATGCGACTTCTTCACCGGCGAATCACTCATCTACCCAAACAAAAGATGTTTCACCTAAATAAACAGTAATCTTAAAGCAAACCTACACACTACACTCTCAAGAGCTTGAAATTTCTGGTTAAACTCTAAGTTCAAAACCCGAACGAAACCACATACCCTTGAAACATGTCTTCTACCAAATTAAAATTTACCTTCTCTCTTCGTCGGCTACCCTCCACACCCTTTTAACTTGTCGCCGCAGATTCCCCCATCTCCTCTTCTCCTTTCCCTCTCACCTCTGTATCCTCTTCATTTCCCATTTCCCACCGTTTCACTCCCCGACAACAACGACGATGTGTCTTGTGTCGGCGTCGTAATTGCCTCTTGACAACTAATTAATTTCTCTCTTTAAATTTGTGGCAGTTCAATTAAATTCATTGTCTAATAGTGATTGTATTTGCTTACCCAACAGAATCACTTTTTCTTTAAGATTTTGGTCGATGGCAGTTGAAGCGATAGTTCGCTTGCCCTTTGCCAAAACTCTTCAAATCAAAATAAGAGCAACATAGTTTTTTTACCCTGCATCCACAGTATCCACTATGACATTTTGTGAAAGAAACGGAGAATATGACATTTTCTGAAAGATTTTTTCAAAATGTGGTATTCGGCGTTATATTGGCATGATTTTTTAGGATAAATTTTAGATATAGGCTTTTTTTTTTTTTAAATATAATATTTCTATTATTAAAATGCCTTGTCCTTTCTTAGAGGGAGACCATTTAGAGCTTAGAAGATGAAAATAAAAGAGGAATGATTTGGAGAGCATATAGAGAGAGCAGATTCACGTGATCCTGATAACTAGTCCTGGGCTATCGGCTGAAACGGGTCGGGTCGGGTCGGCTAAATCGGTAATCGGGTTGTCGGATTTTGGGTATGTTAATCGAATTGACCCGAGTAAAGAGTCGGGTCGGTTATATCGGAAACGGGTCGGATCGGATTTTGATTATGTTAACCGATTTAAACCGAAATAAAAAATTAATCGGATTTAATCGGTTTAATTCAGTTTATCGATTAAACCAAAACCTGTTTATAGAATAAATATGAAGCAAATTACAAAAATAAACTGACACAAACATAGATTATAGTTCAAACGTAAGATTAAAGTTATAACATGAAGCAAACTAAAGCAATAGAGTGCAAACTTGAAAAAAGACAGAGTTATAACTTCAAGCTTTTAAGCAAAAAAAAAAAAAACAATTGTAACTTCAAGCTTGTAAGCAAAGAAAACACCAGCAAAATATCAAATAACCGAAGCAAATTGATGAAGGGTATAGTGTTCACAGGTCAAGATACTGAGACTCTCATCTTCTTCATTGTTGTCTCTGACTCTAATCTTGTTTACGAGGATCTACAAAATAATAGATGTTGTTAGATAATTGAAATGACAATGATATGAAAATAAGAAATTAGATAGATATTACCCAAAGATTCAAGAAAATCAACTTCTTCCAACATTTGCACCAATGTTGGAATTTGATCAGGAACTGAAGATTGGCTTGGAGTCCTCAACCATTGTTGAGTGCATATGAGTGCCTCAATCATGTAAGGTGTTAGAGAACTCCTATAAGAATCCAGAATCCTACCACTTGTGCTGAAAGCAGATTCTGAGGCAACATAACTTACTTGAATAGCTAATATATCCTTAGCTATCTCAGATAAGATTGGATATTTGGCACAGTTACTCCTCCACCAACCTAGAACATCATACTCTAATCCCAAAGTGTTTGGTAAGCGTAACTCAGTTTTCTCCAGCAAATACATATCCAACTCAGTTACACTATCTTCAGGTCTGTTCTCCGTCAACATCTGACTGTAAACGCTATCCATCCTCTCATACTCATCATCATCATCTGACAAATCAGGAACTTGTGAAGGCTCACTTATGTGTGGAGTGCTATCAAGTCTGATAGCACCTCCAAGTCTCAAGCTATACTCTTCAAACAGCTTTTTCATTACATTTGTAACAACTGAGTATAGTTGTTTATACTCAACACTGTCTTTTCCATATAGCTTTTCAAAATACAGAGTAGCAAACTGCAACTTGTTGCGTGGATTAAACACACTAGCTATGATGACAAGTGGATTCATGTTTACCAATCCATCCCAGTATTTATCAAACTTTTCCCTCATAATTAGAGCTTGATTTCTAATTTCCCTAGTCCCATTGTAAGTCCTAGAGATCAGATTTCTCTCAATTGTAACAATCTCATTGTAGCACAGTGTAGAAGTGACAGTCTTTGAAACTGAAAAAGCCAATGTACAATTGAAGAAGAGTTTCAGAAACTTCACCAAGACTTGCACTTGATCCCAGTCTTCAGCCTTAGGTGGTCCAACACGCTTTTTTCCCTTATCCTCTTCCTCGAGGAAATACTCACAATATAACTTGTCTTCAGCAACCATCTTCTCAAATGCAACTCGCAATTTAATAGCAGAAGTCAACATCAGATAAGTTGAGTTCCACCTAGTTGCACAATCCAATGCTAAGCTCCCTCTACAAACTTTTCCTGTCTCACATCTCATTTCAAAAGACTTCAATCTTGCAAATGATGATCTCACATACTTCACTGAGTTCCGGATAGGAACTATACTATCATTAACCTTAGCCAAACCATCTCTCACAACTAAGTTCAGTATGTGTGCACAACAACGCATATGCAAATATGATCCTTCTAAGACCAATGCATCATAAGCCCTCATGCCAAACTCCTCACTGAAATGCCGCATAGCCTTATCATTATTCCTAGCATTATCCACTGTAATAGTGAATACTTTTTCAATTCCCCAATCTTCTAAACATTCACCTAGATGCCTAGCAATTGTTTCACCTCTATGGTCTGTTATAGGCTTCAAACTTATGATCTTCTTCTGCAGCTTCCAATTATCATCTATCCAATGGGCTGTCACAACCATATAATTATATGAAGTAGTCGGAGCTACCCATATATCAGTTGTGAGAGAGACCCTCTTCTTATCTATGCTAAATACACTTTTCAGTTTAGCTTTCTCTGACAAATACATTGCAGCAATATTCCTACAAGCTGTTCTTCTAGAGAATGTGTTGTACGCGGGCAAGACCAAACCACAAAACCTTTTGAACCCCTCAGACTCAACAAAAGAAAAAGACAACTCATTAAGAACCACCATCTCATTAACTGCCTTCCTAAAGAGAGCCGGATCCACCTTATTATTAGACACACCACTAGCATCACCATTCAACATTGTTTGATCCTTGTCACCGAAACTAAGTTTCACTTTGCATCTCTTCATGTGACCAATCATAGGACTAGTTCCTACAGTTTTACTATTGCAACCTACTTTGAACCCACAATACACACAAGCACTTCTATCTACTTCATCAGCTAAACGTTTAAAATGGTTCCATACCTCAGCCCGAGGAGGAACTATTCTCTTTGCTTTCGGCGCATTTGCAGATTGTTGATGGTTATGATTAGTTTCGTCGTCTTCTCCATCAAGCACCATCTGCCTAACCCATAAACAGAAGGAACATTATAGAATCGATTTAGGGGTTGTCTCGATGAAATTAGAGTTTGCAAAATTGGATAATATTTAGGGGTATTTCACTTTTTTTTGTAAGAAATCGATATATTACCAACATATGAAATCGATTTTAGGAAAAGAGTAAGAACTCGAAATTAGGAATTTTAGAAATCGACTTAGTATTTGAAGAAATCGAGTTACTTAGGGGTTTTACTAGTAATAAAACTATAGAATAGGTGGATAAGAGCTTGATTTTAAGAAAAAACAAAGAAATCGAAATTAGGGTTTGAACTTTGAAGCGATGAAGAAATCGAGATTAGGAAAAGAGATGAACAACAAATCTATTAAAAAGGAGAAATATATGACAGAGACATACCTTGATCGGTGTTCGGAAATGACGAAGCTTGATCGGCTCTGAAATCGGAATCGATGTCGCGAAGAAGAGGAACGCGACAACGGGTCGAGAGAAAAATAAACACTTAGGTTAGTGAAAGAAGGAGAGTCGTCAGGTTATTAGAATTAGGGTTATTAAACGGGTTAATCGGAAAACCGATTCCGACCCGATACAACCCGAAATCCGATTTCCTTCAATTATTCATCCGATCGGCAGGGGTCTTCTAATCGGATGGGCCGAAATGCTCCTTACCCGGTTCGGAAAGGGTTGGGCCGATCGGGTTGATCCGTTAGCCCAGGCCTACTGATAACAAAAGTAAGGTTGAGCGCAGCCATTTTCATTGAGGAGAAATGGTAACTTGAATGTGGCGAAACCAAGTAGCTAAGTATGATTCTTCGGATTGCCGATGAGAAGTAGAATTCAAGCTTGAAGGGTAGTCTAGAGAGGCCAACTTACTACGAATTGAATGCCGAATCTGACGCATGATTACCGTTTCAGGTTTAGAGGAATTAGTATGGAGCCGCAAGTTCCTCTCTTTCCATAACTCATATACCACTGCTTGAAAAAGAATCTTACAATTGTTGCGAGGAGCGTTATTCTGGTCAATATATTTCATAACACGTTTAATTACAATATATCAAACCAAAGACTTTAAAAATTTCTTGCTTCTTCTTTTTTTTCCTTTGCTGAAGTCTTGATACATGTCACAGGTCACACACAACTGCACAACTTACAATTACAACATTCGTATCGTATTTATTATTTTCGAACCGGGATGCTCTGCTCGTTTCTCCAAAAGTTTTCCGCATCGATCGAAGTCTTAATGTCCACTAACCTTTCAAAATTATTTTTGAAATATTTAACCCCATAGATTTTACCTTCCTCGTACGCGGAATTAAGACTTGACCCTATGTCAAGATCACGGTAATTCAAAAACGCCTCCCTTGGGTTACTAGACACGTACGGGGCCATGAATCTACACATCTCATTCGCACGGGACAAATATTTTTTCTCGACGTCATTTCCTGCTTCCGACCAATCTATGAGATACTCAATGTTGAACAAATTACCTGCTCTATGTGGGAAAGGTGTCCTCGAACTCGGGATCTCCCCCATTCTTCCTCCGTACGGATTCCAATTCATTTCAACTTTCTCAATCTCCACCAATTTCTTGAGTATCAAACCGAGTCCGGTTCTCGAAATCGGACGCTTCACGTAGTCCGATTTCCGCTTCATGAACAACTTTTTGGCAACCATCGGGTTTAGCAACACAGAAGTCGGTGTACCAATCGGATAATCAGCCCAAAACAGAACCGAATCAATCCATCTCATCTCGGTACAATCGGTTTTCTTCAGCTTTAATTCCGGGAAATCTCGGTTCATCACGTTCAACAGCTTATCCGACCGGCCTAAATACATCCCAATAAACGAAGCCAAAACCATCTTTTCACCAGGCTTTGTACCGTTGACTAAAGTCAACGTCAGCCTCACAAACAAATTCCGATTCGTACTATGAGCAAAACTCTGCCACTTCAATATAAGATCAACGGCTCCTTCTCCGACTGTCTTTCCGACTTTAAAGACCGTCACTTTCTCCGGCACCGGTACTAGCTGGATCTTGTAGCCGAGCACAACACCGAAACTTGCAGCCCCACCTCCTCGAATCGCCCAGAAACGGTCTTCTCCCATCGAAACCCGATCAGTGAAGATATTCCCGTTCGAATCAACGATCCCGGAGCCGAAAACGTTATCCACCGACAAACCGTACTTTCTCATCAGATTCCCGTACCCTCCGCCGCTAAAATGTCCACCAACCCCCAATGTCGTGCATAAACCCGCCGGGAATCCAAGAACATTGCTTTTCTCAGCGATTCTGTAATAAAGCTCTCCGATCGTAGCGCCGGAATCGACCCAAGCCGTTCTCTCGGTGAGATTCACGTCGACGGATTTGAAACTGAACATGTCGAGGACGAAGAAAGGGACGGTGGAAATGTAAGAGAGTCCTTCGAAGTCGTGGCCACCGCTTCTTATCCTGACTTGGAGAGAGAGCTCACGTGCACATCCTAGAGCAGCTTGTATGTGTGTCCACGTGGCTGCAGCAACGACGGAGATGGGTTTTGGAGTGGTGGGTCTGTCGAAACGAAGGTTAGGTATGCGGCGGCGGAGGACGGCAGTGAAGGAGGAGTTTGTTGGGATGTAAGCAACGGCGGAGTTGGGACTTGTTGGGTCCGTTGGTTGTCGATCCAGACATCGGAGGAAAGCTATTGGATCGGTCACGGATTGTGAAGTTGTAATTGATGTTGAGATCAGTAGTAGCAGAGAGATTACCAGTGAAAGAAGCCTTCACGGTTTTGCAGTGATCCGAGGAACATCCCCATGAAAGAAGCCTTCACGGTTTTGTTGCTTGAGCCTAAAGTTAATCTTATGAACAGATCGTTGTCGATCTTGTCTGCGATCTCTTGCCATTTGGCTACAAGTTTCCGTGGTGTTCACGCTTCCTCTGTTTCCAACCGTTTCAACGTTAAAGACCGTGACTTTTGCCGGTACGGGAACAAGCTTAATCTTCCAGGCTAAGACAACACAGAAACTAGCAGCTCCACCGCCACGTAAGGCCCAAAAACGATCTTCTCCCATTGAGCTCCGGTCCAAGACTCTTCCTTTAACGTCAACGATCTTAGCGTCTATGATGTTATCGATAGATAAGCCGTATTTCCTCATCACATTTCCGTAACCGCCACCGCTAAAATGTCCACCAGCCCCTAAACCGGGGCAGATACCAGCTGGAAATCCACGGAGATCATTGCTTTTGTTGGCTATTCCGTAGTAGATTTCTCCAAGCGTAGCACCGGATTGGACCCACGCGGTGTCGAGTTTAGGATCGATTTTGATAGCCCTGAGATTAAACATGTCTAGGACAACAAAATCGATTGTTGATAAATACGACATTCCGTCGTAGTCATGGCCTCCGCTGCGAATCCGGAGCTGGAGGCCGAGTTTCTTGGCGCAAGTGATCGTAGCCTGGATGTGCGTGACTTCAGCGGCAGCTACAATCGCGACGGGTTTACGTGTCGTGTTGTTGAAGTAACGAAGGTTACGGACGTAGTTGTTGAGGATTGTGGGGAACTTAGGGTTTTGTTGAGTGTATATGAAGTTTTGGATTGGGGATTTTGGATTTGAAGGTTTGAAATCTGTGATGCATTGTACGAAAACATCATCGAGTGTTGGTGGTGATGCAAATGATGTCGGGATTGTAAAGAGAAAAATGGTGATGATTAGGGTTTGAATTGTTAAAGATTCCATTCTTCTTTTCTTTTGTTGAGTATGGTTTGAAAGATTTCTTTAGGGGTTTATATATTTATATATTTGTTAATTTGATATGAATAGACAATCAGCTATTATTGTAAATGCATATCTTTTTAGTAGATTGATATCTTTGTAAATTAGTCAATTGCTCAATATGGAGATTTAATGCTTAATATGGCGATTTGTTTCCCTATCCTAAATTATAAGCTCAACTTATGCGATCTTTTTTTTCTACTTCTTTCTAATGCTAATTATATACATAGAAACAAGATTCTAAACAAATTGCATCATTTATATATGTATCCTTATTTCCGGAAAAAAAAAAATAGGTAAGACTTGATTATTTTCATAAGTATCAATTTTTTGAAGATTGTAATCTAATTAGCATCACTTTTCTAAACTATAGTCTTCCGCTTTTGCGATTTATTTCCTTAAATAGTTGATTACTTTTGTCAAGACTGATTTCATAAGTATACTAATTTTGTTCTTGTTATATTAGCCATCAGCATTTGCATACTATCAACCTGGAAATCGAACAGTGATTATCCGACGAATGGGCTGTAATTGGATGAGTTAGTGTAACCAATATTTGTTGTGGCTAACTTAATCATTTGTTAGGTCATTCTGATAAACACAGATAAAACCCTGGTCAATCGGGAATATGAGAGATCCGAAGGTCCAACATAATGGGGGAAATCGCTAAGCTATTAGAGATTGCTCGATAAGGCACTACCCGAGATATGGTTCAAGAGTTCAATTTTCCCAATCTTATGTAAGTGTGATAAAGAAACTGGGCCACAATCAAGCCCACTAGAACCATCAGACCAAAAGAAGATGGGCTCAGATCCAAAAGAAGATAGGCTCATCTGAGCCCACTCGACCAAAGGAAAAAAAGACAAAAACCTCCGTACCTGCAAAAGACGTTAGGGCAACGAAGAAGACGACGCTCCTGCAAAACCAATTTGATGCTCTTCAATCCTTGAGTAAAGACTAGTCAAAAATACTGCTGTCTATTGTAGATAAGGATCTCCTAGTCTCTAGATTGTTCTGCAAATGTCTATAAAACCAACTGGAAATCTCATTTAGAGTTTATTCTGAAATAAGACAATAAAATCAAAGTTTCAAGTTTCTCCTTTCTTCTTCATCTTATACTTCTCAGGTATATTCAAAGTTACAGGATCATCATGTCTTTGTTTGTAATGAACGATATGATATCAATCTATCTATAGAAAGAATTTATTAAAATGTTTTGATTAAATATCAAATAAGTTGGTTATGGTTGTTTCCGTTAACTGAGATATAGGAATTTGATTTCTTAAAATATATTGGTGTTATTAGATGAACGATCATGATTTAATTATAAATTATAGATGGCCTAGATTTAATAAAAGGAAATCGGGTCAAAAATTTTGGAAAACAAAAAGACTAAATTAACCTTTAGCATAAGATTCTGTTCTTTAGAATTTTATTTCCAATGGCATTGTGATGTCATTTTTATAAGAGTAAAAATTATTTCTCTAAATGTACTTCTTAATTAATAGTATTTAGATGGATTGTATGAATCACAATTTTTAACATATATGTGAGAAATACGGAGTTAGTTAATTTACCAGAAATGACCAAAACGAAACGAGGATGAAAAATATGGCGAAGTAGAAACTGACTTCGTTGCCATGCCCATATTCTCTCTCTTTAGCCTTTACTCTGTCTGTTTCACTTTGAAGTTAATGTAAATGTAGGACTCGTGACCAGAAGTCATTAGCTGTGTAACTTCGTTGCCAGGACTTCGCAATCCTACAAGCACTTGTCATTATCTTTGTCGGTTTTTGTGGAGCCTCGTGACAAGAAGTCATTAGCTGTCATCACTGTGGCCGTATGCTTATGCATTATTTTTTTAGTACACCCTATCAGGACAATTATTAACTTATTACAAAACTTCCCTAAAAACATCCGTTGTCTTACAATTTTGGCCGTACCCAATACATGCTTAAGTTAAAAGATTAAGAAAACTGAATTGAACCACAGATTGATAAAGAAAGTAACAGGTTATCTTTTATATTTGTATAATTAGATTATTATCCGTGTAAATAGGCACATATAAAACAACAATGTTAAATTTTATTAATAATATTTGTATTGTAAATGGTAATTCACATATTTTATTTGGTAATTTTTTTTTAAAACTGAATTTCAACATCGCACATTCTATGTAACAATACGATTTAACTATAATATATACTAAAGTTACAGATTAAAAGATCTGAATTAAACTACGAATTGATAAAATAAGTAACATATTATCTTTTATATTTATATAATTAGATTATGATCCGCATAAATGCACAAAAATAAAATATATGTTAAATTTTATCAACAAATAGTTTCATACCCTCCTGTTAGGGGTGGACAAAATATCCGGGATCCGGATCCGAAAATTTTAGATATCCGGACAAAACGGATCCGGATCCGGATATCCTAATTTTAAGGTCCGGATATCCGGATCCGGATCCGAATCAATTAAATAATATTAAAAATATATTATATTAATAAATTTTCGAATATATTAATAAAATTAATTAAAATAAAATTTAAATATTATTATAATATCAGTTTTTAAAAAAAAAAATTTAAATTTTAAATTTTATTATTATTTTAAATATTAAATTATTATTTTTTAAATTTCGGATTTGGATTCGGATCCGGATATCCGCGGGTATCCGGATTTTTGGCGGATATCCAAGGACCGGATATCCAGACAAAACGGATCCGGATCCGGATAGTGAAATGTCGGATCCGGATACCCTAAAACACCCCGGATATCCGGATCCGCCCACCCCGGATATCCGGATCCGCCCACCCCTACCTCCTGTGCTATAGCACCGAAAATAATATTATATTATATATTTACATGGAAATATATTTTATCAAAATATATATTTTATCAAAATATATATTTTATATATATTTATCGCCAAATAATTTAAGAAGAGAATGATGCACAAAACTTTGATTTGTATTTTATGTGAATAATCATATAAATTTGAAATTAAATAAATATTTTAAAATAACATTTTCCACAAAAATTAAGTAAATATAAACACTAAACACTAATATAAAGACTCTTAACAAACCATATTAAAATAATATTTTAATAAAATATATTAAACACTAATATAAAACATTTTCTAAAAATATAATAAGATTTGTTAAAACAAATTATTACATTTTCATCAACCAATAATAACTCTATTCTCATGAGTATATTATTTGCTTTGATATTTCTTGCTTTCCATTTTCGAAGCAAGCGTACTATAGTACGACGATAAACACGATTTTTGTCTAATTGATCTAGGGTAAGAAGAACTCTTGAATTTATTTTTCTGATTTAATATGATGAATAACAAAAGATAAAGATGAATGATAAGATGATTTGTTAAGAATCTATATTTTGGTATTTATAACCAAACTAGTACAATATTAATTTATAAAATTAACATACTTGTGATGTAAAATATTAAATATTTTGCAGAAAATTAACATACTTGTGATGTAAAATATTAAATGTTAAATATTAAATATTTTGCTAAAACTGACAATTATCTTTTCTGATGATACATTAACAGTAAGTTGTATTTTTCTATTATTTACATTTTAACTTAAAGTGACAAAAATCTTTATTATTTATCTAATCTATATTTTTATATAGAAAATTACCATTATCAGAAAGTTCAAAATTACTATAATTTCTGCTATTGGTATTTTTGCTTAATACTGATAAAAATCTTAAGTAATTATTTATTTTATATTTTATATAAAAAATTATCATTACCAGAAAGAGACATGTATCACAATCTAAGATTAGCAATGACACGTGTCAAAATCTAATGAGTTATTATGTTGACACGTGTCACGCTCACGTTAAACGCGTTCAGATTTATATAATAAGATATTTAAAATTTATAATGTAGTAATTCGCAACAAAAAATTAGATTTGATTTGGTAATTTTAAAAAAAATCAGATTTCAGTCGTACACATAATATCTTACAATACGATTTAACTATAATATTTCATCAATAATAAAATCAGGATTTTAGTTCTACACATTCCATTTTAATGGATAAGTATTAAAAAATTTATATCAAAAAAATATGTGTATAACAATGGCCAGTTCAAATGTTCCTCAGAATCTGCAATTGGCCATTCCTTGGCATGTTTGGGGAATTTGGAAACATAAAAAAATTTCTTTTTTATGGGAAGCAAGGTGACATCAACATGCTTCTAACTTGTGCTTTAGAAGAATCTGATCTTTGGTACAAACAGCGTGTTTCGCAGCCTCAATATCAGCTAAGAGGGCCTAGAAGCGGTTTAATGGTGGAAAAAGATGGTCAAAGCCAGCTGAAGGATATTGTTAAATGTAATGTGCACTCTTCTTGGATCAATTCGGAGGGTCAAGCTTTGTTTTTGGCTTGTTATGTTATGAGGTTTTACCTCTGTTCCCAACCTTGGTTATTAATACTTGATGACAAAAAAAAAAAATATAATAAATAAAGATTAGGCACTAATAGGCAGCGATGGGGGTTTGAGGAGTTCCTTTACCTTCCTACAAAACGTGAATGCAGTTAGACTTTTCTCATTACTATTCAAACGAGAATGTATTCATATATTTAGTGTTGATTGAAATGTAGTTAGCTTTAAGTATATATATATATATATATATATAATATCACATCACATCAAATCTATATCTTCAGTTTGTATTAAACAAATAATTTAAGAGATTAATCAAACATAATTAGTTTTTAAAAAATCGTGCGATGTGACTTGTGAATCCCGCTTGAGGTGTAATATTTTCCTGTTAATCTATATTAGGAATTTAATTCTCTAAAGTGTCTAATTTTTTTTTTAATCTAAAAACCTATGATAGTATTGAGTTGACCCAAATAATATTTAACGAATAGTCGAAAAAATGATTCTTAAAATTTAGGATACATATATGTCCGAGATTGTGAAAATTGAAATGAACTTATTGTTAAGATTTATGGAGCTTCATTTGTTATTGTATAATTTATTAATATCATAAACAAATAATATTTGGAACCAAAAAATGAAATATACAAATATAAGAGATTGTTAAGACACTAACATGTTCATTTTGAAGCACCATTATTTCTCTCTTTTAAACCAAAAGATTCGATTTTTTTTTTTTTAACTTCGTTATTCTCTCTTGTTTATTCAAACATACTCGATTTTTTCTGTTTGTTTTTTTTTTTTATCTTTTCTTAAGGTATGATATATATTATAAAGAGATTTTTAGGAAACTAGGTACTTTATAAAAGTGAAATTGGAAAATAAGTACTTTTGTTTTAATTATGAGAAATAGGAAGTTTTTATTTTTTTGTGAGATAGAGATTTTATATAATAGGGAAAAGACAAAATAATCAGTGAAAAACATAATTGACCATGAACAAAAACTTTTTCACTTTCTCTTTCTTTTCTCCATTTAAATCTTTTTCGTTTGTTTTCTTTTTACTATTCGTTTTCAATCAAATTTATATATATATATATATAATATAATATAATATATTATTTCGTGTATGTTGGTTTACTCTTTTATTGTTATTAATAATTATAGTTAGTTGTTTATATAAGTAAGTAAATATGCGCGAATTGATAAGAAGAAGCCTATGAAAAAGATTCTAACTATGATGAGCTCGACTATTGTTAGTAAAGAGACATTAAGTAAGCCTCTAATGTCAAAGAGGTTGTTGGTTTTAATTATTTTCATTTTTTTTATGTTTGTGAGAAAAACATATGCATTCACTATTCACTATTGTTTGGGTTTAGAGTTTTGTTTAGTGATTAGTAATATAGTTTGTGGGAATATAGACTCCACAAAGTATATATGTCAACAATATACATAAGATGTGAGATGCATATTTTGAGATTCCAAATCCAAATTTTTATGTTTATATTCATGGTTGATTCGATTAAAATTCAACATAATATTTACATACACTTACAATAAAATCTATAAAATTTGTAAAAAAAATCATGTATTGATTAATCCGCATATCACATGGGTCTTAATCTAGTGACATATATAACAATTGAAACTAATTTTACGTAAACAACACAAATTATTTAAAAGAAAAAAAAAACACAGAATATGAATGGCTGGACCATGGCGAAACTAACGTCTTCCCAAATTAGCAACAACACTAAAACACACAATAAATGAGTGAAGGTAGAAAGGAGTTATCAGGTGGTCGGTCCCATATATTGATAAGTTGTCATGAGACTCAGAGAGATACGTATGGTGTCAATGGCACGAAAGGTGTGTGAGGGTAAATTTTTAATTTGAAATTGGACAACAACAACCAAAACGTGCCAACTCACTTATCTAGAAAACACCAAAATCATAATAATAATAAAAACACTATTACGACATCCGTAAACGCCATTAGTTAGCGACATGTTTGCAAGTTAGGAAAAAACCCAAACCATTGTTAAATACATCACAAATTAGTGACATATAATTCAAATGTCATTACTAAAAAACATTTGTACATTTTATATACTAAAAAACAAAAAATCCTTTAATCTAAAATCTATATTAGATGTATAAATTATAAATATTCAATACAAATAATCAATTTTATATTAATATAAAAAATAATAAACAAGACAAATTTGTACATTTTACTGCTGTCAAAAAGTATATGACATCGCGTACTATACAACAAATAATAACCTAACTAAAATTTATATTTAACGATAAAATAGTATATATATATATATATATGAAAATCGGTTTTTACATTATAACCATAATTTTTTATATAAAACTTAACGGTACTTTTTTAAAAAAATTCTTCCCTGTGATGTAACACGAATATCATCTAGTACTACTTGTAAATTGTAATATCAAACTTTATTTACTAAAGACAAATAGACTTACAACATATAATCATTATACAACAAAAAATTTCACTAACCAATAATCAAATAAATATACACTCCTAGGGAACACAGGAATACTCTGTTCATTCCTAAAGAAATTACCACTATCAACTCTCGTCTTAATCTTCACCAACCTCTCGAAATTACCAGCGAAATATTTCTTACCGTAACGGTTACCTACAACATAGCTACTTATTTTCCCATAGTGTGAATTAATCCCCAAATCAACATCACGATAATTATAAAACGACTGTCTCGGATTCTTGGAAACAAACGGTGTCATGAATTGGTACAACTCCCTCATCAATTCCACGTACCGGTCGGTTAACCTATCTTCTCTCCAATTCGCAGCATACTGAATCTTCCAGAGATTCCCGGCTCTGTGTGGGAACGGAGTCGCCGTCGACGAAATCCTCGCCATTGCGCCGCCGTATGGATTGAAAGCCATTGTAGGAATTTCAAGCTTGATCATTTTCTTCCATATTGATTCTAAACCGGTTCTTGAAATCGGTTCACGTACGTAATCTGATTTTCTCTTGAGATAGTTTACAGTTTGATTCCTCTGGAGTAGAACTTTCTCCGATGAACCCAATTGGATATTTGTCCAGAATAGCACAGATTGGATCCAGCTCGTTTCGATACAGTCAGACCGGACCAGACCCAATTCTGGGAATTTCCGGTTTAATATCGACAGAAGCATTGTTGTGTCTCCAAGAAACATAGCTATGAATGTTACCCTGACGGTCTTTTGAGATGAAACGGTGCCGTTTACTACGTCCATGAATGTTCTTATGAAGAGCTCATCGGGAAGCTCCGGTGCGACTTGTTGCCACCGGTGAACGATCTCCGTCGCGTTTTGCTCTAGTGTCCGGGAGATATTGAAAACGGCGACGGTTTGAGGGATTTCAACAAGGTTTATTTTGTAGGCTAAAACGACGCCGTAGCTACCTCCTCCTCCTCCGTTTATTGCCCAGAAGAGATCTTCTCCCATTAATTTTCTATCCAATATTTTTCCTGAAAATTTTCAAATATAGCGAGAACATATTTAAGCAATTGTATAAATATTCAGGCTAATAAAAGTGTAACAGAAAAAATATATATAGTTATGTCTAACGTTTTGTCTAAACTGATTAATCAGTTAATTTGTTAACCTTTTTTTAACCTATTTGACCAAAATCACTCTCCGAATGAGTTCGGTTGATTTTTAATTAGGAACTTGATTGATACTATTAAATTTCATTAGCATATAAAATAATGAAGCTAGAGATATTGTTTATACCATTGGAGTCTACCATTCTTGCATCGATGGTATTATCTACGGTGAGACCGTATTTTCTCATCATGTTACCATAACCTCCGCCGCTAATATGGCCGCCGACACCAACTGTCGGACAAACTCCGGCGGGATAAGCGAGGGTTTTGCTCTTCTCCCATATATAGTAATAAACTTCTCCGAGGTTGGCACCGGTTTGGACCCACGCGGTTTTACTCGCCACGTCGACATCAACCGACCGAAGATTAAACATGTCGAGGACGAAGAAAGGTTTGCGAGAGTATGTAACATATGACAAGCCGTCGTAGTCGTGGCCGCCGCTTCTGATTTTCATCTGAAGATTGTGGCGTTTGCCGCAAGTCACCGCAGCTTGGACGTGCGATTCGTGTGTTGCGGCGATTATGATGAAGGGTTTTGGAGTGTTGGAGGCGTTGAAGCGGAGGTTACGAATGTTGGCTTCTAGTACGGAGGAGTAGGAGCGGTTTCCGGCGAAAAACACGGCGGGGGAGATGGGATGTTTGGGGTCGGAGTTTGAGGTTAGGCATTGTGTGAAAGTCTCAGATAATACTACTGGTGAGTTTGATTCCCATATGAAGACGACGAAGAATGGAAAAAGAACGAACATGATACTTGGATAATTCAGTTTTAGAGATTGAACCCATGTAATAATTGGATATTTCATTTTTAGATATTGCACGTTGAAGTAAAAAAAAAACCTAACTGATTGAGTTTATGAATGTCGCCGAGGATTTTGGGTTATTTATAACCAATATTTAATGTGTTAAAGGAGCGGACGGTGATCCAACGGTTTATACACCATAAAAATTATAAATATAATATTATAGATAAAAATTATACAAAAAATCAATTATGAAAATAAAATATGAAATCGTAAACAAAAGTTAGACACAAAAATTTATGTAATTTATATTAAACAAAAATATAAATATTTATAACAATGTATATGGAGGTAGAGTCGGGCCCGTACATTATTAATATGAAACATTTGAATGGATCCCATTTTATAGGAGCCCCACAAAAAATTTTTATTTATATATAAAACATATATATATATATATATATAATATGATATGTAAACAAAGAAGGAAGAAGTTTAGTAAAAAATGATTGTTAAAATATTGTGTGAGTCCCAAATTATTATAATTTAATTATTGTATAAGACGATATAGTTTTGGGCGTTCGGTTCAGGTTATTCGGTTTTTTGGGTTTTTTGGTTTTGAAATTTTCAGCCGAATTGAACCGAATAAAAATTTGGTTCGGTTCAGTTCGGTAATCGGTTTAGTAAAGCTATTTAAAAAAAAAATCTAAAATGGGTCAATATGGGCCTGGTCAATTTACTCTATCTCGTTTGTCACTAAAAACGAACCCAAAAAATTCTAAAAAACGAGCCATTTATCGAAATCGCATTTGTCTTCCATTGAAGGCCTGGTCAATTTACTCCATCTCTGCAAATGAAGAATAAGAGGAGAGCAGAGCAAATCGCATCCACTTTGTTCCTTTGACAAAAATACAAGTAAAATGTTAAAGAAATAGAATCATTTGTGGTTTTTTTTTTAAACTTCAAATCGGAGAACCGCCAACGAAGAATCGTCTTCTTCGCCTTCTCCGTCGCTGATAGATATAATTCTTTCTTAAGGTGGAGTTGTTTGTTTCTGTAATCGGCGGTGGTGATGGCTTCTAACGATCCAAAAAACGGCGGCGGTTTCTTCGCCTCTATTGCTTCATCCATCGCCAATTTCGGATCGGCCATGTCCAAATCAGTTAACGGGTAAGAAGAAGAAGGAAGAAGAAGAAGACGAAGAAGAAGAAGAATAGCCGTTACCTTAAATCGAGGATTTGCCGATTTACCAATTTACCGATTTGAACGGGGATCGAGAGGATTTGCCGATTTGGGGATTTAGGTTTGATTTAGGTTTGATACTTTGATAATTTGATAATTGATTGTTTGTATCGTGAATGAAATTGGCGAAAAAAAAAAATGAATCGTGAATGAAGTAATACTTTATATCAAGACTGGATTTGTAATATTTCTCATGGGGCCTTTTATAATTTTATTAGTCTTTCTCTTATGATTCATGAGACTCAAAATAAAATAAGGCTTTGGCCCACATCAAAGATAATTCATAAATGAAAACAACTTTAAGTCTTTCATTCATCCCACATCGGACAGTCTACACATTTTATGTTTCTTTATATATGCGACAAAAAAAATTATCACACAGTCAGCTAACCAGGATATTAGTGGCTTAGACTTCAGGATAGTAATCGATCTTCGGATAACCGGACCGGACTATCCGAATAGCGAGCTAATTTAATTATAATTTCGAATGGTTTATTTTCTAATTTTCCTCGTTCGCTTAACCGAAAAAATCGGGTTTTTCGGTTCGGTTTATTCGGTTAACCACCGAATGTGCTAAGATAATATGATACAATGTAAAAAATAAAATATTGACGTAATCTTTCTCTTACCCTACACAACTTCTCGTTTCCTTCCTTCCTGTTTGATTTTATTTGTATGTTTATTTTCTCTCTCTTTATCGATTTTTATTGTTTATACATTCAAGTGGCTGGATTATATAATTACTTCCGGTTTATATGTATAATGTTTTTTGATTACTGAATGTTTATGATAGGATGTAAGAAGAGGGAAAAAAAAAAGAGTAGAAGAATTAGTCTTTTATTTAAACGTAATTTCTGTGTAATTTAATCTTTTTTTTTACTTTACTAATTAATTCAAAATTAACTTAAAATATTATGAAAACTAGTCATTGATTATGTATTTCTTTTGGGACTCCGAATATCTCAGAACCAATTTTGTATGGAGATAAAACTTATAAATTTAAATCTATGTAGTTAAAAATTGAAAAAATACATTAAAATAGAATGAAAAAATACATTGAAATAGATTCTATACAATTTTAGACGGTTGAGACGATCGTTTAAACGTCGCCTAAACGCATAGTGCCTAAACCATTGTTTAGAATACTGTTTATAACTGATAGAGAAGAACATGATGACGCCAAAATATTTGACGAGGAAAAGTCAAATGTGGGTTCAAGTTGTCCCAAAGATTTTGATTTTGGCAATGAATGGGACAGCAGTTTTTGAGTGGAAATAAAGAGGTGCGTTCAGATATGTGGGTTAGACCGCTTACTCTCCCATTTAACATAATAATGAATCATGGTGTGTTTCTTATATTATAATAATAATAATAAAAATATATAATGAACCGCAAGTAGTTCTAATTTGTGAAGCAAATTGACGAACCGTGTGCGGAACATGATACGTTGGTGCATTTGGGTGTTTATTGGGTTTTTTTGGTCAACGTGCATTGGGGTGTTTCAGGTGCGTTTTTTCTTTTCATTTTGTGATTAACTCAGTTTTCTACTTGAATAATAATAGTTACACTAAATCTATTAATCAATTTTATTTCAAAATAAATTGTTTTAGTAACTTAAAGCTTTCGAAAAGTTAAGAGTTTATGGGGTATTTTTGGTACCATAATTATCAAATTTCTCGAATTATTTATCCTGTATGATGTTATTAAGTATAGTATATAAATTTAATATAGTTTTAGTTACATAATATTTAAGAACTAATATAAATAATTTGACTATATAAACAAATAATCTGAATATAAAACATACATGTTTAATTTTACCGTAATAACCAGCACATATAAAGATTTTTTTCTATTTTAATTTTATATAATTTTACAGATTTTTCATAGAAATGTGTTTCATGTATAAATGTGCTTCACAAATAAATATTTATACACTAAAAAGAAAACATTGCATGTGAGAAAAACAAGAAAAAACATATAGTGATTTAAATATAATTTATTTTGAAATATAGCGGTTCTATAAAATATTTTATCTCATTTATATGTTACATACTATGTTTTTGTATTTTTACTATTCAAAAACCGTTTTTTAAGGTTTTTTACGTTCAAACATACATTTAAAATGTGTAATCCGCTTAATCCGTACTTTTTCAGCTTGAACAACTTGATACGCTTAATATGCACTTGATCTGCTTGATACTTACAACTTGACCCTCTCTCCGTTTGAAGCCTTAGTACTATGATCGCCATATCTTCTAGAATTTATATTTTAAATTTAAAGAATATTGTATATACAATTACAATCACATGTGTCAACGTATAATAATTGATATCATTAACGGATTTAAAGACTAGAATATATATTTAAGATATATATATATAATCTAATTAACAATGTAATATTTTTTTTATTATTATTATGGACATCTTGTGGATCCACCTGAGCTTGTAGCATAAATGATAATCCAATATTCGACTAACATCTTGACTTTTATTTTTCGAACCTTGGAATTACAGTCACTTTCTTTCGATTATTGAGTTGGTAATAAATGATTTTCTCATTACTCTATCCAAGTTTTACCTAGTAGACTTTCTAAGTTTGATGTTCATAAGTTTAATAAAAACTATCTTCTTATTAATGTTTAGAAAACTTCTTAAAAACTAAACACTTGTGTTTCTCATTATACCTAGCTAAGCTCTCATAACCTTAGTATTTATAGGGAGAAACTTTTTTCTAATTACATTAGGACTTCCTAATAGTTTGCTAACTCCAAATCTATTAGAATCTACTTTAACTCTATCTTAATCTCGATAAAACTAAAGACTAACTCGTCCTCAATATTAATCCTTGACTCGATCAATATTGACGGTCTAAGTAATGTTGGAATTACCCAACATTCTCCCCCTTAATTCCAACACTTGAATTACTTGCATTCCAAACAATTCATTCATCTCTTTGAACTTCACACGAGCTAAAATAGTGTCGAATCCCCCTCTTGCGTATCTACCAAGTTAGCTTCTTGTGTTTTATGAATCCTCTCTGGACATGTTGATGCGTAATGACCCACCTTGTCACAACGATAACATATGATCTTGGACCAATCATTTTTCTGTCTCTCCTTGGTTTCGTCTTGGTTCGTGCCTTCACTGGTTTGGTTTGGATTTCTTCCCTTACCTCTCCAACAGCCACAACCACCTCTTCTTCTTGAGTCAACAAAACCTTCACGAGAACCACAAGATTCGTTGCAATAGAGAAGCTTCCCATGATCTTTTTCTTTAGCTTCTACTCCAATGCGCTCTTCATATGCTTTTAAACGACCCACAATATCTTCAGAAGCAGTTTCGTTGAGATCCAACACTTGCTCGAGAGAAGCAATAATTTAAATATACTTGCTTCGTGGAAGGCTTTTGAGAAACCTCTTCACAAGTTTCGACTCCTCCATGGTTTTTCCTTACGCCGCTGATCTTGACGCCAAACTTGATACTTGCCGGAGAAGTCATCGATTGAGTCACCATCATTCATTCTCAATCGATCGAAATCAGCCATCAAGGTTTGGAGTCTCGCCTCCTTCACTCGATCAGCTCCCAAATTCCGAGTTTTGATTGCATCCCACATACCTTTGGCCGTATCTTGCTCACCGATTTGCAAGATCAAAGTCTCGGGTATGGATTGAAATAAGAGTGTCGTCGCTACGTCGTTCTTCTCTGGATTTGGACCACCAGGATCTATAACCTCCCACACTTTATGAACTCTTAACGCCACCTTCATCCTCATGGCCCATACGGTGTAGTTGGTTGCGTTCAACATAGGGAATTGAACCGAAGTGGATATCGATTCCTTTCCCTTTATTGATGTGGTGATAGCCATCTCCTCCTCCATGTTACGTCTCGATCAACTTAAACCAATGATCACCTCCTCGTGCTTTTGGTTCGGTGTGAACAGTACCCGCCGTGAACAGTAACCACGCTTGAACAATATCATCGTGAACAGTACCTCCGTGAACAATATCGTCGTGAACAGTATTTTCGTGAACAGTACCTCCCCCGGTTGTGTCTCCACCACGAGCTCAACCTTCTCACGAACGTCTCACACGATCGTCTCTCACGAACGCTTCGTTTGGTCGTGACTCCTCCTCGAGCTCGACCTTTTTCTCCTTCTCGATCGTTTCCTCGTCATAAGGAAAAGCTCTGATACCAATTCTAAGTTTGATGTTCACAAGTTTAATAAGAACTCTCTTCTTATTAATGTTTAGAAAACTTCTTAAAAACTAAACACTTGTGTTTCTCATTATACCTAAGCTCTCATAGCCTTGGTATTTATAGGGAGACACTTTTTCCTAATTACATTAAGATTTCCTAATAGTTTTGCTGATTCCAAATCTATTAAAATCTATTTTAACTCTATCATAATCTCGATAAATCGAAAAACTAAACCGTCCTCAATATTAATCTTTGACTCGATCAATATTGACGGTCTAAGTAATGTTGGAATTACCTAACAGACTTTTCCAATAGTTTTTTTTTTTTGCTAGAAGACTTTTCCAATAGTTGTTAACTAAGAAATGGAATTAAGCTTCAAAGAATAAACGTGCAATATTAGAATGCATGGTGACACAGTTTTAGTTAGATCTGGACTAGAGTGTAAATTCGTACATGTTCCATGTTTCGATTTCTGATCCGAATAAATTTGTTGTCCGTGGATGATTTGGTTGTTTAGGTTTTGGTCTAGGCAATTAATATGTAGTAGATTTGCGGATAATTTCGAGGCAATTTTTGTTTTTCATCCCTAAAATCAGTTGACGACGAAATACTTGATATTAATCAATGACATAATATTAGTTGCCACAAGTTTAGGATATAGAACGCAACGTATATGACGAAAAAAAAAAAGAACGCAATGTATAACAATTGCCACGTCCCAACTGCATCAGCAAGTTGGTTTGTTTTTTAGGAGTCATGTATATTTCAGTCCAATTCCTTCCTAGTCATCACCTTAGTCTTCGTTATAATTATTACTATAGTTAAATATTTCAAATTAAGTTATTGTTTTATGATTGACACGTGGTAAGAATGAAAAGTATCATTGTCGTCTTTTGATAGATATATGCTCCTCCCAATATCTTTAGCCATCTTTTGAATCTAATGTTAGTTTCTTATAGCTAATCTTCGTGCATATCATGCTGTCGTAAATGATTATATATTATTGGAACTCTTTTTTTTTTGGGTCAAAATTGGTACTGATATCATAAAATTGATTTGTCTTTAATTGAGGCCGGAACAAAAAATCGAAAAAATTTTAGAACTGTAACGTCGTGTATCATTGATAGATAATATAAGCGACTAAACCACTTTATCCGGGAGTTTTTAGGATATCTGGATCCATATCCGTCATTTTACTGTCCGGATCCGCATCTGTTTCTCTCCGATATCCGGATTTCGGATATCCGTCCAATACAATATATCCGCGGGTATTCTAATAATAAAATATTAAATTAAATTAACTAAAAATAAATAATTTTTTATATATATTATTTTTCGATTTTTTATATTATAATAATATATATTTTTTTTGTTAAATTTATAAATATAATTTAATATATTTGATTATTTATTAATATAATATTAAAAAAAAAGATTTGGATCCGGAAACTAAAATAAGGATATCCGGATCCTGATTCGTTTTGAGATTTACTATTCGGATCCGGTTCCGATTTGCCTGAATATCCAAATTTTTGGATCCCGATCTGGATATCCTCTGATCGAATCCCGGATTTCGGATTTTTGTCTACCCCTATTAAAAAGTATAAATATTTACGTCACATTAAAAATATTTTAGTCATTAGTTATTATGTGATCATTTAATTAAATCATAACTAATTTTAATAAAAACGAATAATCACATTACTCGGGTTTTTGGATTTTTGGATTTAGGTTTCTAGGCCCCATTCGGGTATTTGACATTTTCGGTTCAGGTTCGGGTTCACTCGGGTTCGAGTTCGGATTTGGTTTGGACATTTTGCACCCAAAATAACTGAACCAAATCATATAGTCATATACATCATAACTGTGAAGATCCCATTTACCCCAAAGCTAATTTGAAAAAGATGCAATTTCTTCTAAATAACACATTAGGAAAATAAAAAACATAATCCAAGTAAACCCAATACATATGTACCAAAATCTACTAGAAAATACCCGAAAATATCCTAAAAAGACATAAATATTAGTTATTTTTTACTCAAATCTATCCAAATTATCAAAATTACCAAAAATATATATAATATATTTGAGTTTTTATAATTGTAATTTTGGGGTATTTGAATTATTACAAGTATAAGTATAACTAATATTTTTGTTATATACTTGTTTTTCAAATACGTTCGGATATCTTAAGATTTCAGGTTCAGGTTCAGATTTTCGAGTATAGAAATATAAAACCTATTCGGATATTTAAACAAAAATCGGATTC
Organism: Boechera divaricarpa; assembly: GCA_026770425.1. Classification (NCBI taxonomy): domain Eukaryota; kingdom Viridiplantae; phylum Streptophyta; class Magnoliopsida; order Brassicales; family Brassicaceae; genus Boechera; species Boechera divaricarpa. The sequence goes on along the minus strand of CM049182.1, from coordinate 8,438,275 downwards.
GGTTTAGGTTCGGATTTTTTGGTTCGGATTCAGATTTTGGATTCGGGTATTTTGTCCCGTCCTAAAAACAAGAATAAGGAAGTTCACCTCCTGCGTGACAAAAAAAAAAAGGAAGTTCACCTCCTCATCACCTTAAATGAACGGCTGAGAATAATTCAAGCAATGTTTCTGTGATTGCCCCGAAAAGGACGCTCCTTGGAGAGCCCCCACCCCCACCACAAAAGGACGCTCCGCCTTGTGTTGCGGTTCTCGCTGATTTCCCACAAATCGTGGTCTTAGCGGGATCAATCTATCTTCTCCGAGTCGAATTTGGGGTTTCGTCAGGAGCCGCCATGAAACGCAAGTACGATGAGAAGGACAGATCCTGTAGCAGCCGAAGTAAGTTAGATCCGATCCCTCTAGATCTAAAGATGGCTACAGTGACTCGATTGCCTGCCAAATTTCATATGAAGAGCCACCAAAATGAACTCCTTTGCCGAGTCGAATCTAGTGTTCGTTTGGGAGGCCCCGTGAAACGCAAGGAGATAGATCGTGACGAGGAAGATGAGAAAGACACGAATCCAAGTAAGTTAGATTCGCTCCCTCTTGATCTAAAGATGGCTATACTGATTAGATTGCCTGCCAAGTCTATTATGAAGTTCCGATGCGTGTCAAAAATGTGGTATTCCATCATCCGAAGCCGAGGATTCATTGATTCCTTCTTCTCTATGTCCTCGAAGCAATCGCGGTTTATAGTTGCTTTGAGTAACGGTGTAGGTGTAGGCAGCGAGCCTGAGGAGAATCTTACCTTCTTCTTCTCGTTTTCACACGAGGGAAAAGAGTCTTCTTCTTCTTTGGTACCCAACTTCGAGATGGCAATTCCCACGAGCTTTAGTGACTATTCACACTCTTTCGCTTCTTTCCATGGCATTCTCGCTGTTAAAGATAAATATATGTGGTATATGTGTAATCCTAGCACGGAGCAAGTCGTTAAGTTACCCCCTGCCACTGCTTTGGTGGGATACGATCCCATTGATGATCAATACAAAGCATTATCCATACGTAGAAGAATTTGGAACGATTCTAGTGGTCATCTGGAGCACAAGGTATTAACATTGGGAGGTGGTGAAGGATGGAGACACATTAAAGATACCCCTTTACCTTGTAAGGGCACTGGAGCGCATGTATGCATCAACGGTTTTCTGTACTATGCTGCTTACTTAACCCAAACTAGTGATACAGTTTTGGTGTGTTTCGATGTTAGATCTGAGAAACTAAGTGTTATCAATGCACCTGAGGCTGTCGTGCAATGGGGGAAGGACGCAATATTCTTAGAATACAAAGGGAAGCTAGCTTCCATTGTGAGATACCCATATGGTCTTTTCCATTGTTTTGATTTATGGATACTAGAAGACCCCAAGAAACATGAATGGTCAAAGCAAACATGCGTGCTTCCCTCCTCTGTGTGGGATGATGTTGATGATTGTCGTCAAATGTCTTTTCCAGGCACCAACAAGGCTGGTGAGATCATTATCGCTCCAAGTTTGTTGCCACGCAATGTTCAACCCTTCTACATTTTCTACTACAATGTTGAAACAAAAAACGTAAGAAGAGTTAGGCTTCTAGGAATTGGAGACAGTGAAGAGTTTAGGCGTTCTTATGGATTCGGTCCATTCGGAAGTATCGCTGATGATTATTTTGTTCTTATCGCACATCAACACGTCGAGAGTGTTGGCTTTTTTAAGGATCCTATAATTTAACTTGATTCCAAGGATCCTAGTTATGTAAGAGAGCATGGAAAACTCTGCCTTTTCTTTTATTTTTACTTTTATTTTCAATTTTCAATCAAGTGTAGTTGATTTTTCAACACCAAAACAAGCTAGTGTTTTTTTTTTTTTTTTTTAATCTTTTGGGTTTGCTAAGATGTGTGTTTATTATTTATGTCCATGTTGTTTTTACCAGAGAAAAATACCAAAACACTTAGAAATTTCAATATGCCAGGCAGGTCCAACGAACTTACTTAGTTCCCAACTTGTGCCATAGTAAATAACTACTAATAAAGGGCTATTTGCTTTGTCCTTCCATTTGAACCTTCAAAATGGAACTCTTTAGTCTTTAGAATCTTTCTTTTGTCCCCTTTAAAGCCGAACCTTCTAAACGCTTCAGAGTCCTCTTTTTGTTTAGAAGCTTCTCGATTTTTCTTCATCTCATAAAAAAAAGTAAATATTAAATAAAAAAAACATTACTCAAAACAATAGAAATGAGAACCTTTAACTGTTACAACAATTAATTAAAAATAAAAAAACATCATCAAATTAATGTCTTTTGAGGGGAACAAAACACAAATGCAAAACAATTGACACTTCACCTAAAAATCCCCTAAGTTAGTGTCCAACACGCACTAGAATCCCATCTGGAAAAGCCCAGTTGAAATATGATGCTAGGAAGCCCAATAGATAAAAGTGTTGACGAATACTTTCTTAGGTATCAATAGGTACAAAACTACAAATGGAGATACATTAAGGCTTGTACAAACTACCCTTTTCATTAAAATTAATAGTAGTATGGTATTAAACCGGCTCTTGCTAAAAGTGTTTTTTTCCATAATATCGAAAACATATTTACATTACTACAAATGATTTATGTTATGGCAGAAAATATGTTTCGAAACAATATTACGTTGACACCATAGATATGGAGTACTATATAAACAACAGTTTTCTAAAAATCAGAAACCGTGTGAAATATTCCATTGTGGAAGTTTCCAAATTTAGTCATTCAACCGAAAAACGTTATGAAGAGTGTCCACATATATTTTTTTAGCATTCAGTTAACATTGCTAATCTACATAAATTTATATCAATTAAATAATGTAAATTAACAATGATAAGTTTATGTAATAGCTAACATAACTGAGTTTCTACCAACTTAAAGGGCCAAGAGTAAAACTGCTTACATTTTCTAAAAGACTTGTTACTAAATGTAAAGTGGCTATGTGGAGAAATTAAAATGTTCAAAAAATGTTATTCGCTAGTTTGCCCCCAACATATAATAATAGTACATATTATCCGTATATGCAAAATTTTCGAAACATTTAAAGCTTTGTCCAAAGCCTGTCTTTTTATTTTCTTTCTTCAGTTTTGGTTGAATCACACATTATTTTTCATTTTATCCATTATTCGGAGCCCTGAAAAATGAATGCTTTGAAAGCTAGTTTTTGGACTTTTACAAGTCTTCTACAAAAATTTCAACATTACAAGAAGATTGGGACATAAATACGTACCAACCACAACTAGTGGACGTATACACTAACATATATGATATATCAGGAGATGATTACAATTCTGAGCCACCTCCCATGACGTTTTGACTTTGAATATTTATCGGAAAAACTAATAACTAACGTCTAACGATGCCTTTCATTTAACTTTGTTAGTGATTGTGGTGCTTTATTTATAGAAAAGTTTATAAAATCTGATCCGAATCCAATTTCCCCGTCCCTCATTGGCATATTATCTTCGAGTCATTTTCATATCTTCAGCATTTTGTTTTCAACTCATTTATCATCATCATAGTTACTATTGATATGCATAATACAACAAACGCATTAATATCGGGAACTTTTTTTAAAAAAAACTCCACTTTATATTTTTAATAAAACATTTTTAGCAAAAACTTGTCTTAGGAATTCACTTCATATGTGTGGAAGTTGAAGGGATACACATAAGAGAGTGTTTAGGTGTGAGGGAGAAACTATGGAAAATTATAGATTGAGAAAAAGAAATATATGACCAAGAAATTTAGAGTTGAATATGATTCAATGTCAAATTTTGGAGGCTAATAAATCTGAAAACGATTCTACATACTAATGTTTTTGCCAATAACGAATCAAACGTAAAATATTACAAATTTTCTTGTTTATAATTTTTATTTTACATTTTATGTTGAAATTTATCATATAAATATCTACCATAATCAAGGTCTATGACGAGTATATATTGATGTCTTTGCGAATAATATATCAAACATAAGATTTTATTTGAAACAAAATTCCTATGTGGTTTTGGCAGATCCCAGTGTTAGCTATTATGTTATGGATTTTATTAAATTTTTAAAACCGGAAAACTAGTAAATTTATTTTTTTTGACCAAACTTGCTCAAATATAATTAAAATGTCTCGCGCTACAGCGCACAAATACATTATCTAATACTCAAAATAATAAAACTGACTTAAAGGTAGAATTTTAATTTTTACAACAATTAACAAAGAAAAAAAAACATCATTAAATTAATGTCCTTTGATAGGAACAAACACAAATGCAAACAATTGACACTTCACTTAAAAATCCACATCTTCTGATTAAAGATTACTGATGTCAGGAGCATAAACACCCGCAGTGGTGGTGGTGATGGTGATGGATGGCATGTGACTAGTTGTAGTGGTTGCCGTCCATAAAAGGAGGAATATGTTGGATAATTCCAACTAGGATAGTGCCTAAGAATCTACTAAAGCCAAGAGGTGGCTTAGGGTAGATATGAAAGGCAAAGATTAGTGGAGTTTAGTGGAGTTAAGTGGACACCAAGATAAAACTCAAGAATGATAATGGAGATGTTAGGTGTTGTTGTATTCCATTAGCTAGTGATTTAAGATATTGTTTTTACTATAAATATTTGTCTTTGAGAGTTGTTCAAAGATTAACACATACATGACACAAGAGAGATGAAAATGTTTAGTTTGAGTTATTTCTAAACATAATATAAAGAAACGTTGTTCTTTATGGGAGATTTCGATCTCTCTTGATTGTGTGTGTGTTCTATTAAAACCTCAGAATATGTGCATGCTCTCCAACGTAACCTATTTGTTGAGGATGTTCCACCAACAGATTCATAAATAATTCTCGTTGTAACGGATACTGATTTGGATCCAAACTCATATTCTGGTTCGAATTCATATCATAGATTCCATGTTGAATCTGATCATTAAAATTAATGGGAGTATGGTATTGAACCGGCTCTTGCTGATAATGAATATGATCACTAAAACCAGCAGGAACATGGTGTTGAACCGACTCATGCTGATTCAGATTCATATTTATAGTATTATACTGAAAATAATCATAAAATCCAATAGGAGCAGTTACCATAGCTGTATCCACAACAACAGGATGATCCGCATCCTCAACAGCAGGAGGATCCGCACCCGCAAATGAAGCATGAAGCGGAGGGAACGAAGAACACACACCATTTTCTGTAAGAAACTTGATCCTGGAATTAAGCTGATTGATATAGTGATGAATATGAAAACTTAAGCTCATGATCCATCATATTCTTGAACCGTTCTGTCATTGGCAACTCCATAAACTTTGAAACCACCTCTTCAACGCCTTCAGTTGACGGCCACACCTCCAGAATCTCGTACGGACTATAGATTACCGCACAGGCTTTGACGTCGTAGAGTCTCGTAATTAAGCTATGATTGAACATAAAAGGATAATCATTATTTTAGAGGTACCTTTTGGGGGCATATTTTACTTTATTGGATGAAAATATTTATTGCACTTTTGAAAAAAAAATAAACAATTACCAGCTAATTGTGAATATGTGATGAGTAAATTAGTTGGAATTAAAAAATTTTCTCTAGCAATTGGAACTTCAATATGTTTGGTTTTATGTTTAATGTTTTCATCTATGTTTGTATTTAAATTTTCCAAATGATATTATTAGATAAAACAAAATCCAATAAGGTGACTATCAAACGTAGCGATTACCTTCAAAACATTGGAAATATTATACGAAAATACAGAATGTTTAGATAACCTAAGAAGTATCTTCAGCTCAAAACTAAATATTATATTTGACCTTAGAACGTTTTATTATATATTTAAACTAATTTGTAAATCTTTATTTTTTAAATTAAATATTTTTGGGGCAACTGAAAATTTCTACCTCTTTATGCATTTATATATAAACAAACAAAAATGCATGATATTCGGAACCAAAAAAAAAAACTTAAAGTATCTCGATAAAAGAGTTAGTGATATTTGAAGCTTTTTTTTTCTTTAAGAAAACGCTTATATAATATTGAAAAAGTGTAAAATTATATTTTATTAATTACAACAAAATAAAATAAATCCTGATTAGTTATAAAATAATATAATAAAATTAGATAATTAGAATAATACCTTTGTTTAATGAATAAGCGATAATTTTTTTGATATTAATTACTTAAAGCTACACTCTAAACGACTTCACATTTTCTTCTTTAAACAATTTTAATTTATCTTGTAATAAATTTGATACCATACATGCATGTATTTATGGGTGAAAAAGAACAAATTTCTACATTAATATCTTTTTTAAGATTTGAAATTTTTTGAAACCAATTTCATCAGGTTACCCAAAAAAAGTGAGGGAGAGGATTCCTCTACTTTGGTACCCGACTTCGAGATGGCAATTCCAACGAGCTTTGGTGACCACTCACACTCTTTAAGGCTTCTTTCCATGGCATTCTCGCTGTTAAAGATCAATAAATGTGGTTGATGTGTAACCCTAGCACGGAGCAAGTCGTTAAGTTACCCCGTGCCACTGCTTTCTTGGGATACGATCTGATTGATGATCAATACAAAGCATTATCCTTTCGTACAAGAATTTGGAACGATTCTTGTGGTCATCTTGAGCAAAAGATATTAACATTGGGAGGTGGTGAAGGATGGAGACACATTAAAGATACCCCTTTACCTTATAGGGCCACTCAAGCGCATGTATGCATCAACGGTTTTTTGTACTATGTTGCTTGCATAACCCAAACTAGAGAGACAGTTTTGGTGTGTTTTGATGTTAGATCTGAGAAACCAAGTTCCATCAATGCACCTGAGGTTGTCGTGCAATGGGGGAAGGAAGCAATATTCATAGAATACAAAGGGGAGCTAGCTTCCATTGTGGGATACTCTTATGGTCTTTTCCATTGTTTTGATTTATGGATACTAGAAGACCCCGAGAAACATGAATGGTCAAAGCAAACATGCGTGCTTCCCTCCTCTGTGTGGGATGATGTTGATGAGTGTCGTGAAATGTCTTTTCCAGGCACCAACAAGGCTGGTGAGGTCATTATCGCTCCAAGTTTGTTGTCTCGCAATGTTCAACCATTCTACATTTTCTACTGCAGTCTTGAATTAAAAAAAAAACATAAGAAGAGTTTAGGCTCCTAGGAATTGGAGACAGTGAAGACTTTAGGCGCTCTTATGGATTCGGAAGAATCGAGGATTGTTTTGTTCTTTTTGCACATCAACACGTCCAGAGTATTGGCTTTAAGGATCCTATAATTTAACTTGATTCCAAGGATCGTAGTGCAAGAGAGCATGGAAAACCCTGTTTTTACTTCTATTTTCAATATTTAAGTGATGATTTTTCAACAACAAACAAGCTTATTATCTTATGAAGATTGATGTTTTTGGGATTTTGCTGAGATGTGTTATTTATTTGTGCCCATGTTTCAAGTTTGTTCCTTTGCTCTGTTTTATAATAATAAGAATACAAGACAGCATCCAAGACTATATGACTTTTATGTTTGTTGTGTTATAAATTAAGGGAATTGTGAATTTTGTGATAGGCATAACAGCATCGTGCAACTATTGATCTTGCTACATTTGGTCAACTATTGTTTGTAATGGAATCCATAGGGTTTAACTTCACCAGATCCTTCGGCAACTATTCCAAGCGAGTCTACAAGATTCGTAAACTTGACAGTATTGTAGGAAAGAATCTGGAATTCCTGCTTCAGTCCACTCACTCAACCAAGTTACTGCTTCAAAACCGAAATACTTGAGTCAAGACGTAACATATAAGGAGCATCATCACTACCCATGCACCTCTAAGTGCATTATGGTACCTGTAACATGGTGACACCTCACTAGTCACTACAATGGCCTTTGAATCCGAAGCTTGGCAAGACAACATCAATAGGAGTCGAACAATATATGTGCTTTTTGTAGTAAAAAAAGACACCACAGACAAATAATAGTATCGTGCATCAACAAATACAGAAGAACTTAAAACACCGAAACAACTTATTGTAGAATTCTTTGGTAATACTACTAAAAACCCACTCTTCCCCTCAGCAAGTATTCGGTCATGATCATCTTCAAGGATCAAGAAGAGGATTTGCCAGACCCTCATCTTCGCCAGAAACCTCGTCAACATTGAAATCTAGAGCCCGGTCAAGGTAATCACCAACTTCAAAATCCTCAACTCTCAAGTCTTCCTCTGGGGCAGGCAGGTCCTCTGGGGCAGGCAAATCCTCTGGGGCAGGCAGGTCCTCTGGGGCAGGCAGGTCCTCTGGGGCAGGCAGGTCCTCTGGGGCAGGCAGGTCCTCTGGGGCAGGCAGGTTCTGTGGAGGACCATGTTCTTGTTTTGAAGGTTCGAAAAAGAAATGGCTAACCACCATCTTCTCGAATGGATCCTTGGAGAAGCGGCTGTACTCATATTGAGTCCAGCCCGTCTTCAGTTTTCCTTTTTTCAAAACGAACTTCTGAACATGCCCAATCACCATTTGGCGATCATCGTCATGTATGTTTTCGAGTCTTGATGCCGACACCCAGTTCCCATATGAGCCCCCACTTCTCTTCACATCTGAGTGTCCTTCCCTCACTGCTGTTCTAGTAATGAAAAACCAGAAATGGTTCTCTAGGAAGTATGGAAAGGCCACTTCATTCCATTTAAGTTCACCAGACAAGACCATTTCAAAAGTACCCGGCCGTATCTGGCAATTACAATAAATGGGCTGATGAAGAATTTTAGGTAACAAAATTTTTTGAATTACCTCTTTTTTCTCGGGGCTGAATCTTACACAGAGAGGAGGACGACCTAACAAATTACACAGAAATACGTTAGAAAGAAGGAAATGTGACATGAGAATGAAAACAATCAAAGAAATATAAATATACACTAAACCCCCTAATTACAAGCCACAATACAAATATCATCAATGTCATACAATAAATGATCATAAATCAACCTTAATGCGCCAAATAAAAAAGAAGTTACCATAAGTGATGATCATAAGATTCCATAAATGATGATTATACGAATGTCAAACCAAACCATCAATTTCATACGATAAATGAGCATAAATCAACCTTAATGCGCCAAATAAAAAAAGAAGTTACCATAAGTGATGATCATACGATTCCATAAATGATGATAAAATCATACCATATCATACAAATATCAAATCAAACCATAAAAATTTCATACAATAAATAATCATAAATCAACCTTAAATGATGATTATACGAACAGCAAACAAAACCATCAATTTCATACTATAAATGAGCATAAATCAACCTTAATGCGCCAAAAAAGAAAGGAAGTTACCATAACTAATGATCATAAGATTCCATAAATGATGATTATACGAATGTCAAACCAAACCATCAATTTCATACTATAAATGAGCATAAATCAACCTTAATGCGCCAAATAAAAAAGGAAGTTACCATAAGTGATGATCATACGATATCTATCAAATCAATGAAGAAATTTAATGTACCTCCCTGGAGTAACGGGATCTGCTCTGCCGCCATTTGCAGTCTCTTAGCAAAGGAACCAAAACGCAACGATGGGTAAAACCCTAGAATTCTGACTAAGAGAAAAAAACTCTGGACTCAGGGGTGGGATTTTATATGAGGGTTTAATTTTGCGAAATTTACAGAAATCAGCAATCTACTTTTTACAATTTTGCAAAATAACATAATTCTAAATTTTCACATAAACAACCCTTTTTTCTTTTTCTTTAATCAATTGTCGATGGACAATTTTGCTTTGCAAGATAATATACCAAAAAAACAGAAGAATAAAAATAAGTATGCGGACGTACCTAAAAGCGCATACCGTTACATAGAAAATATATACTAATACATACCAAAATTAGTATTATGCCAAGAGGAGAATTTGATAACTTCGCAGTGAGTACCATACTATAAACACAGAAGCATACAAGAACTTACTGTTGTGTTAAAGATCCATGAAACTTGTGGAACATAAGCGACTGATCCTCTAAGAGTAACTGTCGCACCAGATACTGCAGGAAGTTCCCCAAGCATAGCAGATATCAGGGAGGCCTTCCCTTCTCCTGTACTGCCAACTATCACAACTAGGCTCATGCTAAGAGGTATATCCAAGTTGAAATTTGACAAGGCTGGCCTATCCACCTGCATATGCATACTTCTGGCTCATTTTATGTACTTCAATGACAATATATAGTGACAGAGAGTAAGAGAATTAAGAACATGGGATAAAATAAACAAAGAAGACCTTTGAACCCCAGGAGAAGTATCCATTTCTTATTGAGATAGCTGGCTGTCCAGTTTCAATGGGAGGACTTGGTAAAGAGAAGTATCTCTTCCGTCGATACATTAGCATTTACCACCTACAAAAGTAAAGACTGGTCAGCAACTGCAAAAGAAGTTATGACAAGGACTCAGTCTAGAAAAAGAATAGAGAGATGGAAAACAAAAAGAGAGCAATTAGGATGTCACAAAATGCAGAACTGGAAACAATATTAAGGAAATCACCTGAGTTATATAATGTTTGGAACCATGAAGAAAGGGAAGCAAATCACAGAAAATAGAGAAAGTGAAGTAAACGCTTTTGCATGTGTCAGATTTCCTCCAAGCAATGACAATGAGAACACACGCAAATGAAACAACAGTCACCAAATGAACATACTGAACTGCAGAACAAATATAAGATCAGGAATGAGTCAGAAATTTACCATGACAAGAGGAGATCGAAATACAGTGATGTGGTGTCAGATTTCCTCCAAGCAATGACAATGAGAACACACCCAGATGAAACAACAGTCACCAAATGAACAAACTGAACTGCAGAACAAATAGAAGAAAAGGAAAAAAAGTCAGAAATTTACCATGACAAGAGGAAATCGAAATACAGTAATGCAATATATGTTAAAGATGGTGCATGAGTGCTGCTACACATGGAAGCGACAGTTGAAACAATGTTCACTGAAGTAGAAGAAAGTAGGGTAAATGCCCTAAACACGTCTTGATGGATACCATTCTCAAAATGGTCAAAGGTATTTAAGATTTGTCCATGTATACAACCATTCTCAAAATGAATAAGGTCAAACGTTTATAGAGTGACATAGGACTTAACTTCGAATTGGATACCCTAATTTGACATAGCAGGAGTGAAAGTATCAAACTTGACATACCTAATTGATTCACAAAGCAGCCAAAGCGTTGCTCTGTATTTGAATCGGACCTCTGTATTGTCCTTCTCCTCTAATGGCACTCAAATATTTCCCAATCACTAACACATCGAATCCTTTCTTCTTCGCCGCTAAAGCAAAGACCATGCTTACAGTCTATAGAAGCAATTAATCTAACAGTCACCGCGCTCCAGCCACACCGCTGACAGGAGCTGTGCTTTCCAACAGGACCATGATTCATTACGGTTTGAACCTTGGACTGAAAACTGTTTTCCCAAGTATAGGAAACAGAGCCACGGAAAAAATCAAAGCGTAGGAAAAGCAAGTGAGATTACACACCTCAAACGGAGTAAACCCAGCTCCCTCCATCCATATCCAAGACTGAGATCCTCATTACCAATCTAAACAAAGGCTCAGCAATACCACAAGCAATAAGCAGCCAACAGAGCCAGCAAGTGATGCACTTTGTGATCCTTTGCGGATCGGTGAGCCATAAGCGATAAAGGCACAGAATCAACAGAAACAGATGAGACCACAAAAAGGGTCTCTAGCAAAAGGAGAAAACGAAGTCTCGGAGTCAAAGAGAGAGGCAAGAGTGGAAATTCGCCGGAGATTTGCAGAATTCAGGAAGACGTAAACGGGATCTTATGAACTGATTTTGGCTCTCTCTCTCTCTCTCAGATCTGATTTTAGATCTGAGATTTACAGGGGCATGCGTCACAAGTCAAAGAGATTCATATAAACAAACCTTAGCTGTCGCTATCCCACCTTTTTCTGTACTTACTTTTAATCAGTTACCAATATAGAGAAACCAAAAAATATATAAATAATAATAAAAAATCTCTAAATATGGATTTTGCCCAAAATGTTTTCGTAAAACAAATCTTAGTAATGTCACTCTTTTGAAAAATCTGGACAATATAAAATTTTAATCAATGATAAATTTTCATTAATTTAGTGGTTAAATATTTTATCAGCAAGATTATATCAAAATGATTGTTCGATTTAATATTTTCTAACAATCATGTTTCCATTTTGTTTTTCCAAAATTTCAAAATATCAATAATAACGTAGCATATAATCTATTAGAGATATTAGATGAAACTAGATGAACATAGTTGTTTTGTTATTAGTCGGTTGTAATTAATACATTTCATCCAATTCCACAATCCAATATAATGCATTCAGCATGGAAGACTTCCCTGCCCCGGTTCTTCCACCACTCCTACTTTCTCATTTGGAAAAACAAAAAATGACGCTCCATGCAATACTGGAGGAAGCCCGGGTCTATAACGCAGGTGAACGTCTTCAAACTTAAATTGATCCTCTTGAAGGCCAGCCAGAAACTGGACGATTGTTCTCGATTATATCTGTAACCTCAGACAGAAGATCAATGTAGTTGCCAACACGCTCAACCGATAAGCCCAGTCAACATCTCTCCTTCGAACTCAAGGCCCAAAGGCCCAGACGAATGGCTGAAGCGCGACCCATCCGACAAGTTTTTCAATCCTTAAAACCTGTTATCTTTAACCAATAATTTTTCCACTATTTTTAACTCCTTTGAACCTCACTCTAATTTTCATAATCGGTGAAAAGAAAATTGTTGCAACGATGCTTAACACGTTTGTCCTTAGTCCAAATCTTAATTGCATATTTTAACATCACACGTCTATATCAAACTTTATCCATGGAAAACAATAAATAGTTATCAATATATTGGTTAAATATTTATCTAACTGATAACAGGTTAAGGATTGTAAACGTATCTCTGAATAAGTACTTTAGTTATCAATCAATTATTAACCAAATCTAGACATTTTTGTGTAAATATCCTGTGCTACCGAGATGCTAGATCTGGCTCGATCTCTCTCGCTCGCTCTTGATCTCTCGTTTGTAATTTGTAAAAGAAACAGAGAAGACACAAGATTTATCGAGTTCAGGTTCCGATGTGGAAACCCTACGTCTCGCCGGAAGTTTATCCGGAATCCACTAGATCCGAGCTCAAATCCGAGCCCTAGTTTTCTCTCTCTCTTTCACTATATAAGAATGTCTCACACCCACACCAACATTGATACTAAACAAAGAAGAAGAATCAAAGCGTAAAAGAAAAACTTTATCTTCCATTCCCACGTGCTAAGCTTCTCACGTGGCTAGAGTCTGACTTTGGTAAAAGTCGAAACCCTCTCTTCCTCTTAGAGACTTCCACATACTTAGAGAATTCTTAACTGATACTAAGGACACCGATCTTCAATTCTCCACCTTGTCCTTAGTATCCGAATCTAGCTTTACTTGGACTCCACTTCCAGATCATGAACAAACCAGTTCATCTTGCCTCAACACCTGAATAAACCCATCCAGCTTTAACCTTCTCCTGAGTAAACCCACTCAGCTTGTACTTGGAGCTTTCGCTCCCTTCAGTTCCCAGTAATTCTCAGCAGTTCCAGTGCATCCTGAAATTTGCTGATTGGTAACACCTTCGTAAAAATGTCAGCAGGCTTGTATGCAGTAGCAATCTTGACAACCTGTAACACTCCATCACTTATCAAGTCTCTGATAAAGTGATACTTCACCGCTACATGCTTAGTTCTCTCATGGAAGACCGCATTCTTTGCTAAGCATATCGCACTCTGCGAATCACAATGGATGCTCACCTGATCTTGTTTAAAACCAAGTTCGCCTACCAAACCTTGGAGCCATACCGCTTCCTTCGCTGCTTCAGTCAATGCTATATACTCAGCCTCTGTTGTGGATAGAGCTACTACTTTCTACAGACCTGATCTCCAACTGATAGTGTTTCCTCCCAAAGTGAAAACAAGACCTGTGAGAGATCTTCTTCTATCCAGATCTCCTGCATAATCTGAATCACAGTATCCTCGAATAACAAAATCACCTTCATTTCTGTAGCAGAGCTTCCTTTTAAGTGAACCTTTAATGTACCTCATAATCCATTTAGCTACCAGCCAATGCTCCTTTAATGGATTACTCATGAACCTGCACACTAGACCGACTGAATATGCTAAGTCAGGTCTTGTACCTATCATTGAATACATTAAGTTTCCCACAGCTCTCTGATAAGGAACTTGTCTCATCGTCTCAAACTGTTGCTTGAGTTCCTCTTCTGTAGCTGACTTGAGATTGAAATGAACCCCCATTGGCGTACCAACGCTCTTTGCCTGATCCATGCCAAAATCTCCTAACAGCTTCAACAAGTAACCTTCTTGTGAAATTGCCAACGTCCCTTTCACTCTATCTCTGATAATCTCCATGCCTAAAATCTTCCGAGCTTCACCCAAGTCTTTCATATCAAACTCTAAGTGTAGTAATACCTTCAACTCAACCACCTGCTTCTTATCCTTGGATGCAATAAGTATGTCATCCACATATAAGAGCAAATAAATGTAGTTTCAACTCTTCAGCTTCTTGAAGTATACACACATGTCATATTCACTTCTGTCATACTCGTTTCTCTGCATAAACTCATCAAACATGTGGTTCCATTGGCGAGGAGACTGCTTCAATCCATACAAGGACTTCTTCAACAAACATACTCTGTCTGGATATTTTTCATCTATGTAACCTTCTGGCTGCTCCATGTATATCTCTTCATCTAAGTAGCCATGTAGAAACGCCGTTTTAACATCCAACTGTTGAAGCTCCATGTCAAAATGAACCACCATAGACAGAACAATACGAATTGACACATGCTTGACTACTGGAGAAAATATCTCCTGATAATCAACCCCTTCCTTCTGAGAGTATCCCTTAGCTACTAGCCTTGTCTTAAATCTTGAACCTTCTGCCCCAACTATTCCAGCCTTTCTCTTAAACACCCATTTACAGCCTATAGGTTTGTGAGACTTAACCCGGTCTACTAGCACCCATGTCTTGTTCTTCCTAAGCGATTCCATTTCATCATCTGAAGCTAGA
This sequence comes from Boechera divaricarpa, assembly GCA_026770425.1. NCBI lineage: Eukaryota > Viridiplantae > Streptophyta > Magnoliopsida > Brassicales > Brassicaceae > Boechera > Boechera divaricarpa. The sequence continues at coordinate 8,423,142 of CM049182.1, read as the reverse complement.
ATCCACTTATCACTATCAGGGTCCCGTAGAGCTTCCTCGAAACTACCTGGTTCTGGCTTGCCACCATCTTCTGTAACCAAGCACGAATAACCTGCTATTTCTTCCATCTCTTCTTCATTCAGAACATAGTCCTCAAATCTGGCTGGTGTCTTGGCCTGTCTCCTAGGCCTATCCTTTGCAAGTTGGTTACCCACCAAGTCTTGGTTTTCTGGTTCTGTTGCTGCTTCTTCATGTGTCTGGAGACCTTGTTTCTCAGCCCCAGTAGCTCCACCTTGAGCTTCATCTTCTGGTGACCTGTTGTTCCCTGCAAACTTGCCACTATAAACCTCATTAGTTAATAAAAATTGAGTGTTATTACCTGATTGTTCCTTGATGTCCTTAAACATGACATGTTCCTTGAAGACGATAATATATGATGATAAATTATTAATTATTTATTTTTATATTTATTGTTATTAAATTATTAATTAATTATTTATTTTATTTTTGTAAGTCAACTCATTAACCATCCAAACCATCAAATTAATTTGATTTATGGGTCAACTCAACCCATTTAACAAATGAGTTGGGTCAACTCAAAAATCATTTAAATTTCAATTTATTGAGTTATGAGTTGGTTTGATTTGGTTTATCTATTTTGAAACTCCTATCTTTTATATTTGTATAATTAGATTATTATTCGTGTAAATAGGCACATATAAAACAACAATGTTAAATTTTATTAATAATATTTGTATTGTAAATGGTAATTCACATATTTTATTTGGTAATTTTTTAAAAAAACTGAATTTCAACAACAGCGCACATTCTATGTAACAATACGATTTAACTATAATATATACTAAAGTTACAGATTAAAAGATCTGAATTAAATTACGAATTGATAAAGAAAGTAACATATTATCTTTTATATTTATATAATTAGATTATGATCCGTATAAATGCACAAAAATAAAATATATGTTAAATTTTATCAACAACTAGTTTCATACCTCCGGTGCTATAAAACCGGAAAATAATAATATATTATATTTTATATATATTTAGAAGAGAATGATGCACAAAACCTTGATTTGTATTTTATGTGAATAATCATATAAATTTGAAATTAAATAAATATTTTAAAATAAACACTAATAGAAAGACTCTTAACAAACTATATTAGAATAATATTTTAATAAAATACATTAAACACTAATATAAAACATCTTCTAAAATATAATAAGATTTGTTAAAACAAAATTATTATCTTTTCATCAACCAATAACTTTATTCCCATGATTATATTATTTGCTTTGATATTTCTTGCTTTCTATTTTTGAAGCAAGCGTACTATAGTACGAATATAAACATGATTTTTGTCTAATTGATTTAAGGTAAGAAGAACTCTTGAATTCATTTTTCTGTTTTAATATGATGAATAACAAAAGGTAAAGATGAATGAGAAGATGATTTGTTAAAAATCTATACTTTGGTATTTATAACCAAACTACTACAATATTAATTTAAAAAATTAACATACTTGTGATGTAAAATATTAAATATTAAATATTTTACAGAAAATTAACATACTTGTGATGTAAAATATTAAATATTATATGTTAAATATTAAATATTTTGCTAAAACTGACAATTGTCTTTTCTGATGGTACATTAACAGTAAGTTGTCTTTTTCTATTATTTACATTTTTACTTAAACTGACAAAAATCTTTATTGTTTATCTAATATATATTTTTGTATAGAAAATTAGTATTACCAAAAAGTTCAAAATTACTATAATTTCTGGTATTAACATTTTTGCTTAAATTAATAAAAAAAATTAATTAATTATTTATTTTATATTTTTATATAGAAAGTTATCATTACCTGAAAGAGACACGTGTCACAATCTAAGATTAGCAATGACACGTGTCAAAATCAAATGAGTTATCATGTGGACATGTGTCACGCTCACGTTAAACGCGTTCAGATTTATATAATAAGATATTTAAAATTTATAATGTAGTAATTCGAAAAAAAAAATTAGATTTGATTTGGTAATTTAAAAAAAAAAATCAGATTTGAGTCGTACACATAATATCTTACAATACGATTTTACTATAATATTTCATCAATAATAAAATCAAGATTTTAGTTCTAAACCTTCCATTTTAATGGATAAGTATTAAAAAATTTATATCAAAAACATATGTGTATCACAATGGCTAGTTCAAATGTTCCTCAGAATATGCAATTGGCCATTCCTTAGCATGTTTGGGGAATTTGGAAACACAAAAATGAATTTCTTTTTTAAGGGAAGCAAAGTGATATCAACATGCTTTCTAACTTGTGCAGTAGAAGAATATGATCTAGGCCTGGACAAAAGTAACTGGTACTAAAAAACCGAACCGAACCGAACTAAAAAAACGATTTTGGTTATGGTACGGTTACAGCTAATATATCCGACGGTTCCTTCGCTCTGGTACCATCGGTATCGGTTACTAACTGAAACCGAACCGATACCATTCGGTTACACCGAATAACCGAAGACATATATATTATATACACATTAGTGTTTATTACACATATAACGATTAATGAATTATGAATATATAGTTTCCTTTAGCGATTCAACTTCCCTATATTCTCTAAAATCGAAAACCTATCTCCTTCTTTACATAAAACAAAATCCCTAAATTAAAACTGGAATCCCTAACTCACCCTAATCTTTCTCGACATCTAGAAGAAAACTTTCAAACTTTTCATTCTTTGTACCTAGAAGCTGCTTTATCAAGAAAGCACTCCGGGGTAATTTGTTTAATTTCTTAAAGATTGCTCTGTACTTGATTTAGGGTTTATTGAGCATCTGCTTGTGAGATGTGTGCTTAAGGTTGCTCATTGCTGTTTTGATTTAAGGTTATTGTTTAGATTTCAGGTTGCTGTTTCGATTTAAGGTTGTTGTTTTGATTTCGGCTTGCTGTTTCGATTTAAGGTTGTTCTTTCGTTTTAAGATTACTGCTGTCTTGAAGCTTTTACCGATTGTTTGGATCTTTTAATCTAACAATATAGTTTCTTTTTGTGTTTATCTCTAAGTCTAAGGTTCTGATTTTTGCTTTGATTTGATGGAGTTTGATGAATTTTGGGTTTTATCTTTTGCTATTTGGGTTTAGATTGCTGTGATCACATTGAGCTTGTGGGTAATTTAAATTTTTGTTATCATGTTCTTGATAATGTAGATAAGCTATAATTTTTCCTACTCACTGTTAGCTTTTTTGTCTGTTTTTCTTATTTGTGTTGCCTGGTTATGTTAGTAAATTAAATTTCTTGTCAAATTTTCCATTTGGAGTGCGTAAGTGCATTCTGTTTATATCTGCAGTATGTTGTTATACCGAAACAACAAGAATTTCATTCATTAAGCCCTTGTTGATTTGTGTTCGATGTGCTCCACTTAAATTGACACTATGTTATTTTAGCTCACTTGTCAAAAGTTGACCAGTAGTGTTTGTTTTGACGGAGTTTGATGAATTTTGTGTTTTGTCTTTTGCTATTTGGGTTTAGATTGTTATGATCACATTGAGGTTGTGGGTAATTTTTTTTTTCAATGTTCTGATTCAATTTGTAGATTTGGAATTGATTCATTTTGTTTTTGATTATTGATATCTGTTTTTATTATTCTACTTTTGAGTATCGTTTTTGATTTTGATATCTGTTTTCATTATTCTATATATGTTTTTGAGTTTGATTTTATTTGTGTCATGTAGATGGCTTCTTTTGAAGAAGGCGATGATATATCTTATTCTGAACCTGAAATTAAAACACCGTGTTCTGCAAATAAAGGTAAGAGGAAGAAGCCTAGGTATGATGTTTGGAAGTACTTCAGCAGAAAGAAGGACAATTACGACAAGTGTATTTGTAACTACTGTGGTAAAGAACATTCATGTCTAACTTCTTCTGGCACCACCAACTTGAAAAAACATCTAGAAGCCTGCAAACAACACCTGGTTTGGCTCGCTGCTAATAAAGAAAAAGATCAAAGCCAAACAGTGATAACTCCTAGTGATGATGGTGGTAATCTTAGGTTAGGCAAGTTTCTGAAAAGGAATTTAGGGAAGCTTCTAATGAGGTTTTAGCTGAGTTGCCTTTATCTTTCATAGAGAGCTTAGCTTGGAGACGTTTCTGCAATAGGCTTCATTTATACAAGCCTATTTCTATGAGAACATCAGCTAGAGACATTGTCCAGATGTATGTTAGAAAGAAAGCAGAAATTAAGAGAATTCTAGGGGATAACAAACAGAGGTTGTCGCTGATTACTGATATATGTACTGCTCTGAATACTGGAGTTAGTTATATGGTGATAACAGCTCACTATGTTGATGCTAGTTGGGAATTAAGGAAGCTTATTATATGTTTCAAAAACATTTATGATCATAAAGGTGCATCTATTTGCAAAGTTCTTCTTGAGTGTTTAGCTGAGTGGGATATAAGAAAGGTATTTTGCATCACTGTTGATAATGCCACATCTAATACCTCAGCTATAAAGACATTTAAGGACAAATTCAAGAAACTTGGAGATAATGCACTAGTCTTGAAAGGTGAGTTCTTGCATATAAGGTGTGCAACTCATATTCTGAATTTAGTGGTGAGGGAAGGGTTGCAAGAGATAGATAGCTTAGTAGCTACAGTTAGAAATGGTGTTCAGTTTATGAGGTCTTCCACAAATAGACTCAAATCATTTGAGCTACGAGTTGAAACTGGAAAGATTGCAAGTGGAAGCTTGCCTTTAGACGTTAAGACTAGATGGAATTCGACTTATCTAATGCTTAATACAACACTGAATTTTAGAAAGGCATTTGATAAGATGAAACAAGAGGATAAGGTGTATAACGATTATTTTCTTGAAAATGTGGAGGGAAAAAAACGGATTGGACCACCATATGCAGTTGATTGGGAAGGAGTGGATTCTTTGCTCAAAGTCCTTGTCCTGTTTTACAATTCCACATTGGTTCTTTCAGCCTCAAATTCTGCTTGCTCGTACAAATGCTACAATGAGATTGTCACCATAGCTAGAAACTTTGACAATTATATCATTAGTGGTAATGAAGCATTACGGGACAAAACCACATCTATGATAAGGAAATTAGATAAATATTGAAATCCATTTGGGGACATGAATAAGCTGTTGATCGTTGCAAGTGTCTTTGACCTAACAAAAAAATTGAAGTTTGCTCAGCTTTGTTTTGATAAGTTGTATGGGAAAGAAACTGTAGAGGCTACTCACATTAATGATTCAGTCATGGACATATTGAAGCGGCTGTTTGAAGAGTATAGTTGTTCTGTGAATAAAAGTGGCAGTGGTGTTTCAGTTTCATCGTCTTAGTTCCAAGGGCAATGTTCTCAATCTCAGTCACAAGATCAAGTCGGGGGTGAAGCTTTTGAGAAAATGGATGTGCCTGGAATAGAAAATATGGAGGGGGTATACAATGAGCTTGTAAAATAAACATGATTTCAAGATCCAAGTAATGAGTTGGAGTTGTATTTGAAAGAGAATGTGGAGAATCCAAATCTGATGAGAGGTTTAGAGTTTAATGTATTATCATGGTGGAGGAAAAACAGTTTGAAGTACCTGGTTCTATCACTAGTACTTGCAATGCAAGTGTCTTCAGTAGCCTCTGAATCTGCATTTAGCACTAGTGGTAGAATTTTAGACCCATACAGGAGCTGTTTAACTGCCTACATGATCGAAATGTTGATGTGCACCGAGCAATGGCTGAAATCTGAAATGCGGTTGAATGACAAAGGAGTTGTAACAATTCAACAAATGCTTTCTGATGTCCAGTTTCAAGATGATCTTATGAAAGGTAATTTCTCTCATTATAACTGTTTTTAATCCGAGTACTCTTATGTTCTTATGATTTTAAATCATTATTATTATGTTCTTTACTGTCTTTAGAGTTTGAAGAAGAATTCAACTTCAAAGAGAAAGGAGTCTAAGAGGTGGTCAAGAATAGGTGGTCAGCCGTCAGGTATGTCATATGTGTGTTTTTGATCCTTTTGGTGGTTTTCTTGGACTGTCTTTATGTTTTGTGTGTTTCTTGGATTGTCTTTATGTTTTATGTCATCCGTGTATTTTTTATCCTCTGGATCCTTTTGGTGGTTTTCTTGGACTGTGTTTATGTTTTGTATCACACGTTTTTAATAGTAGAATCTTATTAAAAAAATTGTATGTAGGGACATGAAAACGAAGTCAAAAAATGTGTCATGGAATGCATCTGGTTCTGAGAATCTGAGATCATTGAAAGCTGAAACCGTGATGTGCATGATAGTCTCATTTTCTCTCATCTCCCATTTGGTCTCATGGCATCATTGACTCTCATCTCCCATTTATTTTTATCAAGCTACTTATGTTATTGTTTGTGAATTGTGATATTTTCAAGTTTGTGTCATTTTTAACTTTGAAGTTTCTGTTACTTTTAAGTTTGTGACTTTGTGTTTCACTTTTCAACTTTGATTGTTTTTGAATCGGTATTGGTTTTATTTATTTCGAGTTTTGGTTACAATTTTGGATTTTGGTTACTGTTTCGAATAATGGTTACTAAAATAACCGAAAAAACCGAAACCGGTACCAAACAGGAGGTTACCCGATTTCAAATGGTATTTATCGGTTCTTCAAATTTATAACCGAATCGAACCGGTACCGATTGATACTGAACCGACACCGAACCAAAAATATTCGGTACCTATATGGTTCCTAAATTTCAGTAACCAAATAACCGATACCGATCGGTACATATCCGAAACCGAAACCGAAATTCGAATGCCCAGGCCATTCTGATATTTGGTACAAACAGCGTGTTTCGCAGCTTCAATATCAGCTAAGAGGGCTTAGAAGCGGTTTAATGGTGGGAAAAGATGGTCAAAGCCAGCTGAAGGGTATTGTTAAATGTAATGTGCATTCTTCTTGGTTTCACCTCTGTTCCCAACCTTGGATGACAAAAAAATAAAATAAAATAAAGATTAGGCACTAATAGGCAGAGGTGGGTTGATTGGGTTTGAGGAGTTCCTTTACCTTTCTACAAAACGTGAACGCAGTTAGACTTTTCTCATTACTATTCAAACGAGAATGTATTCATATATTTAGTGTTGATTGAAATGTAGTTAGCTTTAAGTATATATATATATATATATATAATATCACATCACATCAAATCTATATATTCAGTTAGTATTAAACAAATAGTTTAAGAGATTAATCAAACATAATTAGTTTAAAAAAATCGTGCGATGTGACTTGTGAATCCCGCTTGAGGTGTAATATTTTCCTGTTAATCTATATTAGGAATTTAATTCTCTAAAGTTTCTAATTTTTTTTTTTTTAATCTAAAAACCTATGATAATATTGAGTTGACCCAAATAATATTTAACGAATAGTCGAAAAAATGATTCTTAAAATTTAGGATACATATATGTACGAGATTGTGAAAATTGAAATGAACTTATTGTTAAGATTTATGGAGCTTCATTTGTAATTGTATAATTTATTAATATCATAAACAAATAATATTTGGAACCAAAAATGAAATATACAAATATAAGAGATTGTTAAGACAGTAACGGGTCCTTCGAGATTTCACAAATCTAGAATTCTGTATTGTCCTGCAGGTAAAGACATTTTTCACATGTTCATTTTTAAGCACCATTATTTCTATCTTTTAAACCAAAAGATTCGATTTTTTTTTTTAACTTCGTTATTTATCAGGAGAAAATCATAAAGATCAAAAAAAATCTAACAAATCATAATATTTAACAATATTTTTTAAGAATATTTATATTTATCTCTAAATATTATTTACATTTATGTTTATCTTAATTTAGGAAATAAATCATATTCAATCTATATATAAGAGAATGTATTTTGTACCTTTATTCTTATGAGAGTTTGATAATAATTCTTTCCAAACACTTTTGTGTTCTTACTCTAATCAAATTTACCATGGTATCAGAGTCATATCTAATTCACCTTTGATTCCTAAATTGCTAAATCGTCGTCTCTATTTTCTTTCAATCTTTTCTTTGACCTAGAACAAGATTTTCTCTTCTTATCTTGTTATCATATCTGTTTTTCATTTACGAAAACAGAGTTTTCTTCTTGCCGTTTCGCTCATCCTTGTTCACGATGTCAATCACGACTCAAAACACGGAACCGAAACACAAGACAATTTCACCCTACGATCTATCATTCAACGATAATCCGGGTGCTATAATCTTTTCATGAATTAACCTTACGATAGGGTATAAATATCGATGATGAATCCTACGGCTAGGTATAAACGCCGTGAAATTGATCCCATAGCAGGGTATAAACGCCGTGAAATTGATCCCATAGCGGGGTATAAACGCCACAAAGATGACTCTACGGTCGAGTATAAATGCCATGAAGATGATCTGACGGCCGGGTATAACGTCGTTATCTTGAAGATATGTCCAATCTCACACGTGTTACCACGTATGAGCTTGTCGGAGGGTATTGGGAGAGAATCATGAAGATCAAGAAAAATCTAAAAGATCATGATATTTAACAATATCTTTTAAGAATATTTACATTTATCTCTAAATATTATTTACATTTATGTTTATCTTAATTTAGGAAATAAGTCATATTCAATCTCTATATAAGAGAATGTATCTTGTACCTTTATTATTATAAGAGTCTAATAATAATTCTTTCCAAACACTTTTGTGTTCTTACTCTTATTAAATTTATCATTATTGTCTCTTGTTTATTCAAACATACTCGATTTTTTCTGTTTGTTTTTTTTTATCTTTTCTTAAGGTATGATATATATTATAAAGAGATTTTTAGGAAACTAGGTACTTTATAAAAGTGAAATTGGAAAATAAGTAGTTTTGTTTTAATTATGAGAAATAGGAAGTTTTTAATTTTTTGTGAGGTAGAGATTTTATATAATAGGAAAAAGACAAAATAATCAGTAAAAAACATAATTGACCATGAACCAAAAACTTTTTCACTTTCTCTTTCTTTTCTCCATTTAAATCTTTTTCGTTTCTTTTCTTTTTATTGTTATTAATTATAGTTAGTTGTTTATATAAGTATGTAAATGTGCGCGAATTGATAAGAAGAAGCCTATGAAAAAGATTCTAACTATGATGAGCTCGACTATTGTTAGTAAAGAGACATTAAGTAAGCCTCTAATGTCAAAGAGGTTGTTGGTTTTAATTATTTTCATTTTTTTTATGTTTGTGAGAAAAACATATGCAAAACACAGAATATGAATGGCTGGACCATGGCGAAACTAACGTCTTCCCAAATTAACAACAACACTAAACACACACAATAAATGAGTGAAGGTAGAAAAGAGTTATCAGGTGGTCGGTCCCATATATTGATAAGTTATCATGAGACCGAGAGAGATACGTATGGTGTCAATGGCACGAAAGGTGTGTGGGGGTAAATTTTTAATTTGAAATTGGAGAACAACAACCAAAACATGCCAACTCACTTATCTAGAAAACACCAAAATCATAATAATAATAAAAACACTATTACGACATCCGTAAACGCCATTAGTTAGCGACATGATTGCAAGTTAGGAAAAAACCCAAACCATTGTTAAATACATCACAAATTAGTGACATAAAATTCAAATGTCATTACTAAAAAACATTTGTACATTTTATATACTAAAAAACAAAAAATCCTTTAATCTAAAATCTATATTAGATGTATAAATTATAAATATTCAATACAAGTAATCACTTTTATATTAATATAAAAAAATAATAAACAAGACAAATTTGTACATTTTACTGCTGTCAAAAAGTATATGACATCGCGTACTATACAAAAAAATAATAACCTAACTAAAATTTATATTTAACGATAAAATAGTATATATATATATATGAAAATCGGTTTTTACATTATAACCATAAATTTTTATATAAAACTTAACAGTACTTTTAAAAAAAAAATCTTCCCTGTGATGTAACACGAATATCATCTAGTACTACTTGTAAATTTTAATATCAAACTTTATTTACTAAAGACAAATAGACTTACAACATATAATCATTATACAACAAAAAATTTCACTAACCAATAATCAAATAAATATACACTCCTGGGGAACACAGGAATACTCTGTTCATTCCTAAAGAAATTACCACTATCAACTCTCGTCTTAATCTTCACCAACCTCTCGAAATTACCAGCGAAATATTTCTTACCGTAACGGTTACCTACAACATAGCTACTTATTTTCCCATAGTGTGAATTAATCCCCAAATCAACATCACGATAATTATAAAACGACTGTCTCGGATTCTTGGAAACAAACGGTGTCATGAATTGGTACAACTCCCTCATCAATTCCACGTACCGGTCGGTTAACCTATCTTCTCTCCAATTCGCAGCATACTGAATCTTCCAGAGATTCCCGGCTCTGTGTGGGAACGGAGTCGCCGTCGACGAAATCCTCGCCATTGTGCCGCCGTATGGATTGAAAGCCATTGTAGGAATTTCAAGCTTGATCATTTTCTTCCATATTGATTCTAAACCGGTTCTTGAAATCGGTTCACGTACGTAATCTGATTTTCTCTTGAGATAGTTTACAGTTTGATTCCTCTGGAGTAGAACTTTCTCCGATGAACCCAATTGGATATTTGTCCAGAATAGCAAAGATTGGATCCAGCTCGTTTCGATACAGTCAGACCGGACCAGACCCAATTCTGGGAATTTCCGGTTTAATATCGACAGAAGCATTGTTGTGTCTCCAAGAAACATAGCTATGAATGTTACCCTGACGGTCTTTTGAGATGAAACGGTGCCGTTTACTACGTCCATGAATGTTCTTATGAAGAGCTCATCGGGAAGCTCCGGTGCGACTTGTTGCCACCGGTGAACGATCTCCGTCGCGTTTTGCTCTAGTGTCCGGGAGATATTGAAAACGGCGACGGTTTGAGGGATTTCAACAAGGTTTATTTTGTAGGCTAAAACGACGCCGTAGCTACCTCCTCCTCCTCCGTTTATTGCCCAGAAGAGATCTTCTCCCATTAATTTTCTATCCAATATTTTTCCTGAAAATTTTCAAATATAGCGAGAACATATTTAAGCAATTGTATAAATATTCAGGCTAATAAAAGTGTAACAGAAAAAATATATATAGTTATGTCTAACGTTTTGTCTAAACTGATTAATCAGTTAATTTGTTAACCTTTTTTTAACCTATTTGACCAAAATCACTCTCCGAATGAGTTCGGTTGATTTTTAATTAGGAACTTGATTGATACTATTAAATTTCATTAGCATATAAAATAATGAAGCTAGAGATATTGTTTATACCATTGGAGTCTACCATTCTTGCATCGATGGTATTATCTACGGTGAGACCGTATTTTCTCATCATGTTACCATAACCTCCGCCGCTAATATGGCCGCCGACACCAACTGTCGGACAAACTCCGGCGGGATAAGCGAGGGTTTTGCTCTTCTCCCATATATAGTAATAAACTTCTCCGAGGTTGGCACCGGTTTGGACCCACGCGGTTTTACTCGCCACGTCGACATCAACCGACCGAAGATTAAACATGTCGAGGACGAAGAAAGGTTTGCGAGAGTATGTAACATATGACAAGCCGTCGTAGTCGTGGCCGCCGCTTCTGATTTTCATCTGAAGATTGTGGCGTTTGCCGCAAGTCACCGCAGCTTGGACGTGCGATTCGTGTGTTGCGGCGATTATGATGAAGGGTTTTGGAGTGTTGGAGGCGTTGAAGCGGAGGTTACGAATGTTGGCTTCTAGTACGGAGGAGTAGGAGCGGTTTCCGGCGAAAAACACGGCGGGGAGATGGGATGTTTGGGGTCGGAGTTTGAGGTTAGGCATTGTGTGAAAGTCTCAGATAATACTACTGGTGAGTTTGATTCCCATATGAAGACGACGAAGAATGGAAAAAGAACGAACATGATACTTGGATAATTCAGTTTTAGAGATTGAACCCATGTAATAATTGGATATTTCATTTTTAGATATTGCACGTTGAAGTAAAAAAAAAACCTAACTGATTGAGTTTATGAATGTCGCCGAGGATTTTGGGTTATTTATAACCAATATTTAATGTGTTAAAGGAGCGGACGGTGATCCAACGGTTCATACACCATAAAAATTATAAATATAATATTATAGATAAAAATTATACAAAAAATCAATTATGAAAATAAAATATGAAATCGTAAACAAAAGTTAGACACAAAAATTTATGTAATTTATATTAAACAAAAATATAAATATTTATAACAATGTATATGGAGGTAGAGTCGGGCCCGTACATTATTAATATGAAACATTTGAATGGATCCCATTTTATAGGAGCCCCACAAAAAAATTTTATTTATATATAAAACATATATATATATATATAGATAATATGATATGTAAACAAAGAAGGAAGAAGTTTAGTAAAAAATGATTGTTAAAATATTGTGTGAGTCCCAAATTATTATAATTTAATTATTGTATAAGACGATATAGTTTTGGGCGTTCGGTTCAGGTTATTCGGTTTTTTGGGTTTTTTGGTTTTGAAATTTTCAGCCGAATTGAACCGAATAAAAATTTGGTTCGGTTCAGTTCGGTAATCGGTTTAGTAAAGCTATTTAAAAAAAAAATCTAAAATGGGTCAATATGGGCCTGGTCAATTTACTCTATCTCGTTTGTCACTAAAACACGAGGCACAAAAAACGAGCCCAAAAGATTTTAAAAACGAGTCACTTATCGAAATCGCATTTGTCTTCCACTCAAGGCCTGGTCAATTTACTCCATCTCTGCATATGAAGAATAAGAGGAGAGCAGAGCAAATCGCATCCACTTTGTTCCTTTGACAAAAATACAAGTAAAATGTTAAAGAAATAGAATCATTTGTGATTTTTTTTTTTAACTTCAAATCAGAGAACCGCCAACGAAGAATCGTCTTCTTCGCCTTCTCCGTCGCTGATAGATCTAATTCTTTCTTTAAGGTGGAGCTGTTTGTTTCAATAATCGGCGGTGGTGATGGCTTCTAACGATCCAAAAAACGGTGGCGGTTTCTTCGCCTCTATTGCTTCATCCATCGCCAATTTTGGATCGGCCATGTCCAAAACAGTTAACGGGTAAGGAAGAAGAAGGAAGAAGAAGGAATAAGAAGAAGACGAAGAAGAAGAAGAATAGTCGTTACCTTAAATCGAGAAGATTTGCCGATTTGCCAATTTACCGATTTGAAAGGGGATCGAGAGGATTTGCCGATTTGGGGATTTAGAGTTTGATTTAGGTTTGATACTTTGATAATTGATTGTTTGTATCGTGAATGAAATTGGCGAAAAGAAAAAAAGAATCGTGAATGAAGTAATACTTAATATCAAGACTGGATTTGTAATATTAGTCTTGTATAATTTTATTAGTCTTTCTCTTATGATTCATGAGACTCAAAATAAAATAAGGTTTTGGCCCACATCAAATTATAATATATGAGACGAAATGAACTAATATTTTATTTAAACGTGATTTTATATTTATTTATTTATTTATAATATAAAAAAAAGAGTAGAAGAATTAATATTTTATTTAAACGTGATTTTTGTGTAACTTAATTTTTTTCTTACTTTACTAACTAATTCAAGATTAACTTAAAATATTATGAAAACTAGACATTGATTATGTATTTAGTTTGGGATCCCGAATATCTCAGAACCAGTTTCGTATGGAGGTAAAACTTATAAATTTAAATCTATGTAGTTAAAAAATTGAAAAATACATTGAAATAGATTCTATACAATTTTAGACTGTTGAGACGATCGTTTAAGTGTCGCCTGAACATTTAGTGCCTAAACCATTTCTTAGAATACTATTTACAACTGATAGAGAAGAACATGATGACGCCAAAATATTTGACGAGGAAAAGTCAAATGTGGATTCAAGTTGTCCCAAAGATTTTGATTTAGGCTATGAATAGGACAGCAGTTTTTTAGTGGAAATAAAGAGGTGCGTTCAAATATGTGGGTTAGACCGCTTACAGAGCCGGCCCCGAGGCCAAGTAGGCCAAGCATGGGCTTGCGGCCAATCAAATATATAAAACTTTTCGGCTTTTAAATTTTGTTATTGTCATGTGCCCTAATAGTAGAGGTGATGGTGTTGCTTTGTCATGTCGCTGGTTCGAATCTTCAATGTTCACGTTATTTTTTTTTTTTAACAATTAATTATTAAACATGTCACGTGTTCTTTTGATTTTTGTTAGTGGTGTGTAAGGCCTTTTGAGGCCCATGTAAATCCAAGCAGAAATTAATTCTCGTTCCTTGGCATGTTAGGAAGAAAAAAATTATAAAAAAAAAGGAAAAACAAAATTCCAAATTAACCTAAATCTTTTCATCTTCTTCCTATAATCATATTCCCCTCTGGCCTCGCATCGTGTTTCAGCATCACTTTCTAAAATTGTTATCTTTCTGATACAGTGATACTTTTTGTAGAATTCATCTCATAAATCCAGGTTTCATTCGGTAAGTTTTTCCTCTGTGGCTGTTAGTTTTTTAACTTATTGATCACGGCTTCTGTTTTTTAAATAATGATTAGCTGATTATGATGCTTTGGATGTGGCTAAGAAAATCGGGATCATCTAATTTTGCTAGAGAAATTAAGAAATTATAATCATATGACTCTTTAATATTATGCTCAGATTTATCGTTGGACTTATAAATTTCTCTGTTTTGTTCTCGTTGTTTACCGTATACTTCAATAAAGCCATGGAGAAATCGAGTGTTGGTGAAGATCAAGGAGGCAGAGGAAAAGAGGCTAGGAGGTCTTCCATCCAAAATCTATGATTAAGTTTTTATACTTTTTAATTGTTTTAAGAAAAAAAGTTAAAAGAGTGAGAATCTATGATTACGTTTTATACTTGATTGCGTGATTTTCTATAATACAGTGTCAATGTTTTCATTTTTGTGTCACCATGTTCAATTATATAAAGAATGTTTTTAGTTTCATTCGTCTAAATATATATCTGTTCATGCTAATTTTTTGTTTGTTATCTTTTATAATGATAAGTGATTTATATATTTAACATTTTTTATTGCAGTAAAAAATCTTTGAAACGAATTATAAGTGAGATGGGAGGTGCAAAAAAAATAAGAAGAAAAAAAAGACGAGAAGCACTGACAAAATCTCTAACTAATTCGATGTTGGTATGTTATATACAACATGAAACTTCAAAAATTGACGAGACTTTAGAGGGTGAGATCAACATGAACGGTGATGAGGTTGATACTTCAGAAAATGCCCAAGTTAGAAATGGGAATAAGCATGAGTGTGTAGAGAATGAGAATGAGAATGAGGATGAGAATGGGAAAGAGAATGAGAATGGAAAAGAGAATGAGAATGAGAATGAGAATGAAGAGGAGAACGCCGATGATGTTAGAGAACATCAAATCTCTGGGAATGTTAGTGATCCTGGAAATTGGGAAAAAATTGAAAATAAACCTAGAGATTTTTTTGGTTGAGAAAGGTCCAATGACAAGGCTTCCGATTGATTACCATTTTCCAAATGATCATATTGGAAGATGTTTTTCTCATTCATCTTATACAAGAGAAATAAGGAATGGAGAGAAGCAAGATAGGCGATGGTTAGTTTACTCAAAAATAAGAGATAAAATCTTTTGTTTTGTTGTTAGTTATTCACGCTAGACAAAAATGCTAATCAATTAGCAACTATTGGATACAATGACTGGAGAAATGTTTCACAAATGCTCAGAGAACATGAAAAAAGTCATAAGCATATCACATGCATGACTAATTGGATTGAGCTAGAAGTAAGACTACAGACAAATCAGACTATTGATAAGCATATGCAAGAAGAGATCAACAAAGAAAAAGCACATTGGAGGGATGTACTGCTGAGGATCATTGCAGTGGTAAAGGGTCTTGCTAAAAACAATTTATCATTTCGTGGAAGAAATGATAAGATTCGGGTGGATGGTAATGGAAATTTTTTGGGCATGATTGAAGCGATTGTAGATTTTGATCTTGTCATGAAAGAACATATTAGACGAGTTGAAAAACATGAAACTCGTAATCATTATATAGTCACAAAATTCAGAATGAATTGATAGAGATACTTGGAAATGAGGTTAGACAAATGATCTTAAAGAAGATTCATTGTACAAAGTATTTTTCTGTTATTCTTAATACTACTCCTGATATTAGTAACCGGGATCAGATGTCACTAATAAAGGAGTACAGAAGAGATTGCTTGAAATTAATCCAAGAGCTGTTTACACACCATGTGGTTGTCACAGCTTAAATCTTGCACTTTCAGATATCGCTCTTCGTCGACGATAGCTGTATCATTTTTTGGAATTGTTCAGCGTATCTATTGTTTGGTTGCCTCTTCAACAAATAATTGTGAAGTTTTCAGAGAGATTGTGAATGGTATTACAGTTAAACCATTATCACAAACTCGTTGGGAGAGCCGTGTTAAAAGCGTTAAAGCAATAAGATTTCAAGCTCTCCAAATTCAAGATGCATTGTTTCACTTGGCTGAGAATAGTGATAATCCGAAAACAAGAAGCGAGGCTGAATCTCTTGCATTGAGCAATATCCATGGAATTGGGAGTTTTGAGTTTTTGTTTGGGATGATTATTTGGTATGAACTATTGTTTGTTGTTAACAAAGTAAGCAAGTTCCTGCAGTCAGAAGATATGGACATTGATATTGCTATTGCTCAACTGAAAGGTCTTGTTTCTTTTTTTAGAAACTATAGAGAAACAGGTTTTCAAGCAGCAAAGTTAGAAGCTGAACGGATTGCTGTAGATATAAAAATTGATCCTGTATTTTCTGTGAAAGCAAAGCATCTTAGTAAAAGGAAACGATATCATGATGAAGAGCCTGAAAAAGTTGGAAATGATATAATATTGACACCAGAAGAAGATTTCAGAATCAACTACTTCATCAAAATCAGTGATCAAGGTTTGGTTTCTTTTGAAACAAGGTTTGATCAACTTCAAAGTTATGAAAAGACTTTGGATTTTTATTTGACTTGAAGAAGCTAAAGTTAGCAAATGATGATAAGTTGATGGCCTCTTGTGTCAATCTTGAAGTTTATCTAAAGCATGATACTCATTCTGATTTTGATGGTAATGATCTATTTTTGGAGCTGAACCTTTTAAGAGGGGTTTTATCCAAAGAGATTAAGAAAGTTGTTGAGGTCTTGGATTTTTTGAAAAAGATGGAAAGTTGTTATCCAAATACATGGACCGCATATCGCATAATGATGACGATTCCAGTTTCTGTTGCTTTTGCAGAAAGAAGTTTTTCAAAGTTGAAACTCATAAAATCTTATCTACGATCGACTATGTCACAAAAAAAGCTGAATGGATTGTCGATATTGTCCATTGAAAAGGATATGATGGAAAAACTTGACTATGAAAACTTGATGGATGAGTTCGCAATTAAAAATGCAAGGAGAATCATATTTAAGAAAAGAAAAAATATTGTTATCTGATGTTTTAAAATTTTTAGTTCTTTTGTTAAATATTTTCAAATTTTTGTTTTGATTAAAAAATTTTATTGTTATAAATACGTGCAAAGTGACCGTTTTTTTTTTTTTTTCTTCGCTCGTAGTCCTGTAAAAAGACAGACAGCCACTCTCCCATTTAACATAATAATGAACCATGGTGTGTTTCTTATATTATAATAAGAATAATAATAAAATATAATGAACCGCAAGTAGTTCTAATTTGTGAAGCAAATTGACGAATCGTGTGCGGAACATGATACGCACCATATTTGGTGCATTTGGGTGTTTATTGGTTTTTTTTGGTCAACGTGCATTGGGGTGTTTCAGGTGCGTTCTTCTATTCATTTTGTGATTAACTCAGTTTTCTATTTGAATAATAATAATTACACTAAATCTATTAATCAATTTTATTTCAAAATAAATTGTTTTAGTAACTTAAAGCTTTCGAAAAGTTAAGAGTTTATGGGGTATTTTTGGCACCATAATTATCAAATTTCTCGAATTATTTATCCTGTATGATATTATTAAGTATAGTATATAAATTTAATATAGTTTTAGTTACATAATATTTAAGAACTAATATAAATAATTTGACTATATAAATAAATAATCTGAATATATAACATACATGTTTAATTTTATTGTAATAACCAGCACATATAAAGATTTTTTTCGATTTTAATTTTATATAACTTTACAGATTTTTCATAGAAATGTGTTTCATCTATAAATGTGCTTCACAAATAAATATTTATACACTAAAAAGAAAACATTGCATGCGAAAAAAACAAGAAAAAAATATAGTGATTTAAATATAATTTATTTTGAAATATAGCGGTTCTATAAAATATTTTATCTCATTTATATGGTACATACTATGTTTTTGTATTTTTACTATTCAAAACCGTTTTTTAAGGTTTTTTACGTTCAAAAATATATTTAAAATGTGTAATCCGCATGATCCGCACTTTTTCAGCTTGATACGCTTAATATGCACTTGATCTGCTTGATACGTACAACTTGACCATTTGAAGCCTTAGTACAATGATCGCCATATCTTCTAGAATTTATATTTTAAATTTAAAGAATATTGTATATACAATTACAATCACATGTGTCAACGTATAATAATAGATATCATTAACGGATTTAAAGACTAGAATATATATTTAAGATATATCTAATTAACAATGTAATGTTTTTTTTTTTTATTATGGACATCTTGTGGACGTCTATCCGGACATGGTCATCTTTGGACGCGGTCGTATATAGATATGTTGTCCGGGTGGACGGACTATTTCATAGCCCACAAAAAAAATGTCCACACGAGCGCCCCATATAGACGCGGTCAAAACCAATTGACAGCCCTATATACTATATGACAAATAATGGCCTAATTAAAATTTATATTTATCAATAAAATAGTACATAGATATGAAAATCTATTTTTACAGTATAACCGTTACTTTTTATATAAAACTTAACAATACTTAAAAAAAAAAAATCCAGCACGGATATCATTCAATACTACTTGTAAATTGTAATATCAAATCTTATTTACTAAGCAAACAGACTTACAACATATAATCATTATTCAACAACAATTTCACTAACCAATAATCAAATAAATATACACTTATGGTAACACAGGAATACTCTGTTCATTCCTAAAGAAATTACCACTATCAACTCTAGTCTTAATCTTCACCAACCTCTCGAAATTTCCAGCGAAATATCTCTTGCCGTAATGCTTACCTTCAACATAGCTACTTATTTTCCCATAGTGTGAATTAATCCCCAAATCAACATCACGATAATTAAAAAACGACTGTCTCGGATTCTTGGAAACAAAAGGAGTCATGAATTGGTACAACTTCCTCGTCAATTCCATATACCGGTCGGTTAACCTATCTTCTCTCCAATTCGCAGCGTACTGAATCTTCCAGAGATTCCCGGCTCTGTGTGGGAACGGAGTCGCCGTCGACGAAATCTTCGCCATTGCGCCGCCGTATGGATTGAAAGCCATTGTAGGAATTTCAAGCTCAATCATTTTCTTCCAGATTGATTCTAAACCGGTTCTTGAAATCGGTTTACGTACGTAATCTGATTTTCTCTTGAGATAGTTCACGGTTTGATTCCTCTGGAGTAGAACTTTCTCCGATGAACCCACTTGGATATTTGTCCAGAATAGCACAGATTGGATCCAGCTCGTTTCGGTACAGTCAGACCGGACCAAACCCAATTCTGGGAATCTCCGGTTTAATATCGACAGAAGCGTTGTTGTGTCTCCAAGAAACATAGCTATGAATGTTGACCTGACGGTCTTTTGAGATGAAACGGTGCCGTTTACTACGTCGATGATTGTTCTTATGAAGAGCTCGTCGGGAAGCTCCGGTGCGACTTGTTGCCACCGGTGAACGATCTCCGTCGCGTTTTGCTCTAACGTCCGGGAGATTCTGAAAACAGTGACGTTTTGAGGGACTTCGACGAGGTTTATTTTGTAGGCTAAAACGACGCCGTAGCTACCTCCTCCTCCTCCGTTTATTGCCCAGAAGAGATCTTCTCCCATTAATTTTCTATCCAATATTTTTCCTGAAAATTTTCAAATATACAAGGGATATATAGTTAGAAAATATTTAAGAAATTGTTATATAAATATTCAGTTAATTAAAAGTGTAACAAACAAAAATATAGTTATGTCTAATGTTTAGGTGTTGTCTAATTCATTTTATGTTGATCAAATTTTAACGGAGTTTGACAAAAATAACTATCCAAATGAGTTCGGTTGATTACAGGACCTTGATTGTACTATAAAATTTAGTTAGCATATTAAATAATGAAGCTAGAGATATTGATTATACCATTGACGTCGACCATTCTTGCATCGATGGTATTATCTGCGGTGAGACCGTATTTTCTCATCATGTTACCGTAACCTCCGCCGCTAATATGGCCACCGACACCAACCGTGGGACAAATCCCAGCGGGATAAGCTAGGGTTTTACTCTTCTCCCATATATAGTAATAAACTTCTCCGAGGATGGCACCGGTTTGGACCCAAGCGGTTTTACTCGCCGTGTCAACATCAACCGAACGGAGATTAAACATGTCGAGGACGAAGAACGGTTTGCCAGAGTACGTAACGTATGACAAGCCATCGTAGTCGTGGCCTCCGCTTCTGATTTTCATCTGAAGGTTGTGGCGTTTGCCACAAGTAACCGCGGCTTGCACGTGGGTTTCATGTGTTGCAGCGATTATGAGGAAGGGTTTTGGAGTGTTGGAGGTGTTGAACCGGAGGTTACGAATGGTTGCTTCTAGTACGGAGGAGTAGGAGCGGTTTCCGGCGAAGAACACGGCGGGGGAGATGGGATATTTGGGGTCGGAGTTTGAGGTTAGGCATTGTGTGAAAGTCTCGGATAATGCTAATGATGAGTTTGATTCCCATATGAAGACGACGAAGAATAGAAAAGGAACCAATATAATACCTGGATATTTCATTTTCAGAGATTGAACGTTGAAGTAAAGAAAAAACAAATGATTGAGTTTATGAATGTCGTCGAGGATTTTGGGTTATTTATAACTGTAGAAAAGATCATGCATGAGCATGACGCCAAAATATTTGACCAGGAAAAGTCAAATGTGGGTTCAAGTTGTCCTAAAGATTTTGATTTAGTGAATTAATAGCAATATATTCTAGAATTTATATTTAAAATTCAAAGAATATTGTATATACAATTACAACCACATGTGTAAACGTGTAATAATAGGTATCATTAACGGGATTTAAAGACTAGAATGTACTTTTTCTTTTATTAGACCAGATTAAAAATTAAATGCGAAGTATGTTTAGGTACTAGGTAGTTGATTTTGTGTGAAGGTTTAGCGCTTACTCTGCTTCGATGAATTTTGTAATGGGAAAGTTTTGAATGCAACTTAATGACTCATATTAATTATCTGAATATGCAACTGTTTTGTAAAGTTCAAAGATTTTTTAAATATGATATATTTTTGAAGTGAATATATATTAATTTTCCATTAAAAATAATTTCTTTTTGTCTTAACTGTGACATAGAATTCGAGGTTGTAATATAGGAGTTTTTCTAACTATTTAGTACAACTTAACGACCTAATCAGTTAAATCAAATTCTGAATAAAATTGTACTAATTTTTTAAAAAAAAATTAAACAAATACAGAAAGATAAATTTTCGTAGGCTTTGTTAATAAATGAAAGATAGAGAGGTTGTATACGCAATATATGTGAGAATACGTAATATGTGTGAGAATTATTGACTGAAATATAACACGAAAGATACGCTTCAGCGGCTGGTTTGACTTTCATATGGCTGACCCAAATGTCACCATGGAGCCGCAAATACAGAAAAAAGAATTAGAAGTGGATTCTAGTTAACTATAATAGACATTGCACCTTAATTTTTTATATTGAACCGTCGAAGTTATATAACAAACTACATAATAATTTACACTGAAAAAATATGATTTAGGCACGGCTCTATTAATGCGTTAGCTTTTAGTCTATAAACTAAAGAGAAGTGTAATTAAGCTGTCCGTGAGTCCCTTATACAAACATGAAACAAATGTTTAGAAATCTTTCACACAAACAATTTTTTAGAAATTAAGATTTAATTCCAACTAAAAACTGCTCAAACACATTTTGTTTCAACGAGGTGTTGTTTTACCGTACGAAAGCGGATGTTGACGAAAGCACTTAGAGGAGAAGTGTAAATCTCTCACAAGTTACACATTTTTAATTAAAATAATTATATAAAAGGAATAAGGATCAGTTCGTCTAGTCATCTAATCTAATATTTTTCTGTGACGGCGACACAATCGGAATAGTCTAAGAAGATAAATTATATCCTTGAAATTTAAATATTGGCCGGTTACCAAAATTTACAGTAATGTTTCTGTAAACAACGTTTTCTAAAATGGATTATTTTGTAGCTAGAATTCATCGATTGTTCGGTTTTTATATTTTAGGGTATTTTTGTGGCTATGTTCAGTTAAAACGTCCAACCCTAAATCTACAGTGGTGAAAAGAAGAGAGAAGAAACAGATCGCTAAGATGAATTCCTATCTAGAAATTTGGCCAAAAGTTGCCAATTAATTGTTGGAATTTTTAACCTAGGTCAACTTTCTTCAAACCGGAAAAAGGATGCTCAGAAAATGAAAATAATAATTAATTGTTCTATTTTCCATTTGATTCCTAATCCCCTATTAAGTTTCTTTACTTTTGAAGCAAAGTTTGTAAAAATGAGTAGTACGCGATCTCAATAAGTAAGATGATGTTTTAAATTTGGCTAGAGTAGTTCTGTTCGTCCACCCGAATTTCATTTATTTTTTGGTTTTTTTCCGATTTATGTGATGTTTGTTGGTTCACAAGATGTTGAAGGGTGTTATTTGTTAAACCATTCCTTTTTTAGATGTACTCACTAAACGAGACATATTTCAACAACTGTTTTATTCAACGTAAAAGTTTGGAGAACAACCAAATGTTATCATCCAAAAACATGTCATATTTCTTTATTGATTTTTTTTTTTTGGGGGTATATGGTTAATTAATCCGAGGACTTATGTGCAGAGAATCATACGTGTTTAGATGGACCAAACTACTCGCTTTTTTAGAGGGGTCTATAACGCTCACTATTAGCCAAACACTAGATTTATATCTCTTTATTGTTACTTTCTTATATCTAAGAAACATCAACGACAAGAAAGGTAATTATAATTCGATAGAGAGAACAAACATAGTAATTAAATTATAAAATTTGCGACGGCGGCTAGTGGTTGGCCATAGTCACTCTTAAGGGCCATTGGGTCATTTTTTATATTACTCAGCCTATTACTCTCTTGAAATGTTGAACATATTTATTTATTATTCATACAATTAAATCAAAAAAATATATAAATCAAATAGAAACGGAAGAGAATAAAATCTCATAACAAAGAAGCAAAAGATTGAATTTCAATGAAACAATGATGGCATCTCTTTCTCGCACAAATCTCACTCAAATATAATAATAACACCAAACTTAGAATTTAGAAAAAGAATATTTTTATATCCAGAGACAGCGTAGGCTGCAGAAAGCCTCTACTTCAGGAAGAGGATTCAGTCTTGGTTCTGTACCTGTACAGAACTCTCTTCTTCTTGCTGGAGACATTGTCAATTGTAAGAACAATCTTGCCAGACTGACTGTTCTTGAAACTGTTCCTGATCGGTTCTTCATTTGATCCCATCTTCTTCACCTTTTGGACAATTACGGTGTATGCTCCTTCAGCTGTCGGCACAAACTCTTCCTTGTAATTCACTTCCCATCCCGAAACCGCTATGTCCCAAACCAATGTACCTTCAGTCTATGAAAAAAAAATAACCACAAAAATCATATTATTAGATGGATATTTTTACAACTTCAGGAAAAAGAGAGGGTTTGGATTCTAGAGTATTTTTTTACCTCAGGAGCTGGGATTTCGATGGTTTCAGATGATCCAGGCTTAACGACAACTTCAGAAACAGCTTCGTTGGAGAATTCGGTATCGTCATCTCTTTTGAACCCACCGTACTGAACCGGGAGCTCCTCAGCTGGAATGTACTTGAGAAGAGTCTCTGTGACCTTAGCTGGACGAGCCACAACAAACTTGCTCTTGGTTCGTTGCGTTAAGAATGGCGAGAGGACAGCACTGATGGCGTAGAACCAGAACGGAACATTTATGAATATCTGCAGAACAAAAAATCAATAGACCAAATCAATGAATCCCAAAAAAAAAAAAAGAATGAGGATGATTGATGGAACTCACGTTTCTAGACACGAATTCTGGATAATTGTCCTGCAAAGTTACGATTACGTTCTTGATTCCGACCCAGAGATCTTTTCTTGACAATCCAGGAGCGTTTTTGAGATCATGGATCTGGAGAAGAGAAGTAACACCTCCTGGTTTCAGATTAAGCTTCTGGATTCCCTTCTCCATCAGCTGAAACCTCCATCTCAGGAACTTCTCTCTGTTCTTCTCTGACCCAAATGTCTGGTAAAGCTCCTCGCTGTGGACATTGTAACAAACTGGGTGGGATTCGCGGTCTACACCGTTCATGTATGACGCGGAGGCAAGATCCTCTCCAAAGTCTTCTCCAAGAATCGAATCAATCTTGTGTTGCTTCCTCCATTTGAGGGTTTTCTTCAGCATCTCAAAGGCTTCGTTTACTTTGAAGTCTCTTGCTCTCAAGAACTTCAAGAGGATTACATCCGTAGCCTCAGCTCCTTTGCTTGGAAGCAATGGCACTCCCCACAGCTCGATATCCTTATCCACCGACTCATCTGCTTCCTCCTCCTCGATAGTCTCAGCTTTCGCTTCTTCGGTAACAACATCCTCGGTTTTCTTCTCTTCTTCTACATTCTCAGCTTTCACTTCTTCCTTAGTGTCTTCTTCTACCTTCTCAACAACAGTCTCATCAGCCTTCACTTCTTCCTTGGGGATTATCTCCTCTGCAACAACAGCCTGAATAGTCTCAGCTTTTGCTGCTTCTTCAATAACAACAGCCTCAGATTTCTTCTCTTCTTCAACCTTTTCCTCTGCTTCTTCCTTCTTCTTCTCTATCTCAGCTTCTGGTTTCACCACCTCTTCCTTCTTCTCCTTCACAGGAGAACTCTCCTTCTTCTTCGTCTTGAAGAGAGTGTTTTCAACAATAGCTTCCTCAAGCTTCAACTTGAGATCACTCAGAGCCTTTTTCTCAGATTCTTTCAAATCAGCAAAGAAATCACTCTCTTCTTTAAACGAGGCACTCTTCTCCACACCCTTAGGCTTGCTCTCATCTTCTTCAACCTTAGTCTCTTCCACAGCTTTGCCTTCTTCTTCCACAACAGATTTCACAGTTGTCTCCTCTGGAACAACAGCAGGAGCAATAACAACCTCTGACTCCACCTGTTTCTCCTCAACCTTAACTTCAGCAGTCATCTTTGTCTTAAAAGCCTGTAACCAAGATTTAAACAATATTTTGTCACTAATTATAAAATCAACCAGAGTAGTAACCCTAAAACCAATTCACTTTCTGGATTAGTTGAGATCTAAAAGAAACTAGCTTATTCTATATCCTGATTCGTAAGAGATCTAAAATCAAACGTGATTCTTGCTAAACCCTGAAAATTAACGAACTCAAACAACAAAACAAAAGGAATCCTATAATACTTAGTTCTCAATTTCGACTCTGCAAAGATGGGTTTTGTCTCGGAACGAACCAAAATAAATTCCAGGGAAAAAAATTGAAACTTTCTATTTTTTCCCAAAAAAACAAGAGAAACCTAGCTCAAACACGTAACTTTCTGTGTGTTTCCGATAAAAAAATCGAGAAACTAAGAGAGACCTAGAGAATTAAGACTCAAAAGTAATCGAATTTAACTGCTTCTAAAGAGAAAAGAGAGAAACGAGAGAACCGACCTAAAGAAGATGATACGACTTCCTCTGATTCTGGAAATGATTGTTCTTCTGAATCTCTTTATTCACCTTCGCCTTCTTCTTCTTGTGTTTTTAGTTTTTGGCTGCAGATGAAAAAAAAGTAATAAGGTTTATGACTACAAAAGAGAGAGAGAAGGAACGACCAATGGAGCTTTAAAGATGCAGAGGAAAAAAACCCTAGGGTTGAATGTGGTTCCCACCGGCTCTTAGCAACGGTCACATGACGGGTCCCACCAGTAAAACATTTGAAAACCAACCATAGCCGTTGGATTATCCACGCTGGCCCAAATATGCCAGCCTGGCAAATTCTCAAAAAGTATTTTACAAAGATATCTCTGTGGGTCCCACACTTGGCTTCTCGTGTTCTCTCAACGGTCGTCTAATGCTGATCTGGTCATCCCCAACTAGACGACGACACGTCTGCTATTCGACAAAGTATATTCGGCACAACCAAAGTCACTTTTTTTGGTGTGTTGTTCATGACTGTGAAAATCGAATTTATTATGTTTTCTTGTTTTGTTTCCTTTCTAATTTTACAGAGTTAACACTTAATTCTAAATTAAGTCGATTTTTATATAATTAGATAGTACCATGTATATTGTAGTAGTGGACAAGACTCTTTTCGTTGTAACGGTTCTTTATTTTCCACCTCGACTATTTTGGTCCTTAAAATCATAACTAAAATATAAACTATCAGTCTTTGGATATACGTTCTCCTTTACTAATAAGTAAATATTATGTTTTAGCTGTTGACAACCCAATAAAGCTAATAAAAGACACTAATCATTTTTATTTATTTATTAATGAGTTGCAGTTTCATATGAATGACCTTCACATAATCAAATGTGTCCATGAAAATCAGATTGTTTTTCAGATTATTAGGTGATTTGAAAATTGGTCAGTAATTCTATACTTAGTTCTTAATATTGTTGTAAGTTCGACTTCTCCGGATTGGACAACAAATCATGAAGTTATCTCTAATTTAAGAATGTGATTAACACAAATTTAATATATATATATATATATATATCAGTTTTCCATAAAATTATGTTGATGGTGTTTATGATATCAAATAAAATCAGAATCATTAAATGTATGATAGAAGCTACTTTAAGTTTATTTGTTTTGTTTTGTTGAATATTTACTAATTGTTGAATCATTAAATTGTAATCAAAACTAGTTACAATTAGACAGATCACTAATTGAATATTTACATTACAAGGCATGCAAATTAGATATCAATAATCTTGGTCTAAGACATATCCTTTGACGCGAATAAAATATTCCCACATCTCAACTATATCCTCTATTAATTACATTGCAATGATTATATGATGACATTTATAGTGCACCGCCGCAACTGATTCTATTATATAATATTTGCGTAAAACAATATATTATATACTCACAAAATCAATTAGATAGACAAAAGTCACAAAACACAAAGAAGTAGGGCAAAACAGTGGAAATAATTGAAGCAATTTGCAAAGAGTTTGCATAATAATAGCAGAGAGGTTGTTGAAGTCAACCGTTACAGCTAATCCACCCGCCAAATCGGCCGCAACAAAAGGAGGAGACAGAGACAGAGAGAAACAGAACAAATTACAGAAAAAGACAGAGCACAAAAGATCACAGAGCTGTACAAAAATCGAATTAAGTCCCATTTTGGATCAGACCCACCAAACACAAGAGAGAAGCCACGACGATCCACATTACATAGAGACAGAATCTTGTCTTTTTGACATAGACAGTCTGTTGAAACAAAGGTAAGAATCTCAGGAGAAGATCTTTTTCTTCACCAATGGTAACCAACAGGAATAAAATTTAGTTGACAAATATTATCAATACGCTATGTCCAACGTGTTTGACGGTCTTTTAAACTCACCAAACTGATCAGTGCCGCTTGTTTGATCTCCGCTCAGGCATCTCAGGCGTCACTGGAGAATCCGAGTACAAACCAGTTGTCCTGTCGAAAAAAGATTTCATTGGTGAATTATCAATTGCAACTTCGAACAAAGTTTTGACAAAGGTTTGGTGTTCTAGGCAAAGGTCTCTATGGCATGAAACGCTCAGCTCTTTAATCTAAACTTTGAGTACTTCGGAATAACTTCAGCTAGTTTTCAATGCCAAAGTAGCGTACAAAATACTATCATAAGTTCTTGTGAAATCTTGTTCAGTCCGTTAAGTTAGAATAGTAGAAATAAGAAGATAGTTGAAAGGTTTGTGTACCTATCATAACACAAGTACGCATCACCAATTTGTCCTGCAACCTTGTTTCGTACTTTCCTCACACAAATCTGAAACATACAAAAAAGTTAGGAACTTTATACAATAGGAAGGCAATTTTAAAAATACATTACAGATGAAGATGGGTACCCACTTGCACTAGATCAAGAGGTCCAGCTTTTTCATCGCGGTTTCTGTGAACTACTATACCATTGTCACATTTGTTTATAAAATGTGCGCTGCCACTAATATCGTAAAGGTTCGGCGCACCGCCATCCCATTGGTGCAACTGTTTTGGATGAGCGACAAACCAGACATGGCAGGAGTGGTGTTGGCAAAAGCGTTTGATCTTTGTAAGCATCTGGCTAACATACTCTGTCTCCGTCCTATCAAAACGAATAGAAATCTTTCATGTTTCAGAAAGGAAAGAATGTAAAACTGATTGAAGTTAAAACATTTTCTTCACTCACTGGCGTGAAGTACGTTGATGATCGAGCTCATTGTAAGGATCTATAACAAGTCCTCGAATCCCATACCGAAGAACAGCAGCTTTTGCACGTTCCAGAACCCATTCAATATTTGGAAGTGAATCCATCTCACATCTGATTAGTCATGAGAACCAAAACACCAAAATATTACTATATCATGTCCAAGTTATGCAACTTCCAGGTCTTTAGGTAGTTATTTGTATCAGCGGAGAGTCGAGTTCTATAAAAGCTGAATATTATACCTTATGAGAGAGAAGGTGTCATTCAACCACTCTTTCCCTTCATCCAACTCCTCAACGCTCATCCGTTGGACAGTTCTCCCATAACTGTTGAAAAAAAAGGAGAAACATACACACCACTTTCAAGAAAGAACAAAGTTAAGTACAAGGTCAGACATTACAAGAGCACCAGTTCTTGGCTTCAATCAGATTATGTGGATCTTTTCAAAGTAAAGAGGCTTACTCTGCATCAAAGAATGGTTTCTTTACATGTTTTTCCAAAAGTTTCCTGCCATGATCTCGTACCTGGAAGCAGCGCGAACAAGAACAATCAGGTAACGCTACTATAAAGCAGGTTTCCCATTCAAGGACAAGGTCAGAAACACACCTTATTCTCCATTGAACAGAGAGCAAATTTCCAGCCAACACTATGGTTAAGATTGCATAACAGAGCATCAATCCATTCACTCTTTCCAGAATTGGGAACCCCTGTCACAACAGTCAACTCCCCTGGCACAACCTGATCAGGAGCAAATTGAATAAATAACATTAGTTGATGAGCCTACAACAATATTAAAAAGATAACATGACTTCAACGCTTACACTATAGAAGTTGTCCAAAGTTTTCCACCCCGTTGAAACACCATACTCGTATCCATGTGTTCGATGATAGAAGGCATCAATTTCATCAAAGAAATCTTTGAAGGCGAATAATCCTTGTATAGGGTATGGCTCAGCATTTAGAATAGCTTCCTTGACTAAATCAGGTCCCTTAGACATAAGCACCTAAGAAAATCATCCAAGTAAGGAATCATATTGGCCATTTAACCAAAGTAACCACAAAAGCAATTTCATAAAATTTACATATAATCTATCTGACCTCGTTTGCATCTTTGAAATGTTCATCCTCACTTTTCTTCGGCCATTTGACACGCCAACATCTTTCTTTACCCAAACGCCTTGCAAGTTCTTCCGCCAGAGCTTGACCAGGTCCATCTCCGTCAGTAGCAATAACAATCTGAGACGCCTACGAATAAAAACCATTTTATACTTGGAATATTGACATTCAAACAATCACACATCAAACCAAATAATAAGTTATCACATACCTTTTTTAGATAGTCATTGCAATTCCATAGGAACTTATACTTCGTGTCCTAGCTTCACAGAACAGTAAAATGCTTAAGGAATCAAATAAGAGAGAATGGAAAAAAGAGATATAAAGTATGAAACCTAGAAGACCAGGCAAACCTTGGATTCAGATGGGGTTTCCTTTGAAGAAACCGACGCTGGAGCTCCATCAGGAACAGACACACAATTGCGAAAACCAGCCTCTTCCATTGCAAGTTTATCTATTTCCCCTTCAACCTAAAGTTTAATTTTCCCCAAAGAATTAAAATACTGCTCTTCACAGTTTAGTTCGTCGATCATATGATCATTTAAAGGAGATAACGGCAGACATACTATAATGATTTCAGATGCTTTTTCTATGTCATCAAGCCCATAAAAGATCCTCTGTGTATTCTTTTCCTGAAGGAAAGTCAAAGAAAAAAGCATGTAAGAGAACAGTCGTAATAGAAAGCTCGAAAGAGTTGTTCATGTATGCTACTGAGAAGGGAATTTGTATGACGTGAACCTGAAAGAACTTCTTAGTTAGATACCGGTACTTGCAATTCACAAGCTCCCCTCTTTGCCAATACGTAAAAGCAATCACAATCTGCCGCATAAAATGTAGCAAGAAATTAGAGGTAAGAAAGTAAATAACATCAGAGTCGGATACACAGGACCAGAACCAAGCATGTTCCATAAGAAAAGAATGTAACTAGATAAATCAGAATTTCTAAATTGCAATCAAGACAGCGAGTGCGAAGTAACATCTCCTTTGGAATCCGAAGACAGAAAAAATCTTGAAAAATAACCAATTCAGAAGAATACTCGTAAGGTACCTCATCACCTATTCTTTTCTGCATAACCCGATTTCTCTCAAGTGTTTTCCCTGAAATCGCTCTTGCAGCAAAATACTCTTGAATCTGAAGCATAACCAAGAATACAATAAATATTATCAAACTCATATAACTACAACGAAATAAAGAATTCACAAAGTTCAGTCATTTTCTCAGGAAAGCAGTAGACACAGAAGAAAGAATGAGAATAAGTATGTCAAAAGAAACATATAAAAGAAGACAACTACCTCATCACAGAGAGGTTCTAGCTCTAAACTCTTCACCGTAACTTTTCTTTCAACCTTCTGTACTGGATCTGCAAATGCCAACCTACCATCCACCTGCAAACAGGAATGAGGATAAGTTAAAAATATAATCAATTGTTTTACTTTATAAAATGTTGGTCGTACTCATACTCAACTCACTTGTACTCCACCTTTTAACCCACACTTCCCCCGAAAGCAATTCCATTTAGCTGACGAACTACAAATTAGAAAATAAAAAGCCATGATTAACTACAGTCTCATGAACAGCAAGTTCAAAACCAAAACTTATTTTATGAGATACTAAGATAGCATACCCATCCGGGGTAATGAAAAGAGACAAGCTTTTTTCTCCAGAGTTTCCACCTTCACACTGATGTACCCACAAGAACAGTGGACAATCTAAATTAGCCTTTTTCCAGATACTCAACATGAATCCCAAAAGGAAGAGCAAACATCTATGAAAGCAACATTCACATAATACTCAAATTTTGGCTAATCGAATAGGGATATGAAAAAGACTTTAAGGAATACCGTTGGACATATCAAGCCACTATGTTGACCTGGAGGGCAGTTTTGAGCATCAATTCCTTTTTCCGCCAATTTACGCCTCAAAGTAACTAATCTAGATAGAACAGCCCTCTTGTCTGCTCCTCCTTCAGGATCAACTACAAAGCAGAAAATGCTGGAAAAATTCATCAAACAGTTCCATTATTAAACACAAGAGGACTCAAGAATAATTAGCATGAAAACATAGTAAAACTGCAAAAGGGGAGCAATAGGAAAAGAATCAGAATCCTAAATGACTAAAAATGAAACCTCAAATGTCCATAATTTCAAACATATACAGAAATCGGAAGACAGAAATCAAGAATTCAACACATACCAGGAGTTGGGACTCTGGAGATTGAAGTGTAAGATGATAAACCATTGGTCCTTTGGTGATAGGGACTGTTTTTGGACACAGGTCTCGAGGCCAAAACCGGACGAAATCTTCTAGAAACGGAAGATACTTGTCTACTTGAAGTATAAGAAGGAGAAAGAGAAGAAGAAGAAGGAAGAAGACAAAATTCGAGGAATTGCTTGGAACCCATGAGTACTGACATCGAACACGAGAGTTTCCGCAGGTGAGTTTGTGGTAGACGAAGCAAAAATCGCATCTCGAAGTATCGATTGAGTGAAACTCTTCAGCTATTCATAGTGGTTGCTTAAGGGTTTTAGGGGTTCTTCTTTCCCTCCTCTGTCTCTGTGTCTGACGGAGGAAGGAGAAGACGAAGATTTTGATTTCTGCTCTCTTTGAGATAAATGGGCTTCTAAGCAAAAAGGCCCATTAAGTGTTGTTTCAGGCCTGCTGTATTTATATCGCCCCATTATTAAATTTGTTCAGTGGGTTAAAAAGAACTTGGCAACAAAGTCAAAGAGGGTGACGTGGAAGAGGAAGCGCGTGTTTTAGTTTGGGCCTGGCTCATTTGTAATTAGTGGGGTTAGAAAACTTGGCGGCAAAGTCAAAGAGGGAACACGTGGAACTACCAATCTCAATTTTAGCCGCGAAAACCGTAGTTCGCTCTTTTACTGAGTCAATCGCGCCACCGAAAAAAAAAAAAAAAAAAACGCTAAATATGACAGAAATTCGTAAATTAGGGGGAAATAAAAGAAGACATTAACTGTTGCTGAACAAATGAATTTTAAAATATTTTTATCTAATTTAAGCTACTAATCATATATATTAGTTCATGAGAATAAACCAAATGCGGTTTGTGAATTACTTTCCCTCTTAGATTTAAGTGTGAACTCTGTAGTGTATGCTTTCGTAGTATAATATAAAAAAAAATTCTCGAGTTTTATATTTGTTTTGCTTATTTTTCGTGAAATTCCACAAATAAGAAAGTTGTTGAACGAATTGAAAATTGTATGGGCTGATTGGTAAGATAGGCTTCAGAGGCTCTAAAAGTTCAACTTTATTCTAAAATTGTACAAAAGGTAACGTGAAGGTAATATACTTACTTTTAAATCCTTAAATATACAATATATTAATTTCTTGAAATGGGGTTTAAGAAAATAATTTAGAAAAAGAAAAGAAACAAGGCCTAATACTAAGGAGATCGTTACGCTAATTCTAAAACCCACTATAACCCCTCCTCAATCCTCGCCAGAACCCTAACTTCTCTCTCTCTCTCTTTCATAAAGTATATATTTCGTGACGGTTAAGTCAGTGAAGTTACAAACTTACAACCTGAAGTCTTACTTCACTTCAAGAAAACAAAAGACAGAATCTTTGATCCTCTCATATATCTTCTCTTGTCCATTCCTTTGTTTTGTGCGTTTACTCACTAAGCTTAGTTAGCAGCAGTTAAAGCTAATTAAGTCTTAATTATTAATTAATTATTTATTCAAAACTTCCCCATCTGTAACTGCTCCTGATTACTTCACATTCTTCATTTGCTAAAACACATATTCATCATCTCTTTCGTATCTAATGGACTGCTTAAGCTACTTCTCCAATTCAGATGTAATCCAACTCCAGGATTGTTTTATCCCTGACGTCGATATGATTATGCCTGAAACAGACACATTCTTCTTCCAAGCACAACCGCAAGATCAGCCATTGCATCACGACGAAGCTCTTTCACCGTCTCTCTTCGGGTTTGATCATTTCGAGTCGTTTCTTCCAACCCAAGAAATCTTTCTCCCTAGCCATAAGACCGAAGTCTTCAACGAGTCACGGGACTTAGATTCCTTCTTCCCCACTCCAAAACACAAAAAAATCATTAACTCCAGCTTCCATTTCAACATTCACGACCCTTTTCCCCCAAGCCCTAATTCTATCCTCATGGATTCCTACATCACCGAAGCTTCTAACATTTCCGAGTTTCGAGTTCCTGATTTCTCAGCGACGTTCAAGGTTGGGTGGGCTGAACAAGGCGACACCAAGAAGCGAGAGCTATCTGCTCAGAGCATCGCAGCACGAAACAGGAGAAGAAGAATCACAGAGAAGACTCAAGAGCTCGGAAAACTAATCCCTGGAAGTCAGAAACACAACACTGCTGAAATGTTCCATGCCGCAGCTAAATATGTCAAGTTCTTGCAGGCTCAAATTGAGATTCTCCAACTGAAGCAGACCAAAATGCAGGTATAAGATAAACCCTAAATCCAAATTAATCTCCGCCGAATTTGTTTTCTGTCTATTTTATGCAACATTTTTTTAATTTTGCAGACTCGGGATAGTTCAAAGGTGGGAAGTGAAATGCAATTTTTGCTTGCATCTCAAGAAATCCAGGAAAAGCTATCGACAGAAGAAGTGTGTGTGGTTCCAAGGGATATGGTTCAAGTCCTAAAAGCCGAAGAATGCATCTTGAGAAACCCTAAGATTTCTCGAGACCTAAATAAGTTGTTGTCAACAAATCTGATGAACTATTAAAAAAAAAAAAATCTGATGCACTAGCTTTGATTTTATCCAGATGCTCGAATATGTCCAAATCCTTAATTTGTCTGTGTTGTGTCTGTTTCTAATTTGTTCCTTGTAGTAGTTTCTACATTAGCTAGAGTTTAACCATTAGTTAATTGTCTTCTTAACTAATGTAAATCAGTTTGTTTTTATCCAAAAATGCTATGTACTCTGTTCTCATGCCTAGAGAGTTCAATGAAATTGTTTTTTTTTTTTGGTTAATAATAAAATTTAGAATGTGTATATATATTGCAAAAGAAAAAAGATTGAACAGTTAATTAAAATGGTTAATAATAAAATTGGTAGAAGAAGAGATTAACTTAAATATATTTTTATGAACCCTTCCTAAACTTAATTTTTGTGATACTTTATAACTTTTCTAAAATATTGTATAAATAGAAATATATAAAAATATAATAACGGAGGGAAATTCTAATAATTATTTATGTATAATTAGGAACATTTATATTTGGTTGTTTGCAAAAAAAAATATATATATAAATATTATAAAAATTACAAAATTCACATTTTCTATATGGGCCTGAAAGGAAATAAACTTGGGCTCAAAATTTGATTTTATAAAACCTACATGACCATTTCTAGATGATATAACTATTTTATGTTGAGGTAATTATATATCGATTACCAATATTGAAAATATTTATCTATCATTTTAATTATATAA
Organism: Boechera divaricarpa; assembly: GCA_026770425.1. Lineage (NCBI taxonomy): Eukaryota > Viridiplantae > Streptophyta > Magnoliopsida > Brassicales > Brassicaceae > Boechera > Boechera divaricarpa. The sequence goes on along the minus strand of CM049182.1, from coordinate 8,387,883 downwards.
AGCTTGGGATCTGAAATTACTAACTTACATCATTGTAACACATCTCAAGTCTATCAATAAGACATTTTGCCACGTGTAAAAAATATTTATTAAAAAATACATAAAAGGGTAAGAGACACCTCTTACAAGAGGTAGATACTTTTTTTTTTTTTCTATACAGGATATGAAATCTCAAATCTAAAAAACATTTTAAGTACGAAAATAATAGATAATCAAGATTTTTGATAGAAAGTGATATATATTATAGTATTAATTTAAATTAATATATATATATATATATCACTTGTCGAATACAAATTCCCGAATACAAATTACTCGTATTCGTACTTGTACATATGGATATCTTATAGGTACTGAAAATTTTGAGCAGGTCAAAATGAGTAACGGGTCAAGACGCCTATTCCAACTAAGATTCTACACCCCTCATTAATCAATGATTTTTACGTTTAGCTGTCACTAAATTATTATAGTGTTGACGTAGTGACTATTCAGTCAAAAATAATAATTTAATCAATGATATGATAGACGTCAACCTTATCCCCTCCTTTGTTTCCACGACCTAAACTATGGTCACTGGTCATAGTTCTTTGTTTTAACTTTTTGTGTGTGAACTAATATAGTCTTAATTATTTACAAACCATCGTTTTCATAAATGCATGGCCTCTTTAATTGATTTGAGCCTTTGAGGTAACAAAGTAACTACTCTAATAAGATTAATGATGGGACTTGCCACTAAATTTATCATATTAGTTCGTAGGGAATCTTTCATTATGAGACACTTTCTCACAAAGTTTATTATACGTTTGACACACTTTGTGTCCAACGGACACTTTTTACACTGTTCCAAAAAAAATTAATACAAAACAAAAAGCCCCACTACAATCGTCAGGAGAAAAAAGACGTTTAGTTACATAACAGAAGATCTCGGCCGTTCGTTTATCAAAAATGAGAAAACATTGTGTGGCTAGGATCAAATTATTTGATTTCAATCTTCTCGATGTTTTTCTCTTTCACAAATCAACTCACCTACTTCAAGGCCTCCTGTCTAGCTCCTCCTCCATCGCCATCATCACCGTCATCACTGTACTCTGCCTCATCTGTAAGGCCCCCACTTTCTTACTCTCTGACTCTATCGGCGATGGCGTTTAGTATCACACCGGAAGACCACATTCTCATTACGGCGCAGTGGATCCAACACCTTGTCGTCGAACAATAATAACAACAGTTTCAAACTGGCTTCGCGGTGGAGGAATACACAAAAGTGTTCATTGTTAAAATTTTAAATTTAAAACCTCCAAGTTTGCGGGTTCATATGTAAATTTACACAAAGAAATCTAAAAATATATAGCCATTTGTTAGCTTGTAGATTACTCCCATTATTAAAGAACATTTAGTCATTCTCTAAATATTATAAATCCTAAATTCAGTTTCAAAAATCAATTTAATAAAATTTTGCCAAATTGAAGATTTAGAGGGTCGTTTCATATCAATACACAAATTTTATAAATTCAGAAGCGATAATAACCAATTTTGCACACATCATCCATTTTCCTTTGATCATTTGTACGCTTGAAGATGGACACTCTCATTATTGTAAACATTTAGTCAATACATAATTGATGGACGAAACGCTAGACTCACGGCTCATTTCATATCAATACAAAAAGTTTATAGATACAAAAGCAACAACAACCACTTTTGATGTGCATAATAATAATATGTTCATGATAATGTGTTCACTAGGCCTGCACGGATACCCATTACCCGTCCGACCCGTCTCGTACCAGACTTGTAAAAACGTGTATCCGTCTCGTGCAAACCAAGTAACAAAGCGGTTATATCCATTATCCGCAAGTACAAGTCAGAAACTTTTTTCCGTTACCCATCCTGTTACCGGCCAAAAAAATCCGTTATCCGCAAAAAAAAAATTCGTTACCCGCAAAATATATCCGTTACCTGCCAAAAAAATATCCGTTACCCACAAAATATACATGTTACTCATTAAAAAAAAGTACTTGTTACCCGCGGATATCTGTAGCAGGTCAAGTAACCTGCAAAGTAATGGTTTTTTGGACGAGCGTGTTACCCGCACGGAACGGATCAATAATCAAAGCGGGCAAAAATAGTGGATACCCGCCCCATGCCAAGTCTAGTTAAACGTGTCCATTTGATAGGGCTTTCAAATACTAACACCATAAAGCTTCGTCTCCGTGTCTAGTATATTTTGTACGTATTACAAATTGAATAAATAGTAATTGATAACTTTTCTCCATGATAATTTGTCCACTTAGACTTGATCATGTGAACAAGTAGCAACTTCTTGCATTTTGTGTATGCAATAACCAGAAAATGTGGTGGACCAGTATAGTGTGTGTCCATTGGAGGCTTGTATAGAAACACAACCATATGGACATAATGCATTGGATACTTTTATAAAGAAGTAATAATAAGCCATACGACACACATGTAGACTACACCAACGTGATCAATCTATGTGGACTGAACGAGGTGGACGGTTATACAAAAGAATACCGTATGGTTAGACGTCTTGAGGTCTTGTTCCGATACAAGCATGAAAGACAAAGAAGATAGCCGAACAAGCATGAAAGGTTCACTCGTATTGCTGTTTTGTTCCGTTTGAAAAACTTCGAAGCATCATCAACAAACATGTCAATCCCATCTAACTTCTCGTCTATAACCATTATTAATTAAGACCAGGATAAGAGAGTAAACAAACCACTTGCGTAAACATAATCAAAAGGGGAAAGTAAATTGGTCCCTTTGTCTAAGATAGTCTCAAATCCATAAAAACCTCAAAATGTCTCAGAGAATCAAAAGCTTTGTTCTTCAGCGTTAGCATTCTCGCCGCTCTTGACGTTGTGCTTCCTTGCGTACCTCTGGTTCCTCATGAACTTCTGAAACTAAAAATCGGAATCTGTAATCGTTTAGGTTTAACAATAATTAAGGACTTACTCATTTGAATGAGGTGCGACGGTGCCTCCTTGGCTTCTATAACAACGACACAATAACACTATTCAATTCAATCACGAACGAAACAACAAAGAGAATGAAGACAGAGATCGGGGGATATGAGAGGATAACCTGAGTAGGGTGAGAGAGAGAGATGAGATCTGCTTGGCTTTGTAGACCAAAGTGTTCTTGATGATGAGGAGTTTCGTGTTTGTGTTTTCTCGGAGGATTCCACGGAGCTCTTGTAGTTGATAGTTTCTCGACACTGAGAATAGACATCGTTATACAAAGGCACGATTTTTGATCCAAAAGAAATCAAAGCTCGAGATTCAAAATGAGAAAGCTAGGGTTCTCACTTGTGTGAATCGGAGAGGTTTACATACAGTGGTCAAAATTTTTTAATGTGAAATATTTAGGGTAAAAGAGAATGATAAAACTAGATGGGAGTGTGTTTGAAGTATAGTTAGAGGGTAAGAAAGTAAAACGCTAGAGGAAAAGTGTGGTAAAATTCAAAAGTGTGTTAAGAGTGCAATTCATCTTCCAAAAAGTGTGTTAGAAAAACAACACACTTGACTAATTAATGAGAAGGTGGTGGTGGTGCGATGCGGGAACGATGACATTACATAAGAGAAAATTGATTAGCATAAGATTTGGATTGGAAAATTCGGATTACTTTTTTTTTTCTCAAATGTTCCGAATAATTTAACCGTCTTCAAATGTTTCGAATAATTTAAGATTTGGATTGGAGAAAAACTTAAGTGTCATATTATTGTTTTTTTTTTTTTTTGGGGTTGGTATCGGTTTAGCTATAGGTTTGATTCATACCTCTTTTTTTAATAATCAGGGTAACAGTTTCTATAGCGGTTAGATATTTTCAATATATTAGAAAGTAGAATGTAATTTACAATATATTTTCGCTTGTTTGTGATTTTCGATAGAATAACTGAATAAGTCAGTGATGTATGCAACGTGGGCAAAAACAACACATGATATATATATATATATATATATATATATATATATATATATATTTTAAAAAAAGTTTGATGAGAAGTCAATAATATATAATGAAAAAAGATAATGCATAAAACAAATTCAAGAACGAAGAGATGGAACCGACCTAAAAAAAAAAAATTTCACTTGTTTTTTTTTTAACAAAATACAATGAAAAAAAAAACTAAAAGAATTGATCAAATTTGAAACCAACATTGTTATAGTCGATTTCACAGTTGCAAATTTATCAACACAAATATCTAAATACATTTCTATTAAAAACATGCGTCTAAAGTTAAAAATTAATATTATTTATAGTAGAATTATATCAAATATCTTTGATAATAAGGTAACAGACTACAAAAGAAAAATGTCATAATTTAGTTCTACTGAAGAAGAAAACAAATTCAGAAATTGTTCATATAAATTGTGAGAAAAGAAGAATATCATGAGCACAAAAACAACTTTTTGAAAAATACAGGCACTTAAAGTTACAATACATTAACTTTTTCGTCAGTATTAATAATGCAAGAAAAATATAAAGATTTCAAAAAAATGTATCATTTTCTAAAAGTCGTATTTTTTTTTTTTTTTTAAATAACTGTTTTCCCAAAAGTAAATAATAATAATTAGCAATAAAATGTTAGGACTATTCTTTTCCCCCTCTCGTCAAATCAAAACAATTTATTTAGGAAACAAAGAGATGTGATGAAGTTTTCTTTCTATCAATCAGACTAGATGGACGATTTGACTTGACCTAAAGTCACTATTTCCATTATATTCTCACATCTCAAAATCCCACATTCAAAATGTTTGTACTCATTACCTTTTTCTCTTCTTTATTCTATTTCTATTTATAAATCTCCACAATTTTGTTTAAAATCCAAATATAATTATTGGTTGACAAAAATATAATATTTGGTGGCCACAGCTGATCCAACAAAGCTTTGTACTCTTTACGTTAGTTCAGCCATTAGTTTAAGCATTTTCACATGATGAAATTGGGCAGATATATTGACTTATGCTATTATAATGCTATTAAGACACTTTATCCATGCTCAATTCAAATCATTTTTGGAAATGACAACTAGTTGCAGTTTCTTTTTTTATTTTACCAAGTTATCTTAGTAGTTAGAATGTAAGTCACTATAATCTCTATACAGTAAAATATTTATAAATTAATAATATCAGGATTAAAATATTTTATTAATTTATAAAGATATTACTTTATCGATAAATTTATAAAGAAATTTGTCTAATTTCATAATTAAAAAAATCTATTTAAAATAAGATTTTTCGTTATAATCAATATTTTTCTAAAACCCATTTACAAGTAAAAAAAATATCATGTCTAGAAGATAACACCAAAAAATTTCAATACAGTAAAAAAAAAAATTAGAAATGAACTCTAACAAAAATTTATGCAAATTCAAGAAAAAACAAAAACACTAAAGTCATATTTTACTAAATAATATATATATATATACATATTTATTGATAAGTTTATATAATTATTAATTTCTAGTATTGATGAGACCATATATTTAAGTAGAGTTTTTTTAAAATTTTTTAATTATTTTATCAAATTACATTAACTTAATTTGGGACCAAATTTTTTTTATTAATTTATAGTAATTATTAATTTATCGAATATTGATATATTACTCGTAAAAATCCTGTAATACAACATTTACGTAGTTGTTAGTTATTACAGATTACATAGGTAGTAGTATATGGATTTCAATTAAAAAAAAAAAACTGGCAAGAAAAAAATACAAAGATGGAATTAAAGTTGACATACACATGAGTTGGATCGATCGCGTAAATAACGCGGGACAACATATTGATAAAGGCTGCTCTGAGTCTCTGACACTCTCATGGATCATTTCATATAATTCAGTTATAATCAAATAATATTATATATATATATAATAGTATATGTGTATGATTAAAAAAATATATATATACGTGTATGTGAAACGTGCTGCTGCTTGCTTCTTCTTTTTAACTTTTCTTTTTTCTTAATTTAACCAACAACATAAAGGGAAGAGAACGTTTGAATCCAATTGATACAAGAGAAATAATAGATCCATGAGATTTCTCATGTCAAAGTCAAACCGATCAAATAACTCATATGAATTACCAAACAAAAATCATGGGATAATAAATCTCTCGTACCTTGCATACATGAAATATATGAGATACGAAAATAATAAAACAATGATATAATCTGTTAGTTACATATTATTCATTAAAAAAAATAATTCTCAATCTATTAGGTACATACTAATGATAAAAAATTCAGAAAAGAGGAATTATGTCCTTATATATTACTGACAAATGTAACCTGATGAGTTTTAAAAATATATATATCACTGTAAGAAAATAATTTGTGCTTGTAATTTGATGGTTTTACAAGAACGCTGCAATATATATGAGTAAAAAAACAAAATTTCGCTACAATATTTTAATAGCAGTGTAGTATAATGCGATAAAACAAAACAAAATTCTGCGACATGCTATTAATCGTTGGTATCTTAAAAATAAATAGTGTGCAAACAGAGGTATGACAGTTTCACAAAGTATATGAATAACATCATAAAACGACGAATTAAAAGACAACATTTGTATGTATATTAAGTTCTTTGTCTTTTCGGAATATAATATAATTAGAGTGGGATTCTAAATTAAATTCCCCATTGAGAAAGCCGTGAAACTAGGGCTTTTCTCCCTGCCTTTCAAGATCGCCCACATGCACTGTCTGATTGAGAAATTATTCTTACAGATTTTACATATATAGATCCAAAAAATTCATCACCTCCAACTCCAATTTTAGGCTCGTAGCAACATCCTAAACAAGATTATGGGGGATCTTATGAACAGAAAAACTAAACACAATGCGGATCTTACGATAAATTTCAAAAGATTATAAAATGAATTTATTAGAAGATTAGTAACGCAATGAAATTATAAAATATTTTAAAAGAATAATCACACAAATATTAGAATTTTTTTTAATTAATAATTTTATTTTAGTAGGATATTTAAAGAAAAAAATTAATAAAGAAAATCTAACCAAATTATATGAATTTGTTTTATATTTATATATTATTTTTCTTGTGATTTTTGTTTTGAGTATATATAATAGAGCTTCATGATAAGATTCTGAAAGAGTTTGATGTAAACGTAAATATATATTTTTAAAAATAATTGTATTCGCAATTATCAATAGAAATATGTTTTAACTATTTTAATCTAGTAAATTTGGTGTTTCTAAATAAGAATCTGTCATTACAATTTTTAAATTATGAAACTAAAATTCGAATATAATCAGATAAGCCCAAATATATGTATGCAAATATGTGTGAGAATAAAAACTGATTTTGAGAAATCGCTTTTTTAAATTTGACAAGGATAACAGCTGATAGAAAATATAATTTTTAATTATTTTTGTATATATCTAAAGTGTATAGAGATGAGTGAGTTGAAATTGGTTGTTGAAGTATTAAAATTTTAGACTTATTTAAATTTGATTTTATAATCAAGATAATTCGATATATATGCCTAGCTTCATAGCTTGGTATGGGTTATTGGATGCGTTTGGTGATTGAACTGTAGATGAACGAACTTATTCACTTTGTGTCCCATCCACCAAATATTCCTTAGCCCCACTTCTCCTGCTCCCATCCCAGCAGCAAAACTTACATAACATATAACTCATTATTAAATATAACAATCCAATTGCATTTAACTCAATCGATTAATGTCTCGAATCTGTTAAATAAATTTTGGAGTCAAATTTTCTTCTCTAATATTGTAGGAAAAAAATAAAGCATGTAAGTGTAAGAAAAGAATGTTCGAAGCTAGGCAGACGGTCACAAATATTTTGTAGATAAAACTTCTATAATTAATATTAGGTGTTTAGATATAAGACACATCTTGGAATATTTTTGCATCCATTTTTAATGTAATTAGATTGGTTGGAAATTTTCACTCATGGATTGTAAATATGATCGAGCTGTAAATTTGTATATATTTTTTTCTATCAACTTTTACCAAACAAAAATCAATACTAATTGATAATCCGTCGTTAAAATTTATTGGTAATTCAAATGTTTTATTTTATTTTCATATCAATATTTAGATTTAAAGTTGATAAAATGATAAATCCAGAAAAAAAAATGTTGATAACATGTATGAGTTTTTTAATAAAGAATTACTCCCGTATGAAATCAAATAGAGTGACATATATAATACTTTCGAAATATATATGTATCTTTTGTCTTTTCACATAAATCTAGCTAGTAATTTTCATCACAAAATAAAATTAAGAACCCAGAGAAAATGACTGGCCTTTGTTTTTTAAACTATACAGACGGATCCGCCGAAAAAAACAAAAACAAATAAATGTATAAAAAATGACGATAAATACTGTTTACGGTCTGTCAAGTAACCAGCTCATTAGCCCACCTGACAGACTACGATCGTCATTTTCACAAGCTCAACTTAATTAAAAATAAATTGTTTATCTGTAATTAACACTATCTATAACGACCTTAAGTCTCGGTCGTCGTTATTATTATTATTATTAGTATTGTTATCCCCCGACCAGCCGAAGAAATCGCTGATCCCATCGGACGCCATTGTTTTATCTTTCCCATCGCCGGCGCAGCCTTGAGAAAGCAACATGCTTAGAGACTCTCCTTCTAGCTCTTCAAGATCTGCGAAGAAATCATCTTGCTGGTGCTGATGATCATGAAGCTCCGGTCTATATGGAGCAATCTGATTATCATCGTCGTCTTCTACATTTTCCCGTTCCATATCATCTCCCCGTTCATCTTTTAGGGCGGAGACTGAGAGAGGAGGAGGAGGAGTGGCGGAGGAAGGCAAGTAGGTGGTGTTTTGGGAGCCAATGGATGAGGCGGCTGCGTTTGCGTTTGCGGTTAAGGATTTGGAGGAATTAGGGTTAGAGGAGGAGGAGGAGGAGGAGGAGCGTGTGGAGCCGGCGAGAGCGTTGCGTTGAATGGGCCAAGGATGGTTATGTTCGGATGTATATGTAATCACCAACATGTTTGGATCGGTTCGGCTTCTTTCGACTTGCTTTCTTGCTGAACAACCTTTTGAGCTGCTGCATCTATAGTAACCCCTGAAAGCAAACAATCATAAAGTAACCATAGATATTAGCCAAATCTATTATATATAACAAAATATAATGGTTTGATACTTTGATTGGTAAAAACCATTATGAAATATATATATATTCATCATGATGATTATCATTCTATTGCCTACAGAATGATAAAATGAAGGATAAAATTACAAAATGAAATTAATTAAAATGATATCATTGGGAATTTCTTTTGCTTTTGTCATTATTATTTTTTAAAGTTAAAATAATGACTGAACTGTAATCGTAACTTAACATAATTCGTACGTATATGTAAACAAATGTTATTTTCATGGGTTAGTATATATATGGACCAAATATCACAATTATCAAGAGGAGAGTTGTTACAACATACGAATATTCGTAACAACTTGAGCCAAGAAAAATGTGGTGGTGAAAGAAAGTTTAGTTTAATTTTTGTGTATATATAATGATATATATATATATATATATATATTTTATCATATGAATATTATGGGTATGATGAAATAATGTAGTACCGTGGAAAAGGAGAGCCTTTGATGGGTTTTTGACCGTACTTACGCCAAGCCCATAGATCAGACGGAACCACTTCTCCGCTTGATCGGCTGTTCATCGCAGCTGGTGCCGGTATGCACACCACCTTCTTTGCCTGACTCTTCCTGCATCCAAGTATACACAAACATACTTACACACGTGTGGTTTTTGATCTATATACAATACACGTGTGTACATATGTAAGTTGTGAAAGCTAAGTTTGGTAGTGGGACATTATTATCAGTTGGGTTTGAGACATGATGCAACGCAGTTATATGTTCTTTTAATTGTGACAGTTCATAGATTCTCGTGCATGTGTCTTCAACCTCAACCCTCCTTCCTCTGATGAATCTAAACAATTATATATATATAGTGTATATATATACATACAAATTCATGATTATGATATTGATCATGATAAAAGACAAAAAAAAGAACCCTAAAACACTCAATAATGGGAATTGTATATATGTATACACATACACGAAAGAAAACCATAATTCATTCTATTATTAGCATATGCATGCATCCGACTTCTTCCGAATGTTAATAGCGATGGATAGTTTCCTATAAACCTAGCTACCAAGTGGCCTACAACCCTAATTTACTTTACTCTATATGGTATCATAAAAATAATGCAAATTGAATCCCAATTATTTTATACATATAATAACTTTAAAACCCATCTTAGGATTCAATCAATATATCGTGTAGAAAGCTAACTTTTAATGAATCATTTAATAAAATAATTTTTGTACCTTCTTTTAAGGCCTAGATTCCGAGGGGAAGATATCTGAATCTGCGACGAGAACGTGGTACCATCGATTCTAGGACTGTTTGTGTCTACGTTGATTATCCCTCTCGGTGAGGCGGCTGCTGCGGCGGCGACAGCGTGAGCCGACATGGCCGGAGAATTACAGGGAGAGGAATCGTGGATGATGTTACTATGCGAGATCCGGATTCTTGGGAAGATACTGCATTGACTCTTTATATGATCCTCCTCAAATACCTTAGGAACCAAGAAACCAGTGTTGTTGTTGATGTTGTTGTTATCTCCTACGGTGGAGAAATACCTGGAGTTTGTGACGGCGTTGAGTTCTTGGAGGAGTGGATCGTTCATACTCACAAAGGGATCTCCGAAGGGATTTATATGAAGATCTGACGGCGATGGTGGTGGATGCGGCAGAGGAAGAGGCCAAATGTTCTGAGGAGGAGTTTCCGGCGACAACACGTGGCCTCCGATTCCTCGTACGACGTCGGTTAAGTCTCCTTGGAAGCTTTCCATGCCAAGAAACTCAGAGACGCTGCACATAATCTATATATGACGATGATGAGTGTATCTTGGTTTCTATATGCAGCTATAGGAAAGAATCTGATCGAGAATCAAGATAAAATGATTATGTTTTTAGCATCGTAGTTGTGAGTGTTTTCTTGGGAAAATTTGTGATTTTCTTGATAAAAAGAAGTAGAAGAAGAAGAAGAAAGGTTGATGATGAAAAGATAGACGCTGACTTTTCGTGATGAGAAGAACATCTTCTTCCCCTTCTACATGTTGATGAGAGAGAGAGATTTCATAGTAAATATAATATTAACGGGATATTAATATTTAAAGTATGGACGGAAATATAAGTTAAAGTAAGTGAGATACTTTATTTATTAATCATATAGATAATCGGATCGATGGCCAAGTCTTGTACTTTTTAGTTTAGATTATCTTTCTGAGTTTACTTGAGTTTGTGAAGTTCTAATATAATATTGGTTCTTAATTACTCGGCGCAAATAATTCGTTAAAAATAGAAGTAATATATTTGATATAAATTAATACTTTTTTCTCTGACCGCAAGAAGAATAAAAGAGACTCATATTATTGTGAGAGAACAATCAATAGCACATTGTTATTTGAATACCATGTCAAGTTTTACTAATCTATAATTTACTAACGAAATTTGAACAAAAAGACCTCTCATTATCTTCCGTTTTAGATTATATGATTTCTTGTCTTGACTTCGTTTGATGACAAGATAACTCCAAAATGAACTTGGTTATCAATTTGATATTCATGTAAGAAGAGAATCATATAACATCATACGGGTAGACATATTCACATATATATATATATATATTACGTATTATATACGGGTACATTTGTGATCGAAAAGAGAAGTGATGAGTGATAAACGGCGAAGTTAAGAGATGCAGCCGCAATTCTCGGAATACGTTTCTTTGTTAACCAATTAGAATCCGCCACGGAAACATTATTGCTATCATTTCTTTCTGTTGAATAGTTAAAGATGTTTGAAAGAGAGATACTAATGCTATGCAATTTTTAAACCGTTCATATTCGATCCAAAAACTTAACTAATCGAATGTTAAGGATAAAAATTATTATTTTCTAAAACAAAATACTGCAATTCATTTGTATTCAAATATTGATTATATAGAAAAACTGTTATACGGTATAATGCTTTTCTTTATCATCGGAATTGTTTTTTTTTTTGTTTTTGGGTATAAAATCAAACAACTTAGATGATAATACGTCAACCCAAGATATTCACAATAATATGTGGGATAATATTTTTTAAAAAGAAGTATGTGTAACAACTTCGCACAAGAACGCGTAGATGGCTAGAAAGTATATTAACCGTAGACGAATCATATCTATACAAATATATCTGTGGGATAATATAAGAAAGCATCGTTATTAGGCTGTGAATATTTGGTCGACTTCATGATGAACACATACCCACGTTCGTGCATTCCAACTCCATCAATAGTTTTAAAATACATTGATCCACTTACAAATGTCACACACACATATATATACAACTAGATTCTAAAATATATAAATATAAAATAAATTATAAATTTGAGTCGAGAAAAATTGTTTCCAGGTTCGTCTATTATATATATATAGCAATTCTCAAGCGAGTAAAAAAACAAACACATGATAGTTTTGAAACACTAATGTTATGTTCTACGGCCTTTTAAAACACTTTAGTCGGTATTTAAAACCGCATGACTAGATCGAAAACCAGAAAAAATATAAAACTAAAGAAGAAAAACAAGTTTAAATTACGACGGAATTATAAAAAAACGACCCACCATGTATTTAAAAATTGGTAAATTATTTCAAAAAAAAAAAAATCTAGGAAAATTGTATGTTTAAAACAAGAGATCTGATCGTTTGGCATACACAGATTGAGTGCAAAATTAACTCCTTTCTCCATGAAGACAAAAGATGTTGGTATTATTGAAAATACCTATCCCAAACTAGTATACTAATTAAGTTAAGAGTTGAGTGTAACATGTTCGAGATACTCGAATATTGTCATCTATTTTGGTTTAAGCCAATTGGACTACAAACGAATTCCAACGTGCGCAGATTAAATATACTTATTTGCAGATTTTACAGTCGGATGCTTCATATTTTTTAGTTTTTCAAAATTGTGAGTTAGATGGGACAAAATTAGTGTAAATAAAGGTTATATGCATAAGTAAGTTTAAACTTTAAAGCCGGGGAGCTTTGCCTCTTTAAGAGTAGCCTTGAACCCTAAAGGGTAACAGTGAGTTACCTGGTTTGCAATCGGTTGAGATGAGCCTAGATCTATAGGCTTCTTGGTTGTTCATCGGCTAGTGTTTAACCGAGTTGCATAGCTACACTACCTAATACATTCAAGTACAAGGTGATTTTTGGTAGAGTTGAATCCAACTACCTCGGATAAAAAAAAATTGGGATTTGACATTACACGATCCGCCTAAGCTAAGTCAATATACATGTAGTCTTATATAATTCGTATAAACTAAATTAGATATGACGTTAAGTGATTAGTCAAACCTGGTAATAACACATTAAAACAGAAATAATTAATTGAAAATTTAACTATATACTGTATAATCTAATAAATTATGCATGAAGTAAAAACCAGAGGAACTCGTTCCCAAGAAGATATACATTCGAAAAGGGATACACATGATGATATATGTCTATACAATTCTATACACAATTCTATTATTATTATTATTATTTTGGTTATAATCACTTACCTTGAAAATATTGTACACTCGTTATCTTTGTAAACTGGTTAAGATTAGGCTTTAATTTCGGGTGAAAACGATATTATTAAGTAATGAGTTATTGAGTTTTGTAGCATGTAACCTTCTTTAAACACGTGTGCATAAATATTGACTTTACGTGCAATCTGTCCATGCCCTTTAAGTACTCCCCAAGTTCATTACTAAAAAACACTAGTCACACTCTTACTAAATGAATCCTGTTTCAATTCTGTCGGTTTACCATAAACCTATTAATTATCTGGAGAACTGGAGAAAAATCTTTTTTAAAAAACGTACGTTAGTAAACTTGGTTTTTTCTTCAAAATATTTGGTTATACGCTTCTTCCTATTACTTATGTTATTAATATATGTAACTTCACGAGGCCTTAAAACATGTTTTAAAAAGTGTAAGAAACAATCGAAACATCATAACCATATATATACAACAAAGTTGATATAGCATATATAGTAGAGATCAATTCTTTAGCAACTGCATATATCTAAATTAAGAAGGTAACGGCCCCTTCAGGGACATCCGACAAAAAAAAAAAGCAAAAGAAAACGAAGAGAAGTAGAAATCAATTTCTAATGTGCAATAACTACTAATCTATCCATCACATGGTTTTAAGTTCTCAAATTTGACACTAAAAATACTAATTTTCTTTTTGCGCTACCGACAAATTTGTTTTAAATATACTTTCCAAATAATATTTGTAGGATTTGCATAATGTTCGATTTCTTAACCTTGCTTTGATATATATGATTGATCTCTATGATCCAAATGATATCTTACCTTGGCTAATCATTTACTTATTTATACTCTGTAGTTCCTCATTTGAGGAAATGGAGAGAAGATGCTCGACTAATGTTAAAGGGTGAATTCAGGGTAAAAAATCTCGCCATTGATGGCTAGAGGAGGTTCCAGTAGATATACAATGAAATAATGAATCACTTTGCATTATTGTGATGGCATGTGCGCTAAGCATCTCAAGCCTACGGCACAAGACTCTATAGAGCTTCCCCATTTGGAATGGGCTGTGGCTTTGCTAGTAACCGTATTTACTAGACACATCAACCACGACATAGTGACAATCTCCGGATTCGTTTTAAAATGGATCTTCAGATCGAAACATCAAAGAGTGTGTGTCGTGCACGTTTTTCAGGAGGTTGCAGAGTTGTGGATGCCAGCAGATTTAATACTATTGAACGCTTTAATTTTTTTTTTGATATTTTTAGGTGATTATTTTGTGGATGCCAACGAATTTAATACTATATAGCGCTTTAAACTTTTTACATATATATATATTTTAGGTGATTACTTTCGTTTATATTTTTTATTAAAATTTTAATTCAATAACATTGTGATCTCGTAAAGTTTATTACACATTTTGAAATATTTATCTTATTTTTAAAAATATATGGATTTGATTAGCAACATATGGTGATAAAATATTTTATAGATGTAAAAATAACAGTAGGGTAGCAATGATATTAAATTAAATATCAGTAAAATAGCAGTAGAATATAGGCAACAAATAACAAAAATAATAAAAACAAAACTATAGTTTAAAATTTACGAGATTAAATTAAATATATGATTATTGTCTTTTTTTAAAAAAATTGTTGTCAGTTTTATTTACTATTTTAATTTTCAATCATTTTATCTAATTTATTTTTTATCAACTGGAAGTTTTATTAATTATAGGTATTAATGAATATTTATAGATATAGATTAAATGAGCGTAAAAAATAATTTGTAATGTAAAATTCTTTCGTTCTACTTATGTGGACACATTAAAATAATAGAAAACTCTCTTGTTACATATATGATTTCTTTTCTATTGTTTTTTATTAATAACAATGGGTTGAGAAAAAAAAATTTGCATTCCAATCTAGAAGCCATATATGTTATGGTGTTATGACTTTGCAGCTAAGTAATCTAAATGGATGTCGTAGTTTGCGTCTGGTAGAAAATACAAAAGTCGAGGAAAGAAAATATATATACAGAACAAAACAAAAAGGCAAAGAGTATTTCGGATCCATAATGATTGGTAAATTTCAAAAAGAAAAAAACAGATATCTGGGATTGTCAAAAAAAAAAAAAAAAACCTAAACGGTGAAGAGAAAAAACAAAGTTATTGCAGTGTGAAAATTAAGAACATGAGTTCTTTTTGATCAGCCTTTTTTGTTTTGTCAGATAGCTTGGTTCTTCCTTCGTTGTTTCAGACTTTCAGTACGTTCCATTACATAACTATTACTTTCACTATCTTTTGTTTTTTCTTTGTTTATTAAAATCATGAATAAAGTGTTTTATTCGGATTGACAATTCGAGAAAAGGTGAGGCAACAGTTCAATGGAAAAGAAACGATTTGACTAGTTTTGGATGTTTTCTAAAATTTCGAGAAAAAGTGTCCATCCATCACCAACACAGCTCGAATCTCAGCAGAAATATTAAAATACAACTCAACATGTTGTTGCCAATCAAGGCAAGTCCAAAGCCACTCTTATGTACAAAATGTCTTTTTCTTTTTTCCCTGTCTTTTTATGTATGTAAAATATTTATAAAAGAAAAACGAAGAGCTTACAAGGTTAGATAATTGGGGATCACAGAAACATTGTAATATGTTATGTATACCTATAAAGTTTTCTATATGCATTTTTGTTTTAATTCTCTTTTGGGTGTTCACTGTTTTTACATTACACAGTATATGTAAGAAAATATGGAATTTTTGCACTTGAAGGAAAATGATTACCTTCTTTTACTTTTGCTTGGTTTGTTCTTCATCATTTTTAGACCCTCCCTTTTGATCATCTCCGGGAAATATTGTGGGATTGATTCGGATGTGAAAATGGTGATCCAGAAGAGCCTCTAGATCCCTCAGAGTAAATAGGTGAATCAAGCAAATCCTGTAAGGCTTGATTCTCAGGAGGGGGATACGGTGTTTCTGCGAGAAAGGAAATAAGAATTGAATCTTCAATAAAAAGCTAAAACCAAAGTTTTGAGACCAAATTAAAGTTTAGCAAAGTCGTCGTATTTTTTACCGAACAGAGTCTTGAGAGATGGTTTCTTTGCTGTCTTACTCTTCCGCTTCAATTCCGCTGCGTAGATAGAGTTCAATAATGAGCCTTGTTATAAACGCAAATAACTAACTCCCGCGAAATTTGTTCATATGAGAAAAGAGTTACTAACCCATGCCAGGGATATGGTGTTCATCAACGATCTCAAGATTCTTGAATGTATAACCAAGGAAATTTACATCTTTGGATGAGATCATCTGCGAATAAGTTTGCAAATAACTAGTAAGAATGGTAGAACTCGATTGCATATACATGCGAAAAAAACAGAAGGAAATTTATATACCTTTCTCCAAGGGCCAGAGTTAGAAGATGTTTGACAAGTAGATGGCACCTGGAAATTAAAATAATTAATCGATATTTCACACAGACAGAAAAGCAAAAAAAGGGTTGAGAATTATAAGAAGAAAGAAGTAGATGGTAATGAACAAACCTCGTCAAACTTTTCAAAGTTTTGGGTATCAAGTTCATGCTTCACTTGTGGTATATATGGAGCATTTGACTCATATAGTCGTTCCCATTCAATTCCTCTAAACCAAGGGTGTGCCTGTAATGGAAAGCAAATCAGACATCTAAAGCGCATTTCATTCTAGAATTCAGCTTTTGTCTTGATACAAAGAGAATGATGTTTAAGTACTTTAATTTCATGAACTCCTTTGGTTCCAAGCCTCTGTTCGACATTGCAGAGCAGTCTTCGGATGAGATCTTTTACCTCGATTGAGAGCTTAGCTTCATCAGGGAATTTTAAGCAGGTTTTCCAGTTTACAATCTACAGAGATAAACTGAGCAATTGTTTGATAAATATGATACTAGTCACGCATAGTAGGGATAGGTCTTGGATCATGCCATACCCATACAACAGGTTACCAAAAGATGGTTCAAAACATATACACTAGTCCGGTTAACTGATAGGCTAATTTTGAGGTTAATCATCAGGACTCATTAAAATTCTTATATTAAACTGGGCAATAATGTACTAGAAGGATATTTAAGCCAATATATGCATACCTTTCTACATGTTGCCAAAGGCTCTTCGGAGTAGAATGGCGGAAACCCCACGAGCATCTCGAACATGATGGCTCCAAGGGACCACCTATTTCAAAACAGTTTTTAGAATATCAACTGAATAGATTATTATGTACAGTGTAAACACAAGGGTCAGGTTCACTAACCAGTCACACTCCATTCCATACCCTTTCTTCAGCAGCACCTCAGGGGCAATGTAATCGGGAGTTCCTACTGTAGAAAAAGCCTGAACGATACACGAAATAGCCATCTTATTATGTTAGGATTATATGGAAAGATCATATAGATAACTAAAATAGGACACTACCAAAGAGATTAAGGCACAATAGACATTTTTCATAAACAAATAAAAAGGTTATATAATTTCCTTCTCGAAGTAACAGAAAAATATGCCCTTTCACTTCATTCTAAGTTGGAAAAGAATCGTTCTTTATGGAATATTTCAGAAGAACTTAAGGATGAACAGAACAGCATCCACGGAAAGATAGAGATAAGTGAATCTAGTCCATCCATACCAGGGTCCTTCTGTTTTGTTGCCAATGTAAAAGCTGTTCCTGCTGAGTTCGCCTAGGTGCAGAAGGAGGCTTGGAGAGTCTATCATGTTCTGCTGCAGGCTTTGTATTCCTGTCAACAAGCTCCGCCTTAAAATCTGGGAAATTTTTGCTTTCCAGAGACTTGCTCAATCCAAAATCTGAAAGCTTGATATGGCCGTTACGAGTAATCAACAAATTATCAGGCTTTATATCTCTGAAAAAATCAAAGGAAGAAACTAGAGTTAAATATAAAAGGAAACGATAAATATGAAAGGAAGCGAAAATATAAGATTATCTACAAAGATTCAACATTGTTAAGGAGTTTGAATCTAGTGAATGTCAATATAAGATGCAAAAATGGACAACAGAACAATGTGAAAAGCTTCAAGTGCCAGTTGTTAGAACCTGTGAACGTAATTATGCTTATGGATAGACTCAATAGCCAGGATTGTCTGTGCAATATAAAACCGAGTCTCATCTTCCCGTAAGGTATCTTTTCGCATCAGCAGTGTCATCATATCACCTCCAGGGAGGTATTCCATAATAAGATACAAATGCTCATCATCTTGGAAGGAATAGCAAAGCTTGACGATGAAAGGACTATCGACTTCTGCAAGCACATTCCTTTCAGCTTTAACATGTTCCACCTGATATTTACCGCACATAGAGATGCATATAGGGATTAGTGTATTTACGCAGATGTTAATGAATGACTAATTTAATCACAAGGGAACTCTTGGATTTGTAGAAATGCTATCGGACAGTGCATTACCTGGCCTCTTCGAAGCATCTCGGATTTCTTTAGCTTTTTCATTGCATACACCCTGCCAGTAGATTTTTCTCTACAAATTCTCACCTGCACAGAAAAAAAAAATATAAAATCAATACACCACTAAGATCACTAACGGAAGCTTTGGTTTATAGAGACAGAATAATAGGTAGTTATCAATAACCAGTAAGAGAGACCAAAAAAAGAAGCAACAACAAAATTCCAAATCCTAAATGCATGACTATATCGAAAGAATCGATGTAAAGATGAGACAAGATATTAGCTAAGCTTACAAATAGGAAGTGAAAGATAAGAGAGGCAATCACAAAAAGCGCGTGAAGAAATATACCTCCCCGAAAGCACCCCGGCCAATGATGCTCAGCAGTTCAAAGTCATCAACCCCCATTTTCTGTCTTTGTAGACGCATATACTCCATTTCCTTTTTCTCAAAATTCTTTAGTATATTCAATTTGTCTTCAACAGGAACATCAGCATCAGCTAGGTTTTGTTCCAAGCTGCTCCGACTGTATTCAAGAGCGAGCTGATGTCAGAAGGTTCAATCTAAACCAGTAACACATTAATTCCTGAATCAGACAGTGTAGAGCATTGTCTAGACAACAAAGTCGGAAATCACAGTCGAAACTTAATCTCAACCGTCAGTACTAGAAAAAGAAAACTACTATGAAGTTCCATTTGTAACAACTAAAGCTCAAAAACTAAGTAATGGCATCACAGGAAGAATTCTGAGAACGTACCGCTCTTTTCTTTCCTGCAGAATCTTCTTCTGAGTTTTATAATGATTCTCGATATATTGCTTCGCTGCAGCAACTTTCTGTTTTGTAGCATTAGATGGTGCATCATTCATAGGGGGTCTGCCAATAATATTTTTCACATTTCCCTCTTGTCCTTTTTTAGTAGGGCTGGATTTATCAGGTTTCTGCTGTCGTATCTGGAACCAGCTCCTTGTAGATTCCGTTGCCATTTCAAGCCAATCTTAACTCGATGTAGATCACAGTATATGCTTCATAAAACCTGCAGAAAAGCAAAAAGAATTCCTACGAATTATTGATAGCTAAATAACTCGAAATCCAATCCCAAATGCTTTAAAAGTAAATCAAATTCATCAAGGATTACGTTCATCGTAATCCTTGATGAACGAAATATGCATCAGATAAAAATGGTAAGCAGTTCCGGGTCAAGTAACGAAATTTTGATACATAGATGACACATTCTTGTCTTACAACGCAGGTCAACACCGTAAAATACAAACTTCCACTTCAAGTTAATTGATCCCTATAAAGTAGCCAACATATTTCACACGAATCGAGTCTAATCACTTTACATAGATACACATACATCTAGTTCTGGATTCTGGATTCTGGATTCTGGACTACGCATGCATATTAACACCGAAGTTCGATTCAAAACTTGTTTACAATAATTTTAAAAAAAAAACAATCAAACTAAGATACGGATATTCACAAACTCAAATTCCAAATAAGATACGAACGAACACCTAAAACTCCAGAGGAGATTGGAGAAGAAAACGAAAAGTCAAACTCGATCGGGGAAGATCACAAATTTCCGCGAAGGATCAAAGAAACTTACATCAACAAAACAACAAATCAGAGATTTTGATTTTTAGCTCTCGCTCCTCGAATTCGAACTCTTGCTTACACGCATTCACTTCAAAACGGAAAAAAAATAATAATTAAAAAGATCTAAAAAATGGAGAGCAAAACGGATTACGAATTAATAACGTTTTTGGGTAAAGGTTATTTTAGTCAATAATTATATAGTCTTGAAGCAGTAAACGGACGCCGTTAGAGTTTACAGTCACGACTCACGATGACTCGATGGCTGATTAAAACCAATACCGGTAAACCGGTTTTTAACTATTCCCGGATAGTAACCGGCTCATTTAATGGGGAAGCTAAAGGACACGTGTCAGTAAATTGTTGGATTTGTTTGTCGACACAAAACGTGACAGCACGATCGAACGGAGTGGTTTTCAACGGGATTGCTGACTTCAGGATTATTAGAACTCCCGCGCGAATTAGATAATAACGCGTTTTATTGGTAAGACAAGATCGTCACCGTTCGTATGTACGACACGTATAAAGAGAAGCACATATGGTGAACTATTGGGTTACGTAAAGGCCCATTCAGTAATAGAATGTAGTCCATTGGGCCGGAAATAGATCACAGTAGGTGTCATTTGACGTTCAAAATGTATGGGGACTTTATGCACAACTTGTTTAATTTAAGGGGTCATTTTTGATTGATTAATTAATTTTTTACGCACTTCAGTTTTCTCTATTTTGGAGTTAGACGCGGATCTGTGAGATCTAGAGGAAGAAGAAGAAGGAAGAAGAAGAAGGAAGCAAGACAATGGCATCCATGGCAGGACCAGATCATCTCTTCAGTCTGAGAAACCATTTTTACTTGGGTGCTTATCAAGCTGCGATCAACAACAGCGAGATCCCCAATCTTTCGCAGGAGGATATCGTCGAGCGAGACTGTCTCGTTCATCGCGCTTACATCGCTCTCGGTAGCTATCAGGTTTTGGCCTCTGTCTCGAGTTTTCGATTTGGATTTCAATTTGTTTTGTCATTTGGTGATTTACGTTTTTCAAATTTCGTATTCGTAGCTTGTCATCAGTGAGATCGACGAAGCGGCTGCTACTCCTCTGCAGGCAGTGAAACTCCTTGCTATGTATCTATCGAGTCCTGAAAATAAGGTAATTCTGGAGATTTTGAGATGTTTCGATTCATTTTCTGTAACTTTGCTTAGCGGAATTTTAGATTATTCTAGGAATTTTTTGCTTATGTTTGTGATATGCATTGTTTGAATACATATATGTATTTGTGATTTTGGTTAGGAATCAACCATTTCAAGCTTGAGGGAATGGTTGGCTGATCCAACTGTAGGAAACAATGCTACTATTCGGTTGATTGCTGGTACTATATTCATGCATGAGGAAGACTATAATGAGGCTCTGAAGCATACTCATTCTGGAGGAACCATGGATCTGTGAGCTTTTCAATTTGTTTTGTTGGATCTTGTCACAGTGATTGTTCTATGTCTAAGTTCTTACCATTACTCGGTAATCGATTGTTGTTTTTGGATTTTTAGGCATGCTTTGAATGTTCAGATATTCATAAAGATGCACAGATCAGATTATGCTGAGAAACAGCTGAGAGTGATGCAACAGATTGATGAAGACCACACACTTACTCAACTCGCGAGTGCATGGTTGAACCTGGCAGTAGTATGATATGAATATCTATTTCTTTTTCCATATAGTGTAGAGAAGATTGTTAATGTGTTTCCTAATATTAAACTGTTGTATGATCTTAGGGGGGTTCCAAGATACAGGAAGCTTATCTAATCTTCCAGGATTTCTCTGAGAAGTACCCAATGACAAGCTTGATCTTGAATGGCAAAGCAGTTTGCTGCATGCATATGGGTAATTTTGAAGAAGCTGAGACTCTACTACTTGAAGCACTCAACAAGGTGAGTGATGAACCCACTTTTTCTTACCTTAAATATGTATCGACGCAATCCATTCTCAATATCATGTCACCGGATATGCTGCACTCGTTTTATCAACTATGTGTATACTTAAAAACTCCTTACACCAAATCTTAGCTTTTGAACTATTCGTTTATTGGAAAATGGATAAGTTTGAAAACAAAGATGTTTATGCTCATTGCAGGATGCTAAAGACCCAGAAACTCTTGCAAACCTAGTTGTATGCAGTCTTCATGTCGGGAAATCGTCTTCGCGCTACCTAAAGTAAAAATATGCATGACCTTATGCAATTTTTGCATAACGTTGAATCATCAGTAAGCTGACTTATTCCTCCATTTCCAATCTTTTTTGCAGCCAGCTGAAACTTTCACATCCAGAACATGTCCTTGTGAAGCGAGCAGCATCAGCTGAAGATAACTTCGAGAGAGCACTTCAATCTTTCGCCTGAAGTACCTCAAAATCCATGGAATCGATATGCTTTATAATCTACCAGAAGATCATTATAATCTTACCAACCTTGTCTTGAAATTATCATATATGAACAGTTTTTTTCCGGATGTGTTGCATTTAACTTTGATTTCTCATTGAAGCTTTTGTTGTCATTGATTTTTGAATCCAACAAGACTAGAGATCTTGTTCCTTAAAATCCAGGACCTCCATAACTTGTGAGCACAGAAACACTTATAAATGTCTGTAACATAGAGCTAGATCCAATTTTTGTGAACAAATAAAAAGCCATTAAAGCTATATAATTAAAAGACTAATAAATAAATATTGTGAGAGAGGTACATGTAATAAGGAATGGCTGCTTCCTAAAAGAACCTAAAGCCATTACAAAATTAATATCAATCAAAAATCTCATCATGTGATCTCATTTTTTTATAATATGGATAAAATATCTTATGTCATATTTATATATAAAACATCATCTCCTACGCTTCTCCTCAGATACCATCTGGAATCAAAATCTCCATCCATCACTTTAGGAATGAACAAAGTCAGTAAACCGAGACCGATGAGGTTAACCCGTAGCCATTACGGTGCAGCTTCTGCCATCTCCACGCAGTCTCAAGACTCTCTTTGAGATTAGTGTGCTTAGCTGTCCAATTAAGTTCCTTCCTGATCTTGCTTGGGTCACTGTAAACCTCAGCATAATCACCTGCGCGTCTAGGCAAGTACTCGATTTTGATCTCAACACCAGTTGCTTTCTTGCACGCTTCAACAAACTCTTTCACAGAGCTACCTACTCAACACACACACAGCAAAAAAAGTCTTTAAATTCATTTTCTAAACAGCAAGAGTTTTTCTTCAGTGCAGAGTACTAATTAATGTAAGCCAAAAGTCAATAATACCTTTCCCGGTACCAACATTGTAGATTCCGACTTTGTGGGGTTTTGCCTTTTGAAGAGCTTTAACATGAGCATCAGCCAAGTCAGTGACATCAATGTAATCCCGTACGCAAGTTCCATCAGCGGTTTTGTAGTCTGTTCCTTTGATCTGGGGATAAACCAAAGAAAAATAAAAGTTCAATGAAGATCAATGATTAGAGAAGACTGAAAGCATATTACCCACGTGAATGTAACAAGTAGACTAATTTAAACTTCGCTTTAATAAAGGAAACTCAAGAATAAGTTGTCTTTGCTCAGCTGTAAACTACTTATCAGCTTTTTTGCAAACATTTTTGAACATGTTCTACAGCATGTGCCAGCCCCTAGTTATACCAAAAACAAAAGACAGAACTTTTAGGAAAAGGATTAAGAATCTAATAGTGCCAATCTGTGATGACTTGTCCAAGGAATAAAAGTCAAGACCCTGACGAAAACTGAAAGTGAAGCTGGGAGAGTAACCTGATTGAACTTCAGAAAAAAGTTCATGAATTGAACAAAGTGATTACCTGTAGGCCAGGCATGATGCCACGTGCTGCATCAAAGCAAGCACCGGAGATGCGTCCATGCTCTCTTAGCTCAGGCCTTGGGGCTTCACCCAATCTGCCCTCTGGATCGGACCCAATCACATTGAAATATCTGGATATTAGTAGAAAAAGAACTTTGTCAATTTCAGGGGAAGTTAGAAAAATGCTTAAAACCACTAGATAGAACATAGAGGAGTATCAAATAAAACAAACCTTAGGATCATAACTGCCATATCTGAGTTTTTCGAGAAATCCAAAATGATATCTTCTGCCATCTTCTTGGCCTTACCATATGGATTGATTGGCACCTGAAATGACCGTGTTTAGGGGTTTACGCGCATAGAAGAAGAACCGTGGCTATAAAACAGTTGACAAACCAAAGTTCACCTGAGCAGTTTCCTCTGTAATTGGCATAGTATCAGGCTCCCCATACGTTGCACAAGTGCTTGAATATATCAAAGTCTTTACTCCATGAGCAGCCATTGTCTCTAATACAACCAAAGTGTTTGATGTAATATTGTGATAATACCTGTAAATTGGCAGAACACGACACGACGTTACTAGTTTCAGATTCACAGAACAGAAAAGATCATATATTTCCACAGGGAAAATTGCTCAATATACTCACTTAAGAGGGAATTGTGTGCTTTCCCCAACATATGCAACAGCGGCGAAATGCATCACAGCGTCAAAGGCGTTCTCTGTGAATATTTTATTGACAGTGTTTGCATCTCCAAGATCAGCATAAATAAATTGAAGCCTTCCAGGTTCAGGAAACAGTTCTTGCAAAATCTTGACTGCGCCAAGATTCCCACGTGATAGATTGTCCTGTTAAACAGAAAGAAAAATACTTAATTGTGATATCAACATTTACAATAATGCTGAACAAAGTAACCTAAATCCATGTAAGCCAAAGAAAGATACCACAATGGTCACTCGGTACGATTCCTTTAGAAGCCTTAGAGCTGCATGTGAACCGATATACCCAGCACCACCAGTGACTAAAACATGTGTAACCCCTGGCTCATGTCGAGAAAACTGCAAAAAAAGAACAACAAAAATGAAGAAACCATTAAGAAACTTGATCAATGTTTCACCAGTAACATCCTTCTTTCTCTAAAAACTCGAGCAAAGGACAGTACAAAGTTATACCACACTCGGAGTATTGAATGTTGGAGATTGCTTGAGCATGAAAATGCACAAGGCTGTAAGAGAAGCTGTCAAAAGAATCTTTCCCAAGTAATTGTTTTTCTTCTTCGGGTCTGCATAATCCAGTCCTACATTCCCAAAATACAAAGATCTGTTAATATTTGCATCCAAATTATAAAAACCCACAAAAGCTTCACACTTTGAAGCTCCAAACCCCAAAAAAACTTCAATTATATCATCAACCAACCATAAATTTCAAACTAAATTCTCAAAAACCACTCAAAATTTCAGAGCTAACTGAAAGTGAAAACACATTGTGATCCTAGATTAACCATTTCCCCACTGAAATCAATAGCAAGAATCAAGATAATTTCTTACCTCCAAGAGACATAGATCTGTTTTGCCTCCCTTGGCTTCTTGCTCGACCAAAATTAAACATTTTGATTCACTTACGCTGGCGGAAACAACACTAGATGTAAGTTGATCAGCAACGCCCTAAATCACCTGCAAAAGACCAAACTTTGCTTTATATTCTACAAAACCCCAAAAACTGAGAACTTTCTCAAGATTAAAATATCTGTAAAAAAAACAACCTTAGCCACAGAATTCAAACAGAAATGCACAAGAGAAAATGAATTGTTAAGATACCATAGATGAGAATGATGCACCAAATGATGAAAAAACCTTAGAAATTAACCGAGTTAAAGATGAGAAGCTTCAAAATTTGCCGGAAACCTTATTTGAATTAAAACACTTGGAACTATATAAAAATAAAAACCCCAGATTGGGAAACACTTGTCGGAGTAATGTCGGTCCCATGACAAATGACAAATGCAGAAAATTCAGAAAAAAAAAACATAATTATATAATAAGACTAACCAAGATAAAATTAAAGTGCAATTCCGCAGGAAATATCCTGATTTCATCAAAACTCAGAGTAAAATAGAAAAGCCTAGGAGAAATAATATGCAGAATTCTCAGAAGAAGCAGAAACGGAAGAAGGAAAGAAAACGCAGTGGCTATTATGCATAAATCAACAATTAAAATTTAGGGAAGAAAAACGCCAAAAACCCAATAAGGCAAAGAAACGTACCTGGAAGAAGAAAACAAAAAAAGGGCATTAATGGCGGCTCACGTGTATCAACAACAGCAGCAGGGCTTGAGTGGGTCTGTGTGCAGAAACAGAGACGAACCAACCAGAATTCGAGGAGAGACTCAGACCCCTAAAGATGATCGAAAGCGTGAGTAAGAAAGAGAAAGGGTTCGAATTTTCTTGTGGGTTGTCAGAAAGATTCAATTTTTCTTCACTGTAAAGTTGAAGAATTTAGAGAGAGAGAGGAAACGTACGATGAAGAAAGAGGGTAGTGCGACGTCGTAGGCGCGTTCCGGTGAGAGCGATGAAGAGAGAGAGATGGCGGATATTTCTCGGTTATAAGAAAAGAATAAAGAAATGAGGAATTTTGTTAACAAATTAATAAGATACAAAATATATTTGACTTTTCTGTCAGCTTTTTTTTTGTCTTTTAGATTCTTTTGATATGAACATGACATGTAGCAAGAATGATGGCGCAGGCCAGCTAGTGATTTTGTATTTTAAATAAATTTATAATTAAATTTAATTTCACCGGTTTATTTTCTATTAACATATTTTTTTATCGCATATTTTAAAGAAACTTTTGTGCATAGTGGCTGTTTTATTTATTAGTTGAATATTCATTGCATTTTATTCTTGGTTGAATATTCATTGCATTCTTTTAGTATAAATGGTTTGATCCCGGGTAAATGTGGCATGGTTAAGTTATAATGGTTTATCAGTAAAATGTGTTTTGATTCATGAGTGATTGTGGCGTCTATAAAAAATTAATGGTTAAACTGTAAAAGTGGACTAAGTAAACAAATTGAAATTGAATAAGCTAGTTAACGATGCATAACATGATCACGAATTGGTGAAAGTGGTAGGTGTTGAATTACATGTTTAAGAGTTGTATGATTGGAGATGTGCCAAACTATACGGGTTCGGTAGTTATGAAAATTGAACTTTGTCAAACCATACGTTCAGAAATTTTTGATTATCGAAATGTGCCAAATAAAGTTGAAAAACTGTGAAAAGAAAGAAATCACGAGACTTCTTTTACTATAGATCAATGAATCTACCAATTGAAAGCTAGTTAGTTGCACACTACCAGAAAAAGATAGATTCCCCATTCTTTTACCTTTTTCCTAGCTTAACTTCTCAAAAAATATATATAGGGAATCCATGTTTTCTTCACTCATTATGCTCCACGTTAAACAAATCTTGTTGTTTTTTTATTATAAAAAAAGAATTTTAGTAAAATATTTATGTACTACACAATGTGATCTGAATTTTGTAGTTGAAACAAAATGGTGTTAACATATATATGAAACGAAGTAAAAAAATCATTCAAATTATGTGAACAAATTTTCTTTGTATTCTAAGGAAAATTCGATGACCAGATATACTACTAGGTTTAGTGGGAGATAACATAAATTTTTTTTTTTAACACAAGAACTAATTCGATTACTGAAGAATACGATTGTTATATTGAGTTTATCAGCTTCCACAAATGGTATTAACCATAAAGGTGGTATAACATGAATTACGCTAAAATAAAGAGGGCAAATCGAAATCTGGTGGGCGATCGCATCCGCCGACTTGTTTCCTCCTCTCTGTCCGAATTTGAAAGACGGAACACCTGCTAAGCCAATCTCCGAGAGAACATAATTTTGGGTTGCGAGATTTGTACTATTGAAAATAACAATACACTAGTAAATAGAAATAATTGAGGTTATTGTCTGGGTAAGAGCTTCATAGGGAGGGGAAAAGCACGATCAGCCAATAGAAGTGTCCCACTTGTTACGGCTACGATAACTCTGCGTGGAGACCAACTCCGTGGTGCTGACATGTCGGCCAGAATTTTGTTTAAGTGGTTTTGTGATCAGACTTTACAAATTAGTACCAATTTAAAATGGAAACATTGTTATTTCTGATATATTCTCTATGTGTCGTTTCTGTTTATATTAATTTTTTTAATTAACTTAATTTCCTTTTAATTATATGCGGTCATTCTGCCTAGTTATTACTAATTTGTTTTTTCATATCATCTTTAAAGGTTTTTTATTGATTTATAAATTTACTAGTTTCATACCCCCCGGTACTATAGCACCGAAAAATAATATTATATTATATTTTATCTATATTTATATGAAAATATATTTTATCAAAAAAAAATTATAAATAGATTTATCGCCAAATATTTTAAGAAGATAATGATACATAAAACCTTGATTTGTATTTTATGTGAATAATCATATAAATTTGAAATTAAATAAATATTTTAAAATAATATTTTCGACAAAAATCAAGTAAATTTAAACACTAAACACTAATATTAAGACTCTTAACAAACCATATATAAATAGTATTTTAATAAAATACATTAACCACTAATATAAAACATCTTCTAAAAATATAATAAGATTTGTTAAAACAAATTATTACCTTTTCATCAACAAATAATAACTCTATTTTCATGAGTATATTATTTGCTTTGATATTTTTTGCTTCCCATTTTCGAAGCAAACGTACTATACTACGACGATAAACACGATTTTTGTCTAATTGATCTAGGGTAAGAAGAACTCCAGAATTTATTTTTCTGATTTAATATGATGAATAACAAAAGATAAAAGATGAATGAGAAGATGATTTGTTAATAACACAAGATTTTTCTCTGAATTTTTAAATCACTTAATTTGTATTAACCAATAAACCTCCATAAGTGTTAATTTTCTTATCGTTCTTTTAAAATTTTGATCACAAATTAGATAAATTTTAAACATTTTCGTGATGTTTGATGATAGAATGATAGTTATTAAATAATATATAATTTCAGTTTAAGGAATATTTGTATATAAATTCGATGAATTATGCCAACTTGGAAATAGATAAACTAGTTTTTAGGACTTATTTAAAACTTGTTAATTTGGATTCTGGGAGTGACATGTGTAAAATTGTAATAGTGAACTTTTTGGCAATAATAGCCAAACAAAGCAGGTGTAAGAATTGATGCCAAACTTACGGTTCGTGAGTCAAAAATTGAAATATATTATGCATATATAAACCCCGATTATGATACAACATGTCAACAACGATATAAACACAATAATTTACCATTTGATCCCTTGATTACAATCTTAGAGATATTTCACTATTAAATATTTGACTTCTTCTGCTTCGATTGGATAACTGTTAGAATTTTTGGTTTTATTTGATGATAGACATGCAAGGTGACGAACAAACGATTGGATTGTGACTAAAATTTTCAAACCGTAGTTGTTACTTCAACGAAAATGATTTTTTTTTTCTTGATGGGGTTCATGTATAAAATCCAACACCAACAATATATGATTCTTTGAAAAAAAAAATTAAAGTTTAATTCAAGCGATGAAACATACTTGAATATGTCGCAAGCTACAAGATAATAGCTCCGAAAATAGGTGAGTATATATTTATAGTTCTACGCTTTAGATTATGGATTTGAAAATACAAAACTCATCATCATAACACACATTTGTTGTGATCATGTTTTAATCCTAAATATCCTACTGCAAGTGCACAACAAACACAATATAATAATGTAGGATCAAATTCACAAGGACCAAGTGATCACACTAAGAAGTTGTATAAATCAAGTTAAGGTAAAACAAATGAAGATAATTTTGTGGTTTTCCCTAAATTAAGCACAAAGTGAAAACGATGTAAATCAATAAAATAAAAAAATATTGGTCACAAAGAATCATCAGAGATCATGATAATGAATGCAAGTAAATCATCAAAAGAGAATGCCTCAAAAACCGTTTTTGAACTCAAATCGCAAATGTAAAGTTAACAGACTCTCGTAGCGTTAACTATCTAATTGTCGTTTATTAATAGAATTAAAGCAAGCATTCTGATTCTAATTTGATTGTTTACAAAGTGCAATAACATCAATTGTCGTTGGCTAGTGACACTTTCCCTATCTACGTCAGATCGATTAATTCAATAATATTTTTGGTGTCACGATGAAATCTACTTAGGGCAGAATCTAAATGGCCAAAATAGATTAAGCATGAAGTGTAACCCTAGATGAAGAACTATATGATCAATTTCCAATCTAACAACCTAACATAAATCAACCATAAATTCTCCTTAGAAATCATCAGTTGATTTAATAACACTTTTGGTGTCACGATGAAATCAACTCAAGACAAAATCTAACGAAAATAATTTAAGCATGAAGTGTAAAAAAAAATGAAGAACTATATGAGCAATTCCCAATCTAGCAACCTAATATAAATAAACCATGAATTCTCGTTAGGAATCCTTAAACCCAATAGAGAGACTACTCACACATATAAACATAGAACAAGCAAATTAAAGATGAAAGAAACATAATTTTAATTAAATGGATAAAAGGGTTTAATCTTCTCCAAGTGAAGAGGATTAGAGATCTTCCCTCCAGAATCTCCCAATAAGTGTTACAAACTATATAACTGAGTAAAGAGGCTAGAATTCGGTCTAAAAGTCGAGTCTTAGGCTTATATAGTGAAAAAATAGGTTATGGTTGGCTCTAGTTAAGTTTAATCTTCCAAAATCGCATATGCATCTTTTATCGATCGGTTACCAAGCTATACCGATCGGTACTCCATCTCGAACCTGCTTCAGCTACGAACCAGTTTGACATATCTTCAGTAAATTGGCCATAAATTTTGATTTCACCGTTAGATTTCTTTCAAACTACTTGGAAATGAAAGCTAACATCCTTCTATACCCCGTGTCAAAAATTTAGGAAGATCTAACGGTGGGAAGTTTTTCATCGAAAGCCAAATTTCTGATGTTTCTACCATCTCCAAGCATCCAAAATAATCCAAAAAACTCTATTTTTATTCCAAAATGTCTAGTTTTCTTTCAAAACAACCTAAAACCTGTTAAGACTCAATAGAAGACACCAAAAACATACTTAACTCAAGAAAAAACTCAAAATCTATACTAATAAAATGATGGTTTAGAGGCTCCAGAGAGCATCCACATCAGCAAAAGTGAAGGCTTCTAAGAATGACACATCATCAACTGATTAAAATAAATAAATTAAATAATCACAAATCAAAATAATAAAATTTATCATAACTCAAATTAATAAAATAATTAATCATATACATATATATATATATATTCATATCTCATTATTAGGCTTTACTTATAATCAAGGTTCTCTTCACCTTCATACGGAAGAAATAAAACAATGTTTGTCAAAAAAATAATGTATGCTTCAATAATTATAGGTTCAAATAAATTAATAAATCTATACTAATTAAATGAAGGTTTAGAGGCTCAAGAAAGCATCCACATCAGCAAAAGTGAGGGCTTCTAAGAATGACACATCATCAACTAATTAAAATAAATAAATTAAATAATCATAGATCAAAATAATAAAATTCATCATAACTCAAATTAATAAAATAATTAATCATATATATATATATATTTATATCTCATTATTATGTTTGATTTATAATCAAGACTCTCTCCATGTTCCTATGGAATAAATAAAACAATGTTTGCCAAAAAAATAATGTATGCTTCAATAATTATAGGTTCAAATAAATTAATAAATTATCTTTGAAAAAATATCAGAAAAAATTCCAATAATCTCTTTTTTTTTGGTCTGATACAGATTTCCAATAATCAGTACTATTTAACTATGTAATACATAAAATATGATCCAAATCATTTTATTTGTCATTCTTTATGAAACTAATTTCTACCGATGAAAAAAAATGAAACTAAAATTCTATCAAGACATATATATAGGACTTTTTAGATGTTTTATTATATTAATATTGTAAAATTAAATATAGAGTTTTGCATACCAAAAAATGACTTATTTAAGTTTTGATGAAACTATATATAAATATATAACACATTTATTGTTTGGTATGCAAATTCTAACGTTTCATCAATACAAACTTTCACCAATACAAATTCTAATGTTTCATTTGCAACCTCTACCAAAAAATTTAATATGAAAGTATAAAATTAAAAAAAATAAAATAATAGACAATAATTACACCGATAATTGACCTTCTATATTGCCATATATATATATAACAAACATTCTCATATTCCTACAAAACAAGCATCACTCTATCTCAAACCAATATTTCACATAAACATGGCAACACATGTTACAAAGACGTCTTTCCAATCAAACGTTTGCCAAACTTTTGACAGTGTTGAAGAAAATTTATGCAATGATGAAGTCGTGGTAAGACTAATTCATTTTTGGGAAGCTCGGAACTCTAAAAATGGTAATATACTCATGGGAATGAAGCTGTTTTTCATGGACACCAAGGTCTGCATTGAGTTTACTAAATAAAAATATGCATATTATGATCTATAACTGATATATAAATAATTCTTTGTAGTCAACAACGATGCATGGATTTATATCGGCCAACCGACTATTCCGATATAAAGAGACTCTGAAACCAAAATCGATCTACAAGTTAAAAAAATTTATGCTCAATCCTGTCAAAAAAATGTTCAAAGTCACAGATCACAAATTCGACACTTTATTCACTGACCAGACATCTTTGTTTGAGACAAATGAAAGCTTCCACAAAATAGACACCCAACAATTTAGGCTACTCACCGTGCAAGATTTGGCACCACCAATAGTTGACCGAAACGGCTTTTTGGTAAACATCTCTTGAAATCGAACGAAACACATACACAAAACTTATATATATATTTGTCTTGTAGATATCATCGGTCACATATACCTCAAAAGAAGACAACCTACAAGATTCCACACCAAACGCTACACCTCCGATGGCTGCTCCTGGTAGATCAAAGGACATGGTGTTCTTACATGTGAAGATGGAAAAGTAAGATTTATTTATTTTCTATATACCTCACTAATATCTAGAATTAAAAAAAAAACTCTAACAAACTCTTACCAAACAGCAGCGAAATAGTTCGTGTGTATTTGTGGGACAAAATTGCTGCAAATTTCAGATTAGGTGGAAAGAAAATTCACAGAAACTGAACGTCCTGTTGCTTATAATAAAAAACTTACAACTAATGCAGGTGAGTTAAAATATAAACTTAATTATGTTTTAATTATTTTTATTTATCTATATATATATAAATATATTAGGAGTTCACATTGTCTTTATATTTTCTTGATTTCAGTCTTTATTATCAATTATTTATTTAATTAATATCTATTCAAAATATTTTAAAGTAATAATCTAAATGTTAAAGTTTATATATTTAGAATATGCAAACAACCCGCACATAATGCGGACCAACACCTAGTAAATATCAAAACAATGGTTAGTAATCGATAGAAACAGAGTTCATCACATTCCCCTAGACTAAAACCTTCATGTATTAAAACCCAATTAAAATTTTGTTTTATTCATAGTTTCATTGTTAAGAAGCATATATTAATCTTTTATACCTTGGTTGTTTTGAATTTAACTATTTCGTAAACAAAAACATATTAGGAAATAAAAGGCAAAAAATCAAGAAAAACAACAAAAATGTATTGTCATGTAATACAATGTCAGGGTGGGATCTACGTAAAAATGGCATAATCCTTTATATTATAAACCACAAGTCACCCAGCCAATCGAATTTTGCCATATGGCCTATGTGTTTAAAATATTACTTTAACAAATAAGAATAAAGCAACTGTCTCCTATTTTATTTTTATCTTTTTTTACATGTTTTGAAATAGATATTTTAAAGTTTTAACCAAAAAAAAAACAGAACAAAAAACACAGAAAAAGTTTGGAACCATATCAAACTTTTTTTAAAACCCTTTCATTTTCCTCTAATAACCTAATTCACGTTGGACTCAAATCCATATATCGCTCTCACACTCACACACTCCGGTTTTCCATCGTTTTTGTATATATCTCAGATTTATCGTCAACCTGAATCTAAAATTATATATGAAACACAATTGTCAACGAGCTAGGTTTACGCACTTCTTTATTATTTCAGATTCATTGTCTCTTTCTCCGAAGATTATCAAGTTTCATCACCAGCTCTACAGAGTCAAACTCAAGCATGGTGTGTAAATCTGTAACCGGTGAAGCGGTTGAAGATCAACTATAGTGAGAAACCGAACATTAATTAAGGTGTCCCACATATCTTCTCTTCCACACAATATATGTTTCTGAAGAACGGAAGAGAGAAAAGAAACTAGAATGTTCTATTGAATCAAAACAAATCAGAACCGAGAGAAAACTGAGTTGCCTTTTTACAGATGAGTTACAAAGGCATTTTATATGCCTCACATTAGACCGACTAATACTAAACCTACAAATGGAAAACAGATTTACAATAATCAGAAATAACCAAATACAAACCAGAGAGACTATCTCTCAATATCCCCCCTCAAGTTGGAGCATGAAGATTGTGAATACCCAACTTGACATTATATGCTTCAAGATCCTTGAGACTCAAAGGCTTTGTAAGAATATCCTCAAGCTGCAACGTAGTAGACACATGTGAGGCAAAAATATTTCCGGATATAATTTCATCCCTGATGAAATGATAGTTAATCCCCACATGCTTTGTTCGTTCATGCAAAACCGGGTTTTTAGCAATATCCAATGCTGACTTGCTATTTGTATAGATCAGCATAGGAGTCGAGTGACAGAAACCAAGATCCTTGAGTAAACCTTTTACCCAAATCAGTTCTTGTGTAAGACAAGCCATATCACGATATTCCGCCTCAGCTGACGACCGACTTACGGTATCTTGCTTTTTTAGTTTTCCAAGACACAATAGAGTTACCAATCTGCATAAAATATCCGGTCACCGAACGACGAGTAATAGGGCAAGTCACCCAATCCGAGTCACACCATCCTGTAATCTGAAAACTAGGATCAGCATGGATAAGAATACCTTGACCTGGCGTGTTTTTAAGATAGCGAACCACTCTGATCGCAGCTTCCCAATGATCCATACGAGGTTCTTTCATAAACTGAGAAAGAACGTGCACTGAATATACGAGATCAGGGCGAGTATTTGCTAAGTAGATAAGTTTACCAACCAGATGACGGTAAGACGTTGGATCCCCAATTAAAGCTGAAATGGAAAGAGCCAAACCATGATTAACTTATAAAGAAGTTACTGCTGGCTTAGTCCTCAAGAGTCTTGTCTCTTGCAAAATATCCATCGCATATTTGCGCTGACAAAGGTAGAAACCATCAAAGTTGCGTGCCACTTCTATTCCGAAGAAATATTTTAGACTACCTAAATCCTTCATGTGAAACTGAGACGATAAATAATATTTGAAATCACGAACCGCAGTTTCACAACTACCCATGATCAGCAAGTCATCAACATATATCGAAATTCGTATAGAATTTTCAGCGCAGTCAAGTACGAAGAGAGAGTAGTCTGAATATGATTGACGAAAACCGTAACCTTTAAGAGTTGTAGACAGTTTCGAGAACCAGCAGCGGGGAGACTACTTAAGACCGTATAAGGATTTTAGGAGATGACAAACCTGGCCACGATGGGCTTCAGCGCACCCTTGAGGTGGAGTCATATAGACTTTCCCAAGTAGGTCACCATGAAAGAAGGCGTTATGTACGTCCATCTGGTGTATTACCCAATTCTTCACCGCTGTAACTTTGAGGAATAAACGCACAGAACCCATTTTAGCCACAGGGGCAAAAGTTTCCCCATAATTTTCCCCTTCTCTTTGCTTGTTACCCAAAGCTACTAACCTAGCTTTATGTCGTTCCAAGGACCCATCTGAATTGTATTTGAATTTGTAGACCCATCTGCTCCCGATTGTGGATTTACCAGAAGGAAGGGTTGTCAATTCCCATGTATTGTTTAGTTCCTGCGCTTTGATCTCAGCCTCCATGGCTTCACGCTAATCCGCGCACTTGGCTGCCTTAGTGTACGAACGTGGTTAAGAAGCAAAGCATATGGCTGCTTGAAACGTGGAATACGAAGACAAGAACTGATCCAAGGAATCGAATTGGGAGATTGGATACAGAGATTTTGAGTCATCCAGATCGAGTACAAAGGCAATGTTAATTTCGAAATCTTGGAGTCGAGAAGATGGAAACTTCTGGCAAAACCCCCGGCCAAGTTGTTTAATCTGATTATCGACCGGAGACGGATCCGAAGAAAGCTTCGGCGAAACAGGATCTGGCGACATGGCGTTCTCAGTCTCGTTTCTTGAAGAATTTGGGGTTGCAGGAAGATTAGGTATAGAAATATCGTTATTCACCAAGATAGAGGTTGTTACGGGCTTATCCAGAAATGTGTAATTAGGCTCCACTTGGGCCGAAGGAATATTAGATACTTCATGAGACACATGTGGCCCTGTACGCGAAGCAACATCTGATGCAAATGGAAATTTATGTTCAACGAATTTTACATCTCTGGAGACTGAGAATTCACGCGTGCTCAAGTCGAAGACATGCCATCCTCGTTGACCAAATGGATATCCTACAAAAAAGCAAGGACGAGATCAAGATGCAAATTTGTCCTCTTGAGTGGGTTGATTGTGAACATAACATGCGGACCCAAATACACGTATGTGAGCCAAATTTGGTGGCTGACCATACAAAATTTTGTACGGTGATTTCCGATGAAGAAGAGATGACGGAAGACGATTAATCAAGTATCCCACAGTTAATATACACTCGACCCAAAAATCGATAGGTAGTAAAGCATGAAAACGCAAAGCTCTCGCGATGTTAAGTATATGCCGGTGCTTACACTCGGCCCGACCAGTTTGACTTGGAGTCCCAAGACAAAATGTCTCGTGTACAATCCCTTGTTCCTGGAAGTAATGTCTGAGGCACATGAATTCTGTACCATTGTCACTTCGCACTATTTTAACCTGAAGGCCGAATTGTCGCAAGACTAACGCTATGAACTCTTTAAGGCGACATTGAGTTTCGCTTTTATCTTTCATCAAATAAATCCAAACGCTTCTAGAACAGTCATCTACAATGGTTAAAAAATACCGAGCACCTGAATGAGATTGAGTTCGATAGGGTCCCTATACATTGCAGTGAACAAGATCAAAAATCTTTGCAACTTTATTTGAACTAAGTGAAAAACTCTCTCTTGTTTGTTTGACTGAAAACATGTTTTACAATCTGCTTTTACAGAGGATGGAACAATAACCACAGAAGTTTTAGACAAGACTGCATCAGAAGAGTGCCCAAATCTACTATGCCACAGCTGATAATCTCCCTGTGTCTTGACAAACACTGCTATTGCAGTTTCCAATCTTGCGAAACGAAACGTTCCTCCAATTCTTCTACCAGCTCCAATCACTATCCTGGAACTGCGGTCCAGGATCACAAGAAACTGCTCAGCCATTTGTATAACATCCTTATTTTCAGCTAGTAACTAACCCACTGAGATCAAATCAGACTTCAGACCCTCAACAAAATAAATTGATTTCAACATCAACTAATCTCCTAGACGTACAATACCTTCAATACTAGCTAAACGTTGAGTCCCATCAGCTACGATAACTAGCACAGGTGCAACAGACTTTGTTACTGCGAATAAACCAAAGTTCCCAGTCATATGGTGAGATGCACCTGTGTCTAGAATCCAGTTAGAGGTAGGAAACATACCTGTCATATTTTCAGATGTGTTGTTGTTGCCTGCATTCACGAGGGTAACTACTCTTGCCCATTGCGCATCGGACAACCCCATTACACTATCCCTGTCTTTAATCGAAAGAGTATGAGTCGGATGAGTGCCGAATTCTGTGACTGCTGTAGCAATATCAGCTGTAACACGAGTTGCGTTACTGTTTCCATTCCATCTTGTGCTTTCTTTCTTATTATTTTTTTGATTTTTGCCACGATTTCTTTCTCCCCACCATTCAGGGTATCCAATGATTGCGAAGCAGTGGTTTGTGTCATGCCCATTATGTTTACAGTGAGTGCATTATAGCTTTCCTTTGTCTTCCTTACTCCATGTTTTGGATTTTGGTTTAATACTCACTGCAAGCGCCATCACATATAATCTATCGGTGTTCTTTTTAGCCTGCAACTGAATATCTTCTTCTTGTCTCAACAGGTTATACGCCTCTTCAAGGCGAGGAGGTGGAGTTCGAGAGACCAGGCTAGAACGTATGGATTGAAGATATGCCTCTTCGTCCCTATCTCGTTCCAGTTGACTCATGAGGTCGCAAGTACATCTCCCATAAGAACATTTGCGAATTGGTTAAAGAATTGAAAGATAATCCCATATTTTGCACATTCGACCGTAATAATTTTCCACTGACTGTCCATTTTATTTACACATTGCCATTTCATTCTTCATCTCATGTAGTCTTGGACCATTAGACCTTTAGGCTGTCCCACAAATCTTTGGTTATCTCTCGATGAGAGACACTGGAACGTAAAGAATCGTGTATGGACATCTTTATCCATGAGATCAAAAGTGCATTTATTGGTATCCAATCATCATAATCTGCACTTCCTTCAGCTGGCTTCGAGATTGTACTGTCAAGAAATACGAATTTTTTGCGTGAACAAAAAACAGTTTTAAAACTCAACGCCCACTCGTCATAGTTCTTGCCATCTAACAATGGATACGAGATAATCGCACCTGGATTATCCGATGAAGTCAAATCGTAAGGAGAGATCGTTCTTCTTGTCTCACTTCGTTCAGTAACTGCAATTGATCTTTCTTCGGTCATCTTGCACCTATTCAAGAAATCGCAAATGGCAAACTCTTCTCAATTTTGATTTACAAAGTCGCAGATGGCGTACTCTTTCAACTCAAATCAAGAAAGCAAATGGTTGTTCTTTGATCAAACTCAAAGATTACAAATCGCAGATTGCAAACGCCGAGACCTAATTGCAAATTTATCCAACAATTACAATCAGAAACCAATCGATCTTTGGATTTGATCTCAATCCCAAATCGAGAGCCTCAAGCACAAACAACCCTAACCGAGAATCCTTCGTAACCGAACAATGCTTATTCTGAATCAGCACTCCAGAATCAGCGACGAGAATCTTCAAGAACCAATTCCGAAAAGACTCACCCATTTCATCTGTGTTTCTTGTGACGGAGAAGACGAGCGATTTCGAGGAGTCTTTTTGTTGTGGTTGTTTTTGTGATCGCAAGATCACCGGAGAATTACATAAAAACACAACCACGATCCGATTGATTTGGCTCTAATACCATGAAGAACGGAAGAGAGAAAAGAAACTAGAATGTTCTATTGAATCAAAACAAATT
Source organism: Boechera divaricarpa (assembly GCA_026770425.1). Taxonomy (NCBI): domain Eukaryota; kingdom Viridiplantae; phylum Streptophyta; class Magnoliopsida; order Brassicales; family Brassicaceae; genus Boechera; species Boechera divaricarpa. The sequence goes on along the minus strand of CM049182.1, from coordinate 8,347,866 downwards.
GGAACCAAGAAAAAACTGAGTTGCCTTTTTACAGATGAGTTACAAAGGCATTTTATATGCCTCACATTAGACCGACTAATACTAAACCTACAAATGGAAAACAGATTTACAATAACCGGAAATAACCAAATATAAACCAGAGAGACTATCTCTCAATAGTTTCTCTTCCTTGCTTTGAGTATCTAATCCTGCAATGTTCAGAGAAACCTTGCATCCAAATGTTCCTTAAAATCCATTTGAAGGTTCAAGAACTTCTCTCCAATATCTCAGATATGGAAGCTATAGTCTCTAAGCTGGAACAAGAGATCATTTCTCTGCATTTCTTTCTGATTCGAGAACAAAACGAGAGAAAGCTCGATGTGTACAACCTTACGTCATTATCCATTTCCATGTGTTTATTATATTCTCATGTATGTCTATTCTGCTACTATTGGCTCTGATTATAATATTGTTGATTAGAATTCTACATTTTTGGTTAGATTTTCTGAAAATAAATTTTACGCCACAAAGATGACATAACGCAACCTAGAAGCAAACTGACAAAATCCTTGTGGTGTAATGTTAATGCTAATGAACTATCGGAATAGACAATAATTAAGATGCATTGAAAACATATTTGTATCTCTTGGAGAAACATATATGTTGGAGCTAAATCATCACAAGAGATTACCAGTTTCTTGCCTCGCAAAAATCCATCATCATCGTGGTACACTCACTCCAGATGGATATATATAAGAAGAGTTCAGACGACAGAGAGCAACATCTTAAATTTAAAAGATTTGTTTGTTTTTCTTCCGTATTCTTTTTTTTTTTTTCTTTTGATAAAATGTTAATCTATATCATATCAACATCAATTGGAACAAGAGTTTTTTTGTCTACCCTTAGGTAGTATTTACAAGAGCAATCAAAAGACTTGGAAAGGAAACAGAATACAATCAAAATAAGCTTAAGGAGAGAAGGAGAAGAAGGCACTTCCGAAGAGTATGAGAGAAGGCGATCACGGGGAGAACGAGAAGAAGGCACTTCCGTATTCTTTCATTTGTATATGCACATTATTTAGTCACAAGTCACCCAGATTTTTTTTGTTTTCTTTCCGTATTCTTTCATTATAAAACTCATCATTGTGTTCACATATTAATTCAACAAGTTTGATTTATTATCGCCTCATACAAATAATAATTTGATTATTTTCAACTTTTTTAAAGAGATCAGATTTGTAGTTAGGTCATATTTGACATCAGTAAAACAAATATAACATTTTAATTTTACAAAAAAATACTTTTAATAATCTAAAAATAACTATGCCCGTCCATAGGACGACGATAATACTAGTTACATAATATATCTCCACGTACTTGTTTTGGTGGCTTTTAAATATTTTAAACGACATCGTACGATGTGAACCGACCTCCCCCTAACGTAACACCATTGTAAATGCGCTGTCTCCTCCTCTCCGTCCTTCTATTGTCGGTTGCTACTTTTAATTCAGATTCTCATGAGTTTGAGCTTTTCACGATGCAACATTATGTTCAGAATTTTGCAATCCACCATGATAATTGTAATGGCCAGTGAAACAGTATTGGTGTATTTCACATTTTGGTTTCGGCTATAGTTGATGATCTTTAGTTTTTATTCAGTTAAGTTACCAAATTAATAATTCAAACCAAACCATATAAAAAATTAGAAAAATGCTCTGGAATTATTTGTGTGAACCTCATTCTGTGAGAGATTCTTTACAACTCACTTTAAACAATTAAAACTGAAATTCATGTTATCACTTTGCGGATATATAGAAGGATAATCAATAATTATTGTCTGTTCAATAATTACAAATCAAAAGCTCTTTTACTATGTCTATCTGTTGGTTAGTGCTGATGATTGATATTTTACCCACCTGTTCTAACATGCTCAACTCTCACATTCAAGTTATTTGGCATCGCTTTATTTTATTACACTCTTTGTCACACAAACTTTTAATTATCTTTAACTTTTATATATATTCTACTATCCATTGGGATTAGTTATAATTAGTCCGAATAAATCAAATCATCACACACATGCTTTGTTGATAGCTGCATGTAATGCATATTCAAAAGAAATAGTATTGAATTGGATCTAATAAACTAATTCTCTGGTTTTATAATTATTATTAAAATCAGATATATTTTTTAAAAAGTAATAGGTTTATGTGTGTTTGACTTCATTACATTAGACAAGTTTGCAATTGCATTTTTATGAAGCAAAGCGACCAACGATTCCATGCACGTTGACGCTCTTATATCGTTCTTCTACCATACAATTACACGATACATTCCCCCTTCTCTAATTTTATTTATTTATTTCAAAAATATAAAATGAGCTCCGCGACATGCAATTTTTTTTATTTCTTCACGTCTCCTTGTCTAATTAGTCCTTTTAGGTGGCTTGAGATACGACGTACTTTATATCCCCTTTAGTCCCTTCACATTCCGAAATTATACAATTATTAGTTTTGTTGATTTAAGCTACTTGAATCCGTTCGGTCTTATGAGTTTCAAAAGCTTAATGTAAATTCGAATGTTTGAAGGTTGAATCATTATTTTGGATCAAAACAGAAGAAGCTTAAATTAAAAAAACTTTAAAACAACATTTTAAAAATATCGTTTAAAAAAATTAGTTATAATAATTGCCTAATTGGTTTAATTGAAATTTGGCGCCCGACTTTATACTTTTTTGGTGATACCAAAAACTTTGTATTTTTGTGATTTATTATATTTTATTAATTAGTGAACTACATTGTTCGAAAGCTACTTCGGACTACCAAAGATATAATTATAGGGACATATCTTGCTCAAAGGTGATATTCATGTGTAGTTCAACTTACCACTCTTCTATTTACCAACTCGGCCAAAGGATCTAGTAAAAGTATTTTTCAAATTTAGGATTGCAATATGGTTTACGGTTCAGTTTTTCTTTGGTTTAATTAATAGAAGTTGCAATCATAAAAAATATACTTGTGATTCAGTTCTGTTTGATGTAAATATTGGCTTGGTTCAATTTCGTTTTCCATTAGCTTTCTGTATGGTTTTGACTAAAAAAATTATTTTAAAACTATAAAAATACTGATTTATTTGATATTATAATTATTTAGTAATGATTATATGTATGTAATGAAGATATTCTAAGTATAACATTGATTTAAAGTATACTAGTTTCTATTTTTTGGTCCATTTATAATAAATCATAAATCATTTTACAATCTACAACCATAAAAAAAAGTTGGATCTAGTTTCATAAGAAAAGTTTATTTCAACATCTTCCTATGCCAAAGTTTAATATTTTTTTAAAATTCACCTATGCCTCGATGACAAACATTTTTACCTTTTTCGTTCATAACATGATGGTAATTAAATCCAACAAAACACTTCAAAACTATAAACAATACTCTTGTGGGTCGTTATTTAGTTTTTTTTTTTTTTTTTGTTAATCCTAGACAAACTTTGAGTACATATTAAACTTTGAGTACTTTAAGGAAATTGGCAAATGAGGTAAGCTTGGTTTTGCAGTCTCGAGTGGAGCGAGAGTTAGAAGTAACAATCTTTGCTTTCATTACAGTATCCAGATTATGTGTTTGTTTGCAAGCACCATGCATATATTCATATTTGTTAAATCATCAAAGTAACTGACATTCTCATATTTGATTGATACCGTTTATATATATGCTTTCATGGTTATCACTTTCTTCTAGAACTTCAAATTTAGTGTCAAGTTCTCCGGCAATGATATGATTATCTGTTTGATTAATGGTTATTATCATTAATATTTTTGAATATCCTTATATATGTAGCTGCAACGCCAGACTTTAGATTAATGGTGGAAGAGAGAAAAAAAAGTCCTTCCTTAGTCGCACCTAGTAATTCTTAACAAAAGAACTGATGAAAAATCTTAATGAAACGTATGCTTAAATATATAAAATATTTTGAACATTTAGTATATGCAGTCCAAACCCTAGACTCTACTCCTATAGCAACAAAAACTTTCATAAAATTTCCTCTTTTCTCTTTTAGAAAAAAAAAAAAAAACGTTTGGTTTTTATATGTAATCACATTATAATACCCTTCTCCCTAACCATTTTCTAACTTTTAAGAAATCAGAAAATCACAGCCTTTGCTTTTAACTTTAGATTCACAATAATTAACTTACAACACTTGTGTTCTGTTCTTCAGAAACTCTTTACAAGAACTCAATAGATTCCCCAAAACCGAATCCGAAGACTCACTTCTCGAACCAACGCGTTTGTTCACATCGTCCATTAACCTCAAAACTGAATCTTGCTCAAATCGGGACAAGACCCTGGACCATGCTGAAGTTGAAAATGCCCGTAACTCGGTCTCCTCAATTTTTCCATTAAGATCAGCAAGAGATGATATAGCCGAAATATGATCGCCTTTCTCGAGTTTCCTGAAGAATCTTTCTTTGATTAGAGGCGATGGCGGAATTCTATTACTTCGTCTCATGTGTTCCCATGTCGCTTCCATCACTTCCTCCTGATCACAAACACACACACATACGCGAGAGATTGTTCAGATAAGATGATAACATAAGATTTCCAATCAAAATGTTTCAATTTGTCTCATTTTTAATTTTTACCTTTCCTGCTCTGCTCGCTTCAAGTACCATTCTGAGATGGCGTTTCGCATTGAAATGGTATCCGTGACGCAACATCTCCCTATACGCATAACCGAAATCATCCCACTTTTCTTGTTCAGCACACGCGTCTAGCATCGTGTTGAACGTGTACGTGTCTGGCAATACTCTCGATTCGAAATCTGAGCTGCTTTTTATATGATTTCCGTCTTCTGACATCTTCTGGAAAAGTTCCCTCGCTTCTTCAAACAACCCACCTTGTAGATAAGCTTTTAGCATTATGTTGCAAGTGACTAGGTTCGGGCTGCAGACCTTCTTCATGTGATCGAAGATGTAAGCCGCATTCTTGATGTTTCCCAAGTCGAGGCATGCTTGGATCAGGCCAGTGTAAGTCACCACGAGAGGTTTATTTGCAACTCTACATATCTTCTTAAGCTGACATTGGATGGCATGATCAAGATCAGCCTTTTAAATCAAATTCTCGATAAGCTTAAGGACTACTGGATTTACAAAACTGTACCATATTGAGCCCTTCATTACACCTTCCTGCGCTACAAAGACAGCGAGCAAGGTCGTAGTAAAGAGCAGCTGATCCAACAATACCACGGCTTTCCATATCCTCAACCGTATGTATGGCCTCATCGCTTTTACCTTCTTTCCATAGAGTATTAACAAGAACTGATCACAGGTACAAATGGTTACTCTTCAGTTGGGAAGTCAAATACTAATAATTTAAAGGAAAAGAACAAAGAGTTCACAAAATACCTCTATATGCTAGAGCATTAGGGATAGAAGATTTCTGCATCTTCCTGAAGAATTCATGAACTAAATTGTACTTCTCACATGCTAACATCACCTGCTTAGACACAAATACAAATCCACTACTCAATAGCGTTGATATGCAACATTAATTGTTATGAGAAGAAGAGATATTTCACCTCCATGACGAGGCCATAGGTTACAGGAGAAGGTTTTTGCCCTCGTTGTTTCAACTGTTGCAATACCCAGAATGCTCCTTCCCATTGCTTTCGTTGAACACATGCGTTGAGCACCTGTGGTTAGATGTCCAGCATTCGCATCAGTCTGAGTGACTTTATGTTTCCGAGAATAAGGGTAGGCTATATATATCTATTCATAAGAATGAGATAATTATAAATTACTGACCGCATTATAAACAACAACGTCTGGTTCAAGACGAGGATCCCATTTTTCAAGTGTTGTTGGCTTGAACTTCTTTTTAGGAGGAGATCGCATTGTGTCAATCACATGGAAGAGTTCCTTGATATGCCCAGCTTGTCCAAGTGTGACTGCAATTGAACGGTATGCTACCATATCCGGATATGATGAAATTTGTAACTGGCGAAGAAAGCAAAAAGATTAACTCAGATTATATCAAAAGCAACAAGAACACATACAAGCATGGCACAAGGGTTTTACCAGCATAGCGTGGAATACATTGAGAGCTTCCACAGGCCTCCTTGATTTACCAAGAACGTTTAGTGCAGTTGTATAGACGATTCTGGATCCAAAATGGTAAATTTTTTTGTCAGCATTACGTTTTCGAAAAGAGATTCTGGACTTCTATAAGTGAATCAAACGGGCTCCCAATGCAATATATCCACAGCTCACTTTTAGAATAGTCAGTAAAATATCTACCTTAGCTTGTTCGATTTGTAACGGTCTTGCCTTTGAAGCCACTCGATGACTTGAAGAACTCGTCTCCAGTTTCCTAGTTTCCCTAGAAAGTGTATCAGTCTCATTACAGTGTAATCCGTATATCTGATTTTTGCACTCCGGATCGCCTTGGAAAACAGCCACTCAGGCATATTGATGTCTGCACCATTCAACCTAGCGAAATAAACTTCCTTAACATAAAATTCAGCTGAATATGATAATAATTGCATGAGAAATGTACTAATCTCACCCCCTAATTTCAACTGCACTAGCACATAACCAAATCAAAATTCATTATTTACCTCCTAAGTTTTTTCTTCTATGTATTATGTAATCTAAGAACTTGAACCAAATCTAGATAATAGCATAAAGACATACACTTTTGCTAACTTCTCGATTCTGTCTTCCATTTCGACTCGTGTAGTAGCTGGCTTGTCCACTATGTCACTGGACTCATCGGAAAACCTAAAGGCAGGACTTTCCATGGCAAACAAGCTATCATCATCATCATCTCTCTTAGCACCAATTCTCCTGGTTCTACTCAATTTGCTACTTCTCAATTCATGCCTGTCGCTGGCTAATCTCTCAATTCGCCTTTCTTCAGCAAGAAGATCCAATCCATCTCCTTTGGAACTTCTCTCAATCCCTCTCGATGTATCATAAGAACGCTGATTACTCACCATCTCCTGCTTTGGATTCCGTCTCCTGAAACTCTCATCTTCTGACACAGTTACTAAAGATTCACCACTCTTAGTCCATCTTACATCTTTGGCTATTCTCTGAAATCGCCTTTCTTCAACAACAAGATCCAATTCACCAACTTTGGAACTTCTCTCAATACCTCTCGATGTATCAGAGGAACGGTGATACTCTTGCTTAGAATACCTTCTCCTGAAGCTCTCATCTTCTTGCGCAGCCACTGAAGATTCACCACTCTTACTCCATCTTACATCTATGGCTATTCTCTGAACTCTCCTTTCTTCAACAATAGGATCCAATTCATCAACTTTAGAACCTCTCTCAATCCCTCTCGATGTACCAGAGGAACGGTGATACTCCTGCTTAGAGTACCTTCTCCTGAAGCTCTCATCTTTTGGCACAGTCACTGAAGATTCACTACTCTTACTCCATTTCACATCATTTATTATTCTCTGAATTCCACTTTCTTCATTCCTATTGACACCTCTCTCATTACGTTTATCACTTACCATCTCCTGCCTTGAGTATCTCCTCCTGAAACTCTCATCTTTTAGATCACCACTCTTAATCTTCACATCTTTTACACCATCTTTCACTTCCGAGCCAACACTATAACCATTTCCACCTCCACTATCATCATCCTCAATTTTCAATCTGTCGAATCTCTTCCTCTTCCTCGCTGTTTTAACCGTTTCCATTACTTGCAGGTACTGATCAAAACTGGGTTTGAATTCAAAACCTCCATCACCGGATTTTTGCAAACCTACCTCCTTCGTGTTCAAATTCAAGCAGAACATTACCTTGGTCTTCGATTTCTTCGAATTCAGACGAACAACTCGTCGGCAATTATAGTATGGCTGAGGAAACATCGGTTTCAAGAAAAAATTCCGACTTTCATCTAAAAACGAGGCCTTTACAAAGGCATTGGTCGAAATCATCACCGCCATTTTTGTAATCTCCACTAAAGCTCTACTGATTTTTTCTGTAACTCAAAAGTTCGAAATTATCAGAAAGCTATCGTCGTTGAACCCTATCGGCTATCGTCAACGTCCGACGTGGCTTGACAAATAAAACTAACTTGACGTTTCTATATAATCGAATCTAACGCGACGTAGTTTTATATATAAAGAAACGGTATGTTGTCTTTTGATGTCCCACTATTATTGGGCTTAATCTTCATGATCTTAACCCATAGCCCATAGGCCATAACTAAACCTTAACCAATAATTAAGAATTCAACAATTCAAGATTTTGCAGATTGTTTTGTTTTAGGGGTTTCACTCTCCACGGTAACCTTATCGCTCCTCCTGGATTTGGTTGTTGATTTCGTAGATTAAGTGAAAGTGAGATATAAATCCCAATGATGTAAGTGTTAGTTTCTTGTACATTTGTCTTACATGTATATGGAAAAATACAAACTTACCTTAGTCACTGTTCTTTTCACTGGTGAAAACCGTCCAAAACTCATCGAAAACAATTTGTTTTTTTAATAAATTTCGACCAGTTTTTTTTTGAATTTTCGACGGGTATACATTTTATTTATTTTAATATTTATTTTTAAATATAAATGACCGCAGTTTTTTTTTTTGAAATACCGCCAAAAACAAAATCCGTCAAAATTTTCCTCCAAAAATCTGGAAAATGACGCCAAATTTTTTATAAAAAAAATTGAAATCCCGCCAAAAGATATTTTCGACGGAAATTTTCTTCGGAATTTTTTGTTATAAATAAAGCCTCATTCTTCTTTTCATTTTAGATTTTGAAGTTAGTTTTAGGTTTTGTAGGTTTTAAAAATTGTAGATTTAAGTTTAGGAATTTTAGATTAAGGTTTTAGAATTGTAGTTTAGGTTTTGGAATGATAGATTTAGGTTTTGAAATTATAATTTTAGGTTTTGGAATGTTAGATTTTGGTTTTGAAATTGTAGTTTTAGGTTTTGGAAATGGAGTTTTAGGTTTTGAAATTGTAGTTTTAAGTTTTGCAATGTTAGATTTAGGTTTTGGAATTGTAGTTTTAGGTTTTGAAATTGTAGTTTTAAGTTTTGCAATGTTAGATTTAGGTTTTGGAATTGTAGTTTTAGCTTTTAAAATTGTAGTTTTAGGTTTTGGAATTGTAATATTAGTTTTGAAATTAGATTTATGTTTTAAATATGTAGATTTAGGTTTTGAAATATGTAGTTTTAGGTTTTGGAATTTAGGTTTAAGTTTTGAAATGGTAGTTTTAGGTTTGGATTTAAGTTTTTAAATATAGATTTAGATTTTTAAATATAGATTTAAATTTACGTTTTTACAAAATGGATATTCTTTTCTTTTTGATTCAAATTTTTTTTTTTTTTTAAAAGAAGTCCGTCTAAAATCTGGCCAAAGTTACCAAAAAAAAAAATGGTCGAAAATCAGTCGGAATTTTCGACAAATGAACAGTAACGACCACTCAAAACGGCAAATAAATCGTCGAAATGGCCATCGGTAAATGACGTTTTTCTTGTAGTGATTAAAATGGGAATGTATCTCTTACATTTTGAAAGTTTCATGGTTGATCTTACTTATTGTCCTTTTCATTTGATTATGTTTCATCACTCAAAAATATGATTTTTTATAATTATTTTAAAGTTATTTTTTTGTTAATTTTTTTTGTAAAAAGTTCAAATCCAAAATTGATAATAAATCAAGCACAAAATTAAATAAAAACAGACCTCTCACAAATTTTGATTCAAAAAGATTATGAACAGTAACAATTTATACGAGTGAAGTAACGGTGCAACATAATTCCTACATGAATAGATTTGTGGGAACAAATTGATAATTCATTTGAAGTTAAAAGATTTAAAAAATTTCTTTTGAAAGGTGAAGGAAAGAATCAGTCTGAATAATTTACAACCAGTTAGCTAGTTCAAGGTAGCAGGCTTTCGGACCTTGGCTTTTCTTTTATTCAGCCATCTTGGTTTTCGGACCTTGTGAACTATAATGTATAAGGTATTATATATATATATGTATTTTTTGTCAACCATATATATATATATGAATTTTTTTGTCAACCATATATATATGTTATGTATATATATGTTATGCAGCGGCTAAAAAGTCATAGAAGGGTTGATCGTATATGAACACTCCCGCTCAACCTACACCATGGACCTTCTTGGTGAAACATTTGCCAGTGATGATCTCAAAGGCCACGAATTCATGGCTCTTGTACCACGAATACTCCTAGGTCACTGTTAGCAAGAACCCCACTGGATCGATAACCTTGATTTGTGTATGTTAATGTACTTCTCGAAGCACTGTTTTTTGATTCCGCTGTTTCCATTGACAAATCTCAAAAGTTTATCAGGCAAAAAATAGCGTGGAAAGAAGAAATTCAAAACTGTTTTTGTCAGAAAAAAGGATAAAATGATAAATTGAATCGTACAATTCCAATATACTTGTATGACTTGCAAAGAACGCTACATATATATATATATATGTATGCTTTCTTTTGTCAACCATATATATATATGCTATGCAGCAGCTAAAAAGTATATGATTGAGAGATTATTATAAATCAATCAACTTTTTCCGGTTAAATGAAATATATTTTCCAGAGTAAAAGAAAAAACGTAAAACAAAATGTTTTAGATTTATTGTTATGATAAAAACTGGTTTTGTCCTACGCAGGGACGCCCGAATATATTTTCTGCCTAAAGCAAAAAAGCCCACTAACAAACACGTTAAAATAAAAATTGGCAAAATCTACAAAATTTTATTAACCTCAAACCTGCCACTTTGAAGAAATAAACTTAGACTTAGCCACTGCACTACAACCCTTTTTCACAAAAAATGATGCCCTTAATTTCTTCATATATTTTTGATGCATAAAGCACCAGCTTGCTGGTCTTTTAAGTCCCAGGGCCGGGCATGGTCCTAAATGTTTTTAAAATACTTGAACCGCCTAATAAGACCCCCAGATTATCTATAGAAGTTCCACAATGTTTATTAAATTATCTACAAAATTTTCTTATAAATCTTCCTATTTTTAGGTATCAAAGCAAATAGAAAACGTGACTTCTCTCACGAGCCAAATGGCATATGCAACCAAAAAAAAAAAAAAATGGGACATGCGCATGTATAATTCAAGTTTAAATGTTTTTCGATATTTTGGTAAAAAAAAAAAAAAGGATTATAGTCACGATCAAAAGAAATTGATATGAGTAGAAGGAAATTGATAGATTAACTTTTGTAGTGTTTCTAATCTAAAGAAAAACCGAAGTGGTAAAATTATCGTTTAGCTAGCAGAGTTTGAAGCCATCACTAGCTACATATATGCAGCGTATAATTTTTATATTTATTTTCTTTATTTTCCAATTAAAATTATTTTTGTTGACTAATCCCGAAAATATATTACAAAATATATACATGTCACGTTTTATAATTGATGAGAATTATATGTGCTTGTTCTGTAGTCTGTAAATATAATACAGAGTAATGCTAACGAAGCAACTCAAAGTTTTCTGAGCGGGTAGAGTTCATTGCTTATTTCAAATGTTCTTATCTCTCAAAAAAGACACTGCAGCATACACATCTCTCTAGCGTAACCATTTTTGTGTTTCCATAACTAGAATCCGATGCTGGTTAACAAAAACAGTTGTCCATTACGGGAAAAACTAAGATCAATTTTTTGTTCTTTTTGTAGATTCTGATATGGGTAATCCAGGAAACATGGAAAGTTTGTCTGGTTCAATGAGGAAACAAGCAAAAGATTTTGAGTGAACTGGTTTAGTTGGATTACCGGATCATTGGGTAATGTCTATACAATAAAAGGAGAGACTTTTAGTGGTTATATGAGTTGAAACCAACGCTGAAGATGATTGGTGAATGGGTGATTATAGAATCCATTACTGTCTTGCTAAAAAAGGGGTTTTCAACGGTTCGATAGAATAATGTAAAGTGAATCTAATGAGTCATGACTCGTGTTAATTAAAAGGTTAAAGGTTAAAAAGTATAAGTTGGACCTACTTCTTTTGATGTGGTAATAATCATTGCTTTATAGCTTTTTTCCTCATCTCATTTGTTTCTAGAATGAAGCAAACACCTTATTTATTCTCGTAGTCGCAGATCATTAAGACAAAAGTTACATCTTTGTTTTTCTGTCATATGCTGCGAGTAGGCCAGTAACATACACGGATATTCGAAAATTATGAATCCAAACCCCCCCCCCCCCATCCATAGAAAGATTATCCGAATCCAGATTCGTGACTACTAGATATCCAAATTCCGAATACTTTCCCAATTATCAAAATATCTGAGGATATCCAGATCTAAAAAATTTCTTATTTATTAATTGATTATCATGTTAACTGGGCCTCTAATATTAGCTACCCAATAAAATGATATTTTATGGTCGGTTTCACTTTATTTAAACTCATAGTTGGGTTTGTTTGAAAAAACTTTTAATAAAGCATTAGCATGTTGTAATATGTTCCAAAAACATTATGTTATAAAAGTTGTAAGTTTTAATTAAAAAATTGATTGGTAGAGCGATGAGCAGCGTATAGATACAAAATTATTAAAATAGACATGATTCTTTATTTTGGATTTTTATAGAAGAAAACAATATTTTACAAAATAGAGAAAACATAAAAATCTCAAGAAATAAACTAAAGATCTTCTTATCATGAAACATTCAAAGTGTGGCCAAATCAACGTAAACAAACAGAGAAGCAAAAACAGAAAACAAAAACTGAGAGTTTGAAAAAAAGGACTAACGTGTTTGTAACGATGTGTGTCTTAATCACCCGACGTGAAAACAAAATTTAGATTAAATGGTGTGTATGAGTTATGATCCTATTTATATTGGGTTGTCAATAACATTAGAAAATTTAAATTAATAATCAAGGAAAAATATGTCTCTTAATATTTTAAAAGTCTCTAAGCCTTGAAAAAACTCAATTTAAAAGCATTAATGTGTAAATCATTAAGGAGTCCTTAATGCTTTAAAAAAAATTTGTGATTAGCTTTTAAAGAGCATTAAGCTCTACAAAAAAGCTTTCCGAATCAAGTCTTTTGTGTTATGAATCTAAATTAAGTCTTATTTATAGACTATTTTGAGTTTCTGAAAAGCTTAACTGGTCGATGTGGATGTGGGATACTACAACGTTTGCTTTCCCTTTTATTCAAGTCTCACATCGGCTCTCGACGAAGAAAAATCTCTCTGACACCACTATATATATTTTTTCAACTCGTTCATTATAAGCTATTTATGTCTTTAGAAATAATACTTTTTTACTAAAGATATAAACATAGGTGGATGACATGTACATCAAAAGTAAAAGTATTTAATTTATTAAAAAAATTATAATAGACTGGATCCGAATATCCGGTTTGAAAATAATGGTATCAGAATCTGGATCCAGTTTTGACAGATCCGATAATTTGATATCTGGATTCAATCCTTTCGGATATCCTATTTTCCGGAACGGATCAGAGCAGATCCTGGATCGGAATTTGGATTTGGATAATAATCCCAGACCTACTGCGAGGATGAACATTTTGGTCTTAAACGATCTAGATAAATCCGTTATGGTGTGATTGGCTTTGGTGTAGTTGCTGAAATTGGTCAAAGAAGAGTCACGGATGCTTCTTAAGGAGAGAACAAAAGCGACGTCTCATAGAATCTTACCGTTGGAAAATACAACAAAACGTCACCTAAAATATAAAAGACAAATAAAGAATTTAAAATACCAAAAGACTAAAAAAACTTTTAGGATACGGATGAATACTTTCACTAGTTTTAACCATTTAGCAGAACATCAAAACGCAACATTTTGATTAATGTAAAAACAACAAGAAGTGGGGTTTTGGAATTTGTTTTTTCTCCTACTTATGTGTGCCAAATAAATAAACTTCTATTCTAGTTTCAGATAAAAACACTTAAGAATGATGAATATTGAATGGGCCAAAAATGAAATAAAAGACAACAAAGATGATCATTTTTTTATACGATATAGAAAGACTACACATCTTAATATTATTAAAGAAAAGTACATTTTGAACATTATCCAAAATCAATCATTTATTTACTTCAATTGCCATTGAAATTATGTGTAAAAAGTCTTTAATTGCAACTAGAAAATGTAGTTTTAGAATTAAAATACTTTAAATCAAAATCATTTGTTTAAGAAAATATTGATTTTTTATTCTTTCTTTTTTTCCTCATATTTGTCAACAAAATTATTTTCCTTAATTAATTTAGAGATACTTTGAACATTTTACTAAAAAAAAATTCTTTCATCTTTGTTTGATCTTATTTTTAAACATTTAAATCAAGTTCATATAATAAATAAAAGTCTAGATTTTTTTCGTATATGTTGTGATTCGTATTTTTAAAAACAGACATACTTTACTCAATTAGTGAATAAAACAAGTGTGAAATGAACATCCTACATGAGCTAAACATTTTGGATAGTGGTTCAAAGACATATTATAAAAGAAACTAAAATATTTCCAAATCTGAATGAGTAGGAAGCTAGATTTAATAAGCGTCCATATTTAAATAATTTTTATTTGGTTTGATTTAGTTCTTTTGTTCAATCATATAATTTATCGAATATCATAAATATTTATAAATATACCAAATTTTTGATTTTTGTTTTGTTTTTTTTTTGTCACTCAAATGTCATTCATTAACTTAAGAAAAGGTACAGAGTTCTTGTACAACAATAAAATCATGAAGGGCCTTCTTTGCCAAGAAATCTGCTTTATGATTTAAAGTCCTAGGGATAGCGACGTACGAGATAGACTCGAACTGTTTTGAGAAGTGAACAATATCGTAAATGATACCATGGAGTTCACGATGATCGGAAGAATTGATTGCTTCCACGCATTCTTTGGAGCCCGAAGCGATCCGGATATGTGGGATCTCCAATGCTGCGCCTTGATGGATTGCCTCCCAAATAGCCAAACCTTCAGCTTGGAGAGGAGATGCAACGTGTTCACGTACCTGAGAGAATACTCGCTTAAATGGAAAACACCTGCCAGAGAAATTTAGACTCAAACCTGCAGTTTTTTTATTTGCATTCCAAGCGGCGTCAGTGTAAATGGTGATGTCATGACATAGCGCTTGCTGGATACTTTGTTCTACAGGTCGGGAAGGAATATGGTGTTCTACTTGGGAAGCTTGCTAATCGGGAGTTTCAGCCAATGATTTCGATAAAACTTCTGCAGCTGACATAGTCTTGTCTTAGAAGATAAGATTGTTCCGAGCTTTCCACAGGTTCTATACAATCCAGAAGCACAGAGATTTACTTACTATACCGTAAGGTGGTAAACAAATGAGGTTCTGATAAACAATAAGAGACTTTTCCAATGGATAAGTCTCAGAATTTGTCACTAACGGCGGTGGATTTTTCCACTGAAAGAGAGTCCACACCTGTTTTGCGAACCTGCAATCGAAGAGGATATGGAAGGTTGTTTCCAGATTGCCGCAGCTCTTACACAATGGATCAATAAGCAGTCCTCGTTTGCTGTTGTTCTCGCCTGTAGGGAGGGCTTCATTTAGAGCTTTCTAGATGAAAGTTTTTATCTTAGGAACACATGGAGAATTCCAGACATTTTGATGCCATTTAAAACCTGCAGAAACAAAGGACCTGCTAAGAGAGTGATCTGCACTCTCCGTGGAGCTAAAATATCCAGATTTTGTAGTATAGATACCCGACTTAGTCTGCAGCCAGTGATAAGTATCTGCAGGTTTCGATTTGCTCAGCCTAATGAGAAGGATATCGGGAAGTAGCTGGCGGAAAAGTTTCTCAATCAACTCTGTTTTTCACAACTTATTTTCAGAATCAATCAAGTCTGAAACTTTTAGCACTTGTGTTCCCTGGGACGGTGGTCTATGAGGTTTTTCTTCTTCAATTGTCGACAACCATGGGTCATACCAGACACTAATTTCTCTCCTTGTAGCTACAGTCTTAATCAAGTTCCCAAACAACAAATCTCTTCCCAACAACACCCCCTCCACCCGTGGGAAGATGTGTTAGGAGGATTGCAGAGTAAAAATGAGGCATTGTGGCAGTATTTTTTGAGCAAAACCTTGCCTAAGAGAGAGTCCGGTTGCTTGAGAATTCGCCAGCTTAACTTGGCCAGCAAAACGTCATTAAACTTTTGGATTTCGCGATAACCCAATCCTCCTTTTGTTTTAGGCTTAGCCATCTTGTCCCAAGAAATCCACGTCATCTTCTTCTTCTAAGGTTTTGAGTCCCACCAAAAATGAATGAGAAGAGATTGGATTCGCTTACAAAGATTTGCAGCTAATTTGAAGCAGAACATGACATAACTAGGGATTGCCGCGAGAACAACTTTAAGCAGGATCATCTTTCCTGCATGAGAAAGAAATCTTGTTAACCACCCTTTTACTTTGAGCTTTAATCTCTCGAGAATTATCGCAAAAAGATCTTTTTTTTTCTGTCCAAATAATTCGGGAAGTCCCAAATACTTGCCTGTTCCTCCCTCCTTTTATATTCCTAAAAGCTGTTTGACTTCATCCTTCATAGGTTTAGGCGCTTTAGCAGAGAAATAGATAGAGGATTTAGCCGGGTTTATCTTTTGTCCGGAGGCCTTCTCGTATTTTTGAAAAATGCTTGTAAGAGTTTTACAATTCGCTTTATTTGTTTTACAGAAGAACATGGTATCATCCGCGAATAAGAGATGATCTATTCGTGAGCATTGTTTTGTGATCTTAATCCCTTGTAATGTTCTTCTCCCTGTCGCTTTTTTGCAAAGCCCTGATAAAATCTCACTACAAAGGATGAAGATGTATGGAGACAAAGGATCGCCTTGGCGAATTCCACGGGTTGGGACAACTTTTCCTTTTGCTTCTCCGTTTATGAGATAAGAGTAAGAGACAGACGAGATGCATTGCAAGATCCACTTGACCCACTTTTGGTGAAAACCAAACCTCTCGAAAACACTTTTGATGAAAGAACATTCGAGCCTGTCGTAGACCTTAGTCATGTCGGTTTTTATTGCCATTTAGTAGTGCTTTTTAGCTTTTGAGTTCTTGAGATAATGTAGCACTTCATGGGTAATCAAAACATTGTCCGTAATAGCCCGATCTTTGACAAACGTAGATTGGTTTTCTGCCATTAATGTTCGGAGAATTGGTTGTAATCTGTTCGCCAAAATCTTAGCAATGAACTTGTATAATACATTACAGAGAGCTATCGGTCTGTAGTATGCCATTAACTTCAGGTTGAGCTTCTTGGGAATGAGCCTTATATGAGTATGATTCTGTGATTTCTGCAGTGGCTTGCCTTTGAAGAAATCCTGGATTTCTTTGGTGATCTCTTTTTCCACCGTTGACCAGTTGGAGATGAAAAATCCTGCCGGGAAGCCATCTGGACCGGGAGCTTTCTCAGGGCAAGTAGAGAAAATCGCTTTCTTAATCTCCTCTTTTGACAGTATCTTAATCAGACTCTCATTTGTTTCTATATAAATCCTGGCCGAAATCGCTTCTTTAACTACCTCTTCTCTGTGGGAGGCCTCCGAGGTGAAGAGTTTTTGGTAATAGTTGGTGATTACATTAGTAAAATCCTGATCTTTAAATACATCTTCACCATTATCGTTTTCTAGAATGGAAAACCTGTTTGTCGTTTGCCTTGTCTTGGAATCAGCAAAAAAGTAATTGGAATTTTATCCCCTAAAGCAAGCCATAGTTGTCGGCTTCTTTGCTTCCAAAAAGCTTATTTTTGTTGATATTCAACCTTCAAAGCAGCGTTTAACTCACTTAGAAGACCCTCCTGATGGGAACTATCAGTCATAACCTTCTCCAAAGCAGAGCGGAGATCTTGGATCTTCTTCTGACTAGCTGACTGCTTATCCTTACTCCAATGGGAAATGGTTGTGCGACAAAAAGAGATCCTGTCTTCTACAGATCGAGATCTCTGGTTGTGCCAAACCTATTTCATAAGATCAAAGATTTTTGGATTTTGTTGCAGTCGCCTGTCGAATCTAAAAAATCCTCTTCCTTTTCGTTTTGAAGCATCGAGGATAGTGATAACGGAACAGTGATATGAGGCTTCGAAACAAAGATACTCACTTTTGCTAGCAGGAAACTCTTCCACCCATTGACTGTTAGCCATCGCTCTATCTAATCTTGAGTGGATGAGATAATCTCTCCTTTTGCCTCTCCAAGAAAGACAGTTTCCAACATGTGGGATATCAAACAAGTCATTCTGAGCTAGAAAGGTTCTAAAAGAAGAGAAAGAGCTTTCCGGTCTTTGGGGGCCTCCTGTCTTCTCAGAGCTATCTATAATGTTATTAAAGTGTCTTCCCAAGAACCAAGGAGCATCTCTGTTTTGGGCAAGTACCGAAATGTCCTCCCAAAAACTGGCTCTGTTTTGTCTCTCAGGTGGGCCATAAACAAAAGTAGAGTAGAAAGTAGATTTTTTATAGCATATGGAAGTGTCAATACATTTTGAGGAAGAACTGTGAACTACAAGTTGAATATCAGCTTTCCATAAAAGTGCTTAACCGCCCCCACAAACTCCTTGGGGTGATATGATGAGAGAATAATCAAATCTAGAACTTTCAGCTTGTCTAGGACGAAGTCATCTTGATTCTTGGTCTCCATAAGGAAAATTACATCTGAGCGCATACTCTTTTGTATCTCCGTTAGTCGGAGAACAGTCATGGGATTTCCTAAACCACAATAGTTCCATGTCAATATCTTTAAGAAAGAAGGAGAGACAGTTTTTGAAAATTCGCTTTATCCTTGATTGTAGCCGGGATGAGATTTATGCGAGGTTCCCCTGATGGTTGATCTCCTCTTTTAGTATTAGGGAATTTATGTCCTCTGCTAGAAGAGATAGAAGACGTTTCTTTCAGTTTTGCTCCACTTAATTTAGCTCTCAGAGGGTTTTTTTGGGAGAATTTTGAACTTGTTGCACTTTTCTCTTCTTTCCACTTGTCCCAGCTAGGCTTTTGGGACTATTAAAAGTTAGTCTGCTAGCTATCGAGGGGTGACCTTTTTTTTTGACTGGAAATGTCTCTGGAACTGTTTTGTTTTCAAACTCAGTAGGTGCCGGAGCAGGTAGCAACTCAGGATTTGCCTTAAAAAGAGTCTGATGAGAAGCTGAGGCTGCATTTGCTTCTGAAGCTGCAATTAGGTTAGCCATTTTCTGCATAAGGCCTTGAGATTCAGATTGCATAACCCTGCGTATTCTTGCAGCACTCTCCGTAGGGTCTACACAAGAAATGTATTGACGAGTAATTTCTTTCAATTCCTCTTGGATTTTCTCAGTTAACTTAGGAGGTAGAATAGGTGACTTTGGAGGGCTGAGGTTTCTTTCCAAAGGAGGTCGACGAGTCCTGGATTGATTTGAATCTGTGGGGAGAGTAGGCCTAGCTGATTTCTCTCTCCATTCTTTGTTGTGATGTGACAAGTACCTTTCGGATCGCCTGATTCCTTTATCGTGTGATTCTTCTTTTCGATAGTTTCCATCCTTCTTATGAGGAGATGAATTACCTCTTGATTCTAAGGAGCCAACACTTTGTCGCAGGAGATGAGTGCTACGGTAAGTTGAATCTTGAGAATACTTTTTCCAAAGTGAATAGCTTTTTTGGGGAGCAACCTGGTGAGGTGAGTAACTACCGGAATGCTGGCGTCATCTTTCAATAGGTTCTTTAGAATATCTCCCTCTTGAAAAACTTCTTTCATAAGCTTTATTATGTAGATAAGCTTTCTCTGATTCAGTAGGATAGTATTGAACCCTTGTTTGTCTCTCAGACTTGTGAGTATTTTCCTTTGTCTTTGCGGACCAATTTGAAGAAATTCTCTATTTATAATTTCTTCCTCGTGAAAGAACCTTTTCAGGTATTGGAGAAGACTGGATTTGCTGTTGATAATTCTTATCATCGTGAGATAGTTGGTGACAAATAGAGCAGTGGTTTCTAAGGCGTTCATAATCCAAGGATATGACTGTCTCCTCACCACTCTCAAATTCAATGATAGACTCTTTAATCAAGTGTTCCAGCCCATTGACTACTACCCGGATTTTTGTAGATTGTTAGGTGAGTCCATGTTCTTCCACTCTTCTTAAAGCCTTTCCTATTTTCAGTAGCATTACTTCCTTACGGAAATGTACATGGAGCCCTTTAACTTTGATCAAAAAAGAGATTTCCGAGGGGAAATGATATGAGATGATTGGTTCCCAACGCTGAAGAATAACCATGTAGCGAGCGAAGTGGTATGGTCTATTGTCTAAGACTTTCTGAAGATCTTCTTCGTTGTCAAAACGAAATTGAAAGCAATATTTCCCTAAGTTTGAGCCGATTGCTTTACCCTTAAGATCTCAACTCTTAGAAAGGAAGGGGATGAGCGACCACAATCTCTGAGTAACAGGGTTTGTTAGACGTCCAATAAGTGAAAGTTTGTTTTCACTTACTAGGTCAGAGTTATCCATGGGAGGGGCTCGAATCCTCAGACAAGGAGCGGCTCTGAGAAAAGGATCTATCATCTTGCTCTTTTCTTGGGCTGAGAATCTTCGAGACATAGTGGGAGGTTTCCGAAAGTCTTGAGAGGGTAAAACACAACCTGAGACCGAAGAAAATAGCGGTTGATCCTGTATACCCGAAGAGAAGTAGAAAACCTAGCAAAGTACCGTAGAGAACCTAGTCCTTTGTTCGTTGAAAATTTTTTCTTCCTAATTATTCAGACCCACAGGTTGAATAATTGGAGATGATTTTGAAAAGCGAAGAGTAGAGAAGATTTCAAACTCCATACCGAGATGGGTTGAGTCGGTTTTAGACGGAAAATCCTTCAACGATGCTCCATAACTCCCTCGACAAACAAGATTGTCTAGAGAATCAAGCTTCGGGTGTGAAAGAGGAGCGCCGGTACCACCGGTGTGGAGCCTTCCGGTCGAAACCAGGGGAGAAGACGTTGGGTTTTAGTTAAAATCCACCTATTAAAGAGTGAAACTACCTAGGAAGACGTGCCTAAGAGAGAACATTTTTTACTATTCAAATTTTCTTTAACGGGTTCTTTTTAATCTTTGATTTTGTTAAGATTTTATATATAGCATTCATACTGCAATAGTGATCTCGCATTTCGTTTTATCGTTTAATAGGTATTGAATATAAGATATTTAGAAGCCAAAGAAATGATCCTTAAGCTTTTTCAAATCGTGTATATACATCTCGAAAGCAGATTATTCCGTCAATATATACACATTCGATTATGATATAAATGGACTAACATATTAAAAATAAACTAACGATTCAGAGACTGAAAATACTAGAGATTAAAAATATGACAAAACACATCATACGATAACCATATAAATTATATGATAAATAATTATATGATGTTAAAATAAAAAGGAAAATATTTAACCAAAAAAATATATATACAGCAATCAAACAACGATATTTATAACCTTCAACTATGTAACTTGTAATGAAAAATACAAATAACAAAAACATTTTTTTTTTTTGTCGGCCAGAATCATATTTTTTGAATCAGAATTTTAAAACCTAATAAATAGTAAATCATTATATAGAAAATAATTAAAAAATAAATAATTTATAAGTTGTTGACAAAAAAAAACAAGGAACAAAAAGAAAATGAACAAATTTGAATGAATGAAAAAAAAAGTGTAGAGAATAAAGAAAATATATTATTATGATGAATGGTAACGAAACAATAATAATATATTTTAAAATATATTAAATAACTAATAAATCAAATTTTAATGAAAAAATTTATTTTATATTTAATTAATCATACATTTAGTTTAAACAAAAATTTGTGAAATTAATTTATAAATTTCATGTTAAATATTAATTATTAATATTAATCTAAAATAAAATTATAAAATAAATTTAAAATATTTTTTATTTTTAGGTATAAACATCTCTTAAATATATTTTACATATAATTTTTAGATAAAGTCCTAAGATTAATTTAATATGAAATTCTCATCAAAAATATATTCTTTATAGTACATATATGAAAATTATTATATATTAAAATACAAATATTATTAGTAAAAAGTATTTTCTATTTATTTTAAAATAAAAAACGAATTTCAATATTTGTTTTTTTTTGTTGTATTTTGTTTTTCTTTAGAAAAACATTTTTGTTTTATTGTTCCTTATTTAATAAAAAATGTATAGAAATGATGTGGAAATAATTTTTTTAAATAGTAAAAAATTGAAAAATTAAAAGAAATCATACATTATTCCACGTTCTTTTTCTAAATTATGATTATTAATTAAAATCTAAAATTTTATCTATATATTGTTCTACTATGTACTGCCGATTTAATTCTGTATGCATTATAAACCATAAACATACTAGGAAACAATAGGAAACTACAAGTGAGAAGAACTTCTTCTGAAGAAGTTAAAAGTCTTCCACCGATCTTTGCAGTTGCATTAATAAAATATTCAGAAACCAAGAACGCTTTTTCTTCTTTCTTCCAGCCAAAAGTACTCTCAGACCATTGTACTCTAAAACCCTCTTAACTCTCTCTCTTTCTCTCTCCTCTCTCTCTGAGATACGCTTCTCTACTCTACTCCCATGGAGCTCTAATGGGTCTCTGCAATTTCCACTCTTTTCCTCTTTTCCTCTTTTCTTCTGAGAATTTCAGCTTAAGAATCATGGAGGAGTCTTCTCTTGTGCGTTTTGTGTTTCTGTTCTGTTTGGTTTCGTCCTGTGTGTTCTGTTTGGATGACTCCGACCAAAACGCAACCGCTTCTTCTGCTGTTTACATTGTTACTCTCAAGGACCGTCCATCTGTTCATTTCTCCGGCAGAGAAACGAGTAGCTCCAAACACAGCCTTACCGCTTCTTCATCCCAAATTTACAGAACATTGTATGTAAAAAAAAGTTACCTTCTTTTCTTCAAGTTTCAATCTTTATCCATGGTTTGATTTCGTCGCAGTGTTTTTCTCTCGACATTTTCGTGGGATCGCTGTTGATTTTTTTCGGGAGGGTTTGGTCTTTTTCTTAATCTTCATAGGCTGACATATGTTGAAATTCCTCAATTTTGGGTCCCAGTCTTTGGTCTTTTCCTGAATGTCTTAACGGATATAAAGGCATGCCTGTTGAATTTGTGCTCCAAGTTGAAACCTTTATGCTGTTAAACGAAGCTAATACATTAAAGTCTGATGAGTTTTTTTTTCCCTTCAAGCTGGAACCTTTATGCTCTAGTTGATGATCCTAATCTCTTTGTTTATACATATAGGAACCGAAGCGCTTCTATTATTAGAGTTCATGATTCGTTGTTGAGAAAAGTATTGAGAAATGAGAATTATCTTAAGCTGTACAGCTACCACTATCTCATCAATGGGTTTTCCGCGGTTCTTACCCGAAAACAGGTACTCACATTGTCTTAGAAACAGTATATGAATGTCGAAATGTTAGTGTTTGTTCACTGTTTTGAGCTCATAAGTTCGAAAACCGGGGTTTTTTTTCTTTTTTTCTTTTTTCTTTAGGCTGATAGACTTGCGGCAAGAGAAGAAGTGGACAATGTGGTTCTGGATTTTCCGGTTGAGAAAGCAACTACTCATACACCGCAGTTCTTAGGTTTGCCGCGTGGAGCTTGGCTCCGTGATGGAGGCTCTGAATATGCAGGAGAAGGAGTTGTTATAGGGTTTATTGATACTGGAATTGATCCCACTCATCCTAGTTTCAGTGACAAAATCCCAGGGCATACCTATTCGGTCCCTCCTCGGTTTACTGGCATCTGCGAAGTTACCATTGGTTTCCCGCCCGGTTCTTGCAATAGGAAACTCATTGGAGCACGCCATTTCGCTGAGTCTGCTCTCAGTAGAGGAGTCTTGAATGCATCTCTGGGCGATGCTTCGCCATTTGATGGTGAAGGGCATGGCACGTAAGTGTATATAACCCACTCAGATGCTGATTAACTAATTAACTACCAAATGGTTAAGTCTGATATTGGTTGATTTGTTCAGGCACACAGCTTCTGTTGCAGCTGGGAATCACGGGATCCCGGTGGTAGTTGCCGGTCATCACCTTGGAAATGCTAGCGGGATGGCTCCTCGTGCTCAGTAAGTCAATACCACAGAATGATATTCGCTTTGGAAACAATTCATGGAGAAATTAAAAGTCTTGTCTTTTCTTGTTAGTATTGCTATTTACAAGGCATTGTATAAGAGGTTTGGAGGTTTTGCATCAGATATCATTGCAGCCATAGATCAGGTAGCTGAATGTTACTTTTGCAACAGAAACTTTGATGAAGCGGTTTTTATATTACATGGTTATGGATGTTTTTTTTTTTTTTTTTTTTTTTTTTTTTGGGGGCTCAAGATGGAGTGGATATAATAAACATATCAATCACCACAAATAGACGTCCTCCTGGCATTGCCACGTTCTTTAACCCGATCGATATGGCATTGCTTTCAGCTGTGAAAGCCGGGATCTTTGTAGTGCAAGCAGCTGGAAACACAGGACCAGCTCCTAAGAGCATGTCTTCCTTCAGTCCATGGATCTTCACAGTAGGAGCTACATCTCATGATAGAGTATATAGTAACTCGATAATCCTCGGAAATAATGTCACTATTCCTGGAGTTGGACTCGCATGTAAGTCCATTTTTGTTTAAAGCTTAGCTTCTTCTTTCTTGATTTCCTCCTCGACCTGACCTTACCGGTTTCGCATTTTTTATTAGCTGGTACAAGAACAATGTACAAACTTGTTTTAGCTGCACATGCGCTTCGCAATGGTACAACTGTTATGGATGCTATATATGTTGGGGAATGCCAAGATTCAAGTAGCTTCGATCAGAAGCTGGTGCATGGAAAGATCCTTGTCTGTAGTTATACAGTCCGATTCATTCTCGGTGTCTCAAGCATCAAACAAGCCTTACTAACAGCTAAGAACTTAACAGCCGCAGGCCTTATCTTCTATATAGATCCTTCCGCCACCGGTTTTCAGATGACTTCAACTCCGATGGATATCCCGGGAATTCTAATCTCCTCTCCTCAAGATTCTCAGGTATGATCAAAATCTTAAAATGTGAAGTCTATTACACTCTGAACAAGAACGTAACTTAGCTCTTGCTATGGTCGACATGCAGGCTTTACTCCGGTACTACAATTCTTCTCTGTTAAGGGAAAATGGTTCAGGCAGAATTGTTGGATCTGCGTC
Organism: Boechera divaricarpa; assembly: GCA_026770425.1. Classification (NCBI taxonomy): domain Eukaryota; kingdom Viridiplantae; phylum Streptophyta; class Magnoliopsida; order Brassicales; family Brassicaceae; genus Boechera; species Boechera divaricarpa. The sequence goes on along the minus strand of CM049182.1, from coordinate 8,322,727 downwards.
TGTTGCGAGAATTGTTGGTGGGATGAAGCCGACCTATGGCATTACAGCTCCCAAGGTCATGTATTTCTCTGCTAGGGGACCTGACCCAGAAGATGATTCTTTCGTTGATGCTGATATAATGAAACCCAACTTAGTAGCTCCCGGAAATGCGATATGGGGCGCTTGGAGTCCGTTTGGCATTGGTACAACCGATTTTCAAGGTACACATATCCTCCCTCATTTCTCCTTATAGATTGCCCATTCTGTGTTTCTAGTAGTCTTTTTGAGCTCTTAAATTGGCGGTATTTAGGTGAGTGTTTCGCGATGGAATCGGGGACAAGCATGTCTGCTCCACATGTAACAGGTATTGCGGCGCTCATCAAGCAGAAGTTCCCACATTTCACTCCTGCAGCCATTGCATCCGCACTTTCAACAACGGCTTCTCTATCAGACAGAAAGGGTGAGCATATAATGGCACAACGCACTGTCTTAAACCCCGACATTAGTCAGTCCCCTGCAACACCTTTCGATATGGGTAGCGGATTCGTCAATGCAACTGCAGCTATTGACCCTGGTTTGATTTTTGACATAGGTAAATGCTTTCTTGAACACCCAATGTTCTTTTTTTTACCTTGAGCCTATGAAAAAGGAGAAACGTTTTCACTTAAAAACAACTTTTCGAACAAACTCAATTCAATAATAAGAGATCAACAAATGATATGAAGTGTTACTGCAAATGTAGGTTACAATGAATACATGAAGTTTCTCTGTGGCATCAACGGATCATCTCCGGTTGTTCTCAATTACACCGGTGAAAGCTGCTCGGCGTACAACTCCTCCCTTGCAGCCTCTGACTTGAACCTACCCTCAGTCACAATAGCTAAGCTCGTTGGTACTCGAACTATCCTAAGATGGGTCACTAATATTGCAACCACGGCTGCAAACGAAACGTATACAGTCGGGTGGATGGCACCGGACTCGGTCTACGTTAAGGTCTCACCTGCCAAGTTTACAATCAGAAACGGGCAGACACGGGTCTTGACTCTTGTCCTTCGAGCAATGAAGAATGTTTCGATGGCGAGTTTTGGGAGAATTGGGCTGTTTGGAGATAGAGGTCACGTTGTTAACATTCCGGTGGCAGTCATCTACAAGATTGCTGTCTGAAAAATAGGTTCTTATATGCAGAGTTTTAGTGTGATGATGAAACAAACTTGAGGGAGTTGATAAATTCATTTCCTTTTTTTGGGGGTTAGTTAATGTATGTTTTTGTGCATTGCTTAAAAAGCTTTAGAGAGATTTGTAGTGTGTAAATGTGTTTGGAATGATGAAGTTGGTAGAATTAATCTTAATCCAATCTTTTGATTCTTTGTATTTTATTTAAAGTGGTCTTCTTGAATTTGGAGCTGTGTTCCCCAATGTGCTGAGAGTAACAAACAATGGTTAATTACCCAAACACAACGAAACAAAAAAAGTACAAGGTCCATATAAACAAATTTTAAAAATAAATATAAGGGGTATTTTCGTCATTGGATTTAAATATATAAAGAAGAGTTCAAGTTAATCTTGAGGGTTTCGCGGATCCCTTGAACTCATTCTCTCTTCTTCTTCTTCTTCTGCCTTCTTAGCTTCTAACACAGCGGATAATTTTTCTCCTTTTTTCCGGGCTCGAATCAATTTCTGAAAATTCCGGCGAAATTTGCTATCATCTGGTACCTGAGCTGCGTAGCTAAGTGAAGCAGAGCGAATACAATTGTTCATCGTTGTGAGTTCTCTAACCTTTGTTTATAGTGGAATTTGGTTTTGATTTCAATACCAAGCGTCGTTTCGTGGGTTAGAAGCAAATTGTTAGGGTTTCTTAAAGGGGCTTATACATAATCTACTGTTTATCTTTTTCTTTCTTTCAATTGAATTTTTTTCATTAATTCGTTATCCCCAGTTGAAAAATCTGGTTACTTTTCTACTCCCTGCATTTTGATGGATTGTTTTGTTCTTTAGTAGATGAAATTAAGGAGATTCTTGGCCAAAATTTGAAGTAGCAGCACCAGCTGTGTTTTTTTTTTTTTTTTTCATAGAGAATGGGTGCACAAGAAGTTATGAGTGTTCCTTTCAGCTCAAATGCAGTGGACAACACTGAATATAGTGACACAGATTTGGTGTATGCCGTTAGAAAAGCCCTTGCACTCCAAAATGTGAGTGTTGCACAGATGTTGCTTCTTCCAAGCACACTATGTATATATATGTGTGTCTCTGCTATTTTTTGTAATGGTCGTGTTCTTTAAAAGTGTTTTCTTTTATCAAATCCAGGGGGATACCGACCATTATACTCAGCTTATTGGAATGATGTACCCTAAATATTCTGATTTCGATGCAGTGGCACAGCTTGAGGTGTGTCCTTTTCCTCCCTCATATGACAATCAATTCTTGTTTTGAATTTGTTGTTGCTAAAATATCTTCATTTTCATTCGTTTTGCAGACACTCTTGAAAACTCTATCAGGTTCTGTTGCTTGCATAGATGTAGTTCACCATCAAAATCTTCTTTCTACTGTAAGTTTTTTTTTGCATGAGCTTACATTTGAATCCATATATACCTGTTTCAGACAGGTCCTTCTACCCATCCTCTGAATTTAATCCCATTTATTGTGATTAGATTTTTACGATGAGCTTGTGGAATCACAAACCTAATGTCATGGATGCATTGGTGGACCTAATCATATCATTGGTACACAGCTCAGCAACTACCCCTCATGTCAATGAATATATAATTTAGTTGAACAGATTAACATTTTGTGCTTTTGTTGTTTCCCATCATTAGGCCGCTACTAGTGGAAAATATCTGGATCCTTGTTTGAATATGCTCATAAATAATTTCATTCCACCTAGTAAACTTTCACAACCTTGTGTAGTCAAAAAGAAGCAGGAAGTTCTTTCCCGGGTGCATGCAGCCTTTCAAAAGATTTCTTATTTAATTCCTCTTGCTCCCTCGAAATTAGTCACTATACTTGCCCAGAGAATGCCTAAAATTCACACTAAAGACCATGTAAGTTTTTTTTTTTTTTGGGTTAAAATTTAGACAATGTAACATTGAGTTTTGGCTGTAAACAAATCGAGAACTATCTTTTTGTCTTGCAGTCGATGGTGATGTATGTGGATAACTTGTTGAAGTTGGAGAATAGCTCAATCGGAAAAGTTGTTGGCAGCGTGATTCTTATGGTGGTGATGGAGAGGATGCGAGATTTGGATGTAAGGAGATGTAAATTGTTTATACAAATGTAGCCATTAAGTAAAGGGTAACTGAATAATATGCTGGAGTATCTTTGTAGTTGGAAATTGGATGGGATGATATCCTCCAAGATGAATCTAATAGAGGCATCTTTGATTTGGAACTTGAAGATGCAGTTGAAGGCCTTATGAATGAAGGAGACGAGGTAGAGGTCGTGTATTTTTTTTTGCTATCTATGCAGAATCACAAAACAACTTTGTTTATTAATAACCGAAAGTTGCTAGACTACAAGATACCCTTTTCTCTTACTGTGAAATGTTGGACTTGAACTCTGGTTTCCTGGAGAGGTATATGCCACCATTCATAAATTTGATACTTTTTTTGCAGTTTCCAGTGGGGTCACTAAATCAAAATACTTCATATGGAAATGTAGTCTCTGAGTTGTTGGACGAATTGATGGTCCTATCTTTTAAGCATCTTAAATCCTGTCAAAATTCTGGTCGTTTGGATGAGGTATGGCACCAAATGGTACTTCATCAACCTTTCTTTCCTTTCCTTTGTGGTAGATTCATTAATCTTTTGGTGGTTCTGTTTTTTCATGATTTTGGCGTAGGTGTTTGAAATCCTCTTCATGTCGTTTGAGAACTACATTCTGAACACGTACAAATCAAAATTTTCACAGGTAGGAATCATAGCTATCACATTACATTAGATTAAATCCTTCATCTAAGCTTCTAGCACTCTAATTTATTATCAGCATGAGATGTCTTGGCCTAGACTCACTTTGCTTTCATCTGCAGTTTCTCATGTTCTATGCATGCTCACTAGATCCTGAAAATTGTGGTGTAAAATTTGCCAGTAAGCTGTTGGACATATATCTCTCCATCAACAAACCTCGAGTTACTAGGTGAGTTTCATCTTATCCTTCATGGTAAAGATTTCTCTGCATGATAGTAAGCTTATATTGTTCTAATCACTACTTGTACATGCTTTTGTTTTCTCCCTTTACTTAACAGGATGAGTGCAGTGGCTTATCTAGCTAGCTACTTGTCTCGTGGAAAGTTTTTGCCTGCTTCTTTTGTGGCTAGCATGTTGAAAAGGTATTGCTAAAAAAGCAAATATGATTGTTTGATCTTATTCAAGTTTCACTTTGTTGTAACATTGTTTCTCTTGCGTCTGAAATCCTAGATTGGTAGACGAGTGTGCGGATTATTGCGGAACATGCAATGATGATGTTAACCCAGAAGCATATCAAGTATTCTATTCTGGATGTCAGGTATAGTCCAAGTTGAGAACTATCTTATGTCTTTTTATTCCTAAAGAACTCTTCTGTGAAATCAGTGACGTCTCTAGCTACCAATCATTGCTAATGATCTTACCCTTATGTCTTGAAGAGTTTTGCTTATTGGCGGTTGGAATCATACGCTATTACGTCATGTATCACTTAAAGTTATTACTTTTCTGTGACTGTAGGCAATCTTGTACGTGCTATGCTTCTGGATGAGATCCCTCATAGATGTTCCTCGCTTTCAATTGCAGCTTACACCATTGGAGTCAATTTTATCTCACAAACTAAAGCCATTGATGGTGACTTACACTTGTCATTTTTTCTCTCAGCTAAAATGTTATTTTAAGTGCTGTGAACTCCAAAGTATCAAATGCATTAAGCTTGCACCAATTCGTTTTGTGTGAACAGGTGTGCCTTCCATCTGTAGTTTCCGAGTTCCTTAAGCAAGCCAAAGCTGGTGGTCTGTTCATTGTCGCAGACACCTTCATTTTCGATGACCCACTCGAGTCTGAGCTCTTTCGTGCTTTTGGTGGCGTTGAAGGGCTTGACGCATTCTTCCCATTCGACCCGTGCTTGCTGCAAAACTCTAACAGGTTCAATATCTTAACTTTTGATATTTTTCTTATCCGAAGTAAAGCACAAATCAATATGAGAAACTTATAGAAGTTTCTTGACTCATTGGATTAATTTATTCGACTTGGGCACCTTTGATGTGAATTCTACTACATAATTGCAGTCTCATGAACAACTGATGTCTTGAAATGAGATTTGAAAGATTCTTTGGTTGAATATGATGATGTCTGAAGTATCGAAGTAGTTGCATTGCGTAGTTGTGTTACTCTCTTTCTCACTAGTTTTTCGTGTCAAATATTGAAGCTTTATCTCCCCGAACTTCATGTTCTGGTCAATGGTGAAAACGACTTATGACGAAGATGACGAGGAGCTTTGTGCTGAGGTCATAGTGAATGGAGATGCGGACAGTGAGGAGGACTGTGACGATGACGTTGAACTTGATAGCGAGATGAACAAGATGTCTACAAGTCCTAAACACTCTTTCATGCGAGAAACGGAGAGGCTCTTGAAGATGCCTTCAAGAATCAGACCATCCACTAGTCCTGAATCCTTCTGAATCTAATGGAGAGAGGGAATGCAGTTTTGCACATTTAGGGTTGTTAATAAAATCTCTTAGCAAGTGTGTAAAGTCTAAAAATAGAAGTTGGCATGATTATGAAACATGAATTCTCTGCGAGTCTGTGGTATTACTTGATCCCATGTGGTTTTGTAGCAAAATTTTGAAGAACATCTATGGAGTAAAATTTAGTCAGTTGGTTTAACTCAAATGGATTAATCTTTGATACGGTTAAGTGACTTAATTTTCGATTTAATTTGGTTAATTATAAGCTGCGATGCCCTTTGATTACCCGGTTTTGGGTTTAATTTGGTTTACTCTGTCAACAATTGGTTGATTATAGCTCTTAATTTTTGTAAATGTCCCGCAATGGTTCGAGGTAAACCGGGAAATGTCCCTCCGATTTAGACCGGTCCGTGAACCAGGTGACCCAATCTCCTCGTTAATTTCACTACCTTCAGCATCGGCGTCTTGTAGAGCTTTTTTCTGCTTTGTTAATTCAGCAAAAACCCTAGAATCTCTGCTTCGCTTCACTTTCAAGCTCGTCACTTTGAGAAAGATGCCTCCGAAAGCCAAAGCTAAAGATGCAGGTCCCGTAGAGAGGCCTATTCTTGGCCGTTTCTCTTCTCACCTCAAGATCGGAATTGTAATTCTTCTCTTCATCTTTCTATATGGTTTTTTTTCCGAAAAAACAAAAATAGAATCCAAGTTGATTCATTTCGAATGGTGAATGGAAGATTTTCTCATCGCAATACTTTCATCGATAAAAGTGTGTTTTTTAATTTCTTCTGAGTTTTACCGGGGGAGATCTATTAACTCATGAAGAGGAAATGGTCATTAGTGATACATGAGGATATTGTTTGTTTCGTTGTGTTTGTCTCTGTGCTCTTTTAGATGGTTAATCCATTTTTTAGAAACTGCTTCTTTGATACAGTGATTAAGGTTGATTGTAGAATTCATGAAGATACGATGATGTAAAGAATTATTGATGTAACTCACCATGGGCTTTGTTTGTGGCATCACAGGTTGGCTTGCCAAATGTTGGAAAATCTACTCTTTTCAACACTCTTACAAAGCTTTCAATTCCAGCTGAGAATTTCCCATTTTGTACCATTGAGCCTAATGAGGCACGTGTGAATATCCCCGATGAGAGGTTCGATTGGCTTTGCAAAACGTACAAGCCAAAGAGTGAGGTAAGTTTGTAACTTTTATTTCATGACTTACTGTTACGGAAGAGATTACTACCTGAATTACTCCCATGAATGGGCATGTTGTTCAAGCTGACTTCTGTCCATTGTTATACCTCAGGTTCCAGCTTTCTTGGAAATTCATGACATTGCTGGGCTTGTTAGAGGAGCTCATGAAGGACAGGGACTTGGAAACAACTTTTTGTCCCATATTCGTGCAGTTGATGGAATTTTCCATGTTTTACGTATGATTTTTCTCTCTTATTTTTTCTCCTAGTGCCAGCTTAGTATTTAGTGTGATGCATGGTTGAAATGGTGCTTTGATAAATAAATTAGACTGTACATTGCTGCTTCTACTGTATTGAACTCCTAATTGAGTAATAGGAAAAACCTAGGCTTTTCAGTGAGAGACTGGTTACATGCTACCTTAGGGCCATTGCAATAATTAGTTTATGTTTTCCTCTCAAATGCATCTTCTGTGTAATTGTTCTTGAAAAATGGTGATAGTTTTTTAATGGTTGTTGATAATAAGATTTCTTGGCAATTATATTCTGGTTAGTGACTTTTCGACTGAACATATGCAGGCGCTTTTGAAGATGCTGATATTATCCATGTTGATGATATTGTGGATCCTGTTAGAGATTTGGAGACCATAACTGAAGAGTTGCGGCTAAAGGTGAATCAAATCTCTAACAGATATTGACTGCGATATCTCCGAACTCGTAAAATCCATTCTGCGTATATTAATGCAGTTGTCTGTTGTTTATATTAGTTGGATCTTGTTATTCATTTCATCCATTGTTGTATTGGTTTCATACTGAATTCTATGGTGGAAATTTAGGATATTGAATTCGTTGGAAAGAAGATTGACGATGTTGAGAAGAGCATGAAGAGGAGCAATGACAAGCAGCTTAAAATAGAACTTGAGCTCTTGCAAAAGGTATGCTTATGAATTGACAACCATGCAGTCTTATTCTGTGAATGTTATTGGTCATTAATTACTAATTGGCCGAAAAAATGACTGTACCTCTCTGTATAGGTAAAAGCTTGGCTGGAAGATGGAAAGGATGTCCGTTTTGGGGACTGGAAAGCAGCTGATATCGAGATTTTGAACACTTTCCAGTTGCTTTCTGCAAAGCCCGTTGTTTACTTGGTGAGTAGTCTTGAATCTTGTTCTCTTTTTGTAACCATCGTTTCTATCAAGATAAATGCTTTTGCTTCTTTCTGATATCTATAGTTGGCAATTTTGTTCCACCAAAGATTTTAGGTCAGTTTACAAAACGTAGAGGCATACTGTCTATTTTTTGTAACACTTTTTGCTCGCAAATGTAACCATAATGTATTCATTAGCCTTTTCTGATCTCTATGCTTTTGATGTTTGTTTCAACTAAATGTTTCATCTCAGCGTAAGATTTATAAAGGCATGTTATTTGTTGTGATCACTGATTGCTCTCAAATTTGAATTACAGATTAATATGAATGAGAGAGACTACCAGAGGAAGAAAAACAAGTTTTTGCCGAAGATTCATGCCTGGTATTTATATATATCCTTTCACAAACTATGTTGAATAATAAGTAAAACATTTTGTCCCTCTGTTGCTGCAAAATTTTCTTCTATGGCGATGTGCTGACACATTTACTTACCTTATTATACTTCTCCTAAACTAAAAATATATGTTTCATCGTTATGTAGGGTTCAAGAACACGGTGGTGATACTATGATTCCTTTCAGTGGTGTTTTTGAAAGGAGTCTTGCTGATATGCCCCCAAATGAAGCAGAAAAGTATTGTGAGGAGAACAAACTGCAAAGGTTAGTAATAAAAGAACCACATAGCCTTCCTGCAAATGAATAGTTGATCCTGAAAGATGATTTTCTTCATGAACCTGTTAAATTGAATCTAATGGCCATTGCTGGTGTGACAGTGCTCTTCCGAGGATCATCAAAACTGGATTTTCAGCCATTAACCTCATATATTTCTTTACAGCAGGGCCTGATGAGGTATCAACTATCCCACTTTACTAGTAATTTACTTGGCTTCACCACACGCTTTGGTCTCTTATGTGATGTTTTTCTAAGCAAGATTTTTCTGTAATGAGCTATTTGAAAGTGTATGGTCAGTATAATGTGTCAAGTAGTGTGTTTTTGCTGGATTTTGATAGTTTAAAGATACATCCATCAATGACATTTTGATTTTCAGGTGAAGTGCTGGCAAATCCGACGGCAGTCAAAGGCTCCTCAAGCTGCAGGGGCCATTCATACTGATTTTGAGAGAGGATTTATTTGTGCCGAGGTTGCCTTCTTCTCATTTCTCTTGAATCTTGGTCAATTCACGATTCTTAGCCTTTTCCCTCCAGGTTTTGATGATTTGTTCTGTTAAAGAGTTTAAATAATCTTTATTATGTTTTCCCTGACATAAACAAGGCTTGCATATTCTCATATCCATCTTTGTGTTGATTTCCTAGTAATGATTTGGATCTGTGCAGGCCTGTAGATATCAAAGCAGAATCCTAATGCAAACCATATATAGATTCATCAATTTCACAAAGAAATCAATTGTTTACCTGATTTGCCTATTTTGAAATTCGATGTGATATACTCTAATGTTGTTGTTGATATCACAGGTCATGAAATTCGAGGATCTCAAGGAACTAGGCAATGAACCTGCAGTCAAGGTACGTGTCTATAACTCCTTTTCCTCCTTTCATTAGTTAAGGTCTCTGGAGTGAGTAGCCTCTAAAAACAGACATGAAGATGTTAAGGAAACTCTCCATCATGCGATATATCCTTGTTGAAGATGGCATGGTTAAATTAATCGAATGCTGACGAAAATCTCTATGGTTCACAGAGTTGACACTTCAGTCTAATTTACAATCCTTTCAACTAATGCAGGCCGCAGGAAAATACAGACAGGAGGGGAAAACATATGTTGTTCAGGACGGCGATATCATTTTCTTCAAGTTCAATGTTTCCGGTGGTGGGAAAAAATGAGATCTATCTGTCTACCTATGCACCGGATCCTCTCTGGCTCTTGAAGCTTTATCCAGTTCCGAGAGAGGAACCAAACTGTATTTTCTGTTCTGAAAGTTACAGTTTTTGAGTGGCTTTACCAAACAAAAAAAGTATTTGTAACTCTTGTTCCTTCTTTTTTCAGTTAGCTATCTTTACCTTGAACAGAGCATTAAGCCTACAATATCTTTTAGAACTCTTTCAATAAGTTTTTCTCTACTTTTTTGACACCGTAAGTGATTTCTTGATATGAAGAACAAGTATCTTCCGATGAAAGTGGAATAAGTTGAAGAGACCCTAATCATACAAATCAGTCTATCATCGCTCTCGTTCAGAGACTAAAAGGAAACAAATAAATACCTTAAAGAATAAATTATATTTGCAATGTCACGATATTACAAGCTCCATTACTAAGAGCTTCCGAATAGATCATAATAAATTAAAACAAAAGAACAAAAGAATTATTTTGGCGCTGGTCAAACCAATTGCTTCCTCTACGCCAAGTTGTGAAGAGTTGATCCTGTTTGGCTCTTTTCAGTTTCTGAGGAATCTTGATTGGAACAAGCTTGAAGAGTGTAGCTCTCTGGCGCTTCTTCTACTGCTTGGCTGCTCGAAAACGAGTTTTCTCCATTTTGTTTGCGCATCCAAGCTTCATGAAGCTGCAAAACATACTCCAAGCTCCATAAAACTTCTCCCATCATTGGCCTGTTCTTCCCTTCATCCGCTAAGCACTTCTCCGCTATCTCCCCATACTTCTCCAACGATTCAGGACTGTAGTTTCCCCTCAGATTTGGGTCGATGATGGACTCCAGAGATCTCTGTTTTTGCCAGCTTAAAGCCCATTCCGCAAGATTGATCTGGTCTTTAGGCAAAGTGGGGTTTATAACAGCTCTAGCACAAACAGCTTCGAACAACACAACACCAAAAGAGTAAACATCTGACTTCTCTGTTAGCTGTTGCCTTCTGAAGTATTCCGGATCAAGATACCCGAAACTTCCTTTCACAGCTGTACTGACATGAGTATGGTCCATGGAAGGTCCAGCTTTTGACAGCCCAAAATCAGACATCTTCGCCACAAAGTTCTCATCTAGTAATATGTTTGTTGTCTTGACATCTCTGTGAATGATTCCTCTCTCAGAGCCTGTGTGAAGGTAATGCAATCCTCGCGCAGAGCCTATACAAGCTTCAAGCCGTTGCTTCCATGATAACGGAGGAAGGTTGCTTCCAAATAGATGACTCCTCAGAGTTCCATTTGCCATGTATTCATAAACCAAGATCATCTCATTGTGCTCATCGCAGAACCCGATCAAAGACACAAGATGCCTATGCCTAAGCCTCGATAGCATCACGATCTCGGTTTCGAATTCAGCAAGTCCTTGCTGAGAATGTGGGGTGGCTCGTTTTATAGCTATGAGGGTTCCATCTTCAAGCTCTCCTCTGTAGACCTTACCAAACCCTCCAACTCCAATAGCTAAACCATCATCAAAGTTCTTGGTGGCTGCACGAATTTCGGCTAGTGTAAACTTCCTACCCATTGTAGATGCCGCAAGAGTGTTCAGTCTCAGCGAGCCTCCCGTTGCTTTGGCGTTTGTAGTACTGTTATTGACATGCAAGAACAATGGACGCCACCCGGGAGGATTGTTTTTGGACTCATTTGATTTATTTCGCCTTTTCTTGCAGAAACATACTACTAAGATTCCCAAGAACCCGAAAAAAATGATAGTTGCTACACCAGCACCAACACTGATCCAAATAATCCTCATCTTTGAGTCACCTACCGAGTGACCAGTCGAATCAAACCTGATGAGATGAGCAAGATTCCCATTCTTGCTGAGCTTGAAAATCTCAAGACCACTCAGAAGAGCATCAGTTCCAGAAGCACCAACAGATGTGTCAGGTCCGAGTTGAATCCAGAGAATATCGTTCTTAGAGGAGACCGGATCAAAGTAATCTTGATAAATACCTTTGTTCTTCCCGCCCGCGTGAGCAAATATATCAAAATTACCAGCAGCCGTCTGGTTGTTTATGTATATCCTGAATATCCTCTGGTTTTGCTTATCAACAACCAGCTCACAGAAATGAAGCCTGACCAAGTAGTCGAAATTCGGATCCACTTCAAATTTCCATGAAATGTTGAACCGTTTCTCCAAGACTTGAGTGTTTGTCATCGTCCTAGCAGTTTCATAAACAAGAAGAGGAGCCACAGGCGAATCATTAGCCAAAGCATATGTGATATTTGAGCTGTTCTTGACTTCTGCACCGGCGTTCTCAATCACCATGTAGCTTGAATCTGTTTCCCATGTTCTATATAGCTTAAGATCTTGGCTTGGATCTAGCTTAGGACCACCAACGTTTAGCCTATACATAGTTTCGATCCCGCGTCCACCCAAACCAAGCTCCACTTCGTTTCCACCCACTTTAGTAACTGATTCCTTGAAAAGCTTATCATCAACAGGAACAATCTCAATAGCATTGACAAACCCGAAAGACCCTTTCTCCGGCATGAAACTTAAAACCAGTTTTCCTGGTCCGATAGGTAACAGAAACTCTTTAACCAAAGAAGTGGCAGTAGCATTGTGACTGGAGCTTTGCAAGATGAGATTTTTGTGCGCGATTTCTCCCGGGATGTTGATGTCACGCATCAGTCTCAGGCCATCCGCAAACACGCTGAATGAAGACTCATTCACATTGTGGTTTTCAATGGCGAAAGGGAAGAAATGGAGCCTAACAAAGTAATTCCCCTGAGTTATACCTTCAAATGTATAGTTTAACACAGCCTCGAAAACACGAGCAGTCTTATATATCTCAGAAAAAACCGAACTTCCTTTCGATGTCGATGATGCAGTAATGGCATCAAATCCTTGCAGGGTCAAACTCTTGTTGGGAGACAAATCCCCAACCCATGTTCTTCCATCTACTTCGGTTGTGATATTTGAGCCACAATCTACAAGGAAACTCTTGGACTGAGCTTCTCCATAGTCAATAACACAAGTGAAGATTATCAACACACATATAAGAAGTTCCAGAAACTTTTTCCTCAGCTTCGACATAGCCACTCAAAGAACCCTAAAATCACCCTGTAATCGATCACTGCTACTGAATCTCACCAAGAGACAATGATGTTCAACTACAGATAAGCAAAACCCTATCTAGCTCCTCCAGGAAACAGGAATTTCCCAAATGTGTGTAGATTGTTTTCTACTCTTCTCTGTAAACTAGCCTCCACCAGAGCATTTCAGAGAAGTAGCAAGAGGAAGAAGGGCTCAAAACGAGTCTCTCACAAAAGCAGAAACTTGCAGCTTTTTGGCAAATCAATTTTAAAATGGTGAAAATTTCTTTACAAGAAGGCAATGCAAAGTTAACAAAACAACCCAAAGATCCCAACCTTTGTGCCCCTTTTGCAGTAAACAATCCAATAAGCTGCTAGATCTGGAAACACAACCTACCCAGAAGAGAGTCCACAAGAAGTAGAAAGTACAAAGTAAGATTCTTTCAGTGGAAAAAACCAAAATGGAGATGGAATCAAACCGAGGAAATGAAAAACCAAGAAGAACAAAGATGTGGGTTTGAACAAAGGAGGCAAATTTTTGAGGGAGAAAGAAACAGAAATGATGATAGCGTTATCTGGACAAAGAAATGATGAACATGGGTTGTTTGTTGGAACAGATTGGAAAAGAGAAAGAATAAACCTTTCCTTGAATATTTGTTTTTTATATAATTATAACAAAGTATCTCTTTTTTCTATCATAATTAAATCTGTGTTTGCTTCTTCTTTGTTTGTTCCTCCACCAAAGAAGTTAAGTACGAAGAACCGCATCACCATTCCTCTCTTTACTTGTCACTTCGAAATTGATAGCACTCATGTGCCAAACATAAAAAAAAAGCACTCATGTAATCATTAGTAATAATTATAAGTTTGCTATTTCAATTGATACTTAAAAACTACTACTATATTGGACTCGGAAAAATTAAAATTTTTAAAACGTTTGAAATAAGTTTTTCTGGAAAGAGATATATAATATAAAGAGAAGACATAAATAATTTTCAAGATGGCAAAAGATAAATAACAATTAGGTGGAATGACAATATTTTGAAGCTAAATTAAATACAGTAATAATAAGACTTAATCATTTTTAGACGATATTGTTATTTATTTAACTATTAATATTTTCTCATAATTATGTTATTTTATGAATATTTAAATTATTAAATAAATACTTGATTTTTTTAGTTATGTTAGAACACCATGTGAGAAATTAGAAGTTCACAAAAAAGGGAAAAAAAAAACATATTACCAAAAAAAAAACATGTTTCTTCTCACAATCTGCCGATTAGGTAATCCTCTTATTTTTAAGTGAGTTAAAAAAAAATCAGTATCACATTATGTCATTTATCTAATTTCTCTTAAAACTATTATCATTCAGCAAATTTACTTTAAAAAATAAATCAAAAAGTTTTCTTAAAATAGAAAGAAAAAAAAACGAAAGAAGAGAAAGCGACAAAAGATAAGAGCGGTGGGCAAAATAATAGAGTATAGAGAAGTGGGTCACATGCACCTGTCCGGTGGATCATCAGCATTCATTAATACTCTCTACTTCAAATTCCAGTTTTACCCTTTCTTCAACCTACGCTTGCGTCTAGAGACACAGTAAGGTCCCTTTTGTCTTTTCGATATGGTTTGGTCCGTACCGTCCCTAGAAGTACACTAAAAACATTTGTTCACATATCATATTCATTAGAATCACAGATCTCTGTATTTTTTTATTTATTACAACAGTATGCTTGCTTGTCCCTCTATTTATTTTCTTTTAACGAATTTTTTTTTTTTTTTACGGCTCATATAGTATTATTGTCACAAAGTTTAATTTTTATATACTTTTAAAAACTTTGTAGGGTTGGATTAGAGAGATATCAAAAATAATTTAACCGAAGAAACCAGAGTTGCAAGTTTGCTACAGAGTCCTTGAGAGGATTGGATTTTCTTATCTTTTTGGTTCTTGAACACAATACAGAATGAGTTTGGAACAAAGCCCATTTAAGATTGTAGGCCCACTTTGATATGGATAGATTGTGGTTGTCCCAACTCCAAGTTTGTTACAAGATATTAAAAAGAGCTAATTCTACAAAACCTAGGAAGCACAGAAACTTCATCCGCTTCCCGCTTCGTAATCATAGTAGGAATCGGAAGCTTTGGGAATCTCGATTTCGTGGCGCTTCCCAAAAATTTACTTTGGATGCTCGTTGGAAACCTATGAATCCGTTTTGGAAGCTTACGTTTCCATTTCAAAATTTGATATCACACATAATAAATAAGAAACATTAAATTATTTTGAGATAACCTATGATTTTAATTTGTAATGTTAGGCATGGAAGTGGATGTGTGAACAGAGAGTCTACAATTCAGCTCGGCTTTATCTGGTTGAGAATGTTTTGGGTTTGGAAGAAGCAGAGAAGTTCTTCGAAACCATACCAGAGAAGACTCGAGATTACTCTTTCTACAATACTCACTTAACCTCTTACGTGAGATGTAAGGAATATCTGGATATAGCCAAGGCTACATTTGAAAAGATGAGAGAGCTAGGTTTCTTGTCGAAACCTAACCCGTTCAACCCGATGTTAACTCTATACAATCAGCTCGGATATCAAAATATGGTCGAAGAGATTCTGCGTGAGGTGGAGGAGAAGAAAGTAGAGCTCAATAATCCCATAGCAAACAATGTTTTGAGAGAATATGCTGATGTATCGAACATAGAGGCGATGAAGAAGTATATGAAAGAGTGTGATGGAATCAAACTGAAAGCAGACACGATTATTGCTATGGCAAAGGGTTACGAGAGAGCTTGTTTAACTAGTAAGGCAATAGCGATGTTGTGATGTGGTAGGGAGTAAAGAAGAGTGTACCGTCTTTGGAACAAAGATTGCAAGAGAAGAGACGATGATAAAGGATATGGAACTGTGATTAGGTCACTGTTGAAACTAGGTGATGTCGAAGGAGCATAGAAGATATGTGGAGAGTGGAAACAGGAAGAACTTGAGTTTGACATGAGCATACCGCTTTTGTTGATCTCTCATTATTCCGCGGAAGAGAAGGAAGCGAAAGTTGATGAAATCGTGAAGTCGGTTAGAGAGAAGCAGAGAGGGATGCGGTTTAGGATGTTCAAGAAACATTTGATCAAATTCGTCATGATTGCTACATTTATGATCCTTCTTGTTGGATTGATGGTATTGTAGGACCACGATTTCTACGGTATGGCAAACTGAATAATTCATATTAAATTAATGATAATAAACAAATTACATGACACATATATACCAATATTTGATGAACGGATAAACGATTTGCGGAGTCAAAATTTTATCTTTGTCCTTAATTCGTTAATTGCCCGTAGTGTGGCGGCTTGATGCAATCAGAATCCTAGGATAAAACCGCACCTCTTTTGTTCGCAACATCCGAAACAAAAAACAACGAATGCTAGAATCTGTATGTATTCTCCAAACTCAAAGAAAAGAGAGAGAAGAGACATGAAGGGGATTTTCTTGTTGGTTTTTTTAGAATGAGATCGTGTGTGTATCTTAACAAAGAGAGAACTCTTCCTCTTCTTTTATAGGAGAAAAAATCATGGAGAATAAGCACAATTAAGTCATAATTAATTTGTGCTATTACACCCAAAATGTGGAGGTTACAAAAGAT
Source organism: Boechera divaricarpa (assembly GCA_026770425.1). NCBI lineage: Eukaryota > Viridiplantae > Streptophyta > Magnoliopsida > Brassicales > Brassicaceae > Boechera > Boechera divaricarpa. The sequence continues at coordinate 8,306,225 of CM049182.1, read as the reverse complement.
ATTAATCATGATATTAAACCATTGATTTAATTATCTTTTTAATGAGATATTTTATTTTGTTGACTAAAATGTTGTGTTATGTAGAATTACACAAACTAAAAGTTATTACAACAAATTTAGGTTATTGGGCCTCGAAAGCCCATATACCCAAACCGATTCTAAATCCACAATTGAGCCAGAGTCCATAATGACTTTACTCAACCGCTCACATGTGGTTTAATATTGTTGGGTTATCTCTTTCTTAGGTGGTCATAACCTTGTCAAGACTTATCCAAATATATGCATATGGGATTTTCACCTCAATTTCCAATGTGGTATATTTATAAGTTATCCACTTTGGACCTCCATTTCTCATTCAAAATAAACTTTGATTTTAACATATGAGTACACTACTTTATAGTGATCGCGACGACGAATTAATCGCTCTCATAATCCGATTATCCGACGAAGGAATACGTCGGAAAGTTGTCCAAAAAAAGTACTGGTCCAACATGTTTTTAAATCAAGTTCCAACAGGTATATGGTGTGGTGCTCAACACCAACGCTTGAAATTTTTTGGTTTTAGGATAGATTTACATGTTTTTGATGTTTTAGGGTTTTATAGGATATATACGAATGACTCCAACAAGTTTTGAAGTTAGAAAAGATTTTGGTTTTTTAATTTATTTTGGGTTAATCATCTTCTTTGCATGCATGCCAGTATGTATTGCAATTGGCTTTTATGTTTGGGTTTTAAGATCTTTATCGTTTTCACAAAGATTATTCCATACAATAGATAACTTCCTGTTGAAGTTATCCTATTTGGGTTAACATTACACAGACAAACCAAGAGGGTAGATTGTTTTCATTCAAACCTTAAAAAGAAAATACAATGACAAAAGAACAAAGTCATGTAAGGTAAATACAAGTCAGATTATAAAACAAAAGAAACAAAAAAAAGAGAAATGATTTCATATGAGGACATCAATGGGAGGTCTTGGTACAGAAGCAGTAGCAACTTCATCTTCCTCAGATGATCCATACAACAAAGTTTTCACTTCTGCTATAATAAGGGTAGTGAGCAACAATCCAGAGATCAAAGCCGCAGTCATCAACATGTAAAACACAGCATCCCAGCTAATCTCAGCGATGTAACCTGTAAGAACTGGTCCAATTGCTGCACCAACTGACCCTGTTCCATCTATAATAGCAGTGACTGTAGCCAAAGCCCTTGCATTGCCTTTAAGCGATTTGTGAGTACCGAGGTCAGCTGCAACCGCGGTTGTGATGAGAGCGTAAGGTCCGTTAACAAATAATCCAGCTAAGAACATGAGGATGATATTGATTGTCATTGAGACATGACCGTAGATTCTGTAGAGAAACAGAGCTGGGATTGTTAAGTAGATGAATCCTCCGGCTGTAATTGCTCTCCCGTCGAGCTGATCAGAGAAATATCCAGCTAAGATTCCTCCAACAACGCCTCCAACATCGAAGAGTGTCGATAAGTTGCCGGATGTCTCTTGTGACAAATGTTCTCCTCCTATCTCAGTCTGGCTCACATAGAAAGGAAGCCAATAGAGGAAAGTGTAAGAGACCAGTTTGGTGAAGAAGAGACAGAAGGCGAAAGGAGCAACACCGGGGATTTTCCAAGCAGCTAAGAACCCGACGGCTCTTCTATCGAATCCAGTACTCGTCCTAGAGCTTAAGAAACTCTCTGTAATGGTGTCACCGAGTCTCATTGTGGAATCAACTTCAGTCCCATCTCTCTCAGCTTCAACAGCAGCAGGGTTCACAGGCAAGAATAGGTAAACCACAATGCCAAGAAACGTAATGAGCAAAGCCGGACCAACAAAAGACCATCCCCAACCGAATTTTAAAAGCCCGGTCGCAATTAAAGACCCTATGATGTTCCCAATTGATGTATGAGCACTCCATATACCCATAATTACCCCTCTCCTTTTCTTATCAAACCAATTCCCCAAAACCGCCACCACGCAAGGCCATCCAATAGACTGAAACCACCCTGCCAATGTCTGAATAGCAAGGAAATAGTAGAAAGCATGGATATTTGCCCAGAAAGCGACCCCAAACAGAGCGGTACACACTCCTGTCCCGATCATACCTATTGTTAGAAACGTCCTGAGGTCCAAACGATCACCCAAATGACCGGCCACAAACATTCCAACCGCATAAACAGAGAGGAAAGCCAAATCGATTTGTCCAAGCAACGCTGTTCCATCTGGACCATTGAAAGGAGCCCATCCACCTTTATCTGCCCCCTTGAAATATCCGGTTGGTTGTTCAGAGAGTGTTCCTTTGACGATGCTGTTGGGCTTTCGGGTTGCGTGGAAGGCAATATAGGCGATGAAGGTCAGGACAAAGACCATTGCTTGATATTGCTTGAAAGAGAGTTTGCCTGAACGCTTGAAACGTTCTAGGAAATGAATACCTGGTGGTTTTACTTCTTCATAGAGGAATTCGGATGAAGTCCACGACGCCATGTCTTTAGCTTCTTCTAACGTGACCAAAAAAACCTGAATAGATATCAAGACAACAAAAGTCAAGAGACAAAACCAACGAGAATCACTTGGGACTATTTAAGAAGATTGCCTTTTCATCATCTCTTACAAACAGCAAAAAGACAAAAATTGTTATAAAAATATAGATTCAACACACAAATTTTTGAATGACCTTTGAAAAATGAAGAGAAGAGAAAAGATCTCTACTTCTCCCCCTTCTCTCTGTTTTTTCTGCAACTTAATGCTTTGAAAACTTTGGAAGGGAAAAAAGCACTACTTAATAGTTAAAGAACGTGAGAATAACTAACTTAAATTACTTAATCTCTAGCTCCTTTGCTGTATTTTTATTTGTTTGACTTTTGGCTCATATGCTTCAATTTACTATCCTCCCACTTTTTCTAGTTTAAACTTCACAACATGTACGCACATAAGATTAAACCAGAATTAACCATGGCAGAACAATTCAAATCAAGAATTCAGATTTATCTGAGGAAAAAAAAACTTGAAACAACAAATATCCGTTAGTACAAGGGAATATACCAACTAAATCTTATATAATTACTCGAAAAAAGGAACCACAGATTGAAGAGATGTTCTTAATATAATCTTTGAATCAATCCTACAACTTTAAATTGTATTCTATCTTATAATTTAATTTACTTGTGACTAATATTTACCAACTCAGCCTTTATAATGATTCAAACATGGAAATAATAATGTATTTGACTTTTGTGATATTAGCATATATCTATCTCATGCTCTATATCTATCACGTCACGTGAGCTGCCTCTCGCTGTTACGGGAGTGCTATGTTGAAGATACTAAAGATTATGCAAGCAACCCTATATATTATATCATTACACTAACACCTCACAAGAAACCAGAAAATATGATTTTTTTCAGGTAACACAATTTAAATTCACCAAAACCACCATCATGAAAACAAACACACACAAAATCATCTTTAAGCATACACCACACTACCAGTGATTTTTCATGATGCTCACAAAAAAACAAAAAACAAAAACATACAGTAGTATAGACTCAAATGAAATTGTCATACAAGGAACAAACTGAAGGACAATGGTTTCACAAACTTTATTCTATATACATATCTCACTAGGCAGTATGTTTAATTAACACTTGCGTTACAGAATTTATTCTTTGAGAACTTACGAATTGAGAGAACACATAAACTATACCAAAATAGTACAAACAAAGAAATGTGATAAAAACAAAATGAGTTTATAATGGCAAGTGTTTTTAGAGGGAGAAAACTCAGAGATGCACCAAGAGAGAAGAGTACCTCGTTGAGCATTAGTAAGGATATAAGATATGCAATGACATGGCCTACGATGCCACAACTGCACCAAGCAGTATACCCTGAAAACAACATAATCTCAGCCAAAAATGGCAGTAAAATATCATGCGGATTACATAGCAAACACTAATTATCACATATAAAAGTGGATTAGTTGTTGCAAGAAAATGACAATTTGGATCAAAACACATACATACAGACTACAAGAGAAGAAAGACACAATATGGTTTATCAAAACCTACTAAGAAACCAAAGCTAAGTCACAATAATTTGTGGTGAACAAATTAAGCAGGAGAAATGTGTGGACCACTGAGAAACCAAAGCTAAGTCACAATACTGAGTAAGCAAAGCAGGAAAAAAAACTCTATACATTGAGATACAAGTTGAAGACCAAATAGCATTAGTAAAAAACATGAGGCACTGGTCATAGGAGTCACCTACTCATATCTTCCAAGAGAGTTCCACTTCCATATACAATCAGATAAATGTGAAACAGCAGTTGTCACAAAATCCAAAGTAACAGCTTAAAAGTTGCAATATTCTTCGTAAAGATTGCAATCATCTTAACTATAACATAAAATCAAAACCTAAAGGTAAGTTGAAACCTAGAGTTGCAATACTCCACAGCAAGGATTTGCACTCTCTCTAAAGGCAGTCAATTTTACATCGGTGTACCTCTGAGAAAAACCAAAGAAGGTATCCACAACATAACACATTTAATCAATCTAACGAGCAATCTCTCATAAGGAACAAACATAAGAAAGATTCAAACACAACACATAGCACTACCATAAGACAGTACGACTTCAAAGACTCGACACGAATGGTGTAGTGATTGAAATTCCAAAATATAAGATGTGGTATGAAGGTGAAAAGTGAAACACAAGCTTCTAACCCAAAGGATCAAATTTAAAGAATCTCGAGAAAGAAGATGACCAGTCACGAGTGCAAGTCCTGTTTAAAAACATGATCCAGGGCATCTTGGTTCCTCCACTCTAACTTCAGCAGAACCGTTCCTCTTCTCACAACCTGCACAAACAAACAGACAAAAGGAACAACCCCTTTCAAATGTACTCCGAGATATGAAGTTTAAATGCGCTAAAAATAAAAAAATATCTACTGGAGACCAAAACAGAGAACCTAAAACAAGTTCCAAAACCATGCCTTGAAATATAACATGAATATTATCTAACCAATACAATAGAATCGATTTATTGACTATATGTGGCAGAAGCTGTATAACATGTTCTCTATCTGTATGTCATTAGTTTCGTACCAATTACTTTCCTGATTTAAAACATGGAAAAAATAGGTTTACGTATTTGGATCGGGTTCGACCCAATAAGCAATAACAATAGGTTTACGTATTTGGTGACCCTATTATTGTGGTTGAGTTGTAATTTACTGCTTTTGTAAGGGTTACAAAGTCTTTTAGTATTTTTTAGGTTTAAAAAAATTAGAAATAAAAGTAAATATTATAACGAGAGCAAAGGAGAATACTTTCGCGGTGGCGTTGAACACACGAGTGGACTCATTGACTCACGAGTCACACAACACGAGCTCCATGAAGGCCAAGAAACGATCGCGCTTGAAGAAAGGTAAATACAGCGCTGCCCAGAATCTGTGCGACTTTCTCCAAATTTTGAAAATTTTCTGATGAAAAATCCCTAATTCTTCTGCGACTTTACCGCTTCTTATTTCTTGTTTTTTTTCTGGCTTACAGGGATAAAATCATCGATAGAGAAAGAAAATAGTACGAGTCCTAAGATCAATAAGTACTGGTTTCAACGTTACGATCTGTTCTCAAGATATGACCAAGGTATCGAAATGGATGAGGAAGGATGGTACTCTGTTACTCCCGAAGAAATCGCAATCAAACAAGCTGAGAGATGTCGTGGCAAAGTGGTGATTGATTGTTTCTCAGGCGTTGGTGGTAACACTATTCAATTTGCCAAAGTGTAAAGCTTTCTCTCTCTCTCTCTCTTTCTCTCTCAAAATCAAGAGATCAAGAAGTGTGATTTTAATGGTTCTGAGATGTTTTCTAAAGCAGTCTTTTTATATATATAGATGTTCTTCTGTTGTTGCTATCGACATTGATCCGGTGAAAGTTGAATTGGCAATGAACAATGCAATAGTTTATGGAGTTGCTAATCGTGTAGATTTTGTCATTGGTGATTTCATCCAATTAGCTCCATCTCTCAAAGTAACCTTCTTCTCTCTTATCAGTTTTATCTGCAATCTTTTTGACCCTTTTGTTGTTGTGCTAAACTACTACATTCAAATCATTTTTTGCTAGGGAGATGTAGTGTTTCTTTCACCACCATGGGGAGGACCAATGTATAGAGAAGTTGAGAGTTACACGATGGATATGCTCCAACCGAGAGATGGGTAAGTTACGATAACTAACTCTTTACCTCTTGATGTAGTTTTGTGTTCAATATACTTATGGAAATGGATATACACAGGTTGGATCTTTTAGTGAAGTTTTGTTTTGTGTAGGTCCACATTGTTTCAGATTGCCCAGTCCATTACACCTAACATCATAATGTTTCTACCGCGAAATGTTGATTTAGCCCAAGTGGAAGAACTCGCTTGGCTCTCGTCGCCTCCTCTAACTGCTGAGGTACTTATTGAATGAACACTAGGAGAGCTAATTTTTTGCAAACTCTTTTCTTGACGATTTTCATATGCTGTGATTTCAGATAGAAGAAAACTTTGTTGGAGGCAGAATGAAAGCCATAACAGCATATTTTAGTTGCAGTGCAGTGTAATTGAGAAATGGGAACCATTGAATTAAATGAACTATCCTTTTGCATTAGGCAATAGAGGACTTGAGAATTGACACTTATCATTCTATATCTGTTCTTACAAAAAATTTTGAAGATATTTTCTTCTACTAATTCTTATTCTATACTTCTAACAAGGACACAAAAAGGAAATTCGAATTTTAAGTTGTCTTTTATCTTAATTTTAGTTTACTTGTGACTGAAAAATAGAACCTTAGAAAAGGATTAACCACACAATGAATGACAAGATGAGGAGTCAGATGATTAGTCCTCTGTAGTAGAGGGGGAACCGTGGGTTCTGCAAGGGGAGGAGCAAAGGGTTAAGGTTCCTTTTGAGAAATGTAAGGGTGCATGGAGTCAACACTTCTCAAAACCAAGCACCTTGAGCTCCTAGAGGATTTGATATCCCACTTATGAACTTCCAGCCTCAAGGGTCCTTCCAAAACTGGTTCTGCAGCGCTATTAAAACGCAACACAATGGACAATTAGGGCCAAGGTATGACATCCATTCCATTTTAAATACCATGTCGGTAATCTCTTGCATTTTTCCGATGTGAAAGGTTTGACTTGCTTATTTAGTCATGATGTTTTTGTGGCGATGCCTAGTGGTGACCTTGGCATAGTCACACCTTGTGGAGTTTGAATCTTGCATTTGTTCATACTTATTTGCATTGAAATTCCTAAAAACAAAAGGTTGAATAATTTTGCTGCCAGTTTTACTTGCTATACATTTTGCATATTAAGAATGATAGTTATGAGTATATTAGTTGCATTTGCACATTGCATGTTCTAGGAGGAAATGATCTACTCTAGAGAACAATGTTCACTTTAAGTGACTCAAATTCTAAAAGAAAAGCTTAGCTAGTGCGAATGCTACCCGGAATGAAAGGAAAGGTGTCTCTAATCCATGTATAAGTCACTTGGCGTAAGGACTTGCGACGCCCCAGAACTAGGCGGTTTCTGGATATGCTTTCTAAGCGGTTTTAATGTTTTGTCATTCATGTCTCAGGGCATTGAAAGAGAGAGTTGAGTTGAATAGATCTGGTTAGGAGATGTCCTAGCACATGCAACATTTTGGGTTCTTGAGCTAATCAATCACCAGCACTCAGAACCACCCTTGTTCTCACAAAGCCGGCTAGATCTTCGACAACATTAGTTGTGAAAGCAAGCTTGCCCAGTACCGGAGGTTTTCCTTTTGTCAAAACCCAAAGCAGAAGATTTGTTTCTCTTCTCATGTCCTTCAATCTTGCTTCTTTATAAAGTTGAACCAAAGAATGTATAGTAAGTTTTTGTAAAAACGATTAGAATACTATGTATATAATTTCATCTGAATACTAATTTTCGTGAATATTTTTTTCAATGATAATCATTAGCCGAAATCTATAGTTTGTGGATAAGTGTATCTAAATTATACTCCTCTTAAATATAAGCCTAAAAATAGAAAAACCGTCTATTAGAGATTTTGCTATAATTGTTTATCCTGGTGTCGTTGATAAACCCTTTATAAAATTTATATTTCCTGAAAAAGTCAATAAGGCAGAGATATATCTTTCGACGATATTGAAAAATTGAGGTATCCCCCTGATTCCCAAACCTTGAATCTTGATCTTCGATCGAAAGGGCACTAATTTCTCACTGACGTCTGTCAAATTGCGAAGACCCATTTCTCCATCTTCCTTTATCTCATCTGGGTTGGTATTATTGGTGAATGAGGAATCCACATAGCAATGGAGACCTTCGGGATGGAAGAGAAGCGACGGACGAGAACGGCTTCGGAGATGGCGTTATCTTAGGCCTTGATGGTGGCGCCACCTCAACGGTTTGCGTTTGCGTCCCATATTTCCCGTTCGGAGATCGTTTGCCGGAGCCTCTTCCGATCCTCGGTCGTGCCGTCGCCGGTTGTACCAATCGCAACAGCGTTGGAGGTTCCGTCTCATCTTCTCTCCTCAATTTTGAATTTTGAATTTTGGATTTTGAATTCAGCTTTTTGCGTTAGAGGACTTTTCTGGAGTTTCTTGAATTGCGATAATGTTAGCTCTGGGCAATAAATATCTTCGGTAGATTGTGATTCTTCAGACATCTTTGAATGAATGTTTGACTTTGATAATGATTAATATGAGTATGTGTGATCTAAATTAACCAAATTCTGCTGCAATGTGGTATTTGCCTAAGATGATTTTGGTGCTTGTTTGATTCTGGAATTGAAAATGGATTTATTCTTAGCTGAATATAAAGCATTGTGCGTGTTTTTGGTTCTAGTTGTGTGGAATTAATCTATTTTGTGTGTGCGGTATTGGTTTTGCTTGCAGCAAATATTTGGATATAGCTGTGGCACCACTTGGATATTTCTACCCTATTAAAGTCACCTTTCAATGTGCATCGTGTATGCAGAAACTGCAGCAAGGGATTCACTAGAGCAAGTGATTTCTGAGGCACTTGTACAATCGGGTTCTGATAAATCAGATGTTCGTGGTGTATGCTTAGGTGTTTCAGGTGTAAATCATCCCTCAGACCAGGAAAAGATAGAAAATTGGATAAGGTGGTAGTAGTCATGTCAAGTGTTAATCACGCTACTGGAGTTTCAGGTGTAAATCATCTTGATTTTACCCTCTTATCATAATGTTTTGCAGGGACATGTTCCCTAGTCATGTCAAGGTATATATTCAGAATGATGCTGTAGTGGCTTTAGCTAGTGGAACCATGGGAAAGCTCCATGGCTGTGTTCTAATCGCTGGTACAGGATGTATAGCCTATGGCTTTGATGAAGATGGCAAGGAGGCTAGGGCATCTGGTGGTGGACCAATCTTAGGTGATTGGGGAAGGTATTTCTCTTTCTATGTTGTGGTTTATGTCATTTTCAATTCTACGATTAACGAGACTTTGTCATCACATATTTGTTGGAAATACACTTATAATGTACGGAGATTCTTTAACCGATAATTGTGTGAATGATGATGTGCTTATTTACAGTGGCTATGGAATTGCTGCACAGGCCTTAACGGCAGTGATTAGAGCTCATGATGGTCGTGGCCCACAAACGCTGCTTACAAGTACCATCTTAAAAGCACTTGGACTTTCCTCTCCAGACGAACTCATCGGGTAACTTCTTTTTCAAAACTAATGAGTCGGTCTCAATAACGTGTACCTTTCTATAATTGCTTGGTACCCATCACTGCATTCAAAGCTCTTCAGAAATCAAGAGAGATAACTCCCTTTCTTTTTAGTATCCCGTAAGACGAAAACCCCAAGACCACATGAAAATGCTAGTGTGATGTTTCTTGATGTAGGTGGACTTACGCTGATCCATCTTGGGCACGTATCGCCGCTCTTGTTCCTCAAGTAGTATCTTGTGCAGAAGCTGGTGATGAAATTTCAGATAAGATCTTGGTTGATGCAGCTGAGGATTTAGCTCTAAGTGTGAAAGCTGTTGTACAGAGACTTGGTTTATGTGGCGAAGGTGATATTACATATCCAACTGACTCTGCTTTTTATTATATTTTTCACCACCCGGTTCCTTCATAGTATTTTTCTTGTTGCAGATGGGACAGCTTCTTTCCCGGTTGTAATGGTCGGCGGAGTTCTAAACGCTAATCAGAAATGGGACATTGGAAAAGAGGTCTCAAAGCGTATTAAAGGATACTTTTCCAGGGCTCAAACGATCATACCAAAGGTTCAGCATTCTACCTCTCATTCATTATCTTTCTCTCCCTCTCTCCCAACAATTGAATAAGTATATACTGATGTGTATCTTCAGGTAGAGCCAGCTGTTGGAGCAGCATTGTTGGCCATGAACTTCTTAACAAGTTAACAATAGAACCAATCGGTCACGTAAAGCTTTATTATTGAAATAAATGTTTCTTGAATCTTCAGACATGCCATAGTGATATTTTTTTTTTTCTTTACTGTGGTTATGGCACATATGTACAATAGCACATAAGAATCTCCTTGTCAAATTCCAATTCTTGTTATTGATGATCTCTTTGGTTTCTAAACATACCTACTCAACAAGATAAAACATTGACAGAGCATTTGGATATGTACAGCAGAAATATAATGAAACTTGTGTGAAGAAATTGTTTGATAATATGAAACTTGGTCAGAAGACTGATAGTCTCTTCGATTCTCCTCTTTAATTCTCTCCGGACAAGATTCAAGATCTCGATAATCTGCAATATATGAAAGGATGAAAGTTTGATGAAAGTATACTATACTCTGCAAACTTCATATAATAAAATTATGAGAATTTATGGAGGGAAAGAGGAATTTTCTTACGCCAGAGTAATGCTTTAGAATTGGAGAGTAATGATCAAGAGCTATATAAATTTTCTCAAGAAGGTCCATGAGAGATTCGATTTCATTGCCAAGGAGATCAACCTATGATTCAAGCAGCAGACGAAAAAGATTATCAAGCTACCAAATGGTCAAAGAATGAAAACAACACAAATGCAAAGGACCAAGCTTTCAGGAACACAAAGAAAAAGAATATTGGGTTCATTAATAAACTCTGCTTCAACCTTCACGAGCTAATCCATACTCGTTGAACACCACTCAAGTAATTATGAAAAAGGCTAACAGAAGCTTCAAACTCATCTGTGAAATGTGAAGACTAACCTCAGTCTCAGCCTTTTGGAGGTCACAAGTCTTCTTCTCCATTAGTTGCTTGTAAATTGATTCTCTCGCCTTGAGTTCATCAACTTCATCTAAGAGATCACTTAATTGGCTTTGCATACTTTTTAACCTACAAGTCAAAGAAATTCTCATGTCTACTGAATCAGATGCTTAGATAACTTATTGTCTATGTCTAAAGAAAACATTATAAGCAAGCAGAGATTGAAATTTGAGTGTACCTAGAACTTGTCTTTATGGTCTTTTCTGCTACCATGCACTCGAGATTGTCAAAATCTTTGCTCCATTCAGAAAGACTCAGAAGCATCAATACAAACTGATTCTTAAGCCTCTTTAGCTCTGCCTCTGTTGATGACAACTTTAGCTCGGAATTCACTTTCTCATGTTCAATTATCTTCATATTGTTTCTAGCTACCTCAAGCTTCTGTTCCAACTCAGATATCTCCATCTCATAACCTTCTGTTTTCTCCATAGCTCGAGCTGAAACAGCTTTCGCTTCTTTCTTTTTATCTTGAATCACTATAGCTTGCTGCTCAATCTGATATTGCAGACTGCTAATCTGTTGAAAGGCTATCTCAAGTTTCTCCCTCTTTGTAGCCAAATCATTATCATGTATCTGAAGTAAATTCTCTTTCTCCTTAACATGACATTCCAACAAATGAATCTCCTCTTTTAATCTTTCCTTTTCAAGCACCTCTGATCTCAAAGCTTGTTCTTTTTCTGATACATTCATGTTCAATTCTCCAAGTTTCTTATCAGCTTCCTTCAAAGCTTCTTTGTTTATTACCACACAATACTCATGGATAGAAGCTTCAACATGTGAATCTTCGACATATGCTTCAAGCTTACGGATCAAATTTCGATGATTTTCCTCAACCTGAGAAAGCTGTGACATCTTCTTGCCAGCCTCTAAAAGTGAATCTTTAAGTTGGCAGTTTTCTAGAAGCAGAGAATCCAATTGGCTCTTGACATCAACATCGTTCTTTCCTTCAAACACAGACTTATCACCTTCCAATAATAATACCTTATCCAACTTCAAAATGATATCCGGGATCTTTTGTCGCAGCACATCAAACTTCTTGTCCATCTTCAAAGAAGAAAATGAACCACACTCCTCTAATTTCAAGTACCTTCGCTTAATACTAAAGTATTCTTCAGTCATCTCTTGAATTGTATAATCATGCTCTCTTTTCAATTGATTCATCTCAGTCTTAAAGTGGTTGATCAACTGTTCACGTGATAACTGTCTTAAATCCTCTAACGTCTCAGGTGTCAACGTGACAGATCCTACATGCTTACTATTTGTAGATGCTGAAACAACGCTTCCAGAGTTTTTGAAGTGCAACTGATTAGATCTATTTTTACCCTCCAAAGCCTCAACGTCCCTATTTTCATGACCCGTAAGCAACATAGTAATCAACTCTAGTTCCCGACGCAAACCAGCAATCTCTCTAGTCTTCTCAAGCAACAAACTTTTCTTACCACAAGATTCCACACTTTGCTCCCACAACCAATGTTCATACTCATCTTTACACGCTTGGTCAATAATCAAACGAGAATGCAAAGTTTCGTTTTTTTCAGAACCCACATGATACATGGGCAAAGTTTCCTCATGACAATCAAAATTCGGATTATCATTCTCCTTAATGACAGTATTAATAAGGATTGATCCATCGTTATCACCCATCATAACCTCTTCATCCCTAAGCAAATTCCCTAAAAAAGATAAGTAGATAAGAGACGCTTTACAATAACCGGGAAACCAAATAGCTTACACTAACCGGGAAAATAAAAAATCTAGAAACTCAGCAATCTCACTAATTGCAAAAGAAACCAAAATAGAAACAATTGATAAACAAAAATGTAACTTTCTCTAGCTAAACTAATGATCTGACAATAAACCAAACCTAGGCAGTAATTAAGATTATGAAACAAGAGGTGATCAAGCAACAACTTACAGACTCAGTTTGTGTGTGGTTTTTTCCTGAGAAATGATGGAAAATTAATCCAGAAAATGGTGGGTCTTCTTCTTCGAAAGATCTTAGGGTTTCTAACGAGGAGACGCAGAGAAGATGGACCGACCTGAAAAACTACTTCGGGAAACGGAGCGGGAGTGTAAAGAACAAAAGCTTTTATGCATTTACGAAAAGCCCCTTCAGAATCTATCTTGTGTGTAAAAAATATTTACTCTTTTCATATGGAAGGACAAGACATATACACACATTACAATTTTGTAGTGAAACTACATTATAAATATTGAAATATCGAGTTTGTTAAAAAAAATTATTATTGATTCAAATTTCAAGTTTGTTATTAATTTTTTTTATTATTGATTAAGAGAGACAGAGATCGAGTTTGTTAAAATATTCTGCCATTGATTTAAGCGTAAAAACAGAGTATTTACGGTTTATTTACAATGTTCATACTCTTGAGTCTTGACAAACTATTGAACTGGATGTATAAACCAATATCAGAGACCCAAAAAAAACTACGAGCAAAACCCAAATCAGAATTGGTCTGTTCAGTTTGATTCTGGTTCTTTGTATAAAGGGCAACAATGGATTTAATGATCGAACTAAAAACAATTAAAAGTTTTGTTATACAAATGGAGACTGTTACGGTTTTTAGAATGTAATGATCAGAGAGAGCTAGTCAAGATTTGGAAATGAGACAAAACTTCTCTTCGAACGTCATCTCTTTTCACTTTCCCAGTTGTTGTCAACGGAAACTGCTTCTCCCATCGGACAAACCTCTTCGGTATCTTAAACCTGTCCGACAAGTTCATACATTTCATCAAAAACTAATAAGTATATATATATATATAAAAATTAATAACATTTTATTCGTTTAGAAACTAGATTATCAAAGATATTTTACCCGGTTAGGTTCTGTGTTCTACAATGATGTTTGAGTGTCTCACTTGACAGTTCGAAACTTCGTTTGCGGTTTTCAACATCAGACCATATCCAATTCTCCTGTAAACGAACACAAGCAACGACCATCTCCCCAAGACGAGCATCAATGACACCTATCACCACAGCAGAAACAATCCCAGGATGCTCTACTAGAACAGCTTCTACCTGCGCAAAATAATCGATTCAATCCATGCAAAAATGCACAATTTGAGGCAATATCGAGCAGTTTCTTGTGTTGGAAGCTAACCTCTTCGGGGTAAACATTCTCGCCTCCAGTTTTGATTCGGCCATTGGACCGGCCTATAAGCCATAAGTTACCAAATTCATCAAAGGCCCCGATATCACCTGTGTCAAGCCAAGCTTCATTGCTTCTGGATTCTGATGTTGCAACATTTTCTTGAACTAACTGATGACCCCAATATCCAAGCATAGTGTGTGGTCCGCGCGTTAGAATTTTCCCGACCCTCGATGAATTTTCGTCGAGTTTAACTATCAGTTCGATATGAGGCGCAGGCTTGCCAACACATGTGCCTTGCTTTGGTTGATTAACCAAAGGATATGTCACTTTAAAAGACTCTTGTGTTGGATCATGGAGAGTCATGAAGGTCAGCGAAGAGCACGCCTCTGTCATCCCTTTAAAACCAACATCTCAAAGAGTTTAGGGTCAAAAGATTAATAGAAACGGTTGATTTAGAAGCCAGATGAGAATGACTCACCATATGCTGAAATTATTTTCGCACATGGGAAGATTTTCACAGCTTCTTTAAGGAGTTCGCTTGATAAAGATCCACCTCCATTAAGTATCTCTCTCACCCCGCAGTTTTCAGCTCCATTCTTCGTTGTCCTTTGAGTAGAAGTATTTTAGCCAACCAACGGTTTTAAAGACCAATATTTACTTCAAGCAAGGAATTTTGTTCATTTCTTTTTTTAACCTGTTGACACGAATAAGATCAGCCATCATAGCTGGGACGGTGATGAAGCAAGTTATACGGTTTTGTTCCATAACTTGAAGGGCTGTTTCAGCATCAAACTTGGGCAGCAGAACATGGAAAGCTCCAACCATTAGCATGGCCATAGCTGATGACAGACCGCCGATATGAACTAATGGTGATGTATGCAAATACACCTGCAGAGAAAAAGATCGCATGATGAACAGATAAATTTAAGAGACTCTCTACTTACGGAAGTATTCAGCTCTATAGAGTTCATTGAGGACAAATAGATAACCGGAGGTAAAAAGCATACATCATCCTCACCGTAGCCAACAATAGCAATCTTAGCTAGAGACTGTGTGATGAAAGCCAAGTGGCTTATCGTCACACCCTTGGGTCTTCCCGTTGTACCTATTCCCAATAAGAAACAAAAAGAGTAAAGTAAACTGACGATTATTATGGAAAATACAAGAAGCAGAATTAAACATGTTGTACCAGAAGTGAAGCATATCACAACAGCATCATCAGGAGCCCAAGCATACGTTGCTAAGGAAGGCACCAGCGCTTGCTGTTTAAGCATCTCGGTTGTCAAAACTGCCCAGTAACAAAACAGATTAAGTCACAATTGCATCTCCTAACTCTTGAGTTTTAAGGTTTATAAAACAAATCATACACTGGTTACGTTCATTTGCAAATTCTGTTGAGGTAGACTCCATCAACACACGCCATTTTAATGAAGGTATATCTCCATTCTGAACATCAATGCACCACGAGACACATGTCTCATCGGTAACCAAGAGAACGGGTTCTACCAGCATCATTGCCATTTTTGCTTCTTTCAAGCTCTGCCCTTTCATCAAAAAACAAAAAAAAAAAAAAAAAAAAATCATCAAGAACAGCAAAAATGTGTCAGGAACTTTCTTTTAGACATACACAAATCTACTAAAAAGGATGTAATAAGCAGAAATCTGGAAACATTTTTAAAAATGAAGATTCTGGCTGATCATCATAAAAGCCTGGACTTTAAACAGATACTGACCCATCTGTAGTTCAAAGGAGCAACTATTCCTCCCACCAATGCAACAGACAATAACCACTCCAAGAACAAATCACTGAAACCACAAAATCAAAAACCAAACTTTAAAATCTTATAACATAACATTCAACGGTTCAGATTCAAAATCGACATAAATCGAATCTAAAACCCAAAATTTCGTCTTAAAAGGAGTCAAAACGCAAGGAACCAAAATTTAAAAACTAGTCTTCCTTCTAAGTCCGTCCTCACTCCTTCATTCAAATTTGAAAATTAAGAACTTTCGTAGATAATTTACGCATTGAACCTATTAAGAGCAGCAATAGAGACGACATCACCGTTGCGGAGGCCGAGACGAATCAGTCCGGAGGCGAGGCTCAGTACGCCGTCGACGAACTCCCTGCCGGTGCGCTTCCGGTTTCCGTAGACTGTGACGACTGCGTTCCGTTTTACGGAGGCTAGCCGCGTCAAACACTGACAGATGTGAGGCCGAGAGTGATTAGCCATTCCGGAGATGGGTAAAATATGAATTTCACAATGTTTTGAATGTCATCATAGTTTACTGGAAGAAGAAGAGGAGACGAGAGAGATTTGTTTTTGTGTTATTTCCATTGATTACGTGGCAGTACACGTCATAGCATCGACGACCTCTCCTTATCTTATGTTATCTGTAAGAGAATCACCGTTTGCGTTTGGTGACTTAACTATACAGGCCAGGCCCAATTGAAAATGGCCTTTTTTAGTATCAGATTAGTAAATGACCAATGTCAAAGATTATTAAGTCTCTCAATTTAAACTCTTTCGATCAAATTTTAGATGAGATATACACACACAATAATCTAAAAATAGATATTCAACTTATTTAAAACATGTTTATTTTGGACTTTGATACGATTTCGGTGAGCAAGTCGAAAAAACGATAAATTTCGTTAAACAAAAGCTGATGTTGCAGCCAAAACAGACATTATGTATTAACCTATTCTTAAAAAAAAAAAACTAAGATGGCCATGAGTAAACCAAAAAGAGTAAATAACTCTCTTCTCTTTTAGTCAAATCACGGAAATAATTGAATTATTTATAGGGTTTTTTCCCAAATCTATTTGAGAGGGAGAGGGGGGTGGAAACAAGAGCTGTTTACTTTCTTTGCTTTTATTCATTGGTTATGCTCGAAAAATTGACATAACGATAGGTGTTGGCTAGTGTCTGCGATAACTCTCGTGGGATTGCTTATTGTTAGTATTGCAAGGGAAGCGAAATTACACTTGGCATACAACTTGGAAGAGAACAGTTTGAGAAATATTGATACGTATTTTGAAATGCTTGTTCCTATTGTTGGCGCTTTAATTAGGCTTTAACTGTTGAGACATAGAACTAAAACTTTTGAGCTTTACTTCTTTTGTTTTACTTTTATCTTTATACATATATCATTGATTTTTCTGTTTCTAGGATTTTTTTTTTTTTAAATGACGAAAAAAAGCTTTCAAAGATTCTTCTGCAGTTCTTTGCTTTCAAGAAATAGAACCTTGTATACCACTCAACTATAAATGCTAGTTTCTTGTTATTTTACCTTTTTTACGCCATTTTTTCAATTTAAATCACTATAGCTATTTTCTAAGTCAATGACAGAAATTGGAGTTTTTTCTTTCTTAATATTGTTAATATCCCCGTGAAATTAGGGCCAATCTCCGACAAAGAAACTCACGAGAATTATTTTTTACCAAATTCAGACAAAAGCACAAGAGTCGAGAGAGACTGTTCCAAGCCAACCTGGAATAAAGAAAGAATTTTTTTTTGTTGGTCGTGACAATGGTAGAAACGACGGCGTTTACCTTTGTTGGCAGAGTTGCAAACTTGCAATTGGATAATGAATACGCACACATCACGGGATGATAACTTAAAAACGGAGTCGTTTGGTCTTGTTTGGATTCTTATATAAAAAAGCATTCCTTCACGGGAAGGTCTTCTAAGTTGTTGTAACTCTTAAGCCTAAGAAAAAACTCCAACTCCGAATCACAAAATGGTTGCACACAGAACCAGTGCATTTCCACAGTTGATTTTTTCAATCATGATCGTGTTCATCGTCATAGAAGCAACGACCATAATAAACGCTAGAGAATTACGGCCGTCCGATCACGGTCTTGAGTACTACTACGAACCAGGCGAGTCTTCATCGGAGATGACGACATTCTTCGGACCACCTTCTTCAAATGAGCTGACGTCGACATCGTCATCATCACCGGCTGGCTCGATATTGCCGAGTGCGGTGAAATCTCCATTGACGACGACATCATCAAAAGTTGGGGATGATGATCACGTGATGAATCACGTGCTGGTTGTGGGCAGCTTGGTGTGTGGACTCTCCGGCGTAGCTTTGATGGTCGCTTCTGCTCTCATTTATTTTCTTGGTTACCCGAAAACACAAAATTCCTCTGTTAATTCTGATCACATTCATAACAATGTCAATACCAAGTAGAATGTCGTTTTTCTTTTTGTTGTCTATAATTTTATGAATTGATTCAAGAAAATAAACATGTTGTCATGCGAATCATTTACTGTAGAAACACAGATATATATATATATATTTTGGTTATTGATTATCTTTGGTCTGTTCGGTTCAGAAATTATTTAAACTGGTTCGGTTATTTTGGAAATTATTGTTCCTTAATTTATTAATAAGAGTGGCAATAATAATTAATTAATTTAATTTAACAAGTCTGAGAGCGTCAGTTGGAGGAGTCCAAAAGAGGGGAGAAACGAGAAGCTTGGCCTTTGAGGAGTTTCAAAGGATCGTGTAGCTTACTGTATTTAAAACCCTACTTCATCATCTTGCTCAGTCGATTATAGTTCCGCTCCAGTATTGAATCTTCAATCAGATTTCGACGAATCTGAGCATCCTCTCTCCGATTGATTACAATGTCTCACTCTGCTGTGTCTCAGGTCAGATCCTCGCTTTTTTTTTCCTGATTTTTTAGTCAACGATTGGTCTTTTAACTCTTGATCCTGGTGATTATGGCTGGAGATTGTTGAATCCTCTGTTTGTTTAGGGATTTGAGTCGGGTTAATGTTCCCTTGTCTGTTTTCGGAGAAAACGAGGGAAATTTTTTGAATTTATTGATGTGGGGTTTTATCATCTTTGATCTGGGTTTAGGCTTGAGTTTTACTCGATTAACGATCTTGGCTTAGTGATCCTGTATTTGAGTTTCATTTCTATTCAAAAATGAATTTTAATCTCATGGAGTTTGAATTTTCTATGCAGGCTGGTGCTGTCTCAGTTTCAGTTGGAAACGAACGTTCTCTTAGAAGATCCGTCTTCAAGGTGATGCATCAAATCTCTCATTTTTAACTTCCAATTCTCTATTTCGATCTCGTTGTATAAAAACGTTGGAAACAAACATAAAGATTCTAGCTTGAGCTTGAGATGTTTTTGTTTTGTTTTGTTTTGTTTCCCCTGGTTACATTCCTTGATTGTGTTTGTTTGATTCATTTCATTTGAGTTTGATCTTAAACCATCGCTTGCTTTGTGTTGTTCCCTTTTTCACTCTGCAGCAGAACAATAGCATAAGCTTTAACAGCAAGACATGGTCATCTTCCTTAGCATTGAACCAGAAAACAACTAACATAAGAGAAGCAAAACGGTACACGAACACGACAATATGTATGTCGGTTCAACAAACAAGAAGTTCCAAGGTTACTGTCTCTCCTATAGAATTGGAAGACCCCAAGGATCCTCCTTTGAACTTGTACAAACCCAAGGAGTCGTACACGGCTAAGATTGTCTCCGTGGAGCGAGTCGTGGGTCCAAAAGCCCCAGGAGAAACTTGTCATATTGTCATCGATCATGACGGTAACCTTCCTTACTGGGAAGGACAGAGTTATGGTGTGATCCCTCCTGTAAGTCATGTCCCTTGTGCTGTTACATGGTTTCGTTGTCTTCAAATTGTTACCACCATTCTTAATCTATTAAGTCTATTAGCCTATTAGGTATTAATGAATTGGATCTTGTGCGTGTAGGGTGAGAACCCGAAGAAACCGGGAGCACCACACAATGTGCGCCTTTACTCGATTGCATCAACAAGGTACGGAGATTTCTTTGACGGCAAAACAGCGAGTTTATGTGTACGCAGAGCTGTTTATTACGATCCCGAGACTGGAAAAGAAGATCCTTCAAAGAACGGAGTCTGCAGCAACTTCCTCTGTGATTCAAAGCCCGGAGACAAGATTCAAATCACCGGTATGTAAACTAAATCACATACATAAAGACCCCTTGGAATAAGAATTTTTTTTTTACTAAATATACTTTTCGAAACCAGGTCCATCTGGGAAGGTAATGCTATTACCCGAGAATGATCCAAACGCGACACACATAATGATAGCCACGGGAACAGGAGTGGCTCCTTACAGAGGCTACCTACGTCGAATGTTCATGGAAAACATCCCAAACAAGAAATTTAGCGGCTTAGCATGGCTCTTCTTAGGCGTGGCCAACACCGATAGCCTTCTTTATGACGATGAGTTTACCAAGTACTTAAAGGACCATCCAGAGAACTTTAGGTTCGATAAGGCGTTGAGCAGAGAGGAGAAGAACAAGAAAGGTGGAAAAATGTATGTGCAGGACAAGATTGAAGAGTATAGTGATGAGATCTTCAAGCTATTGGACAATGGAGCTCATATTTACTTCTGTGGGCTTAAAGGAATGATGCCTGGGATTCAAGATACGCTTAAGAGAGTTGCAGAAGAGAGAGGTGAGAGCTGGGAGTTGAAGCTTTCTCAGCTAAGGAAGAACAAGCAGTGGCACGTTGAAGTCTATTAAGCCTAAACTTACCTTTCTTTCTCTTCTTTTTAAATATGTTTTTGCTGTTTTTGATATGATTTAAGAATCGTAATAAATTGAATTGATGTTGTTCTAGTTTTCAAACATGATAGTATCTGAAATTTGTTGGTTTGAGAAGAGAAATTCTTTGGAATATTCTCAGAGAATATAACAATGAATCATTTATGTAATGATGACATGATACATCAAGAAAACGACGAAAGGTATTAAAGTTGAGTATAATCTTAGTTCATGTGCTACAGTAAAGCCAACCAAAGGTTATAGAATATTACATAAATATTCGAATCGATATGAGTCATAGCCTAAAGTAGTTTTATATGAAATTTAAAAAACTTAAGTTAAAATCATAAAACGTAAGGATTTTGGATTTTTGGCTTTTAATTCGAAATAGAATTTGGGTTTAGCGTATTATTCTAAACCGAATCTGCATCAAACCAAACCGAGATTAGTTTCTTGTCTCCCGAATTCGAACAAACGCGAACCGGTTTCGCTTTCGATGACTCACAACAGAAAATAGTAAAAAAATTCGGGCAGTAGGGAAACTCGTGGACTTTATCAGTTAAGTCATAAGTGAGCTACTTCGGGCAGCAAAATCAGATCTGCCCGTAATCTGCTACGTGCAATCTGAAACGCTTCTCTCATTCGCCACTTGTACGATCGATATTGCGTCCGCATCAGTTGTTACAAACCGTGCCGTTTTAATACTTACTGAAGCGTAAAAACGTCATGATGTTTTGTACTGATGGAGAAGGACGCTCTGAAGTTTGGGGATATTAAAACTGCGGAATAACTTGAGTAAGGGAAGAAAACGACACTTTCTTGCTCTCTCTCTGTTCTTCATTTTCTTCTCTAGGCTCTAATCGTCATAGAAAATTGCAGAGTTTAATTCAAAATAGAAAATTAGAGGTAAATTTTTTTTTTTGCTAATCTGGTTTTGAAATTCTTAGTTTTTGACTTTTGGTTTTCTTTTTTTATTTTTCTTTTTTTTGCTAGAAATTGCTTTTCTGTTTTAGAATTTAGTCAGATTCTGAGAATTATAGGTTTATGTTTTTTTATTCAGAGTTTTTAGTTATGAATTGTTGGGTTGTGATTGTATTCTGATTTGCTTCCCTGAAAATTTTGTTCAGTAGGCTTGACTTGTTTAGCTTGAATAAGAGGTTAATGATTTGTGGGGATTTGATAATTCTGGTTCTTGAATTTATTTATAGGTTTTCAAGAATCATGTACTGACTCTGTTCTTTGGAACTTCCAGACTTTTGCTTCAGACATTAAGCTCATGAATCATGACTTCTTCAATCCATGAGCTTTCTGGTTTTGCTCTCTCTTCCTTATTCATTTCATGTTTATATTTCTTTTATTTCATGTTAATTTTGCTTTCAGAAGCTTTGTTAAAACATATATGTTAACTTAAACTTGATCCATAGACTTTATTTTTGTGTGGTTTGCTCTTACTGATTCTTGTTGGTGCTCTCTTGTTAAGTTTGATGTATTCTTGTCCAGATAACATTGAAAGTCATGAGAAGCAAGAACAGAGAGATTCTCATATCCAACCACCAATTCCTCCTCCAGGAAGAAATTACGAATCAATAGCTACAAGTTTCTACTCGGAGCCGCTTCCTCACCCGGGGAGTACACACCCCATGGTAAAACATCTCTCAGCTGCCAAAAGAACAAACTATTTAATCAGAACTATATCTCTGGTTTAGTTTCTTGCAACTTTCTTACTCTCTGGAAAAAAAGAAATGTTTTATCACATCTCTCTTGATTAATGCTAATGAGTTCCATCGATACTTAATATGCCAAATCTTTGGACCCCTTACATTTGAAGCTAATTCGAGTTGCTCGTCATATGTAGCCTTCTAGTTGATAATTGTAGGGTTGGTTGACTTCTTTACGCCATGACTATCGCCTTTCTGCAATTTTCATACAAAATAGAAGTAACAAATTTTGTTTTGTGTGTGTGTATTCTTAAAACTGAAGGCACCTGGACAATACCCATATCCAGATCCTTACTACAGAAGCATCTTTGCACCGCCTCCACAATCCTATGCCGGGGTATGGTGTATTACTCAGTCGAGTACAACGAGTTTTCTGATCCGGATAAAAGTAGTAATTAGTTGGGTTAATGTTAACATTTCTGGTACATCTACAGTTAATGGGAATGCAGCAACAAGGTGTTCCTTTACCATCTGATGCAGTCGAGGAACCTGTTTTTGTAAACGCAAAGCAATACCATGGAATACTGAGGCGAAGGCAATCTAGAGCAAAACTTGAATCGCAGAATAAAGTCATCAAGTCACGTAAGGTAAATTACTTTAAAAAAATCGTGTGTTTTGTTATGATTCCTTACTTCATTTGGGTAAATCTTGAGATTGTATTTGTAGCCATATTTGCATGAATCTCGACATTTGCATGCGATAAGACGACCAAGAGGATGTGGCGGTCGGTTTCTTAATGCCAAGAAGGACGATGAGCATCACGAAGACAGTCATGAAGATAATTCCAACCTTAGCTCTGATAAATCCACCATGGCTGCTTCTAGTGGTACATCTTGAGAAGGTCCTACACGTAGCTTTGTTGTATTTTGGCTCTGTTTTTGGTCTCAGCTCATCTACGTCTTTAGTGTATGATATATACAAAGGTATAGGTTCTTGGGAGAAATTAGGTAAACGTGAAGTGGGTTTTAGACTTGTGATTATTAAATATAACCCACTGATGAAGAAAGGAAATAAATAAAGGGAAACGTCATGATGTTTAGTTAATTACAATGCTACTGATATTGTTTTGTTGTAAGAAATTTTGGTAATAAAACGAAGAATGGAAGAATCCACAAACAATGACTTCAAGGATTTTGGTATTTTGCAAGATGAAACTAAAACTTTCTTGCTTCAAAAAATGTATTCGATGCTATATTGACAGCAAAAATATTAAACAATTTTTGTTTTTTTTTTTGGTCGACATTTAAACAACTTTTATATATGCAAAACAAACTCACTTTAGTTTTATCGAAAAGAAATATGATACAGTTTTTAGCTACTTTAGATAAGTAAAATAAAATTTGATTTTTCACATATATTATGTGATTCAATTGCTTTGACATTTACTAAACTTGCAAAAATCCTTTATGAACCACAAGTTTGTTGTATATGTGCAATTTTTTTAGATATTTTTATAATTTTTTAAAAGCAATACATCAAATAACAGTCGGATTGAAATAATTACTAATTAGTAATTAACCTAGAGATGGAGAAGTATTAGTCGGTCTAATGATTTCAAGTTATCAATTACTGGTTTACCGGACAAAGAGAGACATAACGGAAATGTTTTCAAAAAACACCCTCCCATTTCTACCTGTTAGACCATTACTTTTAGAGTTACTAAAATACCCCTTTCTAATTTAAACTAAAATTTTCAAATTACCGGTTAGTAAAGTATATGACTCGAGCAACACCGGTTTAAGATAATTTTGATTTCGTTATATTCCCATAAAAAGCCAAACTCTTTCAATTCACGTCTATATTTTCTTGGATCTCGTTATATTTAGGGTTTTCTGCAAAAAAAAAAAATTCTCCACCTCGCCAATTTTTGCAATTTTACCTTTCACCTCCAAAAAATTCAATTTTACCTTTCACCTCAAAGATAATACGCAATATAACTCTTATACGTATTTTCTAAACGTTTTCACGGTCATATACATTAGATTTTTCAAATTATAAAGGTAGATTTGGACTCCTTGTCGTGAAGATTTCTATTTAATATATTATTTATCAACATTTTACAAACTTGACAGTAACATATAAAGGTTATATTGCGTATCATCTTTGAAGTGAAGGGTAAAATTGCATTTTTTGGAGGTGAATGATAAAATTGCAAAAGTCGGTGAGGTGGAGGTTTTTTTTGCAGAAAACCCTTATATTTTTGATTTATCTTTGAATGGGTTTCAAATGTAAGAGACTCCTAATCGAAGAAAAACAATTATTTACGAAATAATGTTTCCTCATACTATAGAACACAAGTTGTTAGTTAGAGTAACTTGCTCGATACGTTGCTACATAGATGCAAAATGTTGTTATTGAGAAAAAAAAAATTCCTATATATTTTTTTGTTTCTTATTACTAACTGGATATTTTGGGCCAAACTCCGTAATATTTTTAGGACTTGATGCATCAAAATAACTGTAACTAAACTATATCCTGCTGGAATAAATTTCATACTGTGGTTACAAACATCTCAAAGTTTGAGACATTTTGAAATTTTGAGGACTAAAATGAACAAATCTTGGACAATTCTTTGAACATTTATTCCAAATCAGGTATCCTTTTAATTTGCTACGGATGACACAAAATCTTTCGAATCCAGAATTCAGAACTAGGAATACTACGACATCAGAAGATCAATGAAAACAAAATGGAGATTATATCAGATTCGTTAAGCTTTATGTAGACCGTGAGTAGCTTTATGTAGCACTATGAGTAGCTTTATGTAGTACTGTGAGTAACTAAATAGTACCCAGAAAACACCTGAAAACTTTTGAGTTCATAGAATTTAAACATCAAAAGATGCAAGTAATAAGGAAATTCATTCAAAACCCATGGGAATATATGATAGAGACATATATGGACAATTTAATGCTCAGAAGTATGCCAAAGTACGAGGTTGAAAGCAGAACAAAGGAGTTTGTTGGCACATGTGTCAGAGGGTTATCAAGAAAGCGATTTCAGATGTTTCTTCTGAGCATTACTTAACACAACCCTAAGATCAGAATCCCAAAGAATCATGTTTTTATAACGCGGCAATTGACGCACTTGTTAGTTAAAATTGGCAATTTGAACTAGCAAACTCAATTGATCTCCAATAACAATAACCATATACGTACGTTTATTGATGAAAGCCCACTGAGGATTAAGCTAGATGGATTGAAGTCGCTCTGCCTTAGAGATTTGAATGCATAAGATAGAACAAACTCTCGCAACCCTCTAAATTCATTCTAAGCACAAAGATTAAAGGAAATCAACATCATCTTTTCACAAGAATTATCCCAACCCCCACACATATCAATAAGCTTAGCAAAGAGATAGTATAGAGCATGTGCATCATATATAAGCATTAAATATAGTTGCTAACAATCGGGTAGTATGTAATATCAATGTGATGTTAAAATCCACAAACAAATGAGAGAGACAATATAATGTTACAATCACCAGAGGAAAAAAAAAGTAATAATGGGAAAATTTGTATAGTACGATTGTTCGAAGAAGGAAAAAAAGTATCTTGAAATGATCATGACACATTGTTACTGCAGACGAATACACTTAATAAATTAATAATCTCATTTACATGATATAGTCTTGTATATACAATGCGAGAGACTGAGAAAGGTGAATAAAATTGAATTGCGACAAGATATGTTGTATATTATAATAAATAAGAAATGAAAATTGAAATACTTTCAAAAGAAAAAATCACAAAAACAGATATTAAACAATGAGCAAATAGATAGCATTAAAAATCGTGCATAAATTTCTATAAATTGTTATTGACATAAGAAATAGACAGCATTAATTTTCATAAAAGAAATTGTTATTGTTATTAACATTCAAGAAACATAACCATAAAAGTATTTATCATAGAAAGAAAAGTACTCATGAGAACTCTTTTTTCAGGTGATTGTGAATTTGTTGGGTTTTGTTTGTTTTTTTGGTCGATTTTTGTGTTGTGTTTCGTGGCATGTGAGGTTTTTGTTTGGAGTGTGGAGTTTTTGTGTTGTGTTTTGGGGCATGTGAAGTTTTCAGTTTGTTGAGTTTTTGTCGATTCTTGTGTGTTTCGTGGGCATGTGAAGTTTTTAGTTGAGTGTGGAGTTTTTGTTTTGTTTGATTGTTTTTTGTTCTGTATTTGTGATTTTCTTGAGTTTGTTGTTATTTTTGTGTTGAGTGTTTGTGAAGTTTTTTTTTTTTTTTTTTGTTTGTGTGAACTTTTTAATTTGAGAAGAGAGACCAAGAGATTTTACCTGACTCTTCATTTGTTCTGGATTACGGATTTGCATTTACCACATATGAATGAAGCAAGAGAAATATCAAATACCAGAGCAAATAAAGAGAATATTACTTCACTCTTTATGAAAAAGAGACACGAGGAACAACTTACCTTAAAATGAAATATTTTACGATTCCATACTTTCAAATTTGATCCCTTGCATCTTTGAAGTGTTGTAGCTCTGAAATAGAGATTTAATAAAGCTAATTAAAGAATCAGATACCAATTTATGCTTACCAACAAAACTATCACTCAGCCACCAAATATCATTGTTTCTAATCTTTGGGCAACATGTTACAATTAAATACATAAGAAAATATGTTAAGTGACCGAATCTTACTTTTCTGTTTCCTTGCTTCAAGGTACCAGTAAGTCCATTTTGAAATATTTGAAGCACCTTTCGACAAAAGCTAGAGCTTTTGATGATTCAAATGGTTCTGAAAAAAAACATTGTTCGCATGAATTGAAAAAGGGAACGGAGAGGAGAGAACATGGTAATTAGACAAACAGATCGTGGAGAGGTACCTTGAACAAATCCTGGTCTTACTTTTTCAAGTATAAGAACTAGTGCTGGGCCTTGGATATCTTTTTAAATTCTTTTCAATCTGAGTTTAACATGCACACGACCATTCAGATATTCGGTTCTAGCCATGGATAGAACAAGCTAACCCAAGGATACCTACCGTTTCTTGTCCACTGACTATCAAGATTTCGGAAATGCATCTTTGGCTGTTTTTCGCACATATGCTGATTTGTCCTGGAAAGATTCATAAAAGTATAATAAATTGAAGTTATTATAAACAGACCTACTCACTGTTAGAACTGATGAGGCGTTATAAAAATTTTAGATAAGTCACCATCGTTGCAGTTGCTTGCAGCTTTCAGTAAATGTATAACATATATAGAGTCACTTAATCCAGCTAGCTGTTTTGTCAACCAATGAAAAAGCTTTTTACGTCCTTCGGCTCCCATTTTCCCATCTGTTAGGGCTATTATAATGTAAGGAATCTGCATTAATAGAATACAAAGGACATGCCTATGGTAGATTATCACCAACCATTTTGTCAAAATGCACAGTGCCAAAACCAAGCCACTAATCAATAGTAGCCAAGGTGCAATCTCTCATGTACTTCTTGTTGTCATCGAGACACTTCAGAACATCGGATAGAATTCGCTGAAGTAAATCGCTCAAGTATTTGGTAAAACTGGCAGGATATTTTGCAGTGTAAAACTTATTTTGAATGCTTGACATGTCACCAACCTTGCTCGTCTTCTCAACAGTTGGTCTCATGGCTGCTGCAACACCTCTAATGGTAGTCAATGTTTGCATCACAAAGAATTTTGTTACTATCTAACAGTCATCCTCGTAGACCACCAAATAATTCTCTTATCTAACGTGATAAAAAATGGTACGAATAACAATAAGGATTCATGACTAAGTTTAGAATGAAAAAAACTAAAGAACTACAGAAAATTCCTGACTTCATACCAGTTCCACTTGCTTGGATACGTTTATTAGTCTCTTCCAGAATTTTATTTACAACTTCAGTTGACTCCAAAAGCATCTACAAAAGTTAAAAAGACTCAGTTTCAACTCTAAAGCTTAAAATAAATTTCCACAATAGAATCGTTAGGTTTAGACAACAAAACATGATATCCAGTTAGTACATCACCTTCAAATCAAGACTCTAAAAGCCCTTTACTTATATCTTCTCTAGGTAATCTCTCCAGACCTCCAGCAGAGGTTGATGTTGAAACCGTCGTCTTATTAACTCTCTTTGGAGCCGCAGTCCCCTGATGAACAGAATATAAGTACAACAAGAAATCCAAAAGACAATCCACGCAAATGTACCTCAAAAAGGTTTTTCTCATATTCGGCGTCAAATTCACTTAGTAGTGCATGTTTGATATCATTAAGAAACTTTTTGATGTCTGCAAATAGAAAAAAACACAGTTTAATTCAGTTATCAAGATATGTTCTTCTAACAAACACAGGTTAGACAAAGCAGAAGCAGCTTAAAGGAATTTGTAGCCACCTGGACTAACAAATGTGTTGTAAAGCATCCCAAAGTTTGATTGTAGCATTTCTGATGGCAGTTCTACTAGATTGCAGCCCAACATCCTTACAAAAATCTATCAACTCCGGTCAAATGGGCAGAAAAGGCTCTTTTGTCATAATGAAAATAACTTAGATACTGCAGTTTAATAAACAGGGAAATCAGGGGCTGGAAATTTCAAAGTAGAAAAAACTTCAAAACCTTAAGTTTCAAAAGTGAGACACCAAAGTCATCAACTGCCGAAACCATCTATAACAAGCCTTCACTAAGAACCTTGGGATTCTTATGCTCTTCAATAATTTTGTAAAGCTACAAACAAAAGCCATGAATCATCATTGTGATCAGATTAAAATGAAAGTCAAACAAAACTTACCGAACCGGCACATACCTTCTCGAAAACAAATCCAGGACCAACTGCTTCGCAGAAAACAGTAGGGAACTTCATAGCAGAGGCTCGTGTCTTTATATCTGCGACTCGTTCACTAGTGCCTGCAAATTAATACAAAAACTCAGGTAAATGAGTTAAAAACTAATTCTGCAAGAATAGAACTGACTTCCAAATACAACATTCATCAACTGAAGGTAGCTTTTGCTTCATATGATACTAACCTATAATGCAAAGTACAAAATATTTCTTACAAAATTTCCACAGTCATAGATATGTGGGTGATGATTTCAATGACTTGTTGTTGAACCTGCATTTCCAAGTAATATGCTCATGTACTTCTTTAAATTATTTTGCGGAGAATAATTCTAATAACACATATAAGAGGATTTAGAAGGAATAACAAGCATGCATATTTTGCTCATTCCAACAGGAACTGCACAGGATTAAGATTTTCACTGACTTGTCTAGTTCTTGTAGACCTTCTATCTCTTCTTTCAAAGCCAGGTTGCTACACGACAATATAATGCAAACAAATCACCAAACTGATAAATACTAAGAATAAAAAAGGAGCTGCTGTGACATGGGTTAATGCAGCTTTGATCTGAAGAAATACAAG
Source organism: Boechera divaricarpa (assembly GCA_026770425.1). NCBI lineage: Eukaryota > Viridiplantae > Streptophyta > Magnoliopsida > Brassicales > Brassicaceae > Boechera > Boechera divaricarpa. Next base: position 8,276,189 of record CM049182.1, on the reverse strand, counting down.
GCAACATAGAAAGAGGTAAACACTAATGATAAAGAGAATAATATTTGAGGATAAAAGAGTATTCAAGGCCTTCAACAAACCTTCGCGTCTTTCTTTCCATACAGAGCTCTTTAACTGAGGTATACTTTCTGGTTTTACAAGAGAACCTGATCTGTTTTCAATCTCTTTTTTAGATCCATCTCGGCAGGCTAAAAGTGAAAAGAAGAATACGATATTAACACCACAAAAGTCTGAAAGGAGGACAAAGCCAATCACAATAACCATTTATAAGGGAATCAATTAGCACATGTGAATTCCACACAAAAAAAAATCATACCACAATATTATGTAGTCAAAACACGAGCATCTGGGACATAGGCAAAAATTTTACTGGCCATCTTACAAACGCTATCAAAGTGCTCCATATTTAGTGGCTTGCAAATGAAGAACTCAGAGTGTGTAGCAATATTATAAGCTTTCACAACGCAAAACATATATAGATGGTGCATAATCAATTCAAAAGAAGATTTGTAGTACCAGGCCATGGTGAGGTGTATGTCAAGACACACATACCTTCACCCCATTTGCAAAAGTATGGACTGATCTGATACTAAAGAAGGCACTTAAAACAGAGATCCAATTTCATGTAACACTCTTCACTCCCATGTTCAACATCAAAACAATCCTTAATCGCAGTGTCAGAGACGCCAATAACAGCAGGGAGTGGTGGAGACACTGGAATAATAAATTCCCAAACTGTCAATCTTAGCTTTATACGCACCGCAAGGTTTGAAGAAAAATCTTATTCCATCATACTGGTATGGTTGATCCATTAGCAGAAATGAACTCCAAAAATGATGGAGAGAAGAGAATCCTTCTTAATGACGAACTTGCACATTTTATTCTTTCTACCTAAAAGATAAGCTGCAGATTATTAAGGGTGAGGTCAATGAAATAGATGGAAAGTGAAATTACCACTTTATCCATGGCTTTTCCCTTTTATTGGTTATTAAATTCCATACATAGCTGATCCTTCTCATGCTATCCCAAGTGAAAAGCAAAGCAAGTATGCATGTATGAATGTATGCATCATGTATGTATGTATGTATGAATATGTATGAATGTATGCATGTATGTATGTATGAATGTATGTATGAATGTATGAATGTATGCATGTATGTATAAATGTATGAATGCATGAATGTATGTCTCTTTTCTTCAAGCAACGAAGACTTGAAACGTTCTGTAACATCAAAAAAGTAAACCATAAGAACAAAAGCAAGAATCAAACCGGAGACACAGTGATGCAGAACAAATCAAAACCAAAAACAGAGGAACACAAAACCATTTTTATCTTCGATTACCAGACACCACCACGTTCTCCTTTACCATCTCTTTCTCTTGACTGAGCCTCGTTCACGGCCTTCAAGCTCTTTCCCGATCATCTCTTCGATAACATCCCATGGAAAATTTATTGTCCTTGAAGATGACGAATCAGAATCCCCTTGGTCTTCCTGTCAAAACCAAATCACAAAACCATCATAGAGATGATATCAATGCAATAACAAAAGCGACACCTCTGGGCTCATAAAAGCAGGAAACACAATTCATAAACAGATTAGAATTATCAGAATTGCCTCGACGGAACCCTAGTTCCAGGAGTTTGATCTCTCGTGTAACTGACCTTAGAATCGATCACCTTAGCCGAACTGAGACAACGCCCTTTTGATCTTCGGTGGCCAAGCAAGGCCGCCGATTAAAAAGTACCGGTACTCAACTTCTATAGACATTTTGCGAAAAGAAGAATTTAAGGTTTTAAAAATATGAGAGATCAGAGAGAGATTTGTTTACGGTTCTTCTTCTCTTTCAAACAGCCATTTACTTCCGTTATATAGAAAATCCAAGCTTTGAAGCTGATGAGATCAAATTACGTATTTGAAATTGGATAATTCAGGAGAAATCAACACATTTTAAAGAAAGATCAAGATTTTACCTAGCGAAGAGATTTGAGAGGTTATTTGTTGATTCCCGAATCCGATCGAGCCAGATTACGTTGTTGAAATTGAAGAATTCAAGAGAAATCGACACAAATTAGAAGAAGAATTTGTACCCAGCGAAGAGATTTGAGAGATTGGTTCGAGCCGTTGAAGAAGAAGAGAGATTTCTTTTCTCATATGGGAGGGATAAAAAACCGTCTTACATTTCAAAAAACACGGCCTTGTATTTCTATACCGTTAGAACTCAAATTACTAAAATACCCCTAACATTAAGATTTCAAATTACTAATTACCGGTTACCGGAATTAGAGAGTCAAATCGATAGCACGGCTTCTGCTTCTTTACCCGTTAAAGCGGTCGGTGTATTACGATGCTGAAGAAAAAGCAATGTTGACTTTAAGATCAACATCGTCACAAAAGGTTTGACATTCGTATTTTTAAGGGGTAAAAAGAATGCGAAAGTTCAAATAATATGTGTGTATACTTTCTGTTTGCGTTTATGATAATTGATAAATTAAGTTATGATGTTCTTTTATAATTAAACACACAAAAGATCATGTCTAGTATTTTTTTGGTTCTTGCCACATGTCGTGAGTTTTATTTATTAAGAGAACCCTGTTTTGTAGTTTCCACCGTGACACTACAAACAAACAAACAAACAAAAACACATAAAAAGGTAGAGACAATTACAGGCGTCAAATAAATAATCAAGCTATTAACTAAAATGAATATAAAAAAACAACTACTCAAAAACTGTAAAGAGCTCTATAACGTTGCTTTTTAGTGGCGCGAGATATACTCTCCTACGTAACGTGTGTTGATAATTAATTATAGAGTCTTGTTCTTTCTTAACAGAAAAGAAGAATATATTATGAAAGAGCTTTAGTAACACGATTTCTATCTTTATTATTTGATTAAGATAATAATTGTTAGTATTAATAGTGCAAATTTGCAATACAAATTAAAATGCAAAAGACAGGGTAAAGTGGGTATATCTGCGACTGCCATGTCCTTTAGGAAATCGAAGCGCATGCACAAAGTAAGAACTCATGATGAGACTTCACATGACCTTCTACATCCCTTTATTATTTACACATTTCCGTATTTACTATTTTCTTTTCATATGAAAATATCCCATTTGTCCAGGACCAGATGTTAATTAGTTGTTTAATACAATTTACTTTTCTCGTCCAATATATTTATTATTCAGAAAACACTTGTTTTCACTCTTAAGAGTTTCTTTTTTCTTAATATGTTTTCAAAAAAATTACGATGTTATTGCATTCATCAATAGTATTTCCATCAAATATGTATATATATATATATATTGAATCTGTATTCCTTTTTAAACAGACAATTCAACATGCATGTATTTTTCATGATGTCGTTTTCGCCAAGATAACAAAAATATTTCGTGATGATAGATTTGGTGCTTGCCGTACATGTTGATATTGGATGTTTTTATGTTTAGCTTGTTTTCTTATGTTTTGTAGGATCGAGGGAGGCGTGAGACCAAACCTTCTGATTAAACCGGAGACATTGGAGAAGCAAACCACATCCACATGTATTACGACTGACTACTCCATTTTGTATTTATCGTTGGAAATATATTTGGCATTACAGAAATTTTGGATTTAGTTTACTCGGTTTTCGACGAAATAGTTCTCCTGTATTAGCAGAGAAATGTTCAGATCATGAGAGATAAAAAAGTATTACTTGAATTTCAAACATGATCCTCATAATTAACAGCTTCTACTTGTATAGTATTCCGATGGATTTTCTACAGAGTTATCTACTTCAAATATGAAATTAACTATAGTCGTATCAAGAATAAATTCAAACTTGGGATATACTAAAACTGATCGATAGCAAATTATCTATCTAACTTAAAAGTTTCATTAACTGGTCATGTATATTAATCGAAATCCTTCATACTAGGTGATGAATCTTGTATATAATTTGTGTATATATAATCACATAAGTAATAAAAATAAATCCCTATATTCAGTTGAAATTTCTGTTCAAAATAAATAGCTATAAAGAAAACCAAAAAAGTATTACAAAAGAAACAATGTTTGGACAAATGGGTACAAACCAATTGAAAAATCGTAACAAGACCAAATACAGGTTGTACCCCCAGCAAAGACAGACCTGTCTTTGTTTTCTCATAAAACAAGTTTTTTTTTTTTTTTGGTAAAATCTCATAAAACAAGTTAAACAAAAGAACTTAACGTTAACTAAAGAAAAACATATATCACGCTTCTCACGCGCGTAGTGACATTTGCACATACTTGTCATGCATCATCATCCGCATGGATACAAAAAAGATGGACATACAACAACGCCATCATTTGAAAATTTGTTACATACAACATGCACATACATACATCATCCTTATCATCATCATTAGCATCATCTTAGGACAACAGAGGAAGAGGATAGAGAAAATTTGATGCTATGTTTGGGTAGGCCACTGTCACAGAGCTTAAAAACAACTGCTTTATTTCCCTAAGTTAGCAAATTACCCCATTTTGTCAAAATTCCGTTTCTTCTGACAACAACACTTACGTTTTACGAGTGAAAATTGTATAAACAAATATTTTCTTATTGATTTTAGTGACTAGCATTAGGGATTCTTATAATAATTGAAATGTCTTAAATTTGCAGAGAAAGCTTTGCGTGTTGGCTTTTCTCATCTATTGTGTTTAGCCTCTAAATTCTAATTTCTTTAGTCTGAATGCAATTAAGTTAAGTTTTCAAATCTAATTACTTTCAATCCTTTTTTTTTTGTCAACATCTAAACTTTAAATCTAAATCAAGATCTAAATCAAGAATATTGAAGACAGAAACACATTAATACGGAGAATTAGGTGATGGTGATATGAAATCAAATTAGAGAAGTAACTAATCATCCATCCATAAACCTATATTGTTAAGAGCTCTAAGAAAAAAATCAAAAAAAATAATTTTATTAAAAAAAAATCAAAACACTAGTAAAAATGAAAATTCTCTATTAAGTAGCAGTCAAATATTATAAATAAAAAGTTGAATTTTTTATCTAATTCAATATTTATTTAACTAATGATATTTACATGTAGTTGGCAACCTTAAAAACACTTAACAAATTTCCATATATATATATATATGTGGGAGTCAAGTGGCACGATGGTGATCACCTCTGAAAACTTATCACATTAAGTTACAGGTTCAAGGTTTCAAACTCTACTCCCTACGATGTTTAGGGACTATTAAAAAATTACTAGGATGTTGACAAAAAAAAAAATATATATATATATATAATAATTTTAACCTCTAGAATTTAAGCTTTGTATAAAATTTAAGCTTTCTCCTATCATATATATATTTATATATATATATATATATATATATTTTTTTCCTTTCCTCAAGAGTCTAAGCTTTTAACAAAAAACATTGAATTCAACCTACTCACAAAATTTCACCTTTTAAATTTAAAAATAATTTTTACCCGTTTAGTGCTTCTTGTTGTGTTCTTCCTTGTCCTCTCTCACAAAGATCTTTACTTTACTTTACTTTTTCAGTATTCTCCTCTCTCTCTCTTCTCTCTAGTCTCTACTTAGCTGCCTCGCTTTTGCTCCTTTACCTCTTAACTCTTTCATCGCCTCTGCAAATGAAAAAAACCCAAACTCTTTTTCCCAACCATTACCATCTCATGAACAATCTCAAAGGTGGCTCTCTCTACTCAGAGAGCCTACCAATCTAAATCAATCCTAGCATTTTCTCCATCTGGGTCTCAATTATTTCCCTCAAAGTATCGATTTTTATTCTTCTTTTTGTAACCCTCTCTGTGAATTTTTCGACTTGGAAGTTATGATGGCTCACTCCATGGACGATAGAGACTCTCCTGATAAAGGTTTTGATTCTGGCAAGTACGTAAGATACACGCCGGAGCAAGTTGAAGCTCTTGAGAGAGTTTACGCTGAGTGTCCTAAACCTAGCTCTCTTCGAAGACAACAGCTTATTCGTGAATGTCCGATTCTCTGTAACATCGAGCCTCGACAGATCAAAGTTTGGTTCCAGAACCGCAGGTGAATATATATAATATTAGATTCTTTTTTCTTTATTAATTGCTTTAATGGAATGTTTTTGTGTTCTTTGATTGTTTCTGAAATTAAAAATTAATTTTTTTTGTTTGTATTTGAAGACAAAATGTTTCCTTTCAATAATTTAAACGCCTGTTCTTCTCTGACAATGTTTTGTTAATTTTCTTGTTTTTGATCTAAATGTTGATTTTAAGCTTTTGAATTTCAGATCTATATCTATATAATTGAAGATTTTTGTTTTTCCACTTTTAGCTTAAGGCTTTGACACAGTTGAAAGTTAAAATTACAAGAAAAGTGACAGCTAATCAAACTGTCTTTGATGAGCTTTAAAACGTCTCCTTTTTCTTAAAAAATTCTAATATTTCTGCAGAGAATATGTTGGAAATTACATTATCTTTTGTTCTTTATGTCATTCTGGTATAATTCTAAAGCAAAAAGTGTGTTTCTTTAACTCTGTTCTGTTCATTATCTATTATTTCAACACATTTATCATACTATAGTTTGTCTTTAGCTTCTGATTTTTTTCTGTTTCTTTTGGTTGTTTGTTGACTTTTAGATGTCGAGAGAAGCAGAGGAAAGAGTCAGCTCGTCTTCAGACAGTGAACAGGAAGCTGAGTGCCATGAACAAGCTTTTGATGGAAGAGAATGACCGTTTGCAGAAGCAAGTCTCCCACTTGGTTTATGAGAATGGATTCATGAAACATCGAATCCACACTGTAAGTCCTTAATCCCCATTGCTAAGAGAAGCTGACTACATTCGAATTAGTGTATATAATAAGATTCTCCATAAATGACTTAGTTTAAGTTCTTAGAATTGTTCTTTAAGAATTCTCTGTTGTCAGAAAGTGACTGGTGAAATCTCTGTATTGTGCCTTAGGCTTCTGGGACGACCACAGACAACAGCTGTGAGTCTGTGGTCGTGAGTGGTCAGCAACGTCAGCAGCAAAACCCAAGACATCAGCATCCGCAGCTTGATGCTAACAACCCAGCTAAGTAAGGAAGGCTCCTTTTTTTTTTTTTGTTTGTTAATATCTCATTGTGAGATTATGAGAAGAGACTAAAATGATTTTTTTTTATTTAAATTTTGTATGGTAGTCTTCTCTCGATTGCGGAGGAGACCTTGGCAGAGTTCCTTTGCAAGGCTACAGGAACTGCTGTCGACTGGGTCCAGATGATTGGGATGAAGGTAAATAAGTTGTAACATTTTAAGGTTTTTATATGTGGAAATGAAGTAATTTTTTTAAATGTTTTAATATGTATTTTCATGGTGATGTATGTAGCCTGGTCCGGATTCTATTGGCATCGTAGCTGTTTCACGCAACTGTAGTGGAATAGCAGCACGTGCCTGTGGCCTCGTGAGTTTAGAACCCATAAAGGTAATGGTGTTTCGTTTTTACTTTAACATTGTTTTGTAAAAAGGAGAACTTCTGTGAAGGCACTCTAAACTTCAAATACTGTGTAGGTCGCTGAAATCCTCAAAGATCGTCCATCTTGGTTCCGTGACTGTCGATGTGTCGAGACTCTAAATGTTATACCCACTGGAAATGGTGGTACTATTGAGCTTGTCAACACTCAGGTCTGTTTCGTAAATCTATCAGTCTTGCTTATTATCTTTTAAAATATACTGACAATTGTTCATGGTTGGTTATCAGATTTATGCTCCTACAACATTAGCAGCAGCCCGTGACTTTTGGACGCTGAGATATAGTACAAGTCTAGAAGATGGAAGCTATGTGGTGAGTCTTAGGAACTGGTTTTGTTCATTTATGATTCTGTTTACTAGATTGCCTTATATTTTCTTTTTTCCTTCAGGTTTGTGAGAGGTCACTCACTCCTGCAACTGGTGGCCCTAATGGTCCACTGTCTTCAAGCTTCGTGAGAGCCAAAATGCTGTCAAGTGGGTTTCTTATCCGTCCTTGTGATGGTGGTGGTTCAATTATTCACATTGTTGATCATGTTGACTTGGATGTAAGCATTTGATTGATAAAAACTCATCAGGTCTCGTAGAAGTCTCCTCTTTTATGTTGATTGCTAAATTTCTTTGGTTTGGTAGGTCTCAAGTGTTCCTGAAGTCATCAGGCCTCTCTATGAGTCTTCCAAAATTCTTGCTCAGAAGATGACCGTCGCTGTAAATTCCTTGTAAACCTGACCCTCTCTTCGACTAGGCCATATGTGTTTCTGAGTTTTACTTCCACATTTCAGGCTCTGAGACATGTGAGGCAAATTGCTCAAGAGACTAGTGGAGAAGTTCAGTATAGCGGTGGACGCCAGCCTGCAGTTTTAAGAACTTTCAGCCAAAGACTCTGCCGGTAATATATTTCCTCGATAAGCTTAGTTTTATTGTCCGGAGCATTGTTCTAATTGCTTTTGCTTTTCTTGAAATTCAGTGGTTTCAATGATGCTGTTAACGGTTTTGCGGATGATGGATGGTCTCCAATGAGTAGTGATGGAGGAGAGGATATTACGATCATGATTAACTCTTCCTCTGCTAAATTTGCTGGCTCTCAATACGGTAGCTCATTTCTTCCAAGTTTTGGAAGCGGTGTCCTCTGTGCCAAAGCTTCTATGCTGTTGCAGGTGCTTACATCATGATTTGACATTTATGAATATACAAAAGAGTCAGTTTCTTCAATTTCTAACGCCATTCTCTTATTTACATCCTCTTGAAGAATGTTCCACCTCTTGTACTGATCCGTTTCCTGAGAGAACACCGAGCTGAATGGGCAGACTATGGGGTTGATGCCTATTCTGCTGCATCTCTCAGAGCAACTCCATTCGCTGTTCCGTGCGTCAGAACCAGTGGGTTCCCGAGTAACCAAGTCATTCTTCCTCTCGCACAGACACTCGAACATGAAGAGGTAAATAGATTCTCAAGACATTTTCCTTGTTGTCTCTTCTTTGGCCATGCCTTTAATCCTATTTTGTTTACTCGTTTTCAGTTTCTCGAAGTGGTTAGACTAGGAGGTCATGCTTACTCACCCGAAGACATGGGCTTATCCCGGGATGTGTATTTACTGCAGGTTTGCTTCATATTTATTAAAGACTTTCTCGAATTCTTAAAGTTTATGTTATTGAAATGGAAATTTTGATTTTTCTGCTTTTGTCTAGCTTTGCAGCGGCGTTGATGAAAATGAGGTTGGAGGCTGTGCCCAGCTTGTCTTTGCCCCTATTGATGAATCATTTGCCGATGATGCACCTTTGCTTCCTTCTGGTTTCCGTGTCATACCGCTCGAACAAAAAATGAATCCGGTAATTAGAGTACTGTTTTCAGAAGACATTTAATATCCTGGAATAGTTAACTGACACAAAAAAATCTTTTTTGTATGTAACAGAATGACCATCAATCTGCAAATCGAACACGGGATCTAGCGTCATCTCTAGATGGTTCCACGAAAACAGATTCAGAAACAAACTCGAGATTGGTCTTAACCATAGCCTTCCAGTTTACATTTGATAACCATTCAAGAGACAATGTTGCTACAATGGCGAGACAGTATGTGAGGAATGTTGTTGGTTCGATTCAGAGAGTCGCTTTAGCCATCACCCCTCGTCCTGGCTCAATGCAACTTCCCACTTCCCCTGAAGCTCTCACTCTTGTCCGTTGGATTACCCGTAGTTACAGGTACTCTTCTTAGAACCTTAGTCTAAGGAGTTGCAACAACAATGTGTCATCTCAATTAGTAATGCAATGAAATGTTTTTTTTTTCGATGTTTTAGCATTCATACAGGTGCAGACCTGTTTGGAACTGATTCACAGTCCTGTGGAGGAGACGCATTGCTTAAGCAACTCTGGAACCATAGTGATGCCATATTGTGCTGCTCGCTGAAAACTAATGTAAGTATTATGTTTTTTTTTTTAGAGTTGCTCAATCCAGTTTTTGGTTCGGTTATTGGGAATTGCTAAGGTGAATTATCTGATAATTTTTGGTTCTCAGGCCTCACCGGTATTCACATTTGCAAACCAAGCCGGTTTAGACATGCTTGAAACGACGCTCGTGGCACTTCAGGATATAATGCTCGACAAAACTCTTGATGACTCTGGTCGTAAAGCTCTTTGTTCTGAATTCGCTAAGATCATGCAGCAGGTAAACATTTTCTAAGCTAGTCTTTTTTTTTTTTTAAGTTGTCGTTATATTTACCTGGAAAATACTAAATTTAGATGGAATGTTCAGGGCTATGCTAATCTTCCGGCGGGAATATGTGTGTCGAGCATGGGGAGACCAGTTTCGTATGAGCAAGGGACGGTGTGGAAAGTTGTTGACGACAATGAATCGAATCACTGTTTGGCTTTTATTCTCGTGAATTGGTCCTTCGTTTGATGAAGGAGAGGGTTGATTATGTTATAGATATTAAGGTTAGGATGCTGTTTAGCTAAGGTTTGTGAAATTAGAGGGTCCATAACTCAAATATGTTATATGGAAAAAAAATATATGATGATGATCTCTCAAATCAATTATGACACTATGTATGACGACAATATATTGTGCTTATGTTATTTTTATTTATGTTTCACTTGTTTCGTTTTTTCTTTAATGATGGTAAGGTTATTATCTTATTTGATATAATCAGTATGTATGTATACATATCTATAATAGTATTATATCCTGTAATATTATATTATATTTATATTTATATGAATATATATTTTATCAAAAAAAAATTTATTGTCAAATATTTTTTTTTTAAAATGATAGCACAAAATTTGATTTGTATTTTTTTTATAAATAACCATATAAATTTGTAATTAAATAAATATTTTAAAATAATATATTTTACAAAAATAAGTAAATTAAAAACTAAAATAATATTTAAATAAAATACATTAAATATTAATAAAATAATATTTTAATAATATAATAAAATTTGCTAAAACAAATTATTACTTTTTTATCAACTAATAATAACTCTATTTCTATGAGTATATTATTTGCTTTAATACTTTTTGTTTTTTCTTTTCGAACCGAACGTAGTATAGTAAAACGATAAACACGATTTTTGTCTAATTGATCTAGGATAAGATGAACTTCTGAATTCATTTTTTTGATATAATACGATGAATAACAAAAGATAAAAGATGAATGAGAAGATGATTTGTTAAGAATCTGGTATTTATAATCAAACTACTACAATAATAATTTGGAAAATTAACATAATTGTGTTTGTTAAATTTGACAATTGTCTTTTCTGGTGATACATTAACAATAAGTTGTCTTTTCTATTATTTTCTTTTATTCTGGTATTTATATTTTTAATTAAACTGACAAAAATCTTAATTGATTATCTATTTTAAAATTTTTATAGAAAATTACCATTACCAGAAAGTTAAAAATTACCAAATTTTCTACTATTGATATTTTTGCTTAAACGGACCAACTTTTTAATTAATTATTTATTATACATTTTTATATAGAAAAATATCATTACCAGAAATAGACATGTGTCATAATCTAAATTAGCGATAAAACGTATCAAAATCTAATGAGTTATCACTTTGACACATGTCACGCTCATGTTAAACGCGTTCAGCTTTATATAATAAGATATACTAGGTAATTTCCGCGTTATACGCGAAATAAGATTTTTATAATATTTTGTATAAAATTAATAAATTAAATAAAAATATCTAAATATCTAAATATTTTAATAGTATATTACTGTATAAACAATTGAAATCTAAAGTTAAATTTTTTTACATATTTATGTTACTAATTAATTATTTAATTAATACAATATATTTTTAAAATAAAAATTTAAAAATCAAATTTAAGAAACAATAAAACCAGCAATAATTTTATAGAATATTTACTTACTCGATTTTTCATAAATAAATAAAGCTAATTTAGGTAAGATTATAATATTTAAAATAAAGATAGATTATATATGAATGATCTAATGACATATTATGTAATTAGTCTAGTAATTAATGTCCTATAAAATATATTCTCCGAGAATCATTCTGGCGACGAGACGTCAGCATGGCAGTGTTGTAATATTTTACGTAAATATAAAGTTATTTTGTTAAAATGGTCCTCAATTAATATATAGGAGATAAGATAGAAAAATTATTTAGTAATTTTGCATTTTTCATTATTGTTTTTGCAAAAGTTTTATGGATGTGGTAGGCTTATTTTGTATGTGTCAGATATCTAAATTCATAACAAAAGAATATGGGACTTGTGATTGGTGAGTGTGGTGTATGCCTAAATAATTTAATCATCCAGAAGATAGGAATTGGATGAATCTTTGACATTAATGATCTATAATCATTGCTATTTATCTATTAAATTTTAGTCGTATCTATCACAAGAAAACTAGTCATGATGATGCTGTTCTTTGACTTAATAGGCAGGAACCTATAAACTTTTTCTTTTGGGTAGTCTAATTAGCAATGGAAGTTACTATGTAGCTCTTCTTTTGGGCAGAAACCTACAAACTTACAAGTTACAAGTTTACGGAATTTTTATGCCGACAAAAGAAATAAAAAAATTCATAGTAACTCTTATCATTTTCTTAAAAGTTTTGATTGGTAGTAACCAGCAAAATTGTAAGAAAATGATGGGAATATTTTTATAAATATGCAAGATATTATCAGTCACATTATTATGTAGGTTTAATGACAACTATTATAATCCGTTGTCTAATGTTATATCGAGGTTTCGCCAATTAATGATTTCATCATTCTATTTTACAATTTTTGTTGTTTCTTAGTAACTGTTACATTATTTATATGTTTTTCTTTGATAGGAGTTTAGTATCGGGAAACGAAGAAGTAAAAGCACTCCTAGTTCAACACTAGATGAATATGGGATTAAGAGCATTTATCCGTTTGATTTTTTGAGTAATTTGTTTTAGTGTCTAATACATTATGCTTCTTATCATCTAAACGTATAGTTAAAGATGGTAAATAACTAAATATCATATGTTCGTTTAGAATAATGTAAACATCTTATAACTAATTACAAGCATTTTTGACGATGAATAAAATCTAATTTTTCTTTTCTCTAGCTAGGGATGATACACATCAACCATAACTAACCCGTAAAACTATTGAAAACCGGAGCTACTACACTACCACCTCTGCTTTTCAATAATTGATTTTTTAGGGTTTTATTTTTGTTCCTGAATAATTAATTTTCTAGTACATTGAATTGATTAGTGTTAAAAATTTGTTTTTTCTAAAAAGTAATTATTGAAAATATTTGAATATATAAATTGTTATTGGTTCATAATTAAATAAAAAATTTTTAGGTGAGAAAAAATAATATAGTTATAGCTAGTCATTATTGTTTAACCTATACTAATGAATAATAATTAACTATAAAAACGATAATGAATAACAGCTCAATAAATGAAAATGTGGGGGCAGGTGATTTGACCGCTGCGTGATGAAAATGAATGTGGGGTTCATGCAAAAAAACATACAAGTTGATATTTTTGTGTGGTGAAAAATAGAAAAGAGAACGGTGAAAAGACACAACTGATTCTCTGAGGCTTGGGACAGATCTGGCTTTGTGTAAGGAAATGCCTTACCCGATTCTGCCTCCTTGGGTTTTTAGTCAACACTGCTGATGTCATCCTTTCTCTCCATTTAATCCTTCCTTACCCATATATTTTTTTTAGAAAATGGAGTCCATGTGACTGCAAATATTCATTTTCAATTTGTTATATGATTTACAAACTGTGTAAATATTAAACTTACAAAATAAAAAATTACACTTTTGAGTATTACTTAAGATGTCTAATTCCGTTATATAAACTGAAAGACCGATTTGAATCAGAATGAGATTTGATTGATATACAAGGAAGGGATAATTTGCACGAATTTAAACTCTTTGATTATCTGCTTTTATTTATACCAATGTCAGCACTAAACATCGGTAAAGAATATTTGATCCAGTCCGGAACCATGTACTACATAAACAGTTCTAAACAGTTCTAGCGCATATTTATAAGATGTATTTTTTTTTTATATATATAAAAATTGTAGCTAACAGAGTTTACTTAGAGTTTTAGAGTTTAAAAATCTAGAAAACCTATAAATTGGGGACTTTAACCACCATGACATCCATCCATACATATATACATAATCCAGCGTTGCATGGAATGTACAAAAAACAATATACTAACATGCACATGCATGCATAGTTTAGTCTAGGTTAATAGGACCCACTAGGTATGACACTAGAACAGTTATATTTTGGTTTTCCCAAATTGGGAAATTATTGAATTTCGCTCTGTGGGCGCAAGCATGTATAAACCCTAGTGGAAAGCCTAGAAGAGCTAATTTGGGTTTTGTTTTATTTTTTTTTGAAATTGTATCATTTGTTTGCAGAGCCGTACAAATTAAATTTGTATGAGTTCAGAATAACGTTATGAATCCAAAATTTGTGTATATACCCTAGTATACTTATAAATAAATAATAAAAAAATGTAAATATCTACATCACATTACTATCACATCAAAAATCAAATTGTAATCTCTCATTAAAAATATTTTAGTTATTAATTATTTTGTTAATCAATTTATTTACTTCTTTTTAAATTATAATTTTCGTTTTAATTAATTAATTAATTTTATTTTTTTTGAAAAGTAGTAAAAATAGATTTTATGAATATTTTGTTGATTTTGTTAAACACACTAACTAAATTAAATTAAATATTGATTTAATTTTCTAAAAATAAGAAATTTTATGTAGATTCTGATTTTTTTGAAAAATTTTAAGGAAGATTGTCAATTTTTTTTTTCTTTTCTCTATCTTATAATTTTTATTTTAATTAATTTATTAATTTTAACTTTTTTTTTAAAAGTAGTTAAAAATAGTTTTTAAATTTCTTTCTAGATTATTATTATTTTTTTTAATTAATTATTTTTTTTTTTGAAAAGTAGTTAAATATAGATTTTTTACTTCTTTCTAAATTATAATTTTTTTAAATTACTTAATTTGTTTTAATTTTTTTAAAAATAGTTAAAAATAGATTTTATAAAGATTTTATTGATTAATTAAACACACTAATTAAATTAAATTAAATATTGATTTAATTTTCAAAAAATAAGAGATTTTATGTAAATTCTGATTTTTTAAAGAAAATTTTAAGAAATAATTTACGTAGATTGTCGATTTTTTTTTACTTCTTTCTAGATTATAATTTTTGTTTTAATTAATTAATTAATTTTTTTAAAGTAGTTAAAAATAGATTTTTTAACTTCTTTCTGAATTTTAATTTTTGTTTTAATTAATTAATTTATTTTATTTTTTTTGAAAAACAGTTAAAAATAGATTTTATGAAAATTTTATTGATTTAAGTAAACACACTAATTAAATTAAATTAAATGTTGATTTAATTTTCTAAAAATAATAGATTTTATATTAAATAAAAAAAATATCCTGATTTTATATATAATTTTCACAACAGAAATTTTTTAATATCGTCGAATATGAAATATTGGTTTTATATTTCTAATTACAAAATGTTTAAGCGAATATTACAAAGATCCGATATTATAAAAACTGATATTATAATTTTCGTAAAATTTTGAAAAAATTACAATTTTCTAATATCCTTATTTTATAATTTTCAGATATTTTTCTATAATTACAATTTATCCGGGATATATCCTAGTTCACTTTAATTTGACGAAAACATTTTCTTACTCAATTAATAGATTCATAATGTTACAGAACGCATATCACTGTTTACCTTAATTAGTTAATTTATAAGTCAGACAGGAAAAAACTAAATAGTTTATGAGTCCGTTACGATGGAACCGGTCGTAAATATGGCATTTTATAAAAATTGAAAATTAGGGAATAATAGATAGCTAGTTTAATAATTAAGTGCAATTATATAAAAGTATAGACCAGAACCCTACAGGATCTACAATATAAACCTTCTTTTGTGTTGTCTTTTGTGTTTTGTCTTTTCTCTCATTTTTTTTACAACAATACCCCAAACTCAGAAAGAAATAAATTAAAAGAAATTTTATACTCCAGAGTTTTGAAACTAGGGTAACACTATTTCAGTATTTTCGTTTTTTTTTTCCTTGGTAAGCAGTAACAAAACTGTTGGGCAATGCAGTGATATCTTATTGGCTAAATGTCAGTTTGACTCATTTAGTTTATTTTAGTTTATTTGACCCATTTAACTTACTTTCATGTTTCTGAATAGTTTTTATTAGTGCTCTGGTTTCTTTTGCATGTTTGTTTTGTTTTCGGGTAGTTGTTGTAATTATTGTAACATTAAGGGAGTCTGAGATATCAAGATAGTGACTTTGAAAGTGTGTAAATGCACGAGGGATCTATAGGTCCAAAATTATTCGTAAATTTGAACTATGAATTAAAGTGTATATGAGTTGCAAATGTAAATGTAGGTTTGATGATTAAGGGCTTTAGGACATTGAATTTTGTGCAGCACCAAAACAAGCAATACTTTTGATTTTTTTTCATGATACGATGCTCCGTTTGCTGCAGGTTGATGATTTATTTGTCGTTTTACTTTTTAACCGGTACATTGTAATATGTACAAAATAACTCGTACAATGATTTCGATTTCTGTTTGACTCTTGAATGATATATTTCAACAGTTGTAAGCGATTATTAATTTATGTTGATCGATACATATTTAGATTGGTTAAGATACATGAATATAACTTTTTCATATAATTAGTGTTTGAGAAATGAGATGCCAAAAAAAATGATGATCATTAGTAAAATGACAATAGAACCTCTACTCGTCGTATGATATTGTGATCTATTACATTAACATTATCATTGTCAATTAACGTATTAAATATTGGTATATATTTGTCTATGTGAATACTAAATGAAAATATTTTTTAAATAGATAATCAATAAAATCACACGATCAATTTTAGGATAAAAGCGTTCCGATTACCTTTCAATTATTTGCTACTATCATTTTATTGTTGTCAACTATCAAATATAATACTTTTAGGAGGTGTTATTGGTTATATGATTTTTTAAAGAGTTCTAAGTTTTGAAAAATTTATTGTTATTCAATTGTAAATTACAAAAACTTTACTAAAATCCTATGTTATTGATTTAATATTTATAAAAAGTTGTGTACAAACATTAAAAGTCATACATTATTGCACTGATAATTTCAAAAATTAACTAAAAGTTACGCGTTATTGGATTAAAAAAAAGTTTAACCAACTTTTAGATTCTATTAAAGTTTAGCATTATTGGTTTATTGATTTTAAAACTTTTTATTCATGTGAAACAACTTAAAACTTTCAAAATAATAGATGGTAACGTGAGATTTTCAAAATCTACAATAATATATTTACAAAATCTCCGAAAATATATTGAGAATATATAAAATCTTTTAAAAACTCTCTAAAATTTCTAAAACTCTTTTAAATGCTGCAATTATCATAATCATTAAGATTCTACCTAAATCACTATCGAATAACACCACCTTAACTTGTTATTCTCGTGAATAGTTTGTACATTTTTGTGTCCTGAAAATGATATTTTGGGCCTAGTAGCCCAATTTATACTAGCTCGAATTGGATATCCCCGGCCCACTTAGTCTCATTTGAATATATGCGTTCGCATAATGTCCGTCAGCAATCGAATTTTCTTTCACCTACAGTTACTATACAATCGAAGAAATGTATCCCATTGACTAACTCAAATGCAAAATCAAAACATGGTTAAAAAAACAGGAACATTTCTTGATCATTAACGAAGCTACTTTAAACAACAATAAACAGATAGATCTCCAAAGTTTCTAAGTACTTTACAAATGTCTTTTAAACCTCATCTATGGTTTCTTTCTCTATCAAGAATCTTATAGAGGATGCAGCTTTTTTCTTGGGAGTTGTTAATAGCCAGGGATTTCACCTGGAACTGGAGCCAACTCATTCTTACTGAATTTCTCCTCATCATAGAATGTTGCACGCACGGTCCTTCCTCCAAAGTATCGCCCATCGAGATCCACAAGGGCTTTAGTTGTTTCCTCGGGTCTTGAAAACTGAACAAAGATTCTGACTGCTTCGTGTACAGGGAAGTTCGGTTCAGTGATCTCAAATATCAGTACACGAGTGACTGTACCGTATTTGCCACACTCGCCTCCCACCTCGTCTTCTAGCTCATCATCTACTTCTCCTGGCCCAACCTTCAGGCGCAGATAAAACAGGTGATCGGTCAATCAGAATTGCAGAGCGTAATACACAAGAAAAAAAAGACACTATTTTTGCAAAAAGTACTTGTTATAGTGAACAACAATCAGAATCACAACAGTGATACCTATGTTTATGACAGTAAATTCTCTTTGTTTAAGACAATAGATGTGAAGATGCATTCACATAATTCTATGACATACTAGTTAAGAAAGGTTTTAAAAATTAGAAAAAGATGTGATAGTTATTACAATATCCTTAAACCAATGAGATTTCCTTCAATCACATGCCAAATCTAAAGTTTCATTTGTGAACTCTCTAGTATTTGGCAATCCAATCCTGAGGGCTCAAGTTAGGCTAGCCTCAAAAACCAAAGACGGTCCCAAATGCCTATTTGACTATTCGAGGGGAAGATACTGTAACTTTTGCATCTAAAACGTTGCTACCAAAGAGTAAACAATCTAAATTCCATACCAACCCAGCAGTTCACTAAGCTAACGTTAACATAAGTAACACTATGAGCTATACTACTAGCTCCACCGACAAAGAATTTTAATTGTAAAAATGCCAAAGCTTTTTATTTCAAAATAGCTTGATAGAATCAAAGTAAAACAAAAGCTCCTCCTCTCCCGTGGCGGCCTTACTCAATTCCATTTTCACACAGACATCTTTGTCAACAGTATTACAATATGCCCTCACATTCAATCCCCGAAAAATCAAGCAAAGGTTTGGGTTTATCGATCTAACATGCTGCCAGCAATTTGAACTAACTATTTATAAACTAAGACAACATCAAATCCTGGAAAACAGCAATATCATTCTAGCAGACCGTTCTAAACCATTGTAGCAAAGCGTGTCCTAATATAAGAACAAGTTTGATTTGTGGCTCTGGAACATCATATTGATTCAATTAGACAGTGGCAGGTAAAATCAAGAATCATCTGAACTGAGGAATCCATACGTTAAGAGATGTTATGAAACGCATACCATGTTTCTAAGAAGCAAAACCCTGGTTGGTTCACCATTGATATTCACACTCTTAACCTTCTTCTCCGAAGATTTATTCTCACTAGCATTCACAATCACACCAGCTCTACGATCAGTCTTCTTAGCCATCAATGGCGTAGTGATCCCTTGCTCTAACTTCCCAAGCCCTTGTCCCTGTTTCCAACCCATCTTCGCCATCATCCTCTGAGCAGCTGTCATCTGCCCACCTGCTCCAACTCCTAACCCACTCGTCTCCGATTTCCCAATACTAAATCCGTCAACATTCCCCGGGGGTGACGAAGACCTTCGCTTCCCACCGCTTCCACCAGTCATGGCGGCACGTCTCTTCCACGCTTCCTCACCTGAGATATTCAATCGAGACGGATCACTGTTATCTCTTTCTCTCTCTTTCTCCCTCTCTTCTCTTTCTCTCTTCTCTCTATCCTCTTCCTCTTGCCTTCTCTTATCCAGCTCTCGCTTCATCTCAGCTTCCATAGCTTTCCTCTTCTTCTCCTTTCTGTACTCCTCGTAATCGTTAGGTCTCGCTGGATCGTACTCTTCAATCACCGATGAAGTCACACCAACTAATGCTGGCTGCGAAGGTGTTAATTCGTTCGCTGAAGTAATCACCGATTGTGAGGAAGAAGAAGGAGGAGGCTTGTACGGCGACGATGCGATAGGTTTGGGTTTGTTCTGAGGTCTTAGGATTGTTTGCGTCGGAGCAAAAACTGGTGGTTTGCGAAGCGTAGGTGGAGCCATTTTGGTACTGCTTGACCAGACGGAGGAGGAGTTTCCGCTGGGTTTTTCATCATCGGACGGTGGAGGAAGATCTCCGTATAATCCACCAAGCATTTTTCGCCGCCGGTATGAAATTTTCCCACTTCAATTGGAAAGATCTGCTCAAATTAGGGTTTTTAATTTTCCGATCTTCTGTTTTTTTTTTTTTTTTTTTTTTTATTCCTTATTAAGTTCTTTCAAAAATAAGACCCAAAAAAAAAAACACTTATTAGTATAAAAAAAAGAGTTATTTTGACAAAAAATGAAAACCGACTTACGAAGGAGAAATATATTTAGCATCTCAAAGTGTTTTTCTCGGCTATTTACAATTCTTGCATTAGAAGCCAACGCTTCACGCCTGTAATTGATTTGTTCGATAAACCCTAGGAAAGTCTTGTTTTTTTCCGTCTTCTTGCGTTTAATTCTTCAGGTGCGATTCACGATCCTAATCTTTTGTTCTTCATAGTATTTGGGTTTCGTCCTCTATGATCGAGAAACTTCGAGGAGCCACCAAATCCCAGATTTTCCCCTATTTTTCTCTGCTTCTTCTTGACAAAAAAATCTACGGGCCTTTGATGCAAATCCTTTTGGGGTTTCCTCCTTTTCTCCCCAGCACTGATAAATCGAATTTTGATGAATCGCATATATACATATAATTGATTGTTGTTTAAGCCTTAATTTTGAGTGTTTTCTCTAGTGTGTGAAAATGGTTAAAATGGTTAAAGGTTTAATCTTTGGATTCTTCTTTCTTTGCAGATATGGTGGTGATGAATCCCTCGTTGTGTATTGGTGCACAACCGCTTGTGTACCTCCCTCCTCGCCTGAATCATTTTTCGAGTAATGGTATGTCTATGTCTAATGGAAAATTGGGTTCTTGATTGCTTTTACTGGCACACAGTTTATGGGCATTTAGGAAGATGCTTGGGAAATCCTGTGAAATTGTAACTAGTTATTTCAGTTGAAGTTGAATTTTGGATTCCTCATGGAAGATTTGAAGAAACAAGAGTTGTTGTTATTGACGTCTGAGAATTGATCTCTCACCTAGCACTGATCCTTGCTTAGTCCGTTCTTCTATTGAATGAAGTCTAAAGCTCTTTTTCTACTCATCGTCTGTGACAGGAAACTTTCATAGGCGTCATCCTACAACAGTTTCTATGCAACTCCAACCCTGGAGCCAGAGAAAATTTCCTTCTCTCCAGACAGTTGGAACGCGTGCAGTGCAATCTGTCGTCTCTAAGAATAAAAGATCTGTCTTTGCATGTAACTCTGCACTGGTAGGCTCTATTCCGTGACTTGCGAGTTAATTCCATGTCTTTGGATGTAATGTTTGCTATCTTAAGTTTTAAGTGTTTAACTCTTTAGCTGTTGGGATAACTTCATGATTTGCATGTCATCATACACCATTTTGCTTATTTTATGAAGAAGATCCTTCTGCTCTTATGGTTAATAGTTTATTTTCCGTGTCTCTGAATAGCTAGCTGTTTACGTATTCTGATTTATTTTCTGCAGAATTCAAAATGCAGTCAAGGGCAAACACAGACCGTTACACGGCAATCACCAACAATCACACAAGCTCCTACTCATGGTAAATTGTTGCATCTTTCTCCTTGTTAACTCTATTGATGTGCGTATTCATCTTGAGGCAACTGTTTTGTGTTTCAAGCAAACAAGAAAGGCTTAAACCATATGATCGATTCTAGCAAATATCGAACTGTTTTTTAGAATTCATATTGTGGCTTGCTATGGTTCTTATTCTAGTTCCAAAACCGAGATGGACTGGTCTATTCTAGTTGGTATCTTCAGAACCTGATTCTTTAGCCTTTGCTTAAACATCAGGAAAAGAGAAATCCCCAAAGCTAGATGACGGTGGAAACGGGTTTCCGCCTCGGGATGATGGCGGTGGTGGTGGTGGCGGAGGCGGTGGAGGGAATTCTTCAGGTGGATTCTTCCTTTTCGGGTTTCTTTTGTTCATGGGATACTTGAAAGATATGGAGGGCGAACATGAAAACAACCATTAAAGAGGGAAAACATGATGTCAACAGACAAATCTTAAGACAAGTATTCTCCAAGATAAATCACTCATCAGAGACAAAAGATTCTAGTATTAGCAGTAGGCACCAGATTTTATGTTTTCTCCATTGGGTTATGAATCAGGTTCTTGTAATCTTGTTCCTTGAACAAACAAAGCTCATCTTATACATATGTTCAAACTATGGAACCAGGTTTGGCAGATGCAGAGAATCACACACATGAATGACTTAAAATTTTACTCTTCCTCTTTTGTTTAAATGTTCATTACCGGCAATTGGCAAAAGAGACGACACTTAAAAAACAATTCTTTTGCTTAGTATATGCAATCTGAGACATAATCAACAGAACAAGTAGCATAGGTGGGAAATCAAATCAAAGAGGTCCGAGTCACTTCTACGGGTAATGCAGGTTAGGGTTGACCTTGACCGTTTGTGCCTGCTTTGACATAAAATAAGGTTGGTTTGCTGGCTGGAACATGTTAACATTATATGGCATTGCAGCTTCTGTCATCGGAACTTGTGGTTGTTGCTGCATCATTGGTGGTGGTTGTTGCATGATTGGTGGATAGGGCATCATCGGATGCGGAGGCCGCAACTGCGATGATATTGTAGCATTGGCAAAAGGAAAGCCAAAGCCAGGAGGAGCATTCTCAAACTTTGATGGGATATGCCAGTTTCTGTTTGGCATCGGTATAGGCTGAACAACCTTTGATTTACTGCTGAAACAGCCTAATAGAGAAGGCTTTTTTAGTAGCCCCGTATTCTTCTTCTGCATCATCTTCTCTTGGATATCACGTTCCATGGTTTTAGGATCAGGATATGAACTAGTACTCTCACAAGAAGTGTCTTCTTCATCATCAGTGTTCAGATGATCATCATCAAGCTGGTATTTAACTGAGAAGAGCTCTGTTTTTTTGCCACATTTAGTAAGTTTACGAACCAGAGCCATAGGTTCAACGTCACCTGTGACCGTCATGAGCCCTTTTTCGCTGTTATAGTCCACTTCGTTTACACCTGTTTCCATTGGAAAAAAAGTATCAAAAATCTCATGTTTAAGACTTTTAAGTCTCGGCACTTAAAAAGTTTGGACTTTTTCTTACCAGAGATACTCTGCAACTTCATGCTTGCATTTTTTTGGCAACCAGTGCAACACTTTAGATCGACTTTTAGTATGCAAGTCTGCAAAATTTACACAGAAAATCATTGGCAACTGAAGAGAGAGAGAGAGAGATAGATTGAGAGACAGGAACAAGTACCCGGACGGATTGGTTTGGGTTCGCCATTGAAGGAAGCTTGGTGAAAAGAAGAAGAAGAAAACCCTAAAACTGAAACTCAATGGAGTAAATGAAAATTGTACATAGGCATCGTTAAATCTTTTATAGACAAAGGAGAATCCATAAACTTGCCATATTTACAGAATTTTACATTAATAAGTTTCCATGATACATTTATTGACTTTGATAACTATTGTCGGTTTCCATATCTGATATAATATTCGAAGAATCTGAAAAGCAGAGGAAGGTTTCGTAGCAATTACAAGAGCTGCCTTCTCCACAATGGAGATTTGCCAAGTGAACTCAAGCTCAGAGGGCAAGAGATATTTTAAAGTTCTCATTTTTAAATACCTCCATTTGAATTGTACAACGTTTATATTGAGAGTACAGAATCTCAAGTTGGTAGAGATACTTTTTTAAGTAACTTTCACTTTATTCTCTCATTAATAACATACGAGAAAATGTTTATCCATGCTCATCTTCGATCGAAACATACTCCCAACTTTGGAGCAATGCTCTGCTATTGAACAAGAGATGGAAAATTAGCAAAGTGGCTAGTTGGGAAAGATGATTGGCAAAAAGATAAAAGAGTATCATATGTGTTGCGGCACGGGAGCGACAACTTTACAACACTTGTCACTTGATGTGTCTATGAGGTGAAAACTCAAACTAGTATATATGAAAAGCTAGTAACAAATTTGGGGTCGACAATAATGTTTTGAATAAAGAGACCGGATTTGGAAATGATACAATGAAGAGTAAAAACAAACAAGGAAAAGAAAAAAAGAATAATAATTTGTACCCAAAACAGACAAAGGCCTTAACCAAAGCATCAGCAGGAATTTGTTTTGCTAGTTCAAGAGACCCGGTTGAGTAAAGCCTTAACTCAAGCTACACCTTCTCTGGTTCCTTCACAGCTTCTTCGGTTTCTTTGGCATCTGCTTCATCTGCAACCTCTGTTTCTTTTGTCTCCAGGGGGCTTTCAAGTTCAGAGCTTTCAGCATCCGCATGCGATTCAGCAGGACCAGGATCTCTCAAGTTCTCGGTTATTGCAGTACCACTTGCTTTTGGTGAGCTCTCAGTGGGTTCAACGCCACTAGCTTTTGGTGAGCTCTCAGTGGGTTCAACACCACTCCCATCTGGTAACTTCTCTGTGGTTTCATTGCCAGATGCACCTGGTGAATCCTCTGCACTTTTGTTATCAGTATCATCGCCATTGTCCTCTTTTTCAATTTGAACATCACCATTGGACAATATGGTAGCTTCATCTGGGTTGGAAGAAGGCGTAGTGGACTCAGAGGTCTCTCTCCATTCAACCCAAGCAGGTGATTTTTCAGGTTCTGGTTCACTAGGGTTTTCAGAAGGATGCTTTGATGTAGAATCCTCTGTTTCCATATCAACAGATGGGGAAGAGGCTGCAGTGTCCTTGAATTCATCGGCTTCACCTATGACGACATCATCATCGTCACCATCTCCATCAGCATTGGGTGAAGGGGAAGCAATTGAGCTCACTGAGCGCTCATTCGCAGCTTTATCATCATCAAATGCAAACCAGTTTGAATTTGTGAAGAGAGAATCACTACAAAGACACCATGTTATATTTCGTAAGTTAAGGGATCGCATCAGCCATATATGATGCGAATCAACAGTTTAATTTCTACCAGAAAAGAAAAGTTGAACTTATTACCTCTCCTGATCATCTCCAAGGCGCAAGGAAGATATGACGACTTCTGCAGATTCATCATCAAAGTAGACATCCTGTAAAATAGACATCATAAGAGGTTTTAATATCTACCATATCACTAAAGTTTTCATATTGGCTAGCTTAGACAAACAGGCACAGGAGCCGCAATAAAAATTTGGGCGAGTTTTCAGCAATAAATAGCACAGAAAGGAGAAAAGGAAAGAAGTTAAAAATTTCTTCCTACTTGTTCCACAAATGAAAGTCAAGTGATAAGGAAAAGACTAATAATACCTCATCATCGCGTTCCATAGAGCCTTGGGCCTGCAGTGGATTAATAAAAATATAAATGGTAGAACAAATGTGTTATGAGGAAAAGAATGCAATGAAAATTAAAAGCTCTCGCAGAATATAGTTGCTCAGGTAAACCGACTTTATCCAAGCTAATTCCAGGCTAATTAAGATAATAAAGGAAGAGAAGACGGTTGGAACACCATGGTAACTATCCAGAGGTAAACCAAGCAGAATGATTGAAGAAAGAAGTGACGGTTTAACTATCCAACAAATACAGAGATTTTGTAACTACATCACCCCCAGTGGTCCAATACATCAGCAAAACTTTAGACAGTCTTGCATCAGATTTCAATATGTATCATATTTCAGGAACTATAACAGAATTAAGGCCAACGTAAATTAAAATGAATAACTAAAAAATTCCTGAATCGAT
This sequence comes from Boechera divaricarpa, assembly GCA_026770425.1. Classification (NCBI taxonomy): domain Eukaryota; kingdom Viridiplantae; phylum Streptophyta; class Magnoliopsida; order Brassicales; family Brassicaceae; genus Boechera; species Boechera divaricarpa. Next base: position 8,250,510 of record CM049182.1, on the reverse strand, counting down.
TTCCTCCTTTGACTCAAAAGTCGATACCCATGACCTATCAAAGCTTACTGAAATATGAGGCTAAAATCTTTGATAAAAAAAAAAAAAAAAGAAAAAAAGATCACAATTAGCAGCTATGACAAGGCAAAACGAGAACATCACCTCATCCATGTCATCATTGCTGTAAATTCCATATCGAAAGGCCTGGCTCAAATTGTTTGCTAGGGCTGCCACATCATAATCTCTATCGTGGTAATCATCATCATCACTATCTCTACTACGATCATGGAGTGAAGTTGGCCTCCTGTTAAGCAGAATAATATCAGTAAAAAGAATTATGGGTTTTCTGCAAAAAAAACCCTCCACCTCACCGATTTTTGCAATTTTACCCTTCACCTCCAGAAAATGCAATTTTACTCTCCACCTCAAAGATAATACGCAATATAACTCTTATACGTTACCGTCAAGTTTGTAAAATGTTGATAAATAATATATCAAATCAAAACCCTCACGAGGAGTCCAAATCTACCTTTAAATTTGAAAAATCTAATGTATATGATTGCGAAAACAGTTAGAAAATACGTATAAGGGTTATATTGCGTATTATTTTTGAGGTGAAGGGTAAAATTGCATTTTCTGGAGGTGAAGGGTAAAACTGCAAAAATCGGCGAGGTGGAGGGTTTTTTTGCAGAAAACCCAAGAATTATCCATATATCACACCAACCATCACTACAGCCTTCTCATGTATAACATTTATCACCCCCTAAAGAAATTCCCAAATGCAAGTTCTTATTGCCACCTAGTGGGAATGTGCAACTTAACATATATATTGGTTGCTATTAAAGCAAAAGCAAATTACACAAATGTGACAAACTTTTGTAAGAAAAATACTATTTTCAGTATAAGCTCTGCCTTTGGTAATAATTTGAAAATAGAAGCCGGTTTCATAAGGTTACTTTAAGTCCAGAAAAACTCCCTATAAGAGAAGAAAATACATACCCGCAGGCCCAAGAATAGACATTTTCCAATGTATTACGCTTTGACAAGACATCTGTCTGCCAGTCCACCCATTTGCTATTTCCCTGGTTAAAAACGTAGCAAAAAAATCAACGAGATATGAAGAGTTTGATACTAAAGACCAGCACCCTACAAGACTAGAACCCCTCTCAATCTTTCACATGCAAACAAGCTATGAAGGATATATCTTTGGTAGAAATCAAACAGGGGTAAACCCCTGAGCAAATTGTTTTTGCCCATCTGATCTTCTATAAAATGTATACAGAAACTGTAAGGAAATATCATACTCTCATCCAAAACTCGAGAAAACTAGGAATAGCAACTATATTTAATTATATTGAATATTTTCAAGCCCAAATAAATGAACCAGTTCTGCTTCATATCTGCATGAGTACATGAATGCGTGGCAAGCGACTAAATTGGTAAAATCCCATAAGACAGAATTGTGGTATACCTGCAAATGAGACTGAATTTCGACACTACTATTAGCTAGCTGAAGAAGTTTGTTCGAGATACGAGTCAAATGACCAATGTTTCCAATCCTGAGTGGCTTTCTACCCTCTGCAGGGACTGTAGGCTGAAGTTGAGACATCATATGTAAACCAAGTTAATAACTAACGCTGCCAACCCCAGACATTAGCAATTAAGTATCTTCACCTTATCAGAATCACCAGCAGTTAATGTGGAGTCTTTTTCCGCCTCTAGTATACTCCCAATAAGATTGCACTCACTGAGAAGATGGTCAACAAGTTGAGAGTTTTTGCTCTCCAAACATGAGAGAATTACATTCTCCACATGGTGATGCAAAAAATTGTTGTAGGGATACCTGAGACACAATTGCATCACAATTTAGCATGGCAGTCTGTATATCATCAACCAAGATCATGAAATTCCCCACTTACTCGAAGAACAAGTCCAACACTCTTTTGACCGCTCCAAGTCGAATTACTTCCTTCTCTGCTGCTTCACTACCGACGGTGAGTAAGACTGAAATAAACTCTACAATCTAGGAAAAAGAAAATTTAAATTATAAACCATAATAAAAGTGAAGGATACATTATTAGACAACAAATCATACAAATGAGAAAGAAAAATACCTTTAATCTATGTTTTCCAAGAGGTGGTTGCAACTTGCCATACGTTGTTAACAAAACACCCTCAGCAGATGAAACATTCAAAAGCTTAAGTAAATCACCTGCACAGTAGAAGCATATTACATAGTATACATAGCAGCCAAGAGACTAGTTAACATTGCAAACCACACAATAACAGCAAAAAGACCTATAAAAGTTGAGAAAGAAAAATGCTATAATGATAGTCTTGCACCTCAATGAGAGTCTAGAAAGTCTCTACAAAATTAGAAAAAATACAGTTTTACCAATTTTTCATATCAACAAGCACCAAATGCGCATAGGAATCTGGTTGTAGGTTCAGAATCCCACAATGAAAACCCCAGTATTCTTCCTTTCCAACCCAACCCCATCTCTCACAATAGGGAATATGGTATTCAAGACGTCAACACACAAGCACAACTACATATGAACATTTAATAACCAACATTGTATTTGCTCACCTAGGCTTCCAAGCATTCCCTCCACTGTCTTGGGATTAGTTGCCATGCTTCCATGGGTTAGTTGACGACCATATATATGATAAGTCCCCATTGTAAACCTCTTAGGATCCAGCAGAGATATGCATACAGACAATGAATTAACCAGAACAGACTTAGGCCGTGAATCTTCTAAAGTATGTTTTAACAACCTTCCAGTGCAACTGCATAAAATTTTACAGGACATAAGTCAGTTAATTAGAAATTTTCAACAATATCAACGACTAAATGAAAACAATAGCCAAAGCTGAGAAAAGTCTACCTGGGGCTGGAAAGTTTTGTAGCAAGACCAGGAGGTGCGTATCTTGCTACAGTACAAAGAATTTCAGCTGCATTGGCATGTACCTCGGGAGAATCCTACAAAAGTATAACAAAAATCTCCAAGATATCAGTAGATAGCAATGCCTGGGATGATAGAATAAAATCTGAAAGTAAAGAAGGAAAGCCATATTGAAAGAAAAGTAATTCCATGCAACTGAATGGAACTTACCGAGGAGCCAAACTTGTCCACAATCATCTCTAAAACATCTGTATCTTCTACCCACTGCATTGCACTTGTGTAGTTTGAGTATAGGTGCTCATCAGTACCAACCAGGCGTTTTAAAACCTGAGCACCAGCAATAAGTTAGAGTCTAGGAAACAAGCAATTTAAAGAAAATATAATATTCTACAACCTCTCGGTATCTCCTACAAGAATTATAACCTTCATTGTTTACAGGCAATAATAATTGAAAAAGTCCCTGGTGTAACAATAATAGTTAAACAGCAATACTCACCATGACAACGATGAGAGCAAAATCAGCAGTAATTACCATTGTTCTCATCATTATTACTTGGTCTATTACTATTGTTGTCGTAAAAAGAATCATAAGTTCTTTGAAGGAGGGAAAAATGACATTCTTTTCAACTATTCAGTATGTTCTCAAGTAGACGTGTAATAAACGTAGAGCCTAAATCAGGAATTCTAATAACACATATAAAAAAAACCAACCTCCATTATAGATGTAGTACCAATCAAATCAACAAGCTGCTTCAGTATGTCTTGATGATCCTGGTAGCACATCAAAGCCAAGGTTAATCATAATGTGAATTCTTAATAAAATTCTTCAGATGGTTAAATGGTGTTTAAAAGCATTGTGAACTTGTGTACTAGTTATCGAAATTTTATAAACAGGGTTGGATTAAATATTGTTGATTAGTGAAAAGCTATTTCAATAACTAAATAGCGAAACAGATCTTCATCAATATCTCTGACTATTTAACACCATTATCTCAAGTTACACAGAAGATTCAAAGTGTACAAGAAAGCAGCTAGCTAATGGTTCAATAATCTCTACAAAGATAAGGAAAAATACTAATTCTAGCCAAGTTCAAGTCATTCTTAAACAGAAACCTTAATTGGGAAACAAAACCAACTTACTTTTATAAATTGCATGAAAGGGATCGTTTTCCGCACCAGCAGACAAATGACAACCTAGTAATAGAAGATGTAAGAGTGAACACGTCGAGAAACCCTATGGAGCCCTATAAGAGCATGGGAAAGTTCTCAATGAATTTTCTAATAATTAAAAATTGTTGAATGCTAAATACCTTGCTGAAGTACCCAGCAAGCAATGAGTTATGGGTTTCTTTAGCTTCCAAAAACGAAAACAGCAATAACATCAACTGCAAACAGAAGAGATCATGGGAGGTAAAAAACCCTAAATCCTTGGCCATTTACGAAGTATTAATATAGGAGAAAGTAATAGAGTCAATGTCTACCTCCTCATCCTCTACTAGTGTTTTCAGTATCATTTCAATCTCACATGTAAAAATTTCACAGGCAATGAAAGGAAACCTACAACATAAAAGAATATCAATTGTTTATTCATCAAACACAATCAGAAGGAAAACAATAAACAATTTCGATTTTTTCATTTTCTATTGACTCTTTTCGGACATTTATCCAACACTTACTTGAATGTTCGCTTCTTTTCCACATCCTCGAGAGGCTCCTCTATTATGTACCTAATAAGTTGTTCCACTTGCACTCTTTCTCTCAAGCTGAAAAAAAAATAAAATCCAATAGTCAAGAACGAGTGGGCATTGCCAGTGAAAGCGAATATAATTTAAGACAAGAGGTTTGAAAATCCAACTGTTTGGCAGAATAAGAATATTATTTTGCTTGACAAAATGACAGAAATATCATATGCGATGCAAAAAACTAGCATGTAGCAAAGTAATATGTGAAAGTACAAATGTTTTAGTTGTTGTATATTTAACTAGCCAAGCTTTGGAGGTGGACATCAAAATAAGTGACAGCATTGTCAGGCAATATATTCAACACCCAAAGCCAATGCATTGTCACTTCCAACCTCTACACATGAACAATTGCATTTCGATTCCTCTCCCAAACGGTAATGAAGCATAAAATGGAAGAAAATGTGGTTTACAGAGCATACAAATTTAAGAGTCGCCCATTCAGGGCTTTGCATTCTTGAATAATCTCATCCTCGTCAAGAAGTTCCTCTAATGTGAAACTATCTTTGTCCAAAATTGCTTCAACCTGCAAACAAAAATTCGAAATTTCAGAAAGCACATAAAGACTGTGAATAGCAAGCAGCCAGCAAAATATTGTACAATATGAATAAGTCCAGATAGATGAGATACATAAGTTACATAAAACTCCACAGAAATATCTCCTTCGAAACACCAGAATAACCCAAATCAGTATTTACCTCATCATCCTCTACTAGTGTTTTCAGTATCATTTCAATAACTACATATGCATGTTTTGATGTCCTTTTGATGGTTATGGGTTATCACTAGATCTACTAAACAATCTGACGACAAATATTGGGGGAAGACTTTCATCATTTAAAAATATTCTCTAGTCACATCGAGAACATTCTCTTCACTCTACATTTCAACTCCCTTGTACAAACTAGTGTAGGAAATGCAGACTTTCAGAAAACAAATTAATCCCTTCAACAAGAAGGGATAGTCTCCCACTCCCAGCAAGACAGTGCTCAGATATCATCAAGAATAAGGTAAACGAAGACACTTCGTTACTTATAACAGCCAATATAAATCAAAACACACCAGAAACCATAACTCCCTTCACCTCCCTCCAACATATTCGTCTATAGAAAGAAACAGAGGAAGCTCACAAATCCCCAGAAATGAAACCTCAATAAATCCTTACAACCCCAAAGCGTTGAATTAATCAACAAGAAACACGTCCCGGATTGAACCATACAGCGAAAACTCTCATCTCAATGGAGTGCCTTACCCTCCACAATATATTACACACGATCGTTATAAAAATAGGTCAGGGAGAAGAAAAACTCACGGCAGAGGCCGTTGATAATCCCGCCATTCGCCAGAACATCTTTACAGCTCAAGAAAACGTCGAATTGCCTCCGTCCACAGATTCGGATCTTCGAAACCCTAAACAAGACAAGGGAAATTTCTCCCCCGGAAATAAAAGAAGAAGACTCGATTGGAACCAACTAATCGAAACCCTAGAATCTGTAATCGCTATACGAAGAAAAAATTCGAATCTGAGATCGAAAGAGTTGAGCGACGAAGAGAACCTTCAATTGCGGGAGGGTAGTGCTTAGAGATAGAAGGAAGACACAAAAACAAAACTTTAGATGTGTTTTTTTTTTTTTTTTTTTTTTTTGGTTTTTTTAAAAAAGCCCCAAATTAATTTATTTTTGCTATTTCCATCCCAAGTGGTGGTCGATATTCAACATGGTTGTTAGTTGTGACTTGTGAGTGAAAAAAATTATTTTGTTGATTTATTTTTGTCGAAAATGAGAGAAAAAAATTATTATACACCCAAATTTGTATTATTATTATTTTTCACGGCTGGACTCAGTGGCCTTATGACTCAAACAAGGGGAAGAAAAATTGCATTGAACCCCTGGTGCCTAGCTGCCAGTGAGTGGTCATAGCCACTTGACTATGGGGCTCGTCACCCAAATGTGTATTATAGACAGACCACATTACTATGTTGAAAAAATAGCAAAAAGAGACCACATTTTTTGGTATTTTTCTTTTACAACCATTACTGGTTTTCCTTATTTTTTCTTAAACGAAGAATATTTCAAGTATAATTTTTATTTACTACTTATTATTAATTTTTAAAAACACTATTTATTTTTTAATGGTTCCACATTTTGAAAAACCATCAATATTTTCAATGATACATCATTTAGAGGAAAAAATGAGTGTTTTCTTAAATATGATGCTATGCTATTCATAATCTCATTTTCTCCTTAAAATAATGTAACATTGGAGAGCTTTTTCTCTTATTTTGTTATATTTTCCCTCAAAATGAGAAATCATTGGAGATGGTCTTAAGAAACAGAGAGAAGAAGATGAGGTTTATAAGGAAGAGGGCGACGGAACATTAGGAACATTCCTCTCATTTTTTTTCATCTAAATCACAAATGTTATGGTATAAACAACAAAATAAAAATTTCTAATAGATACCATGTAATAAATAATTATGAATACGAAAAAGATTTTGATAGTCTCAATTAAGTAATATTGAACTAGTAGCTTTTAACACAAATAATGAAATGACATAGTTAAAAAAGTGTTTCCAGTTACAAAATGAAAAAAAAAAAAGTAAAAAACTATAAGAATTCCTAAAGAAAATGAAAAATCATTTATTCCTATTATATGTATAATTGTAAAATTGGTTGAAATCAGATTTTAAATCAATATTAGAAAGTTTTTCAATAATTAACTAATTGCTAAACTGCAAAATAATCTTGATTTTACAAACAAAATTCTGAAAGAAGGTCATTGCAGATAAGAAAACAACCCATTCGGTTTGAGTCATCATCGAGTGGAGTTTCTGCATTTCAGTGTTTCCTTCACATGTTATCACTTAAAAATGTTAAATTAATCTGAGCATTTTAAGTAGAGCATATACTTTTCAAGTGACCGAGATAAATAATATAATTACCGTTGACAATTGTACCCAGATATAGCAGCTTCATGCAACTCATTTGAATTTTTTGGACATATTCAATCACACGTACATTTATCTTGGGAGTTAGGAGTAAAGACCTATATACCAAAAATCAGAATCATGAAGATTGATATTGATTATCTAAATAAGAAAACCGAAATATGCTATACAAAAAAAAATGGTGGAATTGTTTTTTTTTTTTTAAATCCTAAAATTTTTCATATTCTTATCAATTGTAAGTCTTCCAAATTTAGTTTTATGCCACATCAGTTATATATAAATCATCAATTTAATCGAACAATAATGTTTTAGAGCTAGCTTCACTTTTTTTTTATTGATAAAATATGAAGATATGTTTATTAGATGAAATAATATAATTTAGTTATCTATATACAATATATATATATTCTTACAGATTTGCATCTAGAGATTTTTTTCATTCTTCCTTGATTTTTTTTTTCATTTATAATCTTCTTAGTTTTTTTTCAGCTCCTTAGTTTCATCTTGAAATTTCAAGTGGTTATCTTCTAGCCTGGAAATCAGTTTGTGTATGAGGGCTATACTGATGTTTTCATCGGTGCTCTCACAAGATCATGGACTTTCAGGGATTGGTGAAAGTGGTGTTGACATGTGTGAAGCTCACAAACGCACCAGTTGATAAGTTTCTACTTATCTATTCTTGAAAATACTGAATAATACTCAATCTTATTAATGAGAGAGAAGGATACATGCACCAACTCTTTCTAGCTCAGACCTTGATACAGAACACCAAGGCTAAAAAACACTAACCAACAGAAATGTAAAAACAAGATAAGAAGGAAAAAAAAAACCCTCAAGCTCTATCACCAGATAGACTTGATATCACTCTTACAATGATACCTCACCTGAAGCATAAAAAACCCTAAACATCATTATTCAAGTATATATAGATAGAATCTGTGCAACCACCTCATTCATTATTCCAACGTCCACAGCCACGTCATTGTTGCTGAGAGTGACAATCCTTTTCCTTAATGCCTTTTGTTTCATCTTGTGTGCTCTGTTTTTCCTTCTGCTTGAGTTTATTCCTTCTCATATATAAACTTTGGAGAGGCTTAACAATCTTTTTTTTTTGTTACTCAGGCTTAACAATCTCCCGCTAAATGTTTAACAATACACTAATACAAATTCAACTTTGCATATATAATAAAATTTGGATTAAAATATAAGTATCAAATTGTTACATTTTACAAAAATTTAGCAATAATTAATAACAACAAAAGAAAAGGCTAATAATATTATATTATAATGAACAAACAAATATTTAAATAAAAATTTTAATAACGTAAGCTTTAGCTACTTTTGGTTGCTTGGCAGACTTTTATCTATGTAATATGGAATAAAAGGAATTGATAGACACAATCACAAAATCTTCAGAATCATCGACTCCTTCAAATACTAATTGACTATGTGGTTAGAGAAATAAAGTCTCAACTCTTGAGAGTGACAACCATAGCTAGCATCAAACCAACTACAAATATGATTATTTGGTAATTAATAGACCATCACCTTTGCAAGTATTCACCACTTAATCATTAACGACAATGACGAATTGACGATTCTCCACAAATTTTTTATTCCTATGATGAGATCAAAATAAATTGATCTCAGCAAAAGAATAATTCATTAGTATATATAGATTTTATGCTATGTTATGGTACATAGTTTGTACACAAAGAGTCAACAAACATTTTTAATCTGCTCAGTTTAATCGAGCTGTTTGATATTTTTCTATACGAATTATATGTTATTATCCACAATCTCCAAGTATACTATCCACATATACACTTCTAGTATTTTTGTTCCAAGAAAAGCCCTAAAAAACATGTTAAAGAGGGAGATAACGACACAACCAAACAGTAGTATGTGAGCAAAAAAGAGGATCATCAAAGGCTTACAAGCTATAGACATTCATGATGCTGGAAACCATTTTGAACAGATTATGTGGAAGAAGAAACTCATGTGGAAGGAAGAGCTCAAGTGAATCTGCTCAGTAATACGTTTATTACTTATTTTATTATGTTTTGTGTTTATTTATTTATTATTTTCTTATCATGTCTTTTTAAATTTGTTTTACTTATTTGCTTAATCTTTAGTATTTATTTTGTTCCATGATATATGAGATTATGATAATAAACATTTTCCGCTAACATGTCCCGTTATGTGTGAAATTAATATAACTTTTAAATATTAAATAAATTATGAAAAAATATTTTATGATTGAAGATTGGTAATGATATTCAATATGGATATATATTAGTTAAGAAAAACTTCAAAAATTTTGGTTTTTGGATTTTTAGTTGATGAATAATAATATTTATTATATAAAAAATATGAAAATAAATGTAGTTAGTTGCATAATTCAAAAATTATGGTAAAATTATTTTAGGACCCACATAAATATACCGATATAAGAAATACATATCAAAATTTTATTGATAATATTTGAATCACAAGTGGTAACCTGCATATTTTTTAGATTCTAGTTGGTAAATTTTTTTTGAAAACCGGATTTGAGTTTCACATACTCTATTATAATATACCGAATTTAATTATACGGACTCCATTTTATAGATGATATCTAAAATTTTCATATCAACATGCAATAATATGTGCATCATATCAAATATGTATATCTTAGTTAGTAATAAAAAATAATTTTAAAAACTGAAAAAGTATAATTAGTAAAGAAAAATATTTGAGTGTTGTTTTTAGGAGTAAAATTGAAATTTTCAAAGAGTGATATCCATATAATATGTAAAACCAATTTTTTAATGTAACTTTATGTATTAAATAGGAAACTTTAGTTAATTGATGTATTTTTAGGAAAACCTAAATAGTTTATGTAATTTTTTGTTATAGAAAATTTAGTTGGAGTATTTTTTGAGTTTTTTTCCTACTAAAAGCCTAAATTAGAAAAACAGCAATTTGATATTAATAATTTAATAACTACTTCTTTTATTCTTGATAGATTGATGTTTTGGATTTTTCACACAAAACAATAAATATTTAATTATCAATTAATTTATAATTTATAATCTACCATGCCACATGGAAAAAAGCATCAAAGCGGAAAATTATTTCAGTCTTTCTATAAATAAAATCAACCTTTAGAAATATAGAAAAATTCAAAACTGTTGTAAACTAGAGAATTTTAGAGAGATAAAGTTTAGAGAGATAGAATTTATGTTCTTATTGATTTTCTTTTTCTATGCTTACATATATATAGAAAGAAAAACTTAGAGACGAAATAACTTCGTAGCGAAGTAATTTAGTAGCGAAGTAAAATATATAGATAATATTAAATAATTACAATATTATCTAATACTCCCCCTTAACTATTTAATATGTACTGCCTCGTAAAAAACCTTGTCATGAAAAAACTCAATGGGATAAAAACCATGACTAGGAAAAAGAGTACAGTAACATATTCTCCCCCTTGAAAATACTTATCATCATATTTCTCGTAAATGACGCATCCCAATATTATAACGTAATTTTTGAACATTGTAGTGGGTGTTAGAAGATCTTCTGAATTGTCGCTTGAGCAGATGTATTCAACACTGATTTCCTGATTTTTCTCGAGCTCTTGTGTGTAAGAAAAAAAACTTGGTGGAATATGATTCGTCTTATTGCTTTTGATAAAACCTTCTTTAATTTGTGCGACGCATGGAACATTATCTTCAAATATGGTTGTGGGCTCTCTACTCGTCGGTATGTCACTTGCTTCTTGAATATGTTGGATATTAGATCTGAGCCACACACAAGCCGAGTTATATCTTACAAACAGATTAGTAGCATAAGCTATATCTGGTCGTTTGCAATTTGCAAGATACATAAGTCCACCAATATAGCTCATATAGGGTACTTCAGGATCCAATAATTCTTCGTTATCTTCACATGGTCTAAATATATATTTTTTAACATTTAGTTGTCTATTAACCATTGGAGTACTCAAAGGAGTCGCTTTATCCATATTAAAGCGTCTGAGGATCTTTTTAGTATAATTCGATTGATGCACGAATATTCCATCTTGGAGGTGCTCTATCTGGAGCCTAAGACAAAACTTTTTCTTTCCAAGATCTTTCATTTCAAATTCTGCTTTCATATGATTTCGTGCTTCCTCAATCTCCTTTTGAGTTCCAATTATATTCAAGTCGTCAACATATACAGCGATGATCACAAATCCGTTCAAGGATTTCTTTATAAAAACGCATGGGCATATTGTATTATTCACATAGCCCTTCTTTAAAAGATATTCGCCACATGCGTCCGGATTATTTCAATCCGTAAAGTGATCGCTGTAATTTGACCGAACATATATCTGTAGACTTTGAGCTCAATGCTTCAGTCATTTTCATCCCTTCCAGGATTTTATATAAATCTCATTATCAAGCGATCCATATAGATACGCTGTCACTACATCCGTAAGATGCATTTCTAAATTTTGGGATGCAGTCAAACTCATTAAATACTTGAACGTAATTGCATCCATTACCAGGGAATATGTTTCGTCATAATCAATTCCCGGTCTTTGAGAAAAACCTTGGGCAATAAGTCGAGCTTTTTATCTTGTGACCTCATTATTCTCATTTTGTTTTCTCATAAATACCCACTTGCACCCAATCGGTTTCACATCTTTAGGTGTAGAGACCACAAGTCCAAAAATATTTCTCTTATTAAGGGAGATTAATTCATTTTGCATGACCATCCTCCATTTCTCCTAGTCAGATCTTTTCTGACATTCTAATATGAACCTTGGTTCTGGAACGTTATTCTCATTATCAATTTCTTCGGATACAGAAAATAAGAAAATTCCATTATCATCGTTTATATCATTTCTTACCCATACTTTTCCATTTTGGGCATAATTTATGGAAATCTCATATTTTTCTGTATTATGTCCCTCTTCAGGGATATTTTCTTGCGGTAGTTCTTCTTGAACTACTCTTTCTTTATTATGTAGTTCTTCAGGAACTATTTCATTTAAGTCTTCTGGGCTTTCCTCATTTTTTATTTCTTCAGGAACCATTTTATGTGAATTTAATTCTCCCATTGCCTTTTTCTTTCGGGAAGTTTTATCTTTAGAACCCATGGGTCTCCCCCTCTTTAACTAAACTTTAGGCTCATTAATTTTATTAGCATCGATTTGTTCTTTTGGAATTCCAACTCTTGATGGAACATTTGCAGCCGGTATATATGATTGCGTCACCCTCTTTGTATCTATAAACCCATCTGGTAAGTCGTTTGCCATATTCTGTAAGTACACAATTTTGTGCACTTCGAGTTCACGTTGTTTTGTAGGAGGATTCAGATGATATCAACGATGGTGTATACCATGCAATATCTCTTAGAATTTCACGAATTCTTCCCCCTAACGATGGGAACTCATTTTTATTAAAATGACAATCAGCAAAACGAGCTGTAAACATATCACCAGTTTGTGGTTCAAGATAACGAATTATACTTGGTAACGTATAACCAATATAAAATGCTCAATCTCTGTTGGGTCCCATTTTAATACGTTACAGAGATGCAATATATTTCGCTGCTAACCAGATGCTAATTATAATGGAGAACACTTATGATATGCACTTAGTCGAATCCGGACTAATGCCGCAACATGCAAGATATCATGTTCCCATATCAAAATTGGGAGTTTTGTTCTCAATATTAATAGTCTAACAATGAATTACAACCGTTTAATCAAAGACTCGGCTAAGCCATTTTGTGTATGAACGTGGGGCACTAGATGTTCAACATCGATACCCAATGACATACAATAATCATTAAAGGCTTGTGAAGTAAATTCACCAGCATTATCAAGCCTTACTTTCTTGATAATATTATCAGGAAATTGCACTCTTAACCTGATTATTTGGGAAATGAATCTGGCAAATGCCATATTCCGTGTCGTCAAAAGACACATGAGACCATCTATTTGATACATCAATTAATACCATAAAATATTGAAATGGTCCACCCGGGTGGATTGGTCCACATATATCACCATGTATTCTTTTCTAAAAATTCTGGTGATTCATTCCCAATTTTAGCTGATGATGGCCGAGTTATAAGTTTTCCTCGAAAACATGTATCACATAAAAACTCATTTGATTGAAAGATCTTCTAGTCTTTCAACGAATGACCATTACAACTTTCCACAATTTTTCTCATCATGATAGAACCAGGATGACCCAGCCTTTCAAGCCACACTTTAAATATATTGGTAAACTTCAGGTTTGCCGTGGCATATGATTCAATCATATTAATCTTGTGGAATATAGTCCAGAACAAAAAGCTGGCAGTTCCTCTAATATATATTTTCTCTCCGAAATCATTGATGTGATGCAAAGGTATTCAATGCCACTCTTATTCTTAGTCTCCACATGATATCCATTTCTGCGGATATCTCTGAAACTTAACAAGTTTCTATTAGATTTGTGGGAATATACTGCATCGTTAATTTCAAATTTTGTCCCCCTTGGCATTGAAAGCTAGACTCTTCAGGAGCCCATAATAATCTTTGCGTTTCCTGATATAGTAATCACACCAGTTTCTTTTAATTTAAGATCGAAAACATACTTTTTATCTTTCAATATTGTGTGCATTGTCGCACTATCTGCTAGCCATGTATCTCCATCCTCATTCATAAATTTTGACATCTTCTGAGTCAAAATATTTATAAAGAGAGATACGTTAAACTTTTAATTCTCTTGTCTTTTTCAGGAAGTCATATATCATATCATATTGACCTTATCCATCTTATTACTCGTTAACACTTCTGGGTTCAACGAGAAAATATGTTATATCAATATGAGTACTATCAAAAGAAGATCAATGGCATCAAGAAGCCCGTTCACTTATAGATGCATCTAATGCCCATATTATATAATTATTTTCAAACACATCAAATGCAGCGATATCGACTTTGCCAAATTTGACATGATATTTTCGCATATATACCGGTATATATAAATTATAAAGCATGAAAATAACGACATAATTTAAATTAATTTAGGAGACAAAACCTTCCATATAATTGAAAAAGGCATATCCTTTCATAAAAGTGAAGAGACAGATAAACAATAATATATAAATTTAAATTGATTTAATTTAGAATTAAATCATACCTTAAATCGAATAAAGATCGGTTCGTACTTAAATCAGATCAAGAGCGGTTCGTGCTGATAACGTGTTGTAAACTAGAGAATTTTAAAGAGGTAGAATTTATGTGTTTGTTGATTTTCTTCTTCTATGTTTACATATATATATATAGAAGGTAAAACATAGAGGAGAAATAACTTCGTAACGAAGTAATTTAATAGCGAAGTAAAAAATACTGATAATATTAAATAATTATAATATTATCTAATAAAACCATCGATCTATTAGAAATAGGAGTAGTATTAATTAAGCCCGAACCGTACTTACACAAGGTTACGAAGAAGACAATTAATATATCCGGTTCAATCTTATATACCGATGAACCGAGCCTGATTCGTAAAACCCTGTTTCTTACCTGCCTACTTTAACATCAGAAGCTCGAATCTGCCAATTCTCTCTGTTCGTTTCTTCGAAGCCCTAGAAAAATTCAAACCTCAGGGAAACGTTAATAATGGAGGATGCCGATGGACTCAGCTTCGATTTCGAAGGCGGTCTCGATTCCGGACCAGTTCAGCCCACCGCTTCAATTCCGGTTGCTCCGCCTGAAAACTCTTCCTCCGCCGCTGTTAACGTAGCACCGACCTACGATCATTCTTCCGCGACGGTGGCTGGAGCTGGGAGGGGACGAAGTTTCAGGCAGACTGTTTGCAGACACTGGCTTCGAGGTCTGTGTATGAAAGGTGACGCCTGTGGATTTCTCCACCAGTATGACAAAGCTCGTATGCCGATCTGCCGGTTTTTCCGGTTATACGGTGAATGTCGTGAGCAAGATTGTGTGTATAAGCATACCAATGAAGACATCAAAGAATGCAATATGTATGTACATATCACTTGCCTCGTTTCTTACTTTTAGTTCTATGTTTTTTTTTTTTTTTTTCAGTAGAAGATGGAACTTCTTATTGATATAGGGATTTTAGTCAATTCATGAACTTGGTGCTAAGAGGGATGCAACAATTGTATGTTTATTGTTATGAAATGATTGAGATTGGGTTGATTCTTAGTTTGGTTAGCTTTTTACTTACCGATGGTGTCTTGCAATTATATTTTACAGGTACAAGCTGGGATTTTGTCCTAATGGTCCTGATTGTCGGTACAGGCATGCAAAGCTTCCTGGACCTCCACCTCCAGTTGAGGAAGTTCTTCAGAAGATACAACAATTGACATCATACAATTATGGGCCAAATAGGTTCTATCAACCACGAAATGTTGCTCCACAGCTACAAGATAAACCTCAGGGGCAAGCTCCGACGCAAGGCCAGCCACAAGAATCAGGTAACTTGCAGCAACAACAACAACAACAACCTCAGCAATCACAACACCAGGTCAGCCAGACTCAGATACCAAACCCTGCTGACCAAACAAACAGATCATCTCATCCTTTGCCTCAAGGGGTAAATAGGTTTGTTCAGAGTCCCAAGGTTTTTAATTGGGTTATGTAAATTATGTTTCTGTATATCTATCAAGACGGTTGTTATCGGTCGATTATTGAACCATCGGTTTCTTATGAGAGATTTGATCACTTTAAAATGTAACTGGTTACTTGCAAGTTCAGAACTTTTAAACTTTATACATATTTAACTTCATGTTTTATTACTACCCTTGATTTTAGGATACTTTTCTTTGATAGTTAGGTAAATTTCAGATATTATATTTTACCCCAATTGTTAACAAAACAAAAAATCGACACATATTTAGCTTGTGGGCTGGCTTTGCACTCTGATTAATCTTTGAGGATTATTAGTCTCCTCTTTCCATCAGGTCCCCTTCTTCATTGAGCAAATTTGGGAGATAGGCTTTGCCGATGGTGGTATACATGTACTGGGTTTTGCTAATATTGTATTTTTATAGTTGATTATAGTTTTTAGAGATTTGGGTCATAAAGAAGCATACCTGAAATTTTATTTTGTTACAGTAAAATTACTATATTATAACACCAGTTTGTTGTTTATTTAGTCTTCTGCTCAACTGCCTAATCGCGAGTGGTTTTCAGGACTCCTGCGACCCTAAGAGTCATGTTTTCTCTTAGCAGTATATAATGTTTATGATGTGAGCAGTTTTGATACTGTTAAAAGAGGTTCGAGATTGTTTTGGTTTGTCTTTCTGTTCTGTATTATGACATTTTTTTCTTGCTGCTTGCTTCTGTGATATAGTTAGTATTCTTTTCAACATAGATGTACTTTCAGTTTTCTAGTTTCATGAGTGTGGCACTTATGACCTTTTATTTGTCTTTAATTACTGTACGACTTATGTCTCTTTTACCTACGGTCTCAGTTATTAACCTTTCAGAACATCTTGATAACTATTGTGCTTGCATGTCTGTGAATTTTTTTATGCTAATGCATCGTCATTGATAACCGGCCTAGGGCGTGGACTTTGTGTGTTCACATATCTGAAGTTTCAGTTGCTGCTGTTTTCCTTTCCTAGAGCATATAGAGATATGTCATATGGCTAGAGTGATGATGATCTTGCCACTCTTTAAGTTTTGATGATTACAATTTGTTTTCTTATTGGTCTCCAAGAGTTGATTTTTGGCTAAAACGTAAGCTTATTCAGATATTAGTAAGGGACCTTGTAATTCATGTAGCTATATTTTCTTAAATCACATACAATGTATATCATTATCTGAAGAAGGATGGGATTCTTCAAACGTTGTCTAGGATTTTGGCTTTTAAGATTCTCATCTTGACTGCTTGATATTATAGTTTGATGTAATTGCTGTATGTTTGATTTTATGTATTCATTAACTGTATATATCTATGCCTAATGCTATATTCTTACTCTTCAGCGGTCATCCCTAATGTATTTAGGATCTTGGTTTTTCAGGTATTTTGTAGTTAAAAGTTGCAATCGGGAAAATTTTGAATTATCTGTGCAACAAGGAGTATGGGCTACACAAAGGAGCAATGAAGCTAAACTTAATGAAGCTTTTGACTCTGTGGAAAATGTGATCTTGATCTTTTCTGTCAACCGGACCCGGCATTTCCAGGTAGTTTATTGGGTTAAGCATTAGCTACCGTAAGGCTTATTATGTTGGCAGATCAATTTCCCTATTCATCTGTACCAATGGTTGCCTTTCTGTAGTTTTCTTTTCCATAGGATTGTATTTGGTAGGCAGCGTTATAATTCATAATAACTTTGTTTCACATATGATGTTATAGGGCTGTGCTAAGATGACATCAAGAATTGGTGGTTACATTGGTGGAGGAAACTGGAAACATGAACATGGAACTGCACAGTATGGCCGGAACTTTTCAGTTAAATGGTTAAAGGTATACTGTGTGACTAAGCTTTCCCTTTAATCAATAGTCCTTTCTCTAAGTTCTGGGTTTATTTATTCTATGCGATTGAGCCTATATGGTCTTGCGCTTCTGGTGCTATATTCTAAACGGTAATTCTCAGTCTTACTGTCACTGTACCTTTTTTACACTACCAACCTCAACACACGCCATCCCACTTTTTTATATCTCTGGTATCGATTCTTAGATGTTAACAATGAGCTCTGGCTGATTTTACTGAGAAGTAAAGAGGATGCTTTAATAATTCATGCAGTAACATGACTTCTGTGAGTGATTGTAATTCTTACCATTGTAGTTATGCGAACTATCCTTCCACAAAACTCGGAATTTGAGGAATCCTTACAACGAAAACTTACCTGTGAAGGTACGTGGAACTTCTCATATGTTTTTTTACGCTGCTCTAGCTGGTCTCCTATTTGGGAATACTAATACACTCCGCAAAGGCCTAACGTGCACGGTTACTCATGTTGACCTAACTTGCACGGTTACTCAAATATTTAGCTAGACATTACAATTTACTACTGATACAATGATTACTATTAGCTAATGGTCGTTGTGTAATGATTAAGTTTTTTTTTTAGTATTTGCATGTAACCTAGTCATCTTCCTCTTACTCTTTTGGTTCAATGACCGTAGATAAGCAGAGACTGTCAGGAGTTAGAGCCTTCCATTGGTGAACAGCTGGCTTCTTTGCTTTATCTTGAACCAGATAGCGAGCTTATGGTATATACTCTCTCCCACTCTCTCTTTCTTGTTTTACTTTGTTCTTTCATGGTTCTTATGCGTATAATTTATGACACAGTGAAGAACTGAGCTTCATATGCTCTTTTATTGATGACTTTTCCTTCTAGGATTTTTCATTCTATTACTTCATCATGGATTGTTAATTTTCTTTTTTCCATGAATCCAAGGCAATCTCCATAGCTGCAGAAGCCAAACGAGAAGAAGAAAAAGCAAAGGGTGTGAATCCAGAGAGCAGAGCTGAGAATCCAGACATCGTGCCGTTTGAAGAAAACGAAGAAGAGGAAGAGGAAGAAGATGAAAGTGAGGAGGAAGAAGAGAGCATGGCAGGCGGTCCTCAAGGCAGAGGAAGAGGAAGAGGAATGATGTGGCCTCCTCAAATGCCTCTAGGACGCGGAATCAGACCTATGTCTGGAATAGGAGGTTTCCCTCTCGGGGTAATGGGCCCTGCCGATGCATTTCCCTATGGGCCTGGTGGCTATAACGGTATGCCAGATCCATTTGGTATGGGTCCAAGACCCTTTCCAAGACCCTTTGGACCGTATGGACCGAGGTTCGGTGGTGATTTCAGAGGACCAGTACCCGGGATGATGTTTCCTGGTAGGCCTCCGCAACAATTTCCACATGGCGGTTATGGTATGATGGGAGGCGCAGGACGTGGCCCGCATACGGGAGGAATGGGAAATGCTCCTCGAGGAGGCCGGCCGATGTATTATCCACCAGCAACATCATCAGCACGTCCTGGCCCCACCAACCGGAAAACACCTGAGAGAATCGATGAGAGAGGAGTGGGGGTGGATCAACAAAATCAGGATACATCACATGACATGGAGCAGTTCGAGGTTGGAAACAGTTTAAGAAACGAAGAGAGTGAAAGTGAAGACGAAGACGAAGCTCCAAGACGATCTAGACATGGAGAAGGAAAGAAGCGTCGGTGAGAGAGACATGCAGAAGCTACGATTTTTTCTTCTTCAAAGTTTGCTTCTCTCCCCTCTATTTTTGATTCAAACATATTTATTACATTAGCGGCAGGTTGTTCGTATTTTAAAGTCTTTTGTATTACTCTTTAAGGTTTTTGGCATTAGACTTTGAAAAGAACACAAGACCAAATAGTCTTTGACTGTACATAACAAGTCACATCAACTATAGTTGCTCTTCTTTGATCTTTCGACTGCTATTGTAATTTTTTTTGGGGCATCTCGTTTTATTAATGAAAAGTGAAAACATAAACAACATTAGACCATAAACCAGCCCTACAAAGTAGCCCAAACCAAGCCCAAATGAAATTAACCCGCCAAGGAAGAGATGAATAAGTTCGACAGCAGAAATGAAATTATGTTTGACCATTATGTTAACATAATCTTTTCCTCGTTTCACATCTGGTGAAAATAATCCATGTAATTTTTTGTTGTCAACAGATTTATAATAAAATTAAAACGGTTTATAAGCCAAATCAGGAGAATCGAGTTTACATAGTATTCAACACGCAAGAGAAATCTTGCACTTTTAGTCAGATTATCCTCCTTACCGTTGAACAAGCGTGGAGTGTGAGTGATTGAGAAGTTTGAAAAACGATCCTTAATCCATGTAATTTTGAAATTTTTTTATGAACATGAAAAATTAGTGAGCGGTGGTGACCAATTATATATACAGTAAAACCTCTATAAATTAATAATACCGGTTCATGATATTTTATTAATTTACAGAGAAATTTGTTTTGGATGTTCAAATTTTAGAAAAATATGAATTAAAATAATTTAATTTAAATAAAATTAATGTTTTGGGTATTATAAATTTTTTAGTTTTAGACTTTTTTTTTAAAATATTTTGAAATAACTATTTTGAAAATAAATAACAAAAACGATAGATAAAAGTTCCAAATGATATACATAAATTTAAAACTATGAATGACCTCAACTATGGTATTTTAACAGTATATAAGATAATCGAAATGAAATGATGCATATTCACAAGTTAAAAACTTATTGAAAAGTTTGGCTATTTTATAATGAAGTTATATATACTACAATACGATAGTCTAAACCACAACACAATAATTATTTAATACAATAAAAGTTAGAAACTAGTTCTAACAAACGTTCAATTATTTTTAAAAACACTAAAATCATACATTAGTACATTATCTCATATATATATATATATGTAAATTTATATGATTATTAATTTATCATATTAATGAGACCATATATATTTACACAGGAATTTTTTAAAAAAATATTATTTTATCATTTTATCGAATTTTATCAATTTTTACCTAACTTGGGAACGAAGAATTTTATTATTTTATAGTATTTATTAATTGTCGAGTAATAATTTATAGAGGTTTTACTGTATATGAAAAATTATGGGTGTAACCATAGGTTTATATGAAGCTAATTATCTCAAAATCTTCAAAAAGTCAGGAGATATCCATATCCATGAGAGGGAAATGTATTGAATTGTCTCAGAATACAACCTCAGAAATGTTCTATCTGCAAAAAAAATGAAAAGAAAAATACGATATAGCTCGCAGGAATATTCAATTCAATTTAATTCTTTTCAACAAAATGGAATTCACTGTACTACAAGAAAAATATTAGAAACTGTAAAAAAAAAAAAAAAACTGACCTTGAAGGTCAGGCTTTTTAATGTTCTTGGGTGGGTATAAATTGAGATTGAACTATGTAAACAAAGTAACAACGTCTCTGTGATACCCTCTTACGATCAGCATCCTTGGCACATTCTCCACCAGCAAATCCATATATTCCATGTAGAAATACGCCGGGTGGTTCAACGGAGGTGGCGGGAGACTAACCAGAACCACCGCGGCCATCCTCGAGTAACTGAGTATGGTCGAGTTCAGTTTCAGCATTGTGTATAGAAACTTCTCCACTTGTTGCTCATTCACCACCATCGGTTTCCCATTTGCCAATAACGGATTCGAACCCTGTCTCTTGATCTCACCCAAGTAATTTGAGATTCGTCTCTGTGCTGCATCAAAAGCTTCCAATGAATCTTCTTGGCTGTTTCCTTCGGATCTTATGTCCCATGATTTCATTGTGACCACGATTACTTCTGCTTGCATTCTGAGATCGTAGAGGAACTTCTTCACGTCAGCTTTGAGTGCTTCCGCGTCTGAATCCTCTTCAGCTATGCAGAAGAGTTGGATTTTGCAGCTTTCAAAACTTTCTTTTGTGAGAAGAAGCTGTGAGAGAAGAAGCATGAGACCACCATCTCTCACAATCCAGTACAAGTCGATTGTTCCATACTGCCTTTGGTACTCGTTTGGCCACTCATCTAACCCTTTGATGATGACAACAGCTTTGTTTGCTGTTATACAGTCGTTGATTATCCCAACAAATGTAGATGGAATCTCTGTTAGATTTTCTCGGCGCCAGATCTCAGGGTACCGCATTACCACGATGTTGGGTTTGAGATTTCCAAGTCCCATCGTCTGGATGATACCACGGAACCCTTCAGTCATGTTTGGGGCTACAACGATTTCAGCTACACCTTCACAACGCTTATACTCAATGTAGGTGGCTAGTTGTTTGCAGGCTTCCTTTGCTTCTTCAGCACATTCATAGTAGTCACCATCTAATATCGAGACAAAGATCGACATTCCACGACCTTTTTTCTTCATACAGTTAGCAAAATCAGCCAGCTTAGGGTGGCATGGAACATTTTCCGGGAGCTGTCCCCACGGTCTGCAGAAAACAAGGGGAATTGGATACCAGTTCTTGGGGTGCACTTGATTTGCTACAATTAGGAGAAAAGACAGTACCTGAGATTAGCTTAAATACATGGACCATCTATTACTGAATCAAATAGATATGGGAGGTTCAGCATAATGGAACTTAGAGAATGTATATTATATAACCCGTTGGTTACAAGCAAAATAATTTATGCAGCTCACCTCCGAGTGACCTGAGACTACGAAGGGCCAACTGAAAATATGCACTCTTGAAACCATCCCCCCAGTCCCCGGCCTTTCCTTTTAGGCCAACGTATTTGTATATAAGACTTGCAAGTGCAATGGCAATCACAGTGAACGACCAAGAAATCAAGAACATGATCACTGTTACAGTAGAGAAAAATTGAAAAATGAACAAGAGTCTTTACAATAAGACATCTCAAGCTTCAGGCATGAATGTACTACATAGGAAGACAGTACCAAAGACATTTTATCCAGTGAGTATTTGAAAATTCATACCTATGCAGAGTGAGGCTCCAACAAAGGAAAGGCTCCAATGATGATATTTCCACCGTGGACGCCAACTTGGAGCATCAAGAAGATCGAGCAGGAAACAAGACAAGTTTACTCCCGAATAGCATAAAAGATAAAACATAGTCACAGTTGGTGTGATAAGATCCAGATTTCCAATAACAACACATCCTATGCAGATAAATGCTGTGAAAAGCGTCGCTATGTGAGGTTCACTAGTATCTGCAACTTTAAAATAATTCAGGATGGGGAGAATATCATCATTTGCTATAGCTGCAAGTAACCGTGGGGCCCCTGTCAAACTCTGGAGAGCAGCCCCTAAGGTTGAAAGGATGATTCCAACGTGAACAATGGCAGGGAAAGGCCAAGCAATTGTAGCAGTAAGTAGCCTGCAATAGAGGAAAATTATTCATTGCATGAATTAAAAAAAAGTTCATGATGTAAGCTTGGTGTTGAAAATCTTAAAAGAACATGTCTCTGTGACCAGACATGATAAATCTATTCTGACATATAAACTAAAAAAAATACAGCTTTTGTGAAGCCATTTTTAGTTTCTTTCAGGTTTAACCATGCTAAAGACACGAACGTGCAAGTGACAAGTGGGTTTTTGCATTTCCTCCAGGACACTTCTGGCTATGAAAACACAACAGATCAGCTGTGAAACAAAAAATAATCCACATGAGGAATAACGTCGTTACCTATCAGTCAAAAGTTTATTACGGGTCGCAACAGCTCCAAAAAACAACACAGAGATCAAATATAGCGAGGTTGTGGTCAGCGTGGCAGCCAACGTTCCAACAGGAATTGATCTTTGTGTGTCTTTCAGGGAAGCTGATCGATTTGAACCAGCCATAATTCCTGTTACAGCAGGGAAAAATAGACCCACCAGCTCACTGAAAACAACCAACAAGAAGGGTAAATAAAATTCAGAGTAACAACTGAACAGAAAATTAATTCTAACATAAAACCATAACTAGAGGTTTTCCATCATAGGCAACACAATTTCTGGAAGTTACTCACTTGAAACTCCAGTATGTGCCTCCAGTTGGATCAGGAATTCCCGCATCATTTGTCATTTGATAAGCAGAACCCCAGTTATCTTTAAAACTTTTTAAACGCAAGCCCGTAATTCCAGCTGTTCAAATTACAACAAGGGAACAAAAGGAAGGTTAACAATTCGGGGAAAAATAAACACCACACCTGTTTCTAACTATATCAAGAAACGACTTACTGTCAGGGTCATCTGTCTTTGCCAAAAATATCCCGATGAATATGCAGAAGATAGAGAGCAAAACGGGTACGAGGAAAGCAGGTGCAACCCGATTGATCATCTTCACGCCGCCAAACACAATGAAGCAAAGAAGGATCGTCACAACAATTCCATAAATCTGCAAGTCATGTGAGTTCGGGCTTTGTATTGATTCGGAAACTGCTGTTCCATTAACCTTTGTGATAGTTTCTGCAATTAGAAATGAAACACAGCTATATGACTAAATGCGATTTGTAGGCTATAGATTATGTCCTCAGGGAAAACAAGTAAACTTTTTGTTAAATAAAACTCAGAATTTGGTAATCAATAACATAGTCTTTTGTTTCTTGCAAAATCCTGGATTGCATAAACGCTTTGCCAGTTCCAACAAACTGATGAAACAAATCTCAGGTGTCAAGACTAACATTTGTTATAAGTCCTAGAAGCCCTTTGCTAGTTCACAGAGTCACAGGTTTCAGTTCTTACAAGTTCCACAGTAATTAATACCTCTAAAAATCCCAGCAGCAGGGAATGCTTTTAGAAAAGTCTCCACGGCACCTAAAACATACCTACAATGATAAGGAAGAAAGCAGAAAAAGTAGTTATTAGAACCACTTGGCAACCATGTGAAACTAAACAGAGCACCAGCAACTTGAAGCAATGAGTGTCAAGCTTAAGACTTTTTCCAGGGTAATTCCTTGAAAGGATCCAGGATTTACACTTACAGAGCTCCAGCAACTGCATTGCCAAGGAAGAAGCATAAACCTATGCTAATCCCAACTTCTGGACCAAGAGCGCGACCAATGAGGTAATATGGTCCTCCACCCTGGAAGTAACGCAAAATTTATTAATAAACTTGATATCCTATCTATTGTTCAATCACAAAGGAAATAGAAAAGTAACGAGGGGTGCCAACGCTGGACCAGAGACCCAACAGTAGGAGGGATATCTTTAACTATGGTTTCACAGATTTATTCAAAGAAAATTCAGGTGATATAATACAAAAAAAGAATTACCTTCATTGCGCCATTTGTTGCAATAGCACTCAAGGATATTGTCGTCAAGAATGTACATAAGCCACAGAGCAATACCAATACTAGGCCTTGTCCGATACCAGCCATACCAACAATCCTGAATATTGAACAGATTAAGGCAGGCATAATGACTTTGCAATCTGTTGTGAAACATCAAGGACTTGCAGTCTTACCATGTGAAACGGATATAGTATATAATTCCTAATATGTTTTGCAAGCAGGGAACGAAAACTCCCATCATTGTACCCATCTTGAGAGCAGGAGGCTGCAAAGAGATGCATAACATCATGGAAAACCATAAATTCAGCAATAGATGATGTCTATGTCAAAAAGATCCTTACAGAAAACTATGATAAAAATTCACCAGACTAGAATACCTAAGAAAACCTTACTTTTGCATGCACCATAATCAACAGAACAATGAAGGAAATTTTCATAGGAAAGTAAAACCATCTAATCATCCTGAAACAATTATTGCTAAACAGAAAGTAGCAAAACAATCAGATTAAGGATTGCAATCTTTGCAATGTAACAGGTCATACTTCCGTACAGAAAATGTTTTTGCGCATCTTAAGTTTAGAACGTTCCAAACAAATAAGGAGCGAAAACTGGAGGAGATAAGGGGTGATTCTAGTGCATGACACTTGAACACCTGGCGTGCCCCTGCATCGCCACGGTAGAAAGGTATTAACTTTTAAGTTATTTTCCAATGTTCCCTAAAATCTCCCATATACCTCTCTTGACTAAGCCTGATACGACTCGAAAGTCTTTTTCTTTAATAAACAGAGAAGCGCTTGATCTGAACGGCCTGGCA
Source organism: Boechera divaricarpa (assembly GCA_026770425.1). Lineage (NCBI taxonomy): Eukaryota > Viridiplantae > Streptophyta > Magnoliopsida > Brassicales > Brassicaceae > Boechera > Boechera divaricarpa. Next base: position 8,224,374 of record CM049182.1, on the reverse strand, counting down.
GAAATCATCAATTGTATAATTTGCAAAGCATTTAGAAGCTAATGGGAATAGGAAGATACCTTCGGGTGCCCTTGCGTGATGGAGACATCCTCCCCATCTCTAGGGCTAGATGGTGCCGGAATTTGCTCCCCTGTCATACTGAAAGAGAAATTTATTACATCACCACATGTACAATTAAGAGAAAATGTGTTTCCCAAAGCAAATGACATATATACTGTGGAAGAAAAAACTAAACATGGGAAAATATCAACATTATCGATAAATTGAACTGCTGAATTGATCAAGTGTAAAGCGTAGTTTAAGGTAAATGATGCCATTTCCACGTTAGGAGGATAAAAGAGAGTTCCTTACTATTTTATTAATAATGAGAGACAGTAACACTAATAAAGAACCACCAAGAACAACACAAACCGATGGAACGTGCATCAATGTTACAATAGAAACCTGAACTTTATACAGAGCCAGGGGAAAACAATACACAAGGTTCCAACAAGCAGGAAACTTCTATCGAGTATGTTGTTATCCATCGATTCAGTTCAGACGGAAAAAAGAACAGGGTGTTTACAAAAGCAAGAAATGGAAGCAAGAGATAATATTCAGTAATTTTTAACTACTTCTTAATGCACGTCACGTCATTTTTCTAATGAACATTTCTAAATGTTAATAACAAATAAGATCGCATGTACCTCTTCAAACCAAGAATATTCACAAGAGAATCGAAACCAAATAACTCCAGCTTGGATTCCTTCTGATGGCCATTGACTCCATCTTCTGGTCTTGTCCCCTCCCTTGCATTAGCGCCCACCTCTCCTGGTGCAACTACTTTTATGTTCCTGTCAAAAACCTACAAATGTGAGACACTCATGATGAAAAAAGATACAAAAGACTGAAACATTCAACAATTTTTTTCCAAGGTAGAGTTTGGAATATTCCTGCGCCCATGATTCTAAGGATCCTCTTTACAAGCAGTAAAGAAGCAACCAAAATATAAATTATCTAGTAGACTTATGCAACCCATCTACCAATGTGACCAAGTTCAACCACAACTAGTGATTGAAATGTGAATCTTATCAAGCTAACGTTACTTTCCATATCAAATTATCGGAGAATCTTACAGCATAAATCGAATACTACACTTTCTCTGGGGGAACTACGAAATGAAAAATCATAGAAACGAACCAAATTGCATCCCATTTCAACTAATCAGTACACAAAATCGTCATCAACGAAAATATCCACATCCTTAAAACACTTAAGAAGCGTGATCACTACACAGACAAGATTAGGCAACACCACACGAAAATGAAGTTCCCAGGCGAATTTTTATAAAATAAGAAATTACTTGAGGGTGGAAGAGGAGGAAGAAGATCCAGGGTCGATGGAGGACATCTCAACAACCGCACTATCGTGCGCCACCACCGGCCTGTATTTGCTTCCTCCGAGACGTGATCCTGACCTGAATTCCTCTTCGCCATTACCGCCGGCTTCTTCAATGTCGCCGCTATCCATGTCTCCCGCCGTATCTAGACAGATCCCTTTCAACAATGAAACTGATATCTCGGCGGAATCAGAGATCGGAGAGTTTGAAATCTGATGAGAACGGAGATCGAGACTCTGATGAATTAACAGAAAAACTAAAAATTCAGAAGAAAAAAAATAAAATAAAGAGATGATTTTTCAGATTCAGAGAAAAAAAAATTATAAACGGAGGAAAAATTACAAATGTTAAATTGGGCTTTTTAATTGGGTCAAGCTGGCGGCAGAAATGTCTTTCAATTGCTTAGCATGAGAGAGTCTTGGTCAGTTCAAGTCTTCGAGAATTTTATTTTCAATTTACCACTTTTATTAACTCTAATGCATCCACGGGTGACCCCTAAAAAAAAAAATAATAACAAAGTCAACAACGAAGAATAAAACAAACAATTTTTGAAAAAAAAAAAAAGGATGCAGAGATAGAATAAAATATATCATTATGATGAATGGTAACCAAACAATAATAGTATCTTTAAAATTATATATTATAAATATTTAATAAACCAAATTTCAATGAAAAATACTAAAATTAATATTAATTTTACATTTGATTTTAAACTAAAATTTGTGAATTAAATTTATATATTTCATGTTAAATATTAATTATTAATATTGACATAAAATAAAATTGTAAAAGTAATTTAAAATATATATATATATATACTTTTTCAATATAAACATCTTAAATTTATTTTGCTATCCATATAAATTTCAAATAAAGTTTAAAGATTAAGTTAACATGAAATTCTTATCAAAAATAATTTTTCTATAAATATATTGTGAAGCAATGAAAATTAATTTATATTAAAATAAAAATATTATTAGTAAAAGTTATTTTCTATTTATTTTAAAATAAAAAACGAATTTCAATATTTATTTTTTTGTTCCATTTTGTTCCTCATCAATTTTGGAGAGGAATATTTTTGTTCTATTGTTCCTCATTTGATGAGGAATGTAGAAAAATGATGTGGAACAAATATTACTCTTAAATAGTAAAAAAAATGAGGAATAAAAAGAATATCACATTCCTTCTCATTCTTTTCCTAAATTATGGTTACCAATTAAAACCTAAATAAAACCAATTCAAGCAACTAATTACATATTTTTCCCATTCGAAATAATATTTATTTATTTTTTTCGCTTCTCTTTTTATGATTGGTTGAAAACAAAATGAAACCAAAGTAATTATGATGGAAAAAAATTAACTCTTAACTTGTTTTTTCTTTTGTTAAAGGATCTTTAACTTGTTATACCAGCCAAAAACCTTATCTTAATAATCCTTGTGATCATGAAGATTGATTTTTTTTAAAAGTTATTATATTCGTTATCAGCAATAATATTTGATTCTTTCGAAATTTTCTTAGAGGTTCAAATAAAAATCTAAAAATAACAAAATAGTTGGTCGTCAAAGTTACATAAACAATTGAAAAAACATGATTACAAAGCCTACAATGCACACATTTAACAATGGAAGCTCTCGTTTTTTTTTTTTAGCAAAACAATGTCCAAAAGACAGTAACTGGACATTTGAACCGTGGAAATTTACCATTTTCACCTCTCAGAACTAATGCTCGAAGCTTTCTTATGCTTCCCACGACGTTCTTTAACATCCTTTAGCTTCTCTATCTTCACATTCTCGTTGTTAGACTTGGACACAGATCCTTCTTGAGCACTGCACATTTGGTGTGACTTCAGCTTAAAACCGAACCCGAGTTTCTTAGAAACGTTTTCCCATGTTTTGCTACCGCCTACACCGCTTGCAGAACTACCTCCTTTTGTCGTCTTACCGAGTTTCTCAATCTCTTGTCTCATGTTGGAACATTCTTTCTCTAACTCGCAAACCCGCATTCTCATACTGTCCATTCCAACTTTCAGGACTTGATTCTCTCTTACTGCGGTTGCCCATCCTCCTCCTCCTCCTTCCGTTGATCCTCCTACAAATCCTCCGCTTCTTAACTGTCTTGATCCGCCATCGAGGTTGTCTGAAACCAGGAAGCATCCAGCTACAGAGGTTCTGAGCTGAAGCTGCTCAAAGAAGAGCACTTGAACGATTATTCTTAGCGGTAATCTCTCGTTCTGCGCTGCATGTGTGCAAGCTTCTAAAGAGAGTTTCTGGCAATCTAACAACCTGCACAGATTTTCTCTTTCGGTTTCCGCTAACCATGGATGATGCTGTGAATCATCAAAAGAAGAGAAAACTTAATGTGTCTGTGTAAAAAGAAACCCGATATATAGAAGATTGATAGAGTTCTTTTAAGTGTTACCTTTAGATAAATGTCTATTGCACGATAGAGACCGTCATCTAAGAGCCTGGCATATTCAGGAACAGAAGCGGCTAAAGCTTGGAACTTTGGAAGCTTAAGATTGACATCGGGAGCAACTTCAGCAAGATACCCATCGATCAGCTTTGCAACCGCTGTCATTGGTGTTATTGACTGTGGGGATCCGATTAAATTTCCATCATCTACTGAAGAACAAGGAGAGCCAACCCCACCAGGCATAATCTGATCCGTCCCAAGAAAATGGTCTAAGATCCTCTGCACAGAGTCAACATCGTATAGAGTCTCCATAGTATGAGAAAAGCTAGGCATTACAAGATCTTCCAACGCAGCCTGGTCAAGCTGCATCCCTATCCTTTTCTCCAAATTCGCTATGCAGTCCGGACTAGCTTTCAAAATCTTGGCAATTCGAAGCATGTCGACGAAAAACTTGGTTGGAACTAAACCTTTTTGCATACGGAGAAGCTCCTGAATCTCTTCAAGCAAGTTCTTCTGCTCTTCCTCGGAGAGTACAGTCCCTGAGCCTAAAGGAGTACTGAAACGACCACTAGATTCAGCTCCACCGCGTCGCCTTTTTAAGCCAGGCAAATACTTTCTTGTGTAATAGGTTAGCGAACCGGCAATGATGTCTTCTCTTATGCCTCGGGAATCCATGGCCGTGATAAGTCTCTTAAAAAGAGGAAAACTAAGCATCGATGCATCCTCGTACCACCAATCTAAACTCGTATGTTTAGGTTTAGCCACGGAGATTATCTCGATCCATAAAACGCTGCCACCTTGAGTCTGCATTAGCCCACCATGCTCCACAACTGGCCATCCAAACAAGTTTGGGTCTGTCGATGCTCTCATTGCTAGTGACTCGATACATTTCTTGGTAATATTCAATTCATCAGCATACTCGAGGACCTCATCGCAGCTCTGAAGCGCTTTTATTGAATCTTTCCAGCTTTTGAGAACTACTTGATTAAAAAAAGTTTCAGTTTGAGATATAAGATTTCCTTCCCCATACTCTTCCGTCATTTCGAGATGCTCTGCTGCACATCTGAGATATACAACGTTAGAGGCAGTGAGTTCCAGCTTCACACCGTAGCAGAACTTGGCGACTAGTTCAAACGTTTTGTCTCCGCCAGGAAGATCAGAAATTTCAATGAGACATTTATCATCCCCTTGTTTTGACGCCTCTGCAATCCTTCTTTCCATAACTCCACTTCTAGAGAGCAAGGGAAACTGTATATAGCAAAAAATTATTAAAACAAAAGGTATAAGAAATTGCAAGTAACACCATTCTTTCACAAAGACGGGGCTTAGTAGATACGTGTTTCTACAATAAGTGTCAAAATTCTCATTGTTAGAAACAAGGCATTGCAAAAAAAAACTACAGAGACTGAATGAGTTTTGTAGGAACCAAAAGAAAGACACCCCAAAGAAAAGTTCAGCAAATAAGCAAGGATGAGGAATAGCTAGAAAATTTGCATTGGTGAATTAGTCATATAAGAAGATTAAGAGCTAAAAACCAAAGTTTCAATCTTTTGATCCACACAAGACTAATATGACACAATGTCGTAAAAGGAAAATAAATACCCACCAAACACATCTTTGATACATAGCAGTCCAGATTTTTCTACAATGCCGGAGAAAGGCATAACATTCTAGAAGACAATAATTATTCCAGATTAAGGCAAGAAATATAACAGTTTCAAGAAGAGAGTGTTGTGTTCAAGTTAACCAAGTTTACCTTGTGGAGATGGAAAGACATCTCCCCAACTTCAACGACAATATCACTTGGAAGTCCAGTTGTGCAAAACCTGCAATTAGCAAAACCCAAGAAGACAAAGTCAGAACAAAGGAATGAGCTTTGACTCAGTAATGCTAAGATTAACTTAAAAAAGACCATGGTCTCGAATTCAGACCAAGTCTGCTCAATTAGAAGGAGAAAACAAGAACCACAATACAACATAAAATTACAGAGATCAAGTGAATATACCAAGCCTGGCCTTGTCTCTGGAAAGCATCAGATTTGGATCCCAGCTTCATGCAAGCCATTCTTTCTCTCACCAGAATTCAACAAACCCACCAAAGTAACTACGAGAGTTGAGCCTTCAAAACCCTAAAAAAAATCCCTCCAACAAAAATCAAAACCCTAATGTACAGAGAAACTTCCCAGATCGAGATATTGATTAAAACAGATCAATTTCACTGAGACATTTTAACAAACACTTAAGCTCCCTCCCTTCTCCACATTTAGTAAGCTCACAATACTTTTATTCCAGAGATTAACCTAAAACCCAAAGATGTGCCAATAGATCCATCCCTTGACCAAAACCACTAAAAACCCAGAATCTCAAATAATATTACCAGCAACACCAAATTCAAACCTTTTTTTTGCAAAAGATAATGAAGAAGAAAAAGAAAAGAAAAGTGCCAAACCCCAAAAACCCAGCTAGACAAGAACAGCTAAGCAGAAGTTTTACCAGCTCTTGTAGCTTTATACGACGAGAATATACATGTAAGAAGGGGACCATATAGCCCAAACATGTATATTATATATAAATAAAATTTAAATAAATAAAAAAGGCAAACTTATGGTATTGTAAGAAGAAAAAAGAAAGTGAGTTAATTGATAATTTATGTATTGGTTGCTTTAGAATTTTAGAAATTCTTTTAATCGATAGTGAAATAAAAAAAAGAAAGAGATGATGGAGATTTGAAAATCTCGATATTAGGAGATTAATGAGATGAGTTTTAACACATGCACGCATGTGGGGTCCTTTGTGTATATCTTCAAACATACTCATTGTGTTGATTCTTGAAATTAGCAAACACTTTTGTTTTCAATTAAATTTCTTAAATGTGGGGTTTAATTTTGTCCTAATCTTTACTCAAAGAATCCAATCCTTCCCACTAATTTCTTGGCGTGCGAGTGCGGTTATGTTGTTCCTATTCCACTATCCGTCTCAAAAAAACAGACCATAAATCTCTCTTTGTATCAAAAACCACTATACAGATTTGGGTTTCTGACGTTGTTTTATCAAATCAAACTATAATTTTCAGACAAATATTTTACTTACTTCTACTAAAATTTTATTTTATTTTTACTAGAATTTTGACAATTATTTTTATGCTATTTTCTTCTATTCAATTTCCAGAAATAGAAAAAGTAATACATATTCTTAAAAGTTGTCTAAAGAGATAGAAGAGACCAATAGAAGAGATTTGGTCTTAAAGATTTGGTCTCTTCTAAGTAACTAGAATATATCCCGTGTTATATCACAGACGAATTGTAATTATAGAAAAATATCTGAAACTATAAAATCAGGATATTAAAAAATTGTATTTCTTCCAAAACTTTACGAAAATTATAATCTCAGGTTTTATAATATCGAATCTTTGTAATATCCGCGTAAATATTTTGTAATCAGAAATATAAAACCAATCTTTCATACTCGAATTAAATTAAATATATGAATATTGTCTTTTTTTTAAAATTTTTTTTGTCAATTTTATTACTATTTTAATTTTCAATCATTTTACTTAATTTTGTTTCTGTTTTTGTTTTTTATCAACTGAAAGTTTTATTAATTATAGGTATTAATGAATATTTGTAGATATAGTTAACTGAGCGTTTAAAATAAATTGTAGGTATTAATGAATATTTGTTTTTATCAACTGGAAGTTTTATTAATTTTATACCATGTTAAACTAAGTCAGATATGAATTAATATTTTAAAATTAAATCAACAAAATCTTCATAAAATATATTTTTAACTACAGTTAAAAAAAAATTAAAATAAATTAATTAATTAAAACAAAAATTATAATTAATTAAATAATTACATAATAACTAATGACTAAAATATCTTTAATGAAATATAAAAATTTATTTTTTGAAGTAATGGCAATGAGATGTAAATATTAACACTTTTTAATGTTTATTTATAAGTGTATTCTCCAAATAATATATAGTAGATACATATGTGGATAAACTATTGGTCTCTTCTAAGTTACCAAGTCTATGTGCTATCCACGCTTTGGGATTAGGCTAATGAACAAAAAATTACCTCAACAATATATATGTTATCAAAAGATGATAAAAAAATAATCCCTCCAAGATAAAATCATATATATGAATTAAATTTTTAATCAATTGTGAATTTTGATATATAGATTATCTTTAATGTTTACCAGATTATCAAATCTTTATATTTAATTTTGAATCATTAATTAACTCCCTAAACTTTTGTTTTTTATATTTGTTACTATTTTCATTTTATTGTTAGTGTCATTTTTACAATTTTTCACACATATATATATAAATAATATAAAGTTTACATATTTAATGCAATATCACTTTACAATTAAGACTCGTTTAGTTGTAAAAGAACATCTAAAACGAAATTTTTAAAAATGCATTGAATTATAAAACAACATTAGTTTATGAAAAAATAAATCCGACATTTATCATGAAATAGGTGGAATATTTTATTCCTAAATCATCACTAGGAACAAATCTTATTTTAGAAATCAATCAGATTCGTTTATAAACATCCAACCCATTCATACTTATTTGTGTTTTACTTTTACTTATAAATGCGTCTTTTTCTTCAAATCAAACAATATTTGAAAGTATTAATTAAATGCTAATAGAAAATAATAATGTTTGTATTTACCGTTAGCAAAATATGTAATGGTTTCTAGTATTCAACACAAACAAATTAAAATTTGAAGTAATCGAGTTCATATTGTTTAATACTAGTGATCAATTCCTATCAAAAATATACCATCCACGTTAGTTATATATACAACATTTAGAAGATGTCACCTCAATATTCCATGAATCACCTCGCCGACTAGTCATAGTCACGAAGGAGTGCGTAGCATGTGGGTGGCTGTAAATAGTTTTGCCCATTGATGTCTATGTGATAACGGTATTGCTTTAGTTGAAGAGTCCTCTTGCTGATCAAAATTAGGAATCATATTATATTATTATCTATGCACTTTCATTGTGCCTTTTAATAACTGTATTTAAACATGAGGCTGTTTACAAATTATATATAGTTACAAAAGGAACAAAAGATTATATTATATGTATAGGGAGATAATTAAAGAGATATATATGTCTGAATTTCCAAACCAATAATGCGAACATGGCGAAGTTACGAAAGTCATTTTATAGCAAAATATTCCTCTATTAATTTTAGAGATGGAATGCGATTTTGTCCGTACTTCACCATCTAAGCATATGGTTGAAGCTTCGTTGTCCGACGAAAGTATTTTAGTTCAATGCTGACGTAGCCATAACCAGCTTGGCCACGTGAACTTTGACTTCTCTTTGGTTAACTTTTGTACTTCTCAACTTCCTACAAAAAAACAACTGAACCAACGACTTCAATAAACTATAGTTAACGATTATCTCGACCTTTAATTTGTACTATAGCGAGTTAAGTAAAATTAAACTGTTTGAATTTTGAAGTTTTGTACACATGTGCATTGCGCACTGACTCACGAATAAACTATCTGCTTAATTGATATATTATTATATGGATAATATAATAGCATAATAACCAAATCATATAACGATTTAATTAATAGATATTTGTATTTTTTTTTCCAAAAAACTGGACGCATAATTCTAATAACCTGTAGAAAATCCTAGATGATATGAAAAATCTCAATCATATATTCTCATATAGGAAATCATATATTTCTTTTTTATTATTTTCTGTATTTACTTCATTTTCCTGTGTATATATGTATTGATATGTACACTATTCATAATATACAATAACACATTATTCTTATCATCTCTACATGATATCAAAAGCTGTCAGATGCCTATAGTCGACCTCTTCATTTTTTTTCCTTCTTTTTCTTCTCCGTCTGTTACCTCACCAAATACTTCTCTATGGCGTCTGAACCACGAGTTGTTGCTGACACCATCCCTACCACATAGACCCCAACTCTGCTTAACGTCAATATAACCAACGTAACAAAGTTGACATCAAACAACTTTCTTATGTGGAGCCTCCAGATACAGGCTCTACTCGACGGATACGATCTTGGTGGCTATCTCAATGGCTCCATTGATATCCCGTCCCCAACACATACCGTCAACAGTATCACTGCTACCAATCCTACCTTCGCCTTTTGGAAACGGCAAGGCAAGCTCATCTACAACTTGTTGCTTGGCATCATCACCACGGCTATCAAACCACTCCTTTCCACTACCAAGACATCTCAACAAATCTAGGAGACTTTGGCATCTACCTATGCCAAACCTAGCTATGGTCACATCCAACAACTTTGCCACCAGCTGAAACATTGGACCAAGGGATCCAAGACTATTGATGAATATGTTCAAGGATTCACCACCAAGTTCAATGAACTTGCACTGCTTGGTAAGCCTGTGGAAAAGGAAGATCAATTGGAGTTTATTCTCTATGGCTTGCCTGAAGAATATAAACCCACAATTGATCAGATTGAGGGACGCGATACCCCACCTTCGATCGTTGAAGTTCATGAAAAACTATTCAACAGAGAGGCTCGTCTGTTGACACAAGCATCTATCCCAACCACTCTACCTATCACTGCTAATCAGGCCTCCCAACGGTTCAACAACAAGTCTGGTCGCCACAACAACAACAAAGGTGGACGGTCACATACCAATTGGTCAACTCCGCAGCAGTACACCTCGCGTCCTCAGACTCCCTCAAGCCTTACATGGTGAAGTGCCAGCTGTGTGGAATACAAGGTCATAGTGCCAGGACGTGTTCGAGACTTTACTCCTTCACCAACTCTGCTCCACAGCATACCAGCCCCACTCCGTGGTAGCCTCGGGCTCATATGGCAGCAGATCAGCCGTACACAGCCAACAATTGGCTCCTTGATAGTGGTACCTCGCACCATATCACGTCAGACCTAAATCATCTCGCATGCCATCAGCCCTAACATGGAGCAAAGGATGTCTCTATTGCAGATGACACATGTCTTCCAATCACGCACACGGGTTCCACTACTCTTACCACATCTTCTCATCTTCTACAGTTGAATGATATCCTTTATGTGCCTGAAATAAAGAAAAGTCTGATATCAGTCAACAAGATATGTAAAACTAACAAAGTCTCGGTGGAATTTTTCCCATCCCATTTTCAGGTGAAGAATCTCAGCACGGGGATATGATTATTGCAAAGCAAGACTAAAGATGGATTATATGAGTGGCCAGTTCCAACACCTACAACATATCATAGTTCACCAATCACAAAAATGTCTACAAAAACTTGGCACTGCCGCTTAGGTCATCCATCTTTTTCTACACTACAAAAACTTGTCTCTACTTATTCTCTACCAGTTTCCGACAGTAAACAATCTTTTTCTTGTTCTGATTGTTTAATTAATAAAAGCCATAAAAGGTCATTTCATCAAAATTCCATTGTCTCCACAAAATCCTTACAATATTTATTTTCAGATGTTTGGTCTTCTCCTATTCTTTCTATTGACAATTATAAGTATTATCTCATAATTGTCGATCACTTTACCCATTATACATGGCTATTCCCTATTAAACACAAATCAGATGTGAAACAGACATTTACCACAATTGCAAACCTGGTGGAGAATAAGTTACAGACACGAATTGGCACATTATATAGTGACAACGGTGGCGAATGACGCCACCACACACACCTGAATTAACTGGCATTTAAGAGAGGAAGCATATACATATTTTGGAGACTGGATTGACGTTACTTACCAATGTTTCAATGTCAAGAGCTTACTGGCCATATGTTTTTGCAACAGCCACGTATCTGATCAATCGACACATCACACCGACCCTACAAATCAAACGCCGTATGAAGCCCCATTTTAGGAAAAAACAAACTATGAGAAGTTAAGAATCTTTGGCTCCATGTGTCTACCGTGGCTACAACCTTACCGCAAAAATAAATTGGAGCTTCGTTCGTCGATATGTGCGTCTCTTGGCTATTCAATGACTTAAAGTGCCTACCTTTGTTTCGAAATGGCCACGGGAAAAGTGTATGTTTCTCGGCATGTGGATTTTGTGGAGCGTCGGTTCCCTTTTGCAAAACTCCATCGAACAGTCCCTGTTGCTCCTGAGACTGACTCGAACTCTTCACCACTTATTAACCCACCAGTCTTCGTCATCCCGTGCTCGATCCTTCACCACCGGTGACGGGCTGAGCCGATTCCTTCGGTCGATTTCATGGCGGCATCAATTCAGCGTGACACCAAAACCTTGTCCTCTTCACCATTGTTATCTCTTCGTGATAACGTAGGCCCAATTGAATTAAGTCAAAGGCCTACAGCTCAAAGTCCACTAGCTTCACATGTGACAAATGCACCAGGCCCAGTAAGAGTTGAAGGCACGCCAGGCCTATCTGAGGACTTACCTAACACGTCCGTGGAATTACAAAAACCAGCCGACGTCAATTTGTACCCAATGAAGACTCGTGCTAAAAATCAAATACGGAAGCCGTCGAAGAAACTCACCCTCAACGTCAACAAAAACCAGCCCCCGACCATAAATCTCGAAGACCGTTGTGGAAGACTTACGTGATGCTTAGTGGAGAGAAGCCATGTGCTCAGAACTCAACGCACTTATTCGCAATGGCACCTACGACCTAGTACCACCAAAGCCACATCAACATCTCGTGGGATGTAAGTAGGTATTTACAATTAATTATCTACCTAATGGCTCTATTGACATGTATAAAACACGGTTCGTTGACAAAGACTTTCATCAACAACACATGATTGATTACGAGAAGACTTTTAGTCCCGTAATCAAAACCACGACTATCCGCATAGTTCTCCATATTGTTGTTACCAAAGCATGGCGTTTGCGACAATTGGATGTCAACAATGCCTTCCTCCAGGGTACACTCACTGAGGAAGCCTACGTTGCTCAGCCTCCCTGATTCGTTGACTTTTTGACAAACCGAACCACATATGCCGTCTCTGCAAAGCTCTATATGGTCTCAAACAGGCGCCTCGGGCATGGTACAATGAACTCCGGTCCCATCTTTTATCACTTGGCTTCACGTACTCCCTCGCAGATACATCATTATTAATCGCTATCTCGGGACACCACATCACTTATGTGCTAGTTTACGTGGATGATATCATAATCACAGGCAATAGTGATCGGATCGTCGATGGTTTTATTGCTGACCTTACACGAAAATTCTCACTCAAAGACCTTGGTGACCTCCATTACTTCCTTGGGATCGAAGCCAAGCGTACACTGGCTGGGTTACACCTCTCACAACAACGCTACATACTCAAACTCCTTAACAAGAGCAACATGACTGCGGTAAAACTGGTCTCCACGCCTATGTCTCCCACACCGATGATGTCCCTACGCTCTGGTACTCGTCTACCTGATCCAACTGAGTATCGTACCGCACTTGGTAGTCTTTAGTACCTTGCTCTCACACGTCCGAACATTGCATTTGCAGTCAACAAGTTATCCCAATTCATGCATCAACCGACCGATATTCACTGGCAAGTGGTCAAACACATTCTGCGATATCTTGCTGGCACGGCTACTCATGGTATTTATTTTTGTGCATCCTCTCCGACAATATTTCATGCGTACTCCGATGTCGACTGGGCTGGCGACACTGACGACTTTACCTCGATCAACGCCTATGTACTCTATCTTGGCTCTAATCCAATCTCTTGGACCTCAAAGAAACAACGCGGCGTAGCTCGTTCATCCATCAAAGCCGAATATCGAGCAGTCGCAAATACGGCATCTGAAATACAATGCGTCTGTTCTCTCCTTACTGAGCTACGAATACACCTCCACAATCCACCAGTCATCTTTTGCGACAACGTCGGGCCACATATCTCTCGGCCAATCCAGTTTTTTCACTCACGGATGAAACATATAGCCCTAGACTATCATTTCATCCGTAACAACGTCCAATCTGGGAACATTCGAATCTCTCACGTGTCCACCCACGACCAATTAGCAGATGTTCTCACGAAGGCGGTGCCCCGGCCACGATACCTAGATTTCATACGCAAGCTTGGAATCCATGAATGCCCTCCAGTTTGAGGGAGCCTGTAGAAGATACTAGAAGATCCTAGATGATATGAAGAATCTCAATCATATATTCTCATATAGAAAATCATATATTTCTCTTTTATTACTTTCTCTATTTACTTCATCTTCCTGTGTATATATGTATTGACCTGTACGCTATTCATAATATACAATAACACATTATTCCTATCATCTCTACATAACCACAGTTTTTTTCATAAAAAGCTACGTTTATTAGTCGTGGTAGATGTTTTACTCATATCAAATTTAAATTCGATTGTAGTATTGTGTTTAGAAAATAATTTGTTTATGCATGCTAATTGTATTGAAAATATATAACTTTTCTGATTTAAAGGGATGTAACAAGTCTAAAATTTAGAAATTGATGGTTAAAAATAATAATTAATTAGGCTATCGTGATAGCTAAAAATTATGTTTTTGATCAATAATATTGCATTAGAATGAAATTAAAAAAAAAAATCACAGAATCATTAGCATAACTGCTTAATTGTGACTGAAATTGACGAATGACAAATTAGCTTAACATAAATTGTAATTCTTTAAAGTACCAATCATAGCCAATGTTGTTATCTCATATTCGAATTTTGTTTTTTAACCTAAAGTTTGATTTCGAAGCAAATATGTTGTTGCAAATAAACAACATATTTAAGCAAAAGAAAGAAAAAAATGTTGTTGCAAATCGTTGCCCTGTACCAATTTAGTTTGAATGTTTACCTTTATCTTCCTTTACTCTTCAAATAACCTACAATTTCCATATCCATCTTAACAAAAATATTTGGTTTGAACTGGAACAATCGAACATGGTCTCAATTTTTAATATGTGTTTTAATATCTTTCAAATATGCATATATATTAGGAAATCTAGTTTTATTCTAGTTTTTTAAAACATCACATACACGTTAATAAAAAAAAAATTGCAGAACCCCTACAAATAATTGAATATGGATCCTTTACATGACCATCATCAAATATTTCTTTTTCATATTAGACTAAATGAAACTCTATCTAAAGCTCCGTGTAAATTTATATGCGTATGCTTATTATATGAGTGTACATGTCTATGTACAAAAATAATTAAAGAAAAAACAAAACAAAAATACGCATGCAATGGTGAACAATGATTCGGTTAAACGGCGAAGTGTGTATGCCTTATTCTTATTTCTTAGGATTCTTGAAATCTTGAATTTCTAAAAGCTCCTTTTTAATAATTCTGTTTTAGCACATTTTTTTTTATGCTCCTTGTCCACACAAAGAAGCTCCTTTGCTTTTACATGCTTTATGTTCTGCCTTAATTTGTCGCTCTACACCTACAAGTCAACCCCAATTTTTTTTTCAAATTCTTTGTTAAAAAAAGAGAAACGTCTACCAACTAACTACTTTGTCTATATCTTAATATGTACTAAAAACAAGGTCATTGTTTTAGAAAAGCCGGGTCCACCGTGAAAAGAAAAAAAAAACAAGTTTAACTTATCTTAGACGGAGGAGTGAAATCGAGACTTCGTTTTAGTGTGTCTAAATGCGAAGGTATTATTACGTGTTCACTCAATTGTGTATGTAAAAGTAAACATGATAAGTCCGAACAATTACATTCCACTTTTACAAACAAAAAGGTGAAAAAAGAAATAATTTACAAGTCCGAACAAAATCATTAATAGATGTCGCATAATTTGCTTGCCTTTTAGACAAAGGCGTGAGAGAGCCTTAAGGCCACATGGGAAACAAACTCACCACACGCCTCGGCTTTCGCAAGAGTCACGCTTTTTACGTCAAGCTTTAATTTTAGGCCTAGCGAGGAGCCAAAAAGGTTAAAAAAAAAAAAAACTCAGTCCCGTCACGTGGAAAATAATTTAAGAGGAAGAGAGGAAAAAAGAATCTCCGTTGCCGGGATTCGAACCCGGGTCTCTCGGGTGAGAGCCGAGTATCCTGACCAGCTAGACTACAACGGATTTTGGTTGGTTATGCCTTAAGAATATATTTAATATACTCCAAGAAACAATAATACATTAAATATATAAATAAGAAAACATTTTTTTTATTTTGCAGAGAGTTTAATGAAGTCTTTGTAACATATGAACAGATGAAGTGATACTTCCTCATTAGAAGCTCTTGTATTGTTGTCACGCTATTCTACAAACAAACCAGAAAAGAGATCGTTAAAGAACATAAGAACATTTGAAAGAATCAATAAAATTTTAGCCATTCCAACTGCCAAGAAGACCATATGTACATAAGAGTGCTATAACACGTATTGGTAATGATGACTGCAGATTTTTCGGGTTACCTTCAATTGTTCAGCATAAGACTATCAACTTGTGACTTTGGGACTCTGGTAAATGATGCAAATTCCATCATCATGCAGGCTTATAAACTCATTCTTGGAAGGCTGGTGACCATTTTTATCCACCCAGACTCATTCCATTCCCTCTCCTTTCAAAGACCAAGTTGGAAAGGTACTGAGCATTTTCTGGTCCGGTGCTATGAACCATCTTAAAGAAGGCACTTGTATCTCTTGATAGCAATTCTTGTGGACTATCATACTCCAAAACCTAACAAGATTGACATAGTTTTATGTAAGTCACACAAGGACGTTTCTACTCTGTACCAGAATCCTCTTGAGTGAGTTCTAAGAACAATAATCCTGGTCTTACCTGACCAGAACTAAGCACAAGAATCTTGTCGCAGTCGATGATGGTATTCAATCTGTGAGCAATAACAAGCATTGTGAAAGACTTAAATTCCTCACGGATGGTCCTCTGTATCAGAGAATCTGTTCTGACATCAACAGACGCCGTTGCTTCATCGAGAACAAGGATCTTAGACCTTCTTAGCAACGCACGCGCTAGACTCATCAGTTGCCATTGCCCCACGCTGAAATTCTCACCTCCTTCAGAGACCTTTGCAGATTAAAGTAACAGTTTGATCAATAATTTCCATAACAAATCATAGAATTCTTCTAACTAAAATATCTCACTAAAGATAAACTATACCTCTGCATCTAGGCCAAAAGAATTCCTGTCAATAACATCTTTTATATGCGCTCTTTGTAAAGCCTCCCAGAGGTCAGCATCATTGTGCTCACCAAATGGATCAATGTTGAATCTCACTGTCCCTGACAAGAACAACTGATTCTCATAATACAGGATCATACTTACAATATCGTCTTAAATAACACACGAACCTGAAAAAAGAACTGGTGATTGAGGTATGATACTTAAGACCCTGCGCAAATCTGTCAGCCCAAACTTAGCCACATCATAGTCATCAATCATGATTCTTCCCTTTTCCAATTCCACAATCCGATATAATGCATTCAGCATGGAAGACTTCCCTGCCCCAGTTCTTCCCACCACTCCTACTTTCTCACTTGGAGAAACGAAAAAGGACAGTCCTTGCAATACTAGAGGAAGCCCGGGTCTATAACGCAGGTGAACATCTTCAAACTTAATTGATCCTCTTGAAGGCCAGCCAGAAACTGGACGATTGTTCTCGATTATATCTGTAGCCTCAGAAGGAAGATCAATGTAGTTGCCAACACGCTCAACAGAATTTAAGCTGTTCTCTGCTTTGCTAGCTTGCCTTAGAACACCACTTAACAGACTAGTGATATTCAGAGTGTAACTAAGAAGGAGACCCATCATAGATGCAAAAACAGCTTGGTTCTCTGCATTCCCATATCGCAGAACCACAAAAGTTGCAGTTAACCAAATCATGACTCCCCCAAGAGTCTCCGATCTTATAGTGAGCCAACGATTTGAGCTAGTATTGGCAAGAGTGAACCTTATGTTGTTGTCCATGGATTTTCCATTAATCTTGGCCATCCGGTCATAGGCTTTATAGGCTCGGATGCTTGACATACCATTCAAAGCTTCTCCAAATTGAGCATAAATAGGTGATCTAGTAACGGAATCCAAACGTCTAACTTCGCGGGATGTGCTCTACAACTCACAACAGTGATATTAATTCCTAGTGGATCATATAGTTTAATAACAATTCTGCATATACTATGCATAGAACAATCAAAGAGAAGTGCACAATTACATGAAGTAGAAAATTACCTGATAGTAGATATACGTTGCATAAAACAGTATTAGGAGTGGCATTATTGCCCACAATGAAATTGTACTGACAGTACCTATAAGTGCAAATGTTGAGAGGAGTTGCCACAGCTGGTTCATGAACATATTCATTAGGTTGGCCACGTTTCTATCTATATCACCAATATCCTTAGAAAACCTGTTTATTACACGCCCAGTTGGGTTTGTTTCGAAGAAGAGCATAGGAGCTCTTAGGATAGAATTAAGCATCGCGTCATGGAGTCTTTTGGCAGCATGTAAACTTGATGTGATCAACCAAAAAGAGTTGGTAAACGTGACAGCCACCTGAAAAATGAACATAAATTTTGTCAACTTCGAGTAATATGTCAGAATTACAGATCTCAGTCTTTCACAGAAACAAACCTGACCGAATCCGAGAAGAGCATATACGATAATGTAGAAACCAGGACTATAACTCTTTGACGTGCTTTGATCAGTCCAAATACTTAACCATGTGCTACTTAAAATTCGGAGAACTTCAGTTGCTAAATAGCATGCAAAGAGAATTATAACTAGCCCTAAGCCGCCTACTGCTTCTTTATACCTGAAAAATTGGAAAGTACCTTAGCAATCTGTTTGTGTTAAAAGCATAAAGTATTGTTCATCTAAGCAATTGGAAGTCAGATTTCGGCCAAAAGATATAAAGAAAAAGCCCCCTGATTTGCTTTTTGCATTTATCCATATGTTTTGCACAGCTATTTTTTCGTTTCGGATGATCGATCAAAGTTGATAAATTTCTAGCTGTAGAAAGATGTTGAGCTCCCTAAGTACCTCATAAGAACATCCCAACTAATGATGCCGGTTTCCCGCTCTTCTTGCTTTACAAGCACGGATCTTTCCCGTTTCCCTTGCTTGGTACTGTCTAGATTTCTTTCTCTCACATCAATCGTGACAGTAGGACCTGGCTTCAAGCTTTTCCCATCATTTTTATTCACCTCTTGGGTTGCATCCATTTTCCCAGCATTCTCCATTAGTTTCTGGAACAAACTCCCACTTTTTGACAGCTCTGCAAAGGTTCCTTCCTCTTTAATCATTCCTTCGGAGACTAAAATTATTCTATCCATCAAAGGAAGAAGATGTAACTGATTTGTGACAAGAACCCTCGTTTTTCCCTTCAGCCCATCATTCATGCAACTATCAAAGACCTGTTACTTGATTCAGATAAGTCTGTCGTTAGATGTACCTTAAATAGTTACTGAGAAACGAAATGCTGCAACCGTAGATACTAAATCATGCAAATGGCTGAACACTCATTAGTAATAGGTACGATTTATGTCACCCTTATGTAATGGATCAACCATAAGAATACCTGGTGAGCAACATGAGCATCTAAGGCACTCAGAGGATCATCAAATATGTAAACATCTGAATCTGAGTAGACTGCCCTAGCCATTGAAACTCTCTGTTTCTGTCCTCCACTTATATTCACCCCACGTTCTCCAATCTCAGTAAGATCACGGCCCTGAATAAGAGACATTCAGGAATTTAGTAAGAAATGTCATATAAAGTACATGTAACTAGGTTGTGTAAGCCTTTCATCCCACTTAACTGGAAGCAAATCAAGATCGTGTTGTAAGGAAGTCGCATCAATAGCCCTCCAATATCTTTCAGACTCAAAATCTGAACCAAATAAAATGTTTTCACGCACCTGCAATACATAGAAACTTGTA
The DNA here is from genome assembly GCA_026770425.1 of Boechera divaricarpa. NCBI lineage: Eukaryota > Viridiplantae > Streptophyta > Magnoliopsida > Brassicales > Brassicaceae > Boechera > Boechera divaricarpa. The sequence goes on along the minus strand of CM049182.1, from coordinate 8,204,711 downwards.
TTGGGACGCTTCCTGCCTAAGTAATTGACCAAATGAAAATAAAGCTACCCAAAGTTATAATTTAGTTTATGTTTTCAAAGCCAGCGAGAAGTAAAGGGGACTCACAGTGGCATTGAAGATCCACGAAACTTGAGGAACATAAGCTACGGAGCCTCTTATAACCACACTTGAGGTTTCAGCATGAGATAACTCCCCCAACATTGCTGAAACAAGTGACGTCTTACCTTCTCCTGTTCCCCCTACAATGGCAACCAAGCTGCCCACCGGTATTTCCAAGTTGATATCGGATAATGTGGGTTTGGTTGTCTGAACATATTCGAGCGAAACACCGTGAACCTTTCAGAAAGTCATGTATCGTGAAGCTAATATTGCATCTCAACATAATCTAAACAAGAGGGCATCTTTCACCTTTGAATCCCATGAAAAATATCCATTCTTAATTGAAATGGCTGGAGCTCCTGGTTGAAGAGGTGGGTTATGTGCTAGAATTCTCTCTTCACCAAGAAGTATTTCCTCAATGCGTTGCAGTGAAACATTTGCGTTGACAACCTAAGTAGAGAAATAGCATAGAGAAGATAACTAAATATGAGGGTGAATCTATTGACACATGAGAGATCAAATATAACTGAGGAGGGGTTAATTGTTAAAATAACCTGACTTATAAGATTTGGTAACATGTTGAGAGGAGACCTTAGAACTGCGAATAGAGAAAGAGATGTGAATGCCCTTGCTGGTGTCAAATCTCCTCCAAGCAGAACGAAAACCCCAAATGAAACCACGGTCACAACTACCGGAATGCTGTTCAGTATAAAACTATTGAACTGGAAGAGGAAACACGTTTAAGGAAGAAATGTTAAAAGTGAATTGTTAAAACTTTTCTTCCTGTTTTGCATTTAAGCAAAATTAGATTAACCTAATCTAAGGTCTAAGTAATATATGGAACTAAGGGCAAACAGGATGAAACCTGTTAGATATATGTCAGAGATTAATGGAGAATAATGGTTCACGAAATGTCAGGCAATACAAAATCAAAGATAAGGAGTCATACAGCTGATAGTAACTGCGCTTTACGAAACCATGAGAGCTCTTCGTTTCTAATTCCTTGAATTCGGGACTCGAAGCTCTTCTCCCATGCATAACATCTAACAAAGTTGGAAAATTCCAAGAGAAATTTATAGAATAATTGGTTTAAGAATGTTCCATTCATAAAAGCTGAAAAACAGTAAGTAGGAATATCAATCATACTTTACAATATCCATGGATGCCAAAATTTCATTTATGATACTGACTCTTTTGTCAGTCCACTGGAGTCCTTCTTTAGTCAGTTTCCGCATTTTTCTTACAACCAGAGTCTATTTATCAAGAAACAGAATGGGCGGACTTGTATTTAAACAGATGCAATTGCCACAACTTGTACAATTGAAAAATAGTCATATAATGAAGCTGAATACCTGGGGAGGAATTAGGAGAAATAGAATCAATGAACCGAAAACTGAAGCAACTCCTAGTTGTTGATAGAGAAGAATCATAGACACACTGATGCGAAAGGGAGCTGACCATAAACCATGGAGCTGTTCTGCTAATAGCTGAAAAACTCAGCAGACTATGTTAGCAGTTACAAATCCATAGTTGTGCAAAAGTAGAGTATGGACCAAAACTGAGAAATTCCACAAAAATTTTAGCTAAACCTAATTATACCTGAAGTGCATTAGCATCAGTAGTTATCATGTTTGTGATCTTCCCAGATGGAAAATTCTTGCGAGCTTCATGAGTTAGTCTTAAAGATTTGTGGAATATAGCTGCAACCTACAAGGAAATGAGCATAATTAGTTGGAGAATAAACATGACTAAAGTGATCATAGAAGTCGGAGAGAAATGGATGTTTCACAAATTTTAGTATTTTACCAAAGTTGACCTCAACCGAAATCCCACTCGCCCAACATGTTGAAAGTACTGAGATTGACAGAGCACTCCAAGTGTCTGAAACAAAATCGACACTGGTGAATTATTTTTGTGTGTATTCACTGAGGAAGAGTAGAAAACCAAACACGACAGTTTGGAGAAAAAAAGTGAAACGATAGTATTTAGAGATCAGAGACAAATTTGTGATACATACCACTCCCACGAAAATTAAGAAAGCATAGACATAGCCAACCCAAGCTGAATCACCTTCTAGCATTGACTAAATAAAATGATCAAAGATATGTTTAAGTTAGATCAATAAATATTGCATGGGTATAAAGTCAGAGATATCCCTGATATAGAGGCAACAAAATGTTCATAAATTATCAGTCATTTAAAAACGTGAGATAAGAATCAGCGAAATCTGTAGAGTGAAGCAGCCTATTAAATAGAGTTCATCACTCATGTATGAGATATTTATGTCACTGCTGCGTTGCTTTCTCAATTTTAAAAGCTATAATGTATATGTAAATGTAATGACCATTGAGTACGTGGGAAACATAAATCATGGGCAAGAAATAAAGCTTACCTGCAGTAGAAGGCTCAGAATAACCGGTCCAACAAATTGAGAAAGATCATGTCCAACCTACAACACGCTAAAACATGATGTATAAATTGCTTGAGAGTTTTTAATTACAGAACTGAACAATACTGTGGATGCACGAGAAAATAACAATCAAGAGCATTTTTAGTATCTATTTTAACCAATCGAGAGACAGAACATGAATTTTAGCAACCATGATTCGAAGAGCACAGAAAGTAAACAACAGGATCTTTACCTTGAAAATACCACCCAACCAGAATCTACAAAAATGGGAAAGAAAAAATTAGTGCCAGTATCAATGATGTGTGGCTTTAAGGAAAAGTACAGTGGAATAGACGGTTTTTAGAAAAATCATCAGGTGTTACCTTCGACCAAGGCTATTATTTAGTGCTCGGAGTAGCCATGGCTTAGGTCTCCGTGATTCTTCAATCCAGCACCTTTGGAATCTGTCAAATAACTTATCTAATGAATAAGAATATTACTTGATTGGAAACGAAACCTTTAACATATATATATATATATATATAAAACACAAGTAATACTGCAGAAGGTAGAAGCAAAGCAACACTACTTCTATACCTTTTGATCAAAGTTTCTGTTTGGTCCCATTTGTCTAATTGCCAAACATCCTTCTCAGTTATAGGCTTTCTGTAGCCTAACTGCATAAGCGGCGTCATCCAACTAAAGTATATTCCTTTGGTTTGTCAATAAGTAAACAAGAAATCCAATCAGTGGAACAAAAAGAAACCATGGCTATTATTATATATATTTGCCTAACATGGATCGTTTGCTAATAGAGTGAGCATCCAATAAATTTCGTTTATCAATTCAGGGGCTACCTACCGGAAAATATGCTGGCATATCGCTCGGGACATATGTGCTCTCCCCCACGAAGTGCATCATATTCAACATTGTCAAACGGTTCATTGTTTAGAATATGGTAACCTGGGTAAGGATCCAGTTCAGGAATGTAAACAAGAAGAAGAGTTCCGAAAAGAGCCTGCAACAGACAAAAAATGAAAACTTAAATCATTATAAAGTCTGAAGCTTTGCTCCGATAACAATGAACTGCAAGCTTATACGTAAGGACCATGTTCTGACAAACCTGGCAACATCTTGAACTGATACAGAGATATAGGGCAGTTCTGCAAGGGCAATTAGAGGAAAATTTAATGCTAAAGCTATCAATAACCAAAACTTTTTCCCACTTTCAGAAAATTGTAAGAAATATAAACAAACTCTTAAAATTTAAATGTCGAATCACCCAATTGAGTTCCTTAATATGAAATATACAATAACTCACCTATCGATTGAGTTCTTGAGAGGCAACACAAGGTCCAGCTGGACAGTATCAGCAACCAAAACATAAACAACACCAAATCTCACGTACCATCGGAACTCTTTGACATATTGTTTGGCTTCGAGTCCAGTCAAAACAAGCATGGAGAACCAAGCAAATGCCTCAACCATTAAGGATGCAAACTGCCATTGAATAACACCAGAATCATACTTGATTTTAGAATTTAAACAAGAAGGGCATACGAATTTAATCTCCATATGACCATATGATTAAGAATCAGAGTAAACTCTTTCGAAGTCACCTCAAAGGGAGGAAGATCAGTCTCTTCACCCACGTCAAAAAGTGAAATCCCCATGACCAATCTCAGTACAGGCTCAATGACACAATAACAAGCCAATATCCCTAGCACACGATGATAGTACATCTTCCTCAAAACATATATCTGAGCTTTGGCATAGTCCAAGGTGATCCATATCCGGTAGAAACACAGACCCAGTAGCACTAGGTGAGAAGCAATCATCACTAGTGAGTCAATCGCACACGGCGTGTAGGCACCAAACGCACCATCCAATGCTTTTTCCCAAAATCCTTGTGGGATTGGCTTGCAGTACCAATTCAAGGCCTCAAAACCCATCGTTTTTCAATCAAAACTTGAATACTCTTAACTGGAAAAACAAACGGTATTTGCTTAATACTTTCACCAAGGCAACCATCGTGAGCGGAAAGCATTAATCCATTCATAACGTTAATAGATTGTACAAAGCCAAAATTTGCATATACTAGAATAATAAAGAAGCATATTCTTGACAATTGACTCAACGTAGTCTGAGAGATTTCTAAGGTTTCCAAAAGCATCGAACTTATTGCCCAAAAGCTAAAACCTTTACTAAAGTCCATTAGCAACAATTTGCTTTAATGATCCTAAAAGACCCAAATCGTTGACCATCAAAAAAAGGAAGGAAACTAAACACTTATACAGAGAAAAGGAGAGAGAGATGATTTAGGGGAAGAAGAAAGCTTTACCCTTTTGCTTATAGAATACCCAAAATCGGAGCTCTGCCAATGATCTCTGTAATGCATAATGCGACGTCATACATCTTCTTATATAAATATGAGGGAGGTAGATAGACTCCATTTTCGTTCAAACTTTCTAATTTCTTCCTTCCTTTTTAATATATAACTAGTATATCCCGTGCTAGCACATAAAAATATTCGAAAATTATAAAATCAGAATATTAAAAAATTGTAATTTTTTCAAAACTTTACGAAAATTATAATATCAGTTTTTATAATATCGAATTTTTGTAATATCCGAGTAAACATTTTGTAATCAAAAATATAAAACCGAATGTTTAACTATTTTTAACTATTTTGATAATATCGAATCTTCCATACTCGAGGATATTAGAAATGTTTAACTATTTTCCAGAAAATTTTAAAAAAATTAATTAATTAAAACGAAAATTATAATCTAAAAAGAAGTAAAAAAAATCTATTTTTAACTATTTTTCAAAATGTATTAAAATAAATTAATTAATTAAAACGAAAATGATAATTTAGAAAAAAGTAAAAAAAAAAATGTCAATCTACATAAATTTTTCAGAAAAATCAGAATGTACATAAAATCTCTTATTTTTAGAAAATTAAATTAATATTTAATTTAATTTAATTGATGTGTTTAATTAAATCAACAAAATCTTCATAAAATATACTTTTTAACTACTTTTCAAAAAAATTGAAATAAATTAATTAATTAAAACGAAATTTATTTATTAAATAATGATCACATAATAACTAATGACTAAAACACCCTTAATGAGAGATTAAAATTTGTTATTTGAAATAATGGCAATGTGATGTAAATATTAACACTTTTAAATGTTTATTTATAAATATACTTTCCAAATAATATATAGGGGATAATTGTTTGTCAATTTTGTTTATTAAAATTAACTGAAAACAATCATTTTATTAAAATAAAATAAAAACTAATCTTCTGTAAGCTAATTTATATGTACTAATATTTTATTTATCATTATTATTGAAAGTTTATATCCATTAGTCTCTCCATGCGCCTCTGGTAATTAGATAGACTAATATATTTAGTTCTTAACAAAAAAAGTTGAGTTATTTTTCTTTTATTTCTAAATGTGTTTCATATAATATTTATGACTACGCCTATTATAAAATCCAGTACAAATATTACTAATTAAATATTGGATAACAAAAATTGATCTACTGTAATATTTTCAATCTATTGTTTTTTGTTAATTTATGTAATTTATCTTTTTACTAATATTTGGAGAATATCCATTTAAAAATCACATTTAAATTGTTAAAATTTAATTACAATGTCATTGGTCTCAAAAACAAATAAAAAAAATCATTAAAGATAAAAATGTCTTAACAATCATTATTTTAATTAAAAAATAGATATATTTTTTTAAAAAATGTTCATTCAAAAAATTTAAAAATAATTAATTTATTAAAACGAAAATTATCATCTAGAAAGAAGTAAATATGTTAACTATTATTAACTAAATTATAATTTCAAAAATAATAAAAGTATAAAACTATTTAATTTACTAAAAACCATTTCATCTAAAGTATATTATCATATTTTACTAAGAAATAAACTTGATATATATATATATTTTATTAAACTAAACGTTTTACGTAAATACATTATAATTTAATAAATTATTTAACTAAAATGTTTATATATATATATATATTAGTTAAATACATTGTCATTTCCACGGGTTAAAACAATATAATGTCTTAATAAAAATTATTTATCAATTTTAAAATTTTAAAATTTTATTTAATATCAACTAAACTAAACACTTATCTAATTAATTTGTATAGATATAAATTTACAATATTGAATCTTAAAAGAAACATCAATCTGTGCTGACATAATCTAGTTGTCATTTAATTTGGCATCCTCCATCTTAAACGGTACAGCTTGCGTGTGGGAGTTATAAATGACCAAAATCCATGACATATTTGATTGATTACAAAATTTTAAAAAAAGTAAATTGTAATCTAAAAAATTAGTGTGTGAATTAATTACTAGACCTAAATAGGGGTGGACAAAAAAACCGAACCCGAAGTAGGAACCTGAATTCGACCAAAAAAATTCGATCTGATACCGAACCCATTTTAGAGAAATGCCCAAATGGGTCTTAGAGCTAGGTACTTTGGGTAATAACCGATCCGAACCAAAACCCGAATTAGTACCGAAATACCGAAGTTTCGAGTAATTCATACACTAAGTATCTTTGAGAAGTTTGTGTAGTTTTTATTAGCGGGTTTTTCGGGTAATTCAAATATTTTCGAGTATTTTTGAATAGGGACATTTGCTGAAAATACCATATTCTGAAAAAACATTACCAAAAATGCCACAATGTGAGAGATGTTTTAAAAATGCCACAAAGTTATGGTAGCTGTCTAAAGAAAAATATAATTTTGCCCCCGAGCTGAGGAGAAGCGCAAATCTAGTCTATCGCTCGGATGGACATTAAATTGTTATTAACATGCCGGTGGACATTTAGACGATGGACATTAACAGGCAGATGCACAACACAAAAACGATGGACATCATTAGTGCAATGGACACGTCAATATCTTAACGTCCATGCCATATGGCTAAGCATGTCGATGAGAATAACCAGAGAGACATTCTAGCTATAGACATATATTACAACGATGGACATAATAACCCCGATTATAGACATATATACAACGGGTATGAAAAACCTTTGTCCATGGTAACAAAACATCGTAACAACATCAACCAGAGCTCATGTTTTTTCCACCTCAATTTTGTCTATCACTTCCGGTTCTACCTCATTTTTTTGTCTACCACATTTTTCTGTCTACCCTAATTTTTGGTCTACCAAATACTATCCTCCCATTTTTTGTCTGCCAAATAGTATACTCCATCTCCGGCCGGTTGACGCTTATGTCGCCGTTGCCAACCTCGGTTGTGTCTTCCGAAAACTATCATCAGGCATAACTGAACCTTCCCTGTGAAACACCTCAACCCTCTCAGCGAGAACTAACAATTTTTCGTCGCCAAGCGTGTCGGCCTCACCGCCAATAATTCCATCTCGGAGAACGACCCCTACTTACACATAAAATCACTCAAAATCATTTCAAAGTGTTTAACCCAAATCGATTTGCCGAAATAATCGATTTGAGGAGCTATATTTATGCTTTACCAAAAATTACTCATTGACCAACATCGTTTTTGAAAGAGGAAAGAGAAAGAAAAAAGTGAAGAGAAAGAGGAAAGAGAAGAGAAAGGAGGAAGAAATGAGGAAAGAGGGTAAAATAGTATTTTTCTTCTTTTTTGTACAGTGCCCGTGTGGCATTATCCGAATGTGGATGAGTTTGTGGCATTTTGAGCAAGTTTGGGTTTTTTTTTATTGTATTTTCCTTAATTAATTCTTTTGAATACTTTTGGATAGTTTCGGTTGTTTTCCACCGGGATTTTGGGTAATTCGGATACTTTCTAGTACTTTCGGATACTTTTAGGATAGTTTTTTTTGGGTAGTTTCGGATTCAAACCAAACTCGGAAGGGACTGAACCGGAAGGAATTAAACCCGAAAGGTAAAACTCGATCCGAACCGAACCTTGAAGGAACCGAACTGAATTCGACCCGAAATTTAAAAATACTTGAATGGGGCTTAGTATTCTGGTACCGAAAACCCGATCTCAACCTGAATGCCCAGCACTAGACCTAACTATATGACTTGAAGATATTAATCTAAAGGTTTATACTTTCGTCTTAGAAATTGTTTCTATTGACTACGAGAGATTCTTAACGTGTACATTAAATTTACATTAAAAGACATTGTGTCCCTTATATATTGGGGTCGTTTACTTAAATAGCACACAAACAGGATATAATGACCCAGATAATACAAATCTTTTTTTAATTACTTTAATGTTTTTCATTTCTCAGAATACTCAGAATGCCCTTATAATCATTTGCTAACAAAAACATAATAACAAAAACGTCATTTATTTTATTTTCCACATCAGCGAAAAATCCTACGTGGCATCATAACTGCCTACGTGTATTATGAAACTCCGCCGCAGATTTTTTTCGCTGTAGTTATGGCCGACTTATGTAAACTGCTGACTTATTTCATAAATCAGCCGGAAGTTATGGCTGACTTTACATCCGACGACTGATTTATGAAATATCGTCTGATTTACTTGCATGCGACATGGCTGACTTTAACATCCGACGACTGACTTATTGCTATGACGTGGCTGACTTAGATTTCGGACGATTGATTTATCGAAACCCAGCTGATTTATGTGGCTGAGTTATTGTGCAGCGACTCACTTATGCGAGCTTATGGTGGCTGACTTGTCATAAGTTAGATGTAACGAGGCTGATTAACTGATAAGTTTGATTAGTTACGGCTGATTAAGTAATTAACTAGTAATTACTGTAGTAATATTCTTTGATGGCTGGTTTATGCAATATAGCAGCTGACTTACGTATTTCACCTCATTTGATGGCCGATTTCGTAAACTTTTTTAATTACTTATATAGTTTTCCAGTTACGTCTAAGTTATCAGTTCGTTTAGTGGCTGATTTTATATGGCTGATTTATGAGTTCCTTTGATGACATGGTTCCATGTCAGCAAAAACGAATACCTCATCAGCTCCGAATGCATCGCATAATTAGGTTAAGTCGCTGACAAAATCAGTCCGCCGTCTTCAACCTTGTTCATCTTCTTCGTCATCGTCATTCATCCCTTTCTTTTCTGAACACCTTCGATTGAATGGATCCCGTAATAATTGTTTCCGGGAATTGGGTTAAAAAAGATCGATATACGTTTAATCCTGACAAGAGAGGTTGCAGAGTTCTTCAAGTACATGAACAAACATCCTACGACAATCTTGAGGAGATGATAATGGAGGACTATGGGATACAGTCGCGAAGGTATAAAATTCAGCTGAGCTACATGTTATCTTCTAAAACTTTGAAAAAAATGTCTCAGGATACGCCTCCGGTATATGTCTGCAATACTCGGCAGTTGCAAAGCTTTATGAGCTTAATAAAAATCGACCAGCTACGCCTTTGTATGGAGGTTACAGAGAACAACGATGATGATGTTATTCAGATGGGTAAGTCGAAACGGACGTTCAGTCATGTCTCAATAGATGAAAGTAACGAAGTCTTCAACAATAGTGATGAAGATGATGATATTGGGTATACTCATTACAGAGCAGAGTCTGAAGAGTTTAGCGAAGAGAAATACATGGAGAGCAAAGCTGTAAGCTACGAAGGAGAAGACAAATCTGAAGATGAAGAAGATGACGAATTTGACACCAGATTTGACATCGTTGATGACCCTGATGGTGCGTCATCTGATGATGATAATTTTTGCCTATTAGGAAAGCCTGTTGAAGAAGAAAATGATAATTCACCTAATTTGCCTCCTAAAAAGAGACCCCATAATATTGTGAAGCACGATTTGAAAGGATCTGATGAGTTTCTTAAGTTGGAGATGTCTTCGCTAAATATTGCTGTCGGACAGCGATATACCCGGAAAAAGGATCTGGAAGTTCCCCTGAAACTTCTTACGGTGAGGAATCGTTTCGATTTTGATGTGCCGGTATCCACTACGGAAATGCTTATTGTTAAGTGTTGGGTAAACGGATGTAGCTGGAGAGTTCGTGCTTCTACGCAAGAGAAATCCCCAGAATTCTATATCCGTGTATATGATGAAGAACACACATGTTCGGTAACAGAGCGTTCTAATCGATCCCGTCAAGCAACACCGGATATTTTAGGAGCATTATACCGAGATTTCCTTGGCGACATTGATCCATCAGTCAAACCCAGACATGTCGCAGTAGCCATTACTAAGCAATTTGGAATCAAGGTAAGTTTAGGGTTCGGCGGATTTATTAATATGACCCGGCTTATTTATCAATATGACATGGCTGATTTATTAATCACACACGGCTGACTTATTATCTATTCTGATTGAGTTATTTACTCCTCATGGCTGACTTATTTTCTAGTCTGGCCGAGTTATTTACTCCTCATGGCAGACTTATTTTCTAGTCTGGCCGAGTTATTTACTCTTCATGGCTGACTTATTTTCTAGTCTGGCCGAGTTATTAAATCGTCACGGCTGACTTATTCTCTAGTCTGGCCGAGTTATTAAATCGTCACGGCTGACTTATTCTCTAGTCTGGCCGAGTTATTAAATCATCACGGCTGACTTATTTTCTAGTCTAGCCGAGTTATTAAATCGTCAAGGCTAACTTATTTTCTAGTCTGGCCGAGTTATTAAATCGTCACGGCTGACTTATTTTGTAATCTGGCTGATTTGTCAACAGATGGATTATTGGAAGGCCCATAGGACGTTACGCTTTGCAAGACAGATCGATACGGAAAGTCTTGAGAAGAGGTATGAAGACTTGCCTTCTTACCTATATATGATAAGAAGGGCAAATCCGGGAACAGTTACGCGTCTCCAACTTGATGTAGAAGGGAGATTCAAGTATTTGTTCATTGCATTCGGTGCGAGCGTCAATGGGTTATCTTTTGTGCGCAAAGTAGTTGTTGTCGACGGTACATTTCTTCATGGAAAATATAAGGGGACACTTCTTACCGCACTAGCTCAAGATGGTAATTTTCAGATTTTTCCAATTACTTTCGGTGTGGTTGACACCGAAAATGATGATTCTTGGAAATGGTTTTTTTCACAACTCAAACTGTTGGTTCCGGATGAGAAAGGTCTCGCGATCATCTCCGATAGACATAACTCAATTGGGAAAGCAATTAGGACAGTATATCCGTTAGCGGCTCGTGGAATCTGTACATACCATTTGTATAAAAACATATTGGTACGGTTTAAAGGTGGAAACTTGTTTCGTTTGGTGAAGAAAGCTGCAAATTGTTACAGGATGGATGAATTTAATGCCGTTTTTGATGAGATTAGAAAACTAAATCCTGATCTTTATGGCTACCTCCAAAGAGTCGATGTACGAATGTGGACACGTGTTTATTTTTCGGGCGATAGATATAACATAACGACAACAAATATAGCGGAGTCGATGAACAAGGTGCTTTCAAAAGCTAGAAGTTTGCCTAATGTTCGACTCTTAGAAACGATAAGGTCAATGATGACGAGGTGGTTTGCCGAGCGAAGAGAAGATGCATGGTCGATGAAAATAACGCTTACACGCGCTGTTGAAAAATTATTGGAGGTAAGTCAGCCATTACAACAGTATAAGTCAGCTATTAAGTATTAAAAAACAGCCGTATATTTTCATAAGTCAGCCGTGACATATTAATTTTATTTTCAGACCCGTGTCAGTGGTGCTAGACTTGCGCAGATGCAAAATATTGATCATGTGCATACAGAAGTTTCTTGCGGGACATCGTTGCATGTTGTTAATTTGAATGCGAGGAGATGTACGTGCCGTCGGTTTGACATCGAGAAAGTGCCATGCGTACATGCAATCGCAGCAGCCGTGCATAGGAACGTTTCTCGCATATCACTGTGTGATACATATTGTCGGAGGAACTATGTAGCTAATGCGTATGGTGGTACAGTTATGCCTATTGATACGGCACTTCCAGTACCTGAACATGTAGCTGAACAAGTGATCTTGCCACCAATTCCTCGTCAACAACCAGGAAGACCTAAGATTTCACGAATTAAATCTTGTTTAGAAGTGGCGTTGGCGAAGAAACGTCCTAGAAAGCAAAACACGTGTTCTTTATGTAATCGGATTGGACACAATGCGAAAACTTGTAAATTTTAGAGTTATAAGTCAGCTGTAACCCAATTTCTATTGCTAATAAGTCAGTCATACCCCAAATTCATTTTAATAAATCAGCCATACCCCAAATCCGAGATTAATAAGACAACCTTTAATCAAGTTTTATTTATTTACTTAATGTTTTATACAATATAATCTCATTTGTAATGTTAACATTTTGTTTTTATTACACTTTGTATGTTCTATTATTGTAATATTGTTTACATTTTTTACTGTTTACATTTTGAATTGTGTACACTTTGTATGTTCTATTATTGTATTACTGTTTACATTTTGTACTATTTACACTTTGTATGTTCTATTATTATTCTACTGTTTACATTTTGTATTGTGTACACTTTGTATGTTGTAATTTTTACATTTATGTACATGTTTAAGTACAACATCCTTAAATAATTTCAATACTTGTACATGTCATATGTGATTTTAAAAAAAAAAAAATCCCAAAAATCTCCATCTTTCCCAACTGTATTCTTATCCACCGTCTATTAAAATCTCGAAATCTCTCCCACAAAAAAGAATGATAACTCAGCCGTGACAGATTAATAACTCAGCCATAATAAGATAGATAACTCAGCCGTAACAGATTAATAACTCAGCCGTGACAGATTAATAACTCAGCTGTGACAGATAGATAACTCAGCCGTGACAGATAGATAACTCAGCCAAAATAAGATAGATAACTCAGCATACTTAACATACCGGACTAGTAAACTCTTGATCTTGATCGATGCCATTCGACGAATTACCATCTTTAGAAATGGGTGGCTCAATAGGATTGCGTGTTTTCAGCTTCTTAATCTCAGTTTCCAGCAGGGAAACTCTTTTTCAACAGAATCCAGCAGTGAAACTCTTTTTTCAACAGAGGTAATCCTCTCCCCATAATTCTTCTCGTATTTTGCCACAATCCTATCTTCTATGCCAACAACCATTCCGTTAATGTTGTTCTCCATGGCTTCAAATTTTCCGTAGAGTTTCTCGACCAGATTTGTTAGGCCAGAGACATACACCTGTTTATCAAAATCATCATTGTCATCAACAATTTTTTTATTACAACCTTCTTCAACGAAATAACCATCGCTATTTCCTTTCTGCTTCTTCTTCGGGGGTTCGACAACATCGACTTTCTTAGATGTATTCTTCTTCGTAGCTTCAACATCCCAAAAGCCTTTAACAAAGTTACCATCCACGATGTCGCATATCAACTCATGAAGTTCAGGGTCGATCTCATCTTCACCCCAAACAGGATAAACTTCAGCCATAGGCTTCATAACCATATTCCTGACTCGCACCTATAATGATAAATCAGCCGGTTAGTCATAAAAACAACATATAAGTCAGCCGTCTAGTAAGATATGTCAGCCATTAAGCATATAAAGTCAGCCGTCATATCTATAAAATCAGCCGTCAAGTAAGAAAAGTCAGCCATGAAACATGATAAATCAGCCGTCCAGTAAGAAAACCAGTACCTGACCATGCTTGGCAATTTCGTCAGAAATAACACTTTCGATATTTCTACGAGTACGATTTCCACCCCAATGAAGGAATGGAATTTCATCAGGAGTTCTTAATCTCCCAATAGTCTCCCCAAGAACTGCAACTGATTCATACGCCCAAAATTGTAACGCGTGGACGCATCCGTTCACCGTGTATGAATTTCCTTCATACCCGATCTTTTTAACACCTTCCATAAGAGCCTCAAAAGCCACTATTCCCCAAGGATAACTATCAACGTCTTCAACTCGGAAGACTCTTTTAGCACTTTCCATAGGCAGTCGAGAATTATGGGGTAAGCCGTGTATACCCATGTGGAGAACAGACAACAACCCAACCTGCACCCGTTGCGGTAATTCCCAACCACGACACTTGCCGAATATAGCAGAAAGTTCATCGTATTTCGGACCACCAGTTGCCCCTTTGGGAACACCCAACCATTTCCACAGCGGACGGTAGTCAGGTTCACAACTATCGTCAGGGTATGCACCTGATTCTAAACCCATAATTTCTGTAAACTCGTGGAGGCTGAATCTTATTGGTTGCCCCCGACCAATGACCAAATCTCACGTAAACCTTTAATCCTTAACTGTCGCATCAGTAAATAATGTACAGTCTTTGCTGACCATACATAGTCGGAATCGACCAGCTTGGGAATGATTCCAACTTTTGTTTTCTTTAATTCTTCCCACGCATCAATCCCTATTGCTTCTCTGACGCGTGCGAAATTGCCCATCTGAAAATTATGATTCAAGCTTCTCGACATCAGAGGAGATTTCCCATCTTCGTAAAGCTGGGGCGGGTATTTCTTTGATCCTTCCATCTAATCATAAATCAGCCACAAAGAAAATTAAATCAGCCATTTAATAACCATAACTCGGCCATCATATAGAAACTCAGATATAACTCAGCTATCGAAAACTCAAAACCAATAAGTCAGCCATCGAAAACTCATAACTCAGCTGTTGAAAACTCATAACTCAGCCATCAAGTAATTGATAAATCAGCCATCATATACTAGAAACTCAGCTATAAGTCAGCCATCGAAAACACATAAGTCAGCCATCATTCATTTCATAAATCAGCCATCAAGAAATTGATAAATCAGCCGTTTAATAAGTTTAACACTTAACCCTAAAAGCATCACAGTCAAATATAACAATGATAACCTATAAATCCATCATAAAGCAAGTTAACAGCCATCAAAAACAATTTAATCAAGTAAACACATTTCATTTCGTAAATCGGCCGTAAGTCAGTCATAAATCAGAAATCATAATCAAAATTCCGCGCCAAAAATTCACCCTATTTGTTTCGAATACTACGGGAAAATCAAGAAATTACCGTAGAAACGTGGAGAACTTACCGTAGAAAGTGTTCAACGAACGCGAGGCGGAAGACGAACGCGAGGCGGAAGACGAAGGCGAGATGGAAGATGAAGGCGAGGCGGAAAACGAAGCAGAAGGCGACGGCGAGACAGACGACGTAAGACTGATGGCGAAGAGAAAGGCAACGACTCCAATCGTACGATTTTTTGCTAGAGGTTTTTTGTTTTTACTAGAATATGAGAAATGAGAAAGGAAACTGTTTACTTTCCTTTTGGTTTGAAATTAGGGAGCAGTTTCTCCTTTTTTAAAAAAAAAATAACTGCTAATTGTAATTAAAAAAAAAACCCTTAATTAAAAAAAAAACATTTTGCATTTTTGTTAGGGTTATAATGGACATTTCATTAAGGTTAAATATCATACTAGTAATATTGAAAAGATGTGAGTTATTCTAGTCATATCACAAGAAATGTGTGTTATTTCAGTTTTATCGTCTATATATTATAGAAAAAGACAGAGATATATAAGAATTATAATTAACAAGCTAATGTGTAACTCACGAGGGTTTTGGGTGAAAAAAAAGTTGTATTCTTTCATATCATTAGTTTTATGTAGTCTTTGTACATATGAACACATGGACTGATACTTCATTAGAAGCTCTTGTGTGTTATCACGCTATGCTACAAATAGGAAAAAGGGATCATAACTCATAAGCTTCTAAAAGATTTCATAAATGTCCCAATCTTCAGCATTCTAACTTCACCATTTTAGCAAAGCCCTAAAGAACAAAAGAACATTTGAAAAAATCAGCATCGGCCTCAAAATATTTTGGCCAAATTTCCAACTGTCAAGAAGATCATATGTACACAAGAGTATTCAAACGCGTATTCTTCATGGCAGCAGATTTTTAGGTTTACCTTTAAATTTTCAGCATAAGACTATCACCTTGTAACTTTGGCACTCTAGTAAATGGTAATGATGCAAATTCCATCATCATGAAAAGTGACAACTGCAACTTTGATTACCGTTCTTGTTGTCACAAACCAAACTTATAATCATTTTGGAATGCTGGTGATCATTTCTATCCACCCAGCCTCATTTTTCTTCCCTCTCCTTTCAAAGACCAAGTTGCAAAGGTACTGAGCATTCGCTGGTCCGGTGCTATGAACCATCCTAGAAAAGGCACTTGTATCTCTTGATAGCAATTCCTGTGGACTATCATACTCCAAAACCTAAGATATTTGACATTTCACATAGTGTAATGTAAGTCACACAAGAATCCCTTTATCCATATCTGAAGAGAAGATATTCCATGAACAATAATCCTGGCATTACCTGACCAGAACTGAGCACAAGGATCTTGTCACAGTCGACGATAGTATTCAATCTGTGAGCGATAACAAGCATTGTACAAGACTTGAATTCCTCGCGGATGGTCCTCTGTATCAGAGAATCTGTTCTGACATCAACAGATGCAGTTGCTTCATCGAGAACAAGGATCTTAGATCTTCTTAGCAACGCACGCGCTAGACTCAGCAGTTGCCTTTGCCCCACGCTGAAATTCTCACCTCCCTCAGAAACCTTCACAAAGTGAGAGTTTGATCAATAATCTCAATCATACCAAAACAACGAATGCTTATAACTGTTAACTCTGATTAAACTATGTCTTTTAAGATAAATCACACCTCTGCATCTAGGCCAAAAGGATTCCTGCTGATGACATCTTTAATATGTGCCCTTTGTAGAGCCTCCCAGAGATCAGAATCATTGTGCTCACTAAATGGGTCGATATTGAATCTTACCGTCCCTAACAAGAACAAATTGATTCTCATAATGAGAAACAGAATGCAAGAACATACTTACAATATTGTCTTAAATTCACACGAACCTGAGAATAGAACTGGTGATTGTGGTATGATACTTAGAACCCTACGTAAATCTGTCAGTCCGAACTTAGCCGCATCACAATCATCAATCATAATTCTTCCCTTTTCCACTTCCACGATCCGAAACAACGCATTCAGCATGGAAGACTTCCCTGCCCCAGTTCTTCCCACAACTCCTACTTTCTCACCGGGAGAAACAAAAAAGGACAGTCCATGCAATACTGGAGGAAGCCCGGGTCTATAACGCAGGTGAACGTCTTCAAACTTAATTGATCCTTTTGAAGGCCAGCCAGATACTGGGCGATTGTCCTCGATTATATCTGAAGCTTCAGAAGGAAGATCAATGTAGTTACCTACACGCTCAACAGAATTCAAGCTGTTCTCTGCTCTGCTAGCTTGCCTTAGAACACCACTTAACAGAGTAGTGATGTTCAGAGTGTAACTAAGAAGGAGACCCATCGTAGATGCAAAAGCAGCTTGGTTCTCTGCATTCCCATTTTGCAGAACCGCAAAAGTTGCAGTTAACCAAATCATGACACCCCCAAGAGTCTCCAATCTTATAGCGAGCCAACGATTTGAGCTAGTATTTGCAAGAGTGAACCTTATGTTGTTGTCCATGGATTTTCCATTAATTTTGGCCATCCGGTCATAGGCTTTATAGGCTCGGATGCTTGACAAACCATTCAAAGCTTCTCCAAATTGAGCATAAATAGGTGATCTAGTAACGGAATCCAAACGTCTAACTTCGCGGGATGTGCTCTACAAATTACAAAAGTGAAATGAATTCCAAGTGGATCATATAGTTTAACATCAACTCTATTTGATATTGACATCGACATTAGAAAATTACCTGATAGTAGAGATATGCTGCATAAAAAAGTATTAGGAGTGGCATTATTGCCCATAATGAGATTGTACTGACAGTACCAATAAGAGCAAATGTCGAGAGGAGTTGCCACAGCTGATTCATGAACATATTCATTAGGTTGGCAACGTTTCTATCTATATCACCAATATCCTTAGAAAACCTATTTATTACACGTCCAGTTGGGTTTGTGTGGAAGAAGAGCATAGGAGCTCGAAGAATAGAACTCAACATCCCGTCATGCAGTCTTTTGGCGGCATGTAAACTTGATGTGATCAGCCAAAAGGAGTTGGTAAACGTGACAGCCACCTATAACAATGACCATAAAAATCGTCAACTTCATGTAATTTGCATAAATTACATATCCTAATCTCTTACAGAAACAAACCTGACCAAATCCGAGAAGAGCATATACAACAATGTAGAAAGCAGGGCTATAACTTTTTGACGTGCTTTGATCAGTCCAAATACTTAACCATGTGCTACTTGAAACTCGGAGAACTTCAGTTGTTAAATAGCATGCCAATAGAATCATAACTACCCATAAACCGCCTACTGCTTCTTTATACCTGAAAACTGGAAAGCATCTTAGCCATCTGTTTGTACTAAAGTATAAAATAATGTTCTATTTTTTCCGTTTCGGATGAACCATTAAATGTTGAGCTAAGTACCTCATCAGAACATTCCAACTAATGATGCCAGTTTCTCGTTCTTCTTGCTTTACAAGCACAGATCTTTTCCGTTTCCCTTGCTTGGTACTGCCCTGATTTCTTTCACTCACATCAATCGTGACAGTAGGACCCGGCTTCAAAATGTTTTCGTCGTTTGTATTGACCTCTTGGGTTGCATCCATTTTTCCAGCATTCTCCATTAGTTTCTTGAACAAACACCCACTTTTTGACAGCTCTGCAAAGGTTCCCTCCTCTTTAATCATTCCGTTGGAGATTAAAATTATTCTATCCATCAAAGGAAGAAAATGTAGCTGATTTGTGACAAGCACCCTCGTTTTCCCCTTCAGTTCATCCTTCATGCAGCTATCAAAGACCTGTTACTTGATTTAGAGAAGTCAGTCGTTAAATGTTAAATCATGCGGATTCAAGTAAAGGTGGGTTCCTCATAGACGAAATGGCTGAAGAGACATTAATTCTGTAATGGATCAACCATAAGAATACCTGGTAAGCAACATGAGCATCTAAGGCACTCAGAGGATCATCAAATATATAAACATCTGAATTTGAGTAGACTGCCCTAGCCATTGAAACTCTCTGCTTCTGTCCTCCGCTTATATTCACCCCACGTTCTCCAATCTCAGTAAGATCACGGCCCTGAATAAGAGAAATTCAGGAATTTAGTAAGAAATGTCATATAAAGTACATGTAACTAGGTTGTGTAAGCCTCTCATTCCACTTAACTGGAAGCAAATCAAGATCGTGTTGTAAGGAAGTCGCATCAATAGCCCTCCAATATCTTTCAGACTCAAAATCTGACCCAAATAAAATGTTTTCACGCACCTGCAATACATAGACAATTGTATTGGGACGCTCCTGCCTAAGTAATTGACCAAATGAAAATAAAGCTACCCAAAGTTATAATTTAGTTTATGTTTTCAAAGCCAGGGAGAAGTAAAGGGGACTCACAGTGGCATTGAAGATCCATGAAACTTGAGGAACATAAGCTACGGAGCCTCTAATAACCACATTTGAGGTTTCAGCATGAGATAACTCCCCCAACATTGCTGAAACAAGTGACGTCTTACCTTCTCCTGTTCCCCCTACAATGGCAACCAAGCTGCCCACCGGTATTTCCAGGTTGATATCGGATAATGTAGGCTTGGTTGTCTGGGAAATATTCGAGCAAACACCGTGATCAGAATGTCATGTATATTGTGCATCGCAGAAGCTAATATTGCATCTGAACATAATCTAAAGAAGAGGGAATATTTTGAGGATTCACCTTTGAATCCCATGAAAAGTATCCATTCTTAATTGAAATGGCTGGAGCTCCTGGTTGAAGAGGTGGGTTGTGTGCTAGAATTCTCTCTTCACTTAAAAGTAGTTCCTCAATGCGTTGCAGTGAAACATTTGCGTTGACAACCTAAGTAGAGAAGTAGCAAAGATAACTAAATATGAAGAGTAAATCCATTGTCACATGATAAATTTAATGCAGATCAGTAAACTGATTGTTAAAATATAACTGAGGTATATGAAACAACTGAGGAGGGTATGATTGTTAAAAATAACCTGACTTAGTAGATTTGGTAGCATGTTGAGAGGAAATCTTAGAACTGCGAATAGAGAAAGAGATGTGAATGCCCTTGCTGGTGTCAAATCTCCTCCAAGCAGAACGAAAATCCCAAATGAAACCACGGTCACAACTACTGGGATGCTGTTCAGTATAAAACTATTGAACTGCAAAAGAAAAAACGGGGATTAAATTGTTAAAAGTGTAAGACATATCTTGGTTTTTCATTTTAGCAAAATAGTTTAACCTAAAACCAATCCCTATGTGTAAGTCATATATGGAACTAAGTGAATACAAGATAGGTAAATCCTGTTAAGGAGTCATACAGCTGATAGTAACTGCGCTTTACGAAACCATGAGAGCTCTTCGTTTCTAATTCCTTGAATTCGAGACTCGAAGCTCTTCTCCCATGCATAGCATCTAACAAGGTAGAATAACTGCTTTAAGAATGTGCCATTCAGAAAAGCTGAAAAATGAATACTTGAGAATATCAATCATACTTTACAGTATCCATGGATGCCAATATCTCATTTGTGATACCGACTCTTTTGTCAGTCCATTGGAGTCCTTCTTTAGTCAGTTTCCGCATTTTGCTTATAATCAAAGTCTGTTTATCAATAAACAGAGTAAGTGGACTTGTATGTAATCATATACATTTAGCACAACTTGTACAATTTTAAAATAGGTAAACCAACATAATGAAGCTAAATACCTGGAGAGGAATTAGGAGAAACAGAATCACTGAACCGAAAAGTGAAGCAACGCCAAGTTGTTGATAGAGAAGAATCATAGACACAATGATGCGAAAGGGAGCTGACCATAAGCCATGGAGCTGTTGTGATATTTGCTGAAAAACACAGGAGACTATATTAACAGTTACAAATCCATTGCAAAAGTAGAGTATGGATCAAACTGATAAAGAAGATGGAACGTTTAACTGAACCTAAGTATACCTGAAGTGCATTAGCATCTGTAGTTATCATGTTTGTGACCTTCCCAGATGCGAAATTCTTGCGAGCTTCATGAGTTAGTCTTAAAGATTTGTGGAATATAACTGCAACCTACAAGAAAATTAGAATAATTAGTTGGAGAATAAACATGATGAAATATAGGTTGACCAAAAAAAAAAAAAAATGATGAAATATTATACAAGTCAAAGAGAAATAAAAGTTTCGCAAAATTTTACCAAAGTTGATCTCAACCGAAATCCCACCCGCCAAACATTCTGAAAATACTGGGCTTCACAAAGCACTCCAAGTGTCTGAAACAAAATCGAAATGGAATAGCTTTTCAAAGGTTTTGACAAGAAAATCAAACAATGTGAGAAAATTCTCAGGAAGAGTAGAAACTAAACATGATCAGAGATGGTTTTTTTAATACATACCACCCCGACGAATATAATGAAAGCATAGACATAGCCAACCCAAGCTGGATCACCTTCTTGCATTGACTACATAAAATGATCAAAGATTTGTTTTAAGTTAAACGGCACAAGGTCAGAGATATATATATGCAATAAAATGTTCAAAAATTAAATTATTTAAAAAGGTGAGATAAGAATCAGGGAGATCTGTAGAGTCAAGCAGCCTATTAAAGAGAGCTCATCAATCCTGTATCAGAAATATATGTCACTCCGCTGTTCCCTCAATTTTAAAAACCATAATGTATATGTAAAACATTAAAAAATGATGTGTAGTGACTGTTGAGTACATGCAAAACATAAGTCACGGGCCAGACACAACCATGCAATATTGTTTTTAGAAAGGATTAAGCAGAAAGAGACCTTACCCGCAATAGATTGCTCAGTATAACCGGTCCAACAAATTGAGAAAGATCATTTCCAATCTACAATACGCTAAAAGATGATGTATAAATTGCTTGGCAGTTGTCAAATACAGAACTGAACATTACTGTGGATGCAGGTCAGACCTGAAGCACGGGAAACTACCAATCAAGAGCTTTTTTGGGATCTATTTTAACCAACCGAGAGGCAAGAACACGAGTTTAAGCAACCATCACTCAAAAAGTACAGGATCGTTACCTTGAAAATACCACCCAACCAGAACCTACAAAGACGGAAAAGAGCACATTAATGCCAGTATCTATAATGTGTGGCTTTAAGGAAAGCTACAGTGGTATAGACGGTTTTTAGAAAAATCATCAGGCTTTACCTTCCACCAAGGCTATTATTTAGTGCTCGGAGAAGCCATGGCTTAGGTCTCCGTGCTTCTTCAGTCCAGCATCTTTGGAATCTGTCAAATTACTCATCTAGTGAATAAGAATGTTCTTGATTCTAAATGAAACCGTCTACCATATATATAAAAGAAGAGATACTGCAGAAGGCAGAAGCAAAGCAGCAACACTTCTGTACCTTTTGATCAGAGTTTCTGTTTGGTCCCATTTGTCTAATTGCCAAACATCCTTCTCAGTTATAGGCTTTCTGTAGCCTAACTGCATAAGCGGTGTGATCCAACCAAAGTATATTCCTAAGACAAGAAATCCAAATCAGTGGAATAAAAAGAAACCATGAAGCTAATATACTCTTCATGGCTATTATTATATATATTGTTAAAAAAGTATCGTTTGCCAAAAGACTGAGCATTAAATAAGTTTCGTTTATCAATCCAGGGGCTACCTACTGGAAAATATGCTGGCATGTCGCTCAGGACATATGTGCTCTCCCCCGCGAAGTGCATCATATTCAACATTGTCTAACGGTTCATCGTTTAGAATATGGTAACCCGGATAAGGATCCAGATCAGGAATGTAAACAAGAAGAAGAATTCCAAAAAGAGCCTGCAACAGAAAACAAATGAAAACTTAATCAGTGGGGCCAAGCATTTGATTGTTAGCATATGCCCAGCCTTCTCTGAAAGCTAGCTATTTATAATGTAGTTTATATCTTTCACAATACAGATTTTTCTGTATGTCTGAAGCTTTTGGATGTGAGTTCCGCGAACAATAAATTGCAAGCTTATACGTAAGGACGTTGTTTTAACAAACCTGGGAACATCTTGAACTGATATAGAGATACAGGGCAGTTCTGCAATAGCAAAGAGAGGAAACCTTATTATGAAATTCAGGGCTAAAGCTGTCAATCCCCCAAATTTTTTCCCACTTAAAAAATATGTTAGAAATACAAATAAAGTTTTGAAATTTAAATGTCAAATCACCCAATCGAGTTTATTTTTATGAAATATACAATAACAAACCTATTGATTGAGTTCTTGAGAGGCAACACAAGGTCCAGCAGTACAGCATCAGCAACCAAAACATACACAACACCGAATCTCACGTACCATCGGAACTCTTTGACATATTGTTTGGTTTCGAGTCCAATCAAAACAAGCATGGAGAACCAAGTGAATGCCTCAACCATTAAAGATGCAACCTGCCATTGAATAACATCAGAATCCTACTTCATTTCTGATATTGAACTTTCATTTCAACAAGAACGGCATATGAATTTAATCTCCACGCGGCCATATGGTTACGAATCAGAGTTACTCTTTCAAAGTCACCTCAAAGGGAGGAAGATCAGCCTCTTCATCCATGTCAAAGAGTGAAATCCCCATGACCAATCTCAATATAGGCTCAATAACACAGTAACATGCCAATATTCCAAGCACACAGTTATAGTATTTCTTCCTCAAAACATATATCTGGGCTTGGAAGATGATCCATATCCGGTAGAAACACAAACCCAGAAGTACAAAGTGAGAAACAAGCATCACTAGTGAGTCAATCGCACACGGCGTGTAGGCTCCAAAGGCACCATCCACTGCTTTTTCCCAAAATCCATCTGCAACTGGCTTGCAGTACCAATTCAAGGCTTCAAAACCCATCTTTTTCAATCAAACCTTGAATACACAAACTGGAAAATAAAACAAAAAGGCATTTGCTTAAGACTATTGAAAAGGCTATGCAACACACATTTTCATGCCCAAATTTAAAACCTTAACCAAGGCCTATCATCAGCAGAGAAGCATAAAATCCGCAATTGTCATAGATTATTACAAGCAAGAGTTGACCAGTAGAATAACAAAGGAGCGTTTTTTTTTATAAGTCACTCAAAAGTAAGTGAGATATTTTGAGGTTCCAAAAGCATCGAACTCAGTTCTAAAAGGCTAAAACCTTTACGAAAGTCCATTAGCAGCAGTACCATAAATTTGTAGCTTTAGTGATCTTAAAAGACCCAAATCAACTTGAACGCTAATACAGAGAGATGATTAAGGGGGAGGAAGAAAAGAATTACTCTTTTGCTTCGTGATTGTTCCGATAAGACCCAAAAATTGAAGCTTTGCCAATATTTTAAGTAATCTCACAATCCCTGAGCAATATATAAGTCAGATTTTTGGGTTGGAGAAGCCAACTAGAGAAGCACTCAAAGCAGCGTAACGACGAACCAGTCACTGTTGGGTTCATCAGAATCAAACCCACTAAAAAGAGAAAAGATTCTCTTAGATAAGAATCGCGAATTCCGATCTCCACATATGTGTGTATTCAGTAGATTCACGTGTGTGATTATGAGAAAACATTGATTTTATTAATCACCATTTACGTTTGTCAGAAATGGGTGATAAGGTTAGGTATGATGACGAATTTAGGACTAGACATTAATCATCAAACAATGCGTATAATGTAAAATAATTAAAAAAGTTTTTTTCAATTTGGCAACGATTTACAAAATTATTTTGAGAAGCAGGAATTGATAATATTTTCCTTTAATTCAGAAATGAATGAAATTGGATTTGTAGTTTGTTAATCTTGCTTTTATTTGGCATATGAAAAAGACAAAGTATCATCGGTCATGGCTTACGTGACACAAACCCCAGTCAACTTCTGTATATTGGCTTTATGTATATGTAGTTACTCTATGTAGTATCCCATGCGCGGGGGTAATACTTTCTTCTTAAAAAAAGTAAATTTTGTATTACAATTTATATTTCGTTTTAAGTTGTTTTTTCACAATTTTTCAAGTTCTTTTATAGAGATATATATTTGTTGGTGTTTACACCCTTATTGATGGATTTATATATAATTTTTGTGGAAAATGTCAATGAAAAAACATGGTCCTGTGAAAAATTGTATCAAATGGTTGGTTGTCCATGAGTTCAAACCATGTTGCACACATTTGAGTTTTTTTTTTTTTTTTAAAAGCTTCTTTAAAGATGGATCAAATGACCTACAAAATTGAATTCCAATTGTATCTATCATCCCATCCTCGGGTAACCAAACACTCTCTTTCCCAAAGAAGCGTAGCCTACTATAGTTACACCACAATAAATGGGGCATTTTGTTCCGTGTATCCAAAGCAACACAAATAAAAGTTCATCAAAATGGGACTTTTAGCTCAAGTATCAAGTAATGTAAGCCTTTCATCGTTTACATCTCGACATTGTCCCAGTCAAACGATTTCCCTTCTAAATTGTAATCTGGGTGTTGCATTCGGTTCCTCGCCAATCTGCTCATCACCGCTAGCCCTGAAAATATATACACAAATTATTAGATCAAGAAACTTCAAATTTCTTTATGTCGTATCAGAATCTTAAGAATAACGTTACCTTCAACCATTTTGTAAAGAGATGGCCACCAACGCTCTCTAGAGATGTCACTTTGGTTAAGAGAGTCTTCAATCTCTTTATCATGCTTCCCTTCAAGAACACTGCGTAGAGTGACGACAGCGTCCTTTGTTCTCTTCAAAATACTGTTATCGTCTTCGATTTCAAGGCTTTGAAGGTCGTTGTGAGATGAATTGAGGCTCACAGCCAAAGCAAACTGAGCAGCTGCAGCCCAACGAGAAGAAGCTTGCCATTTCCTCTGACCTTCTAAAGGTTGTGAATCATCACCATTAGCATCTCTTGTACGTTTGTTCTCAAGTACTATACTACGTAAGTACTCAGCATTTGCAGTTCCTGTACTTTGAACCATCTTCGAGAAAGAACTTTCTCCGTTTGAAAGAAGATTCTCTGGTGTACTGAATTCCTGAACCTGAGGTGTTACGAATTTCAATTTATATTAGTTGAAGACATAAAGCAGATCTCAAAAAGTGGGGTTTGATTGATGCAAATAGTGTAGGAAGATGAAGTGTGCGTACTTTTCCAGAATCAAGGACGAGAACTTTGTCACAGTCGATGATAGTATTAAGACGATGAGCGATGATTAGCATCGTGCATGACTTGAATTCTTCTCGGATGGTCTTTTGGATGAGAACATCAGTTCTAACGTCAACAGCAGCAGTTGCTTCATCAAGAACAAGTATCTTAGATCTTCGCAACAATGCACGTGCAAGACTCAACAACTGTCTTTGTCCAACACTGAAATTCTCTCCTGCCTCAGATACCTGATCAACATACCGAGTTATTACTGAACACAAGAGAATTTCTAGAGAAAATGTTTAATTGAAGTACCTCAGCATCAAGACCAAGAGGATTTCTGCGTATAGTATCTTTCAAGTGTGCCCTCTCAAGCGATTCCCAAAGATCGGCATCGTTGTGTTCACCAAATGGGTCAAGATTGAATCTCACAGTACCTAGA
Organism: Boechera divaricarpa; assembly: GCA_026770425.1. NCBI lineage: Eukaryota > Viridiplantae > Streptophyta > Magnoliopsida > Brassicales > Brassicaceae > Boechera > Boechera divaricarpa. The sequence continues at coordinate 8,177,726 of CM049182.1, read as the reverse complement.
GACAAATGACATTATTGGCATTATTTTGACTTTTAAAAAAGATAAAACACCAGAAGCAGAAGAATTATAAATAAATAAATACCAGAAGCAATGGGAGACGTACCTGAGAAAAGAACTGGCGCTTGTGGTATAATTCCGAGCACTTTACGTAGATCCATCAGTCCAAATCTGCCAATGTCACATTCATCGATCAAGATCCTTCCTTTTTCCAGCTCCACAATCCGGAATAAGGCATTCAAGAGGCTTGATTTCCCAGCCCCTGTCCTTCCAACAATTCCCACCTTATCCATTGGAGAAATCAAGAACGAAACCCCATGAAGAACAGGAGGTAACTCAGGGCGGTAACGAAGAACAACATCATCAAATTTTATGGATCCAGATGATGGCCATCCAGGAGGTGGACGGTTGTTTTCAATGATCAATGGAGCCTCTGATGGTATCTCGATATAATTTCCAACACGCTCAACCGAGTTTAAACTGTTCTCAGCTAGACTCGCGAGTCTCAGTACAGCTGTTAAAGAGCTAGTAATACTTAACGCATAACTGAGAAGCAAACCCATCGTAGATGCAAATGCTTGTTGGTTCTCTGCCTTTCCATTCTGCATGACAGCTAATGACGCAGTCAACCAAACCATGAGACCTCCCAAAACTTCCAAACGGATTCCCAGCCACCGATTTGCAGCCATATTTACAAGTGTGAATCTGATGTTATTATCCATTGACCTTCCATTAATTTCAGCCATCCTGTCATACGCTTTATAAGCACGGATACTAGATAGTCCATTCAATGCCTCTCCAAATTGAGCATAAACGGGCGATCTGGTAGTGGAATCCATACGTTTAATTTCACGAGATGTGTTCTACAATAAGAAAAAACAGGTTACCACACATCAGATATGATTAGACCTTTTTTGCTGACAGTTAAGATTAGAGAACTGAAGTACCAACGACAAGCAAACTTTTACAATAATGAAGACACTTAAGTCTAATGTGAAAAATGCAGAGTATAATAAGACTTAAAACTATCAGTGTTCCTTTTGGTCTCAGTTTTCGATGTCTCAATCTGTATTCTCTGAAAGATTTATGAATTGAGAAAGCATTGCGTCTAAAAGGTATGTTACCTGGTAATACAGATAAGCTCCATAGAACACGACCAACAGTGGCATGATGGCCCACAGGGACAGAGTGCTGACAATGCCAATCAAGATAACAGTTGAAAGAAGCTGTGCGATTGAACCCATAAACATGTTTACAAATACTGCCACAGTTCGATCAATGTCGCCCATATCTTTTGCGAATCGATTGATTATCCGTCCTAATGGATTGGTTTGAAAGAAGACCATTGGAGCCCTTAGTATAGAACCAAGCATAGCGTCATGCATCTTTTTAGCTGCATAAAGACTGGACATAATCAACCAATATGAATTGATCAATGTCACAGAGACCTGAAAAAGCAAGAAGATATAAGTCTTAGCACAAAAGTTTTGCTCTCTGTATCCTTTTCTCCTCCATTTTGTTTTCCCGATATGTTGGCGCAGACGAAACATGGTGTACAATTTTTCTTAACTGATCTACCTTTAACGTTCAGTGATATATTGTTAAATGATCATGAATCTCTAAAATACCAACTTAATCATTTACCAAATGCAACTCGTACCTGTCCAAACGAAAGAAGCGCATAGATAATATTATAGAAAAGGGGTCCATGAGTCTTTGGAGTTCCTGCATCAGTCCACTCACTCAACCAAGTGCTGCTTGAAACCCGAAATACTTGAGTCAAGACGTAGCATATAAGGAGCATCATCACTACCCATGCACCTCCAAGTGCATTCTGGTACCTGGAACATGGTGACACCTCACTACTCATTAAAATGGCTTTTAAATACGAAGCTTAGCAAGAAAACATGACTACAAGTAGTCATCCATTTTGTAGTAAAAAGACACCACAGATAAATTGACATTTTGCTGAACCAAAAAGTATGCGTCATATTTACGGATATTTCCACTATGGATAGAAAAGAATATAAAAAGGAATACCGCAATAACACAAAAAGAAAGAGCAAAAGTCCAAATGCCAACTTACCTCTCCAGGACTTTCCAACTCACAACTCCAGTTTCACGTTCTTCTCGCTTGACAAGCACAGAGTTTCCTTCTTTGGATTTCTTTGTCTCTCTTCCATCCTTCTGCAGATTATTAGTGTTCCCATTTTCAACTGGTCTTACAGACGTTTGATCTGCTTCAGCTTCTCCATTTTCTTCTGAATATTCTTCAACCTTCCCTGCATTTTCCATTAACCTCTGGAACAGTGGGCCACTATGGCATAATTCTTCATATGTTCCTTCCTCTTTTACTGTTCCCTCATGGACAAGTAGAATTTTATCCACTTGCGATAAGAAGTGGAGCTGGTTTGTAACAAGTACTCTCGTTTTCTGTCCAAGTTCTCTTTTTATGCATTTTTCAAAAACCTATATATAACAGCCAGTTTCGAACATCAGATGACAATGTTTGCTTAAAAGCAGTTATATGGGCGAGATCTTTGGCAAACAAGAAGAATATCCATGCAGATTGGAAAACAAAACGTTCTAGTGTTCAAGATTTGCAAGATTGAAAGATAACAAAGTATTGTTCTATCCAAAAGAGCCTATGGCTAGTTTACCTGCTGACCAACATGCGCATCAAGGGCACTCAATGGGTCATCTAAGATGCACACATCGGAATTTGAGTAAACGGCCCTAGCCATAGAAACCCTCTGCTTTTGTCCCCCACTGATGTTAACACCCCTTTCTCCAATCTCCGTGAGATCACCACCCTATCAATCAAGAGAAAGAATAGGAAATAAACTTAGATACCTGAGAACTAGAAAAGAGAAGTCCATGCTATCAACGGAACTGATGCAATTCAGTTTTTTTCGATTTACATCACACCAACAAATTTCAAGGTTCGTTTCACCTAAGGAAATTTTCAATGCACATGACAAAGGAATTCTCCACAAAACTTACGGGCAGTAACTCAAGGTCATGCTTCAGTGCTGTCACATCAATCACTCTTTCATATTTTTCTTGGTCAAAAGGAGCCCCAAACAATATATTGTCACGTACCTACGCAATGTAAATTACAATCATCAGCTCAAAATCACTTAAGATAAAACACTAGTGAAACCAACCAGAATCTGAATGCGGACGTATCTAAAAGCACATACTACTATATACAAAACATATAGTACATACAAAACTAGTATCATGCCAAGAGGAGAATTTGACATTTTCACAGTGAGAACCATACTATAAACACAGCAGCATATATGAACTTACTGTTGCGTTAAAGATCCATGAAACTTGTGGAACATAAGCGACTGATCCTCTAAGAGTAACTGTAGCATCAGATCTTGCAGGAAGTTCCCCAAGCATAGCAGATATCAGGGAGGTTTTTCCTTCTCCTGTACTGCCAACTACCGCAACTAGGCTGCCAAGAGGTATGTCCAAGTTAATGTTTGACAAGGTTGGCCTATCCGCCTGCATATGTATACTTCTAGCTCACTTTTTGTACTTCAATGACGATATGTAATAACGGAAACTAAAAGACGTAAGAACATGGGATAAAATAGACAAAGAAGACCTTTGAATCCCAGGAGAAGTATCCATTTCTTATTGAGATAGCTGGCTGTCCAGGTTCAATGGGAGGATTCGGTAAGAGAACTCTCTCTTCCGTCGATAGTACCTCCTCCAAACGGTTTAAGGATACATTAGCATTTACCATCTACAAAAGCAAAGCTTGGTCAGCATCTGCAAAAAAATTATGACAATGACTGGTCTAGAAAAAGAGGTAGAGATGGAATATAAAAAGAGCAATTACAAGCAATCATTACTACTGTGATGTCACATTATTCAGTACTGGACATGAAAACATGGTTCAAGAAACATTTAAAGGAATTCACCTGAGTTATAATGTTCGGAAGCATGAATAAAGGAAAGCGAAGCACAGAAAATAGAGAAAGTGACGTAAACGCTCTTGCAGGTGTCAGATCTCCTCCAAGCAATGAGAACACACCAAACGAAACAACAGTCACGAGGACAGGAATGCTGTTTAGTATGAACATATTGAACTGCGGAAAAAATAGAAGACCAGAAATGAGTCAGAAATTTACCATGACAAGAGGAAATCGAAATACATAAATGCAATATATGTTAAAGATCATGCATGAATGCTGCTACACATGGCCGCAACAACTGAAACAATGTTCACTGAACTAGAAGAAAGTACAGAAAATGCCCTAAACACATCTTGATTCTTGATGGATACCATTCTCAAAATGGTCAAAGGCATTTAATTAGACGAGCAGCCTGGATTTGTCTTTATATACAAACATACTGTTAGGAGAGCGACAAGTAAATGACCAAGACAACTATGCACACTATGCATACAGTCTATAGAAGCAATTAATATAACAGTCACTGCGCTCAAGCCATACCGCTGACAGGAGTTGTGCTTTTCGGAACCAAGATAATTCATCATCACGTACAGTTTGAACCTTGGACTGAAAACTATTTTCCCAAGCATAACACCTACAGTATATTGGATTAGTGAGTAAAAAACATTGCCTCAAACTTCCAACTATGCAAAAAGAAAGATCAGGTTCCAGTCTTCCAAAGTATCGTACTTCACTGTATCCATTGCGGCTAAAACCTCATTCATTAGGCCAATTCTCTTGTCAGTACGCTGCAACCCTTCTTTTGTCAACTTCTGCGTTTTGCTTATAATAACAGTCTGGTTCAAAAAAAAAAAAAAACAAGAAAATGAATCATAGTCATTGATCTGAAAATCAATTGAGGTGATGAGGAGAGAAGCAGAGAAAATTGGGAAACAAATGAGAAATAAGCACTCAAAAGCAAAATAACAAAGATCATGAGGAATTATAAAGATATACGAACCTGTATAGGGAACATAAGGACAAGAAACAATGCACCGATGATCGAGGCAACACCCAATTGTTGGTAGAGGAGAACCAGCGCTACAATTATACGAAATGGCGCTGACCACATGGTATGAAGTGATTGGCAGATTTGCTGTCACAAACAGGAGAAACTTTAGGAATAAGAACAGCTATCAGCTAGATAAAACTTTGATTTCAAGCCAAAGCTTAGATAAAAGCACTGTCCAAGGGTAACTTTTTGCCTACAAATCAAGCAAATTGAAGGTTTATTGGCTAACAAAGGAAAATCCAACTACTACAACCGCAACAAAAGAACAAGGATGTTGAAAATGAAATCACAACTCTTAGATTCCTTGAATATTGGAATTAGCTTTCAGATTCAGTCGATTACTTACAGGAAAAGGATTATCTTGATAAACTGCATTTAAGACTTATATTTTCAGGTAGATATACAACTATGCAGTACAAATTAATATTGAGAAACAGAAAAAGCTAAGGAGGGAAAAGGTAACAAAGATATACACCTGCAGAGACTCAGCATCAGTCGTCATTAAGTTTGTTATTTTTCCTGTTTGAAACTTCTTACGGCCCTCATTAGTTAGCCTCAGCGATTTTCGGAACACAGCAGCAATCTATTAAGGGAGGAAGTCATCAGCAGAAATAAGCAATCTAAAAGAATCTGCTATAGCTTTCAACAGACAAATCAGTACAGGTTTTGAATGAAAACATGAGAAGCATAGCAACAACAAAAAAAAAACTAAGTAGCAAAAGATAATTGATGTGAAACTTCATCTTACCAGTGCAGACCTTAGCCGGTAACCAACACGCATCACATTTTGGAAATATTGAGCTTCACATAGAACCCCCAAGACCTGAAATTGTCAAAATCAACATCAAGCGCTTAAGGAGTCCCTTGGTCAAAGTCTCACCCTGAACTAGATTAAACAAAACCCCTTCAACATGCAAAAGTATTAACAATACAAAAACAACCAACTCTCGAAGCAGACAGAGATTATACCCAGCTTTAAGAAGTAAAACTGGTGCTACAATTCGTAGCATCTACTGTAGATCAATAATGACATGAAGTCCTAGCAAGAGAGAAATGAAGCCAAGGAAACAAGAGATTTTGTTTCATATCCCTCCAACAAAGATTGAGAATGCATAGCATAGATATATCCTTTGAAGTCCATTGAAGAGATAAAAAAAGGCAGCGGGGAAAAAGTAATTCGTTGCATACCACTCCAACAAAGATTGAGATTGCATAGATGTAACCTATCCATGCTGGTTCATTAAGTTGCATTGACTGCAAAAAGTTTTAAGACAACATTAAGAGATATCGTCAGAACATAATATCCAAAGGATGATAGGATTGTGAATCTACCAAGAACGTTTAAACACTAATTTTAGCCAGTAGGAATATGAAACCATCTCAGCGATCCATGTGAGTGGCCAAATTACAAAGCATTGTGTTAAATAGGTTCAAGCACAATGTGCACTGGGAAAAAAGAAAAGGGAAAGGAACAAACCTTTAAGAGCTCATTCAGTAGAAGAGGCCCCACAAATTGTGAACAGTCATTCCCAATCTATGATACAATTTAGATTAAAAGGTCAAAACACTTGATTAACCAGTTACAAAACACACCATTTAGGATATATAAGACCTCTGACGCCATCAATATTATTAAATAGGCAAAGGAACAGACTGCTGCGAAATAATGTAAAAAAAAAACACAAGAAAGAGAAACAAAAGTACCTTCCAGAACCCACCCCACCAAAACCTACAAAATGCAGAAACAGGTTTCCATAAGACAAACAGTTCATAAGGATGAGAAATATTTACGGCATATTACGACCAGAAAAGTAACACATTTATTATCCAAGTCGACATGCATTAAAACATACTTAAACTCACAGCCATAAGAGGTTTCTCAGCTTCTAGTTGTTCATAATGCATAAACTATTACAACCAAATGCTTCCCTTTAAAAATCACACATCATGACAAAGCCCAAACAATCAATCCATATTCCAAAGATATGAGAACACATGACTGCAAAGATGTTTCTCTTTACCTTCCCCCAAGGCTGTTATTCAATGCTCTCAAGAGCCACGGTTTGGGCTTTTCTAGTTCTCTATCCCAGGACATCTGGAAGCTAAAAAAGGATATGAAATTATATCACGCAACCATGCCAGTCATAGACAGTATGATAACAGTTATTATTTATCAAAAAAATACCTCCTCATGAGAGTTTCAGTTTTATCCCAAGTGTCCAGATGCCATACATCCTTCTCTGTGAGAGGCCGTTTCGATCCCAAAGTCATCAACGGATTCAACCATGAAAAGAAGATTCCTGTGGGATAAAAATATGTTGGTAAGAAGGTACATAATAGTCAAAGTTCAACAACTGTTGAAGAATCTACTATACAAAATGTTGCGGCTTAGTCAAAGTGATGATCACTAAGCAAAACCTTCGGTCTCAGTCACATTCCAGTTTTCCTAAGTTTCTATGGAGAACGGAAGGAAAAGTTAAAAAGAAACTGAAAATACTAAAGACAACTCGCTGTTTTACATGTGGAAACACTTATAATGACTGGTTACCAACTATTAGCACTCCATAAGAAATTTACAGATTCAGTGAAATATTTAAGCTCAGAAGAAATTCCAACTTAGATAGGTAGTAAGTGCAGAAAAGAGATCAGAAATGCTGTGGTGATTCTCACAATAAAATAGAAATGCATATACATAACCAAATCTAAACGGTGGGAATGAGAAGTGTAGAGTGACATACTGTCAAATAAATTTGCATGCCTCTCAGGACATATATTTTCTCCTCTAGGAAGCTCTTCATACTCGTAATCCTCCGAAGTTTCAGTCCGCACTGGTGTGTAACCAGGGTAGGGATCCAAATTAGGGAAATACACAAACAAGAGAATTCCAAATGCAACCTGGATCCAAAAGCCACCCTCATCATTATCAAAAGAAAGTTGTATCATCCATAGTCTGATTTAGATACAGCAGATGGTAAAGAGCAGTTTAGAGAATGCAAAAAAGAATCTAAATGTGCAAACCTGAACTGCCACCTCGCTTATGTAAAGATACAGTTTAAAACTGCAAAAATAAAACAAAACATGAAACATATTCATCCTGCCAGACCAGGGCAACGACCATCCATAAACCATATAGATTGCAAATTTACCAACCTGCCATAGTACTCCTTGACTGAGAGAACAAGATTTAACAACACCATGTCTCCCACAAGAGCGTAAATGACAGCAAATCTGACATACCAACGGAGTTCATGGATATACGTTTTAGTTTCCACAACAGTCATAACCAATGCAGAACCCCAAGCAAAAGCTTCAAGGAGCAACATGAACGCCTGCCAAAGAAAGCACAAAACAACAGCATCTTTCAGGCAAAACATACAGAACAACAACAAAAAAGCAAAGCATAGGAACAGGAAAAGCAAGTGATTACACACCTCATACGGAGGGAACCCAGCTCCATCCAAATCCAAGACTGAGATCCTCATGACCAATCTAAACAAAGGCTCAGCAGTACCATAAGCAGCCAAAAGAGCCAGAAAATAGTTATACCAATTTGACCTCAAGCAAAACTTGACCACTTTGTGATCCTTGGAAATGAGCCATAAGCGATAAAGACACAGAATCAACAGAACCAGATGAGAGGTGCCAAGCACAAACGAATCAATAGCACAAGGCGTATATGCACCAAATGCATAATCCACTGTTTTTGTCCACACACCATTCGACACCGGCTTGCAATACCAATCCAACGGCTCAAAACCCATCTTCTTCCTCAATACAAAAAAAAATCCCCTGCTTTGAAGTTTTTCCCTTCAAACACTACACATCACAAGTAACTAACAATCCTCTGATCTGCAAAAAATATAGATTTATATATTATTATGTGGTTATGAACTCAATGAAGACAAATGGAGGAAAATACGAAAACGATGTGTATAAATTATTGAGAAAAAAGTTGGGAAAAGCATTTTATCATATTAGTGGAGATAAAACTTTTATCCCAAAAAGGAAGAACAGAGACAAGCACCAAAAGTTAGTTCATCTCCAATAATAAAAAAAGGTTTTAAGTATAGATTCTCATGAGACCCAGGAGAAAACAAAATCATCAAAAAGAAGATGATAACTCCAAGTTCTTATCCTCAGAAATTAAATCTACAAATAATCAAAACGAAAAATGCTTCTCTGACTCTACCATGAAAGGAACGAGCGAGCAAATAAGAAGAAATCGCGTAACGAGCACGAAATCGATTCGATTAAAATTCACTGCTACAGATAACTGGAGAAAACGAAACCTCAAGAGTCAAAGAGAGGCAAGAGTGAAATTTCGTCGGAGATTTGGAGAAATCAGGAAGACGTAAACGGAAGAATCTTATGAACTCATTATGGCCGGAGAAAAGGTGGCTCTCTCTCTATCTCTCTGGCACACGCTCCCTGGCTGATTCTGAGAGAGATATGAGATTTATAGGGAGATGATAAATGGATGCGTCACTGCTTACACTACGAAGAAATGAAGATCCACTATGTATTTGGAGAGAGACGGAAAAGTCAAAAAAAAAAAAGAAAACATTTCATAAGTATGTAAAAACAATCACCGCCTTTCTCTGCTTTTTTTTTAATTTTCTTACCCACATATTAAAAAAAAAAAAAAACCAAAAACAAATAGGGTGAATAAGGTATATAACTATAATTTTTTCTATATTAGGCAAAACAACTATAAAGTTTGTTATTTATCTACAAAGGATAATTTAATTATATTTTAATTATATATAATGATTTTATCCAATTTTTAGTATATTTTGAAAAAAATGTTATAATTTCTTTATCTAATTTATTAAGAAAATATATAGTTATTTAATATGAATATCTCCAAAAAAACCAAAAATATAGATTGGTAGCACAAAGCGATACAAGTTTTTTAGCAAGTAGAAAAAACGGTAAACGATACCATAATAGTTTAAAACGATAGAAAAAAAACTGAAAATAACGTTTTTGATATCAGTTTTGTGATTGATAATTGTTAAAGTGGTACGGTATAAGGTTACTAATCAAAACTAATGTGTTAGACCGTTGAAGTTTACAAACATTTTCATTTGATAATATCAAATGATATTAGATTATTTAGTTGGGCAAATTCGAAATCCAACATTGGTTCAAATGTCCTATAATTTTAACAGTAAGCATATATTTTTTAACCTTACTTAGCTATCCAATAAATTATGTTCTTAAAAGAAACAAATAATGAGTAGATGAAACCACGACATTTCCTCACCCTATATGATATAATATTATAGACGAAAGCACGACTTCTCTAGATTATAAAGTATATATATATTTTAAACAACTCATAAAATTAAAATAATTGTTTTCGGAATCAAGGTAGATAGTGCACGAGCGGACAACATAACATATAATCGTATCTTTTATCAACGTTTCTATAGTATAATAGTTAGCCAACAAGTGACAAAATAATCCAAGATTTTTTTAGGTTGATCTACATTACCATCAGAATGGAATCACATGCAAATTTTTATGGTCCCAAAAGTGGATAATCTAAAGTCAGAAATAGAGTTTTGATCAATCAGTATATGCTTTGTTTATTACAAAATCATCTCTCGAATATTTTATGAAATTGTCACTAACCTATTATTTCAGTCATTTTAATTAGTCAGTGAATTTTTTCTTTTCGTCAGAGAAATTGATGACATTCAACATCGTAATAGCTTACGATGTGATTTCTATTGTGCATTACAATTTGTCAATGTCTTCAGATTATATAGCGATTGAAACAGATGTGTCAAAAATTTACTACGGAGTGAAATGTAATTTTTTAGAATAACATATAGATCACCCTAACTTGCAATTTAATATGATTAGTGCTTAAAAAACATATTGCTGGTAAGTTAGTTAGCGATTTAACATAATTTTGCTGCTCATATGCGATGAAAAATAGTAAGTTGCACATATCATTTTTTAAATTTCTTCTTTCTCAGTAAAAAAAAGAATGAAAATAAAAACGATAGTTACGATACAAATTAATAATTATGGTACAACAAAGTGTTAGATTTATCGGTAAGCTAAGACATCATTTGTTTAGAAAAAATTTATTGTTTAAAATTTTAAATGTCGATTTATTATCTTCAACTAAATGGATAATTACCAAGAGACAAATAAATAATTCAACTCGCAATATGCATCATAGGCACATAGGCTGATCATTGGCTCATTCGCTCATAGCAGTGGACAAATAAAAGGTCTCCAATTATTCCAAAAGGTAATATTTTTTTTCAAACCAATGGTTCACGGAAGATGATGACGCATCGAATGAGAGAAGGATCCGAGAAATAATTAATGTAACGACACACAAGTGCAAGTATCTTTTTATCATCTTCGCTTTCGCTTTTTGGCAATGCCTGCTTTAGATTTGAATGCTCAACTCAGACAAATTTTGTCTTTTTCTCCGTAATTTTCTAGTATTAATTACAAACAACACAAAAATAACATTTGTCGGATTCAATTCAGTTGACTTATTTTCTGGGTTCAAGTTTCAATTTATATACAGTTCTTCTAAAAAGAAAATTCAGTTTCAAAGTTTGTTACTGATTAGCCAAAAGTTTTTATTCCTAGTTGAGATCTTAGAAACGCCTCGACGCTAGAAACGACTCCAGATGTTTGCACATGCACTATTTAACAAAAATAACTGAATAAAATATGAAATAGTACTCATTGATACTCGATAATACTCGCATCACAAGACATCGATCTAGTACAATGAAGTCTGTTCCAAATTTGTTTATTTCTTTGTTTCAAATTGAATGTATTTGCCCAAGTGCCCAACTAATTCAAGTATAAGCAAAATTTGTATACACTAAGATCAAATTGGAAACTGTTGTCTTTGGCAAGTTTCTTATGGAAATTTTGGTTGCTTCTGAAAACACCGGATTTGTCCTAAATCTATACGTTTATATGTTGAGAGAGTATAATGAATTGGTATGTGCGTGAAGTAAAGAAGAGACACAGAGTTCGGTTAACCTACATCTCCGGAACCTAGTTCAGAAACAATTCACTAGCATAAAAACGCAAATTACAATTGTCAATGATACCTAGCACACACCCGTGCATATCACTCTTATCTATATGAATTAAGGATACTACCACTCATTGTCTTTTCTGACGAGTGTAACTCAATAACAACCACCAATAGAACGTATCTTGTCTGGTGGGACAACACCACACACACACATATGTGTGCCTCTCACAATAGAATCCTAGGTGCGTAAGTTTTTATGTCACCACCTCGATCTATTTATATGCTCCAAGATCAAAACCCTATGTTAGATCCACGAGCTTTCCAAGACTCATCAGCTACTATCACTCGCTGAGGCCCATCAGCTACAATCATTTGTTGAGTCCACGTTGGCTATTATCATTCGCCGAGTCCACATTAGCTACTATCATTCGCTGACAATTCTTTCGAGTATAACAGCTTCCAGCTTATTCCAGCAACATCATGCATCTTTCCCATACCATCCCCATCAATCAAAACACCTTAAACTTGGAGAACACTGACCTCTCCATTTCCCTTAATATTTCTTTAGAAAGAACAATTTTCTCTTCCGGTTTATCTCAAAAGAGACCATTGAATCACTTTAATGCTTCTGCTCTCAAGCCAGAAATATCCTAATCACCATCAAGCATTTCATCTCTCTTTAACAGTCTTATCGTTTCCATTCATATGAAAAACCAGCTTGTGCTTGAACATGTCAATACATTAACATGGTCTTGGATCTTTGCACATTTATCAGCCATGAGTTCAAACCAGATCTATCCAAAGAGTACTCTTTTATATCACAAGATGTCTGAGCCAGTTTGTCCTTTAACCACTCACAAGCAGCCAAACAGAAACCTCATTACTGACTAATAACTTTCTTATAGCCAGGATTAACATGATGTCTTCAAGAATTGAAACCAGAAGAAAAACAATTGATAAGTAATTCTCAATAATGATAACCCAAACTCTACAAGTCACTTAAGTTAACCACGTTACGCTTAATCGGAGTTACTCAACTCTAACCACATCTCAGATTGATCTCTAGAGTGAATCAACACGTAGGATTCTCTTTTCCAATTTTTTTTCTCTCTTAGCTTTCTCTCAGCAGTGTACACATACCCAAATAACAATAATATACTTTCAGCCTTCCTTAATTTTCCACTTTTGTCAGCTATGATCTCTTTCGTATATGAACATGAACATCTCTTCCTTGATATCTGCTTAATGTCTTCACTGCTCAACTATGTTTTCGAACTCCGAAATCAATGCTCTTTTACCAGAATCTAGACACATATGTCTAAAATGTCTCTTCAAAATTTCATCTGATTATGAGTTGGTTTGGTAGCCTGTTTGATGTCTCCACAAATATTGGTCAAATTTGATACTTCAGACTACATGTGCTCGGAAAGGACTAAAAATGCTAGAGTAAATCGTAACTCAGTTGTCCAAAATCTAATCTCACCGCTGAATCTCAAGCCAGTAGTAGCACGAAGCACCCCATAAAGTTTCAGTTTAATCGGATTACTTTTAGATCTCCAAACACTGCCTTGAAAACGTTATCTCGAAACTGATTTCTGCATTATATTCTTGATTTGATTATTATTATTCTCCTCTTTGATGCTGCAATTCAGATCTCATTTGTCTTCACCCTAGTCTGAACAATAACCCTTATGCATATAGATTCATTTCGTCTCCACGAACTTGAAACATACGTTGTTTCTATTTCCAAAATCAAATATTTTTTGTAGTGAAGTTGCTTAATCGTTTGAAAGTTATGGCCAATCTCCCAATACAGATTTGGATTGATATACACCTGCGATGAACCATCTTCGGGTGCAAATTCTAATCAAACCACAAATAACCAAAAGACGATATGTATATCATTGGAAATATCTTACTTTTAAGTTTTCAGAGCATCTTTCATAGCTAAAATTCGAGGTCTATAGCTCAAAAAAACGAAGAGACCAGAACCACAATAATTACAGAACATACCTGATGATTTGCAGCGAATCAAACTTTAACATCTTCGAACATCTGAACATGTGATATTCCATCGTCTTTCAAATTACCACTATACTCATCACTTTCTTTTGTTTGATTTCTTCATACCATCCTCAACTTCTTCGATTTCTTCTTCATAACGTAAGCGACCTTACTTAATTTCTCACTTTCACACACATCTATCTCTCCATTTTCTCCACTAAGATTATCTTTAGTATCTCAGTTCAACAACAACATACTTTTTCAGCAAGAACTCATCCAATTCTCTATGTCCCAGAGACTTTTAACATCACGTCAACTCCAAATTCAAAATCATACCTTTTGGTTTCAACAGTCTTCTCCTCCTTGTTTGATTATGTTTTTCAGTCAAGCACATATTCAAAACAAGAGGCCCACATTCAACACAACTCCAAGAGTGCTTATCAAAAGATGAAAAAGCCTTCAAACCTTCTTCTATACCAAAGCCTCAAAGCCTTCAAACCTTCTTATCCACACAAGGTTTAACCATAGTTATCTTTGTGAATCACACCAACGAACAAAATTTCTCTCTCAAGCATTTTGTCGAGCACTTGGTGAGCAAAAACCAAAACTTCCTCCACAATTTTCAAAAATATCCAGAAGTGATTCCGATGAAAAAACCTTATGCCGAAACTTGAAACGATTCTGTTTTAGACCAATAACACAAGAGAAAACACATGCACAACTTACAATTTTTGCTTTTGGGATGATCGACTCCTTCTTTTGTAATATTTAGCCATTTTCTTCCATGATAGTGACAAAAACTTTTCTCCACATTTCAAATCCTTCTCATTAAATTTGAAACCCAATTCATGATGTAATTCACTTGCCGATCTGTTTCCCTTGCCGTTAATGACAATCTTCAGACCTCATGATGAAATTATGAGGATTTATCTCCTTCTCACCAGCCTTGGAGCCGAGTTCACTAGATTGATCATCGGAGACGTTTACTTCTTTAAGCTCAGAACTATCATTAGCTCTCCCTTTCAAAAACCATGACATCTTCATCGTGATGGTGACTACCAAATCAAGCTCCAGACGTGAATAAGCAAGAACATCAAAACTTTGAATTCCTCATGACTATCCCTGAACAACAACTCTTTTGCCAATCCTCTGAAATTATCACTGATTCTAATCTCATTAAAACCCATTAAATCCAAATATTAAATCCATTAAAATCCAAATAGTCTTCAGCCCCTTTCTCTCTCCTTCTTTTAATGAGCGTAGACTTTTGAGGCACAACCAATTATTTTGATTATCTCTGGGTTCACATTAATTAACCTAACAATAACAAAAACTAATCTCTTATCTCTTTCACGTCTTTGTTCGGAAAATAATCTGAGAAATATATACGCCGACCCTAAACTTTTAAGACACTATCAACATCAAATTCAGCACCAAAACTCCATCACACTCTAAAGCAAGATAAACACCTCCAAAATCACAAGAGTTGTAACACAACAAGTCTTGAAATCATGTGTCTCTAATCCTCTGTTACGTTCTCAACTCGATTCTCTTCTTATACGCTTATGAACACCACATCTTCATCTATCTCATTCGTTTAAAAAAAACTTTCTTTATAGCGACAAAACCTCAGGATCCACACATGTTTGTTGAGTCAGACTTTATACAGATGCCTGCTCTGATACCAATTGAAAAAATTGGATTTGTCCTAGATCTATACGTTTGTATGTTGAGAGAGTATAATGAATTGGTACGTGCGTGAAGTAAAGAGGAGAGACAGAAATTTGTTAACGGGGTTCGGTTAACCTACATCCCCAGGGCCTAGTCCAGAAATAATTCACTAGCATAAGAATGCAAATTATAATTGCCAATGATACCTAGCACACACCCGTGCATATCACTCTTATCTAGATGAATTAAGGAGACTACCACTCATTATCTTTTCTAACGAGTGTAACTCCACAACAACCACCAACAGAACGCATCTTGTTTGGTGGGACGACATCACACACACACATATGTGTGCCTCTCACAATATAACCCTAGGTGCGTAAGTTTTTCTGTCACCACCTTGATCTATTTATATGCTCCAAGATCAAAACCCTAGGTTAGATCCACGAGCCTTCCAAGGCCCATCAGCTACTATCATTTGCTGAGGTCCATCAGTTATTATCATTCGCTGAGTCCACGTTGGCTATTATCATTCGCCGAGTCCACATCAGCTACTATCATTCGCTGACAATTCTTCCGACTATAACAATTTTCAGCTTGTTCCAGCAACATCATGCATCTTTCCCATACCAAGTAAATCTTGCACTCCCATAACCACATAAGTTCTTCACTGATGTGTTCTTCTCTTTCTTCTATGTTCCACTTCATCGCCCTCAACATCAGTTCTTGATCAACACTCATTTTTCTTGTTATACTTCTTGTACTACCTTAAACCTTAACTCTTGATTTTGTAACAACATATCTTGTGTCTAACAACCATTTACAAATACACTTACAGCTTCTACGACATGAGAACTGAGAAGTTTACTACAAATATACATAAAATTTTTATGGGCCTAGCCTTGTTCTAATTGGGTCTATCTCGTATTGCTAAACCACTCGCTACAATATTAAATTCGATACAAACCATAAACAAGAGAATTGAAAAAGTAAATTGAAATTAGATGTGAAAACCAAAGTCTAAATAATAGTAATAGTTGGTGAATGTTAATTAAATTTATCGTCTGACAATAAATTACATTAATCCAAATATCATACAATGATCATCTAAGTAAAGTGGCATTCAAATGTACTCCATCAGAGGCGACCTAAGAATAACATCTTCATTCAGATCATTCTATTATAAAATGTGTATCTACTAAATTAATTGAATGATGGAAATAATCCACTTAATAGCTAACTCATAACTCGTTAGATTTAATTATTTTATATAACTCCATGAGTTAGCTTGGCGACTCATTTAACATACGAGTCTAAAACTATAGCTTCAACTCTTTAAAAAGCAAAATAAACTGAGTAACTTTACAAGTTAACGGCTAATTTACTTTATCAAAAAAGAAACGACTCATTTTGACATTATTTATTATTAAGTATGTTGTTTATATCTTTGAATATGGAACCAAGTGGAGCACTAGAGTCAACAAATAATGGAGGAGACACAAGAAAACAATAGTATTGTCTGACCATGTAATAGGGGAGCCTCTTTTTCCTAACGCCGAAACAATTATGTAACACTAACATCAATTCGAACTATAACACAATGCAGATTTAATGCCTAAGAAAATGAAAACAATTGAGCATAAGAATAGCTCAAAAGACTTTTAAAAACTAAAGTGAACTCTAGTTCTAGGCTTTTGGCGTCACTTAATTATAATCGAACACATTTATCAATTTTTGGAAGATTATCTCCAGACTCCATCGACTAAGAAATATTAAAATTAGAGAAAATTAGTCAAAAAAAAACTTGGAAAATATCTGTATCCCTTTTTTGGGCTCAAGCTTCTCTAAACGATCTAGAGTCTTTGAATAGTGGTTTTAGAGCTTTGGATAACAACTTTGGATAACATCTGTGGACTTTTTTACCCCTAGCTTAGATATTTTTGTGGAATAGCCGTTACTGTTGAATCTTTCGAGTTGTTTCTTTGCAATTTCGATTTCTGCTGAAATCCTCGGAGTTTTGGTTTCGGTTTGGAAGGTTGATTTGGGGTTTGCTTTAGTCAGAGGTTGGAAGGTGTTCAAGTCATCAGATTGGTGGAAAAGATCAGTGACTGTTGAAACTCCTTCAAGGTCGGTGAGTTCTTTTCTCAAAGTTTGAATCGGTTGATTTCTTTGGTGGTTGAGTTTGAAGGTAGTTATGTCATCAGCAATGGATAGAGCTATGTTAGCAATGAATTTGGATGAAGAGGATTTACCTTTTGTTATGCCGGATTTGTCGGAGTACTCTTCGTGTTCGAGGAACAAATTGAGTTTAGTTGGAAGGTGTTTAAATCCTGAGTGTCAGTTAGTGAAACAATTACTCCTTCATCTACCAAGAAAATGGCAGAAGGTAGGAAGAGTAAAAGGGATTGCTTTGTCAAAAGAAAAATTTCAGTTTGTGTTTAATTTTGAGCATGATCTGAATGAGGTTTTAGAGAAAGGGGTTCATACCTTTAATGAGTGGGCTATTGCTTTAGAAAGATGGGAGTGAAGTCCCTCCGGTTGAGCATTTGCAGATGGTTCCCATTTGGGTTCAGATGTGGAACTTGCCAATCAACTATAAAACGATCCATTCCATCACGGCTCTTGGGGAGATTCTGGGACAAGTGATTGAAGTGGCTTTTGATCCAGAGCAAGTGCAGATATATGAGTTTGTCAGAGTAAAGATCAAATTTAATGTCTCAAGGCCTCTCTTAAGATCAAAGGTAATTAACTTACCAAATGGGGAGTCTGTAGTTGTGAGATTCCTTTATGAAAGAATCCAAAAGAGATGTTATGAGTGTTAGCGTCTTACTCATGAAAAGGAATCTTGCCCAATCCTGGTAAAGAAAAGACAAGAGAAAGATTTGGAAAGAAGAAAAGGGGTAATGGTTGGTAATTCAGTTCCAAAACCTTACTTTTCACAAGATGATCCTCTGTTTGGAGTATTAAGAGAAGACCAAGCAGGATTGGACGGGGTAACAGGAAGACCAAAAATAGCTTCTGAAGTTCTAGAAGAAATGAGGCTGTACCTTACGGTAAGTAATGAAGATGAAAAGAGGATTAGAGTAGAGAGGGTGAAGAAATCAGTGAGAGAGGTGGAGAAAGATCCTATTGCCAAAAAAACAGTCCTACGGCTTGAGAAGGAACCAGTGGTGCATTTGGATCTCATGAAAAACAAAGGCTTGGTTTATCAGTATGAAGAGAGTGAGAAGGGAGAAAAATAAAGTTTCATTACAAATAATGAACCAAAGCTTCTTCAAGCTGCTATAAAGGAGAATGAGGTTAGGAGAGAAAGAGATGAAAGGATGCGTGTTAAGGAATTGGATAGACTGATAATGCATAGAGAGGAAGCTTCTTTGTCTAATAGTGAATCCTCTTTTAATCTAGCTTTTTCTCAGCCTTTTCAGTATGGATCAACGGGTCTTAACACTAGTTTTATGGAGTCTAGTGGATCCGGGTCTATTAGGAAAAGGGGTAAACCAAGGAAAAGACCTTCTATATCTAAGAGAGCTATGAAGAATAAAGGATCAGGAATATAAGTAAAGAGTACAGAAGTAGATGAAGAAAAGAAAGCTGGGATTCTGGGAAAAAGAAAGACATTGGTGTACAATAGAAGTGCTGCAAAACACGCTAAACACATTGCACCTGTAGCGATCCCAAATGAGGGATTGCCCTCCCATCAATGAGCATTTGCAGTTGGAATTGTCAAGGCTTGGGCCGGACACAAGACTTGACCATTCAACGTCTTAAGGAAATACGTAAAAAATATTTCCCTAAGATATTGTTCTTGATGGAGACTATGCAAGGTAGAGATGTACTAGTAGATTTGCAAGGTGTTTTGGGTTATGATAGAATTTTCACAGTGGATCCAGTTGAGAGTTGTGGAGGTTTAGCTTTGTTGTGGAAAGATTCTGTAAATATGGATGTTCAGTTCTTTGATAAGAATGTTTTAGATGTTCAAGTTCAGTATGGAGCAGTTAATTTCTACTTATCCTGTGTTTATGGTGATCCAGAGAAGAGTAAAAGAAGTGTAGTATGGGAAAAAATAACTAGACTTGGGGTTAATCGGGTGGATAGGTGGTGTATGATTGGAGATTTCAATGCCATACTACATAATGGAGAAAAGATTGGGGGTCCTTCTGCTCCAGGTTCTTCTTTTGTGCCTTTCTCTGTTATGTTACAGGCTTGTTGCTTAGAAGAAATATCAAGTCAAGGGAATAAATTATCTTGGGCAGGAAGAAGAGGGGTGCATTGGATTCAAAGTTGCCTGGATAGAGGTTTTGGGAATAAAGAATGGAGTAAGTGTTTTCCTGATGCCAATGTTTCCTTCTTGGAAATGATTGGCTCTGATCATAGACCTGTTTTATTAAGGCTAACTCCATCAGTAGCTGAAGTGAAAGGAAGATTTAGGTTTGACCAGAGATTCCTAAATAAACCTGGTGTGAGGATGGTTATTGATAGAGCGTGGAAAGGAAGAAAGCCTAGTTTGGATCTGTCAGTATCAGAAAAGATAAAAGAAGTTAGAAAAGTTTTGAGTAAGTGGAAAAGATCGAATAATTTGAACTCAAAAGAGAAAATAGTGAGATCAAGTACAGCTTTGGATTCTGAGTTGTCTTTAATGAATCCAAATCCGGATAGAATTCTCTGGCTGAGAAAAAAAGTATCAGAGGCTTACAGAGAAGAGGAAGTTTATTGGAAACTCAGAAGCAGACATAAGTGGTTGAAGTGTGGAGATAGAAACTCTAAATATTTTTATTCTTCGGTGAAAAGTAATAGAACAAGAAGGAGAATTGATTATTTAAGAGATAAAAGGGGAGTTTTTCAGGGAACTGAGGCAGCTAAAGGAAATGTGGCAGTAGACTACTTTGAAAATCTCTTCAAATCCTCTAATCCAACTCCTTCCGCAGATTGGTTCAATGGAATCAATCCTAGAGTGTCAGAAGAAATGAACAAAAATCTGATTTTGGAAGTTACAAATGAAGAGATAAAAGAGGCTGTCTTCTCAATTAAAGCTACTAAAGCCCCTGGATCTGATGGTATGTCCTCTCTATTTTTTCAACAATATTGGAAAATAGTAGGTGCTCAGTTGACTTTGGAGGTTAAAAAGTTTTTTGAGAAAGGAGAAATGCCAAAGCAATGGAATTTTACACATTTGTGTCTTATTCCAAAATCTTTGAATCCGGTTGAGATGTCTGATCTTAGACCAATAAGTATGTGTTCTGTCTTGTATAAGACTGTTTCAAAGATTTTGGTTAAAAGATTACAACCTTTGCTGCCCCATTTGGTGTCAGAAACTCAAACAGCTTTTGTGGAGGATAGACTTATTACTGATAACATCTTAATGGCTCATGAGATTGTCCATAGTTTAAAGGTTCATCAAAGAGTGTCAGAGACTTGTATGGCAGTAAAAGGAGACATGTCAAAAGCTTATGATCGGGTAGAATGGAGTTATATCAGAGCCTTGCTTATAGCTCTTGGTTTTAATCTCAAGTTGGTGAACTGGATTTTGGAATGTATCTCCTCTCGTTACATATTCAGTCTTAATCAATGATCAAGCTTTTGGTTTGATTTATCCACAAAGAGGATTGAGACAAGGTGACCCTTTATCGCCTTTCTGTTTGTGTTGTGTACCGAAGG
Source organism: Boechera divaricarpa (assembly GCA_026770425.1). Taxonomy (NCBI): domain Eukaryota; kingdom Viridiplantae; phylum Streptophyta; class Magnoliopsida; order Brassicales; family Brassicaceae; genus Boechera; species Boechera divaricarpa. The sequence continues at coordinate 8,156,392 of CM049182.1, read as the reverse complement.
TCTTACTCATCTTCTCAACAAAGCTCAGAGTGAAAAAGAATTAGAGGGTATAAGTTTCAGTGAAGAAGGGCCTGAGGTTAGTCATCTTTTGTTTGCAGATGATAGCATTTTCTTGTGTAAGGGCGATGTTGAGCAAAGTAAGAATCTTCGAGAGTCCTTAAGAGATATGAAGAAGCAACAGGTCAATTTCTTAATAAAAACAAGTCTTCAATCACCTTTGGTTCAAAAGTGGAGGAATCATCAAAGGAAGAATAAAAGCATGCATTGGGATTTTTCGGAAGGGGGAGCTTCTTCTTACCTAGGTCTTCCTGAATGTCTTAGTGGTTCTAAAGTAAAGCTTCGAGCTTTTTGAAAGAAAAATTACAAGGGCGTTTGTCGGTTGGACAAATAGATTTCTTTCCCGGGGGTAAAGAAGTGTTATTGAAGTCAGTAGCTTTGTCTCTCCCAGTCTTCACGATGTCTTGCTTTAAGCTTCCAAAGACAACCTCTAAAATGCTAATTAGTGCAATGTCTCAGTTCTGGTGGGGTTCTAGTATGGAGTCAAGAAAAATTCACTGGAAAAGCTGGGATTCCCTTTGTTTACCAAAGAAACAAGGTGGAATGGGTTTTAAAGATATGGAAGCATTCAATCAAGCCCTTCTAGCTAAGCAAGCTTGGAGATTGTTATCAGATCCTGAGTCTTTATTTACAAGATTCATGAAGAGTAGGTATTTCAAGACAAAGGAGTTCTTATCAGTGGGATTGGGTAGTAGACCCTCGTATGGGTGGAGGAGTATAATGCATGGAAGAGAGCTTCTACAGAAAGGGGTAGTGAAAAAGATTGGTAATGGTTTATCAGTAAATGTGTGGATTGATAAATGGTTGGAAGATAAACCTTGGAGAGCCCCGTTAAGGAAAAATATTTTGGTGGATGTGGAGTTAAGGGTAAGTGATCTTTTTGATATTCCTTCTGGTAAGTGGATTAATTCATTAATCTCTAAGCTGTTCTATTTGGAAGATCAAAAGAAAAATCTTAAAATTAAGCCAGTGCAAGGAAAAGATGATTTCTGGATTTGGAGTTTAAATAAGAGTGGAGATTACTCGGTTAAATCTGGTTATTGGCTTGCAACTTCTGAATCTGAAGCTTTGGTTTGGAAAAAGGCAAGGTATTCTCCTTCTTTGAATGAGCTAAAAAATGAAGTATGGAAAGTCCAAACAGAGCAAAAATTAAAGATTTTCATGTGGAAAATGCTTAATGGTGCTCTAGCTGTGGGGGATTGCTTGGCTAAAAGAGGTTTAGGACTTGATAGAAAGTGTCAAAAGTGTGGCTGGGAGAATGAGACAATAAACCATGTTCTGTTTGCTTGTCATTCTTCTAGGTTGATCTGGGGTTTGTCAGATTATCCTTCTCTTGAGTTAGGATTCTATGGTAATGAGGTTTATGCAAACCTGCAGCATCTTATGCTTAATAGAAGAAACTCATCTTGGCCTTTGGAGATAAGAAGGAGTTTTCCTTGGATCTTGTGGAGGATTTGGAAAAATAGAAATCTGTTTCTATTTGAAAATAGAGGTTTTGATCCAAGAGAGACTATAGCTAAGATCAAATCAGATACGGAAGTTTGGTTCAATGCGCAAAGTAAAGAGGAGAATCAGGCAGAGGAACAAAGAGGGGTGGATAGAGATTCTTATGAGGAAGAGAGTGTAGTGAAGAAAAAGAGTTGGAGTAGACCAGACAAGTTTTGGTCTAAATGCAATATTGGTGTGTCTTGGACAGAGAGAAATGAACTGTTAGGAAGTTCATGGATTCTAAGGAATCATGAAGGAGATGTGCTTCTTCACAGTAGACGATCTTTTAATAAGGTAAAATCTCGTGATGAAGCTTTTTTAATATCTTTTTGTTGGGCTATAGAAAGTATGTATAGTCACAAAGTGAATAAGGTAGTGTTTGAGATCCAGAACTCTATGATTGTGAACTTGATTAAAAGACCTAAAGCTTGGCCAGCTTTTATGGATTTCTCGTTCAAATTATTAGAGTGTTTGAAGTTGATAAGGGATAAGAAGGTTTTAGCAATTGAAGTCTCAGAGAATTCAAGTGCTTTCCTCATAGCGAAGAGTGTGACTACAGAGTATAGGATCAATTCCTATGTGGCAGCAGGACCTCCTTTACGGTTAAGGACTCTCTTCGATAAGGAAAAGACACTTTCCGGGATCTCTGTTTTTAATTAGCTTAATCATCAAAGTTTGTTCAGTGGTAGAAGTTTTTTCAGGTTCTCTGACTTTGGTGGATTTTTGGTTCCATTGGTAAGGATGGATATGGAGGAGTTTCGAATTGTAATTTTGGTCCTCCGGTTTTAGTTTAAGGGTGGGGAGTGCTTACATAGACTCTGTATAGCTTTGTAATCGGTAAGTCCCTTTGTAATCGAGCCTTAAAGGCTTTTTATTATATTTAAAGTTGATTAAAAAAAATCTCCAGACTCCATCATCCATTATTATCTAATACATCTATTATCTGATGACAAACTAATTAAACATGGATCAACAAGCCAAACAAAAATCTGAAAACCTTCGTGATAACCCTTTTTCTTAATATCTTCTAAAATGCTAGACTTAATAATAGTATTTTGTTAGATTCGAAGTTAAGAAGATTCTCTTTTCATATGCGAAAATTATCTGTTACCAGTTATTTCAAAATATAGCTTGTTGGTGTTCCAAAGAGAGTATTGGATTATATGAAATTCGTTTTTCTCTTTGCAAAATGACTCTATGCGTCAAATCCTCTGACCGAAACAAAAACAAAAGAAAACTTCAACATCTAAGACATATACTAGGCTTCGAAGAAAAACAAACACATCTATTAAAGAAAATGAAATGCGATCCAAACATTATAAACATAAAGACTTTGAAATTCCATTAAATCTCCCTCCGGTTCATGAGAATATTGTTATAAAAATCTACAAATTTTACACATTCAAATAAAAGAGCTTCAATAATTTTAAATAGCACCGATGTTTTTGAGGCCAAGGACAACTCCGACGCCGATGATATGACCAACGGTACCACAAGCCAATGTGTCGGCGAGCGTGAACCCGGCCGGGTCACCCGTTTGTAGACCCGAGTCACGTGCCTCCAGCCTAAGTCCAGCTGTCGCCTTCCTATTGGCTGATGGCGCCAGTCCGAATCTCCCCGCGAACAGCATCAGCGTCGTCGATGTTACCATTATCTAATCAAAATATAATTAATCATTGCTTAAACTTAATTAATGTCCATTTAATTTTGTTTTATCTCTTTAATTACCAGATTTGTTGATGAACCAATGAAGTCACACTTCGCACCCAAAGCTCCATTTCCCTTGCGTCTCATGGGCTGAACACTTGCCTAGGAGAATTTAAAAAACAAAAAAACCATTTCATATGAATAACTTTATTTTTTAACAAATTATTTTTGCAATGTGATACTAGATTACAAATTCCTTACTTTTTAGTTTATAATATGATAAATAAATCTTTAATAAATCTCCCATTAAAACATATCAAAGTCCAGGAAAATTTGACCCCAATAAATTATAGAAGATCAAATCACATTTTCAGCACCAAAAAATTTAATCAAGAAAATTGAAAAGTACTAACCAGGCCTTGAACAGGAGCTGCAGAGATCTTGGTGGCTCGAAGACCATTGAATTGTGGCAATGTAGTCATCACAGTGCTCGCCATTTTCTTAGTTGAATCTAAAACTCTTTTATTCTCTTGTGCTATCAGATTTTTGTATTTTGTTTTTCGCAGTTTTGTTCTTCTTACAGTCTTTAAAATGATTTAGCCAAAGATCATCGTGTGGCTTTGGCGATCACAGAAATGGATTCTGTTTAGGTTACTTCTTGCTGACGCGTCGAGTGTCTATTGGCGGATTTTAACTCTGGATAAGGTGTCTCATCGTCGTCACTGTGCAGTTTTTCTTCAGAACCTTTCTTATATGGGCTTCATGCAGGCCCATCTATACTCATTAAATCTTAGCACAATTACTTGAACTTGCCTTTAAAATACATGATCTTGTGGACTTCAAGTGGTCTGGTTTATTGTATTATAATATTCTCAACCACACATTAGTGGTCATGGGAAAGGCTAGTGTCTACTGTGGGGTTTAGTGGTACTCTTGTAATTGTTTCAAGAAAAGAAGGGTAAAACAGAGAATAGGAAGGATGTCTTATCATTGACGTGCGGACGAACTTGCCGTGAAGAACACTTCGGACTTTTGAGCTTGGTCAATTCATTACCCTCTTTTGAATTGAGTTTTTCAAACCAATCGTACATGAACCATTTGGTCAATCCGTTCCTTTTAACACTAATATAACTTGAAATTCTTATCCACTATCATCAACTTATTAAACCACTTGAAGTCCACCACAAGATCATGTTATTTTAAATGCAAGTTCAAAATTATTTGTATCAAGATGTTAACAAACTAATTAAAAAAAAAAACTAGAAATTAAATTTTTATCCAATGACACATGGATCTGATTGGTATGTCAAAAAAAAAAAGCAGAATAACGAAATAATTGAATAATTGTTAACGGAACGAATTAAATTAGATAACGTTTTCGTAAAATAACTATAAAACACTGAAAATCCTATAACGTAAAAACGTAAAAATTTGAAAAAAAATTTCGAATAGTAAAAACTAGTATAATCACGTTTTCAAAACGTGTACCATCCATACTTTATATATAGTTAAAAATTAATTCTCACCGAATTTTAAATTGATCAACTAAGGCAAACCGGTTGGTCTGAAGTGTACGTCAACCTACGTGCATTTATTATAAAATGATATGTTTGTTTCTTTATTTTCCTCCAGTAAGCCAATAACAATTATTTCTGGATTTTATTGGAAATTTATTGGATTTTATGTAAATGTTCTTATCCAGTAAGCCAATCATAACTAAGTGGACTATTTATTAGACCATCATTGATGCAGGTTCTTATGTTTCATAGATTAAATTAAACCATTAAGAACCGATTCTTAACTCTTTTTTCTTCTTTCTTCTATTTTTCTTTTTTTTTTTCTCTTAAAATTTATAATTAAATATTAGTTAAGAAATCTATTTGGGTTTCTATATAACCTAATGCAAAAGCCGACACAGTAGACTCTTCTAAGTTCTAAGAGTTGATTTGTTCCTAACAAATAATCATAAACTAACTTCATAATTATATGTACATATAGCAGCCGTAATTATTCAATCCTTAAGCAGCCAAAGAATAAATTGTAAGAAACTAACATCATGGCGTATTATTAATTATTACTTTGACCAACTAAATCATGTTGATAAAATGAGATGTGTTTTGAATTAAATTAAACGAGAGGAAATTTAGAAAATTAAATCGATCTAGAGCTTTTGGATCTGATTAGTTTACCTGAACCGGGATTCTGATTCTATTAGCGACCAACCACTTCGCTTACTCACATATAAAACTAAACCGAACAATGTAATATGTTAGACCGGGTCAAACATTTATTCTTCGTCTACGATCTAAGTATCTTCCCAGAAGTAACATATGCGCGTGTATATATGTTTCTTCATATATATAACACATAGAGATCAATTCCAAAGCACATCGAACACATCACAACTATTATCATCATCATCACCTGAAATATTATCCTACCGATAAACTCAGAAATGGAGAACGCATTGGTCAAAACTCCATTGAGAAAGCTAAGAAGAACAACAACAAAACGGGTCTGGAGATTGAAGCTGGCATGGAAGTCTATCAAGATCCGGGTCAAGTCACATCTTCCAGGTTTCTTGTCAACCAAGAAACACCTCTTACACATTAAATCACGAAAGGAAGAACAAGATTTGTCTCAAGTGGCCCGGAGGATCTGCAAAATCTCCAACGACTCGACCAAATCGCTGGCGTTTTTACTTCAGCTTCCTAAATACTCAGCCGCGGATTTCCTAGATCGCGGAGATCTGATGACTCCAGCTGCGTCTCCAAGGGAAAACATATCCAAACTGTGGCGTGAGCTTCACGGTAGCAACAATTGGGAGAATCTTCTCGATCCTCTGCATCCATGGCTGAGGAGAGAAGTAACCAAATATGGAGAATTTGTGGAATCCGTCTACGATTCACTCGATTTCGATCCTTTATCCGAATTCTGCGGAAGCTCTAGGTACAACAGGAACAAACTCTTCGAAGAGCTTGGTTTAACCAAACATGGTTACAAGACAACTAAATACATCTACGCGATGTCTCATGTCGATGTTCCTCAGTGGTTCTTAAGCTCAGCTTTGGGAGAGACATGGAGCAAAGATTCTAACTGGATGGGATTTGTAGCTGTGAGTGGAGACAGAGAGTCGTTGAGGATCGGTCGGAGGGACATTGTTGTGGCGTGGCGTGGAACCGTGACTCCCACGGAATGGTTCATGGATCTTAGAACGAGTAAAGAGCCGTTCGATTGCAAGGAAGAACATGGCAAGAACGTGGTCAAGGTCCAAAGTGGGTTTTTTAGTATCTATAACTCGAAAAGCAAACTCACACGATACAATAAAGAGAGTGCATCTGAGCAGACGATGGATGAAGTGAAGCGGCTAGTGAAGTTTTTTAAGGACAGAGGAGAAGAGGTGAGCTTAACTGTGACCGGTCATAGCCTCGGAGGCGCGTTGGCGCTTATGAACGCTTACGAGGCAGCTAGAGATGTTCCAGCATTATCTGGTAACGTTTCTGTGTTCTCGTTTGGTGCGCCAAGAGTAGGTAACTTGGGATTCAAGGAAAGGCTAAACAGTTTAGGTGTTAAGGTGTTACGTGTGGTGAACAAGCAAGACATTGTTCCTAAGCTTCCTGGTATCGTGTTCAACAAGGTACTAAACAAACTTAACCCGATAACTTCAAGGCTCAACTGGGTCTATAGGCACGTCGGAACGCAGCTTAAGCTCGATGTTTTCAGTTCCCCTTACGTAAAACGAGATTCAGACTTAGGGAGGGCTCATAATCTAGAGGTGTATCTCCATGTTTTGGATGGCTTCCACAGCAAGAAATCGGGGTTTAGGGTTAACGCGAGGAGAGACGTTGCGTGTCTGAACAAGAGCACAGATATTTTGCTGGATCATCTAAGAATACCTGAATTTTGGTACCAAGTGGCACATAAGGGTCTGATCCTCAACAAACACACCGGCCGGTGGGTGAAGCCGGTCCGTGCGCCAGAAGACATTCCCTCTCCTTTATCGACGACCAATACCGATTTATAGCTTGTGAGAAATAAATTGATTTCCATTACATTCATTAATTTTCTTGAATCTTTTGTCTTTGTGAATTTTGGTTACCACATTTCAGCTCAATGAACATAGATCTGTAGTTGTGACAGTAATGTCTATATGTTGGAAGCTACCTTAAATACAATTTGCAACAGCTAAAGAAAACAGAACGTGTCCATGTAACAGATCAGAAATAAACCCTAATTAAAGACATGTTAAAGTTTCTAAACCAACAAACAATGTAACAATAACAAGAAGAAAATAAGGTAGTTTACGGATTCAACCAGAAGTGATCTTTAACTCGGTGTCTCTTGAATTCAAAAGTTCATATTTTCTCAAAAGCTTTTAACGATGATCTAAATATCACATATCTCAATCTAAAAAATACACTTGTAGGCAATTAATTACAAAGTTGAAAAAGATCTTGATCAAGATACATGGAGAAAGATGTAATGTCTTGAAGAAATCTAACGAAAATTGTAGTTCTAATTGGGAGTTTGAGGCAAAATGTAATAGAACAATTTGGTTGAATTCGTCAATGGAGTTTGATTAATTTGAATTTTTCTTTTCATCAAACTGAGTGAAATTAACTAGAAGCATAACAAGCAATTCTGGTAACACAAGTCTCTGGACCATATCTATAGCTTGAAGAGTTGCAAATTAGAAAAACAAACAGTTATGGAAGAAACAAATATTACATTAAGCATTGACAATAGTCAAGTTTATAAAATAGAGATTAAACTAGGCAAATAACAAACAGGATATCCAATGGATTCAGCAGAGAAATCAAAATCATATGATTTGGTTTCAAGATCATGTATCACCAGTGTTTGACGTGACTCACGATCATATAACAGCAACTTCTTCCCATGGATAAGTTCTAGTGGCGAGAGCTCGCATAGGTGTTTATCAAACCAAAAGGAAGTTACATCAAGATCTATGGAACACATCTTGTCCCATGTCTTGTTACCTGAATTGAATGACCTTATCATTTGGTTGGGCCACTTCATCTCGGATACAAACAAGCGGTTGTCGAGGTTGCACTACTTGACGATCTCATAACGATGTACGTTGGCAAAGGGAGCTTTACAGATGACTTGAAAAGCTATGGTGTGAAGATCAAAAGGTACGATTTTGTTTCTTCGCACTCGATGAACCAATGAAGCGACCCATCTAGATACATAGGATCGGGGCAACCAACAATCCGATAAGGAGAAGCGGGAGTGACATACCTCCAAGCGTTGGTACCAACGTCGAAAACTTCGCATGTATTAGCGTTTTCTCGGCCTATTTCGAAAGAGTTGTATAACCAAACGGGCTTGTATGTCCCACTGATTTTGTCTTTACCCAAACCAAGCTTAAAGTGTTCGTGTCCAAGATTGTAGTAACCGTCTCCTAAAAGATAATGAGTTGTTGTAAATCACATAGAGGAAGAAGCCGATACCATCTAGTGGTGGGATTGACCACAAAACCAAATTTGTGGGCTTCATGTAGACAAAGGAGACCGTCACAGCTACTAGCTATAGGAAGCTAAGTATAGTGTGTTCTCTCAAGAAGTAGGGATCTTGACTGATGCTGATGAACCTAACACTAGTGTTCTTAGAGCTTCTATGTCCTGGTCAATAAATAGAGTTTATTTTTTTAATTAAACATAGTTGACATAGAAACATAACATTTTAAACATAGATTTTGAAAAAAAAAATGCAAAAGAAGGCTCAATTATTATCTTGATCACGTCCAAATTTTTGTAAAGATTTAGAGAACAAGTCATGTTTATAGTGTTTGAAACCTCAAAGAGTCTTCTTTTGCTTTTAGCATTCCATGAGATCACGTAACCTTCATTGTCCCTAGTCACAAAAGTCTCTGACCCACTGTGGCAACAAGAAACAGTCAACCATACGATCAATTATGAGTACCCTTAGATGGTCAATGATGGTAACATACCATGGACTGAATTCAATTGCGTTTATGCATACACCATCTAGTCTTCCATTCCTAAACTTGGGATGGCATCGGAAACTGTATAAGCCATGAATTTATCATACACATACAAACCGTAAGAGAAAAGATAGAATCCAAACCAGTGGATGACCCAATGATCATTTTTTATATGTTAAGTGGTCAATCATGACTTAACATAGCATCAGTCGAAAATACAAGACTTTCTCTTTGTCGTGTATCCCAGAATTTGATCTTCTCATCAAAGCCAGTAGAGATAACTTCACCTGAGCCGCATCACACAAATTGAAGTTAAAGGGTAGCATAGCACCAAAGATTAAGTTTGGAAAGAATCAGGAACATGGATTATGAATCAATTTGCCAACAACATTATATAACACCATTTTTATAACGTTTATCAAAGTCTTTGGTTCAAAACACAAAACCTGAAAAAAAATCCTCTGAAACTAAGAAATGTGTATCTATTCATACAAATGACCAAAGATCCTATTTTAACTTTAGTAGTGGCGCCAACATACTTGTAATCTATATCATTTCGTAGTCCAACAGAGAAAATTATCCAATATTCTTTTATTTATCAAGTAAGTGTTTTGGCTGGAGATAGGTGTAAAAATGCTTTAGGACATTCATTTGTCTATCAATATCTTAGAATCTACTGATCAAATTGACAACAATTAAGCATTTTGCACCAACTGAATTCTGGTAAAAGACAGATGCCAAATCACACAATTCAACATATTTGAAAACAATCATTACTACTTACTTAAAGTGTAACAAGCTGACCAGTATCATAAGAGTATACAATGGATGTTGCAATGCCGTCATGTCTTCCAATTGTATCAACTGTTCCAGCGTTTAAATCGTACCTGACAAAACAATTTTTTGAAGCACTCAATCTCCATTTCAAAATACATACTTTCACGGGATTGTATCCAAGCTCAATAGCAGTATCAATCAATTTCATAACCCTCTGCTGAAGTATCCCAACATGGGAAGAGACAACAATAAATCAATGATTTTCTAATAAACCCACATCGCACACAAAATGAATTCATTCAGCTCTTAAAATCCTTAACCTTTACCCTATATAATCGAATACTAATAGCTTCAGGAACAAATCAATTCAAAAAAAAAGCAACCAACTTGAGAAATCTAAACCCATTACGAAAGTGTAGCAGAAGAGAGAATTAGCAAATGAAATAGGTAAAAGTAGGAAAATTTACCGGGAAAAAGTTGGAATTCTTGAAACCCAAGTGGCAAGCACTAATTTTGGAATAGCACCTCCTCGTCGTTAACAAAACTGTAGAGAAGATCGAATGAGAATTGCTGAGAAAGGTGGGGAGATAAAAATCTAATCAAAGTGAGAGAAAGAGGAAAAAAAAAGAAAAGAGATGACCTTTGGTAGACGGAGAGAGTCTTCTTCGTTCATAATAAACAATAGAGAAGAACCAAGCGAACACCATTGGTAGACGGAAGAGAGAGAAGAAGAAGTCGGCGAAGGAGAAGAGAAGAAAATGAGAATTTTCTCAATCTTTTTCAGGCCATTGAATGAGTGACACGTGTACTTTAAGAATCGATTCTTAGACCATCGTAAACGCTAGTTTTTTCAAAAAATATTAGAGAGTTTTTTAGATATATTTTTAATTAAAATAAAAAAATGATAATTTGCTTTAGAAACGTTTCTTATTTTATATTAAGAAACGGTTCTTACCACTTTAATATTAAACAAATAGGTAAGAAACTTAGGTCATGTTTAACGCTGGTGTGATGTTAGTTTCTTAGGGGTTTCTTAAAATTTTTATTATTATTTTAATGTAAAAAGTTAAGAACTTCATATCAAAGTTTCTTAAATAAGAAACTTAAAAAACCGTTTCTTATGGATTTCTTAATATTTAATATTTAAAAAATCTTATGGGTCTCTTATTATGGGTTTTAGCATTAATGATGCTCTTAAGTATCCAAAATAAGAATCGATTCTTCAGAAAATAAGTCTTTAATCTTTAATTTAAATGAAAAATTACCTAAGAAACTATGTTAAGGACCTGCAATAATGATGGTCTTATTTATATAAGTAATCTGACAAATTAAAGGGAAATACAAGGATAAGTAAAACCCAACACTTTCCTATTATTAAATCGATTTAATGTTAATTATCTTCTCCTCTCTTTTTTTTTGTTTAGTATAACTAAATGAATATTAAACCGTCTAATATTAAAATACTGTATGTTTGCGTTTAAAAATATCAAAATAGAATTTCATAAACCAAACTAAATAATTGCATGTTTTATAGTGTAAATTTCGTAAGTAATAAGCGTAAAAATAATTATAATTATAGAATATCTACTACGTTTGAAACAGTCGGCGATAAATTGATTTAATAATTGTTTGTCTTGTTGATCTGATGAACGAACCAGAATCGATCTTTTTTAATAATAGCAGTAGAAGAATCATAATGATGACAAATGAAGTTGATGTTTAAAAGTAGCTTACACAGTTACAACAACCCAAGAACACATACAAAGAAGAATCCTAAGCAAACCCTAAAATTCACACACAACAATAAAAACCCCAACAAAAACTAATCTATGAGATAATTTGGGATTTTGGATTCAAATTTTAAACGGCTGCTATTGCATTGAAATCTTGATAACGAGACATTGCGCCTTTGAACTCGTGATCTTCTGCTTTGTGAGTGCTCAAGCTATGCGGAATGTATGCTCTGAAAATCTCCTCGAGGTCCGGACTCTGCTTCAGCTCACGGCAAGCCACCTCGAGAGCTGTGTGTTCAAACCCTCCGTAAAATTTCTGGCGGCACACGTAACCGAAGATGAGAGAGGTGACGATGAGAGGGATCACGAGGGCCGTGTAGAAGAATGTCTTGGCTCCTAAGTAGCCAAACATTAGCACTTGGAATAGAAACAACGCTGCTAGTATGCGCTGGTGAATATGCGGCCACATTCTTCCATAGCTCTCGTATGATGGAACGTACACTTTCAACGCCTGTCATACCTCTGAATATGTTTTTAACGTGTCTAAGTTTTTATGGGTATAGTAATTAGGGAGAAAGTCTGACCTGATTCCTGAGGACGAGCCAGCCTAAACCGAAGTAGGTGATACCGAATATGAGGATAAGAGGAGCGATTACGGAATAGCAAAACGTGATTGTGACAATGAGCAAGTCTGCTGGAACCCTAGTCGCATAGCTTAAGTCTCCCGGGTACCAAGCTTCTTTCACCTCCGCTTCGGTTTTGCAGAGAAACTTCTTTTTCAGATGGAAGATTATCAAAGGTATGATCCGAGACAGCTCAAGGCCATAACCAATAAAGAACCTGAAATTAAAAATTCAACAACATAAGATTTAGAAAACAAAAGAACAATGTATATGATATGTAAGTCAAGAGGATCAAAAACTCACCTGAGAGCAACGAAGGTCAAGAAGAAAGTCGCGCTCTTAGGGAGGCTAGTAGCCAAAAGGTTAACGACCATGTCTAGTTTGGGATTTTTCGCGATATCCTTCACTGTGTTGAACAAAGTCCCTGCAAGGGTAACACCGAGGAAGACATTAAAGACCGAGAAGTAAAAGTACTTCCCCGAAGCAGCCCTAATGGCATGGCTTTGCGACGGAATCCCCTCGGCTTTGGAGAGAAACAAGAGAAGCTTAGGCAACATCGCCAAGAAAACAATGAGTGCAATCTGAGGAAGGTAAGACTCCAAAATGGTTCTTATGGAGGCTATCTCCACAACCGGCTTTATGAACGGAATAATCTTCTGAAGATTCTTAAGAGTGGTGATTGCAGAGACAAACGTGATTGGGATCATGTAAAACAGAATGGTCAGTGCAACAATGAAGTAGATGATGTATTGCCGGATTATTCTACTGAAGAGCTTGATATTGAGATTCTTCCATATGAGCTGGCGAGGCTCGGGAGCTTCGGTCACAGTCCATTTATCGACCATCTGGCAGTGCAAAGACTGAGCAGCTGATGCGGCAGCAACCCGGTTGGTGAAAAAAACCACTGCTGCGGTTTGCTGCTTCTCAGCAAGAACCGCTTTCTGCTCTGTTTCTAGTTTGGCTACAGACTCGTTGATTAGCTCGGTGTAATACTCAATGCTGTCTACTTGTTTACCGACTAGCCCACACAAGCCGGTTTTGTTCGTGGGTCGGTTATTAGTCGCTGCATGTATTGCTTCTGCACGTGCAAGCTTCTTCTTGTAACCTTCCAAATTTTCCCATATCTTATTAACCTACAAAACAACGAAGACCAAAGATTAACAACTAAAAAACTTGAATTAACATTATGATGCCTAAACACCTTAAAACATAGAACTTTTTAAGGCCAGAACAAGCAGATACCTTGCTGTTTTCAGTTATGACAAGCGATCTGTAGAATGTCTCGGGGTATATTTCTCTGAAATAAGAATCGACGAACTCTTTCTGTGTCTGCCCGTCTGGTGGGGAAGGCATATCCCTAACAAGAATAGCGAATTGCTCGGGTTTTACATCAGCAGACATCAGAGCTTGAGCTCTCAATGTAGAGACATGTTTATAAGCTTTCCACAAGAAGAAATATGTGACCACAGATATCCAGTAAACAGCTCCTAGGAACGCCCACAGCCTCGGACTTTTTTTCTGTTCAATTGCAAGGATACACATTTTGCTTTAGAGGATCAAAACCGCGATATCTAAAATGGAATCAAAAAGCAGAATGGAGTCTTTGCTGTGTTTACTTACTGTGATGTTAGCCATTGATAGATTATCAAGTTGGCTAAAAGTTCCTTTGCTTGTGGTATCTGTCGCGTTCTTTGCTTGGGTCTTTAAATTGTGGTCTGTAGCGGCTAGAGGGAGTAGGGTCGGTAAGAGAAGAAGACCGGAACAAGCAAATATCCCCAGAACTGCCTCAAACAAAAGCCAATTTCAAGACGTCAGAAACACTTTGCCTTCACCAGAATTACAGGCTCATATATATATATATATAGGCTTCAAAAAGTTCTGTATACTGGTTCTAATTTCAATCACCTGTCTACAAGTAATGGAGCTAAAAGATCAAAAGGTACTTAACTTTAAGCAGAGATAGACAAAAGTAAAACAGAGATACAGAACATAGCATACGATAGCAAACAAAATCGTTAGAGCCAGCAAAATACAAACCAAAACAAAACTTCATTTTGAAACGTTTTTTCCCCCAACTGTCTCCAAAGATTGAAACTTTCTTAGATTAAATCTCAAACCCAAATCAAAACCAACAGAAATTAGCAGAATTTCAGCAAACCCTTAAATTGGAACCACTCGCTGAACAAACTAAAGTTACAGAGACAGAGAGAAAGAGAGAGAGAGAGATCGAACCAGTGCTCAAGAAGACAAAGTGGACGGCAGTATCGACACCGGATACGTTAACAACATCTTGTTCAGAAGAATGCAAAGCTTCACGCATCCAAGCAAAAGGGTTTCGAGTCAAGGAGGTACCTTCCCATGGTTCCAACCCTTTAAGGATCCGATTCGGGTAATAAATCGGAACATTTCCAGATTTTCGAGAAAGCCATGTGAAGAGAAACATGAGAACGACGAAGACAACTGCGGATGTCCCTAAGGACACAAGAAAAGATCCAAATTCCATCTGGTTTTTGCCAGATGAATCTCTCAAGCTCTCGGTTTCTCTCTAGATCTACTCAGGTTTCCTAAAGTAGCGGGTTTTTAAAGCTTACAAAAGAAGGAAAGTAACCGTTTTTAGAGAAAGAGAGGAAGGGAGTATCTTGTTGTTGTTGTGTCTTGCTTCTTCTGGTAATTTACAGGTGAGAGAGGACAGGCTTTTTCTTGATGTATTCACAGAAAAAGAAACAAGATATTTTCTAGTAATTGTTTAATCTTGTGGATTAGCTTTTGTGTTATGGAGGAATTGATTAAATGGTGGGAGAGGGAGAGGTGTGAGAAGAGAGTGAAGAGCGTGTTTAAGTGAGAAGGCCGACAGGTGTCGATGAAAGAGACACCAAAGGAGATGGATGTCGTAACTTGTAACCCTACTTCAGGGCCGACTCTCTTTTACCCATTTTGTTCCTTTTTTTTTCTATAAAATATAATCATTTTCTTATTTGGCTTTTCCTCTTTTTGTATTTTTTGAAGTTACTTTCTTCCTATTCACTTCTATTTTCTAATGTTGTTTACACTTTCCAACACTTCTTTACTTGTTTTTTTTCTTTGATAAAATAACTTATTTACTTGTTACATCCTCCGTTATTAGTTTGTTACACAGATGCTATAACTATGACATGTTTTAACATATCCCTTATATATTTGAAACACATTTTGTAAGGAATGATTTTTACTTGGTAAATATTTACGGTTATATTGACATAGCGATTTCAGCTTAAACAATATACATGTATTACTGCTAGATTAATCGGATCAAACTCTCAAATGTTATTCTAGTTTGCCTCTCATGGAACAAATTATTATTTAATCCCTGAGTAGATTTATATATTTGTAAATATAATGTGATATCAACGGAAACACGGTAGCGTAGATGGTAAGACTCTCTCCATGCGATCCGAGCGACGAGGGTTCGAAAATTAGATCTGTGGTACAACTAGGTATTTAATTGGGTACAATTAAGTGCATCATATACAATTATGTACGATTGGTTGATATAGAACAAAATTGTTTGGGGCTCCACCAACAAAGACAAATCAGAAACTACCATTTGCATATAACAATCATAATTCGTGTAAGTATTAAAAAAAACAAGTACAAAATATCCTTTACTATATCTTAAAATATATTTATGAGTTAAATTGTATACTTATAAGCGGACAAACAAAAAAGAAATTTAGCGAGTTACAATGGCTAAAATTCGTCTTGGACGTCACTCTATAATCTATTTATACTATCATGGAAAAAAAAACATTATTGACAGTAAAATTTAATACAAATAATATGAGACATTGGAACATACAAAACTCGGCTAGTTATACTTCATAATTAACTTGAATAAGTTTTAGCAAATGTTGTGAAGAAAGGAATTCGTTAGGAAGTTAAGGCAACAAAAAGTTGGAAAATACATCAAATGGATGTAAATGATGCTTCCACTCATTGTGATTTTATTGAAAAAAATATATAAAACTTTGGTCAGTCAAAATGATGTCTATGCTTTAGGCTTATTACAAAATCTGGTGAGTGGACTATTCAACGGCTACATTCACTCTAAGAAAATTAGTCGGATGGTAAAATCTGGATTACCCCTGCCTATATATAAAGAATAAGATGTATCGTCTATATGAATTTCTATGGAGGTTTAAAATTGCTCTTAAATGATGGTTTTGTTGAAAATTTTAGTGTTCCTTGAACGTATTGAATCACTTAGTTTCTATCTCACTATCAAGTCATTACAAGCAAATTCATCGAAAAAAATCCGACTTTTTAAATAATATATGGTTTTATGTTTTTTGAATAAAAAACGTGGGAATTTTAGAGGGTGTCTCGTACATATTGGAAAATCACATGTAGTTTGGATAACTCGTAAATAGTCAAGAGATAGTCGCTTTTCCGCCAAAGCCGAATATTGTGTCATGACATGTATCAACATAACTAACCAATTTGAATGAAATGTATTATAGATGATATGTGTGTCACGTTACTACATTGAGGATTTAATCTGATAGCAAGTATATCATACACTTCAACGCAAATCAGACTTTACACTAACTTACATCAAGACCAACTGCCATTTTATATGTGATCAAATTCAATCGGAAGCAGTAGTTACCAACCACTTCTTCCCTACATCTGAGACTAGAAAGAGTTTTGTTTCTTTTTCGACAAGTTGAACATTCGTGATTTCCATTTTTCAATTTAACCAGATGTTTGAATTATAATTTTAGGAGCTCCAAGTCTTTAGATATTTAATTTGTCTATATATCTAGACAAATAAATCAATATGTAATTAGATATGGGTGTGACTAGAAGACAAAATGGCAGTTTGTACTGGAAATATTAAAATATATATATATATATATATACTGAAACAAAACAATTTTTCTTCCTTTTCCCTTCAGTTTTTCCTTTTTTTCCTTCAGTATTTTTCAGTTACTCTAATTATTATAATTACATATCAATTCCTCTCTATTAATATTTTACTCTAGACATTCACCAATCACACATTATGTGTGTGTTTTTAATTATATGTATACTCCACGTAAGAGATATTGTCTTGTACGTGTGTAGAATAAATACGAGAGAGAGAGAGACCACACAAAATATTACAATTTTTATAATATTTCTTCGCCAATTTTACCAAAAAATAAATATATTTTTTTTCTTTTTCTTTTGTAGTTGTTGTATTTTTCATGCATAACATGTATTGGTCCAACACCGGTCCTTCCTTTTGTGTCGATTAGGTAAAGTCGAAAATAGATAGATCTAAAATAAATGTTATTTTTGGCATCCAACTGAATTAAATGGATAACAAATTCACTGGAAAAAAACAGTGGTTTTCACTGAGACAAACCATTAGTTTGGGCGAATAAAAGTATACATCTATAGATTAACTTTATGCGAATGTGATAAAGTTGTGTTATTCACAATAAAAAAAGGACCCCAAGAAAAAACAGCCGTTGTGCAGTTGTTGCAACGTCGACATATACTTCATTGCCGACAACGAAAGAAACCTGGGTGGGTCCAAAACCTTATCTATATTATATGTTGGAGACCCTAAGATCTTATCAACAATATTTCAGTTAATATTTGTTATTCGAAAGTAACGCGGTTCACAGATTTGGTTCGGTGGGTATTGATCGGGTCTAAAGTCCTTTTGCTGATATTTATTTTTCTTCTATTTTCACGTCGACATGTACACAAACAAAGACCCACCACCTCATCAAGTTTTTTCTACTTACGGTTGAACAATGATTAAAGGATATTTCAAATATCAGTGAACTGACAATGTATATTCTAATAAATTGTATAAGCAGAAACAAATTATATAAAATTTTATTAAGAGTGAAAAGATCTAGAATTAAAAGTGTTAGCATACATATGATCACTATTCTTTCATGTATAAACAAAAATATTAATCACTATTCTTTCATATATAAACAAAAATATTACTCAATGAATGCGGTAAGCCGTTAATTCCATTGGATAATGAATAGACATCATTAGTGAAAAAATAGGATGTAAACTTTGTTTACAACATTTTGAAACTCCATTGTATGATGCGGATTTTAGTAGCTTTTACAAATGGTTATAGGTCACTTTGTAGGTGAAACACATTAGTTTAAGAAAAATGATATTTATGCAGATTGCTCCCACTTTACAAATTCTAGAACAAGAGACAAAAACAAATGGCTTTCAGAAGTTGTACGTCAAGATATGAAATCATAGGCATAATTAGTACGATTAAAAACTCTTATACATTATTAAAAAAATATAGACTAATCTTAGATTATAGATATTAGATAAGATCGAAATAGTAAGAGATTCGGGACTATCAAATTTCGTAGATTTCACTTTGTAAGCTTCGTCGGTTTCACGATAGAATATATATGTACATTTGCGGATTTGCCCATGAACGTGTATTTGCTTCGAAAAATATCGCAATAGTAATTGCTGTAAGAATATTGACTTCTATGACTTGGAATCGTAAGGGTTTGTTGGCAAAGAAAAAAAAAACTGGAAATCGAATCTTATAAAATTTTCAACTGATTAATTTATATAAGAGTGGCTTTGTAAGAACATAATGATCAATTTTAAATTGCGCAACACCATACTATATAATTGTGTAATATGTGGATTATACAAAAAGAATCAAACATAAAGGATTTTCAAAGTATCTTGATTTCATAATCATTGTATTGGAGACGTGACTCCTACTAGTAATTTTTCGTTCGAATTATTTGGCATGACTTGCAATCAAAGGCAATCTTTTAATCACACAAAACAAGTATCATTATTATACCAGAACTGAATATCAGGTTATTATATATTTTTACCACATTTTCTATTGTTGTCGCTATGCAACGAATCAATCACATGTAATATTATAGCATTTTGGTGACAATAGGGACAAAATAAAAATAATTAAATGGTACGTGTCCCTCCTGCCAAAATAAGTTATTTATACTTAACTTGCATATGCCTGAGCAAGTTATACCATTTCTATCTGCGTATTACCACCATATACTTATTCTATGAGAAAACTGATAAAATTCATATTGATCCCTATAAGTCCATTTGGTCAACACATATTATAACATATCGACTATCGTTTTCAAAGTCTAGCTCCCGAATATGATGGCCCATTATATGCCCGGCCCAAGCAATTTCTTTTACGAGACTCCAGGACAAAGAAAAAAAATGGGGGCAACTTAAGGTCATATTCCTCGAGTTTTTTTTTTTTTTTTTGTTGTGAAAGATTATGTTCATATTTCGACCTAAGCATCTCTACCCTATGTTTTAAAACTGGATCCTGCCCGATACCTAGACTTGGAGCGATGTTCATATGATGAACCAGGCTCTAACTTTCTCTAATCTTTAAATGTTCTTATAAATAAACTGATAAGATAGATCCAAAACTTGTTATGCTATTATAAACAAATACATATAGAATCCTAATTCAAACTAACACATGGTCATCTCAACCTCGTACGACCTCTGTATCTATAACTAAGAGCAATGTTTCAAAAAAGTATTTATGTAACAATTTAAATTCAAATGATAATATAACTTTCATTAAAAATCCGGACTACTTGCCCTAAGCCTGGGCATTCGGGTATTCGGTTCAGTTTCAAGTAGGACTCGTTCGATTTCGGGTATTTTGGTAGAAGAATTTAGTGCCCAATAAAATTTGATTAAATTTTGACAAATATAATTAATAATTTCAGATATTTTAGTTATTTTTGTCTAAAAATAGCTGAAATCTTCGAGTTTATACTTTTAATTCTGGATAATTGAGTTATATCAAATCTAAATATAATTAATATTTTGGGTATATAATTATATTTTGGGTATCCATTCGGTTCCGGTTCTTCGGGTATAAACGTTTAGTACCCGTTCGGGTATTTTATCGGTTTCAGATTCGGTTCGATTTTTATTTTTTTGGTTCAGTTCGGTTCTTCGGTTCGGTTTCGTTGGGTGTGAGCTCACTGTACCGATTTCTTTTATACGGTCAAACTAGACGGTGAACATATGTTTGGGTTTATAACAAAAACATATGTTTGCACTTAAAATGGGCCACTACATTATTATACAAAGAGCGTATAATAATACAATTATGAGATCTCTTAGGAAGATCAAAAATCCAACTAAAAGTTGGTTTCCTAAATCCAAAATTTCTGTTATGCGGTTCTTTATGTTCCTCAATGTTATCCTTACAGGTTCTTTGTGTCACAGTTAGACAACAGTACAAGTTCAACAAGAATCAATCATGGAGCAAGAACCTAGTTGGTACAAAGCAAAATGGTAGGAAATAGACAAGAAGAAAGGCTCCAAAGAACAAGGTTGCTACAAATCAAGGTCTTTGTTTTCAACAGAATGAAGAAATTTGGGTTTCGAGTATGATAAATCTAAACAGATAAATTTAGCATTTTTTCTTCTTGTTTCTTAGGGAATCAAATTCAGGCCAGCCACCGGAGGAATCAAAAAGCTTCACATTTGCCGTATAAGAACCCTCGCTCTCCGATAAAATTTCTTAAGTTGTGATTTGCTATGTCTAACTTCCCTTTTATAATCACCATTCAAGTGTTTGGTATTCGTTTCTGAATAAAATTACTTTAGTTCGTTTTTACTATTAAGCAAGCACAATTGATGTTTAGTATAATTAATAACGATAACTTCGTAAGTCAAAATAATTACATATTTATATTGCCCATGATATCACGGGTCTTAAAATTAGTATATATATAATGTTTAGGGCCTCCTTTATCAAAAGTCGATGTGGGACAAATGGAAAATGCATAAAGTGTGACGCAATAGGAAAAATTAAATTTTTAATTTTTTTTACTACGGAAATAGTTATAATTATATCTTTAATTATCTGTGAGATTATGGGTCATATTGTTGTCTAGCCCATTAAGAGTTTTACAAAGCCTACAAGAAAAAATAAAATTAGGAGGTTAATTTTCTATATAAGTAGGACATCCCTCATTAGAGTTTTGTATCCGAAAAAATAGACATCACAAGAAAGCCTAGGTTAAATTCTCTTTGTAAAGCCTAAAGCTTGAGTGGTTGTTCTTGTATTCACTAAAAGTTCTAGTGGAAGTTGTGAGAGACGGTTCTCACCTCAGACGTAGGATCGAGTATCCGAACTGGGTTAACAATTCTCTTGTGTCAAATTCTAGCAAACGCAATCATACGCTTCCGCACGCGAATTTATTCTTACAAGTGGTATCAGAGCAATTCAGGTTTTGATTGCAAGTGCTAGAAGGATTTGATAAGAGAATCAATAAGGGATTTTCGGCGGACTGTTCATGGATACTGTTCACAGAGATATTGTTCACGGAGTACTGTTCACATCGGTACTGTTCACAAAGTACTGTTCACGGAGTACTGTTCACGGGATACTGTTCACGAGTTTTATAATAAAAGGCTGAATGAGTAATTCAAGGTACGAGGTGGACAGATTTGATAGGACTGGTGATTTTTCTCTGTGGAAAGTTCGCATGTTGGCTCACTTTGGAGTTTTAGGGTTGAAGTCAATCTTGACAGATGACAAGTTGCTGAAGAATCCAGCCCTTACCAAAGAAGAATTAGAAGCCGTTCAAAAGGATCCACAAAAGGGAAAAGATGAAGTTACTGAATTAGCTCCAGAGATTGATCCAGCAAAGTTTGAGAAATCAGAAAAGGTAAAGGATCTGATTATCTTGAACATGGGAAATCAAGTCCTAAGGAAGATCAGTAATTGTGAGACTGCAGCAGATATGTGGTCTACGTTGAACAAGTTGTACATGGAGACCTCTTTGCCTAATCGCATCTACTTACAGCGTAAGTTCTATACTTTTAAGATGAATGACTCCAAAAGTATAGATGAGAACGTTGATGATTTTTTTAAGCTGGTTGCAGATCTGAACAATCTAGGAGTGGAGGTGTCAGAAGAGGTGCAAGCAATATTGTTGATGAGTTCTCTACCTTATAAGTATGTTCAACTCAAGAAGACCCTTAAGTATGGCAGAGACACACTCATGTTGAATGAGGTCACTGGAGCTGCTAAGTCAAAAAAAGGGAGTTGTTGGAAAGTGGGCCAACATCACAGGGACAAGGGTTATATGTTGATGCTAGAGACAGGTCAGAGAACAGGTTCAGTAAGGAGAATAATCAGCAGGGAGGAGGAAAGTCTAAGAACAGAGGCAGGTCACAGTCAAGGCCTAAGTACAACAACAACAGAGGTTGTTTCATATGTGGAAGTGATGATCACTAGAAAAGAGATTGCCCTGAAAGAAAGAAATCCAAAGAATCTGCGAACATCACAGTGGAGCCTAAGCAGCCAATAATGTTGACAGTTAGCAAGCATAACACATTGCAAGAATGGATTATGGATTCTGGTTGTACATTCCACAATACATCAGACAAGAATTTCTTATTTGACTTCAAGGAGTTGAATGGTGAGAAGGTGCTTATGGCTAACAACACTGAAGGGGACATCAAGGGAATTGGGAAGATCAGAATTCAGAATTCAGATGGTTCAGAGGTGATACTCAAGGATGTGAGGTACATCCCACAGGTGAGTAGGAATCTGATTTCTTATGGGATGTTGGAAAAATCAGGTTGTAGGTATGAAGGAAAGGAGTACATGGTGCACTTCTACAAGGATAATAAGAAGGTGATATCTGGAAAATATCACAAAGGGCTCTATTATCTACAAGGCATTGTTTCTAAGGGTGAGAAGAACGTTTCCAGGGTTGAAGATGGAGTCATAAAGAAGAAGTCAAAGAAAGTGACTTTCAGTGAGAATCTGGTGCAGGGACCAACACCACATGATTTTAAGAAAAGAGATTCATCAATTCAAGGTGAAGAATCTGGAAATTTAGGAAAGGTTGAATTTAAAGATTCTGGTTGTGTGGCTTATGCTTTGGCTACTACATAAGGGATTGATGCAAAAGTTAAAACATGTGAAAAGGTGATAGAAAGCAAGGAAAATAAGCATTGGAAAGATGCTAAGGAAGACATAGAGTCTCTAAGTGAAACGAAAATGATAGTCTCAAGTAAGTGGTACTTTAAACAGAGACCAGGGATACCAGGTATTGTGGAAAACCAAGAAGTTCAAGCTAGGGTGATAGCTAAGGGGTTTTCACATCAGGTGTGTATCAAGTCAGATGGGGTATTCAGAAGAGACAATGATCCTAAGGTTGGCACAAGTAAGATTCGAGCAGACGTTGCAAGAGAAGCAGTACCTGGACATGGGTCTCAGATTTGCTGCGATCCGGTGAATCTGGCCTGAGAGGCCAAGGCAGCGCCAAGGTAACCCCATTGTGGAAAGGGATCTCGCATGAATCAGAGAAACTGTGTCAGTCAAGATAACAGTTATCTGATGGTAAGCAATGGGAGGAGATACGTTACCTGTGGAGCTGAAGAGGAGCTGCGGTGGTTAGCTTCAGGTGGAGTTAAGGCGAGATCAGTTGTACATTCAAGACAAGTTGTAATGAGTCAAAGATTGTTTCAAGGAAGTGAAACATGAGTTACTTAGGGACTTGTTCAGGTGATTCTAAAGAGAAGTTGTAGTTATCAGCTCAAGGTGGAGTTTTCGGCAGGTTTTTTAAGTCGATGAAGATGAGCTCGGCGAAGCTCGGAGGAGAAACCTCGAGAGGTGGAGGATGAAGGGGAAGACAAAATGAGAAGAGCTGGTATTTGGTGGGCCAAAGGAAGAAATTCGGCTCGGAAACTAAGTGGATCAAACAATACTGGCCCAAGGTGGAGTTTGTGAGATTATGGGCCATATTGTTGTCTAGCCCATTAAGAGTTTTACAAAGCCTACAAGAAAAAAGAAAATTAGGAGGTTAATTTTCTATATAAGTAGGGCATCCCTCATTAGGGTTTTGTATCCGAAAAAAGTAGACATCACAAGAAAGTTTAGGTTAAATTCTCTTTGTAAAGCCTAAAGCTTGAGTGGTTGTTTTTGTATTCACTAAAAGTTCTAGTGGAAGTTGTGAGAGACGGTTCTCACCCCAGACGTAGGATCGAGTATCCGAACTGGATTAACAATTCTCTTGTGTCAAATTCTAATAAACGCAATCATACGCTTCCGCACGCGAATTTATCCATACATTATCATTGTGAAAATTATTGTTAATGTGTCTAAAACATATTTTCACTATTGTATTATAATTTGTTTTACAAAAATATTTCTGTCATCTAGATCTGCGCGCGTATGCAGATAGTATATGGTGGTTCGTTATCCGTGTGTCCCACATTCTCATTTTTCACACATATACATAAAATTCATTTATTAAAATGCAAATATATATATATATATATATAAGCCTATAGATAACTTATACGTATATTCTCTAGCTCACATCTAT
Source organism: Boechera divaricarpa (assembly GCA_026770425.1). Classification (NCBI taxonomy): domain Eukaryota; kingdom Viridiplantae; phylum Streptophyta; class Magnoliopsida; order Brassicales; family Brassicaceae; genus Boechera; species Boechera divaricarpa. The sequence continues at coordinate 8,131,707 of CM049182.1, read as the reverse complement.
GTCGTGACTCGTGTATAGATATTTACACACACATATTTCAATTCAAGCATCACATCTTCAAGAAAATGGCTTCTCTCGTGTTAACAATTTCACTTCTCTTTGCAACTTTCGCTTCTCCTCTTGTAGAGACTGCTTATAGTAATGGTTACACCATCCCAAAGCTATCACTAAATCCAATTGATTCTTGCTGGCGAAGAAACCCTAATTGGGAGTCTAACCGTAAAGCCTTAGCACATTGCGCGGTAGGGTTCGGGAAAGCCGCGGTTGGAGGCAAACACGGGTCGATCTACGTGGTTACAAACCCATCAGACGACCCTAGAAAACCTAGCCCTGGAACCTTAAGATATGCAGTGATCCAATCAAAACCGCTATGGATCACATTCGCACGTGACATGGTGATAGTGTTGAAAAGCGAGCTATATATGAACAGCTACAAGACGATCGACGGGAGAGGGGCAAAAGTTGAAATTGCCAACGGGCCGTGCATAAGAATTAGACTTGTGAGACATGTCATTATACATGGGATAAGTATCCGTGATTGTAAACCAGGCGTGCGGGAAGTAGGGGATGGTGACGCAATCCGCGTTTTTCAATCTTCGCATATTTGGATCGATCATTGTTTATTTTATCGGAGCCATGATGGTTTGATCGATGTGGTTCATTCTTCTACGGCTATCACTATTTCTAATAACTACTTCACGCAGCATAATAAAGTAAGTTCATATTTACGTAACTGTAACTTCTAAAAATAATATTTAAGTATTTGATGAAAATTTGGTATGTTATTATGAAGGTGATATTACTCGGACATAAGGACAAATTTGTGGGTGATAAGATCATGAGAGTTACAATTGCATTCAACTATTTTGGACCAGGTCTCAGTGATAGAATGCCTAGGTGAGTATATATATATTGTTAATTAATTAGTTTAATTTAACTGAACTAGATTAGAAAATGCTGACATAGATCTGTGATTGATGGCGTGGCAGGGTGAGGAGAGGGTATGTGCATGTAGCAAACAATAGATACGAGAAATGGCAAATGTATGCGATCGGAGGAAGTGCTAATCCAATTATCTTTAGTGAAGGCAACTACTACGTAGCTCCCAACAGCCCTAGCAAAAAACAGGTATCTTCATTTAAAATATTATCATATGAAAGTTTTAATGATGACATTAGAATATCTCACGTTAAAATAACATGGCACCTAACATATTATATGATGCACTTGGGTTAATATATTCACTATCAATTGATTTTGAGTAGCAAGAACCCATTGATACTTAATATTGTGTCTTGTTCGAATACAACGTTGTGTGTGTGTGTATATATATATATATATATATATATATATAGGTGACGAAGAGAATGGGTAGTGCAGTTGATTCTAGAAAATGGAAATGGAGTACGTCTAAAGACGTTTTCATAAACGGAGCTTACTTCGTGCCGTCTGGCGGAGCAGTCAGGCCGTTGTACAAAAGAGGAGAGTGGTTTCAGGTGGCCCACGGCTCTCACGTCCCTTCTCTTACTTCCTCCGCTGGTCCTCTCCGTTGCTACTCCGGCAGAATTTGCTAATCAATTACTTACGTTCGTATTAGAAGACCAAATTTAAATATTAAAAACACCTAATTTATATTAGAAAACATTAAAAAAGAAACCAACTTCTTCATTAAACGAAATGTAATTTTAATTTTTTGGTTGACTTATCCTCACAGTTGGTTCATGTTAACAGAAAAATAACTCCTTTAATTTAGCTTCAATTTCAAAAACCGTAATCTCTTATAATATCGCAATGAATTGTCTAAATATCCATTTTATATTTTCTTTTGGTTGAAATAATTTCCAATTTGGTTCACAAACACGATTTGAAACCCCCAATTCTTGTTAAGCAAAAAAAACTAAGAATCCATGTAAAAATGTCTTACGAACATATGGAGCTGAGACGATACATCTTCAATAATTCAATATATCTTCTTTCCTACCTATGTTTGATTCGTCTTCGTGAACATTATTGTATGTTCGAAATTAGATATATGGTTAAGTATAATAGACTCTTAGCTCTTTGTAAAGGTGAAAGTTTTGTTTTTATTTTACATCGCATACGAGTTATAGTGGCATTGAATTGTCCTCGCGTTAGTAATTTGCCCTCTGTTTAATTCTTATTGTTAGATTGTTCTATGATTTCATTGGTGGTTTTTTTTTTTGAGAAATGAGTGTGATGATACATAATGTTTTTAGCTTCTTCTGGAACTTAGAAACTAGATCAATGGTTTTCTTATGGATGTGTCTATTTTTAACAATTTATTTTTATTATTTAGTCTCATAGATTGTTTGGCTTTTTATAGAATTTACTTTTGTGAACGGTTAGTAAAACACAAAAAAGAAAGCTCGACGGATAGTAGAAAAATGAACAAAGAAAAAGAAGGAACACGACGTAAGAGAAGAAGAAGACAAACAACGTTCGACTTCTGATTCGATAGAACATGCCAATCTAACCCCTCACAAAATCTTCACCAAGAACCCACACTCCAATCTTATGTGGACCTGACATGGGCCTTTGAGGCCTCCTAAAACAGATCATTCGACGGTTCACAATAAGGTATATCATCTACTGGTTACGGACCATTCAGCGATAAATCTTGTCTCGGTATTGATAGGCCTTGACTCGTTTCCTCTCTTACCTTTTTTTGGGGTCTAGGTTTGTTCAAAGCTGAGTGAAGGAATCAACTTCTTTTTTTTTTTTTCACCTCATTAAATGTTACTTAAAAATTCGATACACCGCTTATCGTGATCCAGTGGAACTAGCCAATCTGGTGGACAAACATGAAGAAAAACATAATAAATTGGGAAATCACATCCTTAGCCAATGCATCCGCACAACAGTTTGCAGTCTTTATTTGAGCAAATTTGAAAGAATGATTACAATAGATTACATGAGATTACAATAATTATTTTTAAAGGCTATTTTATTTTACTTCCATTGGATAGTGATACACTGACAATTCAAACCCTTAATTATGATCGAACTCATACATATATCCTCTATATAGTATTTGGGAAATACATTTATACAATTAATCTTACAAGATATTGATATTTACATCACATTGTCATTAAAAGAAAAAACAAATTATAATTTTTCATTAAGGATAATTTAGTCATTAATTATGTAGATTGTCAATTTTTTTTTACTTCTTTCTAGATTATAATTTTTGTTTTAATTAATTAATTAATTATCAATTTTTTGAAAAGTAGATAAAAATAGATTTTATGAAGATTTTGTTGATTTAATTAAACACACTAATTATATTATTTGGGAAGTATATTTATACAATTAACCTTACAAGATGTTGATATTTACATCACATTGTCATTTAAAAAAAGAACAAATTATAATTTCTCATTAAAAATAATTTAGTCATTAATTAATTTCGTTTTAATTAATTAATTTATTTTAAATTTTGTGAAAAGTGGTTAAAAATAGATTTTATGAAGATTTTGTTGATTTAATTACACACTAATTAAATTAAATATTGATTTAATTTTTCAAAAATAACAGATTTTAAGTAGATTGTGATTTTTTTTGGAAAATTTAAGGAAGAATATATTTATATTGTCAATTATTTTTTACTTCTTTCTAGATTATAATTTTTGTTTTAATTAAATAATTAATTATAAATTTTTTCAAAAGTAGATAAAAATAAATTTTATGAAGATTTTGTTGATTTAATTAAACACACTAATTAAATTAAATTAAATTAAATTAAATTAAATTAAATTAAATTAAATGATGATTTAATTTTCCAAAAATAAGAGATTTTATGTAGATTGTCAATTGTTTTTTTTTAACTTCTTGCTAGACTATAATTTTCATTTCATATAATTAATCTATTTCAATTTATTTGAAATGTAGTTAAAAATAGATTTTGTAAAGATTTTGTTGTTTTAATTAAATACATTAATTAAATTAAATTAAATGTTGATTTAATTTTCAAAAAATAAAGATTTCATGTAGATTTTGAATTTTTTTGGAATGTTAATGTAAAAATTAGTTTCTTTTTATAATATCGAATTTTTTAATAGATTTTTAGTAGATTTAAAATATTTGTTCGATCATATCTGACTTAATTTAACATGGTGTACAATTTAACGTAATATTATAACTTTGTAATTTAATTTTCAAATCTATTTAAATTGTAAAATTTAGTAATTATAACAGAATAAGATATAATTAAAATTCAAATGAAAAATTAGAATCCCTTATATATTATTTGGGGAATATATTTATACAATTAATCTTACAAGATGTTGATATTTACATCACATTGTCATTACAAGAAAGAACAAATTATAATTTCTCATTAAAGGTAGTTTTGTCATTAATTATTCTTTTATCACTAATAAAAATTATATTAATTATTCACGATTTATAAAATCATAAATGTTTTAAAATACCTAATCGGATATTGTGGTTATTGAAATCTAGATTATCATTCAATTTTAAATTTTTTATTCTAGCCAATGATAATAAAAACATATCGTCAAAAATATATGATTAAAACCAAATAAAGAAATTGAATTAAAAAAAATAATGTAAAATAATTTGGTCTAACAATATATATTTTTAAGAGACGAACAATCAGTGTTATTCCCTTATAACATTATTCCCTTACTCCAGGATTATACTATGTCAAAGAAACATGAACATCATTTGAAATAGTTTTATCAGATGATTCTGTAAGTTTTACTAGCGTTTTAATATTTTTAATATAATATAATATTTATGATATTATAATAAATATTAATATTTATTTGTGTTCATATTTTCAGGGTAAGAAAATTCAAGCAGTGATTAAGAAAAGGGCATATCTCAAAATTTCAATTTAATGTTAAGAAATATTAATATTTTTATCTTTATGTTTAGTTTTCGGATTACTTTTAAAATATCAATTTAATATGTCCACATATCAAAACTTCAATCCGTGCATAAGCACGGGATATATTCTAGTATATATATATATATATATTGAAAACTATATCTCGTGTCCGTTTATGAAGGATTTTTTTTTCTTTTTGTAAAAACTAAAATAAAATGAAGATGAAACAGTGTCTCCCGTTAGGAAAGCATGTTGCAAAAAATTGAGCTGAATAATTACTACTAGCTTTTTATCATTATTTTAATATATCAATTTGTTATCTTTCGCTTTTTACGTGTGTTAAAAGATGTACCGAAAAGTAAAAGGCATATAATCAGCATTCGAATGGACTTTTTCTTTGGTAAACAGTTTTAAAAAATCAAATTATCCAGTTTCAAAATGATTTAGAATTCGTATTTCTAAAGAAAACTTGACAAAGTAGACTAATATCCTCCAATTGTAAAGAAGATTATCATTTCGAAGAATCATAACTCATTATAATATATAAGTGATTGTTTACGTTACGACAGGTTACAAGAAAAGATGATCCAAATTACTATCTTTAAACGTGAATAAAATAGTAACATATTCAAAAAGAATTTATAAAGTGTATATATACAAAATATTTGGTACATATGAGTTATTGATTATTTATAACTTTAAAAAACTTTTAATGATTTATACAAGAAGGAAAATCCGACTTAGATAACCCTTATTTATGTGATGAGCTGTAAATAATATCTTTGTCAAATTATTATCATACATATATATATATATCTTCGCACTTTTTATCAAAATATCTTTAAGAAATTTTGTTAGATCCGCCACCAAATAGAATATATTTTAAATATTTTAGGATTGATTATTAGACTGCACAGATATGAGCCAGATATATAACTTTTTTATATTCTTTTGTGGCCTACATCATCGATATGATTCCACTACTAGATCTTAAAAGTGCATGCTCATGTTTATTTATCTATCGTGAAACCAAATTATGTCACTTTCCTATTTCATTTCTTCGCACATCCCTATCATTTACTGATTGTTTTTATTTATTTATATATTTACATTGTTACATTACTTTCTTAGATCCATAAACGTTCTGAAGATAATAATTTTAGGCACTTACAGTCTAACATTAAAATTTGAGGTTTACCGTTTAGTGCATCCCTATATTTCTAACGTATTTTTCAAGTTCCAACATATCGAGGATTCCGATTACATCTGTGTTATAAAATTAGTCTTGAAGTTGTCATAATATCAAGTGGAATGTAGTTTTAAATTGCTTAGAGAGAGATAAAATTCTAAATAAAAATGCATTTAATTGTAGTAGGTATGACACATGATTATCCGGGCCACCCTTAGTTCAATGCAACTTTTTCTCTAGTACATTACATTTGACTCTTTCTTGGATTTCACATTTTCCTCAAGTATATCAATTATGACTATATACCACCTTATAATATACACCTTTTATATGATATAGAGTTTTCGTTCTGATATTTGTTAAATTTAGTTATAGGAACCTCATATTTTCCAAATTGATGAATCGCCTAAAGTAAAGAGGAAGAAATTCCAGAAATAATATGGTTAACACATTACTTTAACAAGCTAACGTATATTTTAAATAACATTAACAGAATTCTACTCCTGTTTCTAATTAATTTAAGTTTTAGAAAAAAATATTTCTTCAAAAATATAAAATTGTAAATTTTATGTATTCCTTATTAGTTAATGATGATAAATTGTCAATTTCAAAAAAAAAAATTAAGTATTATTGGTTTAGAGTTATATAAAATTGTTAATCACAAAAAATAATGCATTTATACTCAAATTCTAATTTGTCTTCTTAATATAAAAATGTTAAAATTTGGATTAATTATAAACATATGAAGTAATATTTTTCTTGTTATGTCGGACTAAAATATAAATATGAATTAAACAATAAAATGAATACATAATATTAATGGTCACATATATTATACGAAAATGCTCGATTTCTACGGCGTCTAATGTAGAAAATTGTATGAAAGAGTCAATTTCTACCGTTTTTCTAAAAAAACTGTTCGTCATTAATGTCTTGTAGAAAACAAAAAATAATAGAAAATTCATCGGAAGTTTTTTTATCAATTCTTTTCGTAAAAAAATTCGTCAAAAAAATGTGGTAAAAAATTTCCAACGAATTTCTTTCCCAAAAATTATTAGGAAAAATATTTCCTACCAATGCCTCCAACCATTGTTCTACAATTATTTTGATAGAAAATTATGTTCTATCATTTTCCTGCGAATCACTTCTTACGGTTTTTCTACAGAAATAATAAAATATCATGTAATTAAATTAAATTCTAAAATTATATTAATTCCAAAAATTGAATTGAAAATTTTATCATTAATTATTAATTCGAATAATATTGTTAAAATACCAAAAAATTAACACAAAAAAAAACAACAGAAAATGTCTCAAGTCAATTAAAAGCACACTCAATCTACTCTTGGGTCTCGTTTTCATATACTATCGATATTGACGGAGAAACTGGTGGACAAAGCTCTGGAAACTTGTCGAGGCATAGCTTGTTGCATTGCATGAGATATTTGATATGGGCGTCCTTCTCTATTTGACGTTTCTTTAATGTTTGAATCTCTTCGCGCAACCAATGACTCTTGACGCGGGTTTGTTGAAGTATAAGAAGAGGAAGATCCATCATTCAGTAATTTACCGAACCCAAAGTGATGTCCTTTAACCTTGGGGACTTCCTGACAAATTAAAAGCAAAACAAAATAACAGAGTCATCTGTTATACTTAACTGTAATTAACTTACTTCAAGGACTATACTTAACTACTCAAATGAAACATTCAGGGCCGGGTTAACGATATTAGAGGCTTACGGCATATAAAAAATTTGTGGTCCTTAATAATATTTCGAAAAAATAAAATAATATTAAAAGTACTTACAATCCAGAAAAAAAAAATTAACTAAAATTTATTTATGAAAATTAATCCGTCTAACTTTTTTTTCAGCGAATTCATCCATAATTTTCTCATAATCGAGTTTATCAGCCATATCTTTCTCGATATATATATCATTGATAATCCATTCAATCTCTCTTGTGAGTCGGAAAAATAATACAGAATATTAAAATGCAATTTCACATATACGAACAACCAAAAATATATAATTATATAAACGATACCATTACCAATTTGAAGAGACGAAATCACGAAGAGGATGGATACAGAAATTAAAAGGTACAGGCGCACATCTGAACAGGAGAAACGGCGAGGAGTCAATTTAGTTTTTTCAATAATCAACATTCAACACAGGAATAAAATTAAAAATCAATCCCGTTTCTCAGTAATAAAAAAATTAGGTTTAATAAAAAAACCAAACTCAATAAAATTGGGCTCTAAAATTTTTTGGTCCATCATCTTGTTGACTTCGTTTATATAATTATATTTCTGTCTCCACTACGTGACTTGTCTTCGTTTTTCAATAATTTTTTTGTTGAAAAAAAACAGAATCGGACCTTAAAATTTTGTGGCCCTAAGCAAATGCTTCATTGGCCTTACTAAAGGGCCGGCACTGGAAACATTAACCTAAAATTAACTTACTTCAAGGACTATAACGTTAATCTCTGCTTGTATGAGAGTGTTCGACTGAACTGAGTCATCTCCTTTAGTTTGCTGCTGAGAAGTGGTCTGCTCCACCTTACTATTAGCCTTGTCGACAATCTGTTTTGCCTAATAAAAGTCTTGTGATTTGCTTTCTCGTTATTGTTTTGCCTATGGCCATTATAAGGACGAACCAATATTATCTTCAATTAAGATTTTAGCATGCTTTCTCATTCTTTTACTACTTTTACAGAAAAAAAATAGTAATCACTGATTAAAAAAATTCCAGTGACATCTCAAGAATAGTTTAATTGTTTTTCTCTAAATAGCACATTAAATTAATAAAAGAAAGATACTCTTTATCTAATTATATATAACAAATAGTAATTTTAATTTGTGAAGTGCTTTTATATTCTATTTAAAATTAAAAAAGTAATGTTGACTTTATAATTATAATTTTTTGTATGGAACTGAAAAAGAGAGAATATAAATTGGTAAAGTCTATATTTTATATTTGAGATTTTTATGTCTACAATTACTTATTTTTATATTATTCACGAATTCTTTTTTTTTTTCTCCAAATATAAAAATGATCGATCTACTGTCTGTATATGTTATATTTAGATCAGCCATGTTTATATTTATATATGTGTGTGTGAAAGTAAATCCAATATCAGAATTGATCAAAAGTGAGAATAAAAAGTATCATCACTCAAATTGCATTTGACTACTTTTTCTTTCTTCTTTTTAGAGCACCCACATTGAAGAATACTGCATATGTTTCTCAATTTTAAAAGAATAAAAGTTATCAAAAGTGAGTGAACAGGAGAGAGACACTATCTTCCGCGAGACATATTTGTTAGATAAAGACATGTCACGTGTCTGCAGTCTATTGGTTTTAAATATTTTTTGATCTGAATAATTTTATTTTTTTATTCATTTTTTGCAAAAAAATTTCCTCATTTCTTCTCCTTTCGCATGGGAAACTTTTGCAATTTTTTTTTTAATGTAATATATTTATATTGTGTATAACTTATATAGTTTTATTTTTTATATTTCATAAGTTTAACCCAACATTTATTATATTAAAATTTTATACAAAAAAAACATTTACAATAATTAATTACTTTTTTAATGTTAAGACACCTTTTAATGAGCTGTACAATGGAGTGTCAATTTTAGTGTCAAATTATGTAGAGTGTCTTTACTTAAATTTATATTAAATTTAATCTTAAAAAATTGTTAAGACATACATTCATGGGTCTCCAATGTAGATGGTCTTATATTTGTGTGTGTGAAAAGAATCTAACTCAAACATTTTTAATATAAGCACCACTACTATGCCCTTATTAGCACTAATCGCAAGGCTTAGAATTTAAGTAGACAAGCGTTATCAGTGTCTTTTCGAACACTCGAACATGTGTTTTTTTGTTGTGTTGGTTTCTTTTTAATTAACACTAATCATTGGTTAACGTTTACATTAATACTACAACTTTTAACTTCTTTATTTCATTTGTCAATTTGTTTCGCTTCATTAAGGGAATGTGGGGCCCATTTTAGTTATTAGAAAACAGCCTAATTAACATTTAGCTTCAAGTCTTGTCTCTTTACATGATCTAATGCTCTTACGAGGTTACAAAGAAAATCTATGTTGATATGTTTTGTTTAATGTTGTCTATACAAGCTTATGACTTGACTGAATAAACAAAGAAAAAAGTTTAGAAGTACTTGACTTAATGTGTCTGACCTACTTGTTTTACATTAATTTAATATTTTAGAATGATTACAAAAACAAAAATTTCTGCAGACATTACTCCAAATAATAGTGGTCATCTATCTCTTTATTACTCGAAGTCAAAAATAATTTGCTACGCATCCCCATCTCTTCGGTCACTGTAATATGTTTTTTACTGCTAAAAGGTCACTGCAATAGTTGTCGACTAGATAGATTTAAGTTTCGGTTTCAAATCTTCCATTATAATTCGCTTTTCTAGCCAGTTATATGTCTGTATCTCCAAATTTCAAAATAATTATATATATATATATAATATCATTAACTTTCGTTTTTGTGTAATTATATGTTAAATCGAGTTTTGAAAACTTTTGAAATTCATGCTGATCACCAAGAATTTTATAATCTAGTGTGCTATTAATTTAGGACATGTGAATCTTGATTAAATACATAGCGTACTGTAAGAAACAATTATGTGATATCTGTTTCTATTAACTAATTCATTAATTAGTTAACAAGGCTATATCGTAATCTCAGTCGTTTAAAAGAACTAGTTGATCATCTCGTTTTAGAAGTATTATAATCTGGGACGTTTAGACCATCTACAATGGAAACATGTGTCTTAATAATTTTTAAGATTAAATTTAATATAAATTTGCAAAAAATTAATAAAAAATTGAGAGACATGTGTCTTGCAGAAGACATTGAGAGACATTGTCTCTTTCCTTTACAAATTTTTATTCTTTTAAAATTGAGAGATACATACTCTATGTGTCCAATGTGGGTGCTCTTAGGTTCACAAAACAACTTGTTTTCGCAATATAATATAAAGTTACATAAGAATCAAAATTGTTTATAGTATGTGGTATTAAAAGAAAAGGTGCCTATTTGTATTTTTATTTTCATTTTAATCAAATAAAACAAAAGTAAGTTGAACTAGTACGGAGGCTTCATAAAATTAAACTCTTTAAAACCCATACTTTAACAAAAGTTGGATGCTCATGACTCATAAGGTACGATATTTGGACCAAATTGTCTTGGATTATACTTTAATATATGGTTAGGTGATCTTACTATATATTTAGGTTACAAGTTGCGGAGAATCCTTCACTAAAGAAATGTTCTTTTTCTTTTAATTTTTATTTTATTTTCCTTTCGCACAAAAGGGGGGGGTCAATGTGTTCTAATTAAAGAAAACATCCTTAAAAGAGAAAAAATGTTTCATTTAAGGTATCTTTCTTTTCCGGGAAATCCCCTGAAAAATAATTTCATGATTATATCATAGCAATTTGTAGATCTCATCGTTTTATATAAGATGCATTGTAATCATTTTCTTGTAGATGATTCCTTTGCATGCTCCCTTTAGATTATTACTAACGATGTATGTTACTAGCGATTAATTTGAAATAAAGGGCATAGTTTGCCAGGAGAAAAGGCGTATCAATTAAAGCAAATATATTGCATGTACGATATATATACACATATATATATATATAATATTTATTTATTACGGCCAATGAAATTTATTAGTCATAATTATAACTACAAAATTTTCTTAAAAAACAGAATTAGTTGGACGACTATATTGTTGTACAATATGGGCCCAAACTACATGATAAACAAATGTTGTATTAGATGATCATTTCTTTAATGTTTATATCGATACCCGTAATTGGCGACTGACGTCAAAATGTTTTAAAAACAATATTTTTGGTTCACTCATTTCTTATAATTTAAATAAAAATGTATTAAATAGTGGAATATATATATATATATATATATCTTATTACGATAGACAATCAATAGCTATGAAACATATATATTGCTACGGAAAATCTAGTAAGTGCGTTTGGTGGTATTAGAGAAAAAATTTCTTCCAAACCAGAAAATTATACATAGTAGCTTTGCAAAACAGGTATATAGTAACGTAAGAAAACTCTCTAATATTTCTTATATATTAATTGAAAATCATTTTAGCAATATAACTTTATGTTTACATGTAATATTACAACCATGTCATGCTTATTTGTCAATGCCTCGATAATTTTCAGAAAATATATATAAAAATATTTCGTTTACTAGAACAATTACATTGTACTGCTATTATACATTATTGGACATACTTGATTACTCAATTTTTTTAGAAAATTTATTACACATTTTTTAGATAACGTATATATATATATATATGGTATAACTATATATTATTATTACTAGTTTTATAAGGAAGCTTTACAATATAAAAATATTTAAATATGTTATTTAATATTTATTTAAAAATATAAAAAACATTTACTTATATATTTAATTAAAAATATAAAAACGTTTATATTATACTAATTTTAAAATATAAATTAGAAACATCTAAAACTATATATATAATAACAGTTTTTTACAATATTTATTTTAAATATAAAAGCGCATTATACTAATTTTAAAATATAAATTAGACACATCTAAAAATATATATAATAACAGTTTTTTAAATATTTCTTTAAAAATATAATACATTCAGTTTATTTAAATATTTATTCAAAAAAATAAAAACGTGTAAATTATACTAATTTTAAAATCATATTTAAATATATTCAGTTTATTTAAATATATACTAATTTAAAAATAATATTTAAATATTTATTATTTAAATAGTTGTGTAATATTTATTCAACCCACGATTTTGCAAACAATTCATAAATAAAAATTACAAACGATTTTGAAAACAATTCATAAACTAAAATTACAAAATATATACAAATTTGACTATGTTAAATAACATATACAAAGGTAAAAATGGAAGATTTCTTTAATATTATTCTTCTCCACGATTTTAGAAATAATTCATAAACGAAAATTGTAAAATATCTACAAATTTTAATATGATAAATAACATATAAAAAGGTAAAAATGGAAGATTTTTTTTAAAACCTATAATACTAACATATATGTGCAACATTTTTTGGAAATATTCTACGTCCATAATATTGATATGACACATCTATATAAATAATAGTCTAACTTTTTCTATTTTTCATCCTATTCAAATAATACCAAAAATTCATTCTACGCAATATAATGTGTTCTTTTTCTGATATTTTTGATGTCAAGCCATACAAGAATTTGTGGAAGATCAAAGTTAAGATTGTTCGTCTTTGAAAACAATTTACTTATGGTGTTGGAGAATCTCTAGAAATGGGTTTAATCGATTAAAAAGTTTGTTTTTACATTTTTGTCATAATTATATAAATAAGCATAAAATTAGTAAAATAAATAAAATATTTAATTGATTAAATGATTCAAATATATGATTTCAAATTCAGGGCTCAAAAATACAAGCCGGTGTAAAGAAAGCATTGTTACAGCAATTCGAAACCTTGCTTCATGAAAGTCATACATATATTATCTACAATTTTATTGTTAACAGTCATGTAGGTACCTATCGGACAATTAAAAATGCATTCAAAATAGTATTATGTCTACAACAAAGATTAAAGAATGTGACCACTTCTTTTTTGATAAAAAAATATGACCACTTCCCTTCTGATTTAAGTGGAATTGTACTATGATAAATAAGAATGTCTATTTACATATAAGTTGCAACAATCAAGAAGATTCAAATATTTATTAGTTAATATAGTTCAACAATCACAGAGAATTATTTTAGTAATATCTGCAATTTAGTAATATTTTTCTAATCTAAATGAGGTAAATAAAAAATTGCGTTTTTAGTTTATTTTTGTTAGATGAATACTAACATCCCGCGTAAAGCGCGTGCAATCAACTAGTTTAAGTAACTATTTATCGATCGAGGGACGCCCAACATAAACCCAAAATAGTTTTCAGCTATATAAAATGACTAATTAAGGTGTTTAGTATCAAGCGTATATGATTCAAATCGCAGTGTAAATCGCAGTGATTATAATTAAGGTGTTTCAATCTCTTATTTTTCAACCCACATATAGTAAATCTTTGAACCAATATACTAGCAGAAATATGTTTTATTAAGTATATATATATATTTTGAATTCATATTTAAATACGCGTTTGGCGCTTGCCTCGGTAAAATAAGGCATCTTTATCTTTTCACATATTTTTGTGAAATATCTAGAACATATATATATATATATTTACTGACTAAAACTTTAATACAAATTTGGGACAAACATACCTATAAAGAAAATTACATTTAAATTAGCGGAACTTACAACTTTTAGATAAAATTTCCTTTTAAGTTTAACGTTAAAATTATGTTATAGAATTTTGAAATGGGATTGAAACGGATTTTATGCTCAAAAATTGCAACAACATTAATTGACATAGCGACTATTGTTATAATTTTACAAAAAAAAAAAATCCATCTCAAAATTTCAATATGAAATTCATATTTTCTTGTATTGGTGTTTTCTAAAATCCAAAAAAATAGTTATTTATCTAAAACTTCAGATATTTATATAAAAAAATATGTGGACAAAATGTAAATGAAAGGCATGGGCGCTAAATATAGGCAGAGAGGGTGAAATCGTACCTACTGTTTTTTTCGTATATGTTTGTGGCTTATAGAGAACAAGTAAGTGCCTCAAATTTCAAAATGTGGAATGGGATTATATGTTATCATATAATAAGTATGGGTGTTTGTTTATTGATAAACTATAGTATATGGATGTTTCTCCTCAATGGTTTTAATTATAATATTGAGAGTAATTATATTGTTTTGATCTTCACGTAAGCATATATATGGATGATAAATTCTCCATTATATTCATGAATTTAAGTCATAGTCACCTTATAAAACAAATCCTAACAAGTAAGAAATCCCCAACATTGTTTAACGCAAACTATAAGAGTAAGTTTGTAGGAAACATTTTATTGACGGACATGCTCACTCCAAAATCACATTGTTATTAACCACACTATCATTAATTATTTCCTATACGAAACGAAAACGAAATTGTTGCATTGCTTTTAATCATGGTGAGCTCGTTTTCTTTTTGAAAAATCAGCAACTATTTGAGAAAAGCGATGGATTAAATTGTGGAAAAATATAGAACCAAAGCTTATATAAAATGGTAGGACCAAACTTAATTTCATTTTGTTTGAAAGGATCATCTTTGTATTTATTTTTATCTTCAAATCAATACAAAAAAATATTGTATACATCGGCCACATGGTCATATACAGTTTAATTGCTCAATAAGTGATTGAAACTTTATATTTCGAATATAATATACTTGGAACATTGTGAAGCTTTAAAGAAGAAAAATCATTAATAATTAATTTTATGTACATTTTTTTTTTTGATAAATCATTAGACCAAAATTCATAACTTAGTAGTTCGAAATTGATTATTTGCTTATAGTTGGAATCAAATTCTAAGACACTCCAAAATTTCTAATATTATTATAAATAAAAAAAATTGTTGACTACATCTACACATATTCATATTTTAGATCGATTATAGCTCTATATGAAAACGAAATTGTTTCAATAGTAACGAAAATATCTATATATGTGTATATTTTCGTTACCATTAGAACCGCACCGCATTTTATCTGTAGTTGTCTCCATACGCCGACTTCGGCCAAATCAATAGACTCCTCTTTATTAGTGGATTAGAAAAATAATTATTCAATGAATTTTTTTCTTCATTCACATATTAATTAAAATATGATGGGAGGATAAATATTTATATTTTTAAAAAATTGTTTTGGTGGTTTTAACTAAACAGTCAACCTTAAAATTTATACTTAGGATCAATAAGAGAAAGAGAGAAATAAAAGAATGATCGAATATTCCAATGGTTTCATTCATGTCAAAAATTTTGATTTTGTAAATAGACCATATAAAATATATATATATATGTAATATCTAAGAAACTATATATATATCCAGTACAAAATATAACAATGACCGAATTATTCATATCGCCTCTTCTTCTTCTCGGTTTAGATCATTTGTTTCTCTCTGCAGCTTTATGTTTTCGATTTTGTTTTCCAAAAGCAATTAGCCAAAAAGATAATGATTAATAAAGTTAGGAGAAGGAAATAATAGTGGAAGATACAATATGACGTCAAAAAGAGATGGGACGGGGAAATCTTGAGCGATGAAATGGTGGGTCTCCCAAATCCACAAACCACCCTTTTTCGTTTGTGGATGGTTGTTTTAGAACTGTGAATAATATGCATATAATCTAACATTTTTCTACGGCCAAAATATGTTGTTATAAATCATATTTTGAGATTTTTTTTCAGTTATGAGCGCCATATTAGTATTAGAACAAAAACTCCATTAGATTTTACAAATTTATCGAATGGTTTTGTTTTGTATATTTGTCTTCATCGGGTTAGTTAACTCAAACTCAATTTTGGCATTCTATTAAATAATTATGAGCTTCAAAATTAAAACTTATTGGCAGTTATTCAATTAATTTGTGTTTCTTACAGAAATATGTTATATCTATCTCTATTTTTGATGAAAAATATTATAATAGGTCTTTTGAGATGAAAGTAAGAAGAATTCTTTTAACAACAAAAAAAGGTAAGAATAACCCATCATTTCGGAAATACTACTACAAGGTCGACCAATATATTTTACATCAACCGGATTGTATTACTATTTTAATCATATAATTTTAATTCAAAACCAACTAGTAATAATTAGATTGATTATTGTCTTTTGTATAATATTTTTGGTCCATCCCAAATTAAAATATTATGATTTTTTTTTGTCATGACTAAAGCGCTTACATTAAATAATTTATAAAGGATTTTTATGAATTAAGCATTTTGTAAGAGTCTTGTAAAAATATAAATTTTTCAAATTTGTATAGAAATGTTTCGCTACTCCCTCTGTTTCAGAATATAGGAAGTTTTAGAAAAATACACGCATTTTAAAAAATCTATTTTTTACAAAAAAAATTATTAAAACATAATTTATTAAGAAGAATATTAACAGTCATTTTTATTTTTTAGTCAAATTTATCTCTCCCCACCATTATAATTAAAAAAGTAATTAATAAACTTGTATAGAAAATTGAAAAGCTCCCTATATTTTGAAACAAAAAAAAACTCTAAAACTTTCTATATTTTAAAACAGAGAGAGTATTAAAAAACAACTAAAACCTAATAGCATGCTTATAAAACCAAAGAAAGAGGTTGGTTTTTTTAATTGTAAAATGTTTTAGTGTCTTTAAATTTTGAGAGTTCCTATTTTTACAATAAACTTTTGAAAATGATGGCCTTTCTATAATTAACATCTAACATATGCCACTTCTAACACAACCCTAGCTAGTTCTTCTTTCCTAGTATGATATTTTACATGGGTACCAAACAGGTACAATTGTGAGATAAACAGTGCCATTAAAATGTTAAATAGTGAACTAATGTGATGTATTTAAAAAAAAAAGGAAAAGAGTTTGATATAAACTCATTTAGTAGCTAGATAAGCAAATATTGTTTTTGTTTGTAATTTACATATTTAATTATTACTTTTTAAAAATCAAATATAGGCAGTATGGCGGTGATAGGAACATGACAACTGCAAATACTTTTCTATATTTTAATCAAAACAAAATATATGAATAGAGAGGTTGACAGAACGACCACTCAGAGATCCTAAAGTAGGTTTTATCTAAAATTTGGTGTATTAATTGGGTAACGATGGGACTTGTTTTTTTTTTCCGGTAAAATCGATGAGACTTGTTACAACATAACAGTTCACAATCTAAATATTTATCATGCTTAACTTGATTAACCTTACCAGTAATATAGCCGTATATCCCAAAATTATCATCAAGCATATATTGAACGGTGCTGAAACAGTGACGAAGATAATAGAAAAGTATTGAGCTCCCAACAAAGGAAGCTAGGGGTTTGGTCTTAAACTTAATTTGGCCCTTATATAAAAACCGTATATTGTGTCTTAAAATTATAAACACTTTTAGCAAAAAGAAAAAATTATAAACACTTAAACGCTATTGATTCATCGTACAAACAAACAAGGATCGAAAGCTGAATCAAGTAAAAAAATATCACATATCCTTGATATATACTGTATATATATACATGTTTTGAGTTAATTAACACAAAATGAAGTTTATTTACTTTATTTTATCACCCAAAAATATTAAATTATTCACTTCACGTTGAAGACAATGACTCTTCGATAACTAATGTTTAGAAGAGTCGAAGTTGACAACAAGTCGTTGTATTGGCAGCAGCCAATTAGTCATAACTTTAGTTTTTGTTTACTTTTATTTATTATATGAGTTCGTAGCATATGTCTGCATTTAATGTGTTGTTTTAATTGAGTTCTTGGTTATATAAAAAAGGTGTTTGTTATGAAAACGTATGAGAAAATTTTGACCATGACGTTGACTCGAATAACAGGTTTGCCAGAGAAGTCGGTGTTTTAAATAGGTATTGTCTTTTTGGCGTTAACTAATTATTCAAACGTCAGATACAAATAATATTGTCTAGCCAATTATATTGTTAATTTTTATTTTTTATTATATTATAAAATCCAAAGAGAGTTAAGCTCATACTCGATAAGACAGGTTTCACGTGCAATGCCCATAGACTAGAAATAAAATACATTTTTGGACTAGACTAATGTAAGCAATCAAACAAATTTAGAAAGAAAATTCTAATATAGTTATTGAGTTTATTTATTATGTCGAAGAGAATGCGTCGTTAAACTGACTTAGAAACGTATTAATAATTAATGGTATGCTCCACGATTGTAAATATGCGATATTAACACCAAAAATTTGGATAAGTCATACGCCAAATTTGCATGAGACAGAAACACTTGGAAATTTGTAAACCAAGTCTAAGAATGATGTGATGCTGATAGAAAAGTTATCTAGTTTTCTAAAATGATCCAAAAACATATTCGAAAGAATAAATTAACTTATGTTCGAAGAATTTAAAATTAATAAACATAACTAAATCTCTCACAATTGTTTTTCTTTTTCAAGAAAAGAAAGAAAGAAAGAATAAAAGAAACGAGAGAGGGCGCATGTGAGATGGGCCAGACCCTCTGAGCCAACTGGCAGTTTCTTCGAGGGACATGCATGAATGGCCCCTTCCTTTTCTTTCTCTTCTCTTCTTATTTACTTAGGGTTTTTGATTTTTAACTCTACCATTTATTATTTACTTTTTTTCATACCCGAGAAGTTTCTGATCGAAATTCAGGAATCTCTTTGGACCAGAGACAAACACAGAATACGTATGAAATCCGTTTTCAGCAAAGAATGCTCGAACTCACGACATGGTCCGACCTCCACCAAAGTTTTTTTTTTTTTTTTTCTTTAGATTCATCTGGAACCGATTGAACTATCAATTTTGGGTATTTATTATTTACGTTATAAACACATCCTTTGTTATTTTCATATCTATTTTTTTAGTTGTAGGTACATTCCTGTCTTTAAAATATTTTTTCTACAAATCTTATTTCTTACGATAAATAAATAATTATTTGTAATTCTAGTCAAAATTGATTTTTAACTTAAGTAAAGATGAAATAACTTGAATTTATTTTCCGTATAATAGCCAAAAGAATACGCTGTTAAACTTATAATACATATATTTATGTTAAAAACCAAATATATAAATATCCATTCTCCAATAGCATTTGACACCATTTTTTATTAAAACAAATGTTCTATTTTTGTAATGTTTGGATATCTTTCTTTATTATCTTAAAACCTAAAAGAAGTTTACATAATAGCTATGCGAAGACATCAAAATACAAACTTCTACATAAACATTGTTTACAAAAAACGATAAAATCGAACAAGTGAAATTACATGGTGCTTTCTTTTGGTTATCATATTCGTTATTAATTGATTATCGAATCTATTTTTTTTTTATTTTGAATTGTAGCCCACGTAAGACGTCCCTCAAGGATTTTAACCATGTAGAAAACCTCATATTTTCTGGTCACGAAGCATAAATATGTTTCGTTTATGCAGGTTATAAGACTATTGCTTCGTATATCATCAAAACCAAGGTTTATCCTGCAACTTCTTCTTTATTTTATTTTCCTTGGAAGTAAGTCATGTATGATTAATCTTATCTATTGGATATTGATTTCATGGTGGTCGTTTAGAGGCAGCGCCATTAAGATATGTTCGAGGCATCATAAAGCCATCAAACCATCATGATGACAACAAGAAAATATCATGAGAAAATGTTGAAAATAGCTCGCTTATACTACAGTTTCAGTTTACCAGTAAATATTTATTTTAAGAATAACACTAGTTTTGTATTGCTGCATTTTTACTAGTAACCGTCGACATTTTGTGTAGTTTCGAACATTTTAAAGATCCATCCTTCCTCTTATAAATTGTACTTTTGGTTCTGAATAAATGGGGTATATTCTTATGAGTAATATTATGCGTTGAACATGTATTGATAGGCTACCATAAAATGCATAACTTTTTTCTCAAAACTATTTACCAGTAACTATTTTTTTTTTTTTTTGGCATCCAGTAACATTTTTATTCAGTAATTTGTGGCTTTGACCTAAGAGAAAAAAGAATGGGAACAGTTTCCTTTTAACCACAAAAAATAAAAATAAAAAATCGTTAACATCTTTTAATTATTAGGAACACTCTACTGTTTTATCTTAAAAAAAACGTCAACTGTTTTAAATATCCAATGAAAATTTTCTAAAAATTCGTTGTCCAATAAAAAAAATGCAAAATAATGTTTCTCTTATCTTTCGTGTGTTTCCAAATACAATCTACTTACAAAATAATGACATACGCCTTGTAGATCTTCTTATCTTGGAGAGATAATTGATCATATTTTCGGAACCTTCAAGCTTAATAGTAGTCGAAGAATAGATATGTTTGAATTTTTTCGTATTATGTGTCACACAGTACACACAGTGACACACGTGTGGATTAGAGTGTGGGAGCGGGAAGGTAATTGCGTGTAGCGCTGGAACACCGTAAGTACTGTGAAAACGACCAATGGAAGAAGCCCTACTGTTTTTAGTATAATGTCATGTCCCATCTCCAACTCATGTGAGTCCCACTCGTTTTTTCTATCGAACGGCTACGATTCATTCCTTGTTTTGATTACCTATCATCGTACACTTCCGCTCTCTACTCTTTCTTTCTAGGGACAACCATACACTGTCCTATTCTTCTTCTTCTACTACTTACGCATATAATAATAGTATTATATTAATATTTTCCTATTTTGACGTCGAAGATTTATCCTATACGTACTTTAATAATATACCCGTCAAGTCCATTATATATACCCCCGACAGAAAATATCATTATATAGTATATGTAATTAATAACATTACTCGTGTACACATACCGGCTATACTTAGTAATGGTCTCGCTTTTGAGACTTCTGTGACAAGTTCAAAACGCATATATTGTGTTCTCGAGTTAAGAAAAATTCCTCATATACAAATTAATTTTTAGTTCATATCAAAGTCAATTTCCATTGCAAATCTCTATTGCTTAACTCGTAATTAAGTCACAATTATTATTTTCTATACATATCTTAGAGTCAGCGAATCAAGAAACGAATTCTTTCATGATGAAAGTCAATGTATGATTTTGTATGGAGTCAGTATGACTAAGGACACTTTTTTGGCCGCCAAGACACTACATCGTAACATCACAGATTTAAGATCTCAACATCTCAATACGTTAGAACATGATTAGTGGGATCTCTTATATGGGTATCTTAAATATTTTATTATTATTTTTCTTAAGAGATGTTTCAATACCATCTTCAATGCAAGTTTCTTAAAGTTTTTTAAAGGGTTCTTAGAATTTTTTTTAATATATTTAATGTAGATACTTAATAAGGTTTCTTATTTTAGATATTTAAGAAGCTGTTTCTTAAGAATTTAATATTTTAAAAATAGTGAGGAAACCCATAAAGGGGTTCTCCATTAATCATGCCCTTAAATCTCTTATTTAAGAAACTCTTAAAGTGGGTTTCTTGCTTTTTTTTTTTTTTTTTTAATTTATAATTAAATAATGTTAAAAAATCTAAAATGGGTTTCTCCCATTAATGATGGTCTTAGTACGTAAAAGATTAAGGAATTTTCTAAATCAGCCGTCTCAGTTTAGTCCCATTAATTTATGTTTTAACTTTTTTTTTTAAACATTTTATGTTTAATTGAATATTAACGTTTCGTATGATGTATATTATTTAACATGACACAATAACTATTTAACATACTTTAGATTTGTATTCGATATATCATAACATATATCAGGTCAAGAAAATAAAACCTTTCAAATCCACGCTTTGTTATTTGCTGGATCTTATAATCGATGATGCGGTCGAAATCAGTTTCATATATATATATATATATATAACAAAATAAATAGTTTAACATGATAACTTAAAATGTTACACAAAATTTAGCTTTGTTCATTTATTATACACAAAAATTAGTTTATAAAAAAGGGGAGGGAGAAAAATATGAAGTAGCAAAAAAAAGAAATGAGAAGATGTCTCTGAAAGCGAAATAGACAAAAAAATGATTTATTACTCACCTTATTTATCATTTTTTCTTTTATATGATTTTGCAATCTTTCATTGTTTTTACTAAATTTACCCATGTTTCTATATCTCCTAATTTTTGAAAAAATGGTTAGATCTAAATTAATGTATAAAATAACTAATAACGGTTATTTTGCATAACTTACATGTTATCTGTATATTATAATAAACAAGTACTAGGCTACTAGCTATGTTTCTATTTTGTCGCAAATTTTTAAGGTTTTGCTTAAGAATTAGTTGCACAAACAAATGCTAGTTGGATACTCTTTGATGCTGATGTTATGTACATCAATCAGTACATATATCATTTTCTTGCATAAAACCACATTAGCCGAATTTTCTAGCAACTATAATTAATACAAATAAATAAATATCCCCGAAAGATATGACGATGGTACTAATCTATTTGTATATTATGTCGTTTCCAACGTTACCCTTCTTACGTCAAGAAATTGGACGTGCCTTCTTAGGGCAGTCTTGTCATTTGCTTTAGCTAAAAGATCACTATGTCCACTGTTTGGAATCAAAATCCTCAGAGAAAAAGAGGAAAACACCTCGATAGCTCGAAAATATGATATTCAGTTTTTTTTTTTGTTTGGGGATAAAATTCTCTAATTAAATTGATTTGGAAAAAAAAACACGTATATTCCTTGTTACAATTTATAGCTGAAGACATCAGATTCGCAAATTTCCGAACGAGGAAGTGTGTATTATATACATAAATAAAGAAAAATATAGAAGAATCAGGAAACCCTAAAAGCACGTCCTGTCATTTTTATCAGGTGATTTCACTGTCTATCTTGACTTATTATTGCTATTTTATACAATATATTATTTGTAACTCGCACACTTCCATTTTCGCATTACAATTAAAATATATTGAGGCAAAAGAATATAGCCAAGAAAAAGACCTAATTGGTAATACAAAATGATATTATTTTTTTACTAAATATTATGCTATATCATAGTTATACAATTTCCCCTGAATACAATACCATATTTTGGTTAAACCTTGCGACAATATTCTTCTTTTTTTATTTACTATATTTTGCCAAAAATCATTTACTTATGTTTCTCTTCCAAAATAGAATATCTATTTAAATAGTTTTAAAATTTTATTATTATTAAAAATAATCATTTATCATTCACCACGAATAATTTAACTTTTACAACAAATACACACGACAAATGACTTTACGAAAAACTTTACAATAAAAATCTACATGTATAACAATTCCGAGTTGAACATTTAATTTTAATAAATAAGACTAAGATGAATAATATTATTTATATTACATTAATTTCTTATTTTTAATCGTTATTTATGTCATTTTTAGAGATATTTGATTTATTTTCTATTACAAATAATGATCAATCGATTAAATCTAACTATATGCATCACATACAATTATGATGAAAGACTTCACGAACCATTCCACGACGTGCAATTTTTTTTGCAACATTTGGATCTTGGACGGTTAGTTTTACATGTACCATACATGCAATATTATACTTCAAATAAATCTGCATTATTAATCTATAAAAAAATATATTCTCTAATAATCAAACTCTAAACCTAGAATAACAATTTTGAAACCATTTGACCACTAAACCAAAAAAATTATACAAGATTGATTTTTTGTTTTTGTTTTTTGTTTAAATTGATTCAGTTTATTTGCAATAGTTCACGAAAAATCAAACTTAAAATCTAGTATAGAAAAAGTAATCGGTCATCCACTAGCCGAAAAAAATCCCACAAACATTGAAAAAAAACTATGATCTAGATATACAAAAAAAAAAGTGAAAGACGATCATGTTGTATATAGAATATTGACGGTACCATAACGTATTATTAAAACCATTGTAGTACATCATTTATTTACATCGACGACGCAACGAAGTTTTGAAACTTCGGGAGAAGCATAATATTAATAAAAAGAGAAAATAAAGGCACGAGTCCCCAACTGTAATAAAAACGGAAATAAAAGGGTAAATTAGTAAATTACGTGTCCTTTCGGAACAACAAGTTGCTTTAAAAATGTTATTAGCAGAAAATCAAAGACCCGCTCCGTTCGCGTTCGGGTCAAAAACAGCCATTGTCGTTCTTTTCATTCTTCTTCTGATTCAAATAAGAGAGAGAGAGAAGTTAGTAAAACTTTAGCAGAGAGAATAAACAATAATAATAGCACCGCCACGTCGCCGCCGTACTTCGCTACCGGCAAAAAATCAGTCTTCTCAGTTTTATCTTTTGCAAATCCAAAAAAATAAAATAAAAACCGTCTCTTTCTTTCTTTCTTTGTCTATACTTTTTTTTTTTTTTGGTTGGGTTTGATTATTCTGTCTGTACCCATGTTCTGCAACAGTTGAGCAAGTGCATGCCCCATATCTTTCTACTTAACATTTCCCGATCCTCTGTTAAACCAGCTTAAAGAAGAAGATCTCTGTTGTTAAGTTGAAACGACACCACCTCTTGTTGTTTTAGTTAGCTCGAGATCTGTGTTTTTTTTTTTTCTTCTAATGGGAGTTATGAGTGGGATTATTACTGGGTAAGTAATTTACAAGTATGAAGGAGTTGAAGATTCGAAGAAGCGGCTTTGAAGTCGGCGAGACGAAGATTGCGAGCTTATTTGGCTGAAAAAACCAGGATTTGGTTCATGTGTGATATTTTCCAGTTCTGCGAGGAGAAAAAAAAAACAGTTTTTTTTTTAAAGGGTTTTTAGATTGTGAAAAGATTTGGTTGGTGGATGGGTGGGAGGTGGAGGGAAACAGTTAAAAAAGTTATGCTTTTAGTGTGTCTTCCTCATAATTACATTTGGGCATCTTGAAATCTTGGATCTTTGAAGAAACAAAGTTGGAATTTTTTTTTGTTATTGCTGTTTGCTTTTAAGTTATAAAAATGAGATTGTCTTCAGCTGGGTTTAATCCTCAACCTCATGAAGGTAATTCTCTCATAATTTTCCCTCTTTCTCTCTCTTGTTCCTTGGTACTTGCAAATGGTGATCTTAACTAGCTTCGTGTGTTTTGGATTCAAAGTTACAGGAGAGAAAAGAGTTCTTAATTCTGAGCTCTGGCATGCTTGTGCTGGTCCTCTTGTCTCGTTACCTCCTGTTGGAAGCAGAGTTGTGTATTTTCCTCAAGGTCACAGTGAACAGGTTTTTGTCTCCTTCCCTTATGATTTGGATTCTAATCTTTCTTTTTTGGTTACAAATTACTTAAAACTTCTGAGAACATTTCAGGTCGCTGCTTCGACCAACAAAGAAGTGGATGCTCATATACCAAACTACCCGAGCTTGCATCCGCAGCTTATCTGTCAGCTTCACAATGTCACAATGCATGTGAGGAGCTTGTTTTTATGATAAACTTCTCAAAGTGTTTATTCTGTTTGTGTGTTAATTAATAACATGTTTCCTTACAATTTCAGGCTGATGTGGAGACTGATGAAGTCTATGCACAGATGACTTTACAACCGTTGAATGCGGTATGAGACTTTACCCCTAATCCATACTTCATTTATGCCGAATTTGTCGGTGTTGTGAAATTTTGTTGCTTTGGTTTTTCTTGTTTGAATGCAGCAAGAGCAAAAAGATCCTTACCTTCCGGCGGAATTAGGTGTCCCGAGTAGACAACCTACAAACTATTTCTGTAAAACTCTGACTGCTAGTGATACAAGCACTCATGGAGGTTTCTCTGTGCCTCGGCGAGCTGCTGAGAAAGTTTTCCCTCCCTTGGTAAATCATCTTCTCGTTCATATGACATTTTCTTTTAAGCTTAGCTATTGCCTCTTTTAACCAGAAAATGTTATGTGTTCTTCAGGATTACTCACAACAGCCTCCAGCTCAAGAGTTGATGGCGAGGGATCTGCATGATCACGAATGGAAGTTTAGGCATATATTCCGAGGTTAGCTTTCTTCGTGAAAATCCAGGCTCTTTATTGATAACTGAAGAACAAAGAGGTTTATCTACTCTGCATTTGTTTCCGCCTTTCAGGCCAACCAAAGAGACATCTCCTTACTACGGGTTGGAGCGTATTTGTGAGTGCCAAAAGGCTTGTTGCTGGTGACTCTGTGCTTTTCATCTGGTTAGAAACGTTTCTTTAAATTTGTTTATTTATTTATTTATTGATACTTGCGAATCTTGGAACTGACTCAAGTATTTGTAATAATAGGAACGATAAGAATCAATTACTTCTTGGTATAAGACGAGCCAACCGACCGCAAACTGTCATGCCTTCATCTGTTTTGTCAAGTGACAGTATGCATTTAGGCCTTCTTGCTGCTGCAGCTCATGCTGCCGCCACAAACAGCCGATTCACCATCTTCTATAACCCAAGGTACGGTTTTAGATCCATAAGAATGCGCTTATGTGTTGATTCTCTGCATATCGCGATAAAAGAATCCACTTTTCTTCAGGGCGAGTCCATCGGAGTTCGTTATACCCTTGGCTAAGTATGTGAAAGCGGTTTATCACACTCGCGTCTCTGTTGGCATGCGGTTTAGGATGCTGTTTGAAACCGAAGAATCAAGTGTTCGTCGGTAGGTGAATTATCAGAATTCCTATATTTTACTCTGCTTTTTGCAGCTGAATGTCCTCAATAATCTTCATTTATTGTCAGGTACATGGGAACAATAACTGGCATTTGTGATCTAGATCCTGCTCGTTGGGCTAACTCGCATTGGCGGTCCGTTAAGGTTTAGCTCCAAAACCAAACCTTTAGTAGAAATTATTCAGTAATATTTACTTTCTCATATGTATCATTCATCATCTGATCAAAATGCAGGTTGGGTGGGACGAGTCTACTGCAGGAGAGAGGCAACCGAGGGTTTCCTTGTGGGAGATTGAACCTTTGACGACATTCCCGATGTATCCATCTCCTTTCCCTCTCAGGCTTAAACGTCCGTGGCCTCCGGGTCTCCCATCTTTCCATGGTATTGTAAATTTCAAAACTTGGTTCATCTCTCAAGAGTTTCCATTTCTAGTCTTTTATATCTTCTAATCTTGGTTGCCTTTCCTTTTCTTCCAGGCCTTAAAGAAGATGACATGGGTATGAGTATGAGTTCGCCGCTTATGTGGGATCGTGGACTCCAATCTTTAAACTTTCAAGGTATGGGAGTAAACCCGTGGATGCAGCCGAGGCTTGATGCTTCGGGCTTGCTTGGTATGCAAAATGATGTTTACCAAGCAATGGCTGCAGCTGCACTTCAAGACATGAGAGGCATTGATCCCGCAAAAGCTGCTGCTTCACTTCTTCAGTTCCAAAATTCTTCGGGATTCTCAATGCAATCTCCGTCCTTAGTGCAGCCGCAGATGCTGCAGCAGCAACTCTCTCAGCAACAGCTCTCTCAGCAGCAACTCTCTCAGCAGCAGCAACAACTCTCTCAGCAGCAGCAACAGCTCTCTCAGCAGCAGCAGCAACAGGCGTATCTCAGCGTTCCTGAAACCCACCAGCCTCAGTCTCAGGCTCAATCACAGTCAAACAATCTTCATTCTCAACAGCAGCAGCAGCAAGTAGTGGATAATCATAATCCGTCTGCATCCAGTGCTGCTGTTGTTTCAGCTATGTCTCATTTTGGTTCTGCTTCTCAGTCCAACACGTCACCACTCCAGTCCATGGCTTCTCTGTGTCATCAACAAAGCTTCTCCGACACCAACGGAGGAAACAATCCTATTTCTCCGCTTCACAGTCTTCTCAGTAACTTCTCTCAAGACGAGTCTTCTCAACTGCTCAACCTCACTAGGACTAACTCTGCAATGACTTCATCTGGTTGGCCATCAAAGCGTCCGGCAGTTGATTCATCGTTCCAGCACTCTGGAGCTGGTAACAACACTCGATCCGTAATGGAGCAATTGGGACAGTCCCACACAAGCAACGTTCCTCCTAACGCTGTCTCGTTGCCTCCATTTCCCGGTGGTAGAGAGTGCTCAATCGAGCAAGAAGGAAGTGCCTCAGACCCGCATAGCCATCTTCTCTTCGGAGTCAACATAGATTCATCTTCTCTTTTGATGCCGAACGGAATGTCAAACCTTAGAAGCATTGGCATTGAAGGTGGCGACTCCACGACTTTACCCTTCACATCATCTAATTTCAACAACGATTTCTCGGGTAATCTTGCAATGACAACACCTTCCAGTTGTATAGATGAATCAGGTTTTCTACAATCCTCAGAAAACCTTGGTTCCGAGAACCCACAATCTAATACCTTTGTGAAGGTAAAATTTAGTTATTTTCTTTTCCTGCCCAAAGTGTTTTTCGTTTTTGCACACATAGTGATACTTTTATGGAAATGTTTTTGCAGGTGTACAAGTCAGGGTCTTTCGGGAGATCGTTAGACATATCAAAATTTAGCAGCTACCACGAGCTGCGAAGCGAGCTTGCTCGCATGTTTGGCCTCGAAGGCCAATTAGAAGACCCTGTGAGATCAGGCTGGCAGCTTGTATTTGTTGACCGAGAGAACGACGTTCTTCTCCTCGGCGATGACCCTTGGCCGTGAGTTTATTACTACTAATCCCGCATCTCAGCATTTTGTTTTGTCCATTTCCATGTTTATTTACCCGCATTATTATTATCGACAGGGAGTTTGTGAGCAGCGTGTGGTGCATTAAAATATTGTCACCACAAGAAGTGCAGCAAATGGGTAAAAGAGGCCTTGAGCTTCTCAATTCCGCGCCATCTTCCAACAATGTCGATAAGCTCCCGAGTAACGGGAACTGCGATGACTTTGGGAACCGGTCAGACCCGAGGAATCTCGGTAACGGTATCGCATCAGTTGGGGGTTCATTCAACTACTAGAAGTAGAAAGAAAACCCCTTTTTATTCAAGTTAAGTTTCAATCTTATAAATTAGTAGTGAGATCCTCTTAGTTTAATTACTAGCAAAATCTCTCTTTATTACTTATAAAAAAAAATGGAGTTCTGCCTTTGCCTTTGTGGAAACAAAAACTATATAATCCCTCTGTCGTAATACTGTAATTATAAGATCTTTTGGTCTTTTTCTTATATGAATATTTTTACTGAACATTTATGTCATTTTCTTTACTCACTTCTTCAATCAATATGATAGTTAAGTGTTATTTTGGAGTTATATTAAGACTTTTTCTGACTTAATGGTCCACATAGAAAGTGATTTGGGCCCCAATTCCTTTATTGGAAGTGAAAGCGTTTTGTGGTTTTGTTGTGTGAAACACCGAAATATTCCGACCCGCAATTTAGGGCTTTACCCTAAATTTAGATCTCATTTTGCGTCAGCTTCTAGACACGTATCGATCCGTAGTTCGTAGGACACTTTAGTTGGTAGGTAAATCAATATATATGCGCGTTTATAGTAGCCTCGGAAAAAAAAAACGAGGACGGTTCAATAAGAAAAGTTTAGTCTTCACCGAAAGAATATGAAACAAAATTTGTAGAATGAGTAAGGTTTTTGTTTGCGTCTATATGTTATGATGATTAGATTGTTATATAACATGGAAACGTAAATGTGAATTCAAAAAAAAAAAAAGATGATAGATCGAAATTGTTGTGAATTTGGATTATATCTTGCAAATTAATCTTCTAAACTTTCATGAACCCTAATTAAATAGTGCATGGTGACCCATCATTCGAAATTGTTGGCTTTTGTCAGATTGGGATTAGGTTAGCTATGAATTGGGCATCTTCAAATAGTTTAGAAGAATTTATGATTTAATTTGGTATTTGATATTTCTTGTTTGATTGTCCATTAGGATATAATAGAGTGACCAATTAATGAAAGACCACGTTTTAAAAATTTTGTTGAGTCAAAGAAATAACAAATCTGATTAAGAGATATTTGTAAGTATTTGGTTTTGATGTGTGGTGTATGAATGTGATTCACATAAATCTTTAGTGGTGGGACTATATATTCTAAGTAAGAAATTGGGAATGGTTGAAAATAATGTTGGGTGCATGTGGTAGGGACATTTATAGATGACACGAGTTAGGACACTTTCATGAACCCTAATTAAATAGTGCATGGTGACCCATCATTCTGAAAGTTCTCACCTTTTTTCTTTTCTTTATTTACCTTTTTTATTTTTATATTTCTCCTTTTAAAAGTTATTTTTTCTTCTTATAAAATCAATTATTAATTTTAGTTATTCATAGGATGTTGTAGCCATTCATTACGTGGTTAAGAATAGATTCAAATGTGTCTATCTTCACATAGAATCATATGTCTTTTCTAGATATATGTCATAACTATATAGTCTCAATCTTATAGGAATTTTCATGACTTTAATATTATTACATAATTAAAAATTCTGGTTTGTTTTATTTGAGACTCAAAGGCTGAAAGTGAACGAGTAACATTCTTTGAATTCATTAATTTAAAAGCATGCATGCATCAGTGCATCACTCTATACTTTCAAGTATATATATATTTTTGTGATGATGAACATAAATACTGATTAATCCATTGGAGTAGGATCTTATAGCCGTAATCTGATTTACAAAGAAAACATTTCAAGCTTCACTTATTTTGTTGATGGAATGCATAATTTCTTTTGAAGTTTGCTATTGAAGACCTTAACCTAATCTAGTAGTACTATTTCTAATTTGGTCTCATTACCAAATAGAAATAATGAAATGATATTTGCACTGTTAGTTCCATAAATCAGTGTTCAGAGTACCACCGTAGACTCGTAATGGAATATTGGAAATATAATCCTTACTTTCTATCTATAGATGTATGGAAATTGATAAGGGTTTCGAGTGGATATGTAATTTGTTCTTGTGCGACTTATCTTTTTTATTTATCTCTTTTAAAAACGACGAACAGAAAACGTCAAATGTGATATTATTGATTGTTGAAGCACTTTTTGAACAAAGTAATTAAAGGCACTTTTTGAGTTGTAAGACCAAAGAAAAAAAATTCTTTGGACCATCCTTTCGTTGTACTAACTACTCTGTTACCAATTCACTGAGTGATCCCTTTATCACATTAATTCTATTTTGTATGGATGGTTTCCATGCGATGGAACAACCATGCATTGTTAACAAACGATCCAAACTTGAGTATATGCCAGAACTTCCACAAAACTGCACAATGTTCAAAAAAAAAAAAAAAAAAGAAGCATAGCTAGTAGTGTCCTAGTCCTACCCATGTTTCTAGAGGTTTGAAGCGAGTTAAAAGAAAATGAATATTTTCGATAAATATTTTTTGACGATAATTATAAATAGTTTCAATTATCATACAAAATATTAAAATTTGACAAACAACGATAGATAAAGTCTAAAATATTGAGAGGAAAAAATTTGTAAACATAATTATATAATTATGTTTCTTGTTCTACAAAATTTTCACCAAACTTTCATAATTGAATTTTCTAACCAAATTTATTTATATATATATGATAGCCAAGTCATTCAACCTCACTTTTGTGACATAGTTTATCACAAATATGAGCTTTTATTTTGAAAAGTTTCTTTCAACATAGGCAACTTGAATTCGAATCGGCATCAATATTCGATAAAACATCCTTAGCAATCTTCCATGCTTTTAAAAAAGTTCAACATTTCAACTAGTCTTTTGAAGTATTTTGACTAAACGTCTCTTAAAACTTTTAGTTGGAGAGGAAGAATCATAAAAATGATTCGTGGCAGAAGAAGAGTTTTTTTTTTTTTTTTTTTTGATTTTTTTTTTTAAAACTGTGGCAGAAGAAGAGTTAAGCAGTCGAAAGTTGAAAAAACACAATTAGAAATTATAAGGTATCAATAATTTTTGAAATTAACATTGACTTACTGTGTATATTTTAAGTCACTACAATAAGACTATTTTCTCTAACTATAGATTTCAAAATTTACATAGTCTTTGGAATATGAGGCAAATGGCTCATTTTGTTACAAAGTAAACACATGCCGGCTTGCAATGGGATATGAATTATCTAAACATAATGTATATAATATTTTTGTAAACAATATTATATTATGTGAGTTTGAACTCAGAATGATTACATAACGACGATGCACAAATAACTTTGGCTGCATATCCGATAGCCGTTATATTTTGTTTTCTTCTGTTAATTGACTAATCCGTCATTCCTGTTTCTATACTTGAATATAGACATTAAATGGTTGGCATGTATTCTGCGGATCGAATAGTGCGTACCAGCATTTTGGTAAACACAAGTTCAAACTGTAATATGCAACAGACGAGGTACATACTTCACCATACAACAGTATGCAGTACGGTATGCAGTTATGAATGGTAAAAATCGGATAAGTATAGAGCGATACATACCAAACTAAAACCAAAATGCAAACCAAAATACAAATACAAAACGATACATACCAAACTAAAACTAAAATGCAAAGAAGTGATCTATTAGAGATATATGATTTGAAGAGAGAAAAAGATAGTACGAAGAGAGAAAGAGATAGAAGTAAAAAGAGATAAGCTTTGAATGGTTGACATATATTTGAAATTCTTAAATAGATGATGCAAATGATAGCACATAAAATTCAATGAGAATCAAGTAAATAAGCACAATTTTATCCAATGAGAATAACTCAAGTACAAGTTTTATCCAATCACAAGCAACTATTAGGATTGAAGTTAAAAAAAAAATTCGGTCCGAGTGGTATAGGATTGAAGTTAAAAAAAAAATTCGGTCCGAGTGGTATGGAGGTTACAAGGTGTAGACCGAAAAACTCAGATGAATAGTGTAAATAACACGGTATGGAATGTTGCATTCAAAGTCGGGCTGGTACGAAGTATTTTTGTCCGAAGTAGTGTGGATTATTCCGATTTTGTGAATAGTGAAATAAGTGCGGACTAGTCTGACTTTGATTCGATCTGCAGCGTACATGCCAACCATTCAAGGCCATACTATTTTCAGATTTTTAGATTGGGATCATACTAAAGTGAATGCATTTCAAAATTTTTTTATCACCATGAAAATTTTTGGGTCAACAATTGTACTCATTTTAAACATTGAGTCCATGGGTCAAAGCCCAAATATATCAGTGTAACCAAAGAGGGCCTTTAGGTAGCTACAACCTACAATTGCTGTCCGGCTTACAAGTTAACCATTTCAAATTTGTTTTGAGTCTTTAGAGGCCAATGTCTATCAACAAGCAAAACCGATGTATTAAACATGTAAACATAACGCCAAAAGTTCACCTCCAGTGATTTTGGCTTTCAATTCTTGGATTTTCTGTCAGTTCTGGTTAACTTGTTCCTGAAGGCAAGAAGAAGCCCTAACCTAAGGCACAATCTTTGGCATTCTCTTTTGAATCTATGCAACATAAAAATGCATTCCATTTATACATTACACAAAGGGGATCTGAGAGTCCAATCCTGGTTTACTCAATGACCAAAAACTCAATCTAGTGCCTCATGAGAACCAACCACAACATATCTTGTGACCGGAAGCCGGTATTCGGCCGGTTTCCCGGATATATTGGGCTTCAGCCACTGCCTTTTCAGCATCACGGACTTTTCTAGCTTCCGCTAAAGCCCGTTTCTCTTCTGACCTTTGCTTAGCCATCGCAATTTTCTTCACTATCTTTGCTTCAGCTTCAGCTTTCATCTGCTCAACTTTAGCCTACCAACAGAAATTTATGTATGCTTTAGCAATGAATTTGGTGTGAGTGACCAATAAAATATTTCAAGAGAATAAGAATTTGATCCGAAAACGCCTCACATACCTCAATACGTCGCATTTCTGCTTCGAGTTTGGCTTTCTCCTGACTTTCCCAAGCTTGAATTCTGATTTCCTCACGCTTATACCTAAACATTTTTGAGTTTCAAAAAGAAACAACGCATTTTAAGTCTTTTGCTCTTTACCAGCCAAGCAAAAAAATTGGTTTAGGTCATAGGAGCACACAGACCTTGAATTATGTTTGGATTTCTCTGCTTCTTCCCATGCAGTCGCTCGTTTTTCAAACTCAATTTTCTGTGTCTCCTCTGCATCTCCATTGTTCTTATTGTTCTCCTCTTCTTCTTTACTGGCCCAAGCCGCGATGTTCATCTTCCCTAGCTGAACTCCGAGAGCTACAATCTCTCTCCTCGTCTTCGCTTTCACTTCCTCCTCAGATAGTTCTCTTCTTGTGTTTTTTGTCTGGTCTTGCGACAAAGAAGATTCCTCTTGTTGGCCACCTCTAGGGGTAGAAGGGAGAGATGAGGTCGGGCTGCGAAGAGGAGTTGTTGCATCAACTGGTGTGACAGATCTTGAAGGTTCTTGACTCGGTATTGGCGTCATTTCGGTTCCCATATCTCTCATACATACAGAACGAATCGCAGGGCCACCTTCACACATTAAAATACTTATCTTGTCAAGCTCCGAGAGCTTCAAGAATCAATCAATTTCGCCAAAAAACTAGTCACCATTTTTACCTGTTGTGTTATCATGTGATGAAACCTTTGTTGTATCCACAAGATCATTGCTTTGTGTAGATTGATCGATCAACGAGTTTCCTCCATACTCTTGAGTTAGAATTGGATGTGCGGCCGAGGGAACAAAATTAGGGAACTTCTCGAACCCATCAATTTGTGAGGATTGGCACGAATCCATCCTAGATTTGTTATGCTCGTAACCTGCATTATCAGGCACAACTCTCACGGGCATCCGGTTCCCTTGACCGTTCTTCCTCATCACCATGTTCTGTCTGCTCATTATCCATTTCTCAGCATCATTCCATTTGGATGGTATTTGTCTCGAAGGGTAAGCTCTTGAGGCATGATTCTGATTCGAACGCTCGCCACGAGCTCGGTGAAACTCAAAGCTTGAAGAGCTAGCGTTACTGTCATAATCAAGGTTTTCATCTTCTTGAGGTCTCATCATGTGAGGAGCCATACTCAAGTCCCCTTTTCTAAATTGTTGCGGTCTCGGTTGATCATTTTCCCTCACAACACCATCAGAACGATGTCTCGAGGCTTGATTATCGCTCTCGGTCAGATCCAAAACTGGCTTATTTGGAAGTTTAGCTACTTCTACATCCGTAGTTGTAGCCGCCACTAGACGTCAGACACAACAAGAACAGAGCAAAGAAACAAATTTTAGCCAAATTCAGGAGTTAAAAAGACTTCAATTGTAACATAGAACAGAGAGACGAAACAAAGAAGAGGCCGAAGACACAAACTTTATCCAAGAACAGAGCAAAGATACAAGCTTTAGCCAAGTGTTCAGGACCAAAACAGAACAAAGCAAAGACATAAACTTTAGCCAAGTTCCGGAGTTAAATCGATCAAAGACTTCAATTGTAACATATAGCAGAGAGACGAAAAGAACAGGTGAAAACCACAAACTTTAGCCAAGAACAGAGCAAAGACCAGAGACTTTAGCTGATTAAATGATCAAACTGAGAAATGGAAGAAGAGAGAGAGAGAGGAAAAACCATTATCGTCGTCGTCTGAATAAGATTTAGAAGCTAACAAGCTGTTCTTGGAGAACTGGGTATCATCTGAAATCTGAAGACGAGAAGGAGATGTTCTTGAAGAGTTACTGTTGGACTTGGATCCTTCTTTCTTCTTGTTTTTGTGTGGACCCATTAGCATCATTCGCAACTTCGTTGGTGAGATTATGCTCTTCTGCAATATATATATATATATAAAACCTAACAAATTATGGAATTTTCTTGATTTCTTTTTTGTTTATATGATATTCAATATTTCAAAAGACAGACATATCAACTTTTTTTCTGATAGAACAAAACTAAAAGGACAAAACTTTCTGAAATTGAATAGTAGGAAAGAAAAAACATAAATTCTTATTTAAAGTTCATCTCTTTTCTTCAACAGAGGAAAATTAAAGGTAGAAGTGAAACACTGAAACTCACTGTGACATAAATGGATGCTAAAATCTTACTTCCATAATGAAAGAAACAAAAGGAAGAAACTTAAGCAAAGAGTGTAATAATGAGGACAAAACAGAGAAGTACTAGAAGATTGAAAACCAGAGAAATGTTGCACTTGAGAGAGAGAGAGAGAAAAAAAAATTAATTAACCTGCACCTTCTCTATCCTCTCGTAATCCATTGCAAATGCCAAATCTTTTCTCTATCTCTGTATATTTACAGACACAAAGCTTTCAATCTCTAATTCCTCTGTCTTGTGAAGAAGAAGAAGAAGAGAGACAAATGGGTTTTTTTTTTTTAACTTGTTCCTATCTCCTACCTTCTTCTTTTTTCTTTTTTTCTCTGATAGGGTTTTTGGGAATTTTTAGATAATGATTGGAACAAAAGAGGAATTTATTTTGTAATTTATATACTTTTGAGAATTTGTGAAGATGTGGGGGGGACTGTGCACGCCGGTCCACATTTGCTTGCTTCTCATCATATCACTGTTCTGATTTTGACACGTCACCTAACTTCATCTTTGTTTTTAATTACATCAACATTTTTTTTTATAGTACTTTTGTTCTCTTGTTATCCAATGAATACAATTTTATTGTTTCTATCAAATTAAGTTTCGAAAACGACTTCTAATTTATTTATAATTGGAGGTAATATTGAAATAGAAAAAAAAAAACAGATGTATCAACAGAGACACAAAGTAATGGATAGATGATGAAATTAGTATATAACAAAGTTTCATTTGAGTAAAAAGAGAAAACGAGTCTAATCATTTCCATTGTAATTATTTTAGTCTTTTTGAAGATAAGAATTTAACAAAAGAGAAAAAAAAATGAACTACATGCCAAAAAGAAAATTTTATAAAGATACTAATAAATTTACTGATATCTGAAGAGTCTATAAATAGACTAGTAAAAGTGGATTTATTATTACTCATCATAATGAACTGAGAATCATTTCCTTTTCACTGTTAACTTAATAATTTAAAAAAGATGCAGACCACCTAAAATTTGAAGAAAGAACAACATAACAGTATTTGCCTATTTGGTTAAGAGTAAAAATAAAAAAAGAACAAGGTATTATGATTTTTTGTTTCCCTCAAATAAATGATTTTTCTTGGTTGTTTAAAGAAGAAAGAAACCGAAGAAGTGGTTGTGTGTGGATTCGCAAAGCAAATGTAAAAATGATACAAAAAAATCAGTACTGAAACGTAAACAAACTGACACTTTTCTCCACTTTAGGGCATTACGTTTCTCTGTCACTTTGACCGTTGACTACCTCTCTTCTTCTTTTTCTCATAAATTGTTTACTTTATATTTATTTATCATTTTTATCTTAGTATTATAATTCTGATTTATCATATAACTACAATCGATATACATGCTTAGCAAAAGTAATATTATATAGTTTCATGGGATTATAAAATTCAAACATACGAAATGTATTATGTATAAAAAATGACGAGCGTGTACGTATTGCGAGGCTCGAGCTCAGCTAGATTCCTCTAGCCTAACCTTGTTTCCTAAGAAGCCATGCTTTTGCACACGAATATATATATATATATATATATATATATATATATATGAGATTATTTTCCTAAGAAGCCATTCTTTTCATAAGGACATGTTTTTTTCTACAACAAAAAAATACATATAGGATCATTCATCAATCATAAATTTCGTTTTTTCTTTTCTCTCACTTCGGTCTAATCATGTGAATAAGATGTCACGCTGCTCTTAATCATGTGAATGTAATATAATAGTAGATCTACAGTGTCATCACAATTAATCGGTTTGTCTTCTTTTTTTTTTTGTGTGTGATAAATTTGCTATATACAAACGTAAATTATGAATTTCAAATGTAATATTATGTTAAAATACAAATCCACAATTTACAGGACTGAAGCAACCTTATCCTCCAATCAAAATCCTACTAACCAAACTTAATTAAATCTCTCACTTTCACTTATTGTTGTTGACTACTGTTTTCAAAATCATATCAATAGTATTATTAATTTGATTGCTATAAGAAATATTTAGAGCCAGTCATTTTGGATTGTTGCACATGGTGAGCCTATTTCATATGTGTATAATATATTAACTAACTTAGGTCGCGATTGTTTTCTGACGTTTAAATTTGCATTTAAATTTACATTAATATTTTCATTCAGAAATTTGGCAATAATAATTATAGTATTATAACCTATAAGATATAATAAATTTAAACACAAAGGCAAACTTTAATATAACAATAACTTTATTTTATGGTTCTTGCCTCTAGTAAGTTAATAATAAACTTGATTCATATTCAGAGAAAAATAGTATTGGGTTGGAGTCTTGAAGAAAGATCTTTGACTAATTTTACTGGCATTCAACATTCTTTCTTCTTAGAAATAGTGAAATAAACAATTAGATCTTTGTTTTTGTTACATGAAATCAACGTTGATATGATTGTGATGTACAAACTGGTCGCTGATTTATTTCATTTTTCTCAATTGACAACGGAAAGTTTGTACTCTCTTATTCTACGTCAACAACGAAACATTCTTATATTTAAAAAATGTTTTAAGCAAATATGAGATAAGTCGTTACCAGTTCGACGTTTCAAATGGGCTTTTTGAAATGGTGCGTCAATTGGATTTGGTGGTCGGTGTATGAGATAAGTCAAAAGAGCCACTACTACATTTCCTCGCACAAAATTTCTGACATTTTGTCCATTTCACATTGCTATTACAATTTAATCAAATACTGTGAATTTAATTTTTGTATCAATGTGCAAATGTTCAAAACCATGAGTTTGACTATCAGAGTACAAAATAGAAATGGAGACAAAACATCTCTATAGTGGGTCCATCAAGATCACTACCATTTTTTTTTGCCAAGCTTATGAAACTTTTTTGGTCTACAAAATAGATCCGATTTCGTCTTAATTATCATGTTGGTAGAATCTAGATTAGCTTTCTTTTTGTGAGAACAAATAAACAATGATGGATCTGTGAGGAACCTTTGGAGGGATACAAAAGCTCTAAGAACGAAAGGAACTCACTGAAGGTTGTGATATGCATTTTGCTTGCTTTTATCTTTTTTTTGACTATATAATTATATAAACTTATCTCATTTTTAAGAAGTGGAATAGTTGGTACTATATCTGTATTTTTCTTATATAAATTTGATTGATGATGTAGTGATCGAAATTTTATTAATTGAATCTTTATCAAGAATCTTTTTCCAAATATTGAAGAAACCACTAACTATAGCTAAACATTGTAATATGTCGTTTTGTTAATATATCTTGAGATGAGAATGATCTATGCCTAGAAATAAATTTAATGATCCAAACTATATCCATCGTATACAAGAAAACCTAGTAGTAGCGACGAATTTTTTATAGTCAAGGGAAAAAAACAATAGCAAAATTTAATTTATGATTTGTTCCTATGTGTTCATAAAAAATGAGTACTTAAGCAAATCAGTAACAAATTTAAAACAAGAATAATTAGCATAAAAAGTTAAAACATATTTGTGACTACAATGTAAAAAAATAAAAATAATAATAACTGGATGCAGAAATATGATTATGTTAGAATCCATGGTCACCTAGAAGCACAATGACAGGCACTGAACCCAACCAATTGAAACATAGGCCTTGGCCCCCAAAATTTTTGAACCTATCAGTTATCAAATTAGGCCCCCAAAAAAAAACTTATTTCACAGATAGACCCCGATTTTTTAAACTTTAACATTCGGTCTCATTTTTAATAGAAAAACAATTTTTTGCTTGGGCCCCCAATTTCTCAGTGTTGGCCCTGACACAACTATTGCCATGCATATTGATCTCATATTCGAAAGAATTCTATATCTCTAATAGATGAGAAACTTGTATGAAGCGATGTCGTAAGATTCTTCCATTTGCTCAGAAACACAAATATTGATAGGTATCAATATGATGTTCAAGGTTCTATGGAGCTGCTCAAGGTTGCATTACTCTCTAAATTGCTTCGTGACGTTTTACGATTTATGGTTATGCATTTCAATATGACGTTCTAAAATGAATTTGTGTTATTCACCGTAATGTCTTTCAAACAAAAATTAAATAATATTTTAGAGGAAAGACGAAGAAAGATAAAAGGAAACTTGCTGATTTTTTTTTGGCAATAGATAAATGTATTTCTTCTAGTAATTACATAAAACATGGTCTTTTGTTGAATGCCTAGGATGGCAGTGACGATATTGTTCCTCTTCAGATTCGCCTTGATGATATGTATT
The DNA here is from genome assembly GCA_026770425.1 of Boechera divaricarpa. NCBI lineage: Eukaryota > Viridiplantae > Streptophyta > Magnoliopsida > Brassicales > Brassicaceae > Boechera > Boechera divaricarpa. The sequence goes on along the minus strand of CM049182.1, from coordinate 8,090,841 downwards.
ATGTAAAGGAAAATGAAACATTTTATTTTTTTATGTTGTGTAATTTGATTTTGTTTTTGTATCTTTTAAAGTCCAAAAAACTTGATGTGGCACATGGGACAACACCAACCCCCACGTTTAAAGATGTGCACAGCTTTCGTCAAGTAAATTCTATATTAATTTTGAAATATTTTTTAACATGCACAAGGCTTGTTTCACATAATTAAAAACCATTCGGTCCACGGGCCATCTCAAAGCAACATTCATGGTCGGAACTCGGATAGCTACCAAACTCTGATACAAAGAAAATTAGGGGTGTTATTCAATCATATATTTAAAATGATTTTTTTTAGGTTTTACAATCTTTAAAATTTTGAAATTTGATATTAATTTTAAAAATTTATTTGTGTGGATTTCAAAATTTCTGCATTGTACCTTGAATTTTGATATTTAATAATTTACTCACGAAATTCCATGATATTTTATTTCAAATGACTTAATATACGAAAATTTTAAAAGTTATTTATTTCGAATAACACTGAATTTTCATAAAGTATTTAAAATTCTAATTAAATAATACCAGATTTTAAAATCTATTAAGCATGATTTACAAATACATTAATTGAATAACAACGAAGTAAGATTAGATTTCAATTATATTAAAATTCATGATTGAATAACATTTTTTAATATTTAACAGAATGATCGACCACAAGATACATATATAAATAATCCATAATATTTGTTTACTTGTGATCTAACTGATAAGTTTTGACATCAGTACATATCGACTGAAACTAATTAGTGTTGCTGAGCTAATATCACCACTAAAAAAACATGATGAAAGATGAATGCATGCATAGCGGTGAATAAAACATTTTTCAACATTGAAATTACCATGTGAAGATAATCACAAACAACCATGTTCATACCTCACAAAATTTAAGCGGTTGGAGAAAGCAGTGCTCTCCATATATGAACTTTGGGGTTGTTGGGATCTAAGTTTGAAATAACTTGTAAACCAAGTAATTCTACACCAAAGGATAGGTTTAGTATTAAAGTGGTTTAATAAGTTTTAGGATAAGCTTAGATTTGAATAAAAGATAGGATTAATCTTGGAGTTATCTAGATCCTAAAAGATAGGGATTTGGTGAGTTGTGCCTTTTCTATATAAACTTGATGAGTTGTGTCAAGGTTTATGAGAAAGAGTATTAGTTTTGAGTGATTTTCTGATACAAATAAGAAAATGTGTTCTTAAACTTTCTCTTGTGTTCTTGAGTTAATCGATTTATTATTTACAATATTTGGTATCAGAGTTTCAAGGTGTTTGATCCTTGGAGAAATTTCGATCATACGAAGGTGACGGTGGAGAAAAAGTCGTGACGTTTCCAAGATGGGGATATCATGAACGTGGCTCAACCAAAAGATGTGGTACCTTCATCCATTCAATGTCCCATGCTAAATGCTACAAACTACATGGTGTGGTCCATGAGGATGAAAGTGATGTTGCGGATTCATAAAGTGTGGGAGACAATTGAACCGGGCTCAACCAACTCCCACAAGAATGATGTCGCAACTGGATTCCTTTTTCAATCAATCTTGGAGGCTCTTATTTTGCAAGTCGGTGAACAAGAATCTCCAAAAGGGATTTGAGAAGCAATCAAGGCTCGTAATCTAGGTGCTGACCGTGTCAAGGAAGCAAGGCTTCATCTCCAAGCTGAGTTTGAAAGAATCAAGATGCGGGACTCGGATACGATAGATAGCTTTGCGGGAAAGCTGTCGGAGCTTGCTTCGAAATCTATCTCTCTTGGAGAATCAATTGAGGAGGCTAAACTTGTGAAAAAATTCCTAAATTGTCTACCAAGGAGCAAATATATCCAGATCGTTGCTTCTCTTGAACAAGTTTTAGACTTGAAAACAACAAGCTTCGAGGATATAATTGGAAGGCTCAAGGCGTATGAAGAACGGATTCATGAGGAAAATCATGGGGAGACACAAGATAAGCTACTTTTCACAAATACGGATTAACAAAATTTTGTGGGAGGAAGAGGCAGATGACGTGGTAGAGGAGGCAGAGGAAACAGAGGAGGAAGAGGCCGTGGTAGGTCTAATTATCAAGAAAATACTCAAGCGGAACAAAATCAAACGAAAGAGAAGAAGGATTACTCAAAGGTGATTTGCTTCATATGTGATAAAAGAGGTCATTTTGCTTCTAATTTCCAGAGAAAAAGCAAAAGACTCAAGAGACAAATAAAGTGGAGACGGAAGAAGCTGATCTACCTCTTTATTTACATGAGATCGTGTTCTTGAATGAAGAGAAACTCATTCCAAAAGTCTACGAATCAAAGAAGGAAGAAGAAGGAATTTGGTATCTCGACAATGGTGCTAGTAATCACATGACCGACATAAAGACATATTTTTGTAAGCTCAACAAAAGCATTAAGGGGAAGGTGAAGTTTGGTGATGGTTCTTGTGTGGAGATAGGTGGGAAAAGATATATTCTTTTCCAAAGCAAGTCGAAGGAACAAAAACTAATCACCGACATCTACTATATACCCGAGTTTGAAAAGCAACATATTGAGCTTGGGACAAGCTACGAAAGCTTGCTGTGGCGTGAGGATGAAGCAAGATTCTCCATGATTCGAATGGAAGACATTTGGTGAAAGTAATAAGGTCTCCTAATAGACTTTATAAATAAATCTTCAAATAGGTGAACCGGTGTGTTTTCTCTCAAAGATTGAAGATGATGCTTGGAGATGGCATGCTAGGTTGGGACATGTGAGCTTTAAAACAATTACGCTCATGTCAAAACAAGAGATGGTTCAAGGGTTACCCAAAATTAGAGAAGAAGAGAGATTGTGTGAGTCTTGTTTAGTCGGAAAAAAAAACTCGCCAATCTTTTCCGAAGATTTCTACATTTCGAGCTACTAAACCACTTGAGCTACTACATGGAGATTTGTGTGGCCCCATTACACCACCAACGATTGCACATAACAAATACGTGTTTGTTATAATCGACGATTTTTTAAGATATATGTGGACAATCTTGATAAAGGAGAAAAGTGATGCATTCGAAAAATCCAAGACATTCAAAAGCATGATCGAGAAGGAGTTTGGAAGAATGATCATGACTTTTAGGACTGATAGAGGAGGAGAATTTACCTCAAGAGAATTCCAAAACTTTTGTGAAGAAAGCAGAATTAGGAGGCATCTCACGACTCTCTATACTCCTCAACAAAACGGAGTTATTGAGAGAAGGAATAGAACTTTGGTGGAGATGACAAAGAGCATTCTTAAAGCAATGAAGGTACCAAACTATTTATGGGGAGAAGCTGTTCGCCATTCAACATATTTGATAAATAGAGTACCTACAAGAGCTTTAGTGAATTTGATTCCTTACGAGCGTTTGAAAGAGAAGAAGCCGAGCTTGAATCATTTGAGAGTTTTTGGGTGTGTAGCACACACCAAAATCGAAGCAACAAATCTCAAGAAGTTGGACGATAGATCACAGCCCTTAGTACACCTTGGAATCGAGCCGGGATCCAAGGCCTATAGGCTATTCAATCCGTCAACAAGGAGGATAGTTGTTAGTCGTGATGTGGTGTTCGATGAAAAGCTAAGTTGGAGTTGGAGAGAAACACGAGATGAACTAAGAAGGGATCCGGGAATGTTTTACATGAGATGGGGAAAAATTGTTGATGTTGGAGAAGGACCGGTGGTTGTCAATAATGATCAAGAGAAAGAAAATCATTACGAAGTTAAAACAACACACACGATGATCAAGAAAATGAAGACGAAGACGATCAACAATCACCTACTCAAGATGAAAACAATGAACCTGAACAACAACAAGAAGAACATCACTTGAGAAAATCAACTCGACAAGTAAGCCGACCACAATATCTCAATGATTATGTGCTTTTAGCTTCGATGGAATGTGAACGTCTTTTGCTTGCAATCAACGATGAACCAAGATGTTGTGGTGAAGCGAAGGGATCATTAAAATGGAGGAAAGCTTGTAAGGAGGAGATCGATTCAATATACAAAAATAAGACATGGGCTCTAATCGATAAACCGAGTGGAACGAAGATCATTGGACTCAAGTCGATTTTCAAAATCAAGAAAAATGCGGATGGTACTATCAACAAATATAAAGCACGACTTGTAGCTAAAGGTTATGTACAAGAATCCGGCATATATTTTGATGAGGTTTTTGCACCGGTTGCTCGTATAGAGACCATACGATTGTTAACGGCATTGGTGGCATCACATGGATGGAAAATACATCACGTACATGTAAAGAAGGCGTTCTTGCATGGAGAACTAAGAGAAGACGTGTTTGTGTGTCAACCTGAAGGATTTGAGAAGAAAAGAGAATAACATAAAGTCTACAAGATTTCGAAAACATTGTATGGCTTAAGACAAGCTCCTCGAGGTTGGAATACAAAATTGGATCAGATCTTGAAGGGAATGAATTTCAAGAAGTGCTCAAAAGAGAATTTCGTGTATCGCAAGAAAGAAAAAGATACACTCCTCATCGTAGCCATCTATGTGGATGATTTGTTCGTAACCGGTAATACTCTTAAGGTTATTGATGAATTCAAGACTGGAATGTCATCAAAATTTGAGATGTCGGACCTCGGGAAACTTACTTACTATCTCGAAATAGAAGTGCATCAAGGAGAAGATGGGATCAAACTAAAGCAAGAGGGTTATGCTCGGAGAATTCTAAGTGAAGCAGGTTTAGAAACTTGTAATCCTTCTCAAGTTCCTATGGAGTTTGGATTAAAAGTCTCTAAAGCACTAGAAGAATCGGAGATAGACCCTACAAGCTATAGAAGGAATGTTGGGTGCTTAAGATACTTATTACACACTCGTCCAGACTTGGCATTTGCTGTTGGAGTAGCAAGCAGGTATATGCAAAGCCTACGCTGTCTATGTTATCTTCGAGGAACAGCTTCATACAGACTGAAGTTCAACCGACAAGGACCGAAAAAAATCATTGGCTTCAGCGATAGTAGCCGTAATATTGATCAAGATGATGGTAAAAGCACTACGGGATACATCTTCTATTTCAGATCCTCACCGATTACTTAGTGTTCACAAAAACAGAGCACGGTGGCTCTTTTGTCTTATGAGGCCGAGTTCATGGCAGTAACAGAGGCGGCTAGACAAGCAATTTGGCTTCAAGATTTGCTAAGTGAGATTACTGGATGGAAAGCTGAGAAGGTGACCATCTACATCGATAACAAGTCGGCGTTGGAGTTGACGAAGAACCCTGTTTTTTACGGCAACAGTAAGCATATTCACAAATGCTATCATTTCATTCGAGAGTGCATTGAGAACGAGCTGGTAGACGTTGAACATATACCCGAGAATGAGCAAAAGGCCGATATCTTGACTAAGGCATTGGCGAGGATTAAGCTTGGAGAAATGAGAGACTTGATAGGAGTTCAAGATCTTACAAAAGTTAACTCCAAAGCTTAAGAGGGAGAATGTTGGGATCTAAGTTTGAAGTAACTTGTAAACCAAGTAATTCTACACCAAAGGATAGGTTTAGTATTAAAGTGGTTTAATAAGTTTTAGGATAAGCTTAGATTTGAATAAAAATAGGATTAATCTAGGAGTTATCTAGATCCTAAAAGATAAGGATTTGGTGAGTTGTGCCTTCCCTATATAAACACTTGATGAGTTGTGTCAAGGTTTATGAGAAAGAGTATTAGTTTTGAGTGATTTTCTAATACATATAAGAAAAAGTGTTCTTATGATTTTCTAATACATATAAGAAAAAGTGTTCTTAAACTTTCTTTTGTGTTCTTGAGTTAATCGATTTCTTATTTACAACAGGGCTCAACTACCTGGTGACAATGGATCTCTCAACACAGACCATAATTAGAATTAGAGTAAGATGGATGTGAGAATGTCAAAAGTTTGAAACAAATTGTGAATGTCAAAAACTCGCTTTAATTGAGCAAGAAGCATTATCAAGAATGTCCTTAATGGAAAATGTTATTCGAATATTCAACAAGAGCCCCTCAGGCCAGAGATATATAACCAGAAGAAAAAAAGAAAGATCTTTACACCCTCAACACACAACTTCTTGCACATCCTCTTAACCCTATACAACAACCAAACAATACACACTTGAATAAAAATTAGAGATAGATGAGACGATCGCAGAAATCAGAGATCCTCGGATGTTGAATGTGATCTACTTCTGCAAAAAATCTTTCTTCTTCTCGTGAAATTTCTCTATCAAACACCACCTTAACCCTCAAAATATTCATTGAGACAGATTTCGTAAACCCTACTAGATCCTAAAATCGACAAGATAACAGAGATCAAAGAATGAGATATGTGTTCGTTCTGTTATTCTGAGATTCCGTTACAGAGCCCTCCCTCTATTATATACACACTGGTTTTGGTATAATTGCACACTAATTACTCGGTTCTCTATACCGGTACACTAATATCAAAGCCAATTGGAGATGTGAATTTGGTAGAAAGCAAAACAAAATCTTTCTTTTTGCTTTTACTTTTTATTATAACAGGCATATCTGGGGAAAAATAATAATCAAAAGATGATAAATCTAGGGTTACATCCTAACTATAACTTGACGAAGAAACACAAATCCCAAAGAAAACACACCAAAAATAAATTCTTTAGTGATAATGTTGATATGAAGCCATGTGAGCACATGCATCTTAAACAAAACCGTTTCTCTGTATCTTCTTAAGACAAGAAGACCCACAAGCAGCCTCACCTTGTAACTTAGTTATTCAGCCTAAAGAGATTCAAGAACCAGAGGCCAGTTTAAAAAAAAAAGACAATAATGTTAGTTTCTTAATGGGAAGGCCAGGTAATCATTTTTACCTCTTTATAGGTTTATTGGGACTCTCAAGCCATCGTGAGCGAGTTTCACTGGAATCCCTTCCCTAACAAACCAAAACATTGCAGCAAATAAGATTACTTCTTTCTTTCTATGGTATGGATTCGTCAGATAGATTATGTAATTCAGGGTTTTCTATAGTTTTCTACCTTTTAGACCATTCTTCTAGATACTCGTTGTCCTTGTGGTGATCAAACTCGTGAGTCATTCCGATTAGAAGAGCCCTTTTCGGACTCAGTCTTTTGATTGTGTCTAGTGTCTACAGAAAACAAAAGTAAGCATACATAAACCATAAAAGAAAAACCACACCTTCAAATTATGCTAACCTGCGGGAAACATAAGTGGGTGTTGTGGCATCCTGTCTGCAATCACAGTTAAGGACAAAGAATGTGAAAATATCAGCTCATATTAAACTTAAAAAATTCAAACTTTAATGCATAACGATGATCTGTGTTACCTTATATAATGTATCCAAGATAAGGAGATCCAATTGTCCACCACCAGATTTTGATATAGCTGTTAAATCAAAAGGCAACAAAGTTTGAGACATCTTCTTCGAGAATGCCAAAATGCAGACGCACTAAGCGATTTGTTAGACTTACCATACTCGGTGTTTGGAGGAAAGCGTGATACGTCGGATATATACGCCACTCTTGATTTTTCACCAAAAAGGAAACCAAGACATACATAGTCTTCTCCATGCATCACCTACGGCATTAATAAGATTGAGTCTCCACATAGATCAGCAGGGAGGCATGATTTACTATTTCTTCAGAGGCTTTGAGAAACTTACTGGAAGTGGCGTGAATGATAAGTCTGAAGCTACAAAAGGCTTCTCACAATCTTCTTCAATTATTCTCCAATCCAGCTGTGCTACTCGCCTAACTTCTTGGCCTTCTTTAAGTTTCTTCTGAACCAAATACGGGAACTTCACAGCAAGGCTGTTTTCAGAAAAGCACGTGATTGTCAAAACTACTGCTTCAAAGTCTAAAAGGTCAAACTGAGATTACCAAAGATCATGAAGATTTTATTACCTGTCCATAGCATATTGGCTTACGAAAATTGGAGTAGGATCTATATCATTAGTAGGACTAAATGGTTGCACAGAACGTATATCATCCAGGCCAAGTACTGCATCCGCGTGTTCATGAGTCAAAATTATCTGCAGTTCATGCAAAAATTAATTCTCATATGCACTGAGAGCTTCTGATACAGTTAGGGAAACTCAGGAATTGCGATACAAAGATTTTAGGATTTGGTTCATCTTAGCTTCTTCATACATATCTTAGGAAATTCAGAAAAAAAGGAGATTCCAATGGAGACATCAAACAGGCAGATTGTAGAGAAATAAACCGATTTCATCACGACTTACAGAATCAACTTGAGGAATCTTGTGAAGAGTAAACCAGCGAAGGACTTGTTCCCTGAAAGTCTTCCCAACATCAATTTGAATGTATTTATGTTTGCCATCACTTTGACAATAATCAATGAGCAGTGAAGTATTCCCCCTGCCAAAACCACAATATCTGTTACAATGAAAAAACAAGCTAGACCTAGTCTACAGGCAAACTCAGCTATAAGACGGATCTAATCAAGCGCCACAGACAAATCTTAAAGGCTTCATATGATTCAACTCAACACATGGATCAAAGTGGAACACAAAACTAGACAAATTGAATGTGCTACACAGATTAATGGAAGAGAACTAAGTGATCCCAAATCTCAATCTAAATCTTACGGAAATCGAAATTAGTTAAATGTCATATGCAAAAAACATCAATTCGACAAATTATCCTTCAAAATTTTCCACTGAATCATAGACTTAAGGAAGAAAACTCTAGATAACAACTCCACACTCGAAAATCTCTGAAAATTTTGGACTCGCATTGGAATCACCAGAGAATCAAATCAGTACAACACAAGAATGTACCTGTAATTAGGATTTAGCTCCGGAGGAATCGAAAGCGACTGGGAACAAACATAGCAGTGACTATCGGATCGCTGGATCAAGCACATTGCGTTAGGGACCGCGCTCGAACATCCCGTTCCGAGGAATATAAGAGCCGATCTATCACGATCAGATGAAACGGAGCCGTTCTCAGTCGGAATAAAACCGTCCATAAATCGACGACGTCAGTATATATAAGGAATATTCCGGCGAAGGAGGAATCTCGAGCCGAAGAGGTAAAAGCCGTAAAACGGTAACAGAAGGGTGTCGACGACGCAAAGGGTACCCAGACGAAGAGAAAACAAAAAACAAATAGTTTGATAAAACATAAATATCAACGGTCTTTGTCTACTTGGTGTTACCACGTGGCGTAATCTTAACGGTTATGAATAGAATTTTCTTGTACTCATAACCTTTTGTTACAACTCATTCTCTCTAGTATCTCACCATAAACCTCTATTTATAGGTTAAGTTTCTCCTAATCCTATCAAAAATGATAACACCAAATTTTATTATGATAACAATAAATCTTATTAAGATAACACCAAATCCTCTTATGCCTTTCTTATCTCATAAACCATGACTCTCTTTAGTAGCTTATTGGTTTGGAATTAACCAACAATATAAACAAAAAAAAAATTTTAAAAAAGTTTTATAAAATTTGTTGCAAGATTTGTAAACACACTCAGATAGATACGTTTGTTTCAGACTTTATTTCCGATATCTTTTTTTTTTTTATCTTAGCTACTTCTTTAATTTCCCACTGATAATAAACAAGGTACTAAAATCGTTTAAAATTTTAATTGGATATCAGAATGTTTAGTACAAAAATTAATAAGAATTTTTCTAACCAAAACGATGTCGGCTCATCTTTGATATGTACTTACAAAGGATCTCTTGGAGATGAGTTTTCTTATTTGGCTTGGTATGAATTATTGCCGGTTTCTTTGTTTGTTGTCTGATTCGTTTGTGGTTTTCTCTTTAATCATTATAGTTCTTTGGTCTTGTAGTATCAGTCATTTGCTTCCCTTTGGGCTTAGCCTCCGAAAAAATCTTGTTTTTCTCCGACTTTAGTTTGTAATCCTCCAAATATTCCCACCAGAATATTATAAATCAATTTCAGATAGGAAAAAACCCAAAACGATGTTGGCTATATGACTGATAGGAATAACAAAATCAGTTAAGTGAATGATTAATTTGCTTAATAGGTAATTTTATTTTATTTTAATTTTTTTTGCTGGATTCAGGCTTTTTCAAGTTATTTTTCAGTTTTGACTTGTAATTTCCTTCAATAGGTTCTACACCCCATTTGGCTTTTCTGATGTTCCGTTGCTTTGCTCTGGGAACATTTCGATTGAGTTAAAGAACACAAGTAGCTAAAAATTGGTGAAGGAGCTTCTCGCTACTGTGTGTTTAATTGATGTTGAATCTAAGGGTTAATCGGCTTCTCCGTAGACCCTTAATCCGATTTTCACCTTGCTCAATTCCTAATGGCGAAGCTGATGATGCATCTTTCTCGACATCTTCGTCGAAAAATCCTGGCTTTAATCATGGTCTGGAGATAGAAGGAGTTTCTTTTCAAGAAGATGACCGCTTAGGTGAATTTGGGATATTGGGTTTCGGAAAGTCATCGGCTTTGAATGATACGAACATCAGTGAAGCTAAGTTTGGAGAAATTCGAAACCCTAAGTTCATTCGGTTTGACGAGATAGATGAATTGGGAGAAGATGAAGAAGAAGAGGTCGATGATGAAGAAGGAATTGGAACAAGTGGCGACGAACGTGATGATGATGATGATGATTTTGCTGTTCTAAAATCGGTTGGGAAGATCCCACAATCGAGAGAAGACGTTAGTAGGTTCGATGTTGAAGATGATGAATCTAGGCATCCTCTGGTGAGAGAGATAGGCAGGTTGATTGGCCTCAGGTCATCTTGGAATCCGAAGCATGAATCCCAAATGAGGAATCTTCTAAGGAGCCTTAAACCATCACAAGTCTGCGCTGTTTTACGCTTACAAGACGATGAACGGGTTGCTCTTAAGTTCTTTTACTGGGCGGATCGTCAATGGCGGTATCGCCATGACCCTATTGTGTATTACTCGATGCTTGAGGTTCTTAGTAAGACTAAACTGTGTCAAGGTGCTAGAAGAGTTCTCCTTCTGATGAAGCGTAGAGATATATATCGAAGCCCTAAAGCGTTTTCGTTTGTAATGGTATCATATAGTAGGGCAGGTCAGCTGAGAGACGCGTTGAAGGTGTTGACTCTTATGCAGAGAGCTGGTATTGAACCTGACTTGTTGATTTGTAATACTACTATTGACATATTCGTGAGAGCAAATAGGTTGGAGAAAGCTGTACGGTTTCTAGAACGTATGCAGGTTTTTGGTATAGTGCCAAATGTAGTGACTTATAATTGTATGATCAGAGGTTATTGTGATTTGCATCGAGTTGAGGAGGCAACTGAACTACTACAGGAAATGTCTATTAAAGGATGTTTTCCGGATAAAGTTAGTTACTATACCATAATGGGCTTTCATTGTAAAGAAAAGCGGATTGTGGAAGTGAGAAACTTGATGAATAAAATGGCGGAAGAGCATGGTTTGGTGCCGGATCAAGTCACTTACAATACTCTAATTCATATGCTCACAAAACATGATCATGCAGATGAGGCTCTTTGGTTTCTAAACGATGCTGAAGAAAAAGGTTTTCGGATTGATAAGGTGGGTTATAGTGCTATAGTTCATGCATTGTGCAAAGAGGGAAGAATGTCTGAGGCAAAAGATCTCATTAATGGAATGCTGTCGCAGGGACATTGCCCTCCCGATGTAGTAACTTATACTGCAGTTGTCAATGGCTTCTGTCGTTTGGGTGAGGTGGACAAAGCCAAAAAGCTGCTTCAGGTTATGCACACACATGGACATAAACCAAATACTGTGTCATACACAGCTCTGTTAAATGGGATGTGCCGAACAGGGAAATCGTTAGAGGCAAGAGAAATAATGAACATGAGCGAAGAGCTCTGGTGGAGTCCAAATTCTATTACTTATAGCGTAATTATGCATGGGTTGCGAAGGGAAGGGAAACTGTCTGAGGCCTGTGATGTGGTGAGAGAGATGGTACTAAAAGGTTTTTTCCCTGGCCCAGTTGAAATCAACTTATTGCTCCAGAGCCTTTGTTGGGATGGGAGAACACACGAGGCCAGAAAATTCATGGAGGAGTGTCTGAACAAGGGTTGTGCTATTAATGTCGTGAATTTCACTACAGTGATTCATGGGTTTTGTCAGAATGATGAGCTAGATACTGCTCTCTCAGTGCTTGATGACATGTACCTGATCAACAAACACGCAGATGTCTTCATATATACTACTTTAGTTGATGCGTTGGGAAAAAAAGGTAGAATATCGGAAGCAACGGAACTTATGAAGAAGATGCTTCATAAAGGTATAGATCCTACCCCTGTTACATACAGGACTGTCATCCATCGATACTGCCAAATGGGAAAAGTTGATGATCTTGTGGCTATACTGGAGAAGATGATATTGAGGCAGAAATGCAGGACAGTTTATAATCAAGTCATGGAGAAGCTTTGTGGTCTGGGAAAGCTCGAGGAGGCAGACAAACTTTTGGGAAAAGTTCTGAGGACAGCTTCAATATCTGATGCTAAGACATGTTATGTACTTATGGAAGGCTATCTTAAGAAAGGTGTGCCTCTGTCAGCATATAAAGTGGCCTGTCGGATGTTTAACCGCAATCTGATACCTGATGTTAAGATATGTGAGAAGCTTAGCAAAAGACTGGTTCTAGACGGAAAAGTAGAGGAGGCAGATCAGCTAATGTTACGTTTGGTTGAGCGTGGTCATCTTTCACCCCAGTCCTTAAAACTGTCAATGGTCTAGTAAATACCAGTCTTGATTTACTTTAATTTTTTTAATAACAAACTTCTTGGTAGGCTATTTGAGGCTTCAAGCAAAGCGATTTTGATAATACAACTGTCCAGGTGCTGGAAATGATAACTACATGATGTTGTATTTTCTTTGCTTGTTAGTCACAACCTCCAGATCCTAAGCGAAGGAACTAGGCTCTCACTCTGTTAGCGGTGATGGATTTCTTCTTCGATGCTCTTGGCATGAGGAAACCGGTTTGAGCAGAAACCAGTTATTCTATTTCACATTATCCTGGTAGCGACCCGTTATTCCCAATACTTCTACTCATTGTTTTCATTATTAATGACTGGAAGAAACCAAAAAATAACCTTCCCGAAAGGAAGAACGTGAAACGATTTTTCCTTTCCGCAGGGACCATATTTAGGTGACACCATACAATCAAGTACTGATAAGTCTCTGTCATCTAAGTTTTACTTTAATTAAGGCTACAATTGTTTCTTTGCGTTTGCGTTTCCATGTTATCATGATTAGAACATTATAACATGGATAAGCAAACAGAAACACAAAGAAACAGTTGTGACCTAAATCATGTGTCTCTCTAATTTTCATTTACTTTATAGCAAAATGAGAGGTGTTTGACACTTCACAGGTCCTACAGTGCTCAGTATACCTCATTGTTTATTGATCATTTTGATTATTCTGGGGAGTGATTTCATTACAGACCATGATGCTTCGTTGGTTGCTGCTTCATAATTAGAATACGGTAAAAGGTGCAAATAGAAAAGAGTTGTTGATGCAAATGAGAAGGCGTGCTGTAACATAAGAATTTTTATACATGTAGGATTTTCACTTTCCCTAAAGGTATATGCTAGTTATATTATCAATTATGAGAAGAAAAAGGAAATCTTTTGGGACAGACAGAATTCTATGGTTAGAATATATCCATATTCTCTGTATTTGGGTATAGTGAAGCTGATAGCTTGCTTATTGCATTAACTCTCTCTCTTATTGTATTTTACTTAATTTTGGTTTGTTGTACTAAGGCAGAATTAACTCGTCATTTTTTTTTTGTTGTTGTTGTGAACCTGGTGATGTTGGAGGTACTTATCAAACAACATTTTCATGATAATGCCTGCATCTTGGCTAATTCTGATAGTAAGCCAAAGCTAGAAACTATTGCTGGGAAAGTGAAAGTAAAGAGCGTACCTTCCTCAGTTATTGCTTTTGGCGTAGATTGTTTATATTCTGCAAACAAAAGATCATGTCTGCTCTGCTTGTCCAAACGGTTTCAAACTGTTGCTTTTTATTGGAACTTAATGAGCAATTTCCATTTCGGCGTGTTGCTGTTTGTTTTTCCATTTAAAGGCTGAGAGAACCCATATTGAAAACTAGTTTCTTATTCTGTGCATTCGCTGTTACCATATAATTCCACACACAATCATGCTAAAAAGAAAGTGTGCTTTCAAGAATCTCTTGTGAAATTCATTTTTAGAAAAGATGTTGAATTGATCTTTGGTGATGTGATTTGTTGTTTTGTTTGTAATGTTTAAATGGTGTGTCCCAGGATATGACAGGGATTATAACTGTTGTTGTCTTTGAGTGGAGGACTTGACTTATCTACAGGATTCTGCCTTGGATTTATGATATTTTCATCAACACTTAACAGTAAATGCTAGTGGAGCTTCAAAGGATTTCTATTGGTTACATGCGAATGCCGACAGAGCGAGAACTGTTATATTACTGTACACTGCACAGGTACTGAAAGTCTCCAAATTTACAGAAAAATAGTTTCTAGAAACTCGACGGCTCTGAGCCTCTGACTGAACCATCATCTAGTAGGGTCTTTAGCATCTTATGTATTGAAAACGTACCCTGTAAAGTCTTTGCTTTGTCAAAATGGTTGAATACAAATGATTGGAACTTTGGGTTAAGCAAGAGAGTCCTGCGGTTAGGATTTTTAGCCTTGGAAGCCTTAATCGAACAAACAAAACACTCGTTTAACTTTGCTTAACTTATAAACAACATTGGTGAATCCTGTTTTACATCCCCATTATTGAGATGGGTCGTTCGCATTATTGAAGTCACCCGCAACGAATCCATGCCATTGGACTGATGGGTAATGTAGTTCCTTTAGCCCTCTTTTCTCAAAACATATGTATTTGTATATAAAGTTTCCTACTTTTTACCATTCTCTGCAAATGCAATGTGTTTTTGCAACAAAAAAGCACGAGTCCTTTTTGCCCCATCTCCCCAACTCATGGGTATGTAACCATTATTAGCAACATAAATATCGTCATTCTTTTTTTCACCCAACTCTGCAAATGATGTTGTTTAATAGTGACACAGGTCAAATTGAAGTGTAGTCTATTTTGTCTGCTTATGGTTACAATCGCTTTCCTCGTCGGCTTATTACTTTGTCTGGAGGGCTTATTACAAGTCGTTAGGAGAAAGCTCATTCCTGATGGCCATCCATTCTTTGTGCTTGACCTGGACTGGACTGTGTCTTTGAGGATTTTGTGTTTGGTATTATCCAAAGGCACTTATGCTTTTGCTGGCTGAATCATCTCCCATGTCCTGTTTACTTACTTTGTCTTCCAGTTTGCACCCAAATATCATTTATTGCCTCCGTACGGTAAAATTGTTGTGTAAATTCGGTTTTGCCCCTACCCTCTTGACACACTTGGTGGGGTAAATGAGGAAATATCTTGGATTTGGGGGTATATCTGCAAAGTTTATCAAATATATTAATTATTATAATATTTCTTTGGTTTTTAAAGGAAGAAAGCATAGTCTAACGAGTTATGTGCATTGAAAACATTGACGAAGAAGGTCTTCCAGGTGAGGCATTGTTGGCCGCCTTAGAGAACTGATTCGGTTACGAATCAGCTTGTCGATTTGCCGAGTGAGTTGTGGAGCGGTGTCATAGCCTTGATTGCGGATTCGACAATTCCTTTCTCTCCGCACATGATAAATAGTGGTTTGAAAAGCTAGTCGAACGAGGATTCACTGCGACTTGCTGAACTAAGCCTCAATACGGTGAAAATATTTCGTTTTGTCTCTAAAAAAATGTATCAAATTTAGTTGAGATTTAAGTCTTCTTTCTACGAATGATAATGTAGATTTCAAAAAAGACAATACTTCTTATTTGTTCATTCATTGTAACTGTTTTAAAAATTATGTTAGTCTGATAAACAAAACCTATTGTAAATGGACCACTAAGATTTTTCATTCCTTTTTAAAAAGAGATTTGATCTCTAAAGTCATATCGTAGAAAAGTTTGATATATGATAACTAAGAGGCAACATCTTTGCAACATAGCATCCTGAAAAACCTGCAGGAAGCATTACAGCTCACACACATGCTTCTAAGTTGTAACAGCTAAACATCCATGATTATTTTTTTAGTTTATCTAATTACTTTGTTATTATTTTAATTAAATGATCTAAGCTCGAATCTTAAGGGAGCAAATCCCAGAAGAAATGATTGCTTTTGTATCTGGTTTATTATATAGTAATCAAATATTTTTAGAAAGAAGATAAAGTTGTCCCCCTTCAAGACCACCTGATCTGCATTTTTTACCTGTAATGTTCCTGTATAATGGTTTGAATCTTATACATGTTCTAAACTATATCACTTGCTTGTTCCTTTTTTGGTTGTTTTTGTTCCTTGCAAAAATGGTTTCCAAAAGCACTTAAAAATTTACCAAATACGCCAACCTTTTTTTTTTGTAATATAAAATTATATTCAACAAAAAGAGTTTCTTACAAATTACTTGCATCGTTTTTGACTAGTAGAAATAGATTAGAAAAATTAAAAGAAGTCAAAACAGAAAATTGTTTAGAACTGAGATTTGATGTTTACATTTTTGTATATTACTTAATTGATTTTCAATAGATTTGTGATCCCAAACCAAATCATTTTTCGGGAGAAATTCATAAAATCAACAATCAGTTTCCACAATAGTGTCCGTTTCAATTGCTAGCCAAAATGGAAGATCTTTTCCAACACCAATAAAATTTTCTGACGTGATAGTTGTCAATAATAATAACACTCCCTAGGTGTATGATCCATTGAAGTAGATTGAGTTTAACCTATGCTTAGTAGTTCATCTTAGGGGATGATTATAAACTTGTTATCACTAATGGAATTAATAACGTAGTTATATGCCTAAAAATGCCAAAATACAATTGCTTACAAAATAAAATAATATAAAACCGTGTACCACTTTTATAATGTGATGATAAATTAATGATCTGTCCATTCGGGGGCATCATATATATATATATATATATATATATTTAATAAAACTATATTTTCTTTCTAATTAATTGTGAATAATGATAAGCATGTGTTGGAAAGTAAGAAGGGTATGGCTTTTTGGTAGGGAAGAATGTTTATTGACATCAAATTATAGCATGCATTGTCCCCTCCAAAGGGTATATGTCATTCCTTCACCCACTTATTTTTTTAAAATCAAAATAAATTAATGTTTTAAAAATTCAATTCCCTAACATAATAGGAATATCTATAGGAAGTGACTCTAATATCAATTAAATGGTTTACATTTTATACATCTTATTGATGACTTGTCAAAAGTAAAAAATGTGATCTTAGTCATCACTCATCAGGCTTTAAGTTTTTTAACAGTATGAGTTTAAAAAAAAAACAATTTTTAACAATAATTTTACCACAAGAAATTTTATGCAATCATATTGGTCATTAGACATGTCAAACTGTCTAATACTAATTGTACAACAATTAGGGTGTTTCTTGGTTGAACTTGATTTGTTTAAAACACAAATTTATTATTTTGTATTTTGACATCTATATATGATGTTATTTTTTTTTTAAACAATACTATCGTTGTTTTAATCAAACATATATAAAAGCTAACCGGAGATAATATCTCCTTTATATATTATATTAATCTACAAACATTGAACGTAAATGAATCAAAGTCTAAATACTTTTGATCTTGTAAGTAAATAATTAGTTTGGCAATACAACAAACGAGACATGTTGGAATGTTTTCACAACGCAAAACGACATCGGATTTAAAAATATCATAGTTAGATATTTTATGAGGTAGGCTCCAAATTAATAATTTAGTGTAAAATATTTGAATATTTTTAATCTTAACAGATGAGATTTGTTTTTGGTTTTACACTCCACTAGGACCACTATCACCCAAAAATAACTGAAAACTTAAATAGTGAAATACATTTTTGAAGAATATATAAAGAGAAAATAATGATACAGCAAAAGGCCGGAAACCATTAAACCATGTCTTCGAGAGTAGGGACTCCACAAGTGGTAACAGCCTAATGCTATTTTTTTATGACAACAACAAAAATAAATATCAAAATCTTATTTGACTCGATTTAGAAGACATAAACATAAATAACGCATACTTGTACAAGTGCAAAAAGAAAACAACATATATATACAGATTTGTGAACTTTTAACAAATTAATCATCTCATGTTTGATAAGACCTGAGATGATTCAATACCAAGATATATAAAATGGGATGATAAAGAATCACACATGTAGAAGATGATTCACTGAAACCTTTTCATGAAATATAACCAAAGCAAAGCCTTTTCTCTTTAGTCATATATGTGCGCGTGTGCATATATATATGTTAACCTTTTTCTCCTTATCAAAGTATTTTTTATTTTTTTATTTTGCTCGATTAGCTTAAAAATTTAAGAGTTTTTATATTAATAGGTACGAGTTTCAAACTTTTAAGTTAATTAATCATTCTTTTAAGTTATGCTGATCACAGATTAAGTCCTTAAATGCTCCAAACTCCATAATCTTAGTATTCTAGATTAAGCACTCTTTTACATACTTATAAATAGTTTGAGAGGACCATAATGTGTTTTAATGGTTTGTATTAGTATTGCCGATTGTTACCAACAAAATTCAAACTCATATATTTTATACTCTTGATAGAACGAAAAGATAGCTAGATCTATCCAACATGATAAACTATCCACATTTACGAATACCATAGATAATAAATTACTATTCATAAGAAATTATAATGTGGGATTGATAATTATAATAGAAAGTACACTAGGATATATCCCGTTTTATAGCACGAACAAATTGCAATTATAGAAAATATCAAAATTATAAAATCAGGATATTAGAAAATTGTAATTTTTCCAAAATTTTAAGAAAATTATAATATCAGATTTTATAATATCGAATCTTTGTAATATCCGCATAAACATTTTGTAATCAGAAATATAAAACCAATCTTTCATACTCGAGATTAAATTAAATATATGATTATTGTCTTTTTTAAAAACTTTTTTTTTGTCAATTTTATTTACTATTTTAATTTTCAATCATTTTACTTAATTTTGTTTATGTTTTTTTAATTAAACTGGAAGTTTTATTAATTATATGTATTAATGAATATTTGTAGATATAGTTAACTGAGCGTTTAAAATAAATTGTAGGTATTAATGAATATTTGTTTTTTATCAACTGAAAGTTTTATTAATTTTACACATGTTAAACTAAGTCAGATACGGATTAATATTTTTAAATCTACTAAAAATCTATTAATAGATTCGATATTATAAGAGGAACTAACATTAACATTAACATTCCAAAAAAAATTGCAATCTACATCAAATCTCTTATTTTTAGAAAATCAAATCAACATTTAATTTAATTTAATTAGTGTGTTTAATTAAATCAACAAAATCTTCACAAAATCTATTTTTAAAAAAATATTTCAAAAAAAAATAAAATTAATTAATTAATTAAAATGAAAATTATAATCTATAAAGAAGTAAAAAATCGACAATCTACATAAATTCTTACTTAAAATTTTCCAAAAAATAGCAATCTACATAAAATCTTTTATTTTTGAAAAATTAAATCAACATTTAATTTAATTTAATTAGTGTATTTAATTATATCAACAAAATCTTCATAAAATATATTTTTAACTACTTTTCAAAATATTTAAAATAAATTAATTAATTAAAATAAAATAATATAATTAATTAATTAATTAATTAAATGATCATATAATAACTAATGACTAAAATATCTTTAAGAGAGATTAAAATTTGTTTTTTGAAGTAATGGCAATGTGATGTAAATATAGGAGATGTTTTGGATAAAATTCATTAAATGTGTAATGTGTCGTACACAATACTAATCCACGAGTTACACTAAATTAAATTTTAATTTAAAAATGAATACAATCCACGAAACCAAATAATGAAAAATAAATCTTCTGTTTTTTTGGTTGCCTACTATATATATACACACGTACGTTAGTGTGCATTATTATTACACAACACACTCTCTTCACTTCTTTTTCCTCAGACTTTCCCGTGACCGGAGACAAAAAAAAAGACTTCACCGGCGAAATGGACGAATCGTGGCGAATGAAGATGGGTTTAGGCGTTGATCCATTCTTCTCCATCGCTCGTAAATCTATGGACGCTCGAATCGACGCCGAAGATTTCGCCGATGTTTTCGGCGGTCCGCCGCGAAGCGTCCTCACTCGAAAATTCTCCGGCGACTTCTCTCGTTCCGACTGTTTCTACGACGAGATTTTCCGACCGCCGGGGAATTTTGCCGGCGGCTCTCTTCCGTCTTCTAAATCTCACGGAAGAAACTTACCGGCGTTCAAGATTCCCCCCGGCGGAGAAGGATTTTACGACGGCGTGTTCGGCGGCCGCGGCGGGTCGGCCAAGGAGGGATTAAAGAAACAAAGCTCGATGGCCAAATCAAGGTCGAATTCGTCATCGGTATTCTCTTCAGAGGAGCTCATTCCTCACTGTCCTCCACCGGCAGCAACTTCCGGCGATGACGCCGGATTTTCTTCTTTCACTTCTAGACTCAGGTGAGTGGGCTTTTACTATTTTATCCTCGACATCAGTGCTAGTTTATTCACAATTCTTGAGGACATTTCCGTAATTTAGAACATGCTCTGTTTTTTTGTTTTTTTTTTTTCCTTTTCTAAGGCCGTTAAACGTCCCTTCAAGAAGTCATAAACGAGAATCAAAGAAACAGAGTTTTCCGGCGTTTCCAACATCCAAAGATTCATTTTCCGGTCAAAATAACACACCGGAAAAAGCCGATTTTTACTATAAAAAACCACATTTCAGCGGATCCAGAAGAGCCTCGCCGGAGACAATTAGCTTAGATCCTAATTCCTTCAGAAGAATGGATGATTACGGACCAAGCTCTCCTGCATCTTCCCCTGTTTCTTCCTTCATCTGCGAAGAAGAAGACAACACTGATGCAGAACAGAGAACGAACAGAGACTGTAAATTCGAAGACGTAGTAGTAGAAGATGAAGAAGAAGAAGAAGAAGAAGAAGAAGAAGAAGAAGAAGAGATGAGCTCTTACGTAATAGAGATAAACTCAGATCGATTCGATCGTTACAGAGAAGGAGGAGGAGGAGGAGGAGGGAATTCGGATTCGAACGACTTGGATGAAGCAATAGCTTGGGCAAAAGAGAGATCTCAAAGACCAGAAGCAAAGCAAACAGAAGAAGACGTAATCGATTCGAGAAGAAGCGAAGAAGAACCCAAATCAGAAGAAGAGGTTAGTAGTGTCATTGACATTTTCCCGGGAAAAATAACTGAACTTTTCTCAAGAAACTGATGAGAAAAACGAATAATGCAGATGGAGATGGAGATGAAAGATGAAGAGATAAGAATCTGGTTAACCGGAAAAGAGACAAACATTAGACTTCTCCTCTCAACTTTACATCATGTAAGTTCTCAGAAATTGAATTGCTTTAATTTTTGTGTCAGACCAAGTAAACCGGTTAATAAACCGGGATTTTTTTATTATTCAGGTTCTTTGGTCAAATAGCAATTGGCACGCCATTCCTTTAGCAAATCTTCGAGATAGATCACAAGTGAAGAAAGCTTATCAAAAAGCTCGGCTTTGTTTACATCCAGATAAGCTACAACAAAGAGGAGGAGCTTCACCCATTCAGAAATCTGTCGCCAGTAGGGTTTTCGCCATTCTTCAGGTACTTAAACCGAGATCGGTTCAACCTTGTAATTAAGCTTCGGTTTTTGTGTTCTGGTCACTGACTCTTAGCTGACATTTGGAAATTGTAGGAAGCATGGGCCGTGTACGTAACAAATGAAGGACTCTCGAGCTAAACCGGAATTGAACTGGAGGTGTTCAGAATCGGTTATACTGTAAGAAGAATTAGAGCAAGGAAAATAATAGGAAAAGCAAAGTTTGGTTTCTTTTATTGTAAAAGTCATATGAACATTCCCATGTGTTACTTTTGTATCTTCCATTGTCAATGTTCTTTTATACAAAAAACAACAAAATGTTCGAGAATTACTTTAATAAGAAAAAATTAATGCGTAAATCGAATAAAACCTGGATAAGAAAATAACCAATGAATTTATCGAATTGAAAATTTGTTTCTTGATAGAAGATACATAGCAATCTGCAACTATAGTAAAACTAAAAAGATCACGATAAACTATCAAATATTTTGTTCTTTTGATATCCATAATATTTTGTTTGATATCAGATAGGAAAATAACAAAATTTATTTTTAAAACTTGCATTCATTTTTGTACAAAAGCTATAAAGCACTAATTAGGATTACCATCTATTTTTTTTTATTTATATATTTGGTTTTTGGGTTTTTAATTTTATAAAAACAAATTCCGATTAGGTTCACACACTAAGTGAATGTTTTTTTAACATTTGCACTGCAACCTATCGAACCTCACTGTCCAAAGTGAAAACCGATAGGGAAGAAATGGCGAATCGATTCTCAAACCAACCAAGTCTGTAGAGCTTTTACTTTCCGGTTTATCGGATTCAAGCCAAGATACTTGCAACACGCATGCTATTCACAACATTCCATGGAATCAAACAAGATTAAATAACAATTATCCCCAATATAGTTTCAACTGCTTTGCTTCACTTCTTGACGCTTCCTTTGTATAACTTCAAAACCAGTCGCAAACCTCCACACTACTATAGTAACTAAAAACGAACACAATCTATATTAGAAAAAGTAAACAGCTTATGCCGACTGTTTCGCAATTGTCCGGTTAGCCATGGCACCGTTAGTACCGCCTGAAACTTGAAGAAAACAAAACAGGATTTGTGTTTAGATGTTTCGTTGTTGTTATTGTTTCATCTCTTCATTAGTTTCTACTTTCTAGGCTTATCTAACAAACAGATTATTCAAGGCAGATGCTTACCATCGGTTCCTTCCTCTTTCTCTTCGTCAATGGTTTTCCAAACAATGTCCTTAAGCCCCGTGGTAAGGTTCTTGTAAAACTAAAAGAAGACCAAGAAAGGAGGCAAAAGGTAAAGATTCAAACATCAGTTACTGGAACACCATTTGACAAGCAAAAGCACAAGCTCGGTTTTGATAGAACCAGATCAGCGTTAATAAGCCTTGCATACCTTGTGGAATTCCAAGGTGTCACCCCCTGATTTTCTCATTTCAACCATGTAAAGAGATGGAGCAACTTGAAAAACCTGAAGGTAGATGTTAGTTAAGTTAAAATCAGGTTCATCCAACATTGGGCGACACCATACAAAGGTTGACCACTGGTCATTGTGAAAGCTAACCTCAGTGGCAACTGCCAACTGACCCTTGCGGCCTGATTTCTCTCCTGTCAGCTTCATCTGAAGGAGTTGAGAAATGGTAAAAGGGTTTAATCAGAAGCAACAAACCAATACAACTCCACAGCACGGGTATATATGTAACAGTATACTAACCTTGTAGTTATTTGTCTTGACATCAAACCCCATAGGTGCTGCCGCAGCCTCAATTTTTGTGACTATCTCATTAGCCGAAGATTTGGAAGTAAATCGAGTTTTTCGTTTCACAAGCCCCTGAAATCAGAGATGCTTATCAATCAGAATGACGACTTTTATCAAACTAAGTACGGTCTTCCAAAGAAAAGTTTTGGTCACTAAAATTTTGTGGCAAAGCTACTTCTTATTAGGTCTGACCAAACCCGCAAAAAGATAGTTTTAAATCGTCAACAAAACAAGAGCCTTGGGGGCTGAAATTTAAGGACCAGCTTTACTTATCAGACTTCTGTACCATTTGTTTTTCGAAAAGTGAACCGAGATTGAGACCCTGGGATGTCGAGATGAGCTCAAAAGCATTCATAGTTACTGGTGTTTTGAGTCCTTCTTCTCGCCTCTCCACAACAAGATTCTTAGACTCCTATTAACAAACAAACACAAACTGAGCAATCATCCAGGAAAAAGTTCACAAAAAAACCAAAAGAACAAAGAACATAAGCCTTACCCCTGAATCATCAAAGATTGCATCAACATCATCAAGGCTGACATCAGCATTCTCGAATTTAGGTGCTTTATACCCTTTATTAAACCACTCATTTTCAATGACCTCAGCAAATGTAATCCTCTGCCCAATAGAAAAAAATCAGTGTAAAGCCTTCAGATCTACTCAATCCAATAGAAGCTTTTGCCTCTTCAAAGGAGAGCCCCTCTAATATAATAGGGTCAGAAAGATATACCGTTGCTGGATTGGGATCCAAAATTCTTTTGATTAACTTCTTCGCACTTGCAGAGAACCAGGGAGGGCAGGTAAATTCTGCTTTGAATATCTGTAATCATGAAGAAAGAAAACTCATTTTTATGCTATATACATCTCGTGTCCTACAAAAATGACAGAGGCTCCCCATACACCCAACCCAAATGACACCTAGAAATGCAAACCTTGAAGCCTTTCTGATAGCATGCAAAATGAATATGTATCAAAAGAAAAGCAAAAGAAGAAGAACAAAGCGTAATACCTTTTTATATAATGATGTCAGGTTAGAATCTTCGAAAGGTAAATAACCAGCCATTAAGACAAAGAGAATTACACCACAAGACCACAAATCAGCCTTCGCTCCATCATAACCTTTGTTGTTGATTACCTAGAGAGAAAATATAGAAGGTTACTGAGACTAGAAAGTAATAGACTTCAAGCTTCATGACAACTGCGTGTCAGTTTTCAGTAGCAGTCGATAATACCTCCGGAGCAACATAATTGGGTGTTCCACATGTTGTGTGAAGTAACCCATCCTCCTAAAGAAGAAGGGTCACAAAATCAGCTTTTGATAACTCATGGAAAACTTTCTCCTTAGAGGCCATAGTAACTGAATTATCAAACTATGACATTGTAATACAATGAAATAATAGAAAAGGAAATCAATATATCGATGCTCACTCGAACTTGCTGAGGTAGAGCGCTCAATCCAAAATCAGACACTTTCAGAGCACCATTTGCATCCAAAAGCAAATTTTCTGGCTGCAACCAGAAGGTGCAACATGATTTTAACACATCTTATATTCTGATACCAATTCATTCACAAGAACCCTATGCAAGAGATCACAAAATAAGATTCCAAACCTTAAGGTCTCTATGATAAACTCCTCTGCTATGGCAATAATCAACCGCATTAATAAGCTGTTGGAAGTACTTCCTCGCCTCATCTTCCTTTAATCTCCCATTGCTTGACTAATACATGACAATTTTAGAGAATCAAGATCTCATTTCCACATAGTTTTAAGAAGAAGAAAAAACCATCTTTCAAAGAAATGAAATGAAAGCTTACAATTTTATCGAAAAGCTCCCCACCAGTCACGAATTCCAAAACGAAGTAGATCTTAGTTTTGCTAGCCATCACCTGAATAATAAGAAGAAGAGAATCAATCCGTAACTACACAGATACCAAAAGAATACATAGAATAATCAAATCCCTAATATTATATATATGATTAACCAGGGACCACAAATATGTTCCATAACTTCAAAGCGAATCTATTGTAGAAGAAACCTAAGAAGAACAAGAAAAACGTGCAATACAACTTTGAACTTAAGCTCTTAGAGTCTTCTATACATGCAATCAAAGGGTAAAGGATGAAGAAATTTAGAATCAAACCTCAAACATACGGATCACATTTGGGTGCTTGATCAATTTCATTGTCGAAATCTCACGCTTGATCTACATAAAACCAAAATCGAAGGTTAATAACTGCATAATCCGATTACAAAGAGAATACAGCAGCAGATTTTTGTATATGTACCTGAGCGATCATCTTATTTTTCAAAACTTTCTCTTTATCAATAACCTTAATGGCGACACTATCTCCATTCTCAACATTTCTAGCGAATTTGACCTTAGCGAAGGTTCCTTCACCCAAAGTTCTTCCAAGCTCATACTTACCAACTCGTGTCCTACCTGAAGAACCACCAGAAGGCGTTGATCGAATAGGAGTCGATCGTGAAGGTGTTGTTCGAGAAGCCATCTCTCTCAATCTCTCGCTTTTTTTTATTTAGATTTGTTCGTTATATAGATATCTATTGATTCAAAGGGATCGCTTCTTCTTGCATGGCTGCCATACTTGGGATTTGGCAACGCTCATCGTGAGATCTGCAGAAGAATAAACCCTAAGGGACCGGAGACCCAAAAAAAGCCAAAAAAATCGGAAATTCAACACTCGTGTGCGGAGAAAATTCAAATCGGACGAAGAAGACAACTCATCAAAGACGACGATTTTCAAAATTTGGAGTGAAAAGTTTTCAGTACGGAAAATTGGAAATTAAAAATTTTCTGATAATCGCAAATCTCGGCTACAAGAAAAATCGAAGCCGGTTTTGAGAAGAGTTTGTGATTCGATGGTGGAAGAGAATTTAAAGTTAAAATTACTAAATTAATTTTACTATAATTATTTAATATGTTTTTTGTCACTATAATTGTTTAATTAAGGAAATGTTAATTAAATGCTGTTTAGGGATTATACGAGGAAGGTTATATCTGTGGGTTCTTCTGACGTATGCTCTAGTTTCATTTGAAAATAATTCTAGGTTTCTGTAGAGTTGATTATTATTATTAATATTATTAATATTATTATTATTATATGCAAGTTACAAAAAAACTAGGGTAGGAAAAAATCAAATGGCAAAACGGTTATTAAAGTAAGCATTTTTTTTGGTGATGTAAAAAAAGCGTATTATTCAGGTAATACAGAAAAGTTCTGAAGTTTGTTGACAAAAATTAAATAGATGATATATGAGGTTTTGTGTTTGAAATTGTTGTACTAAGGATGTTTTTCTTATGTTAAAATCAGAATGTTAATATGTGGGGGAAAACATCATTTACCTTATTAGTGCTTAAAATTATGTATTTTAAAACACAAAACGAATATTAAACCAGAGTTTTTTTCTAGATCACTGGATTTTCAGATTGAATTGGTATCATAAGAGGTTAATGATTTAATAACTTTTTAATAAAAATATAAAACGTATATGTATAAGTTACGTTCATTTATTATTTTCATTTTATTTTGAAAGATAATTTATATTAGTTAAATGAATGAATGTCCATAGTACATGATAGTTATAAGAGATTGTTGTATCTATTTTTAGTCAAATAATTCAATGAATTTTTGATCAAAAAATAATTTAGTGGATTATATTTTACAAATAAAATATTATTTACGTCACTCATAAGTTTAGGCATATGATATTACTTTTTTAATATAATGTTTTATAATTTAGGAAAGAATTTCTATGGTGTTGAAATGTATTTAATTCGAAATATATAATTATGGTAAGTTCGGTAGTACTTATGTTATTATATATGTTTGGCAATTGGTTTTATCATAATAAAAATATATAGTTTGTAAACTAAATGTGTTTTTAAATAAAATATTAGAATTAAATAAATGATAAATAAAAATGCTCAAAAAAAACATGGGTTTGACACTTTGACAACAATGACTCTTTTTAATATATAGAAGATAATATGTGATCATTATTTATATTGTTTCTCTTAACGCAATGATTTTCTTATCATCAACATATATACGGTTTTAAATTCAAATGCAATACAACGAAGACACTAACATAAATTACTAGAATAAGTTAACTGATCACTTAATATTTTCTATGAATATGACCCACTAAAATCAAAATATTAAATATTTTTTAAAAGGTTTCATAAAGATTTTTAAAAGTTTTTTAAAATTTTGAAAAGATTTTACAAAAATGATTGTGTCGTCGTTGTACTTTAAAGTAGGTCCAATCACCGTAGGTGTTACCATAGATATCATCGTAAGGATTTTTTAAAAATGTTTTTGATAGACGCCATTTTTAAAAAACAAAATTGAAAAAAGCATTTCTCAAAAAGTATCTCTTTTAAATCCAAATCTGTAATCCAATATAATATACTAAAAGCTTAAAAAAACATTGCCCAACTATCTTAAGTGCATCTGTTATATGCTTTCCTGATTCTCTTTTGTTTTGGATTGTAACTGAGAGTTTTCACTCTCCCCAAATTAAATAACGAGAGACTATGTGTTGACCCAAAAAAAAAAAAACATTAAACCAAGAAGCTTCTACCACTTATTCATTTAGCTTCCAGCATTTATCCAGTTATCCTTCCTTTACTCCGAGATTCCAAACATATACTTAAAAGATTAAAAAAACGGAAGAGGATCTTTTATTAACTCTAATAAATACTCCAATTGAACTTTTGATGTAATGGAAAAGCCGTTGGCATTTTCAAAGAGCCACGTGCCCTTTTCAAGACTAAAACGGTTCACAAATTAAGGGGCATTGATACAAACCATTAAACAATGCATTCATTATTACAAACCATTAAAAAACTATTTCGATGGTTTAATCAAATGTTTAGAATCTTCTGTGTAGATTATGTGTTTGTGTTTTGCCATGAGAAATAATGTTATATTATTTATAAGGTATAGTGTTATTGATCTCATCTGGACTTTGTATTCATGGTTTATATGTTTTAAAAAAAATTAGTTATACAAATATATTTATCAACCTAAATAGTTATACTTCTTTAATTGTCAACCCAAATAGTTTAGTTTCTGATATTATAATGCTCATCAAGGAGAAGAAATGTAATTTATTGTTTTCATGAAGAAGGAACCATCCTATTATATAATAAGAGAACAACCCAAAATCATTGATAGGCAAATGTAGATCCATGAACTTGCCACGTTTGCTAGGAAGGTTTGACTTTTAAAATTTATAACCTATGCCCATGATGCCATACTCTAAAAAAAGTAAAAGTTATCCAATTCATATTCATACTCGTTTTAGTCGTTTAATATTTTTCCTAAAAATTTATAAACTATATTCAAATATTTTCACTAGAATTGTAATCAGTCGATCATTCTAGATGCTTTAACTTGAAAAATATTTAACTCTTTTTGTAAACCCTAAAAATTAGTTCAGATCATTTTGGTTCAGTTATAATAAAGAAAAGCATGGGTTATGTGACTTTCTTATTAAGAAAAATACTAGGTGTTTCCTCGTAATAACGAGGAATAAAATATTTATAATATTTTTTTTAAAATTAAAAAATTAAATAAATATTTCTAAATATTTTAATAGAATATTATTGTATAAATAATTAAAATTTAAAATTATGTTTTTACATATTTATGTTACTAATTAATTATTTAGTTAAAACAATATTTTTTAAAAATAAAATTTTAAAAACCAAATTTAGGAAACAATAAAATCAGCTATAATTTTATGGAATATTTACTTACTCGATTTAATCAAATTTAAGAAACAATAAAATCAGCTATAATTTTATGGAATATTTACTTATTCGATTTTTCATAAATTAATACAGCTAATTTATGTAAGATTATAATTTTTAAAATAAAGACAGTTTATATATGATTGATCTAATGACATATTATGTAATTAGTCTAGTAATTAATGTCCTATAAAATATATTTTTTGAGAATCACTCTCGTGACGACACGTAAGCATGACACTGATGTAATATTCCACGTAAACATAAGATTATTTTGTTAAAATGATTCTCAATTAAGGTTTGATTGGAAAATCTTTTAATAAAACATTAACATTATGTTGCATTATGCTCTAAAAGCATTATATTATAAAAGCATTAAGATTTAATTAAAAATTTGATTAGTAGAGTGGTGAACATATATATATATATAAATAGTAAAATAGACATGATTTTTTATTTTGGATTTTTGTATAAGAAAACAATATTTTATTAAATAAAAAAACATAAAATCCCAAGAAATAAACAAAAAATGTTTTTTTTTGTCAACAATAAACTAAAGATATTTTTATCATGAAACATTCAAGTTTGACCAAATCAACGTAACCAGACAGAGAAGCAAAAAAAAAAACTGAGAGAAATTGATAAAAAAGACTAACGTGTTTATAACGACTGCATAACTAATATTAACTAGTCCAAATACTTTCTGCAATATTGCTACGAAGTCCTGATGTGATCATGATCATGTTTTCGAAACTTTTCTTAGTTAGAATTGTAAAAACTCACCGAAGATTTGTATGTCTTAGACGTGAAAATAAAATTTAGGTTAAATTATGTGTATGAATTATGACCCTATTTATATTAGGGTTCAATTAATAATTAAGGACAAATTTGTCTTTTAATATTATAAAAGCCTATAAGCTTTGGAAAATCTCAATTAAAGAACATTATGATGTATAGCATTAAGGAGCCCTCTATGCTCTACTTAATGCTCTAAAAGAAAATAGTGATTGGCTTTTAATGAACATTAAGCTCTACAAAAAAAACCTTGCCAATCAAGCCCTTAATATATAGGGGATGTTCCCCGTCAGTCATTATTATATTTGACTTCGGAAACAAAACTATATACCGACCCACGAGTCCGTGTTTGATTTTGATATAGCGATCACAGCAAAAAAAGAAAAAGAAAAAACAACTAAATTAGCGGAACTTGACAAAAATAATCATGTTCGAGTGTCTATTAGAGCCGATCAAAACGTTATTTTCTTTATAGGTTTGCGAAATTTTGGATTGAAAATCCCGAACAACGCGGAAGCGAAATATGAATTTTTTTTTGTAATTTAATAATCCGCAGGGTATCGGTTTTGTGAAATTATGAATCCTATGATACAACTGTGTTGAGACTATAATCACGTCACTCGAGTATAGAATATGCGAACTAGATCTACGATATACTCTCGAGACTTACTTTTTCTCTAAAAGAAGAGACGAAGGAGATTTGCTGGAATTTTCTTTTTCTGAAAATCGGATGATCTCAGAAAATGAGACGAGATTTTATTTATAGGGAAGAGTAGGTTGATCCGCAAGTCAAAGAAAGATCAGCTCATGAAGAATATTCTGTGAATATTCTGTCTTGTTCCGCAAGGATAATATGCGGAAATACTACGAAAAATACTTTTGACGAAACCTAGAAACTTCTAGGTTTATCCAAAATTATACAAAAAAATCTGAAAGAAAAATTATCAAAATTGTTAATAGAAATTTGTTCCAAAGTAATGTTTGTGGACTTAAAAGCCCACATTTACCAAGACCCATGACCCATGGTCCAGTTAGGCACGACAGTAGTATTATCTTGTATAATGACCCTCTCATTCCTACACCATAATATTATCTTCCCAAAACTAGTGAACCTTGTAGTAAATTCTTCCTTATATATATTAGTGGAGTGGGACATTTGCTCATTTTAACACTTAATCAAAACTACAAGATTTCTAAGATTTCCAGGCTAACGTTAATGAGTTGCCACATATCCCTGACAACTTCTAAGTGAGAAAGTGTGGAGCATACTAAATTACTAAATTTGTAACAGTCAATATTAATTGATCCACATGGATAACACATTTCTTTTTAACTAAACCGTGGAAATTCCAGATTTTCTAGCCATAATTTCTTACAGTATTTGAAAATATTTATTAATAATATCACACTTACAATATAAATCATCCCTCTGATAGAAGATTGACCTAGTGATCTTGAGTATTCATTTTCAAAAAGAATTGGCCACCATCCATTTAGTAATACCATACTTTCAGTCCACCAATCCTCCAAATCACCAAATTATTCACTTAGTTTTAAGATTGAACCAATTCACAAAACCAAATCTTTTTGCGCTTTTAAACTGTCATAGGCAGACTAGTAAAAAATTCATGTGATACATACGGTACAAAAAAAAAAATCCAAAGGACCAAAACTATATAGCTCTATTAACATGTACTAAAGGACCAAATGTCCCACTAAAAATGAAAAAATTTCCACTAATATATATAGTGAAGAACTTACTACAAGGTTTACTAGTTTACTAGTTTTGGGAAGATGATATTATGGTGTAGGAGTGAAAGGCTCATTATACAAAACAACACATGCGCGCACACCGCTGCCGTTGTGTCTGAGCTATGGGTCATGGGTCTTGGTAAATGTGGACTTTTAAGTCCACACAGATTACTCTTTTTGGAACAAATTTCTATTAACAATTTGTTAATTTTTCTTTCAGATTTTTTGCATAATATATTAACATGTACTAAACATTAGTAATTGGTAATTTAAGAGAGAAAAGAACCTCAAAGTGTTCGCTGAGTTCTCATGCCAATATAATCAGATTATATGGACGAAAATAAATGTTTGCCCAAAAAAAGGAGCTAAAGAAAAAGTTGATGGATCAGATTTGATAAATACCTAGGACTGAACCACCAAAAATATGTAATCAATAAACACTACGATAACATTTGGAGGTACAAACTAACACAAGATATTACAAAACTTGAAATTATAAGAATTCAATCCAAAATTATTTGATGGTCAAAAGTAAGTATTGTAGAAGTTTCATCAAGTAAATGAAGATGACAATATCCTAAATTATTGATTTTTTTTTTTTTTTTTTACAACCTCCTAAATGATTGATTTTATGGGCTCATTTCATTAAAAACAATACATTGAAAACGACGTCGAACAAAGTCCCTTCCACATATTGATTACAATTCTAATGATACGGGTCAACCCGACTCGGTCTTCACGATGCTGATCCGGCTTTGATCAACCCATTAGGGAAAAAAACTCCGATCATCCAAATCGCCGGAGATCACCGGGAAATCAAACTCCACACACATACACACTTCTGATTACAACGTTATAGAATACACAAACATTTGCATGCATATATATATATGTACACATATACATAATTTACATCTGAAAATTGGTTCAGTTCTTGAAAACGGGAAAAGAGCTCCGGTTCTCTGTAACCGGGAAATTGTTTAGACCGGAACTGGATGAAGAAGAAGCTGAAGAAACAGAGGAGGAATAAGGAGAAGTAAAGGGTGAGGAGATCTTCGAAGAAAATATGGAATCAGTGCCAACTTCTCTTTCTTCCTCATTAATCGTGTCGAGTACCTTCGCCGTCCTCCGCCGCATCACCGTGATAAATTGTGGTGGCGCAACCTCCGTTATGAATCTCGCCAGTCGTGAGCTCGCCATGATCTTGAAATTTAAAGATTATATCAGAGTGGTGGTGATGAGGAGTGGTGATGATCGATGATGAGAGAAGATGGACTTGGTTTAAGATGGATTTTATAAAAAGTCAACAATGTCTTGCATTGTTTTTATTGACTTTGTCAAAATAAATTTATTTTAGTGATTTTAACAATTGTATTTCCTACGGTGGATACTCGTCGGAGACTAGATAATTATGTAATTTTTTTTTCTTATTGTAATTGGATTTTAAAAGGACCTTGGCTTCAAAATCATAACACGTGTTAAAGACTAAATACTGTAGAAAATAATATTTATGGTTATACTTCTATCCGAAATTCCGAATATTGGCTCCAGTTGGGGAATAATTTTTTTTATTTATAGTTGTATAACTAAGCTATTACTATTGACAATGGCTGAACTTTTTCTAAATGCAACAAAAG
Source organism: Boechera divaricarpa (assembly GCA_026770425.1). NCBI lineage: Eukaryota > Viridiplantae > Streptophyta > Magnoliopsida > Brassicales > Brassicaceae > Boechera > Boechera divaricarpa. The sequence goes on along the minus strand of CM049182.1, from coordinate 8,057,381 downwards.
GAAAAAATGTATGGTTCTACGTTTATCCGAATATTGGCTCCAACTGGAGGATAATTTTTGGACGAAAAAATGTCATATCTCCTATATATTATTTGGAGAGTACACTTATAAATAAACTTTACAAAATATTAATAATTACATCACATTGCATCTAAAAACAAATTAAAATATCTCATTAAGGATATTTTAGTCAATTAATTATTATTTGATCATTTAATTAAATATTAAATTAATTATTTATAATTTTTGTTTTATGTAATTGATTTATTTTAATTTTTTTCATGGAAAGAAGTTAAAAATAGATTTTGCGAAGATTTTATTTATTTAATTAAACACAGTAAATAAAATAAATTAAATGATGATTTAATTTTCTAAAAATAAGAGATTTGATGTAGATTACGATTTTTTGGAAGATTTTAAGGAAAAATTTAAACCGATTTAATTATGTTTTTAGGTGCTAACAAAAATTTGATATTATAAAAATTGATATTATAATTTTCATAAAGTTTTGGAAGAATTATAATTTTCTAATATCCTGATTATATAATTTTTGGATATTTTTTTATAATTGCAATTTGTCCGTGCTATAGTACGGGAAATATCCTAGTTATAGATAATAAAAGTGGTCGCTCATTTTTTTTTTGTTTGGAGAAAAAAATCATATCCACTAAGCTACTAATGCAACAGGAAAAAATAAAAGGTAATTTCAATTATAAAAAACTCTAAACTCACTTGATTTAATTTAAAACAGTAAAAAAGTGCCTGTTTATTGACGTGTCAACTGGTTTTTCTTTTAAGATTACCATAATTTATGCCAAACATGGCAAAAAAGTTGGCTCCGTTTATTTGGAGGTATTTTCAATTATTATTATTTACCATTAATGAAGAGTTTATTTGAATTGAAGGTTAAAACAATTATAGTTTTGTCTGAGAATTCAATATGACAATACATGTCACATGATAAATGTCGAAGAACTTTAAAGTAAGAAAGCAAAAACTGATGTGAGAAATTTAGCAGTTAGTGCCGCCCATTTGCTTTTGGTTTTACATAACATAGCCGTCTAATTCCTTAACTTCAGTGACCAAAAGCAAGCTTCGTCATCACTCGTTCTCCACCTGTCTATAAAAGAAACGAAAAGAGAGTGTACTTTCTCTTTACATAAAAGTAAACAAAGGTACATCAAATAAAGTGCAAAAGATATAAACTACTGACAAAATAGGAAAAAAATTATTCACAAAGTGATGTTTTCACCAACCAAGTGGAGTTTAGTTTTCACCACTCACAAGTGATAATTATAGTAGATTTCACTACAAAATTTTGTATTCAATGTTCTTTTCTGACATCACTAATTAAGTGGAGTTTCGTTTTCGTTTGATGTAGTTGATCACCCTCAAAACTTTGTTAAATCCTAATCTATATGCAGAAAGTACAAAATCGACTAAAATCATGAAAGACGTACAAATAGGGAAATGTAATAGGATATGGTGGGTCATATATCTACCACGTGCAACACCCTGAAGATCTGAGGACCACGCCATATCTATCTGATATATGCTTGAGCTTAATTTTATTTGGTTTTCATTGCTTCAGCCTAAATTAGTATATGATTTGGATATATACTTTATTTGTGGCCTTATCTCAACATGGCAGTGAAGGCCAAAAGCCGTCGTCACTGTTAGAGACGGACCTCTCTCATGTTTGCCGTCAGAAACACGGCACAATCCACCGGCAAAAGAAAGAGAGTTTTCAAACTTTTTGCCATCACTTTTTTGCCCTAGTCGAGACAAAGGTTTTGCAGAAAACACCAAAGTTCTTCTTTTTATTTTATATATTTGGAGGGTCCCTTGCCGACATAATATAATTCCGAAAATGAAACAGACTTTGAAAGCGTAAAAAGAGCACATAATCTAGCCATCGGCCTCTAGTACAATTTCACGCCGTTGCTTCGATGATTAGACCGTAAGCATGACGAATACAAACATATGATAATGAACGTAAAGTATAGAGACTCAGAGCAAAAAAAATTCTGATGAAACATGGGACTATGGGAGGAATATGTTGGGACACAAAGAAGAGAGACATATGTCGTGCGATCTCATTTAATCTGATATTTTACGATGGCCACAAAGAGCGAATAGCTGACGTAGCATTTGAAGATATCAAGGAAGATATAACAAGTTCAAGAAACTTGGATTAGATCTAGAATATAATAACGTATTTAATTATAGGCACATGAGAGAAAATTTATGTTAGGGTTATATAACTAGCTTCTGGTTTCGGTTTATCAGCAAATACAAAGTTCACTCTAGGGAACAAGAGTCGTTTGTGGGAAGAATGTTAGTTCTTAGACTTTATTCATGCTTATAATATGTTACTTTAATTTTGAGTTAAGGACTCAAAGGGTTTGTCTTAGCACTGATTAATCGGATTATGTGAGATATATATCTGTAATGATCGGTTAACATATTTCTACTGTAAAAAGTGTTTTGAGGTTTGGAGAATCTAATTCTTGTGAAAATTTAATTGTTACGGATTCCTTATTTTTATTCATATACAAATTAGTTACACATAAACATAAACTTAAAATTTTATATACTATATTTATGAGATAGGGCAACACATCGTTGTTTAAATCACAAAAGGCCATGTTAAAAACCGATCGAAAAGAAAACTCGCTTTTTGCGATGGAATTTTGCGATGGCATATTTCCGTCGCAATTTGCGATGAATCCGCGATGGCTTCGCGAAACCATTGCGACGGAGGCAAAAACCGTCGCAAATTTGCGATGAAAAGATCCGTCGCCGATTTGCGACGATCTCGCGATATATTTGCGATGATTTAGCGAGGGAATGACCAGTTCATCGCATATCCATCGCAAATTTGCGATGAATTTGCGATGAATAATTTTGAGTAGCAAATTTGCGATGAATCTGCGAGGACCTTAGGCGTTCCTCGCAATATCATCGCGAATTTATCGCAAATTTGTGATGCTACTGCGACGGAAAAAATTTGCGACGGATTTGCGATAATGCCGACATGGTAGGAAGGTAGGTGGAACGCGTTTTAAATGATATGTACCTAACTATTTGCGACGAACAAATCCGTCGCAAATATATAAGTTTTGATGTATAAATATATATATATATTGATTTATTAATTCCTTTGAAAACTAAATAACATAATTTTGTAATTAATATCATGTAGGTAATGAATGGATGTGCAAACCAGCCCTTGCCTATCTGGTTACATGAGATTGTTCAAGAACCCATTGCGAAGATCATTACTGCTCCGATGTACTTCACTCGCGGTTACACTTTTCATACGTATGAGCATGGCTCCAAGAGGTCAACTGCAAATTATGGAATTCACGTGCCAGGTGAAAATGACTTCTACGGTATTTTGCACGAAATTATGGAAGTATCATATCCAGGAATTATCGGGTTGAAATGCGTTTTGTTCAAATGTCATTGGTATGATCCAACGGTCGGTCGAGGCGTTCGCACAAACTCTTTAGGGGTAACTGATGTCAATGCCAGCAAAAAAATTTCCAAATTTGAACCGTTCATCCTAGCAAGTCAAGCAGAACAAGTGTGTTTCATTCCATATCCTCGGATAAGGGAAAGACGAGAGACGTGGTTATCTGTGATCAAAGTGAATCCAAGAGGTCAAATAGTCGGAGAAGTTGGTGATGTGGCTTTGCAACAAGAAAGATCAGCAGAAGTTTCTTTAGTTATGGAATCAACAGAAGATATATTTCATATTGATCCACAAAACAGAGAAATAGAAGAGATGACCATGGATGAGACAGGTCAAGATCCGGAATGTGAAGAGTTCGAGGAGACAGATGACGGAGAAGAAACTGAGGGTGATAGTGAAAACTCATATGTCTCTGAAAATGATTCTGATTAAATGTTTTTATGTTAGTATATGTTTCATGTGTTAGATGTAAAGTACGATGTTTCTATATTATTTTGATTTAGTGATATAAAATTTTATATATTTGGGTAAGTTAATAATATAAATGTTTTTTTTTAATGTTTTTTCTCTGTCTTTGCGAGGGAACTGCGACGCATCCATCGCAGTTCCCTCGCAAATTCCATTTTTTTTTTTAACCCGTCACAAATCTGGTTACGCGTTAAACAGATTTTTTAATAAATTCGAAAGAAGTTTGCGATGGATCTGCGACGGATCCTTCGCAGTTCCATCGCAAATATATTTCGAATTTATTAAAATTCTTTAACCGCGTATGCCAAAACGTAGAATTAGGTATTTAGGGTTCCCATTTTGCGATGGATTTGCGATGGATCCATCGCAAATCCATCGCAAACTCAAATTTTTCGCAAATTAACCTCTCCGGTTACGCGGTTACCAAATTTTTTAATTATTTGGAAAGAATTTTGCGATGGACTTGCGACGTATCCGTCGCACCTCCATCGCAAAATGCGACCTCAAAAACCTAATTCTGCGATGGAGTTGCGATGGATCTGCGATGGATGTTTAATTTTTATACTTCGTCTTCCTCGTCTTTACGCGACATAAACGGACGAAAAAACCTTCACCGCCTCCGATCTGTGGCCGCCGGCGTCTCATCTCTGATCCTGATCTTCCTCTCGTCGTCCTTCGCCGCCAGTCGTCGTCATCCTCCGGCTGTCTCCTCCTCCGCGAACGTCGTCTTCCACCGACTGTTCTCCTCATTTTCCGGCAAACGGCTCCTGCTCACTCCGGCGAACCGCTCCTCCTCGTCCGGCGCACCGATCCTCCTCTTCCGGCGTCTCGTTCCTTCTCCTCCGGCGTCTCTCATTCCTCCTCCTCCGGCGTAAAAAGCTGTAAGATTTTTTTTTTTTTTTTTTATGATTTTTGATTTTTGGTTTTTGTTTACTAATTTTAGGATGTTGAAATTATGATTTGGAATTAGAATTTGTGAATTAGATTTGGAATTAGAATTTGTGAATTAGATTTGGAATTAGAATTTGTGAATTAGATTGGGAATTAGAATTAGTGAATTTGTGAATTAGATTTGGAATTAGATTTTATTACAAAAAACGTTTATATAATATAGTTTTTGAATTTTTTTGTTTTGTGATTTAGTAATTTTTTAAAACAATATAAACAACGTTTATTAGAATTATTAAAAAAAATATGTGATTTATGTTATATAATTTATATTTTTCATGAATTTATAATTTTTACTATTTTCATTTTTTAATAGTTTAATTAGAATTTAAGATTTGAAAATGATTAGTTTATCACAAGTTTTATTAATTAAAACTTTATATTTCTAATTTTATTTAATTGATTGGAATTTAGGTTTTTATTTGTTATATTATTAAATTTTTGATTTGAATTTTATTTTGTTATAAATCAATTTAAATGTTTAGATTTGTTATATTATTTTTTGAATACGATTATTCGGAATTTTTTTTTTTTCAGATGTCTCGATCGTCGAACGACTACACGCGATATCTTTCGCGTGGTGGTGGATCGACGCCGCCTACTCCTGGGGCCAGTTTCACTTCTCAGATGGGCGGGTCTCATATTCCCGACACTCATCATCAGTCACCAGAGCCCCTGCCAGCACAACCGCCGCCACCTCAACCTACACCGCCCACCATTTCTGACGCTGACCATGATCTGGTCATACAGGCGCTTCTTCAGCAGCCAGGTCATGACCGTCTACCCCATCTTGATCCTAACCGTCCTCGAGGGACTTTTTGGTAATTTCTTTTATTTTTTTCTCATATTTAATTTTGTAATGTTTAATACTATATTTAATTTAATTATCTTTTAAAAATAATTCAGGTTCGAACAAGACGGCTGTGTAGCAGCTAAGGTGCGTTCGATCCTGGAAAGAGACTTCAAAGAACCTCATGCTAATTGGACGCAGACTCCTAGATATGTCGTCCACCGGTGGTTCGAGGCATTCGCTGTAAGTTTCAAAATTTTATTTATATCAAAGTCTTATTTGTTATATTTTTATCAACATAATTTTTTTTTTGTAGCAATCATACCACTGGGATCATGTGATTACATCGAGGGTGCGCATAGAGTTTGAGAAAAAGTTGAAGGCTCGAATGTGTGACCAGGTGGGACGGTGGAAGAGCAAGTTGAAAAAAAAGGGCGACAATGCGATGCCTCGGTGGATGGAGCTTGAGGTCTGGAAAGGCCTCGTGGCGTATTGGTCGGATCCGAGGAGTGAGACCCGGAGCGGAAATGCTCGAGCTGCCCGCCTTTCGGATCCTGACAGGGACGGGTGTCATAAGCATCGTTCCGGACAGCTATCGTTTCAAGCACGAGCTCGAAAGATAGTAAGTTTTTGTTAATAAATTTTAAATATTTAAAATTTTACATTAAATATGATAGTAATTATTTATATATATTTTAGGCTGAGACCCGTGGAGACGATGCGACACCGGATTTGCTAGCCGTTCTTGAAGAGACGAAACGGCGACCGGATGGATCGTTTGTCGACGGGAAATCCGAGAGGCTCTACCACGACGTCACTTCCAAGATGCAGGAGCTGACTCAGGCTTCTGACGGTGATGATCCCGAGAGCACTGCTTCCGTCTCTCCGGCCATGAAGAACAAAATTTTTACTGAGGTATGTCTTTAAAATTGTTGTAAATATTTGTAATTATGTTTATTATAAATTACAATAATTTTTTTTTAGGTCGCTCCCCGTAAAAAAGGGAGACTTTATGGTGTCGGTTCCCTGCAATCGAAGATTGACTCGTGCACTTCTACATCGTCTTCAGCTTCATCCCGCCAGGATTCAGAAGCTCTTCAGACTATCATCCATCTCGGCGAGTATTATCGAAGCACGAGTCAGCAGATGTCCAAGTATGATAAGCTTTTTCAATACTTGGGCACGAAGGATGCGGATTTCGCACGGCTTCTTCGGGACGAGTTCGGAGATGACTCCGGTTCTGGTAGCGGAACCGGAACGGGGACCGGGTTCGGACCATCAGGATCTTAGTTTTTTTTCTGTATTAAAAACAAATATTGTATTTTCATTTTTTTAATATATTATGAATTTTATTTTTATTTGGATTTTAATATTAAATTTAATCTAATTAGATTTTTTAAATTATATTTTAATTTTAATTTATATTTTAATTAAAATCGAAATTATATTAATTTATTGATATTAATATTAAAATCCATCGCAAGTCCATCGCAATATTGCGAGGGACTTGCGATAAACTGCTTAATATGCATCGCAAGTCCATCGCAATATTGTGAGGGATTTGCGATAAATATTTTAATAGTCATCGCAAATCCCTCGCAATATTGCGATGGACTTGCGATGGTATGTTTGCGACGGATTAGCTACTGTTTCAGTCCGTCGCAAACATTGCGACGAATCTGCGATGATTTTCGATTTGTGACCCGCGATTAGCGACGATTTGGTGTTCTTCGCAAGTCCGTCGCATTAAGCCTTTTGCGACGGACTTGCGATAAATGTTTCCATCGCAAAATCGGTATTTTCTTGTAGTGATAAGACTATCGCTATTTCATATATATATATATAAAATGATATCACTAATTAGCTTTCGTATTTTGAGAGAAAGAAGAAAGAAGACGCTAGCTGAATAATGAAAATTCTTTGATGTATGAAAACATTAATTCATAAAGTTCTTAGTGCTGTCTTTTTTTGGTCCTTAGCATTGGACGTCTATTCAGTTTTTGTTATTAGAAAAATGCATCCTTATCCAATATATATATTTTTTAAATGACAAGTAATAAGTGATTATTTTCATTTTTATAGTATATCCAATCGTTATCTCGGGAGTAAATTTTCAAAATTGCATTCCAAAAGTTAATAAAACTACACATTTGAGTATATCATTTTGATAGGATAGAAACATCTACAGTAATGTGGATGACGAGCGATAGCCAATACGGAAACATGATAATAGAAGATTGAATAGTCTGAAATCATTTGAAGATTGTACTAGCTAGTATATTGCCATATTTTGTACTTACATGCAAAATTTTCGTTGTTAGTTCTGTAACTGTAGCAACGGAATTGTATAAATTGCAAAACAATCATATCTACTATATAATAAAATGATAATTTTTTTGGAGAAAAACTTTTAGTTTGATTATATTTACATTATATACCAATTAGAAAAATTTTATTTTTGTCTAAGTTATCAAAAGGTTTTACTACTTACGTAGAGTACATCGCTGGTGAATTATAAATTTATATATAATCTTATAAAAGCTAATAAAAATTATTTAAATAATCAATTAATCCACGAACGATCACCTAATATCTAAATAAAATAATATTAGAATAGAAAATATATATATTTTTTACAATTTTACTATAGAAGAAAATCGATAAATTTGGGACAAAAACAGATTATTAATTAATTTTCTATGAATAAATTGAGTTTTATAGAGTTTACTGTTTACATATGTTGCTACAAAATAGTTTCACTTTTAATTTTCACTAAAATAAACGAAGACTAAGAGGAAATGAGGGCATTCTCGTCTAAGCAACTCCTATATAAACAGAGAAACCCATCTTCCAAGTCAACAAAATTACAACACCCAAAACAAAAGAAAAAAGCTTCCCTAACTCCTAACACTTTAGTTCAGCCTAAGGAACCCTTTGTAAAAATGGTTGATACCCAAAACACCGTTTTCGTCTTCCGACCAGACCAGCAGGCTCTTGCACCTCAACCTCTGACTCCGTTCTCTGCCGTGACTGCGCACCGTGCCTCAGCCTTACGACGGTGCCGCCTCATCTCTGCCAAAACTCTCGAAATAATCGTCGAGGAAGAGATAGCACCAGAAGAAGATCATCCAAGCATTACCCCTGCCATGGATTCTCTTGTGGTGTGTCCGGCGACCTCTTGTTTCTAGAACATCAAGAAACAAGTCTCTTTTCTGTTTTACCGAAGCTGCAAGTGCCCTTGATCATCCTTCACCACAAATATTGTGTTTTTTCTTGTAATAGTTAAGTTAGTGATGTCTGATGTCATTTATGGCTAGGTACTTTGTTTTCAGAAGTCAGTTCAATTTTTTTTTTCTTTTATAGTTTCTACCAGATAATAATTAATCTTGTGAAACTGTTGTTTGAAAATATGTTCTTATTGGTTTTGCAACCGAAATATTTTTGTTGAATAAGAATTTACTTCTGTCATATGCTAATTAAAAAGATTTGTTTATTAGTTTAGTAGTTGAAGGTTGTTTAAACCACCAAATAAATATATATAATTTTTTAAACAAAATTTGAATATTGAATTTTTGAGATATAAATCGAATTTGGTATAAAATTAAAACGAGTTTCAATCTAGAGGCTTAACTCGAGAAAAAAGGAACAAGAAGATTTCGTTACCCAATTAGGCAATTTCACATTTATTTCTTGGATTACAAACACAATGTAAAGGTACATCCGGTTAAACACAAGACAAATACATTCGGTTCAATAAACCGTCCAAATTACCGGTTCGATCTGATTAAACCGATGAACCGAGGCTGATTCGCTTAAACCTTCTCTCTCTAACATCAAACTCGACCTGTTCTGTTCTGTCTGTCCGTTTCAGTTCTAAAACCCTAATCTCACAAAAACCCTTCTCTCTTAATCCGCATCTCTCTCACTGCTTCAATGGCGTCTTTTGAGCGTTTCGAAGACATGTGCGACTTAAGATTGAAACCTAAGATTCTCCGAAACCTTCTCTCCGAATATGTTCCCAACGAGAAGCAGCCTTTGACCAACTTTCTATCACTCTCCAAGGTTGTATCCACTATCGCTACCCACAAGCTCTTATCTGAGTCTCCTCTAGCTTCAATTGACCAGAAGCATCAGGCTAAATCAAAAGCAGCCGTTGATGATTGGGTTGATAGACTATTGGCTTTGATTTCTTCAGATATGGTACGAATCTGTCTTCAATAGTGTTTTCTTCAGTGACCCTACTTTGAATGTGAAAGTTCTCGACTTTGGTGTTAATCTGTGTAAAAATTTTGTTTTGTTTTGGCTTTAGCCAGATAAATGCTGGGTAGGTATTTGTTTGATGGGAGTAACTTGTCAAGAATGCAGCTCAGATCGTTTCTTTAGTTCCTACTCTGTTTGGTTTAACAGTTTATTGTCACATCTTCAGGTATGTGTGGCTTTGCTCTATGGTGAGATTTGTTCCATCTTCTACTATTTTATTTGAAAGTTAATGTTTTGTTTTGTTTTCAAACAGAATCCAGCAAGTTCTAGAATTGTCCGAGTGGCTTCATGTACCTCAATCTCTGATCTCCTTACAAGGTCTGTAAATATTCGAATCTGTTCTACTTGCTTTTTTTTTGCTATTTGTTTCTATAAATTTCTCTGTTTCGTGTTTGATAATGGATCAACGCCTGCCGTTATTTACACTGAAAAGCTATGTGTATCAAATTGATTTAGTTTAGACTTTAGACAACCATGGATGGTGTTCTCCGCAGAGTCTGTAATTTTAGCTGATCTATCTATCTTCTTTTACTTCTGTTGTTAAATGTTCTATATATGTATAGCCCTCAAGAAAATGCTTAGTTTTTTCTATAAAGAGACTTCTCATATTGCATTGTACATGATTATTCAGTTTTTATATTTGTTTCTTTTATGTTCTACCGTTTTTCCTTGGGTTTGCTTTTCAAGCTTTTTGTAACAAAGAACTTTTGAAAATCTAAAAGTTTTTTTTTTTAAACTGATACAGGCTGTCTAGATTTTCGAATACAAAGAAAGATGCAGTTTCACACGCTGCGAAAGTAATCCTACCTATCATTAAACTATTGGAAGAAGATTCTTCAGAAGCACTATGGGTAAGTGCCACATTTAAGAAGGCCTTAAGTTTTTCTCTTAATTTAGTTACTATGTCCACTCTATACTGCCCTTTCTGTTTGAAGATTATTTTTATTCCATTGCACTCTTAAAGCCAACCTGGAATTATAAATAAAGAGTCTGCTTCATTCCTATAATCTTGGTTTTGTGCCAAGACTGTTCTACCACTTAGATTTAGATGTTTAACAAGTAGAGTTATGCATCAGTTCCTCTGTCTGAATCCCGTGTAGCAGAATCTACTAGAACTGCTGAGTGCTATAAGAATTTAGGGATGTATCATATATATTTTAGCAACAATAATTCCACTCCTGTCATTGCTAGAATCGTCAGTTTGAATTTTTGATTGGTGTTGGATGTGCAGGAAGGCATTGTCCATCTGCTAAGTACAATTGTAATCTTGTTTCCTGCTGCCTTCCACAGTAATTATGACAAGGTCAGCTCTCTTCGCTTCTTAAATGTATTTTCTGTTTGTCTAATTTCCCGAATTTATTAGTATCAGTATTTTGATAGCTGCATGACAACAGTTCATAGTCTAATGAATACACACACATATGACGTTTTATTATAAAAAAATTTCCATCCCAATGGTACTACACTATCATAATCACCAGACAGTTTTCAAGTAATTATGTTACCAATAATAGTTTATTTGAAATGCTATTCCTTGCAGGTTGAAGCCGCTATTACCTCCAAAATATTTTCTGCGAAAACCAGTTCTAATATGTTGAAGGTATTCATCTTTTTATATATCCTCTATTTCATATTGTCCATCAAGGCATCAACTTAAGCAGGGAAATATTAACATGCACTTCTTTCCTTCTATCTCAACCTACAGAAATTTGCCCACTTTCTAGCATTGCTCCCCAAAGCTAAAGGGGACGAGGGCAGCTGGTCCTTGATGATGCAAAAGCTATTGATATCTATAAACGTACATTTAAATAATTTTTTCCAAGGTCTAGAAGAAGGTAATTTGTTCATTTCTTTGTTTTTGTGCGGCTATAGTTTTCCTGATAGAACAAGGGGACGTGTTTTGCAGAAACAAAAGGAACAAAAGCAATCCAAAGATTGACTCCTCCTGGAAAAGACTCTCCTTTGCCCTTGGGAGGTCAAAATGGGGGGTTGGATGATGCCGCGTGGAACTCTGAACAATTGATTGTATCCAGAGTTTCTGCACTTATGTTCTGCAGCTCAACGATGTTAACTAGCTCGTACAAATCCAAGGTAGTGCGATACCTTTGTTCTGTTATCTGCGAGGAAATTCCTTTTAATTTTAGACGTGGAGAGAGTTAGCTTTTTCGTACTTGGTCATAAATAGATAGGGTTGCAATTTGGGTGTCTAGATTAAGCATCATTGTTAAAGCATCAAGTTAAGCATGTCCCTGCTTATGCCGTGTCCAAAGTTTGGATTGCCGCTCAGCAGACTCCTTCCGTCTCTCTTGCTATGTGCTACTATATAATCCAAACATGCCATTTGCTTCTGAAAGATCCTGATATTCTTTATTTTAACCTTCAGATTAATATTCCAGTTGGCTCATTATTATCCCTTGTTGAGCGAGTGCTAGCGGTGAACGGCTCTCTGCCTCGAGCCATGTCACCTTTCATGACAGGGATCCAACAAGAATTGGTTTGTGCAGAACTTCCAACTTTGCATTCATCTGCTCTGGAACTCTTGCGCGCTACTATAAAGAGTATCCGCAGGTAACTGGTCTCTTTTCATTCTCGCTAGTAGCAGAAGCTATAATTTCCATTTAACCTGGATTGTTACCTTCATTGGCCAAAACTATATATATTTACGTGTCAGACACATTAAAGATTATATTTCAACTAAAACCTGACCTTAATTTCATTGACACTGACAATTGAGGAGTTGTTCCTTTGGTAATTATGTCTTGGCTGAAAATAGTTTTGCACTTTCTCGTTTTTCCAAATAATGGATTGTTACTACACCTTCCTGTGCCGTAGGAACTTAACAACCATCCTCGTCTTTATTCATTTTGCAGCCAACTTTTACCATATGCTGCATCTGTGGTAAGACTTGTTAGTAGTTACTTCAGGAAATGTTCATTGCCAGAACTGAGGATAAAGCTCTACTCAATCACTTCAACCTTGCTCAAATCCATGGGTATAGGTAATTTCACAAGATCTTGCCTTCGCTTGTATTTTCATTTCTCAGGTTGATGTGGTGAAAATCAAGATCACTTCTGTTAACATACTTCTCTGACCAGGAATGGCAATGCAACTGGCACAGGAAGTTTTCACTAATGCCTCTGCGGATCTAGACCCACCAAGAAGTGTAGAAGGATTTGATGCGGTATCTAGCAAAAACCTGTCGCTTACTAACGGAGCTCTTCTTCAGGCTTGCAGTAAAAAAAGGAAGCATTCAACTAATTCAGGAGTCGAGGGAGAGAATTCTGCTTTTGAAGTGGGAGTTCCTCACAATCACTCGAGTAGCCCAATTTCATTGAAGATTGCATCTCTTGAGGCACTGGAAACTCTTCTGACCATTGTAAGCTCTTTTAACTTATTGCTATTATAATTCCGCTTTTTCTCGACACTGTTGAACACTTAGTTGGAAGTTAAACTCTGGATTCTTACAGTCACCATATTTCTTCTTTGTGATTCTGTTGTTATTACAATTTGATAGGTTATCACATATTTTTCTTTCTTTTTGGTTTCAGGGTGGTGCATTGGGATCAGATAGCTGGAGAGAACGTGTTGATAATCTTCTAATGACCACAGCAACATATGCTTGTGAAGGGAGATGGGCCAATACTGAAATCTACCATTGTTTACCCAATAAGTTGACTACAGATCTGGTTGAGTTTCAGCTTGGAGCACTCCGTGCCTTTTTGGCATCTCTCGTTTCTCCATCACGAGTACGCCCTGCATTTTTAGCTGAAGGGCTTGAGCTTTTCCAAACAGGTAACTAAGATTGTTGGCATGAATTAAACTAAGCTTTAAAAACCAAAAACCATAAGTATTTGATGCATATATCGGCCTTTGAACAGGTAAACTTCAGGCTGGAATGAAAGTTGCCGGATTCTGTGCTCAAGCTCTCATGTCCCTTGAAGTTGTCATACATCCGAGGGCACTTCCCTTTGACGGTCTCCCATCACTTAGCAACTGGTTTCCAGAAAGCAATTCCCTTGCCAGCCAAAAACACAACAAACCTAATTCGAATAAGTTGAATGGTATTTCTCATGATGGTGATGACCTATGCAACAGATGGCTGGCAAACGCGGATGTTCCTTCTAACAACGCAAGTCAGAGTACCTTAGACACGACTTTACCTTTCCAAGAGACCAAAAGATTGAAACTTGGGAATGATTTAGCTACCGTCGTATCTCTGAGCGTCCAAGATCATAAAGATATGGTTGCATCAGAGAGTGTTCAACAAGCTGATGTGCCTGTGAAGGTTCCTGAGGAATCTCTAGGACAGGTTTCAGACAAAGATGCTATGGCTCCCAAAGATGGTTATCGAGAAGTGGTAAGTGGGACTCGAGAGGGAGAGGATTTAGCCGTTAAGGATAGTCTGATGGAGGAAGCATCAATTGGTAAGAAGAGAGAGTCCTTAGGTGAATCTGATGATGATTCTGTTCCTAGTCTTCAGGAAGCAGATTTTCTCTCTTCTGATTCTGATATTGAATCTTAATCTTTTTTAAGATTCACAAATCTGTCTTAGAAGAATCTTTTTTGTTTCTTAAGTTAAATGTTTTGATCTGATTATACCTCTTTTTTAAAGAATTTTGAATTGAATAGTCCATACTAAAATGTTTCAAAGTTCCAAATTTCAGAGTTTATTTCTTTTCAAGTTTTGTGTAAATTGTTCACTAGTTTCCATGAGGGAAGCATGTATATAGTGGTTATGTGCCAAAGCAGCCACAGAACCAAAGTAGCGATTGTGAGATATATGGAGGTTATTCTTTCACCAAAATCTTCCAATCTAACAGTAGTTTCAAGGATAAGAGATATAACCAACCAAGTACCTAGAAATCAAGGGGAAACTTATGGGTCATCTTTCTCTTAGTGTACATTTGTGCTCAAGTCAATCGAGAAACAGTCTTTACAAATAGCACTAACACTGGATAGCACATTATCTTATCAACCTAAATGCCAAGAGATAGAGAAAACCATCATAATTATACAATTTAATCAGCTTGAATTCCTATAATCAGGCAGGATACCATACTCAGACAATTCACTAAATCGTACTAATTTATTTAGCCCAAGAGCAACGAGTCGACCATAGTTTTTTCAGCAGCTTCATATCGTGATCCAATGATCAAGGGAAAATTGCCAAGGATTCAATAAGAATCTCATATCTAGAGATACGCAGAGAATGGTCATAAACAAAGAAAACTCCATACTGAATTCTCGTTCTTCATTAAATATCAAAATGAATCAGAGATAGCAAAAAGCCATAGCAGAGTCAAAACAACAGTCTACAGAAACTTGGGAAACTGAATATAGAAGAAGCAGCAGACAACATAAACACAACACTTCCTTGAAACTTTCTCCATCTTCCTGCATTATGATTCAATCCAACATACAAAGTTATACACTGCATTATCTTATAGATGATGACAGTTTCTAAAGAGTTGGGAAACTTACAGATCTTGTTGAAGGCAACAATGTCACAGCTCTGGACGTATTCGTTGATTGGTTCAACAGTGAGTTGCTCTTCGATCATGGTGTCAATAGAGACAAGGTCATCAACAATGGTGCACATAATCTGCAACTTCTTGATACCATAACCAACTGGGACAAGCTTTGATGCTCCCCAAAACAATCCTTCCATCTGAATGGATCTCACAGCTTCCTCTAGCTTCTTCATGTCAGTCTCATCATCCCACGGCTTGATATCAATCAAAACTGATGATTTTCCAGCTGATTGAAGAAAAAATCACAATGAGAAATCCAAAAGACATCTTCATATTATAAACTACCAAGTGCAGAACAAAAGCCCAAACTTACATTCCTTCTTCTTTGTAGATGCCTTCACAGAAGCTGCTCTCTCTTCAGCAGCTTTCTTTTCCTCTTCGGTCTCTTCCCCGAAAAGGTCAACATCATCATCATCTTCTTCATCAGCCGCAGCATCCTACAGTTAGACATTTATATGAATCTCCCGGTACACAACTTTACGAAAACATTATGAGAAACCATAGAAACAATCAAGAAAGAGTACCTTAGAATCAGCAGCAGGGGGAGTAGCAACAGCCTCTTCTGTGATAGGGGCTGATCCCTCAACAATGACACCACTTCCTTCAGCAGAGACACCTCTGTAAATAGAGACATGAGTTCAAAGAAACAACAGTAGATTTATCCAAACAGCGAAAACTTAATCTGCAAGTAAATGGGAAACAAATAGAAGGTAACACAACTTACGAGATCCTCAAGAGGGCGTCAATGTGGTTGTACCAACGAGATACGTTCACATGCTGTGAAGTTGGGGGCTTTGCAAGAGCTGCAAAGACAGTGATATCATCCTTTGAAGCTTGGTACCTGTAGTAAACATACACGAAGGAAACTAATTGTTACAACTATTGTTCCAAAAAATGTAAGACATTTAGGATCTAATCTATAATTAAGGTTCACAACCTAACAGAGCTACCACTTGAAAAATAACAGACAGGTTTAACAAAATGAAACTTACCCAGTGATGTAACTGCGGGTGAGAAGATGTTCATCGAGCTTCTTCAATCCAGCATCAGAGTTAAGGTTGGGGAAGGCCGCCATTATTTCTGAAGCTCGAAACTTTTCACTGATATAAAGCAGATCAGAACAGATCAACTACTATAAAACCCCAACGATTCAGCAAAAACGAAACTTTCTATTGCTACCAAACATTGATTCACTAAGACATTACTTAACATAAAGAAAAAGATCATATAAGGCTCATTGATCTAGGGTTCCTAATCAAAGGGGATCAACAATATTTGTTCTGATAAGTGTCTACAATTTGATTTTTCAATCAAATACTATTACAACTATGGATACTTTGAGATCGAAACAGACCTAATGGGAGGTGTAAGAACAATTGATCTAACGAGGGATCGAAGAAGAACAGACCTGAGCTAAAAGGTGCAGACTTTGAAGATGAAGAGCGAAGGAGGCAGAGGAGGAAAACGTAGAGTTCATAGGAAACTTATTAAACCCTCTCTAGGTTTTTCTATAGTGGGCCTGTTTTGGGCCTAATTAATTCCTCATTTAGGCCTTTTCTTTTTCTCTTGGTGGGTTTTACATACAAATTAATGAACCGATTAAGATCAATATGATAGAGCATCAAGAAGAAAATGACTTATGATATCATCTGTCTACGAATGAAATTTTATAAGCTAATGATGTTTAAGTGAACAATGAGAAGTGCATATTGACCCAAAATTCCATATTAGGAATGAATTAGCATTGCTCAAAAGTCAAAACTGCCAAAAAAGTGATAACGAAAAAACAATCTTTAGTTTTATTAATAAGGGTAATTTAGAATGATTTATGGAAAGATTAGATGTGTATGTATATTACAAAAGTCATCAATTTTCCTCAATGATTAGTTGTCACTTTTTCTCTTCTAAGTTGTCATTTAAAAACAAAAGAATAAATTGAATTAATTTTGAAAATGATAGGTCACCCAACATAAAAGTAAATAATATGCTGATATTAGTTATATCAGCGCAAAAAAATGGCGTAGCTAATCTCAAGTTATTAACTTAATACTATTTTCTTAAGTTTGAGTTGAGACTAGTTGTTGAATCTCACAAGCTCAGAAATATCTAGTATACAAAGTTTTCATATTTAGAAACAAACACCACTTTTACATATTTTTAGTTAGTTATCTTTTGTCAAAAATATCATTAGTTATTTACTAAATTATTATTTATCATATCTAAAAGTATAAGATTCACTTAGAAAAAAAAAATAACTCTAACAAAACCTAAACACTTATGATATATATTAGGGTAATATTACTTAACCATGGATTGAAAAAGAACTAAGAGAATAATTATGATTCAGTTTTCTTTAGTAAATAATCTTTTTTGTGGTGGGGTAGGGGTAGGGGTAGGGTAAATACTAAATTAACCTTCTAATTTATAGGTTTTACAAGATTTTGAAAGGATGAGACTTGCCACGATAATCAATGTTACAATTCCGACGTGAGATCCGGCGAGAACAAAAAAAGAGATCCGGTGGTGGAAGTGATCGTGGTGGTGGTTACGGCAACAAGGATAATGGAGATGGCGATGGTGGATATAGAGAAGGTGATGATCCGACGAAAAATTATTTCGGAAGAGAGAAACGAAAGAGAGAAGATGTGAGCGAAGGTTAAAGATGTCATTTAATTTAATTCTCTGACAGGTTCATGTAGTTCATAGTTATTTAGTTTTTTTTTTTTTGTTTTTGTAGTTAGTTACTACAATATATCCTATATATTATTATTTTTTTGGTGATAGTGTCTTAGGGCATCTCCAATGATACACCAAAACACCAAATTTGGTGTTGATTCTTCTGCAATGATGCACCAAATTTTTTTTTGGGTGTTTTGTGAATAGTATTGCACCAAATTTGGTGCGATACTATTCACTGCACCAAACATTAAAATATATATTTTTATTTACTAATATAATATAATTGTTATTATCTAGTTAATTAAATTTTATAGTTTGGCTATTTGGATACCGTTCGGATTCTGATTCAGATCAGTTTTTGGATTTTGATATTTTTTATAATATAGTTTATTATCTAGCTAATGGTATATATCCGAAATGGTCCACTCTTGTTCAAACAATTCACGATCCACGTGGTCCCAAAAAAAATTATTTGCAAGAAGGCAAGAAACATGTAGAAAAGACGTGGAACATGCATTTGGAGTATTGCAGTCAAGATTTGCAATCATAGCCGGACCATCACGTTTTTGGAGTAAGAGAGTTTTACATGATATAATGACAACATGTATCATAATGCATAATATGATCATAGAGGATGATGTTGATGCAACAATTGAAGAACGATTTGAAGTCCCATCTGCAGGAGTTGAGATGGTAAATAATAAAAATGCCCGATTTAAAGAATTTTTAGCTCGGCACAGAAAAATCAAAGACCGGGAAGCTCATTTTGAACTTCGAAATACATTAATTGAATATTTGTGGTCGGGATATGTTAATTCTGAGAATTAGTACAATGTGATTTATTTTCCGGTATTTTATTTTATCGATTGTAATTTTTTTTTAATTGAATGTAATGTTATATCGAATTTGAAATCAATTTAGTTTATGAATAATTAGTATTTATCATAATTATTGAAAAATAAAGAAAATTTTAAATTTAATAATATAATAATAAAAATTATTTTTTTGGTGTGAGATTTGGTGTTGTGGTTGGAGATGAAAAAAATACTATTCATTTTTACACCAAATTTGACACTATTCACCGTACCAAATTTGGTGTTATGGTTGGAGATGGCCTTAACACTTATATATTCTTAAACCTTTAATAAGTTGAATACAGGTTTTGAGACGTTTTAAAAAATTGTTTGTTCAACTTTTATATATTCTAATCACTTTTTTTTTTGTAAAAACAAAAAGCTTTAATTTTTTTTTTTTGCAGGGAACAAAAGTAACAAGATAGTTTGGCCAAAGAAGTACTTTGGTTTCTTTTCAAAATTCCTCCTCGTGGAGAAAAAGGATTCAGATTCCAATTGAGTTCCATCGTTCTGGTTCAAAGGCTTCTTTTCATAATTATTTTATAGGAATTTTTTGTTTTGAACACACAGGTTTAATTCAATTTCAGAAATTATTACTATATTCTCAAATTTCTGTCTATATAATATTTTTAATATAAAAAAACAACAAAATAAAACAATTATATCCATGTAATTTGATCGAAACAGAAAAGACATTTATACTATTTTTTTGGTCTTTTTTATAAAAAAAATACATAATACATGGATTACAAAATATATATCTCGTGTAGAAATCAGAAATCGATTTCTACACGACCACGATCCAACTGGACATTAATTAATATCATTTTTTTTTGTTGAAAAGAGGGTTTAAGTATCACGTATTCTAATATAAAAATGTTGTTAAAGTGTCATGTTCGTAAAGTATGCTCGCCAGAAAATCTTAATTTTTGTTTCAGTCATTTGTGAAAAAGGTACGATGGGGTCAACAAAGAAAAGATAACATAGCATGCATGTGCTACATCAGGACACATGCAGGGATATCAAACCAACGAATGTAATAATTGTTCTATGAACAAACTTTTTCTTTGTTCAATGGGAAATTTAGCTTCCCTTTTCTTAAAAATATCTACAAATAAAAATACACTACTGACTAATCATTATGAAAATACTTGCAAAATAAATAAATAAATGATTAATCAATAGAGGTAAGCCAAAGTTTGTTTAAAACGAAAAAAAGAAAGAAAGGATAAGTCCAAATTCACGAGTTGTAACACTATCACGAGTTTGACTAAATCATCATATACACTTCAATTCAATCCCATCATTTCCTTTTTCTTATTTGTTACATATATAAAATGATCATTTGACAATGATCTTTGACCAAAGTTTGGTAGTGACAATTAAATTAAGTATATAACTAAATTAAGATTTGCAGGAGGTATGAATGTCATGCACCTCCCAGGAAGCCATTATGAAAGTTCCCTTGTAAAACCATGCCATGATAATCACTAAGGGAAAATGTTTCTGGTACGCAAAGGATGGAGTTTGGCTTATTCATAGTGCTTGAATCGCATTCCACAAGCTACCGAAATACGACAAATCTAATGTTGTCCAATAAACACTATTCACATCGATCAAACCGCTTGGTAGACACCAAAATTCATTATTAGTTGGAATTAAAGATTTCTCTCTAGCAATTGGAACTTATAATATCCGGAAAAAAAGGAAAATAAGAATCCCACTGTGCGTTATATGTGGTCCTCTATTAATTATATTTACATAATATATAATTTTTCTCTTAAATAATAAGAATATTTGTTATTCTTTGAATTTTTGTTTAAATATTGTTTCAAACATATATACTAGAAAATATTACATGAGAGGACTGGTAAATAAATCTTAGATTGGAAAATCATATTTTATAATCTTGAATGATTTTATTAATTTTGGGGAAAAAATATTGATTTTATTAGTTATTTAAAATATCATAAATCTAATTTAAAAAATTTAGAAGCATACATGAAAAATACAGAAAAGTATATGGTAAGATAGTATTTAAAAAAAGTATAAATATTGTAAATAAAACAATCCAATCATAGCTTTGAAAATCGTATTTTAAAATTATAAATGATTTTAATAATTACACGGGATAAGATATTTATAATATTTTTTTAAAAAATTAATAAATTAAAGAAATATTTCTAAATATTTTAATAGTATATTATTGTATAAATAATTAAAATCTAAATTCAAGGTTTTTACATATTTATGTTACTAATTAATTTTTTAGTTAAAATTATATTTTTTTAAAATAAAATTTTAAAAATCTAATTTAGAAAACAATTAAATCAGTTATAATTTATGAATATTTCCTTATTCGATTTTTCATAAATATATAAAGCTAATTTAGGTAAGATTATAATCTTAAAATAACGACAGTTTATATATGATTGATCTAATGATTAATGTCCTATAAAATATATTTCCTGAGAATCACTCTGACAACGACACATCAGCATGACAGTGTTGTAATATTCCATGTAAATATAAGGTTATTTTGTTAATTATGTAGTTCCTTTTCTTATTTGCTTACTAGCTTTATTACTAGTGTTTTATTACAAGTTCAATGTATGATTTTCCTCACATAATAAAACAACTTACGTGGGAGTCAAGTGTCACATTGGTTGCCACCTCTGAAAAAACTCATCTGCATGTTCGAGATTCGAACACTGCTTCTCATGGTTTTAAGCCATTAGGCTAGTTCACAAACAAAAAAAAGTTTATAATTTTGATGTTTAAATATATATGTACTTATTTACAAGTTTAGTTAAAGATATACTCCCTCCGTTTCATTAAAAGTGTCGTTTAAAGTCTTTATTTTTGTTTTTCCAAGAGCGTTGTTTTGTATTTTTAGTGCAGTTTTTAAAATTAAAAATTTTTATCCATATTATTTCAGTTTATTATAAATTTCTGTAGTGTATTTATAACAAGTATAGTAGATTTTTACATAGTTTTTTTAATTTAAGTGAAACATGTCAAAATGACATTTTTAAAAGGAGTATTAATTATGGTAAAATCACTTAAAAAAGTTATAGGTCTTTACTTATACATATATTTAATTTTTCTGAAGTAATTTCTTTTTTGTTGGTGATCAAAATCTATTCGACCTTTGTAGTTGCACATGTTAAAATATCTGTGGTCTGGTCTAGTCCTGCGAATATAAACCAAAACTGAAAAACCAAACTGAACCTAACCGAAATATGTGATTTGGTTTTAACCGAAAAGAATCGAAAATCTGAGTATTTTGGATATTTTTTGGGTATTTTTAGATATTTTTGGATATTTTTTGGATATTTTCGATTCCAAAATCCGAACCGAACCGAACCGAAAACCTAAAAAAACCGAAAAATCTGGGTATTTTGGATATTTTTGGATATTTTTGGTTATTTTTGAATATTTCCGGATATTTTCGATTCCAAAATCCGAACCGAACCAAATTCTCATTCGGTTCCAAATGGTTACTATTTTTAAAATATAGATTTTTAACCAATGGTATTCTCATTCATCTTTTATATTTTGTTATTCATCATATTAAATCAGAAAAATATATTCAAGAGTTCCTCTAGATCAATTAGCAAAAATCATGTTTATCGCCGTATTATAATACGATTGCTTTGAAAATAGAAAACAAAAAATATCAAAGCAAATAATATGCTCATGAGAATAGAGTTATTATTTGGTTGATGAAAATGTAATAATTTGTTTTAGCAACTTGAGTTTTTGTGAAAAATATTATTTTAAAATATTTACTTTAATTTTTAAATTTATATGGTTATTCACAGAAAATAAAAATCAAGGTTTTGTACATCATTATCTTTTTCAAAATTTTGGCGATCAATATATTTATAAAATATTTTTTTTTTGATAAAATATTTTTTCCTACAAATTTAGATAAAATATAATATAATATTATCTTCGGTATAATACTAGTATTATATAGAGAGATACAAAAACAATCGGATCGGATGAAAAATTGTCTTGTTCGAAACTATCGAAAAAGAATATCTCTATATTTAGTTGAGTCTTTGTACCGAAGTGATGATATTCAGTTACCTACTGTCTTATCTATGATGCATATGATTTGACCTAGAGAATGAATGACTTGTTTGTGGTGCCTTCCATTTTCCCCTCCAAACATAGTAAATTGATGTTTGGATAATCAAACAAAGCAGAATTGAGTCAAGCCTTTGTTTTTTTTTTTTTTCATCTGAATACGTAATATTGATAAAACCCCTGGTACCTGACATTTACAAAAACAATACTCCCACCAAACCAAATACCTTATAAAGTAAATGATGATCTATACCAAAGCCATGTCAAAGGAGGAAAAACAAAAAAAAAACAGAAACAGAAGCTCAAAGAGAAAAAATGAACTTTACATTAAACCGAGGGAGGGTCCATCTCACTAACAAAGATCTCATGTAGCCAATCCTGATAACCTAATGTTACATAAGACTCAGATCGATTCGTTATCGTTATACTTTAACATTAAGCAATGGGATAAACTCCTTTGTTTGTTATATACTCGCATCTCTTTAACCAATTTCTAATATACATAAAAGATCATAACTTTTAAATTCAGATACCTAATACTTAAAAGATGGCCCGACTTTTAGCCTGTTGATAGCATTAACGAGCTCAAATGCTTCCGCGCCACAAATCACATTGCTTAGTCTTTGGTAATCATATTCTTCTTTCGTTTTAAATAATCAAAAATAATATATTTAATGTCTTTTTTTAATACATTTTCTAACACAATAATTCAAGCATATATATAACATTTGATGACGAATTATATATGTCTGCGTATAAGCTAATATACATAGCTGTTTGCGTTTGCTTCATGTAATCATTATATGTCTTACGGCCTTAGAGCATCTCCATTGGAAGTATCTAAATTAGATATTATTCACGAAAATAATGAAAAAGAAAATGGAAAAGCAAGAGAGAAATGAGTTGACGATTGATATATTAATAAGAACTTCTCTTGACACTTGTTATTTTTTCATTGATTTGTCTGTTGTTTTAAAGTTAAAATTTAATTATATAATTAAGCTAAATTAAATTATTAATATTTTCTAAACCGTTGGAGATGCTCTCGAGTAGAATTTTGTTATTAGCAGAAGTAAGAAGTAAAAACTAAAAAAACCTTTATAATAACCCTTTATAACTAATTAACTACCCTATGCCAGCTTTTTGTTAAAACCTTTATTATTTCTCGGTTTAAGTATCTGCCTTTGCTACGTACTTGCGGGTTGTAATTCTCTATGATTTTTTTATTTGCTTTCTTGTAGGGATGTTATCATGGGCTATCCAGCCTGTTTATAGCCTGCCCGTTAAAACCCGTTTAATATTGTGTCTGTTTAGACCCATTCCATTAAAGCCCATTTATTTTGTTTAGCCCAATTAAGCACGTTAGGCCGTTTATTTTAATTTCTCTTTGTGAAACATACTCTTATTTTGCAAAACATACTCTTACTATTAAATTATGAAATCATGTTTTTAAAAAGAAAATTATGGAATCATGTATGTGACAAAAAAATTATAGAATCGAGTTTTTGGCAAAAAATTGTGAAATGTATTTTTTGGCGGAAAACATATGAACTCGTGTTTTTGGCGGAAAAATTATGGAATCACGTTTTTGCGGGAAAATGCATACTCCTGTTTTTTGGCGGGAAAAATGTGAAATCGTATTTTTGCGGGAAAATTACGGAATCACGTTTTTGACGGAAAAATAATAAAATTACGTTTTTGGCGGGAAAAAGCGGACTCGTGTTTTTGGCAGAAAAATTGAAACCGTATTTTTGGCGGGAAAAATTATGAACTCGTATTTTTGGCGGGAAAATGCGAAAAAATAGACTTGTGTTTTTGGCGGGAAAATTATGAAACCGTGTTTTTGGCGGAAAATTACGGAATCCCATTTTTGGCGGAAAATAATAAAATTACGTTTTTGGCGGAAAAATGCGGATCGTGTTTTTGGCAGAAAAATTGTGAAACCATATTTTTGGCGGGAAAAATATGAACTCGTGTTTTTGGCTGGAAAATTGCGAAAAACGGACTTGTGTTTTGGGGGAGGGGAAATTATGAAACCGTGTTTTTGGCGGAAAAATACGGACTTGTGTTTTTTTGTGGGAAAATTATAAAACCGTGTTTTTGGCGAGTGTGTTAGAGAAAAGAAAAAAAAAACCAGGGGCTACCTATTAAATTTTAATTTAGCCCATCAAATAAATGGGTTCGCCCATTTAAAGCCCATATAAAATTAGTGTAATTGGACGGGTCATAGACAACCCTTTTTAACATGGATTTGGTTAAGCCCACGGGCGCATAGCCCATTTTAACATCCCTACTTCCTTGTTTTAAGATTTAGTTTCCAGAAACTTCTCGTTGTCTTTCGCCTTTGTTTCTAGAGAAAGGATTTTCATCCTTATCAGCTTTGGTATCTCAACTTGTATTCTATTTTTGCAAAATCAATGAAAAGCATATGACAAAGAAAAAACCTTTTTAACTATTATAGTTAATATAGTGGCATTAACATTTATTTTATTTACTAATTTGGTTAAATTACATCGTAACGATTCACCGGAGACACGGCTTCGCATGTGTCCATGTGTCCATGTGTCCATGTGTCTTGTCTGTACCTTTCCCGGGAAATTCGTACGGAGATTCACCGCTTTTTCACTTTCGTTTGCTTTTATATTAATCTAGTCATAGTAGCAAATTATGTATTCCCTATGGATGAATCAATTATTTCAACTAAAAACGTTTATTACTATTAAATACCTTAACGTGTATGCTTATTTAGAAATTGTGGTTGATAATCTCTTTTGGAATTGTAATTTGCACAAATAACACATTCTCCTTTTCTTTTTAACAACAAACATCTTTATTTTCTGGGACCATTTTGACCTAAATGTATTTTTTTTTGTTTCTCTCTAACCTTGAGCATCTCAGGCTCTTTCTCTTTTCCATTTTATATACAAAGGTCGGGATGAGTTCGTTCGTGGCGTGATTGAAGCTAGGTCTTATGTTGGTTGCGAAGTTCATTGCGGGATCTTTTTCAAGAAACACTTGTAAATTTCCTTAAACCTTGCTAAAAGTTTTTTTTTCATAATATCGAAAACTTATTTACATTACTACAAATGATTTATGTTATGGCAGCAAATATGTTTCGAAACAATATTACGTTGACACCAAAAAAAGAGATATGGAGTACTATATAAACAGCAGTTTTCTAAAAATCAGAAACCGTGTGAAAATTTCCATTGTGGAAGTTTCCAAATTTAGTCATTCAACCGAGAAACGTTATGAAGAGTGTCCACAGATATTTTTTAGCATTCAGTTAACATTGCTAATCTACATAAATTTATATCAACAAAATAATGTAAATTAACAATGATAAGTTTATGTAAAACTTAGCTAATATAACTGAGTTTCTACCAACTTAAAGGGCCAAGAGTAAAACTGCTTACATTTTAAAGGACTAATTGTTACTAAATGTAAAGTGGCTATGTGGAGAAATTAAAATGTTCAAAAAATGTTATTCGCTAGTTGTCCCCAACATATAATAATAGTACATGTTATCTGTATATGCAAAACTTTCGAAACATTTAAAGCTTTGTCCAAAGCCTGTCTTTTTATTTTCCTTCTTTAGTTTTGGCTGAATCACACATTATTTTGCATTTTATCCATTACTCGGAGTTTTGAAAAATGAATGCTTTGAGAGCTAGTTTTTGGACATTTACAAGTCTTCTACATTAGTTTCAACATTACAAGAAGATTGGGACATAATTACGTACCAACCACAACTGGTGAACGTATACACTAACATATATGATGATATATCAGGAGATGTTTACAATTCTGAGTCACCTCCCATGACATTTTGACTTTGAATATTTATCGGAAAAACTAATAACTAACGTCTAACGATGCCTTTCATTTAACTTTGTTAGTGATTGTGGTCCTTTATTTATAGAAAAGTTTATAAAATCTGATCCGAATCCAATTTCTCCGTCCTCATTGGCATATTATCTTCGAGTCATTTTCATATCTTCAGCATTTTGTTTTCAA
Source organism: Boechera divaricarpa (assembly GCA_026770425.1). Taxonomy (NCBI): domain Eukaryota; kingdom Viridiplantae; phylum Streptophyta; class Magnoliopsida; order Brassicales; family Brassicaceae; genus Boechera; species Boechera divaricarpa. Next base: position 8,030,261 of record CM049182.1, on the reverse strand, counting down.
CTCATTTATCATCATCATAGTTACTATTGATATGCATAATACAACAAACGCATTAATGTCGGGAACTTTTTTTTAAAAAACTCCACTTTATATTTTTAATAAAACCTTTTTAGCAAAAACTTGTCTTAGGAATTCACTTCATCTAGTTTTCTAAGTTCTTAACCAAAAAGGAGACTACACGACAAGAGAATCTAATCCTTGTTTCATTCATATAAAACACATACATACATTGGCTTAATTTTGTAGCAATTGGGTTTTGATCGTTTCAGTTAACTAGGGCCAGGATCTTGGTTTTGTTTAGGAGGCTTTTTTGGGGGGACTGATATCTTATTGCGATGTTGGCTGCAGCTAAGCATTGGGAAGCAATGGAAGGAACTTCTTGGGTACAGTGACATAATCGGATTTATAGTTCATGTATTATTTCTGCAACATCTTGGTTGTTCTCCTAAATTACATTGGTTCGTGCTATTGTGACTTGTCCAATTTGTTTTTCAGGAGGATTTCACATTTTTACTTGTCAGCTTCGCCAGGGTAAAAGAGAAGACTTAAGGGGAAGTCATATGAGAACATGATCTCTAGTTGCTTCTGATCTATCTTTACTGTAAAAAAGATGCACATTTAGTTCTCGTTTTCAACTATCAAAATTGGTGACACGGGTTTGTATCATATGTACATGATTTCGTAATTTTCTTAAGTGATATAAAGAAAAAGGAATTTCGAAATTAAATTTCTTACGTTAATCATTTATCACAATTACATATTTTCTAAATTATTATTTGGAACTTAGTTGTTGGTTTTAATTTTTACTTATAACCCATAACAGAGTAGCTGCTGAAGAAAATTGAATCCTTAAAATTCCCGGAAAATTTTCCGGCCAATAAAAAATCAAGATGCAAATATATTTTCTTTCGTGTGAAAACTGCAAAGTGACGAGTCATTAATTATGCATATAAAAAACATTCTTTGATTTGATTTTCAGAGAAGATGAGCAGTTAGAAAACAAAAGCTGAATAAGAGACAAGATTGAAGAAGAAGTCGGAGAAGACAGTCGAAGAAACTGATACGAGAACTTACTCTCAACTTTAATGGCAGACGCTCGAGATAATCACAAAGAAGCTGAGAGAAGAAGCCATGAAACAGAGCCGAGATCCATTGAAGAACCAAAGGTAAACAAGAAAGTGAACAAGAACTTACTCTGTTCTTTGCAGTGGATTATTTTTGTGAAACCAGAGTCGATACGAATTTCTCAGGAGAATGAAGACTTGGGATTTGGAACAAACGAAAGAGATCGTATATATTATTACAACGAGTCACACGAAGAGATACGACAGTATCTGCAACAACTGAGACTGATAGATGGTGAGATGCAGAGGAGAAGCCATGAAACAGAGTCGAGATCCATTGAAGAACCAAAGGTAAACAAGAAACTGAACAAGAACTTACTCTGCTGATCCAAACTTACGATGTTCTTACTGTGACTACACATTTGATTTGGCGTTCGGTTTACTTAGATTGGTCCTTACGTTTCTTGTGAATTCTGAGGAGAAGTAAACGACGCCATGAAACAGAGTCGAGAAAGATGGCTATGGTTCTTGCGTAGGGTGATAAGTTGATTTAACGTTTCGTTAATTTTGATTCTCAGGTACCACCAACTCCTGATATGAGGCTAAGTGATTCAGGGAGAAGGTCTGATGAGAGAACTGATGGCATACAGAAAACAGAGCCAAGTTCCTTTCCCATGAAGAAGGTAAATAAACTAAACAATAATTAACTCTGTTCTTTACAGTGGACTATTATGATGAAACCAGAGTCGATACGTATTTCTCAGGATAAAGAAGACTCGGTTTTGAGGATAACCGAAGCGGATCAGATTCGTGATTACAAACACTCTAACGCAGACACGCGAGAGAATCTGCAACAATACAGACGACTGAGAGATGTGGAGATGCAGAGGAGACGCCTTGAAACAGAGTGTTGGTTTCGGTGGTGTCGCAACGGAAGAAGTTGCCGTTACAATCATCCTACTCAACTTCCACAAGTGAGAAATAAAAAGTAATCTATGTTTGGCCGAGTCTAAGTTGCAATTTTTCTCTTGGCTTACTGATTTCAAACATCTTACTAGGATCTTCCGGAGAGGATTTGTGTGCCGATTTGTAAGGTGCAAAAGTAACACAAACTTATTTCTAGTTTTGTAACTTCATCTAAGAGCTAACAAGAATCCGGAACATAGGAATCTCTTGTCTAGTTAAGTCTTTACTTGATTTGAAGAGACTTGTTTATTGTTAACTTCTTTTATAATGCGATTCGTTACAGTATTTTCTGAGGAAATATTGTAAGTTCGGCTCAGTTTGTGAATTTCAACACATAAAGGACAGGGATGGTGCAGAACCTATGTATCAGGTAATTTCTTCTCCAAGGTGAGAAGCCATCTCCATAATAGTTTGATTTAACGTTTTCGTATGATTTTGATTCTTAGGCTAGATCTACGGATTGGAGAGGGAGTGAATCCGAATGGAGATTCGATGAGAGAACTCAGAGGAGATATGAAATAGAGTACTCAGAATTCAGGCTAGAGAAGAGGGTAACTTAACTAAAATGTCTTCTTCATTTTTTTGTTTGTAACTGTTTTCCGTTTACTCATATGAATAGTCATTCTCAGGCAAAAACTATTCTGGATTCCGGAGAGCGTGATTCAAGAGAAATATTTGAAGTACCAGAGGAAGGGGTATATAAATAAAGAAATTGACTTTGTTGTTATTTGTTCTATGATCATGAGTCCTATGATTTTTTCATCAGACAAATATCGTAGGAAATTCGAGAGCAAGAGAATCCACAAGAACAGATACAGAGAAATACTGAAAGGCAGGGGACAGAGGCTCAACACAATCTGCAGGTACCAAAAAAATAACTGATTCTCTACTTTACTAGTGGATGAAACAGAGTCGAGATAACTTACTCTGTGGTAACTAAACTAAAATTTGTGATCTTTCTTTCTTTACTGTTTCTATTTGCTATTTCATTCTCAGTCCAAAATTATTCCGGATTCCCGACTGCGTGATCCAAGACGCCATGCTACAGAGTGGAGATTCCAGCGAGAGAGTATGGTAAACAAAGAAATTGAATAAACCTGACTTTTTTCTTAGTATGTTTTGCTTTTTCTTCAAGAGAATCGCAGCGTTGATGCTCAAGAGAATCTGCAGGAACAGATTGAGAGGCAGAGGAGAGAGGCTCAATACAATCTGCAGGAGCAGAGATCAGGAGAAGAAGTCAAAGATTATAGTCATCTAATCAATCCAATAGTGAGTGGAATCATACAAGAGAGAGAGGCTCAAGTGCGGGAACAGAGACAGAGAGATAGCATTGAGAGGCAGAGGAGAGAGCCTCAAGAGAATCTGCAACAACAAGGATTACAGGTAAAAACACTGAAACAAGACCTGATTCTGTTTCTTCACTGTGGCTGATGATTGATGAAACATAGTTGAGAAAAAGAGAAGATAGCTTACTATGTTTTCTTACTGTGACTTCTCATTTGATTTATTGTTTCGGTTCGTAGGAGATGAGTCATCTAATCGATCCAATAGTGAGGGGAATCATGCAAGCGAGAGAGGCTCAAGTGCGGGAATGGAGACAGAGAGATAACATTGAGAGGCAGAGGAGAGAGCCTCAAGAGAATCTGCAACAACAAGGATTACAGGTAAAAACACTTAAACAAGACCTGATTCTGTTTCTTCACTGTGGGTGATGATTGATGAAACATAGTTGAGAAAAGGAGAAGATAGCTTACTATGTTTTCTTACTGTGACTTCTCATTTGATTTATTGTTTTGGTTCGCAGGAGGTGAGTAATCTAATCGATAAAATAGAGAGGGGAATCATGCAAGCGAGAGAGGCTCAACTGTGGGAACAGAGACAGAGAGATAGCATTGAGAGGCAGAGGAGAGAGCCTCAAGAGAATCTGCAACAACAAGGATTATAGGTAAAAACACTGAAAGAAGACCTGCTTCTGTTTCTTCACTGTGAGTGATGATTGACGAAACATAGTTAGAAGATAGCTTACTATGTTTTCTTACTGTGATTTCTCATTTGATTTATTGTTCGCAGGAGATGAGACATCTAATCGATCCAATAGTGAGGGGAATCTTGCAAGCAAGAGAGGCTCAGTGCGGGAACTGATACAGAGAGATAGCATTGAGAGGCAGAGGAGAGATCCTCAAGAGAATCTACAACAACAAGGATTACAGGTAAAAAGCACTGAAACAAGACCTGATTCTGTCTCTTCACTGTGGGTGATGATTGACGAAACATAGTTAGAATACAGCTTACTATGTTTTCTTACTGTGACTTCTCATTTGATTTATTGTTTCGGTTCGCAGGAGATGCCAGAGAATCAAAACGTAGATCCTCATCATCAACACAATACGCAGGAACTCAAGAAAAGAGGGAGATGGAGTTTAAGAGGAAACAGAGTTACGAGAACTGATATGTGTTGGGAAGATTTAGGTTATGCTTCCGTTGTTTCAATTTTGCAGTTATAATATGCTTCGGAAGTGTAATAGTAAACAATTGCAATTACATTAGTATGAATGTCAAGTTGAGTAGAAATGAATAATTACACATCAATATTGTATGCTCAAATTTTTTTTCTTGTTCCCTATTTTTTACTAAGAGAAAAAGACATACGTGGAAAAGTTATGATTTCATTTTGATAAAACTGATCATTTTGAAATGCAATGTATATTTTTGATTAAACGAATGATGAAACTTTTAATGCCAAATATGTTTTAAACATAACTGATGAATCCAAACGAAACAAATATAAAATATAAAGAATTTAGACGAAAGAATAATAGCTATTGAAGAATTTTTTTTTTTTTTTTTAAAACCACCACAAAAAGTTTCCCGCCAAAAATTAAAAGAAGCAAACGATTCTTTAATTTAATAGAGAAACAAAAAAACAGTAACAGAAGATTTTTGGCATTGTCGAAGAACTGATACGAGAACGTAGTCTCAATTTTAATGACAGATGCTCGAGAGAAGCTGAGAGAAGAAGCGATGAAAGATTCATTGAAGAACCGAAGATAAACTAGAAACTGAACAAGAATTTGCTCTGTTCTTTACTGTGGATTGTTTTGAAAAAAAACAGAGTCGATACGAATTTCTCAGGAGAAGGAAGACGGAGATGAACAGAGACAGAGAACTATTGAGAGGCAGAGCTCTATTGGGTCGACTCCATATTCTGATAAAACCAAAGGTTGTTTCTAATCTGAGTGATTCGTATGATCCGACCCTGTTTGGTTTTCTACTTTTGAACCCTGATCTCTTTAAGAATCGTATGGGTTTCTGTTGATCCAAGTTTGGGTATTGTGAATAATTATGTGATGTTTAAGTAATTTATGTTCTAAGTGGAAATGAATGAAAAGGGTAAACCAAATCTAAAGCTTGAGTTTGGGTTTATTGATTGGGGTTTTGTCTAAGATTCTTTGTGAAGAGCACATCAATAATCAAGGAAGGAATTACCAAAGCTGTTCTTTGCATATGCTCCCCCTCTGTGACCGGCGTACATAAAGAGTGAGCCTGAATGCTTAAGAGATACCTGTAAAAGGTGCATTACAACAGATTCGTAGACTGTTAAAACTTCAGAGTGTCAATAAAGGTATTCAAATATAGGGTGTATATATGTTGTTGATACCTCCAGTGTTGCCAATCCTTTATATACCATCTCCATCATTCGATCTTGATAGGGTAACACAATTTATGAACAAGGTCCCCCAAAACCTCCGAATCACCTTAGTGAATGATATATAAGTAAAAATGAGCCAAAAAGATAGGTAAAGAAAACATGTAAACCATTCCAATAAAAACATGATACAACGAAACATACATACCTTTAATACACAGTACTGGGAAACGTCTAGCTTTCTCATATTCACAAGATTCTCCTACTACTCTAAACTTCAATATCTTTGATTAGATCCCTTGTATATCTTTGAATCTTATTACTCTGAAATGGAGATTTACCAAACAATATTAGAGGATTAATATATACCTTAAAAAAAACTCTAGACAACTAGAGAACACAATATCTACATATACTTGCTTAACACAATTGTACTTGCGGAGAGAGAATAATAAAAAAAAATTACATCACCTGATTCAGTCATTTTACTCCGGAACTTTTATTCTTATGAACGAACATACCTGGCTCAAATGTAGTTTAAACCATCGTAGATATAAGACAAAAGTGATACAGAATATTACCTCTTTCTGTATACACGAAACCATTTTGGCGTTAGTCGCTTGATCAATAAGACACTTGATTTGTGAGAAACAATATTACAAAAATAAATATCTGAAATGTAAAATCTCACAGCAAGTTCTTGACATTGAATAGAATGTGCAGTCGTTTGGTTTATGCATCGCGTGTTCATTCTTTTGTTTAGATTTGTGTTCGTGACGTTTCGAGTTTAATGTTTTTTATTTGATCTTGGGTTTTGTGTTTGAATGTATGATGTGTTCTGCTTTTGTTTTGTTTGAGTGTTTGGCGTTTATGTGTTGTGTTCTGTTTTGTTGTGTTTGAGTGTTTGGTATTTATGTTTTGTGTTGTGTTTTGTTATTGTCGTTGTTGTATGTTCTGCTTTTGTTTTGTTTGAGTGTTTGGCGTTTATGTGTTGTGTTCTGTTTTGTTGTGTTTGAGTAATTTGTGTTGTGTTTTGTTATTGTTGTTGTTGTGTGTGTGTATGTGAGAGAGACAGAGATACCTTCTTTGGTGTTCTTGGCTACCCGATTGTCTCCACAGCTTTAATTCTTTTTTGTAGGCATAAGAAACCTAATTAGCAAGAAACCTTTAGCACGAAGACCTTAACCAAAACAAAACAAAATTTAGCTAAAGAAGAAATTTTACTTGTCATCCTACAAAGTATAGATGTTTGCTAGCTTTTGCCAGGAGATATGTCGTTAGCTCTATGAAAATTATGGTAACACTTGAATGCGGCTGGAAAATGTTTTCCCTTCATCAATCGTACCATTTCCTATTGAAAAAAAAAAATTCATTTGCTCATCGAAAAGCACATAAATAATGGAACCTGGTAAATATTAACCACATGAAAGAACTCTGCAAGTGAAAGATATATATATATATATATATATATATATATATATATATATATAACCAATAACTTCAACGATTCGAAATCAACAAAGACACTGATCTCAAGTTACCTGTAATTTACTAGTTGAATAATCTGCAGGCTGAGATTGCAGGAATTTTGTTATAACAGATTTGTCAGCATTTTTCGGATGAGATTCATATGTAAACCAATCCAAGTCACTGGGCAAAAGCTTGGCCCAACACTCCTTAAAAAGGGCTCTCATTTGCTACAGCACCACAAACAAGGAAAAAGGACCCTCTAGAATGAGAAATCTTTATCAAGAGATGGCAGCATAAAATTCCACTTGATAAAGCTTGTTATATTTAAATTTCTTTTAGAACCTGTTTCTCGTTAGATATATGGGCAGCACATATCTCTCTTAGACTGAGTCCCCGATCAAGATTAGCTGAAATATTAAAAGCAAAGCCAGGAAAAATAATTTTTTCAAATCTACATAGACTTGATAGAGTAGATTATCATGAAAGCTAAAGTAAAAATTAAACAATGATAAGATAGTTCACCTCCATCACAGGGTGGTGGAGGGTGATCTCTCAAGAAACTTTCCAGATCTCTAGCGCTCTGACTGCTCATGATACACGCAACAAGACCCTTTAACATCTCACCCTGCACCTTAACATGTTCCTTGACCCTGCTTATTTTCATCCAAGAAATAATTCGTCCAATGAATTTCATCAAGTTGAATTCCTTGAAAAACTAATATGAATTCTCCAAATAGCAAAAGGGAATACCAAAAAAAAACAAAAACAAAAAAAACATTACCTTGGACTGATATATCAGCTACTTCATCAAGAGCCCTACAGACTGAGGTTGCTATCCCTTCTTCACAGAGTGCATCAAATGCGGCGAAAAAAAAGAGGTCACTGATCTCCTTCATAGAAATGTTAACAAAATACATGCAACCACCATTGTTAAAATTTCCAGTTTCCTCACAACAAGCTGTCTAATAAAAAAACCTATGGACAGTGTGTGCATCCAAACATATCAGCATAAATTTCCTCCTAGTAGGACCAAAAGACCTCTAAAGGTTGATTGATTTAGACCAGTAAACGCATCAACCAGATTCTATCAGCACATTCTTAATATAGTTAGGAAAATGTGTCTTTCAAGCTGTACAACCAAAATTGTCCAGAGATATCAAAACCTCAGCTAGAGAAACACTAACTTCTTGGAACGAAATATTAGCTAAAAGTATTTTAAACTCTTTCTTCACTAGCACTCTATTTAAAACAGCAAGGGCCCAAGGTAAAATGACAAGGAAGGGCAAGATCACCAAAGATGATAGTAGCAATGAATAGAAAGTGGTTAAGTTACCTTGTGGAAAATAGCCAAACGTGATTTGTTGGTAGACGCCATTTCCGACAAAATGCAATTATTTCAGAAGTTGAATAGAACTTGGTAACGGCCGTCACTACCACTACAAGATGCGAATCAACATTTCTTTTTAACTGAACAGCTTTAGCAGACTTATTTGACTTTCACAATTAAGGAACATCATAAAAACAGAAAAACAAAAACCTCACCATATTCATCCAGTGGGCGTTGTCCATGATCTCCAAGAACAGCTGTTACCAGTTCCATAGATATGCACATGCGATTTTCTGGGAGAAAATGACTTATAATGAGCTAGCTTTTTCTGTCAATTGATTAAGCCTCGAGCAATTGAGAATTTGGGTTGTTTAAAGTTCTGTCCATGGATATACCTCAAGAAAATCATTGAACTCTGCCTCTTTCTCTAGAGCCTTAGTTCCCCAAGCCTCCCTGAACATGTGTGAAAGAACAAAAACACCAACCACGGTATAACTGCAAATAAAATATTGGGTTAGCATATGAGAAAACCGATTGGTCGCCATCTTAGTTTGCAATCACCATAAAGATTTACATAACAACATCAGAAATGAAAAAGAGTAGTATAATGCATTTTGCTTCACTAAAGGGTTTTGTCTAAGATTCTTGGTGAAGAGCATATCAATAATCAAGGAAAGAATAACTGAAGCTAAGAGTAAATGAGCTTACATATTACCAAAGTTGTTCTTTGCATATGCTCCCCCTTTGTGACCGGCGTACATAAAGAGAGAGAGCATGAATGCTTAAGAGATACCTGTAAAAGGTGCATTACAACAGGTTCGTAGACAATTAAAACTTCAGAGTGTCAATAAAGGTATTCAAATATAGGGTGTATATATGTTCTTGATAGCTCCAGTGTTGCCAATCCTTTAGATACCATCTCCATCATTCGATCTTGATAGGGTAACACAATTTATGAACAAGATCCCCCAAAACCTCCGAATCACCTTAGTGAATGATATATAAGTAAAAATGAGCCAAAAAGATAGGTAAAGAAAACATGTAAACCATTCCAATAAAAACATGATACAACGAAACATACATACCTTAATATTCAATATTGGGAAACGTCTAGCTTTCTCATATTCACAAGATTCTCCTACTACTCTAAACTTCTATATCTTTGATTAGATCCCTTGTATATCTTTGAATCTTATTACTCTGAAAAGGAGATTTACCAAACAATATTAGAGGATTAATATATACCTTCAAAAAAACTCTTAACAACTAGAGAACACAATATCTACATATACTTGCTTCGTTGCTTAACACAATTGTTCTTGAGGAGAGAGAATAAAAAAAAAAAAAAAAACTACACCACCTGATTCAGTCATTTTACTCCGGAACTTTTATTCTTATGAAAGAACATACCTGGCTCAAATGTAGTTTAAACCATCGTAGATATAAGACAAAAGTGATACAGAATATTACCTCTTTCTGTATGCAGGAAACCATTTTGGCATTAGTCGCTTGATCAATAAGATACTTGATTTGTGAGAAACAATCTTACAAAAATATATATATGAAAAGTAAAATCTCACAGCAAGTTCTTGACATTGAATAGAATGTGCAGTTGTTTGGTTTATGCATCGCTTGTTCATTCTTTTGTTTAGATTTGTGTTCGTGACGTTTCGAGTTTAATGTTTTTTATTTTATCTTGGGTTTTGTGTTTGAATGTGTGATGTGTTCTGCTTTTGTTTTGTTTGAGTGTTTGGCGTTTATGTGTTGTCTTCTGTTTTGTTGTGTTTGAGTGTTTGGTATTTATGTTTTGTGTGGTGTTTTGTTATTGTTGTTGTTGTTGTGTGTGTATGTGAGAGAGAGACATAGATACCTTCTTTGGTGTTCTTGGCTACCCGATTGTCTCCACAGCTTTAATTCTTTCTTTGTAGGCATAAGAAACCTAATTAGCAAGAAACCTTTAGCACATATACCTTAGCCAAAACACAACAAATAGAGCTAAAGAAGAAATTCTACTTGTCATCCTACAAAGTATAGATGTTTGCTAGCTTTTCGATCTTGATAGGTAAACACAAATTATGAACTAGATCGCCCAAAACCTCCGAATCACCTTAGTGAATGATATATAGGTAAAAATGAGCCAAAAAGACAGTTAAAGATAACATGTAAACCATTCCAATAAAAACATGATACAACGAAAGATACATACCTTAATACAGAGTATTGGGAAACGTATGGCTTTCTCATATTCACAAGATTCTCATACTACTTTAAACTTCAATATCTTTGATTAGATCACCTGTATATCTTTGAATTTACCAAACAATATTAGAGGATTAATATACCCTTTAAAACACTCTTAACCGCTAGAGAACACAATATATACATATACTTACTTAAACCTATTCCTCTCTATAGATACCAATAGGTTCTTTACTTTCACCGATCAAAAAATATTTGGGTAACAAGCAACAACTAAACAAATGTTAGCTTCCAAGAGAACAACTGAGAAGATGAATTCCCAAACTTAGAATGTTTGCATGATGGTTATGGCAAGTAGACACATATCATCACTATAATTCAAAATCGCAAGTCGCTAAAACCAGAGAAAATAAATCATCGAACATGAAATCACATTATTACCTTAAATTGCTAATTGTTTCTAGTTATAATAATAATTTTCTTAAAAAAAAATCTAAAAAACAGATAAGCGGTTGAGAATTGAATACCTGATCGGAAAGCGTTGTGTTACTTTTGAATTCCGATGATCTTTTGGGAGTGTTTCGTCGGAGTAAAAAATCAACCATGCCACAGCGATGGCGACGAGAACCATCTGAAGCAATGGTCAATCAGATCAACCACCGTATCGATCGATAATCATCGTCAGCGCAAAAAGGTCTCCGACGATTGCATTCCCGAATCCGATCAATTGAAGAGACTCGGATTACGTTGAATTCAGGAGAAGGGATACGTATTGGAGATTGTGAGAGCCATATGAAATTCGAAACTGATAGAGGTTGAAGAATGAGAGCAGTTTCGTGGTTATGTGAGAGACATTTGAAATTTCGAAATCAGTGGAAGGCTCCTTCCTTACTTCTACCCGTTAGCCTAATTTGTAATTACTAAGATACCCCTTCGACTTAAAGATTCGAAAACACGGTTTCAACTTTCCCCATCCGTTATACAATTAGATTTTGAATTACTAAACTACCCCTGTTAATTTTTTGGATCTAATTTTATTTCGAAACAAATGATGAGATAATTTTCTACACACAAACTTATTCTCATATACTTTTCTCTATTTTGCAATTTCTTTTATGTTTTTTTTTTAAATCGAAAATAAGTTAAAAAACCAAATAACTTTGAATGTTTAACATATTTATACATATCCAATCAAATTTTGGATCTAAATTGGATAGTCCATAAAATTAATTGGGCCTATTAAACAAGGAGCCTATGTAAATTGAGGAAAACAATTAAGGAGCCCAATCCATACTCTTCTTCTTCTTCCTTCACCATTTTCGCAATCCTTCTTCGTCTCCCTTCACTACAGACGGACGATTAGGGTTACTGGGTTACTCTTCTTCGTCTTCATTTACCATCACCAAACCTTCGTCTTCCTCATCTGCATCTTTTCGCTTGTAATTTTTTTTTATTTTTTTCTCGTTCATTCATAATTTTTGAGAAACCCGAGTTAGGTTTTGTTTTTTGAAACTTTACCATTACCTATTCCCTTGATTTAGTCTTCCATTCTTCATCTTGGGCCGCTCTCCAACAATCTGAAATCCAACTCCGGTCAATAAAAGGTGAGATCCGACGAGTTTTTAATTTTTAATTTTAATAGGTTAAGTTTGAAAATTTATGGGTTTTGACTTTGATTTTGGTGATTTTTGTTGTTTAGATTTGTGGATAATGGCTAAAACTAAGAATCTTCGAAAGAATCGAAATCGGTCAAAAAGAGAAAAGAATATTGATGTTCCGCCTGTTCCGCCGCCGCCTGTTCTACCGTCGGAACCGATTCTGAACCCGCCGGAGCATTCTTCTACGCCGGATCCTTCTCCTTAGCCGCACCATTCTCTAGAAGGCGCACATTTTTCTGAAACTGAAACGGTAAGAAAAATTGAAAATTAAGTATGATTGGTTATAACTAGATACACGTGGTATTTTTGGTACAACTGGTATACTTAATATTGTTAATTGTATTTTGATTATAGAGAACACATGAGTTTGCCGAAGCAATGCAACCTCGCGAGTTTTTCTTCAATGAGAAAGAGTATACGAAACAGTGTAAGTTTCAAACGAGATGCGATCAAGACGGAGTTGTAAAATATCTTAAGCCCTTATTTGATAGTGATGACTTGAGGTGGTTTACCGAGCACCCGCAATTCAAACACCTCTTCCACATGGTGGACGAACAAAACCGAAAGATGATGGGGATGTGGATGTTGCTCCTACGGACAACCAAAACGGATAGGAAGAACCAAATTTGGTTCGTCGTCAATGGTGTCCCCATAAGGTACTCTATTAGGGAACATGCTCTCCTCTCGGGATTATATTGCGACTATTACTCGAATGAATATGAGAAGAAGGGTAGTTTGGACTTTGTGGCGAGACATTTTAAGAGGACGAATAAGGTGCAAGTCCAAGATGTGCTTGATAAGTTGGAGGATATGGCTGCCGATAATGATAGGTTGAAGATGGCTGTTTTGTACTTCTTCTCGACGGTGATTTATGGAAGGTCAAAGATGTTTAAAGGAAACATTGACCCGTTTCTTCTTAAGGTGGTGGATGATTTAGAATTTTGTAAAATCTTCCCGTAGGGACGTTTTACATTTGAGGACACTGTGAAAGAGGTCGAGCATTTAATGGATAGCTTCAATGGTGAGGTGCGAGTGAGCTGGACATTTTTCGGTTTTGTATTGCTGTTGGAGGTAATATTTTAAATAAGCAGCTGTTTAAATAGTTTAAATGGTTTAACTGGTTTAAATGATTTTAATGGTTTAACTTGTATTTCTTATGTGTAGTTGTTGGCATTTGAATATATACCAGCATTGAAGACAACTTTTCGAGTACCTGTTCCAAACGCAGACACATCATGTCCAAAGATGTGCAAAAGAAGGTACAAAAAAACAAGGTATAAATCGGTTGAAGGAAATATATGACAAGGTTGGAGACACAAAGGTATCAATTACTTTCAGATTTGTTTCTTTTAGTTTCATATTATGCATCGAGGATTATGTAAATTTATTTGGACTATACACGCAGGATATTCATAGTATTATGCCTCCTAAGGATTCTGAGGAACGTCTTATGATGCACTGCTTGGGTGAGTTTTGGTTTGATGGTGATCTTTCAGCGGAAGTGGGTGGCATTGACGCGATTGTTGACGAATGGAACCAAATATTAGTCAACCTGCGTAAGAAGATATTTTGGGAGGACTTGTATAATAAAGATCGTCAATCACGAGTTCCCTAGGCAGCCCCTGAGATAGCCCATGAGACAGCCCCTGAGACTAGCCGTGGGCATAATACCCGGACTCGAATTACCCTACCCGAACTGATCCAAAAGTTTGGGTATATTGGAATACCCGTTCAGTTCTTAGATGAATTTTGTTCGGATATCGGGTCGGTTCGGGTAATATCCGAATACCCATTCAGGTACCCGAAGTACCAAAACTTGAGAGTATGTCAGTAGAATGTAGAAGGATTTGTTCGGTTAGTCGGATAGTTCGGATAAATTTTAAGTGAAATTTTGGGTAGTTCGGGTAAAATTTTGGGTAGTTCGGTTAAAATTTTGGATAGTTCGGGTAAAGTTTCGGATAAAATTTTGGGTATTCAGGTAGTTCGGATAATACCCAAAAATATCTGATACCGACCCGAATATCCGAATGCCCATGCCTACCTGAAACAGTCCCTGTGACAGCCCAACAGACAGCATGAGACAGTCCCTGCGTCAGCCCATGAGACATCACATCAGTTCGTACCTGAGGCAACAAGCATGCCGGAAGCTCAGCCTAATGAAGAAATGAGGACTGTTTTGAGGGAATTGGCGCATGTTAAGGAACAACTTGTTGTAGTAACCTCACAGCTTGTTGTAGTAACCAATATTCTGAAAACTGTGGAAGAATATATGGAGGACCGAAAGGAGGAGAGAAGAAATTCAAGGGAGTATTCAGATTTCTATTGGATTCCATCACGAAGAGGTTAGAATTTTCTAATTTAAAAATAATGGTTTTTACTGGAAACGTAATTTGCATATTATATTTTTCAGGTTTTTATGAGACTGGTGGAACCTCAGCACATGGTGTGCATGAGATGGATGGGACCTCAGCACACGATGTGTATGAGATGAGTGGGACCTTAGCACAACAGACAGCCCCTCAGACGGGTGGAACTCCTCCTTCAGATGACGAAGACGAAAGATATAGTGATGACGATGTTGTTTGTACGAGGGATGTTATTTGTACGAGAGATGGTTTAGGGACTCCTCCCGTTAAACCTAGACCTCCTGGTGCTCCACCGAGATTCAAGACGTGTGCTAGGAAGAGGGTCGTACAGCAGTCTACGTTTGTGCGGACGCCTTTTACGCAAGAACAAGACAAGAACAAAGGAAAAAAGGGAAAAAAAATAATGTCTTGTTTTTAGGATGGTTCGATGGTTTTAGACTCATATTAGGATGATTTTATATTCTGTTTTGGACTTGTATTAGGATGGTTTGATGTTTGGACTTGATTTTTGGATGGTTTAATATTTAGTTTCGTACGATGGTTTAAGTAAAAATTTTCAATGGTACAACTAGATTTTTCAACGGTTTAACTAGAATTTTCAACGGTTTAACTGTTATATTTCATTGGTTTAACTAGAATTTTCATTGGCTTAACTAGAATATTTCTTTGGTTTAACTAGAATTTTCATTGGTACAACTAAATACTTTATGGGTTTAACTAGAATATTCATTAGTTTAACTAGAATTTTTATTGGTTTAACTAGAATTTTTATTGGTATAACTAGAATATTTTATTGGTTTAACTAGAATTTTAATTGGTACAACTAGATTTTTTATTGGTTTAACTAGAATATTTCATTTGTTTAACTAGAATTTTCATTGGTACAGCTGGATAATTCATTGGTTTAACTAGAATTTTCATTAGTTGAACTAGAATTTTCATTAGTTTAACTAGAATTTTCATTGGTTTAACTAGAATATTTTATTGGTTTAACTAGAATTTTCATTGGTACAACTAGATTTTTCATTAGTTTAACTAGAATATTTCATTGGTTTAACTAGAATTTTCATTGGTACAACTAGATTTTTCATTGGTTTAACAATAATTTTCATTGATTTAACTAGAATTTTCATTCATTTAACTAGAATATTTCATTGGTTTAACTAGAATTTTTATTGGTACAACTAGATTTTTTATTGGTTTAACTAGAATCGTCCACATGGCACCGTTATTTTTTAAATAATATTATTTTGATGTCAACATGACGCCGTTGTTTACAAAATAATATTATTTTACTGTTTTTGGCGCCGTAATTCGTAGTAAAATATTAAATAAATAGACTAGTTGTACCAAATGACAGTTCTAAGTTACCAGTTGATCCAAAAATGAGTAGTTAATTTTTTTTTGGATTTATGATATAATTAGTAAAACCGTCTCTTATATTCATTTTTTTAGTGGAACATACGATTATAGTCATTTTATTTACAATAAAAACATATTTGCATAATTATATGTATCAAATTGTGTATTATGAATCATTTTCATAAATATGTTGTCAAATATCACAAAATAGCCATAAGAGTATATAGTAGATAGTGGAAGATGTTGATGACCAAATATTGTTTTCAAATTTTTAAAAAATGTTTGTCTCTTTATTGCTAAATAAGACATGCATGTTTTCTGTTATATTCCTTTTCTAAAAATATTTTAATAAAATGATTGTACTAAAATGATTGTACTAAAATAACAAAAATAAGACAAATATATGATTGTACCAAAATACATAAATAAGTTTGATCCAAAATTTTTACAAAAATATATGATATTACCAAAATACATAAATAAGTTTGAGCCAAATTACATAATATAATTAAGCAGTAAATGTAGACCACATTGAGCTTCTCCTCCGTCGAGACTCGCTAGCTGAAGGAAATTTCATCACTTGCGGTCTTCCTTTTTTTGGTACGTAACGTGGAGGTAAGACACATTGAGCTAGTATTTCGGGAATAACCCAATCAGAATTATGAGACACTAAATAAAGTGTCCTGCAATACGCTACACACCACTGATCAACCAAATAATATTTAGAACACAACTCATGTAAGTGAACTTCATCACATGTGCTCTCAGCGTAAGTACTATTGGCTGCTATTGCATGCTCACACGGATATTTATTTATATCAAAATGCTTGCAAGAGCAAGTTTTTTTTCTCAAATAAACCAAATATTTTTTACCATCACGTCCCAGCACATTGTATTCTAGAAAGTAAGTGTTAAGCTCGTGTACCGTACATTTCCTCGCAGTCTCTCATCCAACGTGCATTTCACTATTCATCATTCGCACTAGTTTTTGCGTGTTCGGTACCTCACCACATTTCTTCCTCCATTTGTTAAACCATTCGGTAAGTTTTGCCAAAATTGCATCAAGCATTGGCAATAACGAATACTTCCTTGTGATGCAGAGGTTTTTATGCCTCGTCACAGGTTTCACCCGGAAAATTGATCTCGAGAGTTTAACTCTTAAAACCGCAAGTGTACAGTTAAATTCAATTGTAGTAATACATGATCGATCTACAAGGAAATAAAATAACTACATAGAAAATACAAATACAGATCTAATCAAGGTGAAAATAAAATAGAGTGGGGTGGAATCATAATATAAAATGATTGCGAAAATAAATAAACAGAAAATAAAGTAAATTAACTCTAAACTAAGAAAAAAATTAATTCTAAACTAAGCATAAACATAATTAAATTGCATAAAGTAAATAATAATCTAACTATGTACAAACTATGAGTGACAGTCTAAATCAGAAAACCTAACTCTAGAA
This sequence comes from Boechera divaricarpa, assembly GCA_026770425.1. Taxonomy (NCBI): domain Eukaryota; kingdom Viridiplantae; phylum Streptophyta; class Magnoliopsida; order Brassicales; family Brassicaceae; genus Boechera; species Boechera divaricarpa. Next base: position 8,012,734 of record CM049182.1, on the reverse strand, counting down.
TTCATATCTTATCTAAATAATTTATATTTGTCATTCTAGAGATCTTCCATAACTTGCTTGTCCACAATCGTGGTATGATAGACTCTATATCCAGATCCACTCTCGTGATAAACTGGGTATGCTTTTCCTATAATCCCACCATCGACTACTAAGTATCCTTAGACTATCGCCTCAAGAATACAAAGTGAGTGACAGATTTGTTTCTAAAGTACAACCCGCTCTCGTGGCAAAATACTCCTAAGATATTCAATCTAACTTGGCAAAAGCCAGATCTATAATTAATTCTGTCAAACAACAAATTTGACACTAGCTATGACTCTCTAGTATGCAGATCTGAAGGTTTGATCCACTCTCGTGGCATCAAACACTTCTAAATAGACAACTACACATACTGGATTCAGTTGTACTCTTGAGTATCTCCCATAAGAGAATACTCAGCATTAATGTGTATACTAAAGTAGTTAGATCGGTTAAGTACAATAATGAATCCTAAAACATAGATGCCATCATTTACCACACCCTATGTTGTCTAAAAGATCTAGACTCTTGTCTCTATTGGGTTACAATGACAAGGTTTGACTAATAAAATAATAAACAAAACTTAAAAGAAAACTAATCTAAAGAAGTAATCAAAGCATAAACAAAAGAATAAGAACAAGTATAGACCTAAAGAAGAAAAACTTTATTAGATCTGAAATTTGATGGCTACAAAGATATTTTTTGTGTGTGTGTTCTTCCTCTTTTTCTAGTGAGATTACAAGTGATTATATAGTAATAGGGTTTTCTGGAACCATTCATTTCGTCCTTATCTTATTTCTGGAGGCTTAGAACTCGAAATGACAAGGTGCTCAAGTCATATCTTGCCACATAGGAAATTTTCTAACTTTCTCGGAGGTCAGCATCGATCTTGATGGGTCGATGCTAGGGTCGATTCTGGTTCCCTGGCTTGACTGGTCGATACATCCTTCGGGAATTCTCTCTGGAAAATCTTTGGACTCAATATCGACCCATACAAGTCGATATTAGGGTCGATTATGCCTTCTTCGGATTCTGTAAAATCTTTCTCCGAATGTGCACGATCTAGGCGATATTACTAGTCTTCCTGTAGGCTTCAGTAAGCTTCAAAAACATCTCTGCTACTCATATTTAGCTCCAAGTACCTAAAAACATATAACCACATGCAAAAACATTAATTCTACACTAAATGTTAGTTATAAAAGCTAAAACTAACTTATTCTATTGCATAAAAACATGTAAAATATGATGCTATCAACTCCCCCACACTTATCATTTGCTTTTCTTCAAGCAAACAATATTCAAGCATGTTGAGTTATTTTATTGAAAACAAATAAAGATAAAGAGAGTGAACTTGTACCTTGTGACATTATTGTGTTAAGTGTTTTTTATCTTAGTGGAAGTAGAATTGTCTCTAACGTACTCCATGTACTTCACCATAAACATAGCAACGCACCTTAATTCAAATCACTCCTCCTTCGAACTTTGACTCCTCATCATCAACCTCACTTTTCATAAGTGTGAGCTCTCAACTTGGGAGTATTGATCATAAAACACGAACACTTACTCTTTCGAATTTTTGTATGTAGAAAATGGAGAATAAAAACAGGGAGAATAGAGAGAATAGAGAGAATGAGAGATTGAAAAGAATGAGAGTTCTTATTACTTTGTTCTTCACTTACAAGGTTATATATATATAGGAAATACAAGACATAGATGAGAATAAAGAGAAAGAGCTGCATGAAGAAGAGAGAACACAAAAGAGTAAATGTCCAACATATAGAACATTTAATGAATCAACGGATAGTCATTTTGGACCAAGTAGGTCCGAAATGTGTTCCAAAACATCTCCCTGTTTTGTGTCATTTCGAACCAGGTAAGTACGAAATGCGTTCCAAGATAGTTTCCTGTTTTTCACCCAGAAAGCCAGTATGCCATATTGGACCATAGACGTCTGAAACGCGTTCCAAAACTGTTTTCTAATTTATATTTTAACATTTCCCCTCAAGCTTGGTTGATGGAAAATGTATCATGAGTAATGTTACCTCATTAAAAACCTTACCAAGTAAAACCCATTGGGACAAAACCATGGTGAAGAAAAAGAGTATAACATTACCCATAGCAATAAGAGATCATTCCCCCTTAGGTTGATGGAGATCCAAGAGACCAAGCTTGCCATGAATGAAGTTGCAAATCCTCGAGTTTGTAGCTTTGGTGAAGATGTCTATAAGTTGATCTGAGCTCTTTGTATAAGTAGGAAGGATTATCCCAAGATCAACTTTTTCTCTTATATGGTGACAATCCACTTCAATATGTTTGGTTCTCTCATGAAAAACGTAGTAAGAGACAGTGTGAATAGCAGCTTGGTTGTCACAATGCAACGTAATCAGTTGAGATGACTTAATACCCAGATCCTTCAGAAGTGTTTTTAGCCATATGAGCTCATCGTGGTGTTAGCCATGGCTCGATATTCAGCTTCACAACTTGATCTTGATACTACTTTTTGCTTTTTACTTTTCCAAGTAACCAAGTTTCCTCCCACAAATGTGCAATAGCCAGTTGTTGATTTCCTATCAATCTTGTCTCCAGTCCAATCAGCATCACAGTAGCCAACGATCTCAGTATGGTTATTTTTGCCCATCCAAATGCCTTTGCCCGGTGTTCCCTTTAAGTATTTGAGAATCTTTTCCACCATGTGCCAATTGTGCAAGGTCGAAGCTTGCATATGTTGACTAACCTGATTCACAGCAAAACTAATATCAGATCTAGTAATTGTTAAATAGATGAGATTACCAACAATTCGTTGAAATTTTCCAGTGCTGTCATAGGCTTCTTCTTTAGGTTCCTCTTTTTCTTGTATCCTTATAGTTTTCTTCAATAGCAGTCCTAGCTGATTTGGATCCTAACTTTCCTGTTTCACTTAAAAGATCAGGAGTATATTTCCTTTGAGATAAGAAAAGACATTCATTAGTTCGAAATAATTTCCTGAAATAATGATATCTTCAACGTAAATTAACACAATGATGATACATTTGTCACTTTGAGAGTTAAAGAGAGAATGATCAGCTTCATATCTTTTTAAACCATTTCCACGAAGAGTAGTGCTTAGCTTGTGATACCAAGCTTTTGGAAATTGTTTGAGACCATAAATACCTTTTCGAATCCTTAGGACTTTTCCAGATTTAAATGAATCTTCAAGACCAGGTGGAGGAAGCATGTACACTTCTTCCCGCCCTGCGGGTTTTGACTCGTAGCGGAGCGGTTTTGAGCTCAGTAAAATAAATCAATTTTTTCGCGGATCTCGCGGGACGGGTTCAGAAATTTGGCGGGTTGAGCCCCGCAGGTAACCACACATCATATTTATTATTATTTTTATTTTTAGCTATAGATTAGTTGGTCTTCTCATCTTTTGACTTGAACACTTGGATTAGTCGGTCTTCTCACTAACTCTGATTTCAGGTCCAACAAATGGTCCAGTCCATAATTATTAAAAAAAACAAAAAACAAAATCGATTTCCCTAATTCTTTTATCCTAACCTAAAACAAAATTGACTTCTCAACTCCAGCGATTTCGATCCCAAATCTCCAATCTCACACTCACTCTCAGCCGCTTCTCCCGCCGTCGTCGGCTTCTGTAAACGACGAGACGACCACTTCTGTATGTACTCATCTCTCTCTCTTCACCGCTCGACAAAACCAGATTTCATAGCTTTTGTTTTAAAATATTTTTAAGAGAGGTGATTAGGGTTTTAAGGTTTTATAGGATTTTTCTGGGAATTGGATTTGTTAAGGTCAATTCTTCAATTTTTTGGGTTTGAAATCAAATGCAAGAACTGTATTTTTATGTGTTCACGTTATTTACCTTTTTCTACTCCACGAGGCATCATGTTAATAAAGATATATGTGTTTGTGTTAAAGGTTCATATCTTACTTAGTGGCTTGGTTTTGTGTATATTATATTTGATTGAATGTATATATATTGACTGGATTTTTGTTCTAAGAGTATTCTTGTTTAGAAAATATATATGGATTGAAAATAATTCGACGATGGTAACATGGATTATAAGTTTATAACACGGTTTCTTTGCTGCTGTGAATGGCATTCACTTTAAACTCAATATATTCGTTCTTAATTTGTATTGGATTAGATATTGAATTGGAAAAAAACTTTGATGTATATGTGGATCGGATACAGTTTTTATTTATATACGAGTAAACACTTGTTCTACCTCAAAGCATAATTGAGAATATCCTTAATCGTCTTTCTATTAGAGATGTAATAAGAACAAGTGTTCTATCTAGCAAATGGAGATATAAATGGTCTGTACTCACTTGAAATCTTGAGAAAGTGTTTTCTTTTGTTTTCTCTCTTTAATCTTTGAATGATTGGTGAATGTTTGTTCTGCTTTCAAATCCAAGTGAGCTTTTATCATCAAGTTTTCAGGTTTTGTAATAACTCAAGGTGTATGAGATGTTTCAGGTTTGGAAAATGGAGTCAGTAGAGGTTGAATCTGACAAAAGAAAACGTCGTCAATCACCTGAAAATGCCAATCAATCCAGCCAGAACCCTCCTACCCAAGGATCGACCTCACCAAAAGATGATGGTGATAGTCCAGAAGCTAAGAGTAAAAGGCAAAAAAAAAAGACTTCCAATGTATGGAAAAACTTCGTAGTCATTACAAAGGTTAGTAATGGTGTATCTGAACTTAGAGCCCAGTGTAAGCATTGCTTGAAAGATTATGCATATGACTCACATAAGCAAGAAACCATAACTTATGGTCGTCACTCACTGACTTGCCTTAGAACGCCTAGGAATGGTGATGTTAGTGATATGTTAGTTACTGGTGGGGGAAAACTACAATCAAAAAAGATTGATCAAGTTATTTTTTGTGATATAGTCTTAAAATGTATAATTGAACATGATTTGCCTTTCTCCTATGTTGAATATAATAGAGTTAGGATGTTGTGGAAGTATTTGAAAATCCTGATGTGTCATTTATAAGTAGAAATACAGTGGCAGCAGATATTTACAAGTTCTATGAGAATGTAAAAGAAAGGTTGAAGCTAGAATTGTCGGAAATTCCTGGTAGGATTTGTTTCACATCTGATTTATGGAATGCCATAACTGTTGAGAGGTATATGTGTTTGACAACACATTACATAGGTAGAGATTGGAAGCTAAAGAATAGGATTCTTTCATTTATTGTTTTACCTCCTCATCACACTGGTATGGATTTGGCTACGTAGACGCTTGAGATTTTGAAAGAGTGGGGAATAGATAAAAAGTGTTCTCCATTATTCTAGATAATGCTACCAACAATGATATAATGCAAAACATTCTAAAGAGACAGCTGGTTTTAGAAGATAATTTGTTGTGCAAGGGTGAGTTTTTTCATGTAAGATGTGTTGTCCACATCCTTAATCTGATTGTTCAAAAGGAGTTGAAAGTGATTGAGACATCACTACATAAAATCAGAGAGAGTATCAAATTATGTTCAAGCTTCAGAAGGGTGTACGAAGATGTTTGGTACTTGTGTTAACACTGTTGGACTTAAAATCAGAGCTGGTTTGGCGTTGGATGTCCCTATAAGATGGAATTCAACTTTTAAAATGCTTAAAAGAGCAATCCTCTACCGTGAAGCTTTTAATTATTATCAAAGTATTCCTAACTACACATATCTTCCAACAGAAACAGAATGGGATCTAGGGATAGACATTTGTGAGCTGCCACAACCATTTGATGAGATAACCAATTTGATCTCGGGTTCTACATATCCAACATCAAACTTGTATTTCATGCAAGTTTATAAGATTAAGTATTGGTTGCAAGTACATGAGAATAGCTCACATCCTATTATAGCTGATATGGTTATGGCTATGAAAACACAATTTGATAAGTATTAGCATGAATATTCTGATGTTCTCGTTATGCTTGTTGTACTTGATCCGAGAATAAAGATGACTCTTTTGGATTATTGTTTTTCAAATATATTCGACACAACATACGAAGAAAAAAAGGAAGTTGTGCGGATTAAAATGAGTCAGCTCTTTGATGCATATAAGAGCACTTCTAATCCAACAAGTGAGAGCACTTCATCACAGCCGTCATGTCAACCATTCGCTCAAGAAGATCAGAATCATGAGCGGATGTAAAGTCCATAGACATGGAAAGTCCATCATCAACTATGATGTAAGTCACAAGTCTTTTGTAATTTGTCTCTCTTTTAGTCTTTTAGATGTACATTTATGACTAATAAAAGTTTCAATCATGTAGGACTTTCACAATTTCAGGAAAAAAAATGTGTGTGCAAGTGGAAAATCAGCTTTGGACATGTATTTGGAAGAAACAGATATAGACATCAAGATGTTTGCAAGCTTAAATATGTTGGACTATTGGAAAGACAATGCCATGCGCTTTGGAGAGTTAGCAACCATGGCATGTGATATTCTCATTATACCTATCATTACAGTAGCTTCTGATTCCTCCTTTAGTATTAGTGCTAGGGTTTTAAGCAAATATAGAAGTTCTTCTACCAAAAAATGTTCAAGCTTTGATTTGTGCTCGTAATTGGATACGGGGATTCATAGCATTTCACAATGGTAAGCTGTCTAAATTCTGATTTTTATTTTGCTTCTAAGTTCTGATATGAGTTATATGATAAATTGTTTTTTATTTGCTTCTTTTAGAGATTGAAATTGAAAGACTCCTTTTTGGTGATGATGATTGTCTTACAACTGATTCATTTATGGATTCAACTACGACTACGTAAGTATTTGTGTTTCCATAACTCCATGTGACTGAAGACAGATGATGATGGATTAAACCACCAACTGAATCCATTAGTGGGCTGGTGGCTGATGATTGATGATGGTTTATTTTGTAATTTTCAGGTTATAAGTCATAGGAATATGGTTTTTTGTGCAGCTGCAAGACTGTAAGTACAAGTAGAAGTCCTTACAAGTAGTCCTAAAATAGAACCAGACCATGAATTAACAGTTAGAGGTGTAAATGTGTAATGGTTTTGGATTTGATTGTTTTATTTTGATCTTTGCAAGACTTGATTTTACAAATTTTTGTGCAGCTGCAAGCATGTTTGTAAGTTATGTGTATTTAATTAGTGTTTGAAACCATTAGTTTGTAAAGTTTTAAAACAGGTGACTGATCAATGCGGGTTTTATGCGGGCTATTTAGCAGTTTTGCTGGTTTTGTAGCTATTTTTTATTTCGCGGTTAACCCGCGGCCCCGCAGGGGTTTTGTAGCTATTTTTTATTTCGTGGTTAATCCGCACACCCTGCGGGTTTAAGCGAGGCGGGTGCGGGTTTACTAAAAAAACCCTATCCTTATGCAAGACGGGTTTGGGTTGGCCAAATATATCCAATGCCCGCGGGTTGACGGGTTGCGGGTCGCGGGTCAACTCGCTTGACAGGACTAAGTATAATATTTTGCGGGGCGGTTCGGGTTGGCCAAACATTTTGCGATATATGATATATACAATACCCATGGTCGCCATCGGGTAGAAGACTTCGGCTACCTTCTTGATAAAGCTTTTGTGTCTGTCAGTTACAAACACAAGTTCAGGGCTGTCCGAGATTATTGTCTTCAATGTATTTAGAAACCACTCATAACTTAAATCATTCTCGCCATCAATTACACCAAAAGCAATGAGATAGATATGACGTTCAGGATCCTGAGCTGAAACAATAATAAGCAATCCGCCATAACAATTTTTTAGATGTGTTCCGTCCATAATAATCACTTGTCTCATGGATCTAAAACCTTCAATGCATGCTCCTAATACAAAAAATAGATACCTGAACTTTTGGTCATCATCCACTTTCAACCGTGTCACCGTGCCCGATTAACTTTTTCTAACATGTGCAAGTACGATGGCAACATCGTATAACTTTTTTCTGGAGCTTTCCGCACATCACTAGCTGCTTGTTTTTCCCTCTCCAAGCTGTGGTATATGAAACCTTAACACTCTTTCTTCCTTGAACCATACCTATGAGATCTTTTGGAGACGGTGTGTTGAATACACTAGAGTAATCCTCATGCAGAACAGATGCAACTAACCGTGTTATACTTTTTTTTGTTTTTGATTGTACTTGTAGTTGCCCGAATGCATATATGGATTTTGTGGTATGTTTCAACTGAGAAGAAATCCGAATTCTTTAGCTTCGCAACTCGTAACATCCATTGACAACCTTTCTCACGACATTTGTACACTAATAATTTAGTTGTTAAAAACACTGTCTTAACTTCGAAACAATTTTGATGTACAGCCAACTCGACTAAATCTTTGACGTCCTGTTTACTTTCAAATTCTTGTCCTAAAGTCATATCAATACCATATTCCCATTCAACATTTCCAATAATTACTGCCGTTATATCCACATCTACTGTTGTTGTATCCACATCTAATGCCGTTGTATCCATATATACTACCGTTGTAGCCTGTGTAATGTTAAAAATCATCATATTGAACCAACTCATTTATACCATCTATAATGTTTACGCCAGGGACAATGTCCAAACCCCCATACTCATCCAGCTCATGATGTTCTGATGGTTCGCATTCACTGTTAAGAGTACATATCATATCGTTAGCTATATCATCACTTGCAAGCTCCTCATTTGTAACATCATCTCTACTTTGACAATCGACTCTAGATAATTGCGCAAAAATATGATTTTCTTCATAATTGTCGATCAACTCCACAAGTAAAACACTTCTACACTGATCTTTGTCAACATCCATTAAATATCCAAATACATCATCATCATCAAAGATATATGATGGCCTCTTCGGACACACTACCAAAGGAATGTAACTCAACTTCGTTGTCGCTTTATCAACCTTAATCTTCATGCATATTTTATCAACCAGCACATCATACATGACCTCATGCAAACTTTTTTTTATCACTAAAGTGTAAATGTGAGTTTTTTTCGATTCCAATGTATGTCTTCTCCGTCATCTGAATAATATTCCCCATAATCAAAATGAATAACTGTGTTTCCTATATTATTCATTGTCGTCTGCAAAAAAAAATCATTAAACATTAGTGCATATAATATCAGTTGTACTATGTGTACCAGTTGTACCAGTTATACCAGTTATACGAACCAGTTATACTCTGTTCCAAACTACCGATGATTTCACTTCGATTCTTCTCTAAAATGCATAGATTAGTCCTTAAAACAAGTTTAATAGGTACATATAAGCATGGGTTTTCCAAATTGTGGGTTAAATATCTCAATGTTGTATACAAAAATTCCCAAATTAAAATCTCAAAAACGAAATCTACACGATCCTCAAATTTCTACAGCACAACAATAAAATTCTACATTTATGCCTGCTAAACGAAGTCACGATCTGGTCTAGATCCGGTGAAGAAAAGCTACGCTCAAGAAGAAGAAGAAAGAGGATCCCATTTCAGTTAATTGTAGCCAACCTCTTTCCTTTTTCTATTTAATTTATTATGTTATTAAATATTATTATTTTAGATGAGATTCATTAAGGGTAAGATTGAGTTTTCATAAAAAAGAAGGAGAAGAGATTATGTAGACGAGAAGACTATATGAGAATAAATTTTTAGATATAAGAGCATTTGATCCTTTTATTTCGTTTCGTGTGGTTTAAGAAAGTTGAGTCAAGTTGCAATTTTTCTTGACTTACTGCTTTCAAACATCTTAAATAGTAGCTTCTAGGCAGGATTGGTGTGCCAATCTGTGAGGTGCTTTTCTTGGATCATCTCATACATGATTATTGCTACTTAAGTTGTGAGACAGACCAGCACAGTAAATATGTTTATTTTCAGCTGTATCTTGATTGTTGTTTGATGTTATTTGCTTGATAGCTTTGTTTGAAAGCATATTGTTTGGCTATTTTTTATTTGTGTGTTGCATAGAGTTGAGGATAATTTGATAGAGATGGAGATAGAGGAAGTGAAAAGTTGAGATGTTAGAGGAATAACCTCCAAATATAGTCAGGGTAGGTATATTGCGGGATTGCTTGTTGGTCCGGGAGGCATAGTGTACATGTGGCTATGATGCGGCTCGTAAAAGTTTGATGAGCCACAAGTGAGACAGACCAGCACAATAAAAGTATTTACTTTCAGTTATGTCTTGCTTGTTGTTTGATGTTATTTGCTTGATAGCTTTATCTGAAAACATAATGTTTGGCTATTTTTTATTTGTGCGATACATGCTTGTTGCCTTGTGATTCTATGGATCTTGTGGGCAAGAAAGATCGTCCTCAATGAGTAACTTGTTGCTCACGCCTCCGAAAAATGGTGGCAAGTGAGGACTAGGAGCGGAGTGGAAGGTGGTGTTCGCGAATGTGCTATAGGAGGAGCTCTCAACGTGGTTTAAGATTTCAATAAAATAATTTTTCTTTTCTAAGTTATGATTCCAAATTAGGATTTCAGTTAATGTCATTATTTCCGTTAAAACTTTTAAAACTTATTTATGGCGATTGTTTTCAAAAACCTTTATTAAGTATTAACAAATAAGTATTTTCAAAAAAAAAATCACGTGGTATTTAGACACAGATTGAAGTGTTACAATACCTAAACTAAAATTTCTTCTTTATTAGTGGATGAACAGAGTCGATATAACTTACTCTATTCCTTACTGTGAACTCTTATTTGATTTGCTATTTCGATTTACTTATAACTAGATTATATCACGCTTTGAGTTAGATTATTATTTGTCATTCAACAAATTAAATGTTATTTATAAAATTGTACTCTCTAAATATTAGTATGAGTATATTAACTTCAACTATTTGATTTCAGTATTAAATATATCATTTTTATTCTAACTTCATGATGTGTTATTATTAAATAATAATAATAAATAAGTATAAAAATCTATTTTTCGTAAATGTTTGATCTTATTTTAATATATTCATCTTAATCTTTCAAAAAAAAGTAATAGATTTTACTTGAATATTTTTGGACTTGTAAATTAATATCTTTTATGTTTGTAAAACAAAAGATTTTGTTGATTTATTATTATAAATTATGTCTTATTTTTAATAAGGTTTAATTACATAATTGTCTTTGGTTATATGGATAGTAAAAAAAGATTTATTAGATTATTTTGGGTTTTGGCTGTAAAGATAAAGAATAAAATACTAACACATTTTTACCCTTAATGATTTTTTCTTATTTGCTTTTAAGATCAATAATATTATATGTAATTGTTTACAATTTAAATGTTTGTTTATAATGTGTAATTCCCAATTAATAGTATTAGATATGTATTATATGATTTTTAAATTAATTTTAAGTAGTAATATTGTAGTGAAAATTTGACAAATTTGTTTGTAAAATTATTTTTTATTATTTTGGAATCTATAAATTAGTTATTATTAATTTATATATTTACTACTTTTTAAATTAAATTGTTCGTTTTACTAATTGATTTATTTTAGAAAATTTGAATAAAATTGAAAATAGATTTTCTGAATAATTTGTTTTAAAATATGTATTTTTAAATAGTAAAATTAATTAAGTGTAATTTGAATAAAATTGAAAATAGATTTTGTGAAAATTTTAGTTTTAAATATGTATATTTAATAGTGAAAGTAGATTGAATTTTTGGACATTTTTACCCTTAATAATTTTTTTTGGTTCGTTTTTAAAACGAATGGCATTGTAAGTAATTATTTCAAATTTAAATGATATTTTCAAATGACTACTCTCCAAATATTAGTAAGAGATATGTATACGATTATATCTCTTTCGGATATGCCAGTATCCCGTAAATATAGGAGTCTAATATATCCCTTTTGGCTTATAAAATACTAAGCTTCAAGAGAGAGGTTCACTTGCTTATATATATAACTAGGATATATTCCGTGCTATACCACGGACAAATTACAATTATAGAAAAATATCCAAAAATTATAAAATCAGAAAATTGTAATTATCAAAAACTTTACGAAAATTATAATTTCAGTTTTTATAATATCAAATCTTTGTAATATCCGTATAAACATTTTATAATCAGAAATATAAAATCAATCTTTCATACTCGACGATATTAGAATTTTTAACTACTTTTCAAAAAATTTAAAATAAATAAAACCAAAATTATAATCTAGAAAAAAGTAAAAAATCTATTTTTAACTACATTTCAAAAAATTTAAAGTAAATTCATTAATAAAATTGAAAATTATAATCTAGAAATAAGCAAAAAAAAATCGGACAATCTACATAAATTCTTTCTTAAAATTTAAAAAAAAAAACAGAATCTACATAAAATCTCTTAGTTTTGGAAAATTAAATCAACATTTAATTTTATTTAATTAGTGTGTTTAATTAAATCAATAAAATCTTCATAAAATCTATTTTTAACTACTTTTCAAAAAAATTAAAAAAAAACTAATTAATTAAAACGAAAATTATTTATTAAATGATTTAATTAAATGATCACATAATAACTAATGACTAAACTATCCTTAATGAAAAATTAAAATTTGTTCAATGAAATAATGGTCATGTGATGCAGAGACCTCATCGATCTTGTTCGACTCTACAGTTTCATTATCAATAAACAGCAACAACAACAAGGGATGCAGACGCCGATGCACCATACACCGCAGCAACAACAATCTGTGCAGACTCCGCAGCAACACCAGTCGATAGATTCTCATTTTAATCTCTATCCGGTTAATAAAAAGCAAAGTAGATGAATCAATTTCTTCTCCTTGGGGTCTAATATTAATTTCTTGTATTCGCAGCCGGTGGAAACATTAACAGATGCGATTGAAGCTGGAACACGAGATCAGAATTCTGATGCCCTGGTTTGTTTTCTTTGTTTCTCTATACAAAAAAATCCAAGTCTTTTTAAGGCTGTTTGGATTTCTAGGGTTTTTTAGATGTTGAATTGTCTAAGTGGAATTGCATTGCAGGTGACTGAATTGAATAGCCATTTCGACAAGTGTCAACAGCTGTTGAATTCAATTTCAAGATCCCTAGGATCTAAAACTAATGAGGTAAAGCATAAAAAATAAAAAAAAGTTTCGATATTGCATTTGGATCAGAACAAATTTTGTCTGGTTTTTGCTAACGGATTTTCTTGTTTCACAAGTATGTTGATGTACAAAAGCTAGAAGAAAGTGAACAACTGCTTCAACAAAGAAAGTAAGCAAGTTGTTTAAAACATCGTATATCATCTTTTTATTTGATCAGATTGGTTTTGCTCTTCTTAAATCTTTGTGTCAGGGAATTGATTGAGGAATATAAGAAATCTGTTGAAGAGATTGTGAAGAAAAAGCCTTAAGTTCCGTATATTTCTCCTAAGATGTTTTGAATATACATTTTTACTCAATCAGCAATTTAGGTGCTAAATACCAAGAATTGTAATCAATAAACCATTACAGTAATTATGCTGATTGGGTTTTCTACACTAAGATTTTGTGATATGGTAAACCATTACATTAGATATTAAACCTAAAAATCGAGAAAAAAATTATGTGCTCATCATCAAAGGTACAATTAACCATAACTTTTTAAAATAGGCCATATTCAAATTGCACATGCATAACACTAGTTGATATATCCACTCATTGCGTGAGATTTAAAATATGTTATTAAATATAAATCTATATTTATTTTAATTAGAAATACTATAAGATTAAAAAAAAATTATGTATCTTTATTATATTGTAAACTTTCTTTTCAAATTTGTGAAAATAAATTTTCTTAAAAAAATAAGTAATCCATAAGTTATTTTGTTTAAATAATTTTGGATACAAAAATTGCCGCGCATTTGAGTATGGGCCTTTAATGGGCGAGATTTATAATCATAGAACAAGACTGGGCTTTATATTAGAGACCACTCACTCTCATCTCCGGGGTTGAATTTCTATTATACTCACCTCTTTCAAAACCATTTCTGAACTATTCTACTCAATTTTATTTTACTCTCATGTGGACCTCACATCAAATTTTAAAACAAAAATCCACAAACTACTCCTGCCTTCTTACACGCTCACACATACAATTCCCTTCCTTCAAATTAAATAATATTAAACAATTAAATCTTTATATAAAACACATAAGCAATGGGACTCATACTCAACCACCTCATCTTCTTCATTAACAACCTCGTATGGACGAGGCTTCATTTCCACGAGCTGGAAACAAAAAAATTCAAGCTTCTTCCATCTAGCATCGAGCTTCTGTCGGCTGGCCGCCATTGGAGCTACACAACGAGTGGAGTTTGTGCCACTGGAACTGCGTTTGAAGGTGGTTCTACGTTTGAAGAGGCAATCGAAAATGATTTGAGCTCGGGTTAGATTCGGAGCTCAATTGAAGCTCCTTTTAGTTGATTGAAACTCGTTCCAGATAATGTGCAGTATATTGTTATGGGTTAGTGACCGATCCGGTGATTCGTAACTCGATATTGTGTAGTATCCATTTTCTGGGTACTATTGATATAACTGATATTACTAAGTAAATATATACTACTGATACAACTGATATTACTAAATAAATATATACTACTGATATAACTAGTATTACTAAGAAAACATGTATTACTGATATAACTGATATTACTAAGAAATTATCTAATATTGAATTTTATTATTTTCAGGAAACAATTAATAAAAAGCAGCGGACTATCATATATTTTGATTATGGGAATATTATTTAAGGAAAGGAGATGAAGTAGTATGGATTAGGGGTGACCATTCGGTAAAACGGTACGTTCGGAAAATTTGGGATTCGTAAAATTCGGTAATATGAATATTAGCTCCGAATAAAAATCAAACTTAATTTGGTTCAGTTCGGTTTGGTTCGAGATTTTCTAACAAATATCAAATGAAATTAATATAATTTCATGTTATTTCGAGTTATTCGGTTGTTTCGGGTTATTCGGTTATTCTAGTTATGAAGATTTTTTGTTTTTGAGTTATTTGATTAATTTGGGTTATTCAGATTATGAGATAAATATTTGATTATTTTCTTAATATTTTTTACATAATTTAAGTTAATTATGCAATTATATTTTTACTTAACGTAACTAAAAATTCAACATCTTAAAGTATTAAAAATTATCAAAACATTATTATGAATTCTAAAACAAAACAAACCTTTTTTTTTTAAACTAAATAAAATTCCAGATTTTTTTCTACAAAATAAATTTACCATTCTGTTCGGTAATTTTGCCCACTCTTAGTATGAATTTTAAGAGAATATGTTCATCACGCGCTTTTGATGAAAAATCAAGTGAGGAGGTCACTTATACGTTATAATTTATGTGTTGGTTTAATCTGTTTGTATTTTGTTATGAAAACTCTGTATTATCACTTGTTTGTCTAAGGTTAATATGAATACAACCAGATATTACTGATACAACTATATATTGAAATACAACTAGGTATTACTAATACAACTTTATATTCAAAATACAACTGATATTACTAATACAACTATTACAGAGGTATTTTACACTCATAGGATTATTTTTAAAGGTATATTACATTCATATTGATATATATGGTTAATAAAATCACTATTATCGATGTAATTATTATATCTAATTTACTACAAAAAAATTGAAAATGTCTTGTTGTGATCTTAAAATATCTTAGACATGTATGGATATTTCTTAAATACTTAGACCATTATAATGTGAATCATAGAAAATTTGTAATTTGACAAATGTTTTTCTATGAAAATTTACTAACCTTAATTTATTTACCTATTGTAAACTATACAACTAGAAAAAATGCATAAAATGACTGATACTTAAAACAACAATTTTACAACTATATATAAGTGGATATTAGTGTAAAACTTACTACGGTGTAAATACATATATTTAATAATATTTTATTGTATTATGAATAAATATGAACGCATATATTTAATATTATTTTATTATTTTAATTTAAATATTTTTTATCTTTTATTTTAGTTTAATAATATTTTTAAATAATATTATATTTGATCAGTTTTTCAATTTAACTTAATAATCATTACCTAATAATACCTAATAGTACATCTTTTTCTGCAAATACATCCAGAAAGATTTTCCAAAATTTACAATCCCAACAATCCAAATAATTGAAAATGTTAAGAAAACAATAACATAAAACAAAAACATCAAACAATAACATAACAACATAAATAATTCATCTTCATCTCCATCTTCCCTTTTTTTAACCCATCATCTTCCACATCTCTAGAACTTTCATGGACTCTGGTTAGTTTCCCTCCAACAGGATCATATAGAACATCAACTCCTCTAAGCTTTCTTGTCTAGAAAAACTCTTTTGACACTTGAAATAACATTTTCAGTGCCTAGATCAACAACATAATCCACTCCCATTGACTTCAACAGCTGAATCTTCTCAGTTCCTCTGTTCAAAACGCAAGAGACTCAAAAACCAGAACCAAGAATCGAAGTCCATTGAACCCCAAAAATGAAACCAGCATATATACCTAGCAATTGCAATAACAACCACAGACCTTGCCGATTTGAACAGCTGCAAGGCCAACACCACCAGCAGCACCTAGAATCAGTAAGACCTGCATCAAAATCAATCGAATCTCTCAAGTCTCAACCTTTACAAACTCAGATTAACATCAAGCAAAAAAACTGAATCAGAGAGATGAAATTTTAATTACTTGACCATCTGGTAAACGAGCTCTATGAACAAGTGCTACATGAGTAGTCCCAAACGCAACAGGAAGTGCAGCTGCAGCAACCATGTCACATCTTTCCGGTACAAGGAACAGGCGAGATTGATCGGCAACGATGAATTGAGCGAAGGAACCGAGATCGGCGAAAGAGCAGACACGATCTCCGACGCGAAATTTTGTGACGGCAGGACCGATGGCGTCGACGATTCCGGAGTAATCGGAGCCAGGGATGAACGGTAACGCAGGTTACTCCTGGTATTTTCTGAGAATCTGAAGGTAATTGGCGTAATTCAAGCTCGTAACGGTAACTCTGACTCTCATGTCCTTATCGTCGCCGCCACTATCGCCAATTGCCTGACGAGTCGCGTCCTAAGAGCGAGTGATGGATAATTTGGAAGCATCGTTGCCCGGAAACCTAGAGACTGGAGCTGAACTAGCTTCTGCCACATCTTGATCTTGGGATCGGAGGTTGAGGTCGATTGAACGGTGAGGAAGCGGAGGCGGAGGCGAAGGAGGGAGAACAACGGGAGGTTGAAACGGCTGGAGAACGTCGGAATACTGATCTCCGAACTCATCGTATTCGTCCATTGGAGTGAGTGAGATAGATTGGAAGAAGAAGAAGAAGAAGAAGAAGAAGAAGAACGGCCGATTTCGAATGAAGCTCACGAGAAAGAGAGAGACGGTGAAGCTAAGGGCTTCTTCTCAAGTATCGGGAAGAAGGGAGGAGATAGATAGATTGAGATGAAAATAGGGGATTTAATTTTAACCCGATGGAAGCTGGGTTATGGGTAATTGGGTGGGTCGAAATAGGTTGGGTTGGTAAATAAGAAAGAAGGATTAGACAATTCTGTCTTTTAATTGTTTTCCCATTTAAAAAAAATACAAAACAAATTAAAATAAAGCTGAAGAGTATTTGAGCAGTACTTTTTAATGAGATGAGTATTTTAGCAATAATCCTCATCTCCGTCTGTAACTAGAAACGGACTTGACGAAGCGAACGGAAAAGTAACTGATCGAGCGAGCCGAGAGAGAAAATGGTGGTTGTGGATTCGTCAGTATCGGCGATTATGGCTGAAGAGAACATCGATCCTAACACCACGACGAACCCTAGACGTAAAGAGAAGCATATTCTGGCGATTAAGGCCGTCTCCGGCGACGAGGAAGGTCCGTCGAAGGAGAAAACGATCCTTTCCGGTGGAAATAACTACGCGTCAAAGAAATCAACGATCGTAATCCAGAAATCGCACTTCTTCCAGAATTCTTGGACATGTTGGTTCGATAATCCTTGCTCGAAATCGAATCAAGTCACATGGGGAAGCTCTTTGAGATCTTTGTATACATTTGCTTCTATCGAGGAGTTCTGGAGGTGAGATTTATGTGGAATATACCTTAATTTCTTGTTGTCTCGTTGCTATTATCTTTGGTTTCATTGAGAACAAATCTAAGCTGGAGTGAATTTGAAATAGAATAGGGATTCGATAGCTGAGCTCCATGATTCTAATGGTTACGGATGCGTTTGTGCCTTGATCTTGGATTTACATATATAGAACCGTTGCTTCTTGGAGTTTTTCAAGTTTTGTAGTCTTTACTTACGAGTATACATCAGAAATATATATTGATCATCTGCTCGTAACTGTTACCATCTAAGGAGCTAAGTTTGGTTTTTCTATGAGTTCTTTCTCTGCGTTTTAGGTTCCTTATATGTGATAAAGGTATCTTATTTTCTGTCATGGATAAGTTTAAAGGGCTGTTGTTGATTACTTGATGCAGTCTTTACAATAACATGCATCCTCCAACCAAGTGGGTTCCAGGGGCGGATCTCTACTGCTTCAAACATAAAATTGAACCCAAATGGGAAGATCCTACCTGTGCTAATGGAGGAAAATGGACTATGATGTTCCCTAAAGCTACACTTGAATCCAATTGGCTTAACACGGTATTTGTAACTTTCGGAAGTTCATTGTAGTTTTTCCCTTGGCCATGCTGCTTGCTTGATGCATCTTGTGCTGTTTTTTTGTCACCTTGTTTTAGTTACTTGCGTTGGTTGGTGAGCAATTTGACCAAGGAGATGAGATTTGTGGGGCAGTTTTGAACTTCAGGACGAGAGGGGACAAAATCTCTCTATGGACAAAGAACGCTGCAAATGAGGAGGATCAGGTAAATCATGGATGTTTATAATGTATAAATTTCTGTGGAAACACAACATGTAGTTAGCGAATTTCCTGGGGTCGTTAACTAGAAACTAATAGGGAGACTACAGGATAAGAGAATCTGAACCTTGTTTTGTTCATATAAAATACACTCGTGGCTTAATTTTGTGACAATTGGGTTTTGTTGTTTCAGTTAACAAAGGGCCAGGATCTTGGTTCATTTTATATGAAGCTTTTCTTTCCCTACTGATATCTTGTTGGCGGTGTTGTTGCAGCTAAGCATTGGAAAGCAGTGGAAGGAACTTCTTGGTTACGATGAGACAATTGGATTCATAGTTCATGTATTTGTGGCCTCTTTGTTATTTCTTCAACATCTTTGTGTTCTCTTAAACTACATTATTGTGACTTGTCCAAAAAATTTCAGGAGGATGCAAAGACTCTTGGTCGTGATGCTAAACGTCGATATACTGTATGAGATTCACAGTTTACTTATCAGCTTCGCCGTGGGGGAAAAGAGAAGACTTAAAAGGGAAAGTCACTATGAGAATATGACTTGTAGCTGCTTCTGATCTATCTTCACTGTAAAAAGATGCACATTTAGGGTTTGAGGTTTTAGGTGATCAACGTTTTCTCACGTTCAGCTATCAGAATTGGTGAAGTTGGTTTTACTCAAATGTACATGATTTCGTTATTTTCATAGATAAAGAAAAAAACAAAGTTCGAAATTAAATTTCGTAAGTTACCACTTATCACAATTATAGAATTATTTTAAGTATTTTGGAACTCAGCTATTGGTTATACATACGTAACAGAAAAGGTGTTGAAAGAAAAAGAAAAATAAAAAAAATCCATAGTATACCCATAAACATTTTCCCGCCAAAAAATAACCCATATGAAATCAAGTGGTGCAAATAATATATATATATATATATATATTTCCAAAAAGTCATTAAATATGCATCGTGGGACACATCCGATAGATTGCAAATAATCAAATATTGTTGGGGCGCCCTTCTTTTAATCCAAAAAGCCCAAAACCGTACATCTTTCTGGACTGAGATAAAACCGAATAAACTATTTTTTTTTTGGATGAAATGTGAAAATTATATTAAGAAACTGGATAATTACAAAGACTTTTTAGATAAAAAAATATAAACAGAAGAGATTGTAAAGTTGGCAAGAAAACACCAACGAAAAGAATGCGCCGCAAAGGTACTGCCTCGTTAAAACTTCATCCGGAAAACCCAATTGGGACAAAACCGAGATGAGGAAAAAGAATACAGTTCTTTGCAGCGTCTTTAGATCGATATGTACAAAGTGCAAAATCGAGTTGAAAAGAAACAGCTCAGGAGAGATAGGATTTGTCACACATGAAGGTGATTCGGCAACTGAACCGCCATGGGTGGTAATAGAAGCCGACCTCCAGGGAAGAGACACCCTTTGCGTTCCGGGAGAGCTAAGACCGCCTGGTGTAGACATCTGGTTGTCTATTTTGTACCTGAAAGTCAAAAATATCTTATGTAGGAAAAATATCTTATGTATCGAATAAACTATTTCCCTCTCAAGTAAGGTTCGAACCCGGGTTTCGAGCTCCCCTCATTTAGAGGTCAGTCAACGAATTACTGAGCTGCTTATACTTAAAAAGATGTATAGTCAAATATTGTTATGGAAATTATTATTATTATTATTATTATTATTCGAACCCAAGGCCATACATCCAATGTTATGGAAACTTGATTTCAAATCTATAACGTTTTTTTGTTTTGAATTTGAAGAATTAAACTATTCTTTGATTTTATTTCTAGAGAAACAAGCAATTAGAAAACAGAAATAGAATAAGAGCCAGAGAAAGATTGAAGAGAGCTGAATATGCTACAAAATCTGATAACAAGAAGTTACTGTGCAAGAACAGAGTCGAGAGCCATGGAAGAAACGGAGGTATAAAAGAAAAAATGAACAAGAACTTA
Source organism: Boechera divaricarpa (assembly GCA_026770425.1). Taxonomy (NCBI): domain Eukaryota; kingdom Viridiplantae; phylum Streptophyta; class Magnoliopsida; order Brassicales; family Brassicaceae; genus Boechera; species Boechera divaricarpa. The sequence continues at coordinate 7,991,937 of CM049182.1, read as the reverse complement.
CTCTGTTGATCCATATTTCCGCTAACAACTTACGATATACTTACTGTGATTTCTTATTTGATTTGACGTTTCGATTTATACATAGATATGGTCCTTACAATCTCAGGAGAAGCCAAGGACACCATGAAACAGAGTCGAAAAAGATAGTTAACGTTTCGTTTACTTTTGATTATCAGGGACAAACTCCGGAATTGAGACCGAATGAATTATGGAGCAGATCTAATGGGAGAAATGGTAGGAGACAGGAAACAGAGCCAGAGAAGAGGGTAAAGAAACTGAACAAAAGCGTACTCTGTTATTTCTGTGAATTATTATGATGAAATAATGCTAGGTACGAATTTTTCAGGAGACAGAACACTCAGGCTTTGGAGTAAGCGAAGAGGGTCAGATTCCTGATCACGAAGTGTCACATGCAGACTCAAACGCTCGAGAGAATCTGAAACAACAACAGAGAGTGAGTGATGTTGAGATGCAGAGGAGAAGCCATGAAACAGAGTCGAGATTATGGCGAACGGTAAAGAAACTAAGGTCTTACACAATATGCTTTGTTTGATTTAATGTTTTCTTTTGATTTTGATACCTCAGCCTAGAATTCCTGATTGCAGAGCAAGTGAAACCAAAATGATGCTTGATGAGAGAACTCAGGGGAGACACGAACATGTGTTATCGAGTGCGTATCCAGTTCGTCCAGGTGAAGAATATTGTCTGTTTTATCTAAGATATCGTCTGTGTGGCCATGGAAGCGAGTGTCGTTTCAATCATCCTCCTCTACATGTGAGAGAGAAAAATTATCTATTTCGCTGAGTATAATTTGAAATTTTCCTCGTTTCTTATAGCTTTGAAACATCTTAATAGTATTCTTTTACTACAAACAGGAGTTTCCGTACAGGATTGGTCAGAAGCTGGATTGTAAGGTACACTTCTTGAATTTATGTTATAATCTCAAATCTGATTAATTCCATTCTTTGTTGTGGTATGAGTGCATTATAGAGAGTCAGAAACCTAGATTTTGTTCTGCGGTGATGCATTCAACTTAAGCGTAAAGTAACATGAATTTAGCATTAATAACAGTACTTATTCTAGTTTTTGTAACTTCATTTAAGATGTAACAAGAATCTACACTGAATTGCATTTTTAACTCTTGTCTGGTTTAGTCTTTACTTGAAACGAAAGATTCACCTAGTTGTTTACTTTCCTGTAAGATGTTTTCCCAAAAAACTTCTTCTTCTATATGCATTTTTGTTGCAGTATTTTAAGGTAGGAGGAGCTTGTACGAGAGGCTCAGATTGTCAATTTTATCACCGAGAGGAAAGGGTTGGTGCAGAACCTGTGTTGTTCAATGTTCCTAGTTTACCTATGCCTCAGGTAATTTCATCGCGGATACTATATTATTCTTAGCAACGCTATCGTCAAATGTGATAGACTTAAATGAGTTTCTTCTCCAGGGTGAGAATCCATGACCATATTAGTTTGATTTAACGTTTTTTCAGTTTTGATTCTCAGGGTAGAACTCCGGATTTGAGACCTAATGATTCAGGGAGGAGGTACGAAACAGAGTCAAGATCCTGGCCAGAGAAGAGGGTAAGGAAACAGAACAAGAACTTACTCTCTTCTTTTACTGAGGATTATGCTGAAACAAGAGTTTATACGAATTTCTCAGGAGAAAGAAGACTTTAGATTTGGAATAAACGAAGTGGGTCAGTTTCGTGATCACCATTACTCTGACGAAGACGCGCAAGGGATTCTGCTACAACAGAGACCTAGAGATGTTGAGATGCGGAAGAGGGTAACGAAACTAAGTTCTTACACAATTTTCTTTGTTTGATTTAACGTTTTCTTTTAATTTTGTTTCTAAGTCTAGAAGTCCGGATTGGAGAGCGAGTGAATTAAGAGAACGATTTGAAGATAGATGTCAAAGACGCCGTGAAATGGAGTTGGCATTATTCAAGCGAGCGAGGGTAAAAAAAAAATGAATAACACCTGATTTTGTTCTTGATTTATTTTACTGATTTCAGTCATTTATGATCCTGAGTCCTTTGACTTTGCTTTTTCTTCAAAACAAATATGGTAGGAGGTTCGAATGAATTGCATCAATGCTCGAGAGAATCTTCAGAAACCGAGACAAGGGAACATCGAGAGGCAGAGGAGAGAAGTTCAAGAGAATCTGCAACAACAGAGATTTCAGGTAAAGAAACTGAAACGAGAAAAACTTATGTTTCTTTGCGGATGATGAAACATAGTCAAGAAGAATTTGTCAGGAGAAGAGAGAACAGAGCATACCCTGTTTTTTTCTAACTGTGACTTCTTATTTGATTTTATTGTTTCTATTTACTTATTCACAGGACATGCCAGAGAATCACAACATAGATGCTCAACAGAATCTGCAGAAACAGAGAAAGAGAAACATTGAGAAGGAGAGAAGAGAAGCTCGTTTGAGACTTCATCAGGTGTTTAGTTGAATCATCAACATTTTCTTAATTGTTTTTTTTTTTTTTCAAACATCAATTACATAGCAAAAGATTTATAAGTGCGTTTTTTTATTTTTTTTTTTTTTTTTTTTTTTTTTTTTGTGTTCCTTTAGATCCGACCCACTGTTGTATTTGACGAATGGAGTCGAGCCATAGAGTTGATGAAAGAATTCGGATTTACTGATTTCGAAGGCTCCTTCCTTGGAAGACAAGAAATAGATATTTAGGTCAAGATAAACATCGTTTGTTTTTTTTTTTTTTAAATAGAAAACATTGTTTGTTATGTCAGATTTAAACTATTTTATAATTCTTTCATAAGAGAATTGGTTAGATAATAAAAACTATTAACGCATAATTAAACATGTCAAGCTTGGTACAACGTCTAGTTGGTAGCATTAGCATGTGGAAGTATAATGTTAGAGTGGTAAAATGGATTTCCACGTTTTTGTTAATCATTACTCTGATTGGTAAGTCGCATAACGACAGAATGATCACGCGATTTTAATAGATGTTAGGAAAAATCTTTGTCAGCTATATCATGTATGTGATTTGTTACATGGTCACACATTCTAACTAAAGTTTTTATTAATTACTACACCAATAATAACTGTGTGTATGTACACCAAAAAATAAAAACTACGTAATCAACATCCGTTAAATTTAGGGTTTTCTGCAAAAAAAAACCTTCAACCTCGCCGACTTTTGCAATTTTACTCTTTACCTCCAGAAAATGCAATTTTACCCTTCACCTTAAAGATAATATGCTATATAACCTTTATACGTATCTTCTAAACATTTTCGTGGTCATATATATTAGTTTTTTCAAATTATAAATGTAGATTTGGACTTTTCGTCGTGAGGGTTTCGATTTGATATATTATTTATCAATATTTTACAAACTTGACGGTAACATATAAGAGTTATATTGCGTATTATTTTTGAGGTGAAGGATAAAATTGTATTATATGGAGGTGAAAGGTAAAATTGCAAAAACTGCCAAGATAGAGGGTTTTTTTTTTGCAGAAACCCCTTAAATTTATCACAGTTTTCGCTGTACTACAACTCTTTCTTATTTGTTTTTTTCCCGCCAAAATCGATTGTAGTTTCGAATTAAAATTGGGTTAATTCACTTGTTTTGGATTTTTTCCCTCGAATTCGTGTCGTGATTAAAATTTTATACTGATTTTTAATCCACTTAATTAGTACCATCACAGTTCACAGCCTTACAGCAAATCTTAATCAATTTAATGGAAATGATGTTATCTTTTAGTATAGTTACAAATACGTACGTTTTCTTAGTTGGGATTTGTGACCATGCAACATGTTTATTTTTGTTTTCTTAGTTACAGCAAATCTTAACCAACGCGATTGCATTAAATTATTGTTTGATTTAAAATAATCAGTACGATTATTTTTTCTTAAATAACATTTTGTTTGTTTATTCCTTTATACAATTCCATGACGCATATTTTTCTCCCCACCATAACGCAACTTTACTAACCAGCTATTACTTTGATTGAATCATGTTTAAGATTCCTTTACTTTGTTAATATTTTTAGGTTTAACTTTTTCGCGGTTCCGAAAAAATAAAAAATTTAGCAAAATTTTTTAGTCACAACGGGAACTTTATAGGTAAATTACAGTTTTTATTTTAAAAATAATTTCCATATTACATTATTATTACCTATCGTGGGGTTTTTTTTGGTTAATTGCACGAATATGATATTAGCTAGGTATTTAAACTGTATAGAAATTATATTTTAAAAATACAGAAAAATGAGTGTTTTTCTGTTAAATAAACATACTCTTTTATAAATAGCACTATGTTTTAGTCTGAATAACATATTATTAAGTGAAATGAGACGCCAATTTAATGTTTTTTTTTTTTTTAGCATAAATCTTCCGAGAGTCCTTTGGACTTATTTACAATTGGTCAAAAACCCTAATTAGAATTTTCCCGCCAGATTTGTGAAAAGAGCTTCAGAAAACCCCTCCTCGATTGTCGATACAGTCCTTGAAATGTTCTCGTCAGGGTGAAATTAGGGATTCGTTTTCGCCCTTCAGAATCGAATTGGAGCAGGAAGGGGGAAATGGGTATTCAAGGGCTTTTGCCGTTGCTAAAATCGATAATGGTACCGATGCATATCAAGGAGCTTGAGGGTTGTATCGTCGCCGTCGATACATATTCATGGCTACACAAAGGCGCACTATCTTGTAGCCGAGAGCTCTGCAAGGGATTACCCACCAAGAGGTTCTCGTCTCTCTCCCTTCTCTCAAGTTGCTTGATGAATCCCAGATGTAGATCGATTGGTTTTTGTTTTCCCCCAAATTAGAAACTGGGGTTTTTTTGTCTCGAAGTGTATGATCCTTTTTCGTTAAACCCACCCTGAAAAATCAAACTTTTTCCTGGTTAAGATTTGATGGGCTCTCCGATTTCAATCTCTCGAGGATGTTGGGTAAACCAAACTCGAAAGATTTGAATGTTCTAGAAATCTCACCAGAAGCCTAGTAGGGTTTATAGATTGAGATTTCGTTTAGACATGAAGGATTAACTTTAGTTATGGTGCTTCCTGTCCATTTCTCGTAGAATCAAAAACGCAATTGACACAGTAATTCATGTTTGCTATACCAAAACGTAATTGTCATTTCTTAAGTTGCTGGAAGGGAGTGAAATTTGACAGTAGTAATCTTTAAGATCTGTTGTCTTGTTACTGTTCTGGTTTTGTAGAAGGTAATGGGTTTACTGGTGTCTTTCAGGCATATTCAATATTGTATGCATAGAGTGAATTTACTCCGACATCATGGAGTGAAGCCTATTCTGGTCTTTGATGGAGGTCCATTACCGATGAAACTAGAACAAGAGAATAAGCGTGCTAGGTATGCAAACATGGGCTAACTAATAAAGGCACAATATGCAAACCTATGTTTGTTTCTTGGTTATCATTGAACAAGTTTCACACCAAGTCCACTTCTTTTCTGTAACAATCAAGCTCAGGTCCAGAAAGGAAAATCTTGCACGCGCATTGGAGCATGAAGCAAATGGAAATTCCTCTGCTGCTTATGAGTGCTATTCAAAGGCTGTTGACATTTCACCTTCTATTGCACACGAGTTGATACAGGTAACAGTAGGCTGGATAACTTGTATTCTTCTCCAGATAAAAAGGATATATATTTGTCCTTGATTGCTTTGTTTTCCATCTCTTTGATCTGAAGTTTTTCTACCATCAAAGGTTCTGAGGCAGGAGGATGTTGATTATGTTGTTGCTCCTTACGAAGCTGATGCGCAGATGACATTCTTGGCTATTACTAAGCAAGTTGATGCGATTATCACTGAGGATTCTGATCTCATACCTTTTGGCTGCCCAAGAGTAAGCTTTCTGTTACACTTTGCATGAGATATTGCAGTTCATCAGTATTTCCGCTTCTTTACTGGTAGATATAATGTTAATTCCTTGTCGATCTCGGTGTATTACCATCAAGACTTCAACTGCTAATTCTTATGTCACAGATCATTTTTAAAATGGACAAGTTTGGTCATGGTGTTGAGTTTCAAGCCTCCAAGCTACCCAAAAATAAAGATCTGAGTCTTTCGGGGTTTTCAAGCCAAATGCTTCTCGAAATGTGCATATTAAGTGGCTGCGATTATCTGCAGTCACTTCCAGGAATGGGACTCAAAAGAGCTCATGCACTCATTACAAAGTTCAAAAGCTATGACAGGGTATACATTCTCTTCTCACTTGATTTTGTCTTGCAAAAAGGAATTAGGTAAAGCAAGAGCATGATTAATTCAAAAAGTGGATACTTTACCACAAATTCTTAGAAAACTAGCTTTAGATTTTCCGGTATCAATCCTATGTACATAGTTTTGGAAAAGAGTTTACTTGTGTGATATGTTGCTCGTTTTCTTTCAGGTAATTAAGCACTTAAAGTACAGCACAGTTTCAGTTCCTCCTGTTTATGAAGAGTCATTCAAGAGAGCTTTACTGACTTTCAAGCATCAACGTGTCTATGACCCAAAAACTGAAGATATTATGCACTTGTCTGGCTTTTCTGACAACCTTGGCGAAGATTCAGATTTTGTAGGCCCATATCCTTTGAGACAAGTATTTTGATAGTAGGCCTCCATTTATCAAAACTGATTAAGGAACATTTAAACGGATTTCTTAACATCATTCACATTAATGCCACAACATATTGCTAAGGGTATAGCTCTAGGCCAGCTTGATCCATTCACACAGTTGCCATTCCAGGTAATTAATTGACTTCTCTCTATTTCTTATCTCTCCCTCTCTTTCCCTCCCGGAGATGTTTTCTTGATTCATTGTCTTGGTTTTTTAAATGAATAGGCTGAGAGTGTTACTCCTGAATTGGCTGTTGGTGATATTTCCCGTCCCAAAAGTTTCAGACCTGAAATTCTGAAGAAAAAGCTTGATTTGCCAGTCCAGAAAAATCTTCTCACCAACTATTTCTGTATCCTTCAATGTTACCTCCATATCTTTCATTTTTTGGCAGTTTATTACATTTGGAACTTGGTTCACTTAGTTTAGTAGGATTTTGTTTGATCAAGTATATCCTGTATATCTTTAAGAGTCTCAATAGCTGTTGAAACTGGCGATATTTGATCTGGTCTACTTGTTCTTCACTTAACATCTGAAAGGCTTTGCATCTATTGAAGCCAAAAGGAAATTCAAGGCTCCTAGGATATCACCAATGTCTCTGACCCCAACTGATGAGTCTCCAAGCACTCCTGAGGATAACGCAATAGATGTAGATGGTCTTTCAAGTCAGACAGCAAATGAATCCCCGGGTTATAGCTTGGTAAGTAACTAGAAGAACCACATTTTAGCTCTCGGAAGTCGTAGCACAAGCTCTAATCTCTGTGTCTTTAGGGTGAGAATGCATGTGTTAGCAAAGTTGCAGAGAAAAGAGATTCACCCGACGACGGTACAATTGCTATCATTACCACAACTCAGAAAAGTTATAATCTAAATTTTCTATCCTGGCTAATCTTTTACGTGTCACAATCTTGAAGATGCAAAGGAAAGGAATCACAAGGACCTTGATCATAAGTACATCAAACAGGAAGTGGCTAGACCGAAGACAGATAGTTTGAAGGTTGTAGTAAGGAGCAAGTATTTTAAGCACAAGCAGGAGGACAAAAGTCTTAGAGAATCGATTCCATGTCTCAATGATTGCTCTATGATTGGTCAGAAAAAGATTGTTAAAAATGCGATAAACATGTCAAGTGCGTCTAGAAGAGAAAACAGTGACAGAGCTATAGCAACAAGTCCATGTTTCCATCATGAGCGAATCTATAACGGTCATGAAGATGCCAAAGAAGCGAGTTTCTCTGCCATGGATGAGGTGGCTGAGAGAACAACAAACATCCACAAGATAGACCATCAGATCGATAAAGAAGAACAGAACCCATCCATTGAGATCCGTTCTGCCTTTAGTACTCCCGAGAATGTTATACCTCTCTCTTCCATTGCTATTAATAGTTTTCATGGAGCTGCAACAGGGAAGAGAAAGCTTGACTCAGATGAAAACCTTCAGAAGGTAAGATAGAATTGTTCTATTATCCCATGTCCATTTTTTCCTATCATTGTTCAAGCCATTTATTAACTTCTCTAACCATTTCAGGAAAATTTGAATTCCAAGCACATGCGCATGGATGAAACTGATCCTGGTAATTATAGAAATTCCTGCCCACTAAATACCTATATCTGTGTAATTGTTATATAGGCACTGAGATCTTTGACTAAATCTGTTTTTGTGGCCTGTACTATCCTGTGAAGTTCTAAACGCCGAAACATCATTTGAAACTGACAACGTTGAGAAGTTTGGATCAAACATTTCACATATTGGGCATTACTCAGAAATAGCAGAGAAATCAGTGGAAAAATTTGTCTCAGCTATATCGTCTTTCAGATATTCTGTGTCTGGCTCTCGTGCTAGCGGTCTCCGTGCACCTCTCAAAGATATCCGCAACACTTGTCCATCTAAAGGGTAAACATTTTGACCTCTCAAAGTTTACTATCTTCAATAGTTTATGGTGATTGATTCAATAATCTCAGAGAGATGTGTTTGTTTTCTTGATTGGTCTTGTCACAAAAAGGTTTATCTCCTAAACCAGACTTCAGCAAGTTTGGTTATACGTCAAGCAACCAGACACGGTAACAAAGTCAAGGCGATTGTGAGCTCAGATTTGTAAGTTAACCATCTCTTTAGGGCCACATGTGAGAGCTTTAGCTGTGGAATCTACTTCCTGGTCGCATGATATTGTTGTTGTTTTGATGTTGTATCTGTTAGCTTTGCACTGTGCATAACATTTTTGTTGTAGATTCTTTACACAACAATTTGATTGATTCATAAATGAAACAACTTTCAACTTGTCATCTCTTGGAAAATTAAGTTTTTTATATATAGATTTTTTGAGAAATAACTGAAGATCATTTTCATAAAGTGAATTTTGCAGAGATCCAAAAGCAATAGTGTGCAAGCAAATGCAATAAATGTTATCTTGGGCCAAACCATAGATAGAGCTTTCAAGAGATTTATTGAGAAAAAGACAAGCTACATTTCTGTATCAAATGATTTAGGATTGTTTGTTTGCACACGTAATAAATTTAGGGAAATTTTGTGGCTAAAACGGTATGCACGTGAATGCAAAAGCAACATATCATTTGTGTGAGTCCAATCAAATTCTGACAGTTTGGATCATCAACTCGAAGTTTCTGCTTTTCTCACACACGTGGTCCAGTTGTACTTCCACGTCATCTCATTTTTTTTTGCTGTCTATTTTCTTTCCTTTTTTGTCCAAGAAAATTTCGCTTTAGTAATTCATATAATCGATAGAAATAATTATGGAATTTTTTTTTTTTTTTTGATAAATTAATAAATTTCAGGATGTTGCGATGGGCCGACATATCAATCATCAAATGCAAGGTGAAAACACGAATGGTTGATAATTCGATTCTAGTTATGTGCAAGCAAGCAATCTATTTCAATAAACCTTTTTAATCAAAATGAAATACAAATCTTTAGGGCTGTGAAACCATAAAACGTAATTCTGTAATTTGTTGATATGAGGAGTAAAAAAGTACTAGGTGTTTAAAACTAGTATCTTTATAAAACTCATGATAATATATTATATATAATATATAATGATATGATGTATTTTTCAAAGAATATAACAAAAATCGTTTTCTTTTTACGCTAAACATTGAACACTTGTTTTTGACACATGAGAGTCATCAATCGTTGTTAGTCACGCTATAATTGCATAAAACTTTCTTGGTCTTTTCCTTTTTTATTAAATGACAGATAAGGAGAATTTTATGCAATTATAGTGTGACTTATTATTTCCTTGTCGGTTTTATAAAGAAAACGCATGATTATAACAAAACTATGCTGCCTGATCTAAGACCGGGCATGTTAGATTTGAATATTATACAATCTCTGTTAACGTATAAAACATTAATATAATATCGCAATACGAATGTGAAAAACAAGCTTAAAAGTTAAAATATTATAATGTATATTACATAATTTAGTCAGTAACAAAGTTAATGGATAAGAACATGGTTAGATGCATGTGCCGTCGGCTTATAATCATGTCATCATGTGTCAAAGTTTATCCACGAGACACTAAAATTCCAAAGGGATGGCTAGCAAGTAAAAATAATTAAGATCTTTTTCTTTTAATGATATGTTCTTAATTATTAATCTCCATATGCCTATTTTATAAATATATAAGGTTTGAATAATTGGTTACCATATCATTTGCTTGATTAAGAACAGAAGAAATTTGTTTTGGAATAACTCGATATTTATCAAGTTGTTGTTTGTTGACTATCAAGTTTTTATTTTACCTAAAACCTTTTTCCAAAAACAAAAAAAAGTTTTTATTTTACTATTGCATCTCCGTACCAATTCATGATATATACGGTTTGCTTATTAAAACATATAGAAGAACTAGTCTGCGGTAACTAGATAGACCTTAAGGTAATATAATATCTTCAAACGAGATAAACTTACTTGACCATGTAATTTTGCTCTCAAACACGTGTACTTATTATTATAATTTATGTAGCTTTTTGCTCTCACAATTTTTATAATGGTCTAAGTATTGATACTTAAAAGAAAAGAACTACGTAAAATTCATTGTGACCAAGTAGTTGATAGATTCATTTTTGGGTTAGAAAACCAGAGTACAAATCCATTCACTACATTTTCAATTATAGTTAACTAGTATAGATGTTTGAAACGTCAAAAATACCTAAAATTTCACATATTCTAAAAAAACGTCTGTGTTTAGGTCTAGAATCTTCAAATTAACAAAAAAAACCCTTAAAGTATAAAGTTTTGAGTTAAATAAAATAATGGATTAGATTGGTAATATAAAGTGGTATAAGAATTTTAACAGGTAAAAAGAACGATTAATCATATGTAAACAATTATAAACAGTATAAAAATAATAGGTAGATAAAAAGGTGAAAAAATCGAGTGTTTTTTTAATTATTTTTGTAATTGATTACAATAAAACGGTACGGGTTACCGATTACACCGAATGCAGTTTTCTCGCGTTGATGTCACCGGCAAGAATGTCTCTTTCTTGTTCTCTCTTTTAATCAATTTCAACAGAACAGCTGGTTCTGTTCTTCTTTTGTCCTCGATCTTCATTAGAGAAAAAATAATATTCGAAACTCCTGCTGAGATCTTCATAATACATAACTTATACAATAAAATTCAATTTATTCAGCACAAAAGAAGATTTGATGAAGAACAATTAATTATATTAATCAAAAGTAAACTTGATATTTTTCTTCTTTTTTCTATTACAATTAAGAGAATCAAAATTTAAGAATAAACAAGGAAATAAATGTTCTTTCTTTTGACATTTTCCTTTGACATTCAATTAAAAATCAAACTAAAAAACAATTACGAAACCGCTGATTTCTTCCACTAAAAACAAACAAACAAAATTAATAAAAATCCGAAACCGGTCCGGTCCAAATTCATGTTTCCAAAAAACCGGTTAACCTGAGAACGGAATTACGAACCCGGCTCAGATCTCGTCCTTTAAGAGTCCTTCCGTTACCTGTACAAACGGAAAACGCCATTTGACCTCCTTCCATCCTCCGTCCAACTATCAAATGCGGCGGTATCATTCTCCTTCCTCCGTCGTCATCGGAATATTCCTCATCCGACGACGAATACCTCCGCATCGGTATATTCACCGGAACCGAACTCGAAAACGGTGATGGTAACGGCGTCGTTTTGCTCCGTCTTGATTTGTTGTTTCTCACTCTTTCTGAGTTTTCCCGGAAACCCACCGGACGATTCTCTTTCTCGTTCCCGTCTTCTCGCCGGCGAATCGGATAGTAATTATCAGAGAAAATAATCTCAGATTCGTCAAATTCTTCCGACATTTTCAAGAAATCAGATGTTTTTAAGATGAAACTAAAAAAAAAGTTGTATTTAGGGTTTATGAAGAATTGAGATTAGATTTGGATTAGAGAACAGTAAGAAGAAAATGAGAAATGAGAAGGGTTTATATAGAGTAGAGGAAACTTAGAGAGTACTCAAGTTTTATTATTATTTGTGTGTTATGAGTTATATGATGATGTCATCATAATGGCGTTGAGTGCGGACCCCGCTTTACTTTCTATATCTATACATTTGATATATAGAAATTAATTAATTTTTTTATTTTCCTTTTTTTATAGACTTCATACTCAAAATTTTGTCTTATCTTATATCTGTATAATGTAAGATCGACGACTCTTATTTGTTTTGCCTAACTATTACACTGGACAAATCTTATCCGTAGAATGTTGATTTGAGACTCTCATTGGTTTAAAGTGGTTTGAAAGATATATTAATTGGTTTGTAAGATTAAAATATAAGAAGCTTGAAATATTTTAGTTGATGATATTATTTTGGTACAGATGAATTTCTCATTTTCGAAAAAAAAAAAAATATTACATAAAGATTGGGATTTTCAGAAGGTCCGTTTCCCAAAAGTTGGAGTCAAAGTGATACATTTAGTTTATATTTTCAATATTTCTTATTAAATTACTAGATAAATCATTTTCGTCAAGATTTTTTTGTTGATTGAATCAAGACATCGACCACACACACAAAACAAAACAATCAACTTCAGATAATGCTTAATTACAATTCCTTTATAATAATACCCCATCCGAATAAGAAAATACGATTAACAAGACTGGTTCAATTTTAGACGACCAAGTCGGTTCAAATATACAGAAAAGGTAGTTAATATATATATTGATTATAACATGGAAACAAAAACAATCAAGGGATAGACAGAAAAGTAGTACTAGATAGAAAAATATTATTCCCTCTATTTTTTAAAGAGTGTCATTTTTAGACTTAAATTTTGTAACAAAAAAATGTTATTTTAGTATATCAATGCAATATTTAACAAAAATTACATTTTTTGTCCTCAATTAAAATAATGAATTTTTTTTTGTGTAAAATAAATAATTTTAATTAAATGAATAGTTATGGAGTAAAATAGAATTTTAATATTATTTCTTAATTTGAGTGTCAAAATCTTAAAATGACACTTAACAAAACAGAGAAGGAATAGTAATAAAGATGGAAACTTGGAATGATACTTTTGAAGTGTTTAACTGAAAAAGGAAGATAGGTGTCTGCGCGTACTGACAAATCAGTCTCCGTTTCTTGTGGCCCACGTATTGTTCACATTATTGCATTTCATAATTCAATTTTAGTCATATTTTACCCTAGAAAATAATAATAATTTCTTAGCGTGAATTCTTTGAACTGTTTTGGGCAGTGGTCCAGTTTACGTGAATCAAAATACGAAACGACAAACCTTTCTCATTATCTTTATAATTATATGGTATACAATGTAGTCTATTTTTCAAAGTATTAGTTAGTATTTTATAAGGGGAAATTGATGAATTAGTACGTTATAGCTTGCAAATCTCTTAAAATTTAAACCTACATAAGTTTTGGGAAAGACCATCATTTTTTTCTTCCAAAAAGTTGAAAATGTAATGTTTTGTTCGTTGTCTATAATTCATATAATGTACGTTACCAAATTTGAATATAAATTATGATATGATGTCGGAATTAATACAAATCACTATATTAAAAAAATTGCATATTGTATTTGCCTAATTATTGGCCATTTGGGTGTTATGGACACCAATTTCTCATTTTGTTATCCATTATTAAATTATTATTAGGAGATTATGTATTCATTTTTAGATTCAAATTATTGTTCGTTGGTATATTTTTTTCATTCTTACAGTGGGGATTATACTACGTAAATATTTTTATTATTCGTTTTTTATTTTCCACTTTTCATTTTTCATTTATTTATAGCGATTGATTTTTAATATTTTTTTTTTAGAAACGTATAGATTTAATCTTTAGCCTACTGTTTTATTCTGTGTCATTTACTTCACATTATTTGTTAATTTTATGAAAATATCGACTTCAAAAGAATTTCTTTTCAAAACCTTAAGAGAACTTTTATAATTGTTTATTTCAATGAAATTTATAGTAGTTGACAAAACGAAAGTTTTAGTATCATATATGAAAAAACCCCGATATTGATTGATTAGGAAGTTTGGGTCCTAAAATTCTTATTTAAGAACTTTTTTTTTTCGTTTTATGGATTCTTTCCCCCCGAAAAAAATTTTGGTCGGAAATTTCAAGTATTTTCCGACTAAAATTTAATCGTCAGAGGGTCGCCGGAAAAATCCATCGGAAAAACAGAAAATTTCCAGACTAAAGTAAATGGTCGGAATATGGTCGAAAATTCTGTCGGAAATTAGTCAGGAAAATAATTTAAAATTTGCCGACGAGTTTCCGACCAATGTGGTCAGAATTTTGTCAGAAATTAGGTGTCGGAGGTTCATCGAAAATCAAAATGCGTGTGGTTGGAAATTCGTCGGAAATCAAAATGCATTTTCCGACGAATTTCCGATCACCATGGTCGGAAATGTATTTTTGTTGTTTCGATTCAATGATTCAACCATAATTTCAATGAATTTATGTTTCCGACCAATTTCTGACCACCGCGTTGTGGTTGGAAATTCGTCGGAAACGTGATCAGAAATTCGTCGGAAACGTGTTTTTGTTGTTTCGATTCAATGATTCGACCATAATTTCAATGAATTTATGTTTCCGACGAATTTTCGACCACCGTGGTCGGAAATTCGTTGGAATTTTTTCTATAAAAGCGTCCCTACTCCTCACAAATCACAAATCAACAAATCGTTTCAAAAAAAAAAACTCAAATTTTCTTCTCGCCGGAATTCTAACCAGTCGCCGGAAAAAAATGTACAATATAGAAAAAAACAATATGAATTTCCAAAGATCTAGGTTTTGATTTGTAATTTTTATTTTCAAAATAATATTGTAGTTTTTAAAAAAATATATTTTTAGTTTTTAATCATAAAATATTATTAGTTTTTAAATTAAAATTTGTATTTTTTTTTGGTTTTTTAATATTTAGTCGGAAATTGGTCGGAAATTTTTTTCCGACCAATTTCCGACGATATTTATTCTGATGATTTTCCGACGAATGTTGCCGACTACTTCTCCGACGAAGCATCCCGACCACTTTTCCGACCACTCACTTCGTCGGTAAAATTTTTGACTATTTTCTGACGAATCCCGATTTTCTGACCAATAAAGCGGTCGGAAATAACTTTTTTTTTCTTGTAGTGTGATGATAATAAAGGCATGGGTGATCCGTTTTGTAAAGTAACTAATAAGATTCTTTACGTGCTCAACAGTGAAAACATCACGGGGTTTTGTTTCTAACCTACCCCATCTCTTTCCAAGCCTTCAAACTCATATTCTAATGATACATTGTATTTAACTTGTATGTTGGATGAAAAGAAAAATAACATAACCTAATGTTAGATTAGGTTGGGTCCTGATATTCTTTAAGAACTTTTTTTTGTCTTTAACTAGTATCTTTGATGAATAGAAAAATATCGTTATCATTCAAAGTACATTGGTTGTCACATTCAAAAATATGTTAAAGCCTTCAAACTCATATTCCAATGTTATCATTCAAAGTACATTGGTTGTACTATTTTTCCAAGATTCGAACGGTTAGCAAATAGCAATTATATATGCCAATTTTCCCCGCTAAAGTTTAATCGAGGCTTTAACATCCATTTTAAAAAAACGAGTTTAAAACCATCGATAGAACATTATTAAAAAATTTAGATTGAAAATAAAATGAGATTTAAGGTGTTATATTGAAAATAATAAATTAATATATTGTCATTTGGTTTTAACATAGATGATTTTGCAAATGCTTCTCTTGATCTTAGATTTTATCTCGACATGGATCTCTCATCTTCCCCAACGTCCTCATGATCATTGGAAGCTCATCATAAGCTCATGCAACAGAAAATCATCTATGCCATTTGGAGGAAGAGGAATTCAAGAGTATCATCAACAAAGCAATGTGTGGTCGCCTTCTTTCTTTTCCCAACGTAGACCAGCTTCTCTCTCCTTATCCTATTGAATTTTACTTCGGTTGCATTACAAGAAACCTAATTTGTCTCGGCTTGTTTCCATCACATGGGATAATTCTCTCTATTTAGCTTGAAGGTAGAAGTAGAAGTAGGCAAATACACAAGGATAATATACTTAACAACTACACCAAAAAAATAAAAGAATAAGGATACATACATCTAACTACGAAGAAAAAGTAGATCTGGAACTAAGTCCATAGAAATAAAACACCTAATAATTTTGGAAGTATCCATAAGTCAAAGCAGAGCAAAAGATTAATAAGAAAGCAAAGCTAAGGCTCCTTCTCTTCCAATAAAATAAGAAAGCACTCACAACAACCATAATCAGTTAAGCAATTGGTCAAATTACTCTAACCGACCACTATCTCAGATTCTGGTTCCAACTCTTGTTTTTTTTTTTTTTGGATAAACCATATAAAGCTAAGCGAAAGTAGAATGATTCGGTTCATTTCATACTATTTTATAACAAAATAATAAGGAAATTGAAAATGTATAAGTGATTAAAATCGTTTTGTTTTACTCATACACTAAAGCCACAGATTTAAAAACAGTTATTTGTGTTCACACTTTAACCCATAGGCAGTCACAAAATTGTGAATAATGATGATGTAAAAACGGTTGCAACCGCGTATGCCGTATGATATTAACCCGTACCAACCTACCAATGTCATCATTCAAACTCTTTAAACAAATTTAAATGACCTTAAGCGACTTTTCTCCGAATTTCGAAGACTTTACAAACTTTTCATATGTTTTTGGTTATATTTATTTATCTCTACTGTAAATAGAGTTCTGCATATTTAAAAACGAAGAAGAAAACGACAAAAATAGTTTCCGGAAGTGACAAAAGAGTTTTGGGCATGGGAAGTGTGTTGTGTGAATTTACGGCATCGTAGGCCTCGTCAATGAAAACCCTCGTGGGTCTCACTTTCCAGATCTATCTTGAAATGCGACAAAGCTTTTTGTGAACCAAACACGTGTAATGATCACGTAATCATCAGAGGCGGATCTCGAAGTTTATGCTTCGCTTCGATTGACGGGACTCTAAATGTCTCTGTACTTGTCTTCTTCCTACGTGGCAGATTTTATGATTTTAAAATACTTTATTGGAGTAATGGTGTATTCTGATTCTTGGATTGGTGACATATAGTGATTACCTTGAAATAAGTATTAATGTGTTTAAAAATATTTACTGCTGATAAGCTCAATCCCATTCTGTATAGGCTATATAGCTCGAATGATATGTGAAATTTGTATCTGTTGGGTTTGAAGCGAACGAATGATTAGCAAACTAAAATATAGATACGCATATTCTGGAAAATTGAGGTGGGGTAAGATCATATATACAATAGAGTTTGATACATGAAATAATTGTTTTGACTTTTGTTAATGCGATTATTCTAATAAAGTGTATGTACTTATACGTCTTAAAGATTCTGAAAACGACTTTAATGTCATCTATAAAGTTCTGACTTCTTAGAAAAATTAAAGAAAATTCCAGAAACTAACGCAGGAGTCAAGAGTTAGGACTTAGGACTCAATTTCGCCAATTTTTTTGTTTAAAGCGTTGCCATTTTGAGCCACGTTATTACTAATATGGTCCGAACACCTGTCAGATACATTTGGCATGCATTTAAAATTGCAGAAGAAAGAATAAGTAATTTCGTTAAACGATTCTTCAAATTACAATTTAGATAAGATGAGTTTAAAATTTTATATGATCACATACGTGTGCGTATGTATCAAGTATTTGTGTAGGCAGATATATTCGGGTGTTATAATATAGATATTGTTGAGTCAATGTTGTGCTGGCAGGTGCAAGACGAATCACAATTAGATTTAATAAATTATTGGTTGCCTGAAGTTATGGTTAAGTTTAATACGTACGTGAAGGCAATGTTAATCACACGAAATTGCTGAATTTAATTACGTAAGTTTATGGATTTGTCCAATGATTGATGTTTATTCTTAGGGTTTTGGATACTTATTTATTAAGCAACGTAAGTATTAATAATCTAATAACATATGATCTGGAAAAGATGCTTTCATGGAGTTATTATTCCCTATGATTTGATACCACTCGTTATGATGATAGCACATTAATATCCTCAGTTTTGATTGGCTAATGAGTAATGCTTAATTCACCCCCCTGCTTCCAGAAAAGAATGTAGTTTATGGTTATTTTTGTTGCTGTTCAAAAGAATGTAGATTATAATTTCATGGTATACGATGCAAATATTATTCTAAATTTCCTCATATTGTCAAAAAAATAACTATTAAGAAAGAAAAATGTAAATTCGAGTCTGTATTTTTTTTTAAAAGAAATCAAATATATATGGAATTTGTAATATGGCTTTAAATTTTTTTTTTATGTTGTTTACTTCAGAATAAGATGTTCTATATATGTAAACAATAAACAAGTAACAACTAACAACTAAAAATATTTACTCATCCAATGTGTAAATTTTTTTTCTATATATATACAATAATAAAAATATACTTATTTCTAACTAATGTGTTTTTAATGAATTTGAGTCCAACATTTAGTAAAAGTTATTTTTAGTGCGGGATTCAAACCCAAGATTCCACGTACATATGCAGTTAATGTCTCTAGAATTATGGTTTTTATGGCCTTTGGACTAAAATTAAAACAATTTTAATTACGGTCATAATTGTATGGTCCTCCAGTTTGATAATTAAATGTATGACTTTTTAGAGAAATTAGCCCATTATAATGGAGCCTAACCCAATCCGGCCCAATTGTATATGAGAACGTAGTAGGCCGGGTCGGCCCGGATTATCAGTGAAGATGATGACATCTCTCTCTCTCGATGGTTCGAACTTTAAAGTTTAACCCCAACCAATTCCGATAAGCCAAACAGGCAAACATATCATAAGTCGAGTGCAAGCTGCCAAATTATTTTATAGTAATACTAACTCTACTCTAACTCAAACTCTTCAACTCGAAATGGTAAAGAGTTAAATAATTTAATCATGGATGATTAAAATCAAAAAGAGTGAATTTGGTAAATGACAACATGCAAATAGAAGATTCATTTAGTTTAATGAAAATTGTTAAGAGTTGCTAATAGGAAATATTAAAAGAGTAGGTAAAATATATATACGAAAATGTAAAACGTTATTTCTTAAATGAACCTCAAAATATATTCATTTGGTATGTTCTCGTAGATGAATATACTAATATTTAACGGAGAGGGAGCACTAATCCATAAACCCTGTGATTCAATTCTACCAATTAAATTTAAAAGGTGTTTTCATTAAATGAGTTGAAAAAAAACCTCATATATTATTTCATTATTAAATCGTTTCAGTTGAGTTAAGTCGTTATTCAATAACTTTTGATACTTCTAATGGATAGAAATGTACTTCATATTATAATATTCATAGCTATTAGTTGAATGAGGACGTGAGCAGCTAGGAAGAAGGGTAAAAAAACTCGCTTTACTCAATAACTTTAAAACAAAAACGTTACTAATCGTTCCTTAAACTTTTGACTGATTAATCTTATCATTCATATGTCAAATCAAGTCTATGGATACACATGGTTTTGTAATAAGAAGTAAAATACAACATTGTCCCGACATAGCACTATGGCCTGTAAATTGTCTTTTATCAAATGCAATCAATTTTCGAATGATATATGATGAGTCCAAGCAATTTATTACAAAACCAACAGTTTGGGATCAATAATGTCAAATTGGTTCAGTACTGTCTTTAAAGTGAAGGTAAAGTAAGCAAGCGCATACAGTTTGCTTAATTTATTTTCTCTAAGTTTTGATGATATCGATCATAACATGAGCTAACATGTTAGATAGATTCCGATATCCCTCAAATTAACACCTAAATTACTTATCTAGTCGTTCTTCAGATGTCATCATAATTTCTTGCAAAAGCAAATAACCCAAAATTCGTCGCTAATGTATATGTTCTCTGTCGTATAGCTGTCCAACAGTATTGAATTTATTGCAAGACAAAAGAGGCTAATTCACATAAATTCATCAAACATTACAAACGATTGGAATAGCGAATAAAAAATTAAAATTGCAGATAAACATGGACCGTCAACGTCTTGAAAGATTTAGTTCTAAGCAGGAGCACGTTCCTCACTAACTCTTTTTGACTTTTATTTTGTGTCCTACAACTAAAACTCCCAACTAACTTTCATTAACTGCAGTTCCAACTCATTAACCAAAAATAATCAATTAACCTCAACCATTGATTCCCTTATAGTAAGACCAATTTGGGTGCTAGTACATCGTGAAAAGGACGGTGAACGCCAGTTGTAAATAAAAATGATTAGTAGCATTAATTAAGAACCAATTACTATAATTTTCTTGGTTAAGGTTAGCAAAGAATATTTGAATTGTAGATTTGACTAATCTAAATTGAATATGTGACGTATAAGTTTTCGTTTGGGATAAATTTTTGTAGGTGAATTCAAAATTAGAAACCCTTACTAGACGGTTTCGGTATCTTGTTTCTACAGGATGCATCATGCATGTACCCTTGCCCACAAAAAATGTTTATCCTTCTTTTTCAACGATTTCATCATGCTAATTTATGGAATAAGCTTGACTCAAATGCGTTATAGAAGATTTAGTTTCAAATCTCCGTGAAGGCGTGAACTATTTCATCAATGCAAAGTTCCTAAATTGATAAACATTTTATCTTCGCGACGACTAAGTGATGAGACACCTCTCACACGTACCATGCTCTTGTCTATCATAGATAGCCAAATCTTCTCACGACTTTATAGTGGTTTCATCATGAGTTATTTTTTTACAATTTATCAATTCTTTAATCGTTATATGGGTTATTAATCCCCTATCTATTATAGAAGAAGCAATAACATTTTTCTTTTGAGGTTTCATAACGATAGTAAATTAACGTTTTTCCTTCATTATATTTGAAATTGAGTATGGTAAATAGCTTTTAATTTATAACAGTTTGGACGATCCATTAAAAAGGCTTAATAGCTCTATATATTTTAAGCAACAAGAGAAATGTTTTGGGATTCGATAAAATCGAATATATTTTGTTATATAGTTTTTTCCATACTTAACATTGAAGCATTTTAAACAACGTTATCATCATATGATATTTGATACAAATACTAATCGATATAAACATTAACAATTATGTTTCTTTCAAAATGTATATTTGACATAACTTTATAAATTTAATGGGTTTAAGTTAACTTTGTTGATATATATACTTATCAGCTTGTAGAAGAGGGAACTTTTAATCGTGCTAACACGGACCCGACCTATTTAAAGTGCTTGCATAACAAAAAATGATCGGACTCTTTATTGCATTAATTAGTATGGTCACGTTAATAAATCTTATTACACTGCGATTGACGTTAACGTATGATGTTACTGCTAACAAGAATTCAAATCAAATTCACAAGAAAAATGTTCAATTCAAGCCTATATTTGTTTTTTTTCGCTTCACAAAATTTTTTTGGATTAGTGAAGCATACTCCAACACTCTTTAGGGACCCTTTTCTTTACTGTTATGTCGGCTTGGGTCCGCACTCCGCACACCCTACGAAGTATATATTACTCTATTTATTTATACTTACATTTATAATATTTTTTGCCAAAAAAATTAATACCTTAGAAAATAGATCAGAAATAGTCTTAAACTTAAATGTTAATTCTCAAATAGTCCCTTTTTTAAAAAATAAAAAATAATAAAATTACTTTTTTACTCTTAATGAACTTTAAAATTCGACCAAATGGAGTTATATAGTTTTATCTGAGAGTGATACTAACAAAACACAACAGCTCAGATGGTTAAGACCGGAGATTACTATGGCGGACATTCTGGATTCGAGTGGAGAGAAGCGCGATACAAAATTAATAGTATCCTACTTGTACTAAATGTACTAGTTCTTATACAAAATTAATTGTCCCAATCTATCCCTATTGTTTTTTTCATATATGAATTAATGATACTAATATATAGATAATCATTTGTTTTGCATGTTTCAATGTGAAGTGTTGTTTTGA
Organism: Boechera divaricarpa; assembly: GCA_026770425.1. NCBI lineage: Eukaryota > Viridiplantae > Streptophyta > Magnoliopsida > Brassicales > Brassicaceae > Boechera > Boechera divaricarpa. Next base: position 7,969,872 of record CM049182.1, on the reverse strand, counting down.
CACTTTCACGTAAATTAAGAAAAATTGAACTGAAATATGGTATTATACATCTAAAGAAAGGTACACTTTTTGAAACGTAAGAAAGATAAGAAAAATAGTCTGAAATTCTATTTCCAGCTTATAAGGTTATAACAAAATGAAACATCAATTCATAAACAATTTTGATCATAGTTTTACTTTAGATGGTGAAGAAGATTAGACCTAGCTAATGCACATTAATTTTTCTAATATGTGATTTAGTAGAACTAGAATTTGGATTTCTTACACCTCAAATGACCTGGTTATATTCTCTTTTTTTTTTAAAACATTTATTAAACGGATTAGAGTTTATATATTATAAAATTTTATTATCTATCCATCATCGAAAATACCAAACCTTCAAAAATGCAATGTGTACAATTTTCTAGAACTGAGATTTGAACCGGCCATCTCAAATGTAGCATATGATCGATGTATAATTTCATTGTATATGATGAATGTTTATATATTTGTATGTATAAAAAGACGTAGGGCGCACGTATCAGCACGGGCTCGGCGGCTCGTTTTGATTTATGTCGAAAAGTTTTCAGTCCGCGTGAAATTAATGCCCCAACCTAATTCTCCTCACTTATTTTCCACTCCTTCCATTTTAAAATTTTAATCTTTGAAATGAAAGTTGTCTTTGTACGCGATCGACTCCACCAATTATACAACTATTATTACAGTTTTTTTTCTCAACTGAGTCTTTTTTTTACCATAATTCTATCGGTAAAATTTGAATCATTCTTTTCAATTTAATGATAACCACAACTCAATCTTACATAACTAAGTCTAACTTCAGAATGATTAGTGTAAATTCAGAATCAATATATCCAAATTTACAAGAACCATTAACAATAATGTACAACCAGATGATAGGTTTTTTGGAGAAAAAAAATTCTACCAATCAGACCGACAGGATCTATCGTTTTGAATATTATTATACCAAAACGCAGCTATTTGTGTGACGACAAATTTATTTACCACGAAGATACATTTTAAGAGTAGTTTACTCTTTTTTTAACCCCATAAGATGTCAATAACTATAGTTCCCTCATTTTTTGTGCAACCAACTATAGTTCTCAAAACAAATACAATTTATAATTGGACCCATCGACTTTAAAGTAAAGTATGCTACAAACTTAAAAAAGACTAAAAAAAAGAAACGAAAATATAGCTCACTTACATTTCTCCGACTCCATATATAGACCCAAAGCTTCTTTGGATTCTTCACAATTTGCCACAACAACCACCACACCTAAATTTCCCATTTCAATAAAATAAAAACACGTATTTCACCAAAGCATTGTGTTAATTATACTATACATAAAAATCAGTTCCTAAGAATTTATTGGGTTGTCAGATCGATGGAGAGTTACTTGAGGAAATCTTGTTTTGTTTCTGTGTGTGTTTTGTTTTTAGGTTTAGGGTTTAAGGTAAAAGCAGAACCTCAAGTTCCATGTTTTTTCATCTTTGGTGATTCTTTGGTTGACAATGGAAACAACAATCGTCTTGCTTCTATTGCAAGATCCGACTATTTCCCTTATGGCATCGATTTCGGCGGCCCCACCGGCCGCTTTTCCAACGGAAAAACCACCGTCGATGTCCTTGGTAAATCCTTACTTATAATCTTCATCTTAAAGAAACAAAAGCTTTGGGATTTTTTACAATTCCTCAAAGATTGTAGTTTTCTACACTCACTTTTTCTAACTAAACTAGAGTGATATTACCAAAAAAAAAACTAAACTAGAGTGAGACTGAAATGTTATAATCAGAATCTAACATGGTTTTTCTTTGACATGTTTTGTGATATAATGAAGCTGAGCTACTTGGATTTGATAACTACATTCCTGCGTATAGTGCTGTGAGTGGACAGCAGATACTTCAAGGAGTCAACTATGCATCTGCAGCTGCTGGAATCAGAGAAGAAACCGGTGCACAATTGGTAAAAAGAACAACATTTTGATAAATCTCTTTGGTTCTCTGTTTCTGTTTAAGACTAGGAAATATTATTAATTTTTTTGTTTTGTTTTGTTTTGCTTTTGGGAATGAAGGGACAAAGGATAACATTTAGTGGACAAGTAGAGAATTATAAGAACACAGTGTCTCAAGTGGTGGAACTTCTTGGAGACGAGAGCACTGCAGCAGATTACCTTAAGAGATGCATTTACACTGTTGGTATGGGAAGCAATGACTATCTTAATAACTACTTCATGCCTCAGTTCTACGCCACTAGCAGACAGTACAGTCCCGAACAGTATGCTGAAGATCTTATCAATCGTTACAGGGAGCAGCTCAATGTAAGTATTCTCGACTTAACTGATGTTTAATTCGATGAGAATATGGGGTAATTTAGGAATCCTCTGTTTTTTTGTATCCTAGATCCTCATTTTGGGATGGCCTTTTTGATGTTATGATCTTTAGGAGTAAGTTTAAGCATATTTTCAATTGAACTTTCCTTATTTCACAATCTTTTTTTGTGTGTGTGTGTTTATGAAGGCACTATACAACTATGGAGCTAGAAAGTTTGCATTGGTAGGAGTGGGAGCGATTGGATGTAGCCCGAATGCGCTCGCACAGGGTAGCCCTGACGGAACCACTTGTGTGGAGCGTATCAACTCGGCCAACCGAATCTTCAACGACAGGCTCAAGTCTATGGTCCAACAACTCAACAACGATCATTCCGATGCCAGGTTCACTTACATCAATGCATATGGCGCTTTCCAGGACATAATCGCCAATCCATCTGCTTATGGTATAGAGAAATCTTCATGAAACTTAAGTCTATCATTAAATCAACATTTTCTTATAACTTGTGGTAAAAAGTAAAAAGCATCTCTTGATAAATATATATATTGGGTTTTCTGAATGAATGTTTTTAGGGTTTACGGTTACGAATGCTGCATGTTGCGGAGTTGGTAGGAACAGAGGTCAGCTAACATGTTTACCGGGACAACCCCCGTGCCCGAACCGAAACGAGTACGTGTTTTGGGATGCGTTTCATCCGTCGGATGCCGCAAACACGGTCATTGCACAAAGATCTTACAATGCACAATCGTCTTCCGACGTTTATCCAATTGATATCTCGCAACTGGCACAGCTTTGAAAGGACAGAAAATAGGAGAGTTCTTAAACATTTGTATGCTTTTTGGGTTCTAATTTGAATTCTTGGAAATAACTCTGAAGTTGTGTACGTGTATCCAAATTGTTCTACTTTATAAAAAAAGGGAATTGCATTCTCTGAGTTACTTCCACAATGCCCTTTTTTTTTTTTGTCGGATATCGTCTTCAAAAAATTAAATTAAATTCAAGATGTTAGATGGAGGATTTATTGTCTAAAACTTTTGTTTTGTAAGTATAATCACAAAAATTTGAACACAGTTTTGCTGAAACAGAATCTAGTATAGATCGGAATTATGTTAAAATTAATCGTCATTAGTTTCAATATGTAAGAAACTCAATATGCATTTTTAAAAACTCTTACTTGATCCTTTCACAAAAGCAAAAACTTTTGTCAAGATGCAAATTGATTTCTTTCTTCTACCAGCAGCTTGTTTCAACATTTTGTTAAGATAATACAACAATTGAGAAACCGTTTAACATAACTGAGCATCCCCTATATATTATTTGGGAAGTATATTTATAAATAAACCTTACAAAATATTTATTATTACATCACATTGCCATTACATCTAAGAACAAATTAAAATTTCTCATTAAAGGTATTTTAGTCAATTAATTATTATGTGATCATTTAATTAAATATTAAATTAATTATTTATAATTTTCGTTTTAAATAATTTATTCATTTTAAATAATTTATTCATTTTAATTTTTTTGAAAAAAGTTAAAAATAGATTTTGTGAAGATTTTGTTGATTTAATTAAACACACTAATTAAATTAAATTAAATGTTGATTTAATTTTCTAAAAATAAGAGATTTGATGTAGATTTCGATTTTTTGGAAGATTTTAAGGATGAATTTAAATCAATTTATTTCTGTATTTAGGTGCTAACAAAGATTCGATATTATAAAAATTGATATTGTAATTTTCATAAAGTTTTGGAAGAATTACAATTTTCTAATATCCTGATTTTATAATTTGTGGATATTTTTCTCTAATTGCAAATTGTCATAATAGATAGTTTACCTACTCATCCATATTTACATTTTCGGTTCTAAGTCAACTTAAAGAGGTCATGAAAGCATGTTAATTCTTCTCATCATACGTATTACGTCATATTAGTATATTACATTCTCTGTCGGCCTAAATTAACCAAGCCCAAAAGTTATCAATCAAGCTTAATAGTTATCAGTCATCACTTGATTGCGATATCAATCTCAAAACATCTAGTTAATACTATAAATAATTCTTTTTCTTTTTGGTCTTTTTGTCGCCTACTCTAAATTTCATTCACCTTGTTTTTTTTGTTTTCCGTTAATTCATTAAACTTGTTGTTTTATTATGCTTTTTATGATTGATACTAATGACTAAGACTGGACACAGGTCGTTTATCTTTCAATTTTGGGATAGTTGGTACTCGATTAGACTTTTACGAGTAAAAAAAAAAAGATTAGACTTTTACGAGTAATAAAATATTAATACATGTATCTGATGTGGAAAAATGTATTCAAAAAAAAAAAAAAATTCTCCTTAGTTAGATGATTCGACTGTTATCTAAATCTAAATTCAAATAGTTACACTTTAATTAATATCCAAATTTCTAAAAAATATTTAATTACTTACAAAATCATATTTCTAAAAATATATAGCCAAAATTTTTAAATCTTCTACGCTAAAAACTTTTTATTTAAAATAATATAAATTCAAAACATGTTATAAGTTGATTACAAACCTATAAAAGTTGTATAATACAAGAGGCTTCATAAAATGCTTTCTAATTTAGAAGTTAAACTTACATTTGTCCATATTTCTAGAAAAATATTACATATAATTATGTCAATCGTAATATATGGATAATTTCTAACGGGTATTTAAGAATAAATAATAATAAAGGAGATAGCAGATAGCCAAAAAAGGTTAATATCCATCCGTGGATAATAGTTATATGTTATTTGGTTAGAAACCATATACGAAAGAGAAGTTGAGTTTTTTTTTTTTGGCTAAAACCAAAGAGAAGTTGAGTTGAACTCACAATATGTGGTGAACCACTCTAAGATCTCGTCTACGCTCACACGTTTTAGCTATCAAACTAGTATCTACGTAACTTTAGAAAAAAAAATATGATTCTTTAATGACCAAAGCCTTACAACAGCAACATTTTCATTAACGACGATTTTATCTGTCATTAGACGACGAGAATGATTTAGTGACAAATTGGCAGTACAATTGTTTAGTGATAGGAGAATATGACCAATCACTTACTTTCAACCATCGTGATCTGTTGAATCTTGAATATATCTTCGTCCTCATAACAATTGACTGTGTGAAATTTTTGTCTTATAAATCTTATTTTTAACATTGGTGTCTTGATCAATATCCCAAGATTCATTTTTTTTTTCATCGTGTATCAACAACATATATGTAGGGAAACCTCATATTGGATCATAAAGTAGAATAGTAGAACCAGTAAACCACCAACATGTTCAAGTTTTGAGTCGAAATGTCGAAACCTAATACGTTATTGCCCAAAATTTCTTTGACATCAGATTGAAAATTAACCTGAAAACATGCAATAATACAATATAATAAATGTATAGTTATCTAAGCTAAGAGTTGCACCTACGATCTTAAATGGAAATAGTTGGAGGGAACATGGAAGCAGCACCGGCCTTGTTCAATTATGATACAAACAAGTCGTTGATTTATTCACAAAGAATCCACCTTTCATTTAATGCCCAAACCTAATTCCTCACCTGTTTTCTTTTCACCAATTCTCCTCCATTTCGAATAATTGGGATCTTAATTTTAGATATATACACAACAAGTGACACCAATAATACGATTTTATTTCTCTTTCATATCTATATATAAAATTAAATTTAATTGGTGCATTTAATATCCAATTATGACAAAAGTTCGGATTTTGTACGCGGAAAAAACTCTACAGCTGGTCAACGCTCAAAGAAGCACAAGTGGCTTTGTCAAACCTAGATACGACTTTTTCTTCAATCAAATTATGCTGCAATATATATATATATTTTCTTTTTATAACCAGCTGCAAAATATCTTTCTAATTTTTTTTTTTATAAATGATTTAGACAATTAATTTTTTAAAATAAATTTTAGGGGTAAATAAATACCAATGGTGGCAAAAATTATTTTATTGGTATGGTCATAACTGAAAAGATCATGGTCCATAAGTCATAAGTGATCGAAGTAGGGATGGACGGATCCGAATACGACATTTTACTATCCGGATTCGGATTCTTGAAAAGAAAATATATATATATACTAAAAAATTTAAAATAATAATAATAAAAAAAATTATATATAATTAAAAAAAATATGATATTATAATATTTAAATTTATTTTATTTAATTTATAAATATATTTTTAATATATTAAAAATTAATAATATATTTAAAAAATTAATATAAATAAATGCATCCGGATATCCGGACCCTAAAATAAGGATATTCGAATCCGTTTTGAGATTTTACTATCTGAATCTGGATCCGTTTTATCCGGATATCCGCGGATCGGATCCTAGATCCCGGATATTTTGTCCACCGCTAGATCGAAGTATTGGTGAAATAAATCCTACTCTCCAATATGATTAACTTTGATAATTACCTTTTCATTTTTTTTTTTTTTTTGTTTCTTCATAGTTCCTCGGTTTCTCTTAAGTACCTTATAATTATGATATTTTAGTATGTGATTAATGTCAATCTGGTTGTCGGCACATACACGTTTTATATAATCGGATAAAAAGCCCTTGATAAATCTTGATTTAGATTGTTGAATGAGAAAAAAGTAAGTCACATTTTATTGGACCCACCAATCTTAAAGTGACTAGCCCCACAAAAATTTAATCTACCAAAATCACAAATATCTCCCTATATATACACCCACAGCTTCTTTGGACTTCTGCACATTCACTCACATTCACTACACTTTCCATGATCAAATATCTTTTAACTACTTAAAAGATTTTGGTTTTGAAATGGAGAGTTACTTAAGAAAATGGTGTGTAGTGTGTGTGTTGTTGAGTTTCGGTTTTAGTGTAGTAAAAGCACAAGCACAAGCTCAAGTTCCATGTTACTTCGTTTTTGGTGACTCTTTGGTTGACAATGGAAACAACAACGGTCTTGTTTCTTTTGCAAGAGCCAATTACTTCCCTTACGGTATCGATTTCGGCGGCCCCACCGGCCGTTTCTCCAATGGAAAGACTACCGTTGACGAGATCGGTATGCGTACTTTTTTACAATCTATCTTCTCTATATAACTAAGTAGCTAGAGTTATTGCTAATCACATAGTCTACGTGATTAGAATGTTAATATTCCTAATCTAACATGGTTTGATCTTTCTTGGTAATAAAATGAAGCTGAGCTACTTGGATTTAATGATTACATTCCTGCGTATAATTCTGTGAGTGGTCGGCAAATACTCTCCGGTGTTAACTACGCATCAGCAGCTGCTGGAATCCGAGAAGAAACCGGTCGACAATTGGTAAATAAAACATAAAAACACTTTCTCTCAACTCTCTAATTCATTCATTAAAAAAGTTCTAATCATTTTTTCCTTTTTTTGGAAAATGAAGGGACAAAGGATAAGCTTTAGTGGGCAAGTTAGGAACTACCAGAACACGGTATCACAAGTCGTGCAGCTGCTAGGAGACGAGACTCGTGCAGCTGATTACCTCAAGAGATGTATTTACTCTGTTGGTTTAGGAAGCAACGATTATCTCAACAACTACTTCATGCCTACGTTTTACTCTTCTAGCAGACAGTTCACACCCGAACAATATGCCAACGACCTCATCAGTCGTTACAGCACTCAGCTCAATGTACGTATGGCTACTCTATCTCTGTTTTGTGTCATTAGATCCTTAATTGATACAAACTGAAAAGGTTTGGCTCCCTCGAGTTGACCCATTTAGTAGTAATAGTTAGGTTTCTAGACGTGGGTTTGGTCCATCTTTTAATTTCCTATTATGCCCCATCTCATGAAAATACGACTTTTGTTTTAATATGAAAATATGTTTTTTGGGCAGAGAATGACAAAATTAGCAATTTATAGTACAAGTTAAGGTCTCGGACCAATAAATTTAAACCCAATTCCGGTCTTCACTTGTATAAAGTTTCTAGCTTCAGCTTTTTCCGAATGACCTATCTTGTGAGAACTGTTTTTTGGAAAAGAATCTAAAGAATGTGCAGTAAATTTATTCAATTTTGTAAATTTTGCATCGGGAGACTTGCTAGTTTCACTATCATTTTTTTTTTTGGGTGGTTTGTGCAGGCACTATACAATTATGGGGCTCGAAAGTTTGCATTGATCGGAATTGGAGCAATCGGTTGTAGTCCAAATGCGCTTGCGGGCAGCCGTGATGGTAGGACTTGCGTAGACCGCATCAACTCAGCGAACCAAATCTTCAACAACAAGCTCAGATCGCTTGTGGATCAGCTCAACAACAATCATCCTGATGCAAAGTTCATCTACATCAATGCTTATGGCATTTTCCAGGACATGATCACAAACCCCTCTAGATTTGGTATGTACACACACAAGCGTGGTTTTCTTTCCAATATTAAAGAAACCGAACTTGATATTGGTTTTTGTCGGAAATGCTTTTTGTTTTCAGGGTTTACGGTGACGAACGCAGGATGTTGCGGTATCGGGAGGAATGCTGGTCAGATCACATGTTTACCGGGACAAAGACCGTGTAACAACCGAAACGCGTATGTGTTCTGGGACGCATTTCACCCGACCGAAGCTGCAAATGTGATTATCGCAAGGAGATCATACAACGCACAATCGCCTTCGGACGCTTACCCTATGGATATTTCAAGGTTGGCACAGCTTTGAAGAAACAGAGTAAAATAAGAATGAAAGTTCCACAAACCAATGTGTGATCTTGTTGTGTACCGTACCGCTTTTTTACTATCTTCTTGACGTAGTTGAAATCGAGTAAAACATTATTCTATACACATATATAGCCCGATTTCTATACTGGTTCATCACTCGTGCAAGTGAGCAATGAGAGGACATTGTTCACGGGAATTGCGCGTTACGGTTCATTTCGACAGTCATGATATCGAGTACAAAACACTTACCATGTTGCTTCCAGTAATCAGCCATCGGATTGATCCACTCCGGTTCAGCAATCTCCGCCCTCTTGTGCTTCAATTCATCTGTCGAAATGTTGTACTTCTCATCTCTTCTCTTCACCAACTCCGGCCTTAGTACCCCTTGCCCCACCCCCTGAGGTGACATCATCAGTTCGGGTGTACCCATTGGTAACTTGTCATCTACAGAAACACACACAATAACCAATGATTGGTCTGACCAAACTAAACCGGACAAAATCGAACCCACTTCACCACTATAAATTTTGTGATTCTGATTAATGTTTGGTTGTTTTAACAGATTAATCCGGAGAACTTAATTGTTTAACCATAAGATTAATGGGCGTATTAACTATTAGAAAAGGTTTAAGGTCCCGATTATGGCCGATATTTAGATCAGAGACATACCTCGGTCTATCTGCCAGGTGCACCAAAACTTTCCGTACGTTTTGGCCATGTTCTTGAGCTCCGGAGCAGCCACAACCTCAGGCAATCGTGGATAAGCCCACGAGCCAGACTTAACCTCGTAAGCATGAGAGTGCCAAAGCTTTTGCTCATCTTGAGGCAGACTTTCGTATAATCGGTCCGATATTACATATTCAATTCCTATAAAAATAATTTCAAAATTAGGCATTCGATGTAAGCTTAAAATAACGATATGAAAAAACAGTACCGATGAGAGGTGCATCCGAACGATCAGAGGCGTAAACGGCGCACTGGAGGAACTCGTCGTTGACTCGGTGGACGTAGTGGTGAGTCTCTATTTGCCGGGACATGTCACTACCATATATCGCGAAAGTAGAGACATGACAGTTCATCTGCTTCACCGGTAATCGCCGCTGCATGATCGTCGATCCAGCATCAATCAGACGTGTTGAAACCGTCACCGGACCTCCAGGAGTCACCTGATCTTCGCCGCCGCTCGAAGCCATCCTTGATTTTCTTTTCTTTGTTACAGTTTTGAACTTTTTAGTATTTGGTTTCATGATTAGATTATATGTAGATTTCTTTTACATGATTATGATACATGCCACGCATATTTCATAGAAACGTGTCACGAGACGGCCGTACATCGAGCATGTGTTGAGTCCGACTACAATTTACATCTCTGATTTAATTAAATCGTCTACAAAACCCAACCGGACCAAATTCACCCAAACCAAAACCAAACCAAACTAATGTAGAACCGAACCGAACGGTTCCCATAAGCAACCGACTCATGTACAAGAAAGATTTGCTGTGCAAAGAATGCTGACGGGAAAAATTTTCCGGCCGCGGGAAAAACAAGAACTCATCTAAGTCTTTCAATAATTCAGCAACGAATACTTCACACGCAATACAATCTTACCCTTTTCAACGCCTAGCTTTGCTCCAGTGACAAGCCAATGTCCAGGCAAATCCTGTGGTCCTTTCAACATCTCTGACGAATCCACGATCTTGGCCAGTTTCCCTGATTGCCCTGACACGTCCTCTCTCTTTTCTTTGGACGAACTCGATGTAGATGGACCTCCCGGTTCCAGTCTCCCTGAGGAAGCAACCGGAGTGTGGTCCCAGACAGACCGTCTTATCGTGCAACCAGGGACTTTAGAGAAGAGTAATTTCAAATGCAACACGTTTTTTGATCCAAAATCCCAAACCCCGAGCTGAGCTCCGGTGACAATGTGAACGCCCGAGAGTTCGCCAATGTGGGTCTCCGTGTGTTCGATAGGCGAGGTGCTTACGTGAGAGAAGTTCTTCCATTTAATTGGCTCGAACCAGCGGCTATCTTGCTCCTCTGGTCCTTGCCATTTCGGTGCACCTATTGGCACGTGAGAGTCCCAATGTGGCTGCAGGATTTTGGGGAGAGAGACTAAGTGTTGTAAATGAATAGAAAGACGGTTTTGTTTGCTTCCTTCTAAGCTAAGCCTGAGACCTGTGACCGGTTTACGCCCAACCGTTACCTGAAAATACCCAAAAGCAATATGCTTAGTTCATCCATAAACCGAACGATAACCAAACAAATGAATTGATCGCTCTGAGTTACCTGATCAGCGCTGATGAACAGTTTGGGACCCATTAAGCTGAACTGAAGAGAAGGACACACAGGTTCTTTCCGTTGGAGGTTACTCTGTTCGGGAGCCCAAGCTCGAGCTATTTGGAAATCCAAGAAGTATTGTAAATCTTCAATAGGAGGCTTATCTGGTAAGAACATCAAGAGGTTTGTTATGTTTATGAGAGTGTAAACAGGTGGATTCAAATATAAAGAATTTCAATTTTTTGATAGAAACTCACATTCCAAGTAAAGTTCAATAGCACGAGTCAAATGCCGCAGACCAGGCACACCTTCGAGCAGAGAAACAATAGGAGTAAAAGTCATGTTGATGATGTCTGGAGCTGCAGGTACTGTCTCAGCCCATCGAGCATGACTTTGCTCAAGATCATCGCCTCCTCTTCGCCTAAATATTACTGTGATATCCTACAGGAGAGAGCTTTTTCAGCTAATATCTTCGTTTACCATAGTCTTAGAGGGAATGAATTTCGTTAACCAGAGTAATCTCGCCATGGCCTGTGACATCTTACTAACCTTGTCTTTGTATTTTAAGGGGCCGGTAATAGATTGACTCTCTGCATCATGAAATCTGTGTTCCACCATGTCATTCACATAGTTTTCGATTTCAGATACCGGTAAAGGAGAAGACTGGTGTTGTCTAATGTAAACTACGTCTCTTCCACCAATGGTCACGGAAGTTACAATATGCGTGCCGTAATTTTCAATAAAGCTGTACCAAATGAGTAAACAAGTGGGGAAACCACATAAGATTATGAAATGTCATCAAGAATCACATTCAAGTGTAACTTCCATGAATTTAAAACTGCAGAAAGAGGACAAATGATCCGAATCATCTTTTATCGATCACAACACTCAGCAAAGCTTGCTTTCACCAATTTTTAATGTCCTTTCTTTCATTTGGCTACAGAAACTATGTGTTCGGTCAAGACAACAAGAGGAAACTGACTGACTCTAAATTAGTTGTTTAACTTTCCACCGGTGTGAACCTTTAGAGATTATAAACAGCTAAACCAGCGAGACCAGAACATACAGAACAGCAGAAAACACGGTGTATTAAAGAGAGGAATATACCTAGCTAAGGAAGCGGGATCCCATGAGGAAGGAACAGCGTGTCTGATCTCATTGCGCAAAACCAATGTAAGCTTTGCCAATTTGACTTCATAAAGCGGGATAAAATATCCAACCAAAGCAAGAGATTTTGTGGATGCTGCATCAACTTGCCAAGAACCCGTGTAATTGAACATAGCGTTAAAGCATCCGAGTGGTATGTTCCCTTTTACACCTGATCTCTCATTGAAATATTCTGCCATCTGCCAAAAAAGGTATATCTAATGAATAACCAGAAGCAAGACAATATATTACCACATAGATACCTAAAATTCAAGACTCATTTTGCCCCCCAGTGACCAATCTTTACCCGCAGAAAACAAAAACAAGAACACCAATATAATAAACAGCATTGGTCAGCACAAAAACCCGATACAGCTATATCTGTTCTGAAATTTCCCTTAGCATCTAACTTAATCAAACTACAATTGCCTCAGGCAAGTTAAAGCTCAATGTAAAGCTTCCAAATTTAGAAAGGTCCAAAGTTAATTAGGGATCCATGAGCTAGAGGTTCCACAAATACACAGATCAGACATCATCCAACTGTAGATGCGTAATCAAGACAAAGACAAAAATTGGGTTAAATCTAACAATGGCATTTCAACATCATTGGCCACAAAAAAAAAATCCCGTGAAAATCCACCTGATGGAAGCTGCAAACAGGGATTCTCTGCATACTATTTCTGCCTCGTGAACACTCAATATCAGCAGAGACATTAGGAAGAAGATCTCCATCAGACAACTCAAGATCTCTGTTTTGTCCTTCTTCGATACGAACAAGTCTTGACCCAGGAGCTCCTTTGCAGTAGAGAAGACGAACATCAGATGTAACATCGAAACCACGACCCAGAGCTTGGATCGCATTACGGAGCGTCGTGGTCAAAGCTTCCGAGCTAGAAACGCTAAAGTTCCCTCCTTTACGATTCTCCATTTAAGACACACACACACACACAAAAAAAAAGCTTGAGACTAAATCTTGACGATGATTGACGATTACAAACTTATCTAGGGTATGTGAGGAAAGATAGAGTTTTTGAGCTTTCGATCGATTTTAGACTCTCACCAACACCATGGCTGGTTTTGACTCTCCAATAATCGTCGAAACCGCGTTTGAGTTTTTTTATTTATTTATAATTTCTTTGTTTTCTCTTCTTTTTCTTTCTGTGTGATATCAAGAAGATTCGTAGGTTGACTGGTCTTTTTTTTTTTTGTTTTGGTTACTAATTAGATCCTTTCTTCATTTCCAGACAGACAAATTCTTTGACTTTATGTTTTTAATTTCCCTTTTTTTAAGGGTTTCCAATATCAGCATGTCTTTGTTCTTGAAACTGAGCATATGCTTTTCTTTTTAAAGAATATATTACAACAGTTTACTAGTAAAAAAGTTTGTCACAATTTCAAATATTTATTTGACAAAGTATTTGTATATTTTGTATGTTATTAACTCATTGTTATTAGATTTTAGCAGTCTCCTAAACAGATTTAGACCACTGTATAAACAATGGAGGTTACTTTCAACGCGTTAAAATTATGCATTTTTGTTATTAAACGGATTTAAGCGGTTTCAAGCGATTTTAAAGACTCTTAATCTGTCTTATGCGATTCTACAAAATCGTTAATTAATTATTATTTAATTAATTTTTTTTAGTGTAATTTTCTAATCTCTAATTACAGTAAATTAACTTTATAAGTTTTAACTCCATATACATGGCTATAAACGTTCATATATTTTTATATGAATTAAATAAATGTTTTGTCGAATTCTTTTCTTCAACTATATTTAAGACTACATTATTCTTTTTGTTTATGTTCCCAAAATTTAAATATTATAATTTGACTAAATATATTATTAATACCAGCTAAAATTATACATAATCTTAGATAAATAATTTAAATATAAAAATTAATCAAAAAATATTTTAGTCAAATTAGACAGTAAAATATACACACATATTAATCCAATAAAATTCGTAGTTATATGGTGAGACGGGTTAGTGATAATGTTATTACGACTGCAATCCTTCGTGGATTGGTCCGCCCAAAACATACAAAAATATATTTACCATTTTAATCCAAAATTTTTTTATATGAATTTATATAATACAATTTTACTAAATATTTTCCGCCTTTATAGATTGCAAATCACATAATGATATCTGTAACGACATAAATCAATTTGAGACATCTAACTATTATGATATTATCATATGAACTAAACAGATTACACTTTTATATGAATATAATTATGTATATATATTTATATTAATCATTTTCACAACATTTTTTTTTATAATCAAATTTCACATATCACACTTAACTAGGATATATCCTGCTATAGCACAGAAAAATTATAATTATAGAAAATATCCAAAAATTATAAAATCAGGACATTAAAAAATTATAATTCTTCCAAAACTTTATGAAAATTATAATATCGAATCTTTGTTAGCACTTAAAAACAGAATTAATTCAGTTTAAATTATTTCTTAAAATCTTCCAAAAAAATCGCAATCTACATCAAATATCTTATTTTTGGAAAATTAAATCAATATTTAATTTAATTTAATTAATGTGTTTGATTAAATCAACAAAATCTATTTTTAACTTTTTTCAAAAAAAATAAAATAAATAAATTATTGAAAACGAAAATTATAAATAATTAATTTAATATTTAATTAAATGATCATATAATAATTAAATGATTAAAATACGGTACCTTTAATGAGAGATTTTAATTTGTTCTTAGATATAATGGCAATGTGATGTAATTATTAATATTTTATAAAATTTATTTATAAGTGTACTTTCTAAATAATATATAGGAGATTTTCAAATATGACTATAAACAACACCGATAATTAACTAATACATTCTATTATTTTACAAACATGTCATATAAAAGTAACATCATCATATAACGTCTATGACATATTGCTCTTTCTTCTTATTTTGGGCAAAACATATTTGCTCTTTCTAAAAATTAGATACTGTATGTATCACTAAATTCGGTTACAAATAAACAACACATATTACTATCATATAACAACGGATATTAGAATATAGTAGTCAACTAGTCATATATATGGAGGAGATAACTGTTACGTTCAAGAAATTGGAACAAATTAGTCGCCATATATGCTTATTTGTTACATTTCTTTACTATTTTTGAAAAGCAATGAATCTCATAGGTGTTGTTACTCTTGTTATTAGTCCACAAATTTCGAGATTTTCGTACATTTTTATATTGCCACTTTTTATATTTGATGTTATAATAATAATTTAGAACAAATAAAACAAACGTATTTCAATTTTTGTTGGGTCTCATTACGACTAAAAAATACTAAATTAAAGCCCATTATGTTGAGCCCATTCTTTATACTAAATTACGACTCACATTTACTTTAACAATATCTATTTATTTGTCCTTATCTTCTCTTGGATGTTCTTCAGGTAACAAATGAAAAAGTAGAACGAACTAAAAGCAATGTACATGTTACACACCATATTCTCCTTCACAATGATAAGCTGACACCATTTCCTGCTGCACTCACTTTATCAGTCGACATGAAAGATATCTACCTACCCACCAGAGATCAAACAGACCCTGAGTATAAGTCTAACCATATACTTTACTATAGTGCCCTGAACCAAAATCACCTATACAACTAATTTACCTGGTCCTTAGATTCGGCCAGGCACTTTTTCAAAACCAAAATCTTGTAATGGAAATAGAGACAGAGTCATTTGCTATTACTTGACACAGATCTTCACTTCGTCCCTCATCAACTAATTTAATAAAAAAAAGAATTTTAAACACTAAATAATTTTTTTTTTCAAAGAATATATATTTAAATTTAAATTTATCAAAGATTATAATTGTTGTGAGATTATCTTTAAAGAGATTTATAATATCTTTTATATATAAGATATCTTCTAGAGAGATTTATAATTCTTTTATTTATAGAAGTTCCAAAAACCTAGAGTTGCTCTTCTCTTTGATTTCTTCTCCATGGGCGAGTCTGTGATTAAGTCGGTCTTCTCTTTTTTTCTCCTCCATGTTCGAGGTTATGATTAAGGCCACGAAGCCTTTAAAGAAAGATAAGAGAGACATTCGTGTGTTTACAATGGAGGACCTAGATGCGGCTCTGAGTCTTCCTGCCAAGGAAACTATCCCTGATTCTGAGCAGAAGGCTCGTCTTCAGTGAAAGTCTGTATATTCTCCTCTGTCCTTACAAGACATATACATCCCTTATTATATAGGCTAGAAAGGATCTGTAGCATTTAATTACAGGGGATCTTATTTGACTAAAATGTAAACAAGATCAATTCAAAATTAATAGAGAATATTACATATTCCTTTACCCTCCCTCAGTTGAAACGTGTGTAGTACGAACGTTTAAACTGTTTTTAAAATCCAAAAAGAGAGATGATGGCAATCCTTTCGTGAAGATGTCTGTAACTTGCAGGGAAGAGGGGATATGCATGACTTTGACTTCACCCATGGAAACCTTTTCCCGGACAAACCAAATATCTATCTCTATATGTTTCGTCCGCTGATGTTGTACTGGATTATTGGAAAGATAAACCGAGCTGATATTGTCACAATAAACGAGTGTTGCCTTTGATATAACGAACGATGCGTTTTAAAGCCTGCAAGTGTTGTACTCGTGGATCGTGCATAAATAGACAGATTTGTTGTACCGCGTATTGTATATCCGTACGTGTAAATGTCAGGTATTGCAATGCTTCTGCCAAGCTTCGATACATCGTCGGATCCGATATCTTCTCACCTATATTCGCCGACAGTTTTGCACTTGTGTCCACTGGTGTAGAAATTGGTTTGCAGTCAGTCATCCCAGCTCGTGTGATAATCTCTTTTGCATATTGTGATTGACTTAGCATCAGCCATGAAGTAGTGTAATCGACCTTAATGCCCAGAAAATGGCGTAACTTTCCCATGTCAGTCATTGGAAATTTTCGTTTCAATGCGGAGATGATGCTTTGTAGGACCCAAGAACTAGACGCCGTTAACACGATGTCGTCGACGTACAAGAAAAGATAAGCCATGTCAGCATCATGCTTATATATGAACAGAGAGGCATCACACCTACTTGTTCGAAACCCCAAGCCGATGAGAAATTGTGCAAATCGTGCATTCCACACTCTCGGAGCTTGCTTCAACCCGTATAAAGCTTTGTTCAAACGACATACATAATCTTTCTTGTTTGGATCTGCAAAGCCCGGTGGTTGATACATATACACCTTTTCTGAAATGTTACCGTGAAGGAAGGCATTTTTAACATCAAGTTGGTGTATACTCCAATGACGTGAAACAACAATATGCAAAACAGTGCGTATTGTTGCCGGTTTCACCACAAGACTGAACGTCTCATCATAATCCACACCATGTGTTTGTGATTTTCCATTCACAACCAAACGCGCCTTGTACCGTGTTAACGTCCCATCTGCATCTGTCTTATGAGTGAAAACCCACATTGAACGAACAACATTAACATCCTTGGGTTTAGGAACAAGATCCCAAGTTCTATTAGCAACCTGCGCACCATACTCTTCTGTCATAGCATTCGACCAGTTTGGATCATTTAGAGCTTTAAGGTGGTTAGTTGGAATGGGCAAAAACGATGAAGTGTGAAAAGAAATGGGTTGTTTTTCTTTTCGTGTACCATCTTGGCTACGTGTCATCATATGATGACGAACAATAGCCTGCGGTTGAGATAATGGGGGTTTCGGCTCACATCGTTGTGGTTGAGGAGGATTTTGTGGCTGGATGAGAATTTTTGGAGCTTGGAGAATATCAAGAAATGGTGGGGTAGATTCATCTTCAACATCAAGAAATTTATAAGTGTTTTTAGTGAGAGACTTTGTAGCCGCCGGGAAACATGATTCATTAAAGAAAACATGGCGAGAAATAATTATTTTATTTGTGACCGGATCCAAACAACGATAACCTCTATGTTGCATCGGATATCCCAAGAAAATACATGGAATAGAACGATAAGCAAATTTGTGAGAAGTGGAATTATATGTGTTTGGATAACACAAACAACCAAATACACATAAGTGTGTGTATGTGGGTGTTTTATTGAACAAGAGAGAGTAAGGAGTCTTTCCATGGATTGAAGAAGATGGAAGGATATTTAGTAAATGAGTGGCGGCATGAAGAGCTTCAATCCAATAAACAGGCGATAATTTTGCATGAAACAAAAGTGTTCATATCGCGTTATTTATTGTTCAGATCATACGTTCTGATTTTCCATTTTGTTGGGACATATATGGGCAAGAGAACCGAAATTGTATGCCATTTTTGTTGAAATACTCATGAAATTTGGAGTTATTATACTCACCACCATTATCACACTGGAAAGATTGAATATGACTTTATTCAGAGTATCAAAGCAGCGATTGGTATGAGTCGCCGTCTAGAGGCTCACCTTCTAGAGAAGAAAGTTCGTGCCGAGAAGACTCTTTCTAAGGCTACTTCAAATAGCGAGGATGACTCATCTGAAGAATTGTCAAAATGTTCCGTAAAGGCCAAGGCAGAGAGCAGTTCGAAGAAACCTGATATATCATCAGAAGATAATTCTGAGGATGAGAAGGAAAGTGATGGAGATGGATTATGATAATGTTGTGTAGGTCGCTGTTGAATAACTCAAAAGATTGCCTCAATCTATTAGTCTAATCAGTCTCTATGTAATCCCTTGATTATAGGAGGGTTAGTTTTTGCTTTTGACTAAGTCGTTCTCATATTAAACAGCTATGCTTTGGGTTTTAAGTTGCATGTTAGACTATAAATAATCACAATCTTCTATATTCAACTTCACTGCTTTGCAATTTCAACTGATCTATTCACACAAGAAACAGAACTTGTTTGTAAAACATGTCTCTACTTTATACATCAATACTGGGTTGATACAACTTCCTCACTTGTTAGGCCATCAATACTCTCAAGCAGCTTCATAAAACCCTTCTTCTTTCTCCATAGAATCCGACCACACTCTTCCAGTTACCAACAACCTGTGAAAGACATTACCGCATATATCAATAAATGTCTGACTCAACTCAAGAAAGACAAAGGCAACTGTCAATAAATGTCTGACTCAACTCAAGAAAGACAAAGGCAACTGTTTCGTCTTACCTTTGTTCTGCTAAAGCTTCATCGATCATAAAACCGACTCCTCAAACAATGCAGCAAATATACTCTTAACGGGTGATGGATATAATAACGGTAGTCAAAAACAGCAAGTCTGGTGAGGTCATTCAGCAAACTAATCCTTGAACCTTCAATCAGCAAATCTTTGAATCAATTCGAGCAACCTGCAAATCATCAATAGACACTAGTTTTTAAGAAACAAATTTATGTTATCCTGTTGTTAATTAAAATTCAGATTAGGAATGGACCTTGTTTTTGACCTCTGATTTCAGAAGCTCTATGGACTCCAACACTAGATCATCATCACTGAGTTTCTTAGACTCAAATCTCGGATGCGATGATTCTTTGAGAACATCTCGTACTGCACACGAGAAAGTTTTTGCAGCATCTCCCTCTTCCCATCTGTCGAATAGAATAGATTTATATGTTTTCCATTCATCTTTCTGAAGATTCCTTCTCCTATCATCTTCACTAATACACAACAACTTGACGTCAGTAAGGGCTGTATCATAATCTAGGAGCTGCGACTTCTTTGCATATTTGGTTCGCAAAGTCATACACATGAACTGAACGGCTCTCAGAACAGCCACCGAGATACCAAGATTGTGTGTCCTGATAGGTCTGGGAAATAGAAAATGCTTATGTCCTGAAGAATAGTCGGTTAACCAGAACATAAAATCATCTCCACTAGCACGTGCCTTGGCGGAGTGAACATTAGGATCAAAAACATTGATTGTACCTTCATCATCAAATCGAGCAACTTTGCATTGTATCAGTCTCTTATCCAGAAGCAGAGCTGAAAAATCAGAGTCAAAGTCCATCTTCTCTGTATATCGAGTACCACTGCAGAAACTGTCCACTGCTCTGCAAACCAGATCTTTACCATCATCCCTTTCACACTTAAATTTTTGTAGAAATGTCAGGATTTGATTGAGTTCATGACATTCCAGATAACAGATACCCTGAGGTGTTTCCACTAGGCGACAAGCAGTAAGAGTGTCCTCGGAAACTTGGAGTTTCTTAACCACAAAATGCAGAAGCCTGTCTCGAATGCTACATGATAGAATTTTACAGTCACAGAACGACAAAAGGAGCAATTGGATTTCCTTGAGTAATTTACTGCGCTCTTCATCCACAGTTGGAGGCCAGTCTTTGGACCATCCATTCTCATATGCAAATTTTTTCACATGTTCGAGCTGATACTTGATCATTTCAACAGCAGCTTCTACATTCACTGGTTCCCAACCTCCAACCGATATCTTACTAGCCCAGACATCACTAATTCTCTGAGGCAAGATATCCTTTGGTTTAAATTCTGCAACATGTTCCTGTTCAAGATGAGTCGTACATTCTTCAGGAGTAGAGAACCTTTTCAAACAACTTCGGCATATCCATAGTTTCCCATTTTCTATTTTTCCTTGCATAAGTGAGAACTTGCTCGAAAGCTTGTTGTCCCTCTTTATCATCGATGCTCTTCACATAAATTTTAAGATCTGCAATGCTAAAAGTTATGTGAAGAGCATCGATGATAAAGATCCAATGACTCGAGTACAGTAGAAGAAGAAATTGGGGTTCACCTAAAGCTTCGATTACACAGATTCCCTCATAAACCCTCGAAGCGGACTTGCCCAACCTTAACTCAAAACGTGCATCCACTGTAAATCAATCGCCGTCAATCTCACTTTCGGCAAATGGAGAAATGGAGAAGACGATAAAGTTCCCTAACATAATTAAATGGGCCAGTCGTTTAAACCCGTTAGTTTTTTTAGGTCCGGCCCTGTACAAGCTCAAAAATATCAATAAAAGAAAATCAGGACCACGGGCCTATATAAATTAAAACGGGCCGGGCCAATCCTGAAGAGTTGAGCCCTTTTTAACATCCTTATTCAGAACCCATCTCCATGAAAGATTGAACAGAGCGAGAAGGAACCCAGATACGGCCACAACAGTAAAAAAAGAACAACAACATTGTCTCGCTCATCTTTCTTTAAAAGCTTCGTGGCCTTAATCACGTACTCACCCATGGAGAAGAAAAACAGAGAAAAGCGACTCTAGAGGCTTTAGGAATAAACCCAGTGCTTTTAATTTTATACTAGCTAGGAAATTCGATATTTAAAATAATTATTAATAATTTTTTTAGAAGATATTCTCACAACAATCAAAATCTTTTTATAAATTTAAACTGAAATAAATAAATATGTTTTATAAATTCTTAGTATTTAAAATTCGTTTTATTAAATTCATGAAATCAATACAAATATAAATGTTATTGTAATTATTAATAATATAAAATTACATTAGTAAATATTTAGTAGCAAAATTTTGTTTTTCTTTAATTGAGGAGAACAAAACAAACGTTAATGTTGTTTTAAGAAATTTAAATTTTTTTCTTTCTTATTTCATTTATTATCAAAGTTAAGTATTTATTACTTACAAATATTAATGTCCTTTTCTTTAAGGTTCAACAATTTTTGTTTGCATACGTCATTGAGCAGAGTAATGGTGCGATTGTGTTCGCCAATTCTATCTCATCTTCAGCAACACGAAGATCACAAATAATTGCACATAATAATAACAATAACAATAACTAATCATTCATATGAAACAACAGTGCCTTATATATTTACATATGTGTATCCTCATGTACCGTTACTTTCTAAATGTCTGAAGATGGAGCCAATATCTCTAGCGGCACGCCTGCTATAGGCTCCAACACTTGAGCTTTTGGGAGCTCTTTTAACAATAATTCCTGCATTCACAAAATCAAACATCCAAATCAAACATCCTTTACTTTGGATTTCATCATCTTTTTGGAGGTTAAGAAAGCTGCACCTTAAATGATTCCATCGTTCCTTCTTTCTTTACTATGCTTGCTAAAATTCCCTTTGCATCAAGCTCACCATTTTGCATCGGCACAACATACCTAAATGTCCAAGAAAACCCCGATTGATAAACAAAAAGAAAGAGTGTTGATTCATTTTCTTGAGATTACAGGGGGAAAAAAAAGAAAAGAAGATAGATGATTATTTACTTGGCTTTCAAGAGTTTGGCGAGCTGGACAGCGTCTTCTTGACCAGAAACAAGAGTAAATCGTGGGAGAAGTTGTTTGATGACCGGTGTGATTACAATGTCAGCTCTTTCATTCTTCAGAAGTTCCATGTTGCATACACAATGCGGTTCGTAGTAGAGAGATATCTGATCTTCAGGGGATACAAGGAGATACCTGAGAACAAAATAGAAGCAGAACTCAAATATGCATAACCAGGTTATTAATTGTTGTCGCAGACCATTTTTATGGAGCAATTGAAAGCTTGATGGGAGTTTTTTTTTCTTTTCTTTTACCCGTTTTCAGGGCGTTGCCATGGTGGACCAAGGATAGGTCCTGCTGTGGCTTTAACTCGAACCTTAGAACCGTTTCTTGCGTTTAGCTCATAGCTCTCTCCAGGTTCCAGATAAGTGACCTACAGTAATATTTCAGCAACCCTTTATATAACTCTTTCTCATCTTTTAAATTGTTGAAGATTAGTCTGGAATTCCGGTTAAGACTAGGAAATATGAAACAAGTCACTTACATTTCTAAAAAGAGGATCCAGCAAAGGCTTTGCATTTGGAGTTGCAATAACTTTTATGCCTGGAGATTTCTCAGAAAGTGGCCTAAGGGTATTCAGATGACAATGATCATCAAGGCTTTGAGTTATGAGCAGGCAATCAACTTCAGGGAGATCATCAAGCTGCACCAAATATAAATCTTAGAAACTTACAATCACAATGAGAGAGAAGATCATGATGAAACTGCATTGCAAATTAGATTCCATGAGAGAAATCTCAGGTATTTTTGTTATCCTGTATATCCTCGGAACGCTGATGATGATTCATGCTTTTAAGTGTTACCTTGAAGTCCTTCAAATATCTTTTGGCAGCATCATAGAGCCATGGGATTCCAAAATCCAAATTACCCACGAGAATCGGATCAACCAGGATTTTCAAGCCATCTGTTTCCCATAACCAGCTATTGCCCTACCTCCCACAAAATTGAAGACATGTAATAATCAAATACAATGCAACATTTGCTTATAGAAACACAAATGCTCAAGTAGTAAAGATCCCTAAAACGATCCATATGAAGAAACCCCACCTCCAAGTATGTCAGCTTGAACGCATCTGTCCCAGAGCCACTAAACCCAGTAGCTTTGTCCTCTGATAAAACGGAAGATACCATATGCGTCGACAGCTTGAGGCGGATGGAGAGGGACCTGGCAGGGATGTGAGGAGCTGGTGAGAAAAGCGGAAATGCAGATGCACTTAGGACTCTTACTTTGGTCTTGGTACTTAGAGGAAGAGCATTGGCGTGAAGTGGCATCGTGGCTGCTTTGCCACCTGACACCACCAGAGCCATTGCTTTTGTTTTGCCACCTGCAAATGTTCATAACAAAAAATGAGGTCTTTCAATGCGTGAATTGAAAAGAGATTCATTGGTTTATAGGAGCCTCAGTTACACAGTTTTACAATCATACAAGTCATCAAAAAAAAATTCCGTATCCTTGGGTTTTAAGACTTGGGAAGACTTAGAAAAAGGTAGCAGGAAATGAGACGCCCAAATGTGAAGGATTTTGGATTTAAAAAGATTTCTACTTTAGCTCCCCTAATCTCTTGTAAGCTAAGTTTGTCTAGATTCTAGAGAGTCGAGACCCATCTCTCACAAACTGCTCTTTAACCAACTTGAAACAGTTATAATATGCTACAATCAGTCTTAGGGTAGTCATAGTAGACCTATAGCTAAGGCTTAAAGCAGCTGAAAAATCCTTCAAGTAGACCAAATGTGTCTTTGGCTTATGAATTGTAAATTGGCCTTGAGACTTACTTAAATAGATCAGAAGATGCCATAACATTCTATAATTTTATTTTATTTTATTAGCACACGAATATGAATATCCAATTAGCCTTTCTGCACCTATGCTAATCTATCCTCACAGGACGAAACAAGCCTTAATTTGGGTGTCTAAGAAGCCGATATTATCCCACTAATCAACATCGACAGGATGATAAATTAACAGAAAACTTAGGAATTAAAAAAATAGGGAATCAAATGTTGGAGCTTTGATTTAGTAGCCGTGAAATCCCAGAAATGCTGAAAATCAGAGTACGTAATTAGAAACACACAAGGAAACAGAAGAAGAAGAAACCTGATTTAGAGTCGAAGAGAGTGTTTGGTGAGAAAGGTAGTTTCCAATGTCTCTCTGTTGGGTTGAGTGAATGGTTCTCTCAAAGCCCCAACACACAAATGAATCACTCTGCACCCAAAAATTGGTGGTTATAGTTAATTTCATTAAAACGCAGCGTTTAGAGATTACTGGTCTCTCTGACCTCGGCCGACCCGGTTTGCAGAATTAAATTATGAAACCTATCTTATTTTGTTTTGGTTTACTATTATTAACTTGGAGCTCCGGCCGAATCGTAATGCGATATTTCACTCAACACACTGGGTGTTTCTCTCTCTCGTATAGACTACACACCAGAAGGCTTAATTAAACCCACCTCACACACATCCACGTGCCACCGAAATCGTCTTCGTTCTTGAAGGAACCCTTGACGTTGGGTACTTGGGTTCCTCACAACGTCTAATAAGCTCATCTCTCAAGAAAGGAGATGTCTTTGCTTTCCCTAAAGGACTTGTCCATTTCCAAAAGAACAATGCACATGTTCCAGCTTCTGTTATCGCAGCTTTCAATAGTCAGCTTCCTGGAACTAGCTCAGTCTCTTGGCTACTTTGTTCGGCTCTACTCCTCCTGTCCCTGACAACATCTTCTCTCAAGCCTCTCTGACATCTCCAGGAACTGTTAAACATATCAAATCCATGTTCCAACAGAAGAAATGACCTCAAGATTCATTGCAAATTTGCAGTTTCTCCTTTTATTTGCCTTGTGTGTAAGAAACTATGAGTGTGGAACCAGCGTGGCTCCATAATAAAGAAGGCCGTGTTTGGGACACTTAGCCGTTGTTTTTTCCTATATATCTCTGTCCCTTTGGTTTTTGGTTTGTATCAGATTTTGTTTTTGCCCATTTGGGCTCTGTCTCTTTGTTTATGGAAGTTAGAAAACCAAAATTGTATGGAAGAGTATGAGTGGTTTACCGATATTGTCTTCATTTAAAACAAATATTTAGCCTAATATTAAGGAGCAGTTAGGGTTTACCAATCGTTTCTGTTTTGCAGACGAAATCTCAAAGGCTCTCAGCATGCAGGGACCATGCTCGTTTCTTCTCATCATTGTCTTCGTCCCCACATTTGTTGCTGGGCAGTAGTAATACATTGCGGGAGTCTCCAAAGGGAAAAATCGTGAGTCACATGTTTGTCGACCCGGCAAAGAAAAAGACTGTGTGTCAGGGAGGGAGAAGGTTCTCTAAAGACATAACTTTTTAATAATGTTTAAAGAAATGTTTCATATTATTTTAAAGGATTTATTAGACTACTAATAAAAATATCAAAACTACATACTGTATCTTATAAAGTTTTTGGTTATTTTAAAATGCCACATTGTTTAAATTTTGGATTACGTCTCTAAATTCGTAGGCTAATAGTCAACAAAAGAGCTTGTTGTCCATTTGTTTAGTAGACCATTCTGAAGTAAATCATAATAGATTGAGAAAATAATTGTTTTACTATAGAAGCAAAGCGAAATTCGTGTTGGATAACAATCACATAAGTAATAATTTTTTTGTAATTTTATGGGCATTCAGTGTTTTTATTACTCAGATAGAAAATATACGTATTTTTCATTATCAATTAAAGATATTAAAGAAAATTTTTATATTACAAGACAAACCGGAATCACTAAACCGTTACTGACTAAATCGTGAGAGCGGCTGTTTCCATATATGTCAATTTGAATTTTTAAGAATTATAACGGGTAGAAAATAATTAAATAAGGGTATTTTAGACTTTCAATCTAAACCCCAATCGTGTAATAGTATAAATAAAGATCTCTTTATCTCTTCCGAATCCATCCCCAACGGCTCCTTCCAGTTCGAATCGTTCTTCCAACGCTCATCTCTTTTGACCTCTCCGATTTTAATCCGTTATCGTTACGAGTTGCTTTATCGAAATCGTCTCTTGTTTATCCGACGGTGAAGATCGTTCATGGTGGCGGATCTAACGGATGAGATCGTAATTGGGGAATTATTTGAACGAATATGAGATCGTTACTTCAAACATATCATAAAATCTTCCGATTATGCAAACAATCAGGTATAATACACTTTTCTCAACTTTAATTTTGTTTCATCTGTAGTTTTCTTTACTTTAAGCGATTCATAAAAAAAATTAGCGATGTGGAATTGGTTTGATGATGTATTTTAATGTTGTTTATGTTGAGAAAATCTAGCGATTTAGGAATTTTGAAACCGATATAGCGAATATAAAGTTTTGGTGGTTCATGTTGTTAATTTTGTTCATCGTTAATTACAAGATCAAGAAGAACTATAGTGACTATATCCAGATCTATTGTGTGTGACTGTGTTCGTTTCACTATATTTGTCTCGTGACATCTATTTTTCTATGTTGATTAGTAGGAGTTGCATCTCAATTTTTTTTTGTAGTATTCTCATCTGATTCTGGAAGAAATCAAAGTTCAGGTACCATATTATGATGCGCGTTTATATTGTGTTTGGGTGATGGGTGTTGCCTTATCAAATCTCAGCATTGAACTTATTTTGGGGTGTATAAATTCTTTTGTTTCCTCAGTTAATAGTGTTGTGCGTGTATGTGTCTTCTGAATCTGAATGTGTTTTTTTTTGCTTCGATTCAGTTCTTTGGCTCAGTTTTGCATTCACTGTTATCACTTCTGGTATTTCACAACTTTCAAAGCTCTTTTGCTCATGATTACATGCTAGTACATAGTAGGAAAATCTTAGTGGGTTATGTTTCAATAATCTTAATATTCTTATAAGTGTTCAATTTATATGTAAATTGTAGGAGAACTTATACATTGTAGAGAAACTAAGAAGAGCTGATTAAATCTCTTTGAAAGGTAGGCTCTCTAGTAGCCCATATTTGTTTAAAACACATAAAAAGTTTTGGAAATAACTATATTTGGTTGCTGAATAGTATTTTTTTTTGTATATAAACTGGTCATAAGTTAGTCAAATGATCCATTTTTTAATAACTTTATTCTTGGACAATATGTAAAGAACCATAGTTTTTTGTTGGTTTAGTGTCCCTTGTGTTTTATTCACACTATGTTAAACTCCCTCCTTGTTAGTGATAATTTGTTCTTCTTTTTTCTTTCAAGCGAAGTAATAGATCCTTAAGCTCTAAAGAACAGAAGTTCTGGAGACCATTCACTAGCCAATAATAACTAACAATAAGTAAGGTGTGCTTTTTTGCTCTCTCTCTCTCTCTTTTTTCCAAAAATGAGACAGACCAGTCCTCTGGCCTGGCTTGTTCTGCAAATATTTAAAATGTTTAGCGGGTTGAGCTCGTCAACTCTTATTAGATATGGTCGTAAAAGCTCAAAACACAAGACAACACACAACACGCTCAAACGTCAAACACACAAACACACATCTAAACGCAAAATCAGACAGAAAACATAAGATAAACAAAACACAGATCAAATAATTCAAACACAGAAAAAAACGCACAAACACACATCTAAACGCAAATTCAAACACACAATACACACTCCATCACAACAACATTCTCACAAAAAAAAGGTCATTGCACAATCGTTTACATATTAATGTCAAGAATTTGCTTTGAGCTCGTTGTTTTCTCTCAATTTTGAAGCATCTATTTTTTAGTGATCGTTTCTCAATAATCAGACACTTTATTTACCTTGGAATTTAATTTCAGTATGTAACATCGATTGTTTTAACCTTTTTTTGTTCATCATGCGCAACTACTGTCAAAGCAAATTTAAACCAGACTATAGATTTTGCAGTTATGTGCTTCTGATTTATACAAGTTTTAATAACATTTTGTACATCTGGGGTTCGATTATCAAATTCAGTCTTAGTCTCTTCTGGAGGGTATAAGTTTTGTTTTCTCTTTTGTTAGTGGTATTTTTTATGTGTCTCTGTTTTCTAGTACATGCATGGTTTGGACTTTCGACATTGATTCAGTTAATTGGCTCAGGTTTGATTTCAATGTCACTTTGAGCTTTTACATCACAATATGATTGCATATATAATAATATGAGTTGTATAATTTTTTCTGACTCTTGTGTAAAGAGTCTTGTAGAAGAGATGGTCGCAAACACCTTGGAGAATCTCATAAACATGAGACAGCCAAAATAATTTCTCAGTAGTTTTTGCTAAGGTAATAATTCCTTATCATGCTTTTCGGTGTTTTTTTTACTCGTATCTCTAAAATTTTCATGTTTTTTCAGTTGATGTAAAAATCAAGTGTTTTAAGCTGAAGTTGGAGGGCATCATGCGTGTTATCTCATCAAAATTACAAAAATACGAGTAAGCAACCAAATTTCACCAAATTAAAGTTGGAGGGCATGCGTGCTTTTGGATTTTCTTTTTAATGGTATTTTGAGTTTTCTTTGGTTTCAGGGAAAAATATATTTAAGCTGCAAAGAACAAAAAAGCTATGGACCATCCAGTCAGTAGCTATGAAGAAGGTTAAAGTATTTATATCTATCTCCATCTCCTTTTTACATGTCGTCCCAAAAATTAAACACAAAAATTAACAAAAGCACAAACCTGTTGTAACCTGATAAAACTTATTAATGAGATAAGGGGATATATATATATATGAGTCTCGGGATACAAGAGAAAGATAAAACCCTAATGGGCCTAATGAGGCCGGTTAATGAGTCCACAAGATGTTTTATAACACTCCCCCTTGGACGAAATAACCGTGCCTGATACTCAACCGGGATCTCTATAATGCGCTGGGGAATGTTGCCTCATTAAAACCTTACCAGGAAAAAGAGTACAACACGCATTACTCCCCCTGATTTGAGCATCACTGTAGATCCTTAAGTCTACGCATCCCAATCTGATAAATGAGCTTCCGGAGTGTTGAAGTCGGCAATGATTTGGTGAATAGGTCGGCCGAATTCTCACTTGATAGGACTCTTGAACTTTGACACGACCATCCTTACGTAATTCATGAGTGAAGAAGAATTTGGGTAGATATGCTTCGTCCGATCTCCTTTGATATAACCGTCCCGAGCCGAGCAATGCAAGCCGCGTTGTCTTCAAACATAACCGTTGGCTTCTTATCTTCGTTCATACCACAATTTGATCGGATGTCGAGTCATGGATCGCAACCACACACTCTCTACTAGCTTCGTGAATGGCCAAGATTTCCGCATGGTTAGATGAGGTGGCAGCGATTGTCTGCTTCATAGATCTCCATGAGATAGCTGTTCCTCCATGCGTGAAAACATAACCAGTCTGAGACTTGACACAGTGCGGATCCGATAGATATCCTGCATCAGCAAAACCAACTAGCCCATCCTTGTGTTGGTTAGTGTAAAACAATCCTAAGTCCTTAGTCCCTTGTAGGTACCTTAGGATGTGTTTAATACCGTTCCAATGCCTTTTAGTTGGACATGAGCTAAAGCGAGCTAGGAGACTCATGGCAAAACAGATGGCTGGTCTAGTGTGACTAGCCAAGTACATTAATGCTCCTATGGCACTGAGGTATGGCATTTCAGGACCGAGAACTTCTTCATCGTCCTTCTTTGGACCGAATGGATCGCTGTCCAATCCGAGGCTCCTCACAACCATTGGGCTGGTCAATGGGTGGGCCTGGTCCATATTGAATCTCTTGAGTACCTTTTCAATGTATGCTGATTGATGCACAAGGATTCCATCTTTGATGTACTCAAGTTGTAGCCCCAAACAGAATTTAGTTTTGCCCAGGTCTTTCATTTCAAATTCTGCTTTTAAGCATTCTACTGTTTGGGCGATTTCACCAGATGTTCCGAAGAAGTTTAAATCACAAATCCTTTGTTTTCGTATTTCTTGATAAAGATGCATGGAATGATCGGATCGTTTTTGTAGCCTTCTCTGATGAGATATTCACTTAACCGGTTATACCACATACGTCCGCTTTGTTTCAGTTCATATAAGGATTTGTTCAGCCTAATGCAGTGCTGATCTCGAGATGCATGCTTATCTTTAAGCTCGATGCCATCTGGTAATCTCATATAGATTTCATTGTCCAGTGGTCCATAGAGATAGGCGGTTACAACATCCATTAACCGCAAATCTAAATTTTCTTTTATGGCCAGACTTATGAAGAATCGAAAAGTAGTTGCATCCACCACAGGAGAATAAGTCTCTTCATAATCGATTCCGGGTCTCTGTGAGAATCCTTGTGCTACAAGCCGTGCCTTGTATCTAACGACTTCACCGAGTTCGTTTCTTTTACGCACAAAGACCCATTTATGGCCCACTGGTTTAGTATCGAATGGTGTCCTTATGATCGGACCAAACACATTCCTTTTCTTTAGACTGTTTAACTCCACGTTTATGGCTTCTTTCCATTTTAGCCAGTCTGATCTACGAGTGCACTCAATTATAGACGTGGGTTCTAGATCCTCTTGCGTGTGCGCAACCTCAAGTCTTACCTTGTATGCAAAGATTGCATCTATGTCGACATCTTTTCTGTTCCATTGAGTTCCGAGACATGCTATAATTGATAGAGATTTCATTATTATTGATCCCTTCGTAACCTTGAGATTTGGCGTCCCAAACCTCTTGTATCGGTTCACTAGAGTGAATCTCACCGCGACTATGTACGTTATTTCGGAATCCCGGTTTCAACCGTTGCACCTCTCTTTGGTTTCCGGGGATTCTTATCTTTGGAACCTAATGGTCTGCCACATTTATTACGTGATGCAGACTCTGTAGCAACTTGAGTCTGTCCTTTTTGGACATCTATTCGTACTAGAGCATTACAAGCTGGTATGTACGATTTGGTTACTCTGTTCGGGTTAGCAAAGGAATCTGGCAATTGATTAGCTAGCTTTTGTAAGTGTATAATCTTTTGGACCTCTGAATCACATTCTAGAGTCCGAGGATCTTGCCATTGTAAGGATGTTTGATTCCATGAAATTTTCTTTACCAGCTTGTGTGTCTCTCCACCTAAGACAGGATATACCGATTCATCAAATTGGCAATCCGCATATCTGGCCTTAAATAGGTCTCCTGTGGTCGGCTCAAGATATTTGATAATGGTGGGAGAATCAAAACCAATATATATTCCCATCCTCCTCTGAGGTCCCATTTTATTTCTCTGTGGTGGTGCAATGGGTACATAGGCTGAACATCCAAATATCTTAATATGGGAGATGTCTGGCTCATGGCCCGTTAGCAATTGGGATGGTGAATATCTATGCTCACTAGATGGCCGAATGCGTATTAGTTCAGCAGCATGTAAGACTGCATGTCCCCAAGTTGAGACCGGGAGCTGCGACCTCATGAGTAATGGTCGAGCAATCCATTGAATTCGTTTAATGAATGATTCAGCCAATCCATTCTGTGTATGGGCATGTGCCACGGGATGTTCAACCCTTACCCCCATGGCCATACAATACTCATTAAACGCTTGGGAAGTGAATTCACCAGCATTATCAAGACGTATAGTCTTAAGTGGGAAATCTGGAAAATGGGCTCGCAATCTGATGATTTGGGCCAATAACCTAGCAAATGCTTGGTTTCGAGAAGACAATAGACAAACATGCGACCAGCGGGTCGATGCATCAATTAGAACCATGAAATACCGAAATATCCCACAAGGTGGGTGGATCGGACCACATATGTCTCCTTGGATTCGTTCCAGAAAATTCAAGGTCTCTTTAGACACTTTATTTGGTGAAGGCCGAGTGATCAACTTTCCTTGTGAACAAGCTGTGCACGTGAGGTGCTGAGGGAAAAATCGGTTTTCTTTAAGGGTGTGTCCTTTAGAACTTTGGATCAATTTACGCATCATATTCGTACCGGGATGACCAAGCCGGTCGTGCCAAATAGTGTGATCTTTGAATCGTGCTTTAATAGCAACATTAGCCTCAATCATACTGACCTTAGCATAGTAAAGGCCAGTAGATAGTGCGGGTATAGTCTCAAGGACTTGTTTATGGCTGTGTGAGATCTTAGTAATCAGTAGGGATTCTTTGTTCCCTTCACCCTGGGTTTCGATGTGGAAACCATTTAGTCTTATATCTTTGAAGCTCAATAGATTTCTCTTTGAACTGGGTGAGTATAGTGCATCTAGTATTTCTAGATGTGTGTCGTTTGATAACAACACATGGGCTTGGTCGTGGCCTTCTATTAGGCTCGAGGTACCCGCTATTGTGCTAATGTTTGCGGTTTTTATTATGAGATTTATGAAGTATCTCTTGTCTTTTAGTATGGTATGGCTGGATCCACTGTCCACCACAATGATGTGTTTGAGCTCGTTCATAACTTTAATAGACAAGATGTACGATTTAAATAAGTAATTAAATAAACCATTGCATAAAATAATGTGTGCATAAAAAAAATAAAATAATAAGTTCTGAAGAACACAAATCAAAATCAAACAAAGCCCAAATAAATATTGTCAATATAAAGCAAATATCTAAATGTCGAAATCAATCAAGAAGGTCTGAGGTCTGGTAATCCATGTGATCAGCCTTGTCATCTTTGAAGTCACCTTCATAATCATGGTTAACCAGATTAGCTTCAGGATGAGTTTTCCCGTGCTTCTGATAGAGATCACAAAGGAACTTGGGAGTGCCACAGTTCTTGGACCAATGATTTGACATCCCGCATCGGTGGCAAGAGGATGGATTGGTCGAGTTGGCTGAATGGGTCGGTTTGGAGATTCCACGACTTTTACCGCGACCGTAACTGAGGTTAGGTCGGTTGCCTATGTTCGAATTTCCACGTCCATTGCCACGCTTCCCACGTCCATTGCCACGTCCACGGCCACGATCAGAGGATCTGTCACGCTGGACGTAGTTGGATTCTCTCTTGGCTCCTTCGATTTAATGGGCCTCTGGTAGTGGGACTGATCCCGGGGGCCTTTGAGCACTGTTCCTCATCAACAACTCATTATTTTTCTCTGCTAGGAGTAAGCAAGAGATCAAATCCTCATATGTCGCGTATTTCATCGCGCGGTATTGTTGCTGAAGCACAATATTCTGAGTATGAAATGTTGACAATGTCTTTTCCAGCAGCTCATTGTCAGACACTTCATCGCCACATAGTTTCATGATTGAAACGATCCGAAATAACTCGGAGTTGTAGGCGTCAACGGATTTGAAATCTTGGAACCGTAGGTTCTTCCTTTGGAGTTGAGGAAAATTTTAGTGTCAAGGGCCCACTGGAGATAGTTATCTCCTGAGACATTGAGTGCCTCGAATTCAACCTTTTGAATGTTCGACATCTGAAAACATGCAATTGATTTCATTAAGTGATCATTCATTTCGGAAAAATAGCTTTGATGAATCTAGGATTCTTGGGTTATGGGATTGAAAAATAAACTTTCCTTAAATGAAAATTTGCTATTTATGGAAACTTTCTATTTTAGGGAAACTTTCTATTTTGGAAAAATTTCTATTTTATAAGGTTTCCCTGTCTTGAATAGGATTCGAAATTTCCCAATTTAATTAGGATTTAGGATTTGATAATTTAGGTTTTCCTTTTATTGATTATGATTATAAGGTTTCCTCTTTTTATTTAGGTTTTCCTTTTATTGATTATGATTAAACTTTTCCTATTTAGAATAGGATTTAGGGTTTTTAGGGTTTTCCTATTTACAATAGGATTCTTACTTTTCTAGGTTTCTAGGGTTCATGCGATTTTAGGTTTTGGTTTCTAGCAATTTTAGCATGTAACCAATCATAGAAACAATCAATTTAAAACAACCTAGACAACCTCAATCAATCGGATTATACTTTAGGGATTTCGGATTTGATCCGTTTTAGGTTTTAGGTTTTTAAAGTTTCGGCCATGGCTAAGTGTTTTCGAATTTGCGACTTTGGTTTAAGCAATAATAACTTTTCTAGCAACTTAAACGAGTCAAGCAATCAGATCACACAAGCAATAACAATCGCTTAATCAATCAAGATTCGTTTTAATGGTTACACTTTCTCTAGTCCGAATTCGATGGTTGGTTCTTAGCTTTTTAGGGTTTCGGATTTACCTTTCACCTTAAGGGGTTGTACGGACTAGAACCGGGAGCTAAAGACCTCGGTTTTGAACAGTAACGCCGGATGAACAGTAACGCCGGATGAACAGTAACGCCGATGAACAGTGACGATGAACAGTAACGCCGGATGAACAGTAATGCCGTTTTGGTGTTTTTAGGGTTTTAGGGAGCAACTCGTGCTGATAACGTGTTGTAAACTGATAAAACTTATTAATGAGATAAGGGAATATATATATATATATATGAGTTTCGGGATACAAGGGAAAGATAAAACCCTAATGGACCTAATTGGGCGGGTTAATGAGTCCACAAGATGTTTTATAACAAAACCCTCAAACTCAAAAATAATAAAAATATTTTCCAAAAGAGAAAAACAACATGGTCTTGTTTTCGTGGGAGGATGTACGGAGCTCTTGCGGGCCCCGAACTTTCTAGTTATCAAAAAAAGATATATATATATATATAATAATAATAAAAATATTTAAACACAATGGTCATGACTCACGAACAGTAGAGGTGGATGCGTCTCAGCATCTGATCTAGTATTTTTATGCTTCCTAGTGCTTATTCTCTATTTTTTCTAATTGAATATCTGTTTTGGCTAACAACTTAAAGATGCAAAGGACATGCTAAATGTCTTCAGAAAATGAGGATAGCAAACATTTTCTCAAATAATTCACGTTAAAGGTAATTTATTTCATTGTTTCATATTATTTTGTTGTACATTTAATTTGTATTTTTGGTTTCTACATTACTCATTACAATTCTCATGGCTCAGTTGAAGTGAAAAACTATTTGTGTAATATTACTTAGTCCAGGTTAAAAGTATGAGCAAGCAACCCAATTTTGCTTAGGAATATTCATACTCGTAACTTTTTCTTTTCTTTTCTAGGCTGTAGTTATGTCTTATGTTTTTATGGTCTTGTCTAATATCTATTTGTGATACGTTTTACTCTGTTCAGAATTTCATCCTTAAGCCGCAAAGAATCTGAAGATATACCCAAGAGCACTTGACGAGTAAGGTCAAGTTATTCTATCTCTGTTTCTCCTTATGTCTCTTGTATTTTTTCAAAAAAATTCACAAAGACAAAACATTGCAAAAACTTCACGAAAACATACAACACCACGAAAACAAAACAAAAAAAGAAATCGACACGAGAAAAACCACGCAAACAAGAAATTCACACGTACACGCAAACATAAGTACGAAAAGAAAACCCACAAATCACATTAACTTATAGCATCCATGAAAAGCTTATATAATATTATTGTTTACTCTGTTTATATGTAAAATGTTTTACCTTTTCGAGAACTTGTTGCTTATGATTGTTGTTTTTTCTAAATACCTATATTATTTTTACTTTTGTTGTTTTCTTGTTCAAGAATTTTTTGGGAACCTCTTTAGTAAATATCAAAAGAGTAGGTAGGTGTTATTTGTCAAAACTCTTCAAGATTTTGGACTACTGTAACTACACTTTATGCCAAAAATTTGGGTTGGGGGAGGGGGGAGGACATTTGAAAATAACAAAAGAAATGGGGTAATCTAGAAAATATGGAAAGATCTCGTAACTGGTAAATACGGAAAGATCTGAGGTAATTTAGTAAAAACTAAAAGATCCGGGCTAATTTGTAAATACCAAAAGAACTGGGATAATTTGGTAAATATCAAAAGATTAAGGGTAACCGGGTAAATACATAAAGATATGGAGTGATTTAGTAAATACATTTATGGGGTGACTTGGGAAATATCAAAAGATTTGGGGTAATCGGGCATATACCAAAAGATCTGTCGTAATTTGGTAAATACATAAAGATCTGAGGCAGTTTGGTAAATTAAAAAATAGAGGTACTTTGGTAAATACATAAAGATATGGGGTGATTTGGTAAATACCATAAGATCGAGGCACTTTGGTAAATACCAAAAGATATGAGGTACTTTGTTGAATACCAAAATAATTTGGGGTATTTCTGTAAACAGAAAAAGATCTGGTATACTTCATAAATATTAAAAGATACGGTGGTAGTAAACTTCTTAATTTACTCTTAATCAACTTTTGTTTTTCTTGATCTGGATCTAAGTAAAAAATCGCGTTTCACAAAATATCTAATATCTGATCAGAGTCACCGTTAACTTTTTTTTTTTCTTGATTTTGAAGACTTTAATTTGAAATACGAATCGT
The DNA here is from genome assembly GCA_026770425.1 of Boechera divaricarpa. NCBI lineage: Eukaryota > Viridiplantae > Streptophyta > Magnoliopsida > Brassicales > Brassicaceae > Boechera > Boechera divaricarpa. Next base: position 7,932,943 of record CM049182.1, on the reverse strand, counting down.
TTCTCATTATTTTTATTTGGATTAAAACGTTATTCTAGTCTGAGACGTGGATTTATAACAAAAATGTGAATGAGCAATTAAGTTAAAAATGTGTGCAAGGGTTGAGGATGAAACAGAGTATCTTCTATCGACTAAAAATTTCTGCAAACCTCGGTCTCGGATGAACCACTTGGTCAGAAGTCAGAACACAATCGTCAAATGATAGAAAACTTCAGAAAGACAATAAAAAACTTCAATTTTCTTGTAAGACAAGAAAGATATTATGATATCATTTGATCATAAGCGCCAAATTAAACTTTAGATGTCGGATTAATACGTACATGAGATTTGATTGTGCGATTCTGATCGAGCGGATTCAATGGACAGTACAAAACTTGATACTGCTTTAGAAGTCAACCTTCTCTCCAAACGAATCCGCTCTCAAGAACAAGGTAAAGATTCAACCGTTGGTTCGGCGGGATATTCATATTTTTTTATGGTAACTTTCTTTATAGTTTCTGTCACAATGTTTTTTCAAGGAAACAATAGAAGGCTAAAGAACAGTTCCAATATTGTGTAATTCAACTGCCTGATTTTGTATTCGGATTTAGACTATCCATCGTTTTAAAGTTGCTTATGATGAATCGTGACATAGTACTAAGTAGCACTAATCCAGTTGGTATAAAGGATTAAGTTGATTGATTATTCAATGGTGATTAATATAGACTCAAAATAAACCAGTAACAATATGAAACTGCACAGTCTATGATGGTCATTGGCTAAGTAATTCGATCATTTTTGCCTGATAACGTCGGATTTTGTGTTCTCCGTCGCCCGGAGTAGACCAGCGTAATGGTGCGATTGTGGTGCGGAAAGCTCAAACTTTCGAAACCCTATTTAGCATTGGCAACGCAGAGTAGAAGCAGCCTCTGGTTCAGTTCGCGTAAAGCCCTATCTTCTCATCATCATAGCCTCACAAACAGTGGCAGCACGAAGATCACCACTCTCCTTGAGCGAGACGTAACAGGACGCACATGGATGCAGAATCCAGTCGTAGGAGAGCAACACAGAACAGTTTCTTCAAGTGACAGAACAGTTTCTTCAAGTGTTCAAAATGTTACTACTGAGACATTCCATTCGTTATGCAATCAAGGAAATGCGAAAGAAGCTGGAGAGGTTTTGAATTGCTTGGTTCATAAGGGTTATGCTATGGATTTGATTAGACTTTTAAGGTTAGAGAAACTATGTAGTGAATCATTGCTCTGGTTTCTCCTTTTGATGTTTGGTCTCGCAATGTAATCAAGAGATGTATTCTGTTTGTGGATCTGTTGATGATGCTTTGAGAGTATTCGACGAAATGCCTGAGAAGAATTTGGACACTTGGTGTGTTATGAAGAGGTGTTTTGTTAACAACGGATACGGTGAAGCAGCAATCGATTTGTTTACTAGTTTAAACAAGAAGGGAACAAACCAGATGGAGAGATATTGAAAGAAGTCTTCTCTGCATGTACTTTGACAGGAGATGTTAAGGAAGGATCACTGCAATTTGAAGCTATGTACAGACTACAGAGAATATGGAATCGTACCTTCAATGGAACACTATCATAACGTTACCAAGATGTTGGCAACATCTGGTCACTTGGATGAGGGACTGAACTTTGTTGAGAGAATGCTAATGGAACCGAGTGTTGATGTGTGCAAACACTGATGAACTCAATATTATCATCAGAAAGGAACTCAATGGTTATTATATAATGCATGGAAAATTAAATGTTATGGAGAAACCGACCGATTTATAGGAGCAAAACAACATGACTAGGTCAAAAGTGGAGTCGTGATGTGGAATTATTGATTTAAGTAGGATAAGGCTGTAACAGAAAATGGAATATAACAAGAATGAATGTTTATCCCGCTAAAAACACCACTTAAGTTGCAAGTTCTCGGTCCCTCCAGAAATTGTGAGTTTTTGAGGCTCCTAGACTCCTAGTTTAATTTTTTTATTTGAGAAGAAGACGAATGTTTCTTCATGGGGGAGACGTATAGGTTTTTACCCAGAACTCCTCCATTAATATTTAAGAAAATGAATATATATAGTTTAGGGATTTCATTAGAGATATATGATTGACCAAAATTATTGTTGTTGTCAAGTTCATGAATGCGTGATGTTTCTTGTCCCCTTATGTGTTTAGTTCATCAATTTAAGAGGCTCCAGTAACATTGTGGCGACAACGAACCATTTTCCGCAGTTATTTTTTGTTAAAAAATGCACGTTGTTCATATATCACTTCCAAGTTATTCATTGACAAAATGACATTTTGAGATGTATTCGTGTCCAAATCGATCGTGTGAATTATCAACGGTGACAAAATAAGAAATGCAATCCAGAAAGAGTCAAAACTTGCAAAAAACAAAAAAAAAAAGGGAAAAAGAAAGAGTCAAAACAAGTATACCCAGTATCATTAGAAAAAAATAAATGATACACACATTAAAGGCAAAGACTCTAATTTACTAAGTAAACGCAAGCAATAATAAAGGCAAGAACTAAAAGTTATTATTGTAAGTGCAATTCAATAGTACAAAATGGTGTAATTATTTTGCAAATCAGTGGAATATGGAGCTTGACTTCTAAAGATTATTTTTTTTTCAACAAAAAAAAAATGAAATGGTGTAAATTTCAATTCAATAGAAAAATGTTAAGGAAAAGAGTATCTATACTTAATGAAGAAATTTTTTTCTACGTCATTAATGTAAACAATAAACTCTAGATTTGGTAAAATGATCATAGAGTTACTCTTTCATGTCCATTTTATGTCATCGGAGTCAATCCAATGGAATTGAGTTCGGAAAAGTGTTTAACCAAAGTGAGAATAAAGAGATTTTGATTCAGCGAGCACTTAAGACTTTCATAAAAAGATATGATTTGAATTTGACAAACATTCATAAGAGATATCTTTGTTTTTGGATCTATGTAAATTTAGCTTATAGTAAAGTTTCAAACAACTAAAATGATATAACTACGTAGTTAACTTAGGATAACCTCACAAGCCTCTGATAAAGTGATAAGAAACAAGGCTATGTGCATAGCTTTTGATATTACTGTGACGAGGAAGAAAATTCCACTGTGGAGTTTAAGATCATAGATTCTGGGTATAATGGGTAGAGGTCACAACCAGAAACAGAGGATTTCATTGTTGTTGTCGTTTGATCGGTCAAACCAGACGTGCTTGAGCTACCATGTGTATCAATGTCCCTCGGCTTCGAGATGCTCCAGTTGTGTCCATATAAGCCAGGATCGGACATAACCTGTGTTATTTCGATCTCTCCCTCGAGCATTTGCACAGCCTTTGACATTGTTGGCCTTAAGGAAGGAGATGAGTTTGTGCAAACGAGAGCAACTTTGATCATCCTTACCGCTTCATTTCTGTTGAACTCACCTTCGAGCATTGGATCTACGATTTTTATTATGTCCCCTGTCTGTTGCAGCGTCAGCGCCTGAGATTTAATGTAAATATATGGAACATATTACACATAGAATCAACTATATAAATTGTGAATTGAATGGGCTAAAAGAGAAAGAAAAGCTCCACGGTTACCCAATTGATAAGCGATACATGATCAGCACTTCCCTGCTGTTTCGTATTACTCTTTCCACTAACAATTTCCATTGTCACAACCCCGAAGCTGTACACGTCTGCTTTCTCTGTCAGTTGACCCCATAATGCATATTCCGGAGCCATATATCCGCTGCAGCATTAGAGAAACCAAGAATGAGATATTTCTTTAGCCATGATGCGGTTTTCGTTTTATGTTCTATACTTACATGGTTCCTGCAATTTTGGTGCTAATGTGAGTGTGTTCTGCTTCATGGGGCCTAGCCAATCCAAAATCAGATATCTTTGCATTAAGGTCGGCGTCTAGAAGCACATTAGTGGTTTTTATGTCACGATGAACCATTCTGATCGTCGATCCTTCGTGGAGGAATTCAAGCCCCTTTGCGATCCCAACACAGATTTTTTGTCTAGCTGCCCAATCCAGTTTTGGAGAGCTCTTTCCTGCCAAAGGATGTAAACCAAAGAGAAGTTACATCACAGTACATATGTGCACTTGAATTAGATTTAAAACGTATGGAAAAGCTGAGTCACTTTTATTTACCAAACAGTGCAAGAGCAAGGGAGTTATTTTCCATGTACTCATACACAAGCAACAATTGATCCTTTTCGACACAACATCCATAAAGCTTGACGAGGTTTGGATGATTCAGACCTGAGATCATGCCTATCTCGTTGACAAATTCGCGGTTTCCTTGGCGTGACTTGGAAGAAAGCTGCTTGACTGCTATGATAGTACCATCCGACAGCTCTCCCTACATTAAGTTTTTCATATCAGAAACCTGAAACAGCCATATTTTCAGTTTGAGAAGAACTTGGCATCTGTCTTAGCATTACTTTGAATACGGATCCGAAACCTCCTTCTCCGAGTTTGTTGGCTTGATCAAAATTGTTTGTTGCAGCTTGCAGTCGCCTCCAAGTAAAGCAAACCGTCTGCAGACCCTGGGCTCTCAGATCTATGTTCTCAAGGGAAAATCATTAATAATGCTATGAGATATATGAGGAATGGATTCATATAATCTATGAACTCTGGTACCTCTTTCTCTCATTTTCTTTTCTCCTCGGCATCTTTTCTGAGCATATAATCCCAACGCCAAGAGAGAAATTATTACCAAAGCACCCGTTACCCCCAAAATTAGTGGATAATTAGTGTGACGTTTTGTTTTCCCCGCTGCAAATGAGACACTAAAAGTGTAAATATATATACGCCAAGTTCAGAAAAATATCTCTAACAAGTTAGTTTTTTTTTTGTTCGTGTACCTCCACATCGTGGCTCCAAACCTGACATTATGAAAGATGAAGATTAGCGTTAGGTGGCAGGAACCAGTGTCAATAAAATGAAGGTGATAATTTAAAGTTATGGCCATTTGAGAGTGAAACAACTCAAATGTGAAGAAAGAAATTTCCTCTGTTGGCATTTGGCAATGACAAGGAGTGAGGTTACTAATGCAGAGACTTGAGATAGTAAAATAATTTGGATTTTCAGAGATAAGGGTACTTACTGTGACACAAGGAGATTGCAGAGATAAGAGGACCATAATTTCCTCTGTTGGGAATGAGGGTTGTCCCTTTCCCCGCCCAATATAACCGAATCTCTAACATATGATCGGTCACATTAACAGCTTTCATTTCTTTCACAAGAGGCTTTAGAGTCCCATTAGCCTCCTCTTTGATGTTAAAATCTGGCAAGAACAATTCTCCCTAACAGGGGAGAAAAAGGACAAAGCAAATGAACAATATTTCATGCTTGATGAAAAAAATATATATATTCAGTATATAAGGACGCTTTACCTGAACATAGACATCAAATATGCGTCTGCCGAGATGGCTGTATTCTTCTGCAAATTGAATCTCCATAAAATGGAGTTTCACATTGTAGGCTCCATTTTCCAAGCAAAACGCATAGTAAACTAGAGAGAGAGCAGATCGACGTGCAGTCTTATAAAGATCAGGAAAATCTCCAGATAGAGTTAAACTAGTTGGAAAGGATGTACTTCTCCTCTTCATTACGGTCATCCGCGAATCTACCTGTGTTACTGATTCCCCAGTTTTCGAAGTGCTGATTTGTTGAGGCTTTGATTTCACTGTTATCAGCTTGATAAGTGAGTTTATGAGAAGAATTTGTAATAACTATCTTGCCTCCCCCACAATTTATATGTAGTGTTCGCTGATCTACAATCCATAATGATTATAACCATCAACAAAAAGAGAGACTCAACAGGGTAAAGTAAACACAGCAGGCAGAATAATATCTGCATGTTAGAGATATGTTATGACCGCTCGTTGTGAACTTACTGTTGATCAATAATTGAGTTTCAGATTATATTAATGTTTTATGTATTAATTAGAATTATAGTTTGTCGGTAGTTATTTGTGAAGAGTCGTAATTAACATAGAGACATATTGGAGAGTTGTGTTGTTACGAAGAGATACAACTCCTCTTCATATTGCTTGGTTGTGTTGTTTCAAAGTCTATATAAAACTTTGTAATTGTCGTGTAAAAAACATGTTGTTTTGTCATAATAAAAGAGAGTATGTTCCACTTTTGTTGAAGAGACAGAGAAGTAACGATCTCTGATCTCTACTTCTTCTATTTCTTGTGTATAAAGAAAGCGAGAGAGAGGAAGCATAAAATCTAAGATCGTTCAGAGCATTACGATTTCCAACACTTACAGCTCGTGCATTTTATTGGACCAGCGCATGGAAGAAGCCCAGTTCTGTATAACAAGACAAATTTAAACCATTTCCATTGCCGTATTTGAAAGTGAGAATTTCAAAGTTATATGTTGTTGCTTTGATTGTTCCAAGATAAAGCAGAAGAGTGTACTTACAAATTGTTCTTCAAATATGAGCTCCGGTATGTGTTAATATTACTGGCATGATTCAACAAAAAGTGAAAATAGAAACTTCAACATAAGCAACTTGTATCCTATCTACCAAGAATTCATGTTCGTACCTCTTTTCCTGGCAGCTAGACGTCCATGAGAAATTGTTATAAGAGATATCACTGTGAGAATATATTGACCAAAACAGAAAACCAGCAGATATATTAGTTGACATGACCAAAAATATATCAAGTCATATAGACAAGGGAAAGCCTAAATGTACATATTAGATTGGCTTTTGAGAAAAACACCAGATTCAACGGGTCCAGAAAGCGTATTTCTCGTCAAATAGCTGAAAGAACAAGTCAAAACGATATATACTTGATCATAAGACTGCGGTATTCACATTTAAAGGTCTCCAGCTATTTAATATTCTCAATTTCAGCTGGTAGTACTTACGTATATTTTGGTTGTCTATCTACTCTTTGAACTTCACCACTCAGGTTGTTAAACGATAAATCACTGCAGCAAATGTGAACAAAATAAATAAATAAAATTGGTATGGACGTAATTGTGAAACTATTTTATATGTTTGCATATATAAATGATAAATCACTAGATTCCGCAAAATTTCCTACATAGACTCTCTCATACTTGCAAATCACTCTCACAAAAAGTTAGAATTTTTCTCTCTATGATCTTTATTCATGTGCTTACCAATGAGTACAAGACAAACTATATATACACATTGGACTGATATAGTCCAAAAAACATAAGCATATAAATGAACAATGTATGATTCATGAGTATACGCATCTACTCATACGAAAATGTATCAGCAGGTAATTGTGTAGTATATTAAACTTACAATGTGTTTTCACTTGTGATCAGAAAGAACTTACAGATTCGTTAGGTCTGGCTTAGTCCAGATGTAAGAAGGAATCGAACCAGACAAATTCAAATTCCTCAAAATCCTGGAACAGGGACAGAGACTTTAGTTAGAAATTTTCAAATAGAAATCAAGCCTCACGACGAGAAAAAGAACTCTGTAAAAATACAGGGTTTTGATGCCTTTGCTGGATATATTTGGAAATGAGTTTATCCCAATCGTATCACTAACACTCCTGCATATGAATATTTCGCGTAAAACATCAGTCTCGGTTTTCAATAATATTTCTGCTAATCTATCGAATGTAGTTAATTACAATGCAACAAGATTTTCTAGGCGGGCCACTGCATCAGGAAAAGGTCCTTTTAGTCCAATTGCGGATAGATGCCTAATGATCATATAAACCGACACAAGTTAGACAATGCAGAAACGCAAAATATAAGAGACATTACAATTATTAGTGAAGGACAAGCTTACAGCTTTTTAAGCCCAGACCAATTGCCAATATATCCTGGGATGGTACCATTAAATTTATTGTCACTTACTCTACTGCATAATGAAAACCAACAACTAGTTTAGAGCTTTGTAAGGCTTATCTTCTTAAAGTACTCTATAGGTTTTCTTGACTATCCCTTTATCTACTAAGATGAGCTTTACTAGTTACAAAGGTAAGCAAAAAAAAGCTTTTGAAATTTTCCATTTCCAAGTAGAGCAAGAACTTACAAATCCTCTAGTTTAACCAGTCTAGCAAGAGAGCTAGGCAAGCTTCCGGTAAATTGATTGGACCCAAGTTGCCTGCAAAACCCAGTTTCAGAAAAGATCAAAACCAAAGATTATTTTAGTTTTCCAAAAGTGGTTAAAACGCCATGGGTCTTACAATCCTGTTAGATTAGTTCAGTAACCGAGCTCGTTAGGAATCGGACCAGAGAATTGGTTTGCTTCAATCCCTCTGAAAATTTCAATGCAATTATTAGATGTAATTAAAAGGCACATTCCTATAAATCGGGGGGAACAATTTGAGACTTACAAGAATGTCAGATTCTTGAAGTTCTGTAACCCACTTGGTAAATTCCCAGACAAATTATTCGCACAGAGCGAGCTGAGAGAACAAAAATCAAAAGTTACTCGCAAATCATGAAAATGAAGAAGCATCCGGAGAGAAAGAGAACTAACATGAAAGTGAGGTGTGGCATTGAAGCCCACTCCATTGGGATTGTGCCCGATAGGTAGTTTCGGCACAAGTCTCTGCAAACAACAGCAAAACCCCATTAAAATTTGCCTCAAGCTACAAATATTTGTTATATCAAAAGAAGATATGCGCATCAAACGACCAGCCATGCAGTTCTTGCAAGTTGAAATCTCTAACTATCATCGAATCTTTATAAAACTTTGCGTGGTTTTGAACTCACATCGTTTCGAGATATCGAAGGTCGGCCAACTCAGGTGGAAGTGTCCCTCGAAGGCTAAGGGTCTTCAGCTCTCTGTTCTCGCTCAAATGGAACAAGAAAATAGAAATTACGACAAAATTTTTTTTTTAATGATAAGAGAAAGTATTAAAGAAGAGAAGACAGAACAATTAATAACACTCACATGCTTGTTATATGACATGTATTGTTGTTGTAGATGCTACAATTACAACGAATGGTGTTGTTCTCTCTAAATTCGGAAGAATAGAAACTCCTTGCTCCATATTTAAGGCTCCTAAAGTGCAAGGGTCTACTCCATTACGTAGGTTCAATCCCTTGATTCCAAGTGTGCTAGCTATCTTCTCTAGCGTAGTTACTGCATATGTATACATATAATCAAGTATAAATATATAGATACGCGGATTTTTTACCATTATTTGATATAAAAAAACTAAGGTTAAAACGGCGATTATTCTCATACATTCACCTGGATGGAGAGCTGATAAAACAGATGTTGAAATTGCAAAGAAGATTGTGATGATGGTAAAGAAGAGAAGAAGAACTGAAAAGTCGATCAACATATTTAGATAAGTTATATATTGATTCTTTGTATGTGTGCTTGTTTCGTTAAGTCAAAATATTATCATCAAAAAGGAACTCAATGGTTATATAATGCATGGAAAATTAAATGTTATGGAGAAACCGATCGGTTTATTAAGCAAAACAACATGACTAGGTCAAAAGTGGAGTCGTGATGTGAAAATGAAAAGACCCTCAACCACTTTTCAATAAAATCGGCTTGAAGTTTTTACATTAACAACTTAGTTTATGATTTTTAAATAGACTGTATTTGAGAAGTTTTTTTTATTAATTTTTTTTTATTGAGGGTTTTAAAATAGATTGACCTATATTTTAGGAGTTTTTTTCATTAATATCCCTCCAGGCCTTACGTGATATTTAAAATATGTTACTAAGTATAAATTTATATTTTTTTAATTAGATATACTATAAATTTTAAAGATTATATATGTTTTTTATACTGTAAACATTTTTTTCAAATTAGCTAGTAATAATAATGTTTAGTTATACTATATATATATGTTGCCTAAAAAAAGGTATAATAAATTTCCTAAAAAAATGAGTAACTAGGTATGTCAAATAATGTATAATGATAATACAATGTAATTTTTATAGTAAAACTAAATATTTATATATATTTTTTTGAAACTTGATGTTTACACGTCAGCATGACCGTGTTGTAATATGTCACATAAACATAAGGTTATTTTGCATGTTGACACGTTAGCATGGTAGTGTAATATTCCAAATAAGCGTAAGATTATTTTTCTAAAATGATTTTTAATTAATATATAGGGGATTACATTTATTTTGTTAATTTTTAGTTTAACCTCTATTGCACTCACTCGTCAACCAATCTTAAAGCTTCCCCAGACGCACACACTCATTTTCAACCGCTAAACTAGTCGTTCAAAACATTTGGTAGCACTTGAAACTGCAACCGACCGCTTCCGCAAAATTCCGCAACTGCAACCGCATCCGCTGCATTTAAACCAGTCAGACTCCAACTCCAGGTAGGAACAACCAGGTCTCGCAAGTTGAAATATCTAGCTAATCATTGATTCTTAATAAAAATTTCACGTGGTTGAACTCACATCCTTTTTGGAGATATCGAAGGTCGGCCAACTCAGGTGGAAGTTTCCCTGGAAGGCTAAGGGTCTTGAGCTCTCTGTTCTCGCTCAAATGCAACCAGAAAATAGAAATTACGACATGATTTTATAGTTATTTTTATTTTTAAGATAAGAGAAAGTATTAAAGAAGAGAAGACAGAACAGTTAATAACACTCACATGCTCGTTATATGACATATCGTGTTGTTGTAGAAGCTACAGTCACAAACAATGGTGTTGTTTATCTCCGAATTCGAAACAATAGAGACTCCTTGCGCCATAGTTAAGGTTCCTAAAGTGCAAGGGTCTCCATTACGTATGTTCAATCCCTTGATTTCAAGTGTAGTAGATGCGTATACATATAACCAAGTATAAATATATAGATATGCGGATTTAGACGATGATTTTTTTAAAATTAAGCTTAAAATGGTGATTATTCTCATACATTCATCTGGATGGAGGAGAGCTGATAAAACGGTTGTTGAAACTGCAAAGAAGATTGTGATGATGGTAAAGACGAGAAGAAGAACTGAGAAGCCGATCAACATATTTAGATAAGTTATATATTGATTCTATGTTATATCATCAGAAAGGGACTCAATAGTAATATAGTGCAGGGAAAATTAAATGTTATGGAGAACCGATCCGTTTACAGTAGCAAACCAACATGACTAGGTCAAGAGTTAGTTGTGATACTATTATAAAAAAAAAAAGATTAGTTGTGATATGGAATAATTGATTTGAGTAGAATGAGGATCTGATTGGATGTACGAAAGATGGAATAAAACAAGAAAAATGGTTTAATCCCACTAATCATGCTAAAAACACCATTTAAGTTTTGGGTTAGTTGTAAGTTTTTTGGCCTTCTCAAAATTGTGTGTTTTGAGCCTCCTAAACTTCTACTTTAATTTTTATTGAGAAAAATACAAATTTTTTTCGATGGTGGAGATGTTTTCATCCATCACTTTTTAACTAACTTTTTAAAGGTTTTAATGCAATATATACTCTCCAAATCGCTTTTCTACAATTTTACTTTACACCTAAAAAAAATGCAGGTTAATTCGGTGAAATAAAAATTAATACGCAATAGAACGCTTATATTAATCTTCAAAGGGTTTTTACGGTCACCTACTTTGATTTTTATGATTCTAAAGATATTCTCGGACTACTCGTCGAGAGTGTTTTGATTTGATATATTATTAATCATAATTTTACAAATTTAACTGTGATTGACGACATGTCATATTGCGTATCACTTTTGATTCTCGAGATTAATCTATATTTAAGAGATGTAAGATAAAATTGCAAAAAATGACGATTTAGAGAATTATTTAGCAGATTTTTTTTAATGAATATATTTTTCCTTTAAATTTTGGGGTTTCAAAAGGTCGTCGGGTGACTAAATAGTAGAGATATATAATTGGCTAAAATTAGTGTTGATGTCAAAGTTCATGAATGCGTGATGTTTCTTGTCCCAAGTTATGGACAACGACTCCATTAACACTGTGGACGAAGACAACGACTCCATTAACACTGTGGACGAAGACGAACTATTCTCGATCCTCTAGTAATTTTTAAAAATGCCTCTAAACACGTGCATTATTGTATGACCACTGCCGGTGGCGTTCAACTTACCGTAAATATTGGCAAGCAAATCGGTAAAGTTGGTCTAATTGATGGCAATAAATTGTAAAATGGTGATAGCCTATGACGCAACAAATCTCGTCCGTTGTAAGTTATTGCTATTTTAAAAATGAAGATGGGTTAAAGGATTTAGATGACAAAATAATTGTCCCTATATATTGTAAGTTTTAATATAATCGACGACCATAGTAAAACATTATAATATAGGTAGGCAATCAAATTAATGATAAAAGGACCACAGGTAGATTAATAATCTGAAATAGTGTTCTCGCCGTGTCATTCGGGTTTGAATCCATCGTGTGAACTGTGAATTATAAACGATGACAAATGTTGGTCTTATTGGGTGTGGCTGTAGATTTAGGATTTTTGCTGTAGAATTTGATCTGCGAATTTTTTTGCTGTAGATTTAGAATTTAGTGTCTATAATCAACTTTCTATAATAAATAGTTTGCAGAGCCAACTTTCTATAATTTTTCCAAAAATCAAAATTTACGATTTTAGGTTTTTACCTTTCTACATCAAAAAAAAACCAAAAAAGCATTAAAGACTCTAATTTTTTAAGTAAACGCAAGGCAATAAAGGGATTGACAAATGTTATTGTTGTAAAGTGCAATTCAATGGCACAATATGGAGCTTCTTAATTTTTCTTTCCAATAAAAAATGTAATGGTCTAAATTACTACGCTTTCCAATTACAACACGAACGATGTGAGCTTTAGGGGGATTATTCAATCATGGATTTTACTGGATTTAGAAATCCTTGTCAAATCATGTGTTATTCAATCATTGCTTTTAAAATCATTATCAAAATCATGTGTTATTCAATCATTGATTTTTAAATCTTTATCAAAATCATGTGTTATTGGTTATATGATTTACAAATACTAGTTAAAATCACCTGTTATTCAATTTTAAGATTTGAATATGGATTTGATTTCACATTGGATTTGAATGGATTTAAAAATATATTTTAGTTAAAAATAGAGAGGTTGAAATCCGTAGTCCCAACCACGTTATTTGAGTGGATTTGAAAAAAAATAAGTATATTATTTTAAAACCTTGTCCCTCGAACTATCTGGTGACACAAAAATAAGCTACTTATCGGAGTCTACGGGAGTGATACGTGGTTCAATGTCACACCTCTTGCCCATTCTTTTGCCATCGGTCTTGGGGATATGATGCAGGTAGTTAAACTTAATAGTACAAGAATGTGTTGCATAAAGTAGGAAAGTGGATGAAGAAGAAAGAGATATACTCGATTGTCTACTTTGTGTACCCCGAGAAAGACTCTATTAATAATATATTTGCTTTTTTTTCCAAATAATAATGGAAAATGTTCCTTATCAACCCCTAATGTTGTATTTTTAGCAACCCCAATACTGTATTTTCGTATTTGTTTTCAAATATCTATATTAATAGCTTGTTTTTTCTTTGTTTTTGACAACACTCATATTCTATATATCTAGAAAACCTTTTTCCATGCAAGTTTTTTTTTTTTTTTTTCTTCAGGTTGAACTTTTATTTTCAAGTTTATTGATAGATGCAAAAAAAATTTGCAAAAAAAACGAAAAAAAATTAACGACAATAGTGATGAAGTTCTTACAACCCAAGACCAAGAGAATATGCCAATTAGTGGAGATATATAATAGCATCAGATATGTGGAGAAATTCAACCGAAAGATTATAAATGAGAACATGAAAGATTATTAATTATTTTTATATATTATATTTTTATTAAATCATAATGATTATTTTTGAAATCTCTTTTGTATGATTTTAAAATCTGTATTGTATGATTTTGAAATCTCATTTTATGATTTTTAAATCCAAGTTATTTAACTTTCAAATCCACGGATTTTGATTTTAAAATCAATGAAAATCCATGGATTTCCAAATCCTATAAGTATTTCGAAATCCATTAAAATCCATGATTGAATAACCCTCCCTTAATTTCACACTTCTATCGAGCACAATGTAGCCCACAACGAGAACCCTAGCGTAGAGATGATCGAAGGTTTCACACAACTGTCTAGTGAAAACAATGGACTCGGGACTGAGTGGGTACAGATCAAAAGCAGACTCAGATGATAACGTAATCGATACGAAATGAGTTCGGGAAAGTGTTCAACCAAAGTGAGAAGAAAGAGATTTTGATTCAGCGAGGACTAGAGATTTTCATAAAAAGATATGATTCGAACTTGACAAACATTCATAAGATATACCTGTGTTTTTGGATCTATGTAAATTTAGCTTACAGTAAAGTTTCAGACAACTTTAATGATATAACTATGTAGTCAACTATAAGATAATCTCACAAGCCTCTGATAAAGTGATAAGAAACAAGGCAATGTGCACAGCTTTTGATGTTACAGTGACGAGGATGATAATTCTACGGTTGAAGTTTGGATAACGGATTCTGGGTATAATGGGTAGAGGTCACAACCAGAAACAGAGGATTTCATTGTTGTTGTCGTTTGATCGGTCACACCAGACGTGCTTGAGCTACCATGTGTATCAAGGTCGCTCAGCTTTGGGATGCTCCAGTTGTGTCCATATAAACCAGGATCTGACATAACCTGTGTTATTTCGATCTCCCCCTCGAGCATTTGCACAGCCTCTGACATTGTTGGCCTTAAGGAAGGAGATGAGTTTGTGCAAATGAGAGCAACTTTGATCATCCTTACTGCTTCATTGCTGTTGATCTCACCTTCGAGCATTGGATCTATGATCTCCATTATATCCCCTGTCTGTTGCAGCGTCAGTGCCTGAGATTTGATATAAGAAGGGGTTTCAGTAAACTTATGGAAACACATTATACAGAGATTCAACTATATAAATTGTGAATTGAATGGGCTAAAGAGAAAAAAAGCTCCACGGTTACCCAATTGATAAGCGAGACGTGATCAGCACTTCCCTTCTGTTTTGTATTACTCTTCCCACTAACAATTTCCATTGCCACAACCCCGAAGCTGTACACGTCTGCTTTCTCTGTCAGTTGACCCCATAATGCATATTCTGGAGCCATATATCCGCTGCAGCATTAGAGAAACCAAGAATGAGATATTTCTTTACCCATGATGCAGTTTTCATTTTATGTTCTATACTAACATGGTTCCTGCAATTTTGGTGCTAATGTGACTGTGTTCTGCTTCATGGAGCCTAGCCAATCCAAAATCAGATATCTTTGCATTAAGGTCGGTATCTAGAAGCACATTTGTGGTTTTTATGTCACGATGAACCATTCTCATCGTCGATCCTTCGTGGAGGAATTCAAGCCCTCTTGCGATTCCAACACAGATTTTTTGTCTAGCTGCCCAATCCAGTTTTGGAGAGCTCTTTCCTGGCAATGGATGTAAACCAAAGAGAAATTACATCACTTTACATAACATATACACTTGTATTAGACTCAAAATGTAAGAAAAAGCTAAATGAATTTAAATTACCAAACAACGCAAGAGCAAGGGAGTTATTTTCCATGTACTCATACACGAGCAGCAATTGATCCTTCTCGACACAGCATCCATAAAGCTTGACGAGGTTTGGATGATTCAGACCTGAGATCATGCCTATCTCATTGACAAATTCGCGGTTTCCTTGGCATGACTTGGAAGAAAGCTGCTTGACTGCTATATTAGTTCCATCCGACAGGTCTCCCTGCATTAAGTTTCTCATATCAATAAACCAATAAAGCCATATTTTCGTTTGAGAAGAACTTGGTATCTATTTTAGCATACTTTGAATACGGATCCGAAACCTCCTTCTCCAAGTTTGTTGGCTTGATCAAAATTGTTTGTTGCAGCTTGCAGTTGCCTCCAAGTAAAGCAAACCGTTTGTAGACCCTGGGCTCTCAGTTCTGTGTGATCAGGTTCACAAGAGAAAATCATTAATAATGCTAAAAACGAATCGGTCATGTACCAGAAATGGATTCATACATTGAACTCTGATACCTCGTTCTCTTGTGTTATCGTCTCCACTGCAATTTCTCCGAGCATATATTCCCATAGCCAAGAGAATAATTGTTACCAAGGCACCCGAAGCCCCTAAAATTAGGGGATACTTAATGTGATGTTTTGTTTTCTCCACTGCAAATGAGTCACTAAAAGTGTGAACATATATATACATTTACATATCAGATAATCAGATATAAACCAACTACAGAAAGAAATTTTCAAGAAAGTAGTTTTCTTTGTATTTGAACCTCCGCAATGTCGCTCCTGACCTGAAATTTTGAAAGATGAATATTATCATTAGGTGGCAGGAACGAGTGTCAAGATGATGAAGGATAAGCACAAAAAGGAAACCATATACGAAAAAGTAATAATCTGACGTTATGGCCATTTCGGAGTGAAACAACTCGATGTAAAGAAAGACATGAAAGCCAAACGAAAGGAGTAAGATTGCTGAAGCAGAGACTTGAGATAGTCCAGTAAATTGGAGTTTCGACAAGCAGAGGAGAAGGATCCTTACTGTGACACACGGAGATTGCAGAGATAAGAGGACCATAGTTTCCTCTTTTGGGAATGAGGGTTGTCCCTTTACCCGCCCAATATAGCCGAATCTCTAACATATGATCGGTCACGTTCACATTCATTTTTTTCACAACAGGCTTCAGAGTCTCATTAGCCTCCTCCTTGATGTTAAAATCTTTGAAAACCAATACTCCCTAACAAGTGAGATAAAGACTTTCAATCTTCCATGCAACTTATTTTCAAGGATGGTTACAAATTAAATGAGCAATTATTCAGTAAATATTTGCGTTTTACCTGAACATAGATATCAAATATACGCCTACCGACATGAGTGTATAGTTCTTTGTTTAAAAACTGAATCTCCATAAAATGGAGACTCACATTGTAGACTCCATTTTCCAAGCAGAATGCATAATAAACAAGAGAGAGAGCAGATCGACGTGCAGTCTTATAAAGATCAGGAGAATCTCCAGATAGTTTTAAATTAGTTGAAAGGAAGTACTCATCAGCATCATTATCATTATCTGTAAAGTCACCTGTGTTACTGACTCCCCAGTTTTCGAACTGCTGATTTTTTGCAGCGTTGGTTCGAGGACTGTTATCAGTTTGATAAGTTATTCTTCTAATAGTTACATTTTCTCCACCACAATTTATATGTAGTGATCGTTGATCTACAATCCATAACAATCATCACCATCAGTAGAAAAGATAGAGGTGTCGGATTTATTAATGTTAAGAAAAAAAGGGATGAACAAATGTTAGTACGTCAAAATATCTAATGCATGTTAGAGATAAGTTAGAATGGCTCAATACGTACTTACATTTCTTGCACTTGACTGGACCAGCGCATAGAGGAAGCCCAGTTCTATATGCAAGATGATCAGAATGTTTAGGAATATCATCTGCACTTCTATTTCCATATAGGAAAGCAAGAGATTGCTAAATTTGATCTCTTCTTGTTGCAAGATAAAGCAGAAGAGTGTACTTACAAATTGTTCTTCAAATATGAGCTCCGGTATGTGTTGATGGTACTGATTCAACAGAAATTGAAAAGCATAAACGATATAAGATATATCCTACCTACATCCTACCTACAAAGATTTCATGCTCGTACCTATTTTCCTGGCAACTAGACGACGACCATGATAAATTGTTATAAGAGAGATCACTGTGAAGGTTCACCAAATACAGAAAACCGACAAAGAACATTAGTTGACATGGCAACAAATTTCTCAAGCCATACAAACTTGTGAAGGCCTGAAACGTACATATTAGATTCGTTGTTCAGGAAGACACCAGATTTGACGTTTCCAGAAAGCATATTGCCAGTCAAATAACTGTAAGAACATGTCGAATGGTAAGTTATACAGAGTGATTATGTATTGTTCACAATTAAACTTAAAAGGTCTCCAAGTCTTTCAATTTCTCAATCTGTGTTTATAGTACTTACGTATATTTAGGTGCTTTTTCTACTCCTTGAAAATCACCAGTCAACTTGTTAAATGATAAATCTCTGCAACAAACAACGTTTACAAATTAATGTACTATTTTTGATAGAAACGTAATTGTGTAAATACTGTAAAAATTTTCTTATCTAAATCTATAGATTCTGCAAAAGTTTATAAATAGATCCTCTCATACTTGCATATCAATCTTACAACACGTTACCTTCTTTCTCTCTACAATGTTTTTTCATGTGCTTACACATGAGACCATGATAATCTATATCAATACATAGAACTGATCATAAATATAAAGCAAATAACTTAAGGCAGATGCCCGTACACTCACATCTAGTCTTTCGCCAACTCGTCAGCAAGTAAATGTGGAAGATATTGAACGAGCTAGTTTTGATATGTTTCAAACTTATAGAGTCGTATTATTAAAAATAGTAAAAGATACTTACAGAGTCTTTAGTCTTTGCATATTCCAGATGTAAGAAGGAATTGGACCAGACAAATTCACATTCCTCAAAATCCTGGAACAGGGACAGAGATTTTAATTAGAAATTTTCAGATATAATCAAGCCTCAAGACGAGAAACTGAAAGCTTCAGTGGGAGCAAGACATACAGGTGTTTGAGGCCTTTGCTAAATAAAATCGGAAAGGATTTTATCCCGGTCGTATCACTAATTTTCCTGCATACATATGTATACTCTTAGAACATCAGCTTCATTTTCGTTGATCCTTTTGCTAATCTATTGAAGGTAGTTAATTACAGTTCAGTAAGACTTTCTAGGCGGGCCACTTCATCAGTAATAGGTCCTTTAAGTCCACTTGCATATAGATGTCTATTGATCAAAACCAACACAGGTTAGTAGACGGTACAGAAATAAAAGCTACAATTAGTGATGAAGGAAAAGACAAGCTTACAGATATTCAAGCCGAGACCATTTGCCAATATATGCTGGGATGATGCCACTAAAGTCATTGTCACTTATCCTACTGCAAAAATGAGAACAAACAACGAGTTTAGAGCATTGTAGAACTTTATCTTCTTGGATTGGTATACAGGTTTTCCGGACTATTTATCACAAAATATCCTGGGATGATTCCTTTAAGCATTTTAAAAGAGTCAGATCAATTCACAACCAAACTACTACCCATACATACTACAAGGTAACAAATCATGAATAGATTCAACACGTTTCAGTCCAGTCAGTTGTTCGCAGAACAACAACTTCTGCAAAGTTTTTGGAAAAACGTATTTGCGAATTCACTGATCTTCAAGTCTAACTAAAGAAGAGCATTACTAGTTAAATTTCCATTTCCATTTCCAAGTAGAGAAACAACTTACAAATCCTTAAGGTTAACCAGTCTAGCGAGAGAGTTAGGCAAGCTTCCTGTAAATTGATTGGACCCAAGTTGCCTGCAAAACCCAGTTTCAGAAAAGATCAAAACCAAAGATTATTGTAGTTTTCCAAAAGTGGTTAAAACGCAATGGGTCTTACAATCCTGTTAGATTGGTTAAGTAACCAAGCTCGTCAGGAATCGGACCAGAGAATTGGTTTGCTTCAATCCCTCTGAAAATTTCAATGCAATTATTAGATGTAATTAAAAGGCACATTCCTATAAGTCGGGGGGAACAGTTTGAGACGTACAAGAATGTCAGATTCTTGAAGTTTTGTAACCCACTTGGTAAATTCCCAGACAAATTATTCGCGCAGACCGAGCTGAGATAAAAAAATCAAAAGTTACTCGCAAATCATGAAAATGAAGAAGCATCGGAGAGAAAGAGAACTAACATGAAAGTGAGGTGTTGCATTGAAGCCCACTCCATTGGGATTGTGCCCGATAGGTAGTTTCGGCACAAGTCTCTGCAAACAACAGCAAAAGCTGACCATTTTTCTTTGTGTAAACAATATATTGGTTACTTATTATTATTCAACCCTAAAATAAGTAAATATTCCATAAGTGGTATCAAAAAAATAAACGTTATTATATCTGATAAGACATTATTGTAATATTTAAAAAACATGATATATGTATTTAAAATTCATGAAAGATGATATTTAACATTAAATTATTTATGATTTGAGGTTTAATGAGTCTATATATGGTTTGGGTGAATTTAAGATAGTTTTTATGATTCATTGTAAAATATCCCAAAATTCTACTTAAAACTAAGATGATTGACCAGGAGGTTCGGACCTCGGGATCTTACATCCCCAGAGCGGGGACAAGATCATGTTGTTTTTTTCTTTCGGAGAATAATTTCCTTTCCAAGCATCGAACCCATGACTTCGGATTTATCTTTGGCACCCAGTTAGCCAAGTGTCCTAGTGATTCTTGGTGATCTTTGTATTTTTAACAAAAGAAATCTTCTTAACCACTAAAATTCATTAAAAATTCAATGTTTAATATGTTTCTAATAACATGGAATTGGAGATACCTTTCCAAATTATTAGTTCAATAACACTGTATTATAAGAATTTTAAAAATTCATGATCGGAAAACATAGAATTTCTTATTTAAACACAAAATAATTTCAAATGTTTGATTGAATACATCCCCGGATATTATTTTGTTAGATAACACCCTATTTTTCTAGATGTCATGCTACGTTATAAACTAACATAATTTCACAAAAAATGCAGAAATATAGTTTTATCAATCCACGTGAAAAATATCTTCTTTTTATTTACTATTACGATCGGACTCGCACGTACGTATGAGGTTATATTTGTTAGACAGACTTATTTGATATTTAATCTGTTATAATTTAGTTGTAAATGTTAAGTGTTGTTACGTTTATATTTTCTAAACTAATCAAAACATTTCTAACAGTGTGATTAAGGGTTTTAAATCGGATTTGTATTCGGTTTCAGTTTGGGTTATTTCAGTGTATAATCTAAGTATATCTATTTTAGAACGAAAAACTCGTCCCGTCCCTTCCGTCAGAAAATTTTTCATCCTATAACCGTTTTTTTTTAATAATTACCCATTCGGCAATGTTTATTATAAAAGATTGGATAAGAGATTTAGACGGGATACCTGTATTCCCCCTTTGAATATTTAATTTTTATATAATTAATGAAAATTATCTTTAAAAAATTATAATTCTCAAAATATTCTCAGAATATTTTCAGAAATATCTCAAATTCCCAAAATATCCTTTCCGAAGTGGATCCTTACCCGTCCCATAGTCAACCTTATCCAAATTAGTAAGAGTTTGAGAATTGTATTTACCTACCCAAATTTCTTGATTTCATACCGTTATTCAAAATTCCTGTCCTTTTTTTTTAATCAAAAATCGTTCGAGTAGTGTTTTTCAATACCCGAATTATCTGTTCCCGTCAAATACACACTATTTCCCATCCCAATATCAGAAATAGACGGGCCTTTAAAATAGCAAATTGATTTCGTCGAATAACAATATAAAAGTAATCAAAATTTAATTTATGGTTTCTCAAAATATATGTAGTTAGCAAAGTAAATTACTTAAAAAGAATGGTTAAATTTAGAAACATCAAATTATATACATATGAAGATATATTTAATGTAAACTTTCTTGGGGTATTTATGTTTATTTGCCAAACTTATGACATGGTCTAATAATTTTACATTCGCCACAATTAAAAAGATTGATCGGTGAGATCTTTTGACTTTAAAATTTATAGCATCTTAAATTTTTATCGAGTTAAAATATAATTTTTGATCAAGTTAAATTTTGTATAAAATTTTAAACTTTTTATAAAGATTAAATATAAAGTTTAAATATACTCGTAATATTTTAAAAGTTTAATAAAGTTTAAATATGCATAATATTTTACAAATTTTCAATGTTTAAATATATATTGTATAATAATTAAAAATTTTTCAAAAGTTTAAAATTTATTTTTCTTATATATAGTATGATTAAATGATTCAACTTAAGAACCATAGTAAATTTGAATACAAAATATAAATTTGAATGTCTGTTAAGTCAAGGTTCCTGCTCATTTAGATTTGGATTCATTGTGTTCCTATTTATAATATGTTTTGAATCACCTCCAAAAAGATTTTGCCGATGTGGGATATTAAAAACACGTTTTTCTTAATTGATTGAGTAAATTATGTTTTAAAAAAATTTAAATCATCATATGTGCGGAAAAAATTCTAGATGTTTAACTACTATATTGATTATGTAATGATTCAAATATTTATTAAAAAAATAAGATCAAACAAAGATAAGAAGGGAAATCTGAGCTAAATCTTGTAAATATCAAAATAATTAATGTGAATATATTAGTTAGAGAAATCGTGTTTGAAGTAAAATGAAAATCTCTTAATTTTTTTATTTAATGAGATTTTATGATTATATGGAAAATTATAATTTTGCAAATTAATGTTAATTTTTTAATTGTGTTTGGTTGTATGGATAATAGAGAATTAATTGTAAAGGTTGTTTGGATACATGGATATAAATTAAGATATAAAAACATTTTTGCCATTAATGAAAGTTTTTTTGTTTTTTATTCAAATGGCATTTCATGTAAGTCTTTACAATTTAAAGATCTTTTTTATTTTTTTTGCTTTCCAATTAATAGTATAGATTCTACCATTTAAAAAAAGAAAAACATCTATTATGATACTAATTAAAATGCATAGCATTATATATTTGTTTTACAAAATTCATTGTTTCCTATATTTTAAAAAGGTGTTCAAATCAAATTACACAAGTAAAATCTGTTCATATCTTTAAGTTATTATTATTATTTTACTACATCCTATTAAACATATATTTATAAGGACTTTTGTATTTTTAAAAATTAAAAATTGCTGAAATAAAAACGATAAAGCAAATATAAAGTAGAGTAAAACATTTAATATTTGATATTTTCGTGTATTTTTTATTATCTAATGATGTTTCTTGCTAAACAATTATTGATATTTTCCTATTATTTATTTTGTTACAATGGTAAGTTATTTGTTTTCATTTATTTCTTTAAGAAAACTAGATGATGTTCAGTGTTATACACGAGATTAAAATTATTTTTATGTGTTAAATCAATTGTAATATTGTTATTTTATAGTTAAAATTTGATATGTTTAATATTATGAAATCATATTAAATATGATATCTTTTATTTGTTTAGTAGATATTTCAGAATTTAAATTACATATGTTGTTTACACTTTACACATTATGGAAGAACTAAAAATTTAAATGATATTTTTTAAACAATTTTCTAATAATAATAAATATAAAATGAAAACAGAAATTTTGTTTTATAAAAAATAATAATTTTATATTATTTTATTTATAATTTAATATGTTAAAAAAAAAATCTTATAGGTACAATTAAAAAAAAAAGATAAAAATGGAAAACAAATAAAGAAGATTTTCTATTAATTTCAAAGACAATTGTATCCTTACGTAATTCAATCATTTTAACTATTTGTTAATGGCATAACATATAATTACGTACATACCTAGCGTTTTTCTTTTTAAAAAAGTTACCCTTTTTATTATATAGTAGATCTAAAATATAATTGTCACTCATTAAATATTTTTAAATGCATACATAGAAAATTTTGACCACTTTTATTTCCTTCTTAATTTTTGAAATTTATTTTCATTATTTTATACAATATATATATATATATATATATATTTACTAGATTATCATTATTGTTTGTTTACTAGTTTCTTAAAAAAAATTACAAAATTTACTGTTTATTTTAAATTCTTAATCTTATATATATATATTTTTTTTAAATATGGTGAATTTTACATTTTATAATATTTTACAAAACAATTTATATATTGTTTACATATATTTTACAAATTTAAAATCAATACATTTGTCAATATCTAGACTGTCAAAATCTAAACTAACATTGACACGTACTGTAATCAAGTGAATTATAAATATAATATCAAATGCATCTAACTTTATATAAAATTACTATTTGCATTGAATAAAAAACAATAACAACTTTTTTTTAAATTACATATATCATATTTATACATAGTAAAAAAATCGCAAACTTAAATATGGTTAAAAGTATATTATCATTTTAGTCATTACAATATTTAAAACACATAATTTGTCTCTTTATTAACTATATAATTAAATATATATAAATTGTTAATACATAAGCAATCTTGAACAAAATTTCGACAAATATGTAATATATATTTGTTTTCGCACAATGTGCGGGTAATTTTTTTTTTTATCAACAGCTTATATTATTCAAACGAATGGCTCAGAAAATCAAACCGGGAGATCATAGTTTATATAAGTTAATACAACTGGCTGAAGTCTGATGGTACGAGATAGCATATTAGCTTTAGAGTTTAGGAAAAAAGGAATAAAATTGTAGTGTGGGTAATCATTTAGATTACTTAATTATAATCAAAAATTGAGCAATCTATAACCCTAACATAATTTATATTTGGGCTCTGGCTCGACCATGGTCGTAACTCGTAAACAGGGGCGGAACTATGTTGAGCGGTGGGGTGGCAGCTGCCCCCACAAAATTTTTTTTTTTTCTTAGTGTATTTTTTTAAAAATTATAGTTTTTCTCCAAAACTTTTGCACATATGCCCCCTGTATTTCCAAAAAGATAAAAATATGCCCCCATAAAAAAATAATCCTAGTTCCGCCCCAGCTCGTAAACGATATACCTTATACTAAATATCAAAAAGATTTTGAACTCCAACGGATAAGATTAAAGATTAAGTTGAACCGGAACTTAAGCGCGTGTTTTATTAGTTTTCCTTACCGTCCAATATTAAAAACATTGACTCTAATACTGTTTTAATTGCTTAAGAATCATAACTAAACCAAAACCAAAAAAAAAACAAAAAAATAAAAAGTTCAAATTTCTCAAATCTTCCAAACTACTCCCTCTTTTCCACAATATAAGATGTTTTAACCAAAAAAAAATTATTTCAAAATATAAGAGTTTCACATTTATCAGTACATTAATTGTCAATTTTATGTCTATTTTACCTTTGGTCAAAAAACACTTAAATCCATTAACTTATGTTTTTATTTTAACGAAGAGAAATGTGCAAGGGTTAAAATGGATATTTATTTGATTTTTAAGTATTGTGTAAAAATGTTAAAACTTTTATATTGTGAAACAGAGAGTAATAATTAGCAAACCTATAGTCAAAAATAATTTTGGTTGTCAATAGTAATGTATAAACAAACAAAAAAAAAAACTCCGAAAAAAAACCAAATTTAAAATCATATTGGATTATCTCAATTTGCAGTAGAGAGACAAATTTAGCCTGAAGGTATCTCCGATTTTTTTTCTAGATTCTACGATCAAGTACGTTTGGGATTGCATTTACACGTTATTTACTGTCCCAATTTAAATAACAAATGCAAAAGAAAAAATATCTTAGATAATTTCTATACTTTAAATGCAAACATATGTTTTCATTCAATTATGTTATTTTATTTTTTGTTAATTTTTCCATTCCACTTCCGTTTCGTGTTTGCGTTTGCTGTTTAATTTCTGCAATTAATATATATAGCCCTATGTTTTCTTAATATGTAACCATGTCTTGCAAATTGAAAAACATTTAACTAATCATATAAGTCTGAACTTACATTCTTTGGAGATATTTAAGCTTGACCAACTGAGGCGGAAGTTTCCCAGGAAGACTCATGGCCTTGAGAGCTCTGTTTTTATTTTCAATAATGCAGCAAAACGTATATTAAGAAAGAAGAGAAGAAATATTAAACGAAGAGAAGACAGAAATATAACACTGACAAGTCTGTAATATGACATGTCGCGTTGTTGTTGAAGCTACAATCACAACCAATGGTGTTGTTGATTTCCGGAGCAAACTCAACTTCTGGTATGATCATCAGTTTTCCTTTAGGGCAAGGGTATCCATTACTTAGGTTCAACCTCTTGATACCAAGTGTAATAGCTATCTCCTTTAGCGCATTTACTGCATTGATATAAAAATATATACGGATTATGACTGTGTTTTGTAAGAATTTTCCAAAATAGCGATTCTTCTCATACATTCATCTGGATGAAGAGCTGGCGAAGAGGCCGCTGTTATATTTGCGGGAGAACTAGTAATGATGATGAAGAACAGAAGAAACCTTGAGAAGACGATCGACATATCGATAGTATAGTTACTTACGTAAGTAACATATTATGGTCTTATTGGGTCGTCGGTGACTAAGAGATATATATTGACGAAAATAAATGTTAATGTCGAAGTTGACAGGGGTGAATAGAGAGGTTGTTCCCTTTTTGATAAATAATTGATGCTTCTTTTTTTGAAAAAGAGGACTGATTGATGTCAATTCATGTCTCCTTATCTATTTGGTTGATTAATTTTAGGACCTTGAACTATTCTTGGCTTCTTGCAGTAACTCACCAATTGTATTTATTATTTTAACTACTTTATGCATTCGTACTATACAACCTTCGGATAATTTCTTTGAAATGCTCCTCTTGTATTTATCAAAATGTTTTTGTAAAGATCAAAATATTTACTATGTTATCAGCAAAAAAATAATAGAAAGTCAAAATTGGTGAACTACTACGGCCGAATCGTACGACCATATTTAGATAATCAGCTTGATTGGTTCTCCTGCCATTGCATGTTTGCGGCCGATGGCAGTTGCTAACGTTTAAAATCAATCATACAAATTGCTTTATACAGCTCCAAACCACTCGAAATCACTAAATATCAAAAACTTCTTCCTGCAAGCATTTGCGGTTGCGAACGATAGCGGATGACTAAATAAAAAAAATAAAAAAAAGGAAAACCACGTAAACAATAAATAAAAAATATCATCAATTCACGTTAATTCTCAAACACTAATCATATTCTAACTTTAAGCTCCCAATATGAATAACTATTTGTGTTTCATTATAAAATTTGTTTGTTTAATTTTTGAATAATTATTTAATATTTTTCTTATGGTTTTTTATAATTAATATTTAATCATGTTCAACTTTTTAATATATCATCATAATCTAGTTTTTGGTGTTTTATACTTTTTATAATTATGAGATTTTAACGGAAAAAACCCTCGAGTATTGGCTGATCCATTTCAAAACTTCAACTAAATTATTAATTTAAAAACTCTTCAACCAAGAAATTTGAATGAAGATACCCCTCAAGTACTAGTCGATTTATTTAAAAAACCTTAGCTAAATTATTAATGAAAAAACTCCTCAAGTAGGAGATTTTAATTTAAAAAAAAACCCTTTCGTTTACAATTCCGCCTCAATATAATTTTGTGGTCTTGCTTGTTAAAAAACGACATGTATGTATTTTATTTAGACTTAAAACAATGTAGTGTTTGCTAAAAACTAATATGAATTTTCAAGAGTCGCCAATGTTGATTTAAACATTCTTAAATCTTGTGAAATAGAAACCTTCATTCGTTGTAGTGCTTTTTATTTATTTCAGATGTGTTTAATTCGTAAATTATTATATAAATTTTTTTTATATTTTCATTGTTTTACGAAGCATAGGATGTGATATTTTAGTTATATTAATTTATCGTTTCATATTCTTAATCGATTGCATCATGTTTCTAGTGTTATTTTAAAAATAAACACCGTTTTTTTATTTTTCTTAAAAAAATATGCACGTAATTTTTTAACAAAACTAAAATACAAAAATATCGATTTGATGGCAATTGTTTAGGTTTTTGATAGTATTATAAACGGAGGAGTTGTTTTGTTAATATATTTTTACTTTAGGGTTTAAAATATATTAATCAATATATTTGAGGAGTTTTTTCATTAATAACTTAGTTTAGAATTTATAAATGAACCACTAGTATTTAAGAATTTTTTTTAATTAAAATTTCTTAGTTGAGGGTTTTAAAATGGATTGGCCTATACTTGAAAAGTTTTTTCATTAAAATCCCTATAATTATATATTACATTTATTTTATTAAATTTTAGTTTAACCGCTATCGCACAATGCACATACTGGTCAACTAGTCATAAAGCTCCCACAAACGCACTCTTTTTCAACCGCTAAAACATTCGTTCAAAACGTTTGGTAGCACTTGAAACTACAACATACCGCTTCCGTAAACTTCTGCAACCACAACTGCATCCGCTGCATTTAAACCAGTCAGACTCCAAGGTAAGAAGAGTCGAGCAAATGATAAACACATAATCACACCACTATATACACACCACTCGTTCTTAGACTATCTACAATGGTTTCAAGATTTAACACCCTACTTTTTTATCCACATCATTTTCTCTCTCTTCCACCTAATCATTCAACAACCATTTTACTTTTATACACTACAATGGTTTTGTTTAATAAAAATATTACACCCTAACCCACATTTTTATTAAAACATATTATTTTATTAAAACACACTTAACTTTTATTAAAACACACATAACTTAATTAGTACAATATTACACTCACAAAACATAAAACTCTTACATTACAACTTAAAAAATATTTTTATCACGAAACATTCTAAATTTTGCCCATATATGTTTGACTAGATCTGCTTGCAATTCGTGATGTATATTTGAATCACGCAATTCGGATCTATTACGTACATGATTTGCAAATACAGGTAGCACCTCAGTCAAGAATGGTTGCGGTGTACTAGACCCACTTACCTCAGATTGATCGTAATCGGTCCAATATTGAGTATATGTATCTCGTTCATCTTCGACGATCATATTATGCAATATGATACATGATCTCATGATGATAGCTAAATCGGTTATGTCCCACATGCGAGCTGGTTCACAAATGATTTTAAATCGAGCTTGCAACACTCCAAATACATGTTTGATGTCCTTTCGACATCCTTACTAATGTTTTGCAAATAACTTGTCTCGTTCACTATGAGGAATCCTAATTGATTTGACGAAAATTAGATAAGAAGGATAAATACCATCTGCTAGATAGTATGCCATATCATATGGACGCTGGTTCACGAAGAACTTTATCCTTGAAATATTTCTATTTTCAACATCATCAAAATTGAGTTTGGATAAGAAGATCGAAATTGGTAATTATTGGGATTTGGGTAGTTAAAAAGATAATTAGAAGAATTTTGGGTGTTTGAAGGATTATTATTGGAATCTATCTCATAAAAGATGAGATTTTATTTTTGTATCCAAATTAAATGATGAATTTTTGTATAAAATTAAAATATAAATATATTGATTTATCATAAATAATTGAGTTTAAAGGATATAGGTGAAAAAATAATAATACATAAAATCTCAACAACCAATCAAAATTTAGTTATTTTTTATATTTTTAATAAAAATTTTGATCCAATCAAATGTTGACATTTGTCAACTCAATTTCTAAAATCACGAGTGAGGCCACATGATTCAGTTGATATTTTTATTCTTTACAATGGTTTCAACTGTTGAATAATTTTTTTGAACGAGCCATTGCACATAGTCTTATACTACAAAGAAAGCATTTAAAGTATGTTTCCAGGACGAAGATTCAAAGTAAACGCGGTGAAGATTCAAAGTCAGACTTGTGAGAAGGGACTTTTTGGATCTCAGTGTAATATCATGTATTAGAATAAAAATAATGCGGAATGATTTTTCCAAACAGCCTCGAAAACTTCTTTTCTCTTCCTACGAGCCATACTATTTTTTTTATTCCAAACTTATGTCACTCTAGCTCACCAATGATGTATATATTGGGAACAATAGAGAAGGAGACCCAACACCAAAAACCTCTAGAACTCACCAGATTTCTTCTTTTTCCGATATGCATCTCATAAGAGTTTTAAGTCAAATCACTTCCCTAAGTTTCTCTTGAACTTCAGATTAGGATGTAAAAGGCTAAAACATATTTAGGGGTTGAAATTAAGGTAAAATGGAGAAATATCACAGAACCTCCTTGGTATTTGTCGGTAAACAGGTAAATGGCCAAATCCACGCCGTTGAGTCGGCAGTCTCGGCTAAGCAATCTCAACTTCCCCTTAAATTAATTAATTTCTTGACCCAAAAAAAATAATAATTATAACCTTCAAAAATTCGTTGGTAATCTACATATATGGTTTTGAATTTAAATTCTAAGTAAACATGGAAAGCATGGTTTCTGGTCACTGCTATGGTCAACACCTTTGATCTTAAATCGGTAATGGTTCCGACCACCATTAACCTCCAATTCGTATATATTTGATCTTTTGAGTATGATAGGGATGGTAATTTATAGGTTTGAATTATATAAGAAAGAGAAAACTGGAATTTAAGATTTGCGTCAATCAAACCAAACCGGCCGGCCCCCCCCATAAGCTGAAAATCCATATATTACCCCAAGGCCACCACTTTGACTTTAAACCCGTTAGGAATCCAGAACCCTCTCTAAACTATTATAAGCTTGTTGGAATTATTTAATTAGGTAATCCGAATCTCCTAGGTTATAAAAAAACAGAAGGTATTCTCGAATCAACTCGGTTTAGATTAAACTGGTTTGACTCCCAAATTCTAATTTTAATTCGATTCAAGGTGAGTCTAGAAAGTTGGACTCATAGATGAATTATTAGGATTTTGGACACATAAAAGGAAGAATTATTAGGAATAAATGAATTTCTGGAAGGCTAATAATATCCAATTTAATAATGCTTTAGTACTAATGTCTTGGTTGAATGAATTTTAGAATGGTACAGTACTTGGTTGGCCGTGAATATTCACGACTAAATGTTTGGTGATTGAGAATATAGGTTATAGGATATGCGCTACAAATGTAATTAATTAAGCATAATACGTGTGAATAACGATTTTTTTAATATTGTGTCAGTATGGTATGAATTGGTTCCGTTTGCGTGGAAAAGAAATATGAACACTACAACAGAGTTCGACAATTTAGAGACCACTTTTAAGTGGTCGTATTAAAAAGTCGTTATTGTTCATTTTGTCTGATTTTGCGACCACTTCGTTCTCTCGGAAAGTCGTCGCAAAAAATGTCCTCTAAAAGTAGTCGCAAAATTGCAACCACTTTTAGACAACATAAATTCCGACAACTTTTCGACGGTCGACCGGACTTATCGAATAGTACCTCCGGTGAACGAACTTGAACCTCCGACCGCCGGCTTGAACCTCCGACTGCCGGAATAATACCTCCGACCGCTAGAATAGTACCTCCGACCACCAAAATAGTACCTCTGCCCGCCAGAATAGTGCTCCCAACCGCCAGAATAGTACCTCCGACAAATGCCGGTGGTCGGAGTGGGACATCCGGTGGTCGGAACGGTACCTCCGGAGGCCGGCCTAGGACTTTCAAAAATAGCGGCGAGCGACCTAAATTAATTCAGAAAAACTGTATCATGTAGGATTCAAACTCAAGACCTTAAGGTATAAAGATAATCAAATAACCACTAGACCACGTTAACATTTTGCAAACTCTCCGTAAAACAAATATATATCTAGTAAGGCTTTAAAACGATTCCGACAACAAATATCATGAGAAAGTGGTCGCAAACAATAAACAAAATATAAGTTTTGTCGAAAAGTGGTCGCAATTTAGCGATGACATAGCGACGATCCTTATGATGTCGTGGGTAAGTGATCGCAAACTTTAAAAATCCTAAAAAAAATGTCATTTTACAGTTATATTTTTGTTTCAAATTTTACTAACTTAATATTAATTTTAAGCCTTCTAAAGAGAAATACTTTTAGCAATAAAATGTATTAGAAATTTTTTTTTTCTTTTTCGGTCAAGAGAGTTTTATATACACATTTTTCTTAGTATGTGTGAAAAATGACAGAATGAAACATTTTTTGTGAAACAGAGTGAATAACAAACACCTACATAAACTATATTTAAGAGTTTATCTTTGATTGAAATTGGTATATAACGTAAAAATAATAGTACAAGTTTAGTAATCGATAGTACAAGTTTAGATAAAAATAATAGTACAAGTTCAGAATTTTTTTAAAAATCTAGCTTAATGTCAGTATTAAAAAATAAATAAAAATCTAAAGATATGGTTTTGATAATTCGGTTCTATAACGTATAAGTTATAATCTATCTACTAATCTGCAGTTTTTTTAATTATTTACATGATGTCGTGGGAAAGTGGTAGCAAATAATGAAAACCTTAACGTTTGTCGAAAAGTGGTCGCTAATTTCAAATGAGAGAGCGACGATCCTAACTTTTGTCGAAAAGTGGTCGCTAATTTAGCGACCACTTTCCGACGACATCTGCTTTTCTCGATATTCCGTCTAAATTTTGTCGAAATAAGCGATAGTCTGAAAGTGGTCGCTAATTTAGCTACTAGTTTCTGATGACATCTGTTTTTCTCGCTATTCCGTCTAAATTTTGTCGAAAAATTGCGACGACTAATTTTCCGTCGCTAATTCCGTCGATATTTGGTCATTTTCTTTTCTTGTAGTGGAACCATATAAAAACGAAAATGATATGGATTAGTAAATGAGAACGTACATGAAGTTATACCAATCATATCATGGTAAGGTACGTACGATACCAGAAATGGGATGACATGAAATCTGAAATGGGATTTAAAATGTAATGAATTCAATTGAGATGATGATGAAATATGAAAGGTAAGACTGTCTAAATTAAAAATTTAGAATTATGATAAACCTTTTCATAAATTTTCTGTAATAAATATGGGGACCTATATGTTTTCGTACTATAACCATGTCTTGCAAATTGAACGGCCAACTAATCATCGATTGGTTATATAAGTTCCGAAGTAGGAAGACTTAAAATCATTGTTTTTAAGGGGTTTTTTTTTTTTGAGGTCGTCGGTGACTAGAGAGTAGAGATATATATTGACCGGACAAAAATCAACATTAATGTTGATGTCCAAGTTATAGTGGTGGATAGAGAGGTTATTGAATGCTTGATGTTTCATGTCCCCTTTATGTTTTGGTTGATTAGTTTTAGAAGCTCAATTAACACTGGACGAAGTTGAAGTGCAGTAGTTAACTTCTCTAATTGAATTTTGTGCATTCGTACTAAAATATAGTATTATGCATTCATAATATATTTTAATTAGAAGATAACACTTTGAAAACTTGTGTGAGGTTTGACAAATCAGAGAGAAAGAGATCGAATATCAGGAAAATGTTTCTCTGTTTATTTCTTTGATATTCATCGTTTATATTCCCATTACAATATCAATCAGTTTCCTAACTTGAAGGATTCGATAGCAAGATATCTGGAACTAATTAGTCACAATTAAATGAGAGAATATACTTATATTCTAACATCTCCCCTCAAGTTGGAGCATGTATATCAATAATGCTCAACTTGCTGTTATGTACCTCGAGTTCGGTTCGTCCAAGCGCCTTGGTAAGAATGTCTGCCAATTGACTTCTTGTTGAGACATATTGAGTAAAAACATTCCGCGCCACGATCTCGTCACGTATAAAGTGGCAATCAACACCAACATGTTTGGTACGTTCATGAAACACCGGGCTTTTAGTGATGTCAATTGCTGACTTGCTGTCCGAAAATATCATCATGGGTGTCTTGTGTTGATGTCCGAGATCATGTAACAACCGCTTTATCCATATGAGCTCTTGAGTCAAAGCAGCCATAGCTCAGTACTCCGCTTCTGCAGATGATCGGCTCACTGTGTCTTGCTTCTGTCTTCCACGAAATTGGAGAATTACCAAGTTGAACAAAATACCCTGTCAAGGAACGTCTCGTTGTTGGACAGCTTGCCCAATCCGAGTCACACCAGCCATTAATTTGAAAATCCATCTCCGAGCTTAACAAAATACCTCTGCCTGGACTATATATTTTTCAAGTAACGCACTACGCGTAAAAGCACAATCCCAATGATCACTTCTCGGTTGTTGCATAAACTGGACTAGAGTATGTACCGCATATGATAAATCAAGCCTCGTATTGGCTAGATAGATCAATTTTCCAACCAATCTTCGATAGGCTAAAGGATCTTCAAGCAATTCTGATTCCGATAGAGCAAGCTTATGATTTTGCGGAATGGGTACAACCACTGGTTTGGATCCTAAAAGACCCGTTTCTTCAATAATATCGAGTGCGTACTTGCGTTGACAAAAAAAAATCCATCTTTGTTTCTCGCCACCTCAATGCCTAAGAAATATTTGAGAAATCCCAGGTCTTTCATCTGAAATTGAATTGACAAATAACATTTGAATCTCACAACTTCTGCTTCTGAACTGCCAATAATGATGAGATCATCCACATAAATCAAAATGCAAAACTGATAAGTCGAAGTGTTAAGAGTAAACA
Organism: Boechera divaricarpa; assembly: GCA_026770425.1. Classification (NCBI taxonomy): domain Eukaryota; kingdom Viridiplantae; phylum Streptophyta; class Magnoliopsida; order Brassicales; family Brassicaceae; genus Boechera; species Boechera divaricarpa. The sequence goes on along the minus strand of CM049182.1, from coordinate 7,898,761 downwards.
GCGAGTAGTCAGTATATGACTGTTTAAAACCATAATCCAAAAGTGCAGAAGAAAGCTTTGCGAACCAGCACCTTGGAGCTTGTTTCAAACCATAAACAGATTTGTTTAGTCGACAAACCTTCTTATATACCTCTTCTTTCAAATCTCCATGCAGAAAAGCGTTATGCACATCCATTTGATGTACATTCCAATCTTTTCCAACCGCATACTTCAAGAACAAGCGTATCGTATTCATTTTAGCCACATGCGCAAATGTCTCACTGTAATCTTCTGGTTCTTTTTGTTTATTTCCAAGAGCCACAAGACGAGCTTTGTGCCTTTCTAGTGTTCCATCAGACCTGAATTTGAATTTAAAAACCCACTTACAGTCAATTGCTCGTTTTTTTGGTGGCAGATCAGTTATTGTCCAGGTTTGATTGAGCTCCTGTGCTGAGATTTCGGAACTCATAGCATCCCTCCATTCCTTATTCTTGACCGTCTGGGCATAGGTTTGTGGCTCTATAGCTACTGCAATGGCAGCTTGAAAAGCACGATGAGAAGATGACAAACGCGAAGACGAAATATAATTCGCAATAGGGTAAAGCACAAATCACTGTATTGGTAACATATTCTTTTAACTTAGCTGGAGCATGTTTTTCTCGATGGCCACGACCAAGCTTTTCCACAGCTGGTGCTTCAGGGACCGACGATGGTGATGGTGTTCCAGCCGGTAATTGTTAATCGGTTCGCGTGAGATTTACTGGCGAATTTGGATTGGAGCTTTCCAATTGGTCACCCGAGAGCAATGGTGAGGACTCACGAGAAGTTGCTTCAGACAAGACTTCAGAAGGTATCGTGGGGGAAGAAGACTCTATGGGGTTATCTGGATCAATTGCTGAGATACTCATCTCATTAAAAAGTATTGCTGAAATACTCCTCCCTCAAATACAATTTCTTTTGTATTTTTTTTTTAAATCAAAAACGTTTCAATTACAAAAATATCCAATCTTTTTTAAGTTATTTAGAACCCATACCAAGATCTTGGGTATATCCACTAAATTCGCACCCAATTCTAAATTGGGTCATGCTCCATAACGTTTCAACGACTAGCTCCCCTGTGAAACCAAAATCGAAACCTCCCTTTCTCCCTGAAAATCGAACCTCCTTTCTTCCACCTATCTCTATCTCCGCCGTTATCCTCCCAAATGTTACTTTCACCTTTGATTTCCATTCACTCAGCATTTGATCCCTCACTCACAGTTTCTCTTCTCCGTCTCATTAGCTATCCTCTCTTCTCCGACCCCAGATTCTCCTCTTTCCCCTCTCCAATTCGCTATCGGCCTTCTCCATCATCTCTCGGATCTCGAGTTTCGCCGCCGTGCTCGCGTGTCCTTGCGCATCGTGCTCTTCATCTACTGCTACTTCCCTCGCTGGATTCTGCTCCGCTGAAAGCGATTCGTTTGGAGCGATTGGAAGAACAGGGTTTAGGATGTGGTGTACTGAGGAAGCTCGAAATTGTGTACTGGAGAAAATTGTGTACTGAGGAAGCTCGGAATCGTTTGTTCGCACTGGAGGATGTGGTGTTACGATTGGGGAGACGGTCATGGCTCTGATTTCTTCGATTTCGATTTCGAGAACTACAAGGTAAACAAAAACACAAAAAAATTCGAGGATTATTTGGTTTAAAATTGTTCAAGTTTTGGTTTTTGGTGAATTGGGTGTTGAAGGATCACTACAAAGTTCTTGAATTGCACTGTGACGCTTCTGATGATGAGACTCGTTCCAGCTTTATTCATCTTGCACTAGTTCCTTCTCTCTCTTTTTCCTCTAATTTTCACCATTTCTGACAAACTCCGGGTCTGGGTTTTTTAGTGATGGAGTTAGCATTTGTGTTGGTTGTGTTGCAGAAATGGCATCCGGACAAATTTAAACAAGAGGATTCTGCTACGTCTAGGTTTCAAGAAATCAACGAGGCTTATCAAGGTTGGTTTCTCTTTCTCTCTCGGCTCTTGAGTGATTATTTGAATATGTAATTGTGTTTGACAACAGTTTCTTGTTAAGGCAGGCTTTGAAGTAGTAAGATTAGAACTGGAGTGTTTGGAGTGAATTTTGTTTCATTGGTCTTATCTCTGGACTGATCGAGATGGTCCCCAATTGTTTGACAGTGTCGATGATTTGCCTTCCGCTAGGTTTTTTCCTAAAGGTGTTGTTCATAGTGTGGAACCTTATGGTAGATCATCAAGCTCTCTTGACCGTGAAGAGAGTGAGCCAAAAGATGAAGAAATTAGGAAGCTACGTGGTTGTAGGGTGAGGAAGAAGGTTGGAATCAAGGGGATAGAGAGGGGTGAATGAGGTAAGAGGATTGAGAATCGTGTTAATGGTGGAAAATTGAGAAATGGAAGATCTCAGGTATACGAAATGACTTTGCAGAACGATGGGAGATACCAAGGTGGATCATAGATAAGAGTTATGCGTTGTGAGTGTCTAATATATAGTTATGAGTGTGCAATATGTGTATCTTGAATCTGCTGTGGTTAATTTTACAGGTGTGGTTTTCACTCAAGGAGATTGTTAATGGTGATAGAAAATAATGTAATTTTTCCAATTCATGTGAGCTACTGAGATTATTTTACAGGTGAACTAATCTTTTTAATGGCTATACATGATTCAAACGATGATGTGGAACATGATGCAGGACAATTCAAAGTTTTTAATGAGATGAAGATGAAGCTTTAGGTTTTTTTATGTTTTTGTTTTCTGAACATTTTCAATTATTTGTGTTATTGGGTTTGTGAATTTTGGGAATTTAGAATGTATTTGCATATTTAGGTATTACTAAATATAACTATGTCGTATGATTATTACATTAAATTGAAAAACTGATCAAATATAATATTATTAAAAAATTATTATTAAATATTTTAGTAAACAAAAGATAAAATAATTTTTTAAAAAATTTAAAAATATTAAAATATTATTAAACATATACGTTCACACTTGGTCACACTACAATAAAATATTATTAGTTGTACTCAGTTTTACAGTAGTATCTATTTACACATAGTTGTATATTTGTTGTTTAAGGTTTAACTAGTTGTACTGTGATTTTAATAACTTTTTTCTAGTTGTACAACTTACAATAGATAATAAAATTAAGGTTAGTAAACTTTCATAGAAAAACATTTGTCAAATTACAAATTTTCTATGACACACATCATAATGGCCTAAACATATAGGAAATACTTATACATGTCTAAGATATTTTAAGATCACAACAATACATTTTTAATTTTTTTTTGTAATAAATTAGATATAATAATTACATCGATAATAGTAGTTTTATTAACCCTATATATCAATATGAGTGTAATATACCTTCTAAAATAACCATACGAGTGTAAGATAACATTGTAATAGTTGTATTAGTAATACGCAGTTGTATTTCAATATATAGTTGTATAAATAGTATTTCAATATATTATGATAATACAAAGTTTTCATAACAAAATACAACAGATTAAACCAACACATAAATTATAACGTATAAGTGAGTTTCTCAATCGATTTTTCATCAAAAGCGCATGATGAAAATCTTCTCTTAAAATTCATGCTAGGAGTGGACAAAATTACCGAACCGAATGATAAATTACCGATTAGTTAATCGATAAACGGAAATTAAAATTTAAAATATAATTTAGTATTTTGATTTTAGTTTATTTAAAACCAATAAATATGAAATTTTTTTTTGTGGAAATCATTCAGGAATTTTATTTAATTTTGTTTTTGAAAAGATTTGTTTTGTTTTAGAATTCATAATAATGTTTTGGTAATTTTTAATACTTTACAATGTTAAATTTTTAGTTAGGTTAAGTAAAAATATAATTGCATAATCAACTTAAATTTTGTTTAAAAAATTAAGAAAATAATCAAATATTTATCTCATAATCTGAATAATCCAAAATAATCAAACAACTCAAAATACAAAAAAATCTTCATAACTAGAATAACCGAATAACCCGAAACAACTGAATAACTAGAAACAACCCGAAATTACATTAATTTCATTTGGTATTTGTTAGAAAATTCTGAACCAAACCGAATCGAACCGAATTAAGTTTGATTTATATTCGGAGCCAATATTCATGTTACCGAATTTCCCGAATCCAAAATTTTCTGAACCAAACCATACTGTTTTACCGAATGACCACCCCTAATTCATACTACTTCATCTTCCTTCCTTAAATAATATCCCTCATAATCAAAATGTATGATAGTCGGCTAATTTTTATTCATTGTATCCTGAAAATAATAAAATTCAACATTAGAAAATTTCTTAGTAATATCAGTTATATCAGTAATACATGTTTTGTTAGTAATAGCAGTTATATCAGTAGTATATATTTACTTAGTAATATCAGTTGTATCAGTAGCACCCAGAAAATGGGTACTACACAATATCGAGCTACGGGTCACCGGATCCGTCACTAAATCATAACAATATACCGAATATTAATTGAAACGAGCTTCAATCAAGCTTCGAATCCAACCCAAGCTCAAATCAGTTTCGATTGCCTCTTCAAACTCAGATCCACCTTCAAGCGCAGCTGCAATGGCGCAAACTCAGCTCGTTCTGTAGCTCCAATGGCGGCCAACGAACAGAAGCTCGATGGCAAATGGAGGAAGTTCAAATTTTTTTGCTTCCAGCTCGTGGAGATGAAGCCTCGTCCGTACGAAGTTGTTAATCCGCTAATTTTTATTATTGTATCCTGAAAATATTAAAATTCAACATTATAAAATTTCTTAGTAATATCAGTTATATCAGTAATACATGTTTTCTTAGTAATACCAGTTCTATCAATAGTACAAGATTGTTAGGTGGTTGAGTGTAGGTCCCACTCCTTGTGTGTTTTATTTAATTCTATTTTTATTTCTATTATTTAATTAAAAGGTAAGACAATGAGATGTGCATGTGGGATATGTGTAAAGAAGAGATGGGTAGTGTGAGAAATTTGTTTGATCAATTTCTATTTTACTCACATCATTCAAACCCATTTCTAAAATACTCCTCTCATTTCTAAAATACTCTTTTGTAGACCCCACATCAAATTTTAAAACAAAAACCCAAACACTACCCCTCCCTTCTCTTCCACCCTCTTCCACGCTCCCACCTTCCACGCGCACGACTTCTTCTTCTTAAAAAAATAACAATTGTTTAATTCTTTAAATTGTTTCTTTAAATGAAACACAACAAATGGGACCCACACCCCAACCAACCATCTTCTTCTTTATTAAACGATCTCGTACGGACAAAACCAAAAACAAGAGATTTTGAGCTTCTCTCGTCCGCTCTCATCCTCTGTCTGTTGTCCGCCATTGGAGCTAGCAGAAGGAGCTCTGTTTTCGCCATTGAAGCTATATTTTGAAGGTGGTTGCTACGTTTGAAGAGGGAGAGAAAGATTTGAGCTCGGGTTGGAGTAGGATCTTGATTGAAGCTCGTTTCAGTTGATTGAATCTCGTTTCAGGTAATGTGCATCATCAATATGGGTATATTGTAATGGGTTAGTGACGGGATTGGTAATCGTAACTCGATATTTTACTCAGAAAATGGGTACTACTGATACAACTGATATTACTAAGATATTGTGTACAACTGAATCAACTAGTATTACTATGAAAATAAGTACTACTGATACAACTAATTTTACTAAGACATTATGTACAACTGATACAACTAGTATTACTATGTAATTATGTACTACTGATACAACTAGTATTACTATGTAATTATGTACTACTGATATAATTAGTATTACTATGTGATTATATACTACTGATACAACTGATATTACTAAGAAACTAAGTAATGTTGAATTTTATTCTTTTTAGGGTATAATGAATAAAAAGCAGCGGACTCTCATACACTTTGATTATGGGAGACATTATCTAAGGAAGGGAACTGAAGTTGTATGGATTTCAAGAGAAGATGTTCATCACGCTCTTGTGATGAAAAAATCGAGTGAGGAGGTCACTTATATGCTATTGGTTGAAGGTATATGCAAAAAGATGGGGTGGATGAAGCTAGGTCTGTGATGAAAATTAGTTACATTCCAATCTATATCTTCGATAATGATGATCTTTTGTGTTATTTGGAGTCGTATGAAGATCATACGAAAAGTGTGTTGCATGTGGAGGTTGTGAATAATCAGAGTTATGAGCAAATTCAGGGGTGTGATAATCGTCCAAGAGATGATGTAGTAAGTCAATTTGATGCAAGTAATGAAGACATGATTTCTAGTGCCAGAAAAAATTATCGAGTTGATTATGGCAACATGAATCAAGCTGCAAGTGAACCGTCCGAACATTATGCATTGGCTGTACACGATGAAGAACGAGGAGACTTGGATAATATCGGATGTGAAGTATGAGGAGAATTGGATAATATTGGATCTGAAGAACGAGGAGACTTGGATAACGTGTTTATGAATGAAGATATTGAGGTGAGATGTAGTGATGTAGGTCAGCCTGCGAATCTAGAATGGGAAGATGGTATGAATGTAAATTTAGGCCAAGAATTTGCAAGCAAGGCAGACGTGCAAGATTTAGTAGAAAGAGCCGCACATATGAACTGTTTTCAGTATGTTATTGTGAATTCTGATAAATAGCGGTACGTGGTAAAATGTTGTGGAGAAAAAAAAGGTTGCAAGTGGTATTTACGAGCTACGAGGCATAAGGATTCGAGTTGCTTCTCGATTAGAACGTACAAAAAGATTCATACGTGTTCTCGTACATCTTCGGGTACAACTACAAGGAAAAGATCTGGCACGACACGGTTACCCGTTTTGCATGATGATTTTTCAGGTACACTTGAAACCCCATGTTCAAAGAATATCATTGATTTGGTACAAGGAAAAATTGGCGTTAAAGTATCACACACTACCGCGTGGAGAGGGAAAAACAAAGCTTGTGCACATGTACGCGGTACTCCAGAGGATACCTATAAGATGTTGTTTTCTTATATGCACATGTTAGAGAAGATGAATCCGGGTACAATTACGTATGTGGAATTAGATGAAGATCAGAAGTTTAAGTACCTATTCTTCGCGTTGGGAGCAAGCATTGAAGACTTTGCAGCCATGAGGAAAGTGATCGTTGTGGATGGAACTCATCTTAAGCATGTAATTAGTGGAGTGCTAATAGTTGCGACGGCGCAAGATCCTGATCATCACTATTATCCGATTGCTTTTGGTGTGTTGATTGTGAGAAACACTCGAGTCTTATTTGGTTTTTCAGTAAGTTAAAATCAGTAGTAGCGGATAGTGGTGATCTAGTATTCGTGACGGATAGATGCATAAATCTTATCAACTCAATAGTCGAGGTGTACCCGCTAGCTCTGCATGGGTATTGTACTTATCACTTATCTCAGAATGTGACGAATAATTGCCCCCATGTCCACAAAGCAACACTTGCGAAAAAGTTCAGGGCAATAGCGGAAGTGTACACGGAGTCTGAGTTCATAAAATGCTACGATGATTTTAGGAAAAAGTATCCTGCGGCAGGTGCATATCTTGATAAAAATTGTAAAGAAACTTATAAAAGGGCAAGATGTTATTTTACGGGAGAGAGGTACAACATCTACACCAGTAATGCATGTGAAACTATTAACAATGTTTTCAGAGAACCAAGAAAATACTCTCTTTTACCGATGATCGATGTGATTGTTGCGAAGCTAGCGGAGTGGTTTAACACGCGTCGACAGGATTCTGCTAATAGGGAGATTTTGGTGCCTTTTATTGAGAAATTGTTGGACTCTTTGTGTTCCGATGCGCAGCGTTTAAAGGTGATAGTGTTAAACAGTTTATTCCTTGATTTCAACGTGCTGGAACGCGATGAAAATATTTATTTGGTTGATCTGAAAATAAAAACTTGCTCATGCAAGCTCTTTGATATTGACAAGTATTCGTGTATCCATGCAATAGCGGTCCTTATGGATGCAAGAAAATGCGGATACATAGAAATGCAAATATATGATTTGTGTTACAAGTATTATTGGATCTCGCATTGGGCCCTGACCTATTACAAGACGATATATCTTGTTCCTCATATGTCTCAGTGGATAGTTCATGACCATGTACGCGATATGGTTGCCTTTCCTCCGTCTTATGTCAGCAAAAGAGGAAGACCCCAAGTAACAAGGTTTCCATCAGCTGGAGAACATGGGTGAAGGAGAAGCAAGTCTTCCACGAGAGATTTGTCTTTGTGGTTTGAGTGTAGTACTTGTAGCCAAAGAGAGTGATACTTTCTGTGTATGTATGTTAAATTTGTTTGTGTTTTGTTTTGAAAACTCTGTATTATGGATTATATGTCTAAGGTATTACTGCTACAACTAGGTATTACTAGTACAACTATGTATTAGTATACAACTAGGTATTTCTAGTACAACTATGTATTAGTATATTACACTCATATGGTTATTTTTAAAAGTATATTACACTCATACTGATATATTGGGTTACTGAAACCGCTATTGTCGATGTAATTATCATATCTAATTTATTACAAAAATATTAGAAAATGTTTTGTTGTGATCTTAAAATATCTTAGACATGTATGGGTATTTCTTAAATACTTAGACCATTATGATGTGAGTCATAGAAAATTTGTAATTTGACTAAAGTTTTTCTATGAAATTTTACTAAAATTAATTTATTTACGTATTGTAATTTATACAACTAGAAAAAGTGCATAAAGATATTGATACTACTAGTTAAACCGTAAAACAACAATTGTACAACTATGTGTAAGTTGGATATTACTGTATAACTACATACAACTAGGTGTGAACCTTTGTAAATAATATATTTGTAGTGTGAACAAGTGTGAACACATGGATTTAATTATTTTTTTTTTTATTTTAAAAATATTTTAATAATATAATATTAATATTTTAATAATATTTTTTGTTTTTCGTTTTTGGAAAAATTTTCAGGTTAACCTAATAAACAAACAGTCATAGTTTTACTTAATTGTACCTAGTAGTACAACGTAAGAAAAAATAAAATACATCCTAGATAGAAAGAGTTCCTAAAGTTCACAAAAAAAATGGAAGACTTGAAAATGTTCATATGATAAACCTAAGAAACACCAACTTTGCTACCTTTTTTCAAACAAATGGACTTTTCTTAAACTTTGAAGGAACTCCTTTCCTCTGAGGCCTCAGAGTCTTCTTCGTAGCTGCCCTTGTTTGTTTCCAATTGATAAGTAACTTGGGCCTATGATGTTGACCTGGGGAGGCTACGGTTGGAGGTATAGGTGGAGCTGGTTGAGCTGGAGGAGATGGATCCTTGTCTGCTTCTGCTGGTTCAGCTGGTTGAGCTGGAGGAGATGGATCCTTGTCTGGTTCTGCTGCTTCTGCTGCTTCTGCTGGTTCTGCTGGTTCTGCTGGTTGAGCTGGAGGAGATGGATCCTCATCTTCTTTTTCTTCCTTTTCTTCATCTTCTTCTCCTTCTTCTTCTTATCCTTCTTCTTCTTCTCCTTCCTCTTCTTCTCCTTCCTCTTCTTCCCCTTCTTCTTCTTCTTCTTCTTCTTCTTCTTCTCCTTCATCTTCTTCCTCAGCCTTCTTCTTCAGCGCAACAACCTTCCCCGTCGCCTCAGCCTTCACCTTTGCCATCTCCTCAGCTGAAAACTTTCCAAATTCTTATGATTCGGATGTTTCTTCTGTGGAAAATGTTGCTTCAGTAACCTTCTCAGCAACCTTCGCCAACATATCCGAAATAGCCTCAACCTTCTCCTTCGCAGCCTCAATAACATCCAAACCTTATTCTCTATACAGATATTCCATACCAATATCATCATCAACTCTAAGCTGACCAAATGCAGCACTAGAAGAGCCAATATTAGCATCATCATCCTCATCTTCTTTTTTTGAAGAGGCTTCTTCTACAACATCCTTCCCCTTCTTCTTCATATCAACCTTCGCAGCAGCAGCAGCAGCCTCCACATCATCTCCATAAGCTAAACCCTCATCCTGTCTATTATTACCAGAATCATATTGATTCTGGTAAGCAGGAATACCATTTTCAAGATCTGTAACCCTTTTTTCCAATGCGACAATCTTCTTCAATGCCTTCTTAAGAACCTTAAGACCCTCTTGATTGTTAAGAACCTTAAGAACCTCTTGAGCTGAGATATTTTCCGCTTTTGGTTGCTTCCTTCTCACTTCTCGACCAGCTTTATCTAAGTTGAAGAACTTTTCCCAGAATATCTTCTGCTTCTCATCAACTAAACACCTGTTCCAGTTCATAGATATTTGGTCATCTCCTTCATCATCTATATCTTCTTCCAAGATGCGGGACAGGAAATCAAGCTCATGAATTTGGGGTTCCAAGATGCTTATGATTGTCTGCGCATATATTATACATTCCAATTGTCAGTTGAACAGAATAATGCATACTGCTACAACTAGGTATCACTGATACAACTATGTATAACTGCCCAAATACTGCTATAACTAATATAACTATGCATAATTATTATACTACTGCTACAACTATGTATCTCGTATCTCCGTTTCATCTCCAAGTGCTTCGTTTATATCTTCCAACGGAAAGCCTTTCATAACACATTTTTGCCATTTTTGCTTGCACATTCTCGGACATCCACGGTCAGCGGTTGGGACATCTTCCCGAAACTTCTTTCACAAAGCCGGAATGCTTTCACACGCCAAAAGCTGCAAATAACTTACATTAGGCCAAAAGATGAAAGAACTAGACACATACACATAATGATGAATGAGATTTACCTCCAACGGGATAATAAAACTCGGAAAACACCATGTAGGTTTAGCACACCCCTTGAAATTATTCATCATATTGAAAATCCCTTCTATACAATCTTCAAACGTGTATCTCCCCCACGGAAGTGTTTTACACGCCTCAAGATTATCGACAACTCGGAGAATGAAAAAAATCAATGTATCCATACCTTTTCGATCTTTTGATGACGGTGCTTAAAAATAAGAGCACCACCATTTTCAGCCGCTCTTCATCTCCTACCATTTTCGGAATCATATCTTTCACCTCACCAACTGAAATATTCTCACACCTACCAAAATGCCTTTTAACAAACCGATAGCTCCCCAATTTTGAATAATTGGGTGGATATCTCTTGCAATCTAATCCGCTAATGAGGGCATGTTCTTTAAGAGAATACCTCACGGGTACACTATTCACCACAAACCAACAAGTTTTACCCTTCTCCATCTCAACCGTGCGTAAGAGGAGCATCCACATACCCATCATTTTGTTGAATTTACTTTTATCCATGTGCCACAGGTGCTGGAACTGAGGGTGGTTCTTAAACCAATTCTTCTCTACTCCTCCCTTAAGTTTGGTTATAAGGTCCATCGTGTTGTAATCCTCACACTTTGAAGCTATCTTACAGCTCTTACCATATTCGGTGTGTGAGAAGAATAACTTCACAGGTGGAAGTGCCTCTGTGCCCTGTAATCCAACCAACCACATATGTAAGTACCAGAACGCATAGTCGTATCTATATATATCCAGTTGTACCAAAATGCATAGTTGTATCAATATATATCTAATTGTACTGCTACTACTAGTTAATTGATACATAGTTGTACAGAACCGCATACATTTACAATTCAAATTTCTTTCAAATCATCTATTATACCCCTATTCTTCGTGGAAGAGGAGGGATCTGTTCTTGAGGTGAAGGAGATGGACTTTTAATTGGGATCGCTGGTTCAGCTTCTTCAGTCGTCTTCCATCTTTTCTGCCGAGCGTATACTACATTGGCTCTACGCGTCTTCTTTTGTTGTTCCTGCAAATCAAACACATAAATATTATATAATGATACCCAGTTGCATCTAGTGATATCCAGTTGTATGATACCCAGTTGTATCTAATGATACCCAGTTGCATCTCATCGCATAGTTATATTATATAAAACTAGTTGTATCCCTTCAAATTCGAAATGCCCTTAAAAAAAAAAGGATTTACCTGCGGAGGAGGAGGAGACGTTGCTTCTCTCGCCGGAGAAGGCGTTGCTTCTCTCCTCGTCGTACTCCTCGTCCTACGGCCAGTCTTCTTCGAGCTCCCGCTTCCTCATGTTTTAGCAATTACTTATGGGTCTAGGATTTTGGCGAGGTAATTTTGGGAATTTTGAAAAATTGGGAGAAAGATGAGATTTAAGAAGGATAGGGAGAGAGATAACAAGAGTAACTGACGGATTAGTGAGATTAGTGGGGCAATGAAGTTCGATTTTAAGGTTTAGTGGGGAGTTTGCTTTCAGTTTCAAAATGGGGAGTTCAAAATCGAAAGCTGGAGGAAGAAGAGGGAGAGGTGGAGCCCCTGACCCGATGGGTAACCCGATTTGTTTTTTTACCTGCTGGATCCTTGGTATGGGTCGTAATAAAATTAAAAGGTTATGGCTAGTGATGTCTTTAAAGCATTTTAGAGTTTAAAAAAAATCAAAAGAAATTGAAAAATAGTAGAAGAGTATAATAGAAATACTTTTAAGTTGGGTGAGTATAATAAAAATTGATCCGAAAAATAGGAGATGGGGTCCACATGAGAATATATGGGAAATGAGTAGAGCATATTAACAATGGCTTGTAACGAAGTGAATATATAAGCAATTGGTCCGGGTTATCTTGACTTGTAGTGGGGCTGAATATTTAATTGAGGCCCAATATTTGTGTTACGTGGCTTTGCAATATCCAAGACTTCAATTATATTGTGCAACGAGCCCACAATATTTGACTTTTCTGCAATGTCTTCGTCTGAACCTTCAAGTGCAGCAAACGGAAATTCATTTTCAAAGAATTTCACATCTCTTGAAACAAAAAAAATCCGATCATAGACCCTCTAGCCTTTATGTCCATACGCATATCCCACCAATATGCATTTTTTTAATCTAGCCTCAAATTTATCTCTTCTTATTTCCGTATTATGTGCATAGCATAATGATCCGAAAACTCTAAGATGTTTTGAACTGGGAGTAGTGTTATAAAGCATCTCAAAAGGAGTTTTACCTTGTAAGACCGATGATAGAGTTCGATTGATTAAATACCCAGCAGTTAAGATACATTCACCCCAAAATTTCATCGGTAGTGAAGCTTGAAAGCGAAGAGCACGAGCAACATTGAGAATGTGTCTATGCTTCCGTTCAACCCTTCCATTCTGATTGGGAGTATATACAAACACAGGTAGTTTCATGAATGATACCATTTTCCGTGAAATAGGGTGTCATACATAAAAACTCTATGCTGTTGTCGATACGAATTTTCTTGACTTGTGAATCAAATTGGCGTGAGACCATTGACATAAATTCCTTTCTGATTTGTGTTTCACTCTTGACTTTCAACAAATAAATCCACACGCTGCGCGAATAGTCATCAACAATAGTAAGAAAAAACCGACCTCCTGAAGACAACGCTTCTCTATACGGACCCCACACATCAGAATGGATCAACTCAAAAGCTTTTCCAGCATTATTATAACTTACTATAAATGAATCCTGTGTTTGCTTAGCTCGTTGGCAAGTGTCACAAGATTTATTAGAAGCAGCAACAGAAATATCAAAAACGGAATTCAAAACACGATCGGAAGGATGACCAAAGCATTTGTGCCATAATTCATAGCAATCTTGTTTCCGAGTTGTAACTGCAGCCACTGTTTCCATCTGCCGAAAGTAAAAAGTATCATTCTCACGTCTACCCACTCCAGTCACCGTCCTTGTGGTACAGTCTTGAATGACAAAAAATTTATCGGCTAGCTGCACAACGCAATTGTTTTCATCTATCAATTGTCCCACAGAAATAAGCTCAGATTGCAACCCTTCTACATGAAACACTGATTTTAACTCCAAGCGTGCGCTCAAATAAATTGTACCCTCCTGCGTAGCCAACCGTTCTGTTCCATCTGCTAATATTACTACAACCGGTTCGATATCACGAACATTGGACAATCTTTGAAGATGTCCTGTCATATGATGTGAGCATCCAGTATCAAGAATCCAATGTGAGGACATACCAGATAAATTTGGGATGGAGTTGGAATTGGCTGCATTAAGAATTTGTCTAACTTGCTGCCATTGTTCCTCCGTGAGACCCGCAATTTGCCTAACTTGCTGTCTTTGTTGGTGACAAGTGAAAATGGAGCTGAATACGAAGGATTGACAACGTTCACAATCACACGATCAAATGACATCTTCTTTCAATTTTCAGATTTCAATTTTTGATATGAAATCGTTTCAAGAGACTTCACGATGTGAAGAATCTAAATAGTTCAGAATACAAAAATTTTAAGATTTTTGTATTCAATTTTAGGTGTTTGTTTCAAAGAAAAAAATTGCAGAACCTTAGCTCTGATACCATGACAAATCAGAGAGAAAGAGATCGAATTTCAGGAAAATGTTTTTCTGTTTATTTCTTTGATATTTATCGTTTATATCTCCATTACAATATCAATCAGTTTCCTAACTTGTAGGATTCGATAGCAAGATATCTGGAACTAATTAGTCACAATTAAATGAGAGAATATACTTATATCCTAACAAGGTTTATACTTGGAAGCTTAATAAACAAGAAGCTGAGAAGGTGAGTGTTCATATCTTTTTGTGTTTTCACGGTTAGGTGAATATGAGCAAAATGATTAGGTTTAGACTAGGTTTTAGTCGGGTTCGATCTAAAGGTAGGTTAGATTGAGTAACTTCCGAATAAATGTAACTTATTGTAAAGGGATTAAACTATAATAAAATCTAGTATACTAGCATTGGATTTGGCGCTTTTCAAGTTTGTGGATCTTTTATTTCTACACAATATAGCCCACAACAAGAACCCTAGTGTAGATATAATCGGAGGTTTTCCTTACTATCTTGTGAAAACAATGAATTCGGGACTGAGTGGGTACAGATCATAAGCAGATTCAGGGGATGACGTAATCAACACGACATAATCAGAAGACAAAGATGATGGCTTGAAGCGCAAATCATTCCCGTAGACTCCAAGGTCTGATATGATTTGTTTTACCTCAGTCTCTCCTTCAAGCATCTGCACAACTTCTGACATGCTTGGCCTTAATGTCGAATATTTTTTGGAACATAGAAGTGAAACCTTGTGTCGGGGTGTGAATGAGGGATATGCTACAGATTTGATCAGACTTTTATGGTTAGCGAAACTATGAGATGAAGTTGAAAACGGCCTGCCTAGGACAGATATCTCGCTGTCCAGGAGTTGATTTTACCTCTCACTTTTTCCAAGAGGACCTCATAGTCTGATTGGGTAAGGCGCTTAGTGAGGAGCGGTAATCCCAAGTATCTAACCCGAAGTTGCCCTCTAGTGAAGGGGAAATCCGCTTGGTTAATTTTTGGATGTCTGCTTTTCGCTTACCAAAGATGCGTTCAGGAGATTAATAAATTATGTGCAGCTTTTCTATGGTCGGGGCCAGACTTAAATCCAAGGAAAGCCAAAGTTTCTTGGGATATTGTATGTCGCCCAAAAAGAGAAGGCGGATTAGGACTAAAAAATATTATCGAATCCAACAAAGTTAGCTGCTTGAAACTCATTTGGAGGATTGTATCACGACAGCCATCCATGTGGGTTTCGTGGACTTGGAACAACCTTATTAAGACGAACTCCTTTTGGGCCATCAAAGAAAATACTAGTATGGGATCCTGGATGTGGAGAAAGCTCCTCAAATACAGAGCTATTGCAAAAGATTTTCACAAAATAGAGATCAAGAATGGGTTAACAGCATCTTTCTGGTACGATTCTTGGAGCAACCAGGGGCGTCTCTTCGATGTCACCGGTGCCAGGGGAGTTATAGACTTAGGAGTTCCACTCACAGAAACAGTTGCCCATGCCATTACACACCGTCGACCAAGAAGACACCGAGTGGATACATATGCTCTCATTGAAAACTCCCTATCAAGACTAGTTCTCTCGGATGTTGCTGACAGGCATCTATGGAAGCAAGCCGATGACTCTTACAAGTCTACATTCACAACGAAGACAACTTGGAATCTGATCAGACAACCCCATCAACACGTGGACTGGTACAAAATGGTTTGGTTCCTAACGCTACGCCGAAGCTATCTTTTCTTGCGTGGATTGTCGTGCAAGACCGACTAGCAACAGCGGACAGGATGAAAGTATGGAATGCAAACACCAACCCCGTTTGCGTCCTATGCAACTCAGAAGAAGAAACACGACGGATTGGAACTCCATCACGGTGATTCTACAAAATAACACTCTACTAAGGCTGAAGCAATTTCTGCTACGGTATGTCTTTCAAATCGCCATATACCAGCTATGGAGGGAAATAAATTCAAGACGTCACGGCCAACCACCACAACCAAAGGAGGTCATCATCAAACAGATTGACAAGAATATTCGAAACTTCCTCACCTCTGTCCGTGAACAAGGGGATAAACGATATGATGAAGCGCTTCAAACGTGGTTCTCCACGCAAAGAGGCTGACCAATCTTCCTGTTTTAATTCTACTAAACTCTGTTTTTGTTACGTTGTTCAAACAAATTAGTAGGCACTTGTTGTATAAAAGGACTTTTTTTTGAGTGAATATAGTTTAACTCATTCAAAAATAAAAAAACTATGAGATGAACCAGAAGCTTTGGAAGAGCAGAGGTTGTTCATGAATGCATCATTTCTCTGGTTTCTCCTTATGATGTTAGCTCTCACAATGTAATAACGGAGATGTATTCTGGTTACGGATCTGTTGATGATGCACTTAAGATGTCGACTAAATGCCTGAGATGAATTCGGAAACTTGGTGTGTTATTATGAGGTGTTTTGTTAACAACGGGTACAGTAGTGATGCAATCAATTTGTATTGACAGGGTTCAATGCATTGTGAAGCTATGTGTAGAGAATCTATGTACAGAGAATATGAAATCACACCTTCCACGGAACACTATCACAGTGACTAAGATGTTGGCAAAACCTGGTCACTTGGACGAAACAATGAACTTTGTTGAACATGTAGAACTTTGATCTCTCAAAGTCGTTTAAGGATCGGACAACAACAGATGTTACTCTGTTTTGTCTTTCTCTCTCTCAAGTTGTTTCTTGTTCGACACTCAACGTCTTTTGTTCTTTGTTTAACGAAAACACACACTTATTATTGACGTACATAAGAGTATTTATAAGCATACATGACTCTATTGATGAACAGACACATCACTTCTAAATCATCACAAATGTATAAGACACAACTTATCAAAGAGACACAAGTATCATTATAACCGCTTGGGCTTATAATGTTCTTTCGTATCACTTCGTCGATACGAAAGACTACCTTAGTTTTATGTAATCCTATTACATGATTATATAATATATTTATAATCCTAAGTTAACAAACGACGAAGACTTTATCACTTCCAACAGAACACACACCAGAAAGACATTTGTTCCTATAACTAAGTACTTAACTAAATGATAACCTCACAAGCCTCATAAGAGACAAGGAAATGTGCACAGGTTCTACTATTACATTGACGAGGAAGAAAACTCTGTTGTGGAGTTTTGGATCATGGATTCTGGGTATAATGGGTAGAGATCATAACCAGAAACAGAAGATTTCATTGTTGTTGTCATTTGATCAGTCACACCAGAGGTGCTGGAGCTACCATGTGTATCAAAGTCCCTCAGCTTTGAGCTCCAGTTTTGTCCATATAAACCAGGATCTGACATAACTGGTGTTATTTCGATCACTCCCTCGAGCATCTGCACGGCCTCTGACATTGTTGGTCTCAAAGAAGGAGATGAATTTGTGCAAACAAGAGCCATATCGATCATCCTCACGGCTTCTTTGCTTTTGAAATCACCTTCAAGCATTGGATCTACAATCTCCAATATGTCCCCTTTCTGTTGCAGAGTCAGCGCCTGAAATTTGATGTAAAAACGGGTTTCACTAAACTTTATAAATTGCACATCTTAGGGGGCTAGAGAGAAAGAAAAGCTCCATGGTTACCCAATCGATAAGCGAGACGTGATCAGCACTTCCCTTCTGTTTTGTATTACTTTTCCCACTAACAATTTCCATTGCCACAACCCCGAAGTTGTACACGTCTGCTTTCTCTGTTAGTTGGCCCCATAATACATATTCCGGAGCCATATATCCGCTGCATTATAAGAGAAACCAAGACTGAGCTATTTTTTTGTGTGGGGTTTTATTTTTTTTTAACTCTACACTTACATGGTTCCTGCAACTTTGGTGCTAATGTGAGTGTGTTCTTCTTCATGGAGCCTAGCCAATCCAAAGTCAGATATCTTTGCATTAAAATCGGCATCTAGAAGCACATTAGATGTTTTTATGTCACGGTGAACCATCCCGATCATTGATCCTTCGTGGAGGAATTCAAGTCCTCTTGCGATTCCAACACAGATTTTTTGTCTAGCTGCCCAGTCCAATTTCAGGGAGCTCTTTCCTGGCGATGGATAATATCGGGTTATGTACTTAAACATAAATTTAGACTCAAAATGTAAAGAAAAGCTGAATGACTTTTAATTACCAGACAGCACAAGAGCAAGGGAATTATTTTCCATGTACTCATACACAAGCAGCAGTTGATTCTTCTCGACACACCATCCATAAAGCCTGACTAGGTTTGGATGATTCAGACCTGAGATCATGCCTATCTCATTCAAAAATTCGCGGTTTCCCTGGCTTGACGTGGACGAAAGCTGCTTGACTGCAATGATAGTTCCATCCGAGAGCTCTCCCTTCATTAAGTTTCTCAAATCAGTAACCTACTAAAGCCATATTTTCTCACGTGCCTACGTTTGAGAAGAACTTAGTATCTGATTTAGCATACTTTGAATACAGATCCGAAACCTCCTTCTCCAAGTTTGTTGGCTTGATCAAAATTGTTTGTGGCAGCTTGCAGCTGTCTCCAAGTAAAGCAAGCTGTTTGCAGACCCTGGGCTCTCAGTTCCGTGTGATCAGGTTCACAAGAGAAAATTATTAATAATGCTATGCATATATATGAGGAATGGATTCATATACTCTGTGAACTTCGATACCTCTTTCCCTCGTGTTCTTGTCTTCTCTGCATCTTTTTTGAGCATATAATCCCAAAGCCAAGAGAGTAATTGTTACAAAGGCACCCGTGACCCCAAAAATTAGTGGATACTTAGTGTGAAGTTTTGTTTTCTCCGCTGCGCGCAAATGAGACACTAAAAGTATAAATAAATGTATATACACTAAGCTACAGAAAAATATCTTTAACATAGTAGTTTTGTTTTGTCTTTGGACCTCCACATTGTGGCTCCAGACCTGAAATTTTAAAAGATGAATATTATGATTAGGTGACAGGAACGAATGTCAAGCAGACGAAAGGAAATCACAAAAAGTAATAATCTTACGGCCACTTGAGAGCGAAACAACTTGATGTGAAGAAAACCACAAAAGCAACACAATAGGGAGTTGGACACTCAAGTAGAGACTTGAGGGAGAAGGGTACTTACTGTGATGACACAAGGAGATGGCAGAAATAAGAGGACCATAATATCCTCTGTTTGGAATGATGGTTGTCCCTTTCCCCGCCCAATACAACCGAATCTCTAACATATGATCGGTCACATTAACAGCTTTCTTTTCTTTCACAACAGGTTTTAAAGTCCCATTAACCTCTTCTTTGATGTTAAAGTCCTTCAAGAACAATTCTCCCTAACAGGGGATAAAACAGATAAAGCAAATAAACTTCAATCTTCCATGCTATTAATCTTTCAAGACTGATTAAAGAAAACAGTTATTAAGTAAACAATGAAGCGTTACCTGAACATAAATATCAAATATTCGCCTACCGGAACGACTGTATAGTTCTTCTTCTGCAAATTGAATCTCCATAAAATGGAGTTTCACATTGTAGGCTCCATTTTCTAAGCAAAACGCATAATAAACTAGAGAGAGAGCAGATCGACGTGCGGTCTTATAATATTCAGGATAATCTGCGGATGCTCTTAAACTAGTTGAAATAATGTATGTGTCATCATCGCTTTTATCATCGGTAAAGTGACCTGTGTTGCTGATTCCCCAGGTTTCAAAGTGCTTGTTTGTTGCGGCATTGGTTTTACTGCTGTCAGCTTGATAAGTGATTTTACCCAAGGAGTTTGTAATATTTACATTTTCTCCACCACAATTTATATGTAGTGATCGCTGATCTACAATAAACAACAATTATCGCTATCGATCAAAAAAAGTAGAGGTGTCCAGATTCTTAATATTTACTAAGAAAGGTAATTAACAGGGTTAGCAAACAATAGAGATAACAAAAAAAATATTAGGCCAATGATTGAATGCATGTTAAAGATAAGTTACTACAGGTCAATATGTACATACAGTTCTTGCAGTTGATTGGACCAGCGCATGGAAGAAGCCCAGTTCTGTATAACAAGACGACGATCATAGTAATTAGTCATCTAATCAGCACAACGCTTTCAAACCATTTCGTATTAGAAAGCAAGCGATTACTAAGTTTAATCCATTCTTGTTGCAAGATAAAGCAGAAGACTGTACTTACAAATTGTTTTTCAAATATGAGCTCCGGTATGTGTTAATGTTACTGATTCAACAGAAACTTCAACATGAGCAGGTTATTAACATAAAGATAGAAGATGTATCTTAATTTCCAAGATTTTCATGCTCATACCTCTTATACTGACAGCTAGATAACCATGAGAAATTGTTGTAAGAAAGATCACTGTGAACATTCACCAAATATAGAAAACCGACAAGAAGATTAGTTTGCATGACGGCGAATTTCTCAAGCCATACAAAACAGGAAGGCCTGAAAGGTACATATTAGATTTGCTGTTGAGGAATACACCAGATTCAATGGCTCCGGAAAGCATGTTGCCAGTCAAATAGCTGAAAGAACATGCCAAAACAACATATCATCCCATTGTGATTCGGTGCTATTTGCATGTCGAAACAATGTATCCTCAACTTGTTTATCTCAGGTTGTACTACTTACGTATATTTTGGTGGGTTTTTCACTCCTTGCACTTCACCAGTCAACTTGTTAAATGATAAATCTCTGCAGCAAACAACTTATATATATTATTTGATATGAATGTAACTGTATAGATATTCTATCCGTTTGCATACATAAGACTGTAAACTTTTTGATAGATCCTTTCATACCACTCTAACAAAAACATTTCATGTGCTTACTCATGAGCCTGAGACAATGTATAATTTCACATAGAAGTGATATAGTAATTAACATACACATCTAGTCATAAACAAACTCCTCCGCATGTCCAAGTGAAACATACTGAACACGCTAGTTTGCATATACATACATAAAACGTTACTATTTTTCTCTATAATGATTTTTACATACTTACTCATGATTCTGGAACAATCTATATTTACACATAGAATTGATAATAGCCTAGTAAATGTAAGCATATTAAACAGCTGAGTTCTGATAAGTTTCACTTACAAAGTCTTTTCACATTTCACCAAAAAGAACTTACAGAGTCTTTAGGTTTCGCATATTCCAGATGTAAGAAGGAATTGGACCAGACAAATTCACATTCCTCAAAATCCTGGAATAGGATTGGAGACATTAATTTGATTTTTTTCAGATAAAATCAAGACGTGAAACAGTAAGCTTAGTGGAAAATCAATACAAGGTTTTGATGGCGTTGCTGGAAATACTTGGAAAGGAGTGTATCCCAGTTGTATCACTAATACTCCTGCATATGAATATACGTTATAATGCTTAAAAACTATCGGTCTCATTTCAATGGCCCTTTAGCTAATCTATATTGAAAGAAGTTAGTTAATTACAGTTCAGTAAGATTTTCTAGGCGGCCCACTGCATCGGGATAGGTCCTCTCAGTCCACTTGCGTATAGATGTCTATTGATCAATACTAACACAGGTTAGATTGTACGAAGAAAATAAACAACAAGAGAAATTACCGTTAGTGATGAAGGACAAGCTAACAGTTTTTGAAGTCGAGACCAGTTGCCAATATATCCTGGGATGATTCCAGTAAAGTTATTGTCACATACCCAACTGCAAAATGAAACCAAACAACTAGTTTAGAGCTTGGAAAAACTAATCTTCTTTAACTGGTTTATACATTTTCTAGACTATGATTCCACAGACTTGAGTAATCGTTTTGAAAGTGTCAGATCAATTCACAACCAAACAACCCATGCACATATGTACTACAAAATAACCAAGCATGTATAAAGTGAAGGAAAAGGTTCAGCACGGAAGCTTTAATTAAATACACGTTTCAGTGCAATCTATGTGCCATTAAAAACTTCCTCAAAGCTTTTGACAAAATGTGTCCCTATCCTAACAAACTTCACGAATTTACTAATCTTAATTAAGTCTAGTCATAGAAGAGCATTTCCAATTAGAAAGGCAAAAAAACATTTTAAAAAATTTCATTGCTATGTAGATCAACAACTTACAATTCCTCAAGGTTTACTAGTCTAGCGAAAGTGCTAGGAATGCTTCCTGTAAATTGATTGGACGAAAGAAACCTGCAAAACCCAGTTTCATCAAAAGATCAAAAAACTATGTATTTTCTATAAAATCAAAGATTTTAGATGCACAATATCAAAAATTGATTGGATGTAAGATTGCTTACAATACTGTTAGGTTGGTCAAGTTACCAAGCTCATCAGGGATCGGACCAGAGAACTGGTTGCCTTCAACCCCACTAAAAATTTGATCACATGACTGTAATATTAGCTCTAATCAAAAGGCACTTCAAAGTATATATAACCACAGATGGGGAAACTGTTAGAGGCTGTACAATTTTTTTAGATTCCTGAAGTTTTTCAACCCAATTGGTAAATTCCCAGACAAAAGATTCGCAGACAGCGAGCTGCAAGAAAAGTCAACGTTACAACCAAATTATGAAAATGAAGCATTGAAGAGAGGGAAGAGAGAGCTAACATGGTAGTGAGATATGGCAATGAAGCCCACTCCATTGGGATTGTGCCTGACAGGTAATTTCGGGTCAAGTCGCTGCAAAGAAAAGCCAAAAAGAACTCTTGAAACTTTTCTCACGGCTCTTTTCGAAGAGACTCTTGCACCAAATTTTGTGAATTTGATCAAATCAAGTTTTAAACTTTACTACCCGTATTAAACACCAACGGTATTTTCGTATATTGTTTTAAATTTAATATTGCAATGATTTAATATTTTGCGTATTTTATATAATCCTATTAAAAAATAAATATTTATTCTATAAAAAAAAAATTTGTGGCTGGCCATATTTTAAATATGAAAAAGCTATACTTCTTCATTTATAGTTTAGAAGTAAATTATTATAAATAGACGAGTTAAATAATGTAATTAATAATATAAAATAGATAAAATGGTAGAAGGTTGTTTAAGATGATTAAGGATTTGTCGTAAAGTTAAAAAAGAAAAATAAAAACTTGACATGAGTAGGTTTTCATGTAAAGAAATTTGAAGAATTAATATTAAAAAAATGGAAATCAAATTTATAAAATTTTCATACACTTTTTTTGTTAAAGTTATAAACTTTTCATACACTAATTATTTAAAACTTTTTCTTTTGTTTTTAAAGATATTTTGTAAATTATTAACACATGAAAATTCAAACACAGCCTTATTTTAGTTTGTGTTTCACGTTCGGTTTAAAAACTGTGAAAAAAGATCTTCATAAAAATACTAAAATTGGTTAAAGAGAAATATACTGTTTTCATAAGTAAAACAATCAAGCTTTATTATTTCTCAACCATTTCTTGCAAATTTGTTGAACCTTAGACTAATCAATGATTTGTTATATAAATTCTGCATGGTAAAACTTACATTGACCGGAGATATCGTAGCTTGGCCAACTCAGGTGGAACTTTCCCCGAAAGAGTAAAATTCCTGAGACTTCTGTATTTGTTCAAATTAATGCAAATTAGTAAAGAAGAGAGAACAGGAATAAGAAAAAAAAAAAGGAAAAAAAAGAAGAAGAAGATTAAAACTCACAAGTCTGTGATATGACAAGTCGTGTTATTGTTGAAGCTACAATCACAAAGAATGGTGTTGTTCATATCCTGATTCCGAACTAAATCAACTTCTTGTATGATCATTAGAGTTTTTAAGCGGCAAGGATCTTCATAACTTAGGTTCAATCTCTTTATGCCAAGTGTAGTTGCTATCTCCTCAAGCGCAATTACTGCACAAAATTATCGAGTATATACATATGGAAAAGTATGAATGTTGACCTTTGATATTAGAAGAATTAATCTTTTGAGTAAATACATTCATCTGGATGTAGAGCTGGTGAAGTGGATGTTGTTGGAGTCGCGAAGAAGGTTGTGATGATGGTGAAGAACAGAAGAAGAGCCGAGGAGACAATCCACATCATGATACAAATACTATATAGCGATTTTTTTTTTTTTTTTTAATGAGTATTTGTTTGGGTTAGTCACAATTATAGTATTGTACCATCAGCAAGAGACTCAATCTGTGTCATATAATAAAAATCTTATCTATATTTTTTATTGTCAAGGTCTTCTTGGGTCGTCGGCTACTTGCTACTTTCTTACAAAAAGCTATGTTGATGTGATTGGTGGAACCTCATGAGTGCATGTGCATGGATATTTCATGTCCTTTTATGTGTTTAATTAATCAATTTTACAAACTCAATTATTAATGCCTCGAATATTTTACATTCAAATAAATACATATAATGTTTTGGATTTTTTTGTTGTGTTAAAATAATGGTGACAATGTATTTTCCTTCAAGACAATTTATTTTTATTTTTTACAATGACCAACTATGCAATAATACTTTAAAATGTAAAGGATTTGGATATATGAGATTTTCAGGGTATCCGGTATACGGATCCGACTTTTATTTCTTTAGATCCGAATCCGTAATATATATATATATATATATATTAAAATGTTAAAAAATGATAAAATTAAAGTTTTTGTATAATATATATTTTTTTTAAAAAGATCTGAGACTATAAAAATGCATTATGAAATAGAAGAAAATTCTGAAACATGAGAAACAGAGCATTACAGCTCAAGAAACAGAGCAACATCGGTCGTCAATGGAATGACAATTCTAAACCATAAAAATGATTAAACCAGATCGCTTATCTTCTTCAATAAGTGTATGCAGCCACGCCAGACCTCCGATGGCAAGATAGGACAGAAAATGCCCATCCTGTGTAACACTTTTAGCGATATCCCTTGCAATTGAATTCGCTTTTGTGGACGCGATCTTAAAACAACACTTTACGAAATCCCGCAAGTAAATGATGAATCATATCAAGGTAAGAATGATAACCAGGCCAATTTAAAGGATCAGACCAAATCTCGATGTCCTCTAAATGTAGATCTTGTAAACTTTGTAGAGCCCAAAGGATACATCTTAACTCTGCAGCTATTCGATTGGAAGCAGGTAGAAAAGCTTCTCTCGCATGAAAGACAGCACCACCATTGTGATTCCGTACAATCCATGATCCACCACACATACAAACTTCATTAATCCAGGAAGCATGAACATTGCGTTTAAGCATGTTTAAGCATGAACATCCTGCAACCTCCAACCAAATGGTGAAGGAAAAAGGACACTCGAAAAACAGGTGATCTCGAGATTCGTCCGGCTCACCAAGTGGGCATGCGAGCTCCCGTAGTGAGTCGATTACGCACCGCTAGCCAAGTAATGAAATAACACCTAGGAATGCCTTGATTAAACCAGACCGCCTTACTCCAATTCATTGAAGGATGCTTTACTCTACTTGTTCCCACGTTTTGTAAGTGGAGAAATGTGAATGGAAGTCGTCAGCATTGTGTCTCCATAGGAATTCGTCCCGACCATTATACAAGAGAGGTAAAGGTTGAGCGCGAATCTGTTCTATCAACGGTACAAGGCGCAGGAGTCGTGGGCGACGTAATCTCCATCCGTTTGGGCCCAGTGCTTCATGGACCGTGGCATGAATTGGAATCCCAAGAATACTCGGGCCTGCCGGACCCGTTAAGCCCAATATTCGACCCGTAGGCAGCCATTGATCGTAACAAAAAGGAAACTGAAGTTCCATTCCGAACTCTTACCCGGATGAACGGTTTGATAATAGCCTGGTTCGGATCTTGTCGATTAAGGAAGCGTAGTCATGAGAGGAGTTA
The DNA here is from genome assembly GCA_026770425.1 of Boechera divaricarpa. Taxonomy (NCBI): domain Eukaryota; kingdom Viridiplantae; phylum Streptophyta; class Magnoliopsida; order Brassicales; family Brassicaceae; genus Boechera; species Boechera divaricarpa. Next base: position 7,872,611 of record CM049182.1, on the reverse strand, counting down.
GGAGAGAAGTTAGGGAGCCATCTGTGAAGACTAATATGTCATCCGCAAAATCATAGATTTGATTCAGCAAGCACAATAAACTTTCATGGAAAGATACTATTCCACAAATATTCATAGCTAATATAAGGTTTCAGACAACTTTTAGTTATATGACTTTGTAGTTAACTATAAGATAACCTCTCTCACAAGAAACAAGGCAATGTGCACAATCTTTGATATTACAGTGAAGAGGAAGAAAACTCTGCTGTGGAGATTAGGGTGGCGGATTCTGATTTATGTGGGTATAGATCATAACCAGACATCGAGGATGCCTCAGGCGTCCTCTCCATCAGCTTTGAGAAGTTTAAGTCGTGTCCATACACAGCAGGATCTGACAGAACCTGTGTTATTTCCATCTTTCCCTCGAGCATTTGCACAGCCTCAGACATCAATGGCCTTAAGGAAGGAACTGCATTTGTGCAAACAAGAGCAACTTTGATCATCCTCACTGCTTCTTTGCTGTTGAATTTACCTTCGAGCATCGGATCAACGATCTCCATTATGTCCCCTCTCTGTTCCAATGTCAGCGCCTGAGATTTGATGTAAATAACATGCTTCACTAAAACTTAATGGTAAAAGAAATAACAAATTCAACTTTGAATTGGGAAAGAGAAATAGAAACACTCCAGTTACCCAGTTGATAAAGGAGACGCGATCAGCACCTTCCTTCTGTTGCATATTACTCTTCCCACTAACAATCTCCATTGCTACAACCCCGAAGCTGTACACATCTGCTTTCTCAGTCAAGTGACCCTGTAATGCATATTCTGGAGCCATATATCCGCTACAGCATAAGAGAAATGAAGAAAACGTTCAGAACTTGTAGCAGATTATTATGTTTCCGTGCCATGGGTGTTTTTTTACAATACTACTTACATGGTTCCTGCAATTCTGGTGCTGATGTGCGTGTTCTCTTTTTCGTGGAGCCTAGCCAATCCAAAGTCAGATATCTTTGCGTTAAGGTCGGTATCTAGAAGCACATTAGTGGTTTTTATGTCACGGTGAACCATTCTGATCGTCGATCCTTCGTGGAGGAATTCAAGGCCTCTTGCAATTCCCACACAGATTTTTTGTCTAGCTGCCCAGTCCAGTTTCAGGGAGGTCTTTCCTGGAATGGAGAAACAAAAGCACATTACATGTGGAAACATATTTGTAGACTTGAATAAGACTCAAAACGTATAGAAAAGTAGAATGACTTTAAATTACCGAACAGCGCAAGAGCAAGGGAGTTATTTTCCATGTATTCATACACGAGCAGCAATTGATTCTTCTCAACACAGCATCCATAGAGCTTGACAAGGTTTGGATGATTCAGACCTGAAATCATGCCTATCTCATTGACAAATTCGCGGTTTCCTTGGCTTGACGTGGAAGAAAGCTGCTTGACTGCTATGACAGTTCCATCTGACAGCTCTCCCTGCATTAAGTTTCTCATATCAGTAACCAGAAGCAGCCATACTTTCTCAGGTATCCACGTTTGGGAAGAAGTTGGCATATTTCTAGTCATACTTTGAATACGGATCCGAAACCTCCTTCTCCAAGTTTGTTGGCTTCATCAAAATCATTTGTTGCAGCTTGCAGTTGCCTCCAAGTAAAGCAAACCGTTTGTAGACCCTGGGCTCTCAATTCTATGTGATCAGGTGTACAACAGAAAATCATTACTAATGGCTAAAACGAACCGGTTACGTACTTGGAATCAATTCGTACACTTTGAATTCTAATATATACCTCTTTCTCTTGTGTTTTTGTCTCCTCTGCATCTTCTTCGAGCATATATTCCCAAAGCCAAGAGAATAATTGTTACCATGGCACCCGTTAGTCCGAAAATTAGTGGATAATTACTGTGATGTTTTGTTTTCTCTGCTGCAAATGAGACACTAAAAGTGTAAATATATATGCATGATACATCCTACAAACACAAAGTTACAGAAAAAATATCTTTAAAGTAATTTTTTATTTTGTCTTAGGACCTCCACATTGTGGCTCCAGACCTGAAATTTTGAAAGATGAATATTATTGTTAGGTGGCGGGGACCAGTGTCAAGAAAATGAATGTGATAGTATGAAGTTAGGCCACTTGAGAGTGAAACAACTCAGTGTGAAGAAAGCCACATAAGGTATATGACAAGGAGTGAGGTTACTGAAGCAGAGACTTGAGATAGTCCAATAATGTAAAGAAGGGTACTTACTACTGTGACACACGGAGATAGCAGAGATAAGAGGACCATAATATCCTCTTTTAGGAATGAGGGTTGTCCCTTTCCCCGCCCAATACAACCGAATCTCTAACATATGATCGGTCACATTAACAGTTTTCTTTTCTATGACAATAGGCTTTAGAGTCCCATTAGCTCTTTCTTTGATGTTAAAATCCTTCAAGAACAATTCTCCCTAACAAGGGAGAAAAAAAAAGATAAAAGAAAATGAACTTTAACCTTCCACACAACACAACTTATTTTCCAGGGTTATTAGAAAAATGAATTATTCAGTAAACAGTGACGCTATACCTGAACATAGACATCAAATATGCGCCTACCTAGACGATTATATAACTCTTCTTCTGCAAACTGAATCTCCATAAAATGGAGTTTCACATTGTAGGCTCCATTTTCTAAGCAAAATGCATAATAAACTAGAGAGAGAGCAGATCGACGTGCAGTCTTATAAAGATCAGGAGAATCTCCAGACAGTGTTAAACTAGTTGAAACAAGGTACACGTCATCATCAATTTTATCATCGGCAAAGTCACCAGTGTTACTGATTCCCCAGTTTTTGAAGTGCTGATTTGTAGCAGCTTTAATTTCACTGTTATCAGCTTGATAAGTGATTTTAGCTGAGGAGTTCTCAATAGTTACATTTTCTCCACCACAATTTACATGTAGTGATCGGTGATCTACAATCAACAATGGTTATCACCAATCGATACAAAAGGTAGAAGTATCCGATTTCTCAAAGTTAAAATGGAGGAAATTAACCAAAGAGAGTACGTCAAAATACTTAATACATGTTAAAGATCAGTTAGAACGGCTCAATATGTACTTACAGTTCTTGCAGTTGATAGGAACAGCGCATGGAAAAAGCTCAGTTCTGTATGACAATACAATCACAATATTTAGGTGATTCAAACCACTTCTATTGCTGCGTTCGAATGCAAGAGATTACCTAGTTTAATCCATTCTTGTTGCAAGATCAAGCAGAAAAGTTTACTTACAAATTCTTCTTCAAATATGAGCTCCGGTATGTGTTAATGTTACTGATTCAACAGAAAATGAAAGCATAAACTTCTATATGAGCAGATTATTAACACACACTTATGTATATACCTCTTTTCATGGCAGCTAGACGACCATGAGAAATTGTTATAAGAGAGATCACTGAGAGATTCACCAAATGTAGAAAACCAAGTAGAATATTATTTTACATGACAAGATTTCTCAAGCCATACAAACAAGGGAAATCCTGAAACGTACATATTAGATTTACTGTTGAAGAAAACACTAGAATTGATGATTCCAGAAAGCATATTGCCAGTCAGATAGCTGCAAGAAGACGTCAAAAATATAAATTATCCGCACTGATTATATATGATATTCACATTGAAAGTACTTACGTATATAATGGTGCTAATTTTATTCCATGAACTTCACCAGTCAACTTGTTAAACGATAAATCACTGCAGCAAACAACATGTACAAAACAAATGAACGTAACTGAGAAAATATTGTCTATATTTGGATATATAAATCTATAAATTCTGCAGAAGTTCTAAATAGATCATGTCATACTTGCATATCACTCTCACAAAAAGTTACAGTTTCTTCTCTCTATGTTATTCGTTTATATGCCTACCCATGAGTCCAGGCAAATCAATATTTATACCTAGCTAGAACTGATATAGTCATATGCAAATAAATGTAAGATGTCATGAGTCATATGCAAACATCTCAGCAGGTGGAACATATTAAACAACCTAGTTTTGAAATTTACAAAGTCTTTTCACATTTCACCAAAAAGAACTTACAGAGTTCTTAAGTCCGGCTTATTCCAGATGTACGAAGGAATTGGACCAGACAAACTCACATTCCTCAAAATACTGAAACCGGGACGGAGACATTAGTTTGACATACCAGAAAAATAAAGGTTTATTGGCAAACACATACAGGTTTTTTGATGACGTTGCTAGATATGTTAGGAAAGAAGTTTATCCCAGTCGTATCACTAATACTCCTGCATATGAATATATCGCTTAAAACATCAGTCTCATTTCAATGGCCCTTTAGCTAATCTATTGAAAGTAGTTAGTTAATTACAGTTCTTTAAGATTTTCTAGGCGGGCCACTGCATCAGGAATAGGTCCTTTGAGTCCACTTGCGTATAGATCTCTGTAAATCATAACCGACACAAGTTAGATGACACTGGAACACAAATTATAAGAGAATTTACAATTAGTGATGATGGACAATCTTACAGCCTTTCAAGACGAGACCAGTTACCAATATATTCTGGGATGATGCCAGTGAAGTTATTGTCACATATCCTACTGCATAATGAAAACAAACTAGTTTAGAGTTTTGTTAAACTTATCTTCTTAGATTAGTTTATAGCTTTATTCAGGAGTAACTCTTCACACACTTAATAAAGCCTTCCGTAAGTGTCAAAATCAATTCACAACCAAGCAATTCACACTACTAAGAAACAAACCATACCTAAAGTCAAGGAAAATTCTCAACGCAAAAGCTCTAATGAACAGGTTTCAAGTCAATTTAGGTGCCAATAAAACAACACCTTCTTCAAAGTTTCCAACAAAATACATCCGCTCAGAAACTTCACGAATTTACTAGTCTTTCAGTCTAATTAAAAAAAAAAGAGCATTTCCAGTTGAAAAGGCAAAAGCTTTTTGAAAATTTCCATTTTAAAGTATAGCAAGCAACAACTTACAATTTAATAAGGTTTACCAGTCTAGCGAAAGTGCTAGGAAGGGGTCCTGTAAATTGATTGGAGGCAAGTTCCCTGCAAAACCCAGTTTCACAAATGATCAAAACTGTATTTTTTTTTTCCCAAAAAACCAAAGATTATTGGGGTTAAAATGCAAAGGGTCTTACAATCCTGTTAGGTTGATCAAGTTACCAAGCTCGTCAGGAATCCGACCAGAGAATTGGTTTGCTTCAACCCCTCTGAAATTTTCGTCACATCACCGTAATATTAAGTCAAATCAAAAGGTAAATGAAACAATTTGAGACGTACAAGTATGTCAGATCCTTGAAGTTTTGCAACCCAGGTGGTAAATTCCCAGATAAACGATTCGCGCATACCGAGCTGCGAAAAAAAATCAAAGTTACTCACGAATCATGAAGATGAAGCATCAGAGAGAAGAGAGAGAAAGAGCTACATGAAAGTGAGGTAAGGCAATGAAGCCCACTCCATTGGGATTGTGCCTGAGAGGTAGTTTCGGCACATGTTTCTGCAAGAAGAGCAAAAAATCGCTTGAAATTTTGATCATACTTCTCTTTGGTGATTCTCTCGCCACAGGTTTGGTTTGATCTCCCAAAATTTTAAGCTCGTTTTTAATAAGTTCAAATTCTAACTTTTTATTTTTGTTAAAAAAAACTCGAACTTAAAAGAGGAGATTCCAAAACCGGAGCAGTTCGAAATTGAATTTGTTCAGTTTCTAATTACAGTAAAATCTCTGTAAATTAATAATATATAAACTAAAATATATTAATTTTATAAATATATTAATTTATCAATAAATTAACTATTACTTTATAGAGATTTTATTTGATTTCATAATTTTAAAAAAGTTTCCATTTAAAAGTAGGACAATTTTCGTTATAGTCCATATTTTTTTTAGAACCATGTATACGTTAGGAATCAATTATCGCGTCTAAATTTTTTCACAATTTTTTAAGTTAATTAGAAAGATAACAACAAAAAATTTTGATGCAGTAAAAAATATTAGAGATGAGCTCCAACAAAAAAAACAACACTTCCGTCATATTTTACTAAAAAATTTTTAGATATATATATTTGATAAGTTTATATAATTATTAATTTATGATATTGATGGGCCTGTATATTTACCTAGGGTTTACAGAAAAATTATTATCTTATATTTCCTTTTTTTTGTCAACAAATTATTATCTTATTATTTTATTGAATTGTGTTAAATATTACACTGGTCATATAAATTTATTAATTTATAGTGATTATTAATTTATTAATTTATAATATAAATTTATTAATTTATAGTGATTATTAATTTATCAATTATTAATTTATAAATGTTTTAGTGTAATACCAATTAATGGTAATTTATTATGTTTTAAGTTTACAAAACGCAATGTTAAAAATAAATGTTTTTTTCAACGATATATGATGGTTTAGTGCTTAGGATTCACTTTTTTTTTAGGTTTTTTTTTTTTTTTTGGTTATTTTTTGTGTTGTCTTTTGGTTATGGTGCCTTCATGTGTTCGTTAACGGGTTTAAGTATCCGTTTTTGTATCCTTTTTGTTTTAATAATAAATTTAAATTAAAAAAAAAATAAAGACAATGTACGCATACCAATCATAAAAAGTTATGTGGAATAGTGATTTTGTAAACCCACGGTTGGCTTGGCTGAAAACATTATGGGTCTAAATTGGGTTTAGGACCAAGATTAACTCAGGCAGTATGATTTTTAAGATTTTAAATTAAAACGCCTTAGAATGATTCTAAGATTTAAAAATTAAAGTTAGAATGATTTCAAGATTGTAAATTAAAGTGTGGGAAGTTGTAATTTAGAATTGCTCGAAGAATTAAACCGTTAACTACATAACTCGTGTATTTTTGTTGGGGATGATTTTTCACTAGCAAATAAAGAGACAGTACATGGTTTTGCACATAAGAAACACAAAAATAGAGACCGTCCGAAGTAAGGGGGATGACGCATCAACATTTACGTCTAAAATTGATTTTATACTTTATCACATTTTTTTTTAATATATATTTTATGGAAAGATGGTTCCACTTATTTTTCTGCGTTCTCTCTTTTTTTTTTTTACTTATTTTCTTAACATAATAATTTTATTTATCATCTCTTTGTTAAATATAAGAGCAAACAAACTTCTTTTTTGGCTAAAAAATCAGAATGTTAAGTATTTTTTTTTTTCATAAAAAGGTTGAGTATTTTGACAAAAAACAAAAAAAAAAGGTTGAGTATTTGTTGTTTTAGCATTTTCCCTTATATAAAGATTACCAACCATGGTTTGTGCAAAACCTCCGACTAATAATCGATTCTTTAAAGAAAACTCAAAACTTACATCTTCTGGAGATATCGAAGCTTGGAAAACTCAGGGGGAAGTTTCCCTGAAAGACTCGTGGACTTGAGAAATCTGTGATTGTTCAAGTACAACAAAATGAATTAGAATAGAAGAGAATAAATTTCTGATAAGAGAAGACAAAAGATTAACACTCACATTTCTGTAATATGACATGTCGTGTTGTTGTTGAAGGTACAATCACAACCAATGGTGTTGTTCATCTCCGATTTCGAAACAGCATCAATCTTTAGAGTTCCTAAATGGCAAGGGTCTCCATAACTTAGATTTAATCTCTGTATGCCAAGTGTAGTAGCTATCTCTTCAAGCGCACTGACTGCGCAAATTTTAAACGAACAAATAAATTATCGATTTATTTATAGAAAACATCTGTTAACCTTGATATTGTAAGAACTAAACTTGAGTTAGTCATTCGAGTAAATACATTCATCTGGATGTAGAGCTGGTGAAGTGGATGTTGTTAGAGTCGCGAAGAAGGTTGTGATAATGATGAAGAACAGAAGAAGAGCCGAGGAGACAATCCACATCATCGATACAAATACTATATAGCGATATTTTTTTTTATGAGTACTTGTTTGGGTTAGTCACAATTATAGTATTGTACCATCAACAAGAGACTCAATCTGTGTCATATAATAAAAATCTTATCTATATTTTTTATTGTCAAGGTCTTCTTCGGTCGTCGGCTACTTTATAGCTACTATGTTACAAGAAAGTTATGTTGATGTGATAGGTGGAACCTCATGGGTGCATGGATATTTCATGTCCTTTTATGTGTTTAATTAATCAATTTTACAAACTCAGTTATTTTACAATCAAATAAAATACATATAGTGTTTTGGATTTTTTTGGTGTGTTAAAATAATGCTGACAATGTCTTTTCCCTCTACACAATTTATTTTTATATTTTATAATAATCAACTGTGCGATTATATTTTAGAGTGTAACCGATCCAGATATACAAGATTTTCAGGGTATCCAGCTTGAAACAACGGATCCAACTTTTAATTATTTGGATATGAATCCATGATTTCCGAAAATATCCGAACTTCGGATATCCGGATCCGTAAAAAATAATTAAAAAATATGTATATTAAAATATTAAAAATAATGATAAAATTATTTTTTTTGTATAATATATATTTAGAAAAAAAATCTGAGACTAAAAAATATTTAAAATTTATTTTAATCAAATTTACATACAAATCTCAATATATTTTAACATTTATTAATATAATATAAATTATTAATATAATCAGGATATTCGGATCCGGACCTTAAAATTTTTGATATTAGAAGAATTAGTCTTTTTGTTAATACATTCATCTGGATGTAGAGCTGGTGAAGTGAATGTTGTTAGAGTCACGAACAAGGTTGTGATGATGGTGAAAAACAGAAGACGAGCCGAGGAGACAATCCACATCATCGATACAAATACTCTATAGCGATTTTATTTTTTAATGTGTATTTGTTTGGGTTAGTCACAATTATACCATCAACAAGAGACTCAATCTGTGTCATATAATGAAAATCTTATGTATATATTTTTATCCATAAGGTCTTCTTGGGTCGTCGGCTTCTTGGGTCGTCGGCTTCTTGACCAAAAGTTGATGTGAATGCTTGATATTAAATGTCCCCTTGCTGTTTAATTAATCGATTTTACAAACTCAATTATTTATGCATCGAATATCTCTATACTATCAATTGAAAAGCACTTTTGCACTTTACATATCATGTCATTGCACTTTAACGCAACTTCTAAAATCTCAGTAACTACATCCAACGTACAATCACCCATTAATTTTTTTTTTTTTTTTTTTTTGTAAAAGAATCACCCATTAATTTAATCCCACAATCATGGGGAATTGATCATCGAAGAAAGTCTATTCAAGCTCGTGATCTTACTGAAAGAATAATTAATTTATTTCCGCATTTGTCATAGTTTGAATTTCTGAAAACCCAACAAAATTACTCATAAATGGATGTATGATTTTGAGTGAAAAAGTCTCGTTTTATGTAGACCACAAAGAAAGAAATCATGTATCACAAAAATTCATTCCACTATATGTGTTCCATAACTTTTTTTTTTAATTAGCAAAATTAGATTAAACTATTCTAAATGAAAAATCCAAAATCCAAACACAAAATAATAAGTTTTAAGCCCTAATCCTAAACTCTAAACCCAAAAATTGTATATTCCCCTAATATATATTTAACGCATAATGAAATTTTATTTTGTTGTAATATAGAATGTTGTATACTTACTTAGATTCACTTTATCCGTTTTTAAAACTTTTAACGCTGGCGGGCTTTTTGCATATGCCATGGTTTGAAGTTTTTAAAAAGACACAAATTTTCGATAAGTGAATCTAAGTAAGCGTCAGCCTACATAAAAAGACATATAATGGAATGATGCTGTATTATGCGTTGTTACTTAAATTTACGTTTCCATTTTTGAGAAATTTGTGTACGCTTGAAATAGTTCAGATTATGGCATGTCCAGAAAGAATCTGCAATTAAAAATGGAACCTTTCCAAGTAACGGACATGAATAATTTCTAAAGTTTAGTGATTACATATCTTTTAACAAGTTGGTTAGAGATATGATAGGATTACAACAAAATTAAGATAAATTCTATGGATGGGTAGATAAATCTTATAAAATAGGTTGTAAGTCCTATAAATAAAGAGCTTTTGGAGAATTGTTCAATAAGGCTCAACATTAAGAGAGAAGTCTATTTGGAGAGTTGTTCCAAAAGACTCAGAGAGAAAATAGTTTAGGTTCTGAGAGAGTTTCCTAAACATTAATAAGAGAAGTTGTTCTTGTTATTTTTTTGAGTCTAAATACATACAAACTACATTTGGTATCAGAGCGGTAAAGATCGTGTGACCGTGTGAGATTTTTCAAAACAAAATCTGAGAAGCTTGAGGGATTAAGAGGATCGAGTGAGATTTCTCAAAATCTAAGAAGCTCAAGAGATTGAGGAAATTGAGTGAGAAGAGCTTGAGTGATTGAGAGGGATCGTGTGAGATCTTTCAATATATAGAAGCTTGAAAATTCTTTTGATCGTGCGAAGTTTCAAGGTAGATCAAGGAGACTTGCGCCGCAAGAAAGAAGAAGTCCGAGAAAATCAAAACCTAAGTTCATAAGGTTTTTGATCAGAGAAGGAGATAATACATGGAAAGAGCATTCACCATGCCAGCACGTGCAAAGGAGTCCAGCCCTATGTCAATTCAATGTCCCATGCTCACCACCACCAACTACACCGTGTGGTCGATGCAGATGAATGTTACACTTTGGTGTCACAAGATTTAGGAGGTGATCGAGCCGAGATCGGATGATGAAGAAAAAAACAACCTAGCTACAACTTTGTTGTTTCAATACATACCTGAAAATTTAATCCTACAAATCGGAGATCACAACAAGGAAAAAGACATGTGGGAGGCAATCAAAAGTCGATATTTGGGAGCGGATCGAGTGAGAGAGGCTCGCCTGCAAAGACTTTCTTCTGAGTTCGAGAGGTTAACCATGAAGGAGTCAGAGAATATCGAAGATTTTGCTGGAAGAATGTCAAGTATAGCCTCAAGATCAACGGCTTTGGGACAAAGCATTGAAGAACACAAGATGGTGAAGAAGTTTATAAACGGATTGCCTAGAAACAAGTATATCCAACTTGTTGCATCTCTAGAACAAGTCTTGGATCTCAACACTACGGGATTTGAAGATATTGTTGGGAGGTTGAAAACATATGAAGAACGTATAGGAGAAGAAGGTCACGACGATGATCAAGGAAATCTCTTATTCACTTCTTATGATACTCAAAGCACCCGAGGAGGTTTCAGCGGCTTTCAAGGAAGAGGTCATGGTAGAAGTCGAGGCAGGGATGCTTAAATACACAACATCATCCAAACAATGCTGAAGAGCAGGATTAAGCCAAAGAAAGATCGATTAAAGATCATTTGTTGGAGTTGTGACAAACCGGGACACTTTGCGTCATCGTGTCCGGAGAAAGCTCAAAGAGGTCAAGAAACAAATATGGTGGAGACTGAGGTGGCCGATGCAGCACTCTACAAGCATGAAGTTATTTTCTTGAATGAGAGAAACATTATCCCAAGAAAATACGAAGAAGAGAAAGACGAGCTAAGTATTTGGTACTAGGATAATAGAGCTAGCAATCACTTGACGGGTAATCGATCATTCTTTTCTGAGATGAATGAGAAGATAACAGGGAATGTGAAGTTTGGTGATGAATCTTGCATTGAAATTAAAGGAAAAAGTTCAATAATTTTGCAAGGAAATACCAAAAAACAAAGATTGATATCCGATGTCTATTTTATTCTGGATCTTAAGAGCAACATTATTAGCCTTGGACAAGCAATAGAGAACGAATGTGATGTAAGATTGAAGGAGAACTACCTCACCATACACGACTACAAAGGAAGGCTTTTGATGAAGGTGATTAGATCTGCTAATCGAATGTACAAGATTAGTCTAACAGTTAGAATTCCAGTTTACTCCATGACAAAGGGAAAAGATGGTAGTTCGGATATTATTATGTTTTGTGGGAAAAACATAGATAATGGAACCAGACCATACATAACCAAGGAAGAGCCTCTTAACGGATCTAACAAAGAAAACAGAGAAAACAAAGAAGTTGCTGGAACACGTGACGAGCTGTTCCAACAACCTGACGAACCTGTCTTTAGAAGATCAAACCGTGAGATAAGCAAGCCCAAGTATCTTGAGAATAACGTGTTGTTGGCAGGAGAGGAGTTATTTTTAAGCATCAATAAAGAGTCAAACTCTCATCAAAAAGCCGAAGACTCAAAGGAGTGGATGAAATCAATGAAATCCAAGATAGAGTCTATCAAAGCTACATGGTTTCAAGACCTTTTACACGAAGTAACGGCAGAGACCGAGGAGTTGAGAGTAGCTGATTCTAAGGTAAGGCATGAAATAGAACGAGTGACTAACAAGTCAGATGCTGAGCTGAAGAAGAAGAAGGAAGAAACGCTTGAGGTGTTGAAGCACTTCGTCAGAAAATTGCCATTTACCGTGACGGAGAAGAAAAAAGCTATACCAATGGAGGAAGAAAAGTTCATTAGATTAGAATACCTCCCTAATTCAAGCTTAGGAATTAAGGGGGAGATTGTTGGATAATTCCTAAAGTTTAGGGATTACATACCTTCTAACAAGTTGGTTAGAGATATGATAGGATTTTACAACAAGATTAAGATAAGTTTTATGGGTAGATAGATCTTATAAAAGGTATCTTCCAGTCAATAACCTTAGTTAAGAAAGCTAGGGTTGTTAAGGGAGAGTGTTTTCTTCAAGCTTTGCTCATTATCACTCAAACATAATCATCACGGCACTGGTAACGTGTTCAAAAGCACAAGCTCGTATCAATTTGGTATCAGAGCCGTTCAACACCATGGGAGACGAGAATACATTACTAGCACAGATCATGAAGATACTCACAAAGATGCAAAAGCAACTCAAGACAGCCCAAACAAAGACTGATGCAGCCCAAGCAAAGACCGATGCAGCAGATGATGAATTACGCACAGAACTGGCTACCCTAACTGCCCGAGTGGAAAGGAAAGACATAAGAGATCCACAGAGAGAGGCTAACAAGGGTAAAATCACCAGCGTGATTTTTTCTCCTGAAGGAGAGAGTGGAAAAACATGAGAGGAATTGTGGACGGGTCATGCTTCCTCTAGTAAGAAAAGTCACCGTCTGAAGGATGGAGGGGGAGATTGGCCGGTACGCCCTGTTGGATCACAAACTGGGTATGACGATCAACCACCATATTGCGTGACTGGGTATGGAAGGCACGTAACCCAATCTTACCCTGAAGCACAAGGAAACACGACACGATATGGCTTAGGGTATGGGACGGAAGGAGCTCCACCAGCAAAGATGGAATTTCTATCCTATGACAGGAGTACACATACGGTGGAGTGGCTTCAGCGTTGCGAGGACTACTTCTTCGATCAACGGATGGTTGACGATGACGCCAAAGTCCGACAAGCGACGTTTGTTCTGACAGGGGCAGCGTGGCAGTGGTGGAGTAACCTTAGACGTTTAATGACTCACAGACTCGGATGGGAAGAATTTAAGAAACATCGTAAGAGCCGGTTTGGACGGACCGATGCGGTCAACCCCATAGGAGAGTTAACCAATCTGCTCCAAATCAGAGCGATGGATGAGTAATGTGATCAGTTCAAAGCTTGTGTGGATCGTCAGTACCGCTTAACAGGGTCACAACAATTGTGGGAATTTTGTGCTGGTCTCGCAGATGCTCTAAGGAAAGAAGTCGAGTACCTCCGACCAGAAACAATATTTGAAGTAATGGAGTATGCCAGAGACAATGAGTATAAACTGGGTGACGACAGATGGACTCGAACCTTTGGAGGTTTCACTGCCCCAGAGGGTAGACGGGCAGAAGTATACTCAAGAGCAACGCCACTGGTCAAGCATGGAGAAGGAACACCACAAGATGCTCTTACAACAGGTCCCATAGCAGCAAGGGAAAAGACGGAGTCGACAAAAAAATTCTGGAAGAAGTTAACCCCAATTGAAATGGCAGAGAGAAGAGCAAAAGATCTTTGCTTTAACTGTGATGAGCTCTTCACTCCGGAACACAACTGTAGTCTGGTACTGTTCCATATTATGCCCGTAGAAAAAGGAGAGAATAAGGAGGATGAACCACTTGGGGAGGAAGATACATGAATTGGAATTTGAGCTGAGGACAAGCTATTAGACGAGGAGGGGAGTAATGATACACGATTCAGTATCACATAGATGGGCCCTACCAAATGAATCATAATTATATAATTATACGTTTTGGTTTTATCAATTATGGTTAAAAATTTATATTTTTTAGTCATTGGTTTTATTACCTAAGATTTGAGTCTATCCTTTGTAATCTAGGGGTTTCTCTTAAGGTCTATTTAAGAGATCATATGTCATGGATAAAAGGTATCTTCCCATCAATAACTTTAGTTAAGAAAGTAGGGTTGTTAAGGGAAAGTGTTTTCTTCAACCTTTGCTCATTATCACTCAAGTGTAATCATCACGACACCGGTAACGCGTTCAAAATCACAAGCTCGTATCAGTTCCATTGGTAATCGCCCCTGCATTGTAATTTTTTGGCTTTAATGTCATCAGTTTTTAGGAATACTAACATTGATTTTTCTAGAGTTTCAAGACTCTTTTGTACCTTATAAACAGATCCAAAACCGCCTTCTCCAATCTTGTTTAAGGGATCAAAATCGTCGGTCGCAAAACTGCATTCTTCTCCTATACGTTCTCCAATCTTAGCCATTGTGATTAAGATAAATCAATTGTGCAAGATCTTAAAAATAATGGATGATGGCAAAAGATTTCATCTATTTAATGTTTTTTTTTTTGTTATTTTTTTGTCAAAATTCTATTGATATCTTTTAAATTCTATTGATAAATTTCTATTTATTCTACTAAAATACTGAAAAATATTATCATACAATAAAAATTAAATAATTAAAAATATTTCCAAACCTTTGAAAATCTATTGCTTATATCTCTAATTCAATTCATTCAGATTTTATTAAATTATTTCATCCAATACCCCCTCCTTAGTTGCCTGAAACTAAAAGAACCTGTTATTAGATCAGGTCCCTTAAGCTCTTTATTTACAAAAAATATCAAAAAACAGAACTTTACATGGTTTTTAAGTAGCGGATTCAAGTGAATCAGTACCACGTTCTGCTGCATTTGCATTGCTAACACACTTTCTCCAACAGAATGCGCCGAGGAAGAAGAAAGCAAGAAAGACTGCTAAGCCGAGAATAAGAGGATATTTTGTTTGTCTGTGATCTTTTTTTACTGGAAGAATCTGCACTGGAACTGAAGGTGGACAAAAGAAAACAAAGAGAAAAGATTAACCCATATTCAGGCTTTAGCAGGAAAAAAAAGGACTCAAAGACTCGACATTTCTTCTTCATACCACCGCATTCAGATTCTGAACCTGATAAAACAAGAACAAGTTAACAATTAGGATAAAATTTTCTGAGGGAAACGTGATGTTTACTTCCACAGAACTTTACTTACTGGGACAAACTGAGACTGCAGAGATAAGAGAGCCATAGTACCCTCTTTGAGGAATGATCATCGTGCCTTTCCCTGCCCAGTAAAGCCGTATCTCTAAAGTGTTATCACTCACGGTCATGTTTACTTCTTTTGTAACTTCTTTGTGAGTTCCATTAGCCTCCTCTCTGATGCTGAAATCCTCCCAAATCAACTTCCCCTGAAACAGATATTAAAGTTCAAACTTCAAGAATCGGCTAAAATGCTGTAAAGGGGTTCTTAAAGAATCTGCGGCAAAAGGCTATGTGTACCTGAATGTAAATGTTAAAAACCCGTTTCGCTAGTCTAGCGTATGGTTCCTTATCTGAGAACTGAATCTCTGCAAAATAGAGTTTCACGTTATAGCTTCCATTTTCTAAGCAAAATGCAAAGTAAGCCAAACTGAGGGGAGAACGCCGAGCTGTCTGATAAAGCTCAGGAAATTTAGCGGATACTACAGATTCTGATGAAACTGAGTATCTATCTTCGGTTATTGCATCATCCATAAAGTCACCAGTGTTGCTGAATCCCCAGTTTGTGCTATGATGGTTCATAGCTGAACCTGTAGTTCCATAGTTATCACCCTGGTACAGAAACTTTCCATGAGAATTTTCGATAGTTACATTAGGTTCCCCGCAGTTTATATGCAGCGATCTACTATCTGTGGAAAGTAAACAATTTCCAGTTCATATGCAGAAACTCGAAAATGGGTATTTGGAAACTCAATAGAAAAGCAAAAAATCCTACAATTTTGGCATTGCTTTATGGCGGAACATGGAAGAAGTCTGGTTCTGCATTAAGAACAATTTAATAACAGTACACGAAGTATTCAGTGATTAATAAGATTGAAAAAATGTTCTTACAGACTGTTTCTTGAGTGTGAGCTCTCATATGTGTTTATATTCCTGCATGAAAGCATCTGTTAAAAGCATCCAGAAAGTTTAACAATACAAAAGGCGGTAGTTAAGCTAACAACAAAAAAACATACTTCCTCTTTCTGCACATTGGAGACCACGTGAAATTATTGTATGAAAGATCACTGCACATATAATGCTATGAATATTGGAGCCAAGAAGCAAAGGAGCGATTAGTGTAATACCGAGAAATGTTTTGACATATATGACTGCTATAAAATAAGATTGGCCATACATATTTGTGGTTGCAGTAAGGAAAGCTCCTGTTTCAACCTTTCCAGACAACATGTTTCCAGCCAAATATCTGAAAAATGAAACAAGGAGATGTTTCAACAGCTTTAGTACATTTTAATTGCATATCTAATCCTTTTGATCATCTAACACTTTAGGACTTACGTGTATCTCGGGGCGGTTGCATATGCTGGTATTTCTCCAGTCAGCCTATTAAAGGAAAGATCCCTGCCCGGAAAAAAAAAAGGCATCATAAGAGATTGGACGGTGTTTAGCAAGATGCGTAGTGATATAACATGAGACTTACAGATTCATTAGACTGGGAAGATCCCAGAGACTGGTTGGAATTGGTCCTGATAAGTTTATGTTTCTCAGAACCCTGAAAATTATCAATATCAGTCTAAACATATATATTTGACCATAGGATCGTATCTGGACCTGAGACATAAAGATGTATTACATACAAATATTTCAGGCTCTTGCTAGTTATCTGAGGAACATGTCCCAATCCTGCAACCGTGTCACTGATCCTCCTGCATAGAAAGAAAAAGTCACAGTTTCGTTTCAAAAAAGAGCATAGGCTTCTGCAATTTACAATATTATAGGAAAAAATCGGGTCGATCAAATTCTCCAGATGAAAAATGGAGTCTGGAATGGGTTCTCTAAGGCCACTCGCATAGAGTTCTCTGATACAACATTATTAGCACAAGTCAGAAAACATTGAAATTTACAACTACAAACTATTTAAGTGTATACTTTACTCACAATCTTTGAAGTTGGGATAAGTTCCCGATAAACTCTGGAATCGATCCGTTCAGGCAATTATCGCTTAAGTGGCTGTAAACAATAGAATGAAAAGCAATTCGACATGACGAACATATATCAAAGCTGATATATTGTAAGAAAAATCACAAGAGAAAGATGATCTTACAGATTAGTTAGCTTTTTTAGTCTTGCTAATGTCTTGGGGAGGCCTCCAACAAGTTGGTTGGAAGAGAGTCCTCTGAAATCAGCAAAACAAAATCAAATGGATCATATTTGAGAAAATCACTGAGTCATGAATCTCTGTTTCGACCTCTTCAAAAGTGATTTAGAAAGGTTCTTATGTACAATCCTTGTAGATTCACTAGGTTCACCAGTTCCTTAGGAATAGTTCCAGAAAATTGATTGGCTTCAAGAACTCTGAAATCATACAAAGGGACGATAGATTTAGTTTTCAGAAAGGACAAAAATTTATATGTAACCTCATAAGATCAACAAAATAATGGTAAAAACATACAAAAGGGTGAGATTAATAAACTTCCCCAATCCTTTGGGAATGTCTCCTGATAAGCGGTTTGCGCAGACAGAGCTGCAGAGAAACATTTCAAGTAACTTCAGAAGCTTTTCTTACTTTCCTAACAATAAAGAAACTTGAGAGCAAAGACTTACATAGATTTGAGGTAAGGCAGTGAGGCCCATTCCATAGGAATTTAGCCATAAAGGTAATTATGGCATAAATCACTGCCAAAACAAGCAAAAGAATTCCAGCCATTACGATGTTTCTTCAATGATAGCAGTAGAAATTGAAAATAGTTGAAACGCTGAAAACCCTCCTCACATCAATTCAAGATACCGAAACTTGTACAGCATCGGAGGAAGTCTACCTGGAAGACTGAATGTCTTGAGGACACTAGACATGAGGCAACATAGTTATTGGGTTGAAAACAAGAGATTTTCCTGTTAAATAAACAGACAAAACAGCTAGTTTCTTAAGTGTGTGATATGACAAGTGCTGTAGTTGTCGAAATGACAGTCACATCTGATTGTGCTGTTCTGTCCTTCCTTTAGAACACCTTGAGATATCACCAGAGTCTTTGTGAGACATGGATCTTCACTTAGGTTCAAGTGCTTACACCCAGTGTTTCTGCGATATCCTTAAGCTCTTCCACTGGCGAAGACAGCAAACCAGAAACACAATCAAGTTTAGTTCAAATTCACTAAGAGAGGTAAATTTCTTGCCACATATATATATATATATATATATGAGATAATGCTTTGAAACTACTAAACCTTCATCTGGGTGCAGAGAAGGAGAAGCAGATACTGTACATACAAAATATATAAGTGTAAGAACAAAGAGAATAGAGCTAAAAAGGCAACTTTTCGACATGATCATGAGGTTGTTAGCTGCAGACATGGAAGATTGTGTTCAAGTGATCTATCTATGACTTGAAACACTACATATATATATATAAATGAAGCCCTCCTTAAATACGAATGCACATATATATATGTAGTTAGAAATATATGTATATATAGAAAATTGTGAAACTGTGAAATGCAGTTTGACTAAGTTGAAGTTAAAAGACTAAACACATGGGTTAGTCATTGCTTGTATTAGGCAGCTTACCAAATTTAGGGGGAAATTGCAATCCAGCCTCTCTATCTGGATTTATTTAAAATATGAGCAGAAATATTAGAAAATTCTCTTTCAGCCTTTCGCTTGCAAGAACTACTAGAACCTAAAAGGCTAAAACTACTAAGACTTTATGATTATGAAATCTTTATTGACACCACTTTCAACAAAATATTGCCTAAACAATTCTAATTTTAGATCTTGAGTCAGAATTTGAAGATCATGGCTTTTTTTGTTAGTAAATAAAATTGGAAAGATTGACTAGTTTTTATGCATAACTTTGGTTGAGTATTACATGAAAAAAGACTTGAACTAGTTGCATATTTTATTCAGTTTTAGTCAGTCTTCTTGAGAGTTGACTTCTACTTTCCCTTGGATCTAAAAGCTAGTGGGTATAAAATTTGGTTTACTCCATATTAATCTTATTGATTCTCCTCTGTTAAAGGCCAATAATGTCAGAACCTCTGCAACTGTCAGAGGGAGAGATCCAAATAAACAAAGATATCTCAGACCCTCTCATACGCAAAAATTCCCTATCCCTAGCTCCTTATCAAATAATTGAGACGTCATTATTGGATCAGACCACCATGAAATCTACAGTGACATACTTGTTATCGAAAATATCCCGTACACCGGAAATAATCTTACCAATGGTGTAAAACGTTTACAGGACAAGAAATCAATCTGTCCCATTATATATGTCTTTTGCTCTAGAGGCTTCATGGATATAATTTCATTAGACACGTTTGGGAATGGTTCTTCCCAAATCATCATCAGCACCACAAGTTAGAAACATATGCACAACAAATAAAAAGTTCTCCAGTGCACAGAGAAACAGATTCATGACTAAAAGAGGAAGTATGATGTAAACAGACACCAATGATGTAACCTTAGTAGTTGTATAACATGGCATTGATACCTCAGTTGCAATTGGTGTTAACCAAAAAGCATATTACTTGATTTGACAAGCATTTCATGAAGAAATCGTAAGCCTAAACCTAATTGTAGCTAGAAAAAAGGCAAGACTTTGTTACCTGATTAATAACTAATCGCTGCAAAGAGTAGACCTTTCATGCATGTTTCAATCCGAGCAAATTTGCAAATTTAATAAACCAAAAGTGGCATCCTATTCTGGAAAGGTTAACACTCACTGGGAAGATGCCAAGTAGTGTTGTGGAGTCTTTATGAAATCTATAAATGTGGATAAAGAAGATTCCAAGAAAATGCACAAGAAAGTCTAAAATAGACGATTTTACCAATTCTAATTGTGTTGGAACATGTTCCATAACTGTGATCGAGTTTCCTCAACGGTTCATGATAGATTCTAAGCAAAAGAAAAAGCTTCGATGCACGGTATAAACTAGCAAATGACCCGATCGATAAGAGAGATGTGACCACCAGCATCCACAAAGTGATGACACTCTACAGCTCTAGTCTAATTATGTAGTTTTACTCTCGTTATCTGTGTGTGTGTTCACTGTTCATAGATAATGCAAATGCAGCTTCAAGCTTACAAAGTTACAATCTCTACCAAACAAGAAGAAAAGGCTATGGTCCTTGTGCATTTCAATAATCGGAAAGCTTAAAATCTGCAATTGGACGAATTGTTCTTAGTCTGTTGATGATATTTAGAAAAAAACAGAGTCACAGACCTCAATGTCATCACTTTGGGGAAGAAGTGCTGCAATGTAGGCGCCATTGTCGAGCTCAGGTCGGAGCCACCGGGAAGTATCATCGTGATCTTCTCGCCGGTAGAGAGGGTGATCACGTCGACGTAGCTGGTCTACGAGTACATCCACGGCGCGAACGAGTTCTTATAAACCCTAATTTCATAGCCCAATTAACCCAAATGAACAATTTTTTTGGTCAATGACTCAAAAGCGTCAATTTTCTTATAAACCAAAGTTTCAGTCTTTGACAATGAAATTTATGAAAAAACGTAACAGAGATCTTATCGAACCTCCGTTTACGCTATGGTCTAGAGAAAACAATGGACTCGGCACTAAGAGGGTACAAATCGTAAGCAGATTCACAGGACGAAGTAATCGACACGAGGTAATCAGAAGGTAAAGACGATGTCCCTATCTCCGACGATCTCTTAAACCTCAATTCGTCACCGTACACTCCAGGGTCTGAGATGATCTGTTCTATCTCAGTCTCTCCTTCAAGCATCTTCACAACTTCTGACATGCTTGGCCTTAATGTTGGAGACTTGCTGGAGCATAAAAGTGAAACCTTTATCATTCTTTCTGCCTCCATCACATCGAACAATCCTTCAAGCTTCGGGTCCAGAATCTCCGCAAAAGCCCCTTTCTTGTATAGTACAAACGCCTGAAATTGAAAATCAAGAACCTTTACAAGTATCCAATTGAGAGGAAGCTGAGTTCTTTTTGGGGAAAAGGATTGGTTTAGTTTACCCAATCGAGAAGGCCAACGCAACATTCATTATCTGGAGTGTAATTTGCGTTGCTCTTTCCGCTAACGATCTCCATTGCCACCACACCGAAGCTGTAAACATCTGCCTTTTCTGTCAGGTGACCTCTCATTGCATATTCAGGAGCCATATATCCTCTGCAACCATAACAACATTAACTGTCACTGAAACATTATCATCATAAGTAGGATTATGTGTGCATGACAGACTATAAGACTGACATTGTTCCTGCAACTCTGGTGGTAATGTGACTCTGATCGTCTTCATAGAGCCTGGCCAACCCGAAATCTGAGATCTTTGAGTTCAGGTCTTTGTCAAGCAGTATATTTGTCCCTTTGATGTCTCGGTGAATGATCTTAACCGCTGAATCTTCGTGAAGAAACGCAAGCCCTCTCGCTATTCCCAAGCATATTTTATGTCTTGTTCGCCAGTCTAGTTTCAGACTGCTTCTTCCTGTACCTAACAGTTAGAAGAAACCAATCAATCTCAAGACAGAAGAAGAATGCAGTAAAAGTTTTTGGTCTCTATCATTTACAGAGGTTAATAAGAAGCAGAACTTTACCAAATAATGCATCGGCAAGACAATTGTTTTCCAAGTACTCATAGACAAGAAGTAGCTGGGTTTTCTCAACACAGCATCCATAAAGCTTTACAAGGTTCGGGTGCTGCAGGCAAGCGATTATACCGATCTCGTTTACAAACTCTTTGTTGCCTTGACCTGATTTAGAAGATAGCTTCTTTACCGCAATCAATGTTCCATTTGGTAATCGCCCCTGCATTGTCAAATTTTTGGTTTTAACGTCACCTGTTTTTTAAGTATACTAACACTGATTTCTAGAGCTTGAAGACTCTTTTGTACCTTATAAACAGATCCGAAGCCGCCTTCTCCAATTTTGTTTAAGGGATTAAAATTGTCAGTCGCAACTTTTAGTTGCCTCAAACTGAAGGAACCTGTTATCAGATAAATCCCTTTGAGCTCTTCATTTACCAAAAACACCAACAATAAAACTTTAACCGATATTACTTACCTCTTTTCTCTGCATCTGCATTGCTCACGCATATTCTCCAATAGAACGCGCCCAATATCAAGAAAGAAAGAGAGAGTATTATGGCTGCTATGCCGAGAATGAGAGGATATTTTCTTGCTTTGTGTTGTTGTGTGACTGGACGAATCTGCACTGGAACTTAAGATTGACAGAAGCAGAGAGAGAAAAGATTGATTCATACTCGATATAAAAGATAGACGAAAAGAGGTTTTCAAAGATTTGGCAATTCTTCCTCTTACCGCCACATTCAGATTCGGAACCTGATAAAACAAGAACAAGAAAAGAATTAGATGAAAGTTTCTAAGAGAATTTGATATTTTCTTTGACAAAAATTTTTACTTACTGGGACAGACTGAGATTGCAGAGATAAGAGAGCCATAGTTCCCTCTTTTAGGAATGATTGTCGTGCCTTTCCCCGCCCAGTACAACCGTATCTCTAAAGTGTTATCAGTCACGGTCGTGTTCACTTCTCTTATAACTTCCTTGTGAGTTCCATTAGCCTCCTCCCTGATACTGAAATCCTCCCAAATCAACTTCCCCTGAACAGATAACAAAGTTCAAACTTTAAGAATCAGCTAAAAATGGTTCTTAAGGAATCCACAGCAAAAGGCTATATGTACCTGAACGTAAATGTTAAAAAACCGTTTTGCTAGTCTAGCGAATGGTTCCTCATCTGAGAACTGAATCTCCGCAAAATGGAGTTTCACATTGTAGCTTCCATTTTCAAAACAAAATGCAAAGTAAGCCAAACTCAGAGGAGAACGCCGAGCATTCTGGTAAAGCTCAGGATATTTTGCTGAGACTGCAGATTCTGATGAAACTGAGTATGTATCTTCTGTTATTGCATCATCCATAAAGTCACCAGTATTGCTGAATCCCCAATTTTTTCCATGGTAGTTCGTAGCTGAACCGGTAAGTCCATAGTTATCACCCTCATATAGAAACCTTCCTCGATAGTTTTCGATAGTTACATCAGGTCCCCCGCAGTTTATATGCAGCGACCTACTATCTGCAAAAAATGAATTTCTTTCAAGATCATATTCAAAACTTGAAAATGGATATTTGGCAAAACAATAGACAGCTAAAAAAGACTTACAATTTTGACATTGGTTTATGGCGGAACACGGAAGAAGTCTGGTTCTGTATCAAGAACAAGGAGTTAGTAGCAGTATGCACAGTGACCTGTGAATTGATAAGATTGGTAAAAATGTTCTTACAAACTGTTTCTTGAACGTGAGCTCTCATACGTGTTTACATTCCTGCAACAAAACATATATACTATTAAAAGCTTTCGGAAAGTTTCTTAAAAATGTAATAAGGAGATAACAATAGAAGAACATACTTCCTCTCTTTGCAGCTTGGAGACCATGTGAAGTTATTATAAGAAAGATCACTGTAGATATGTTTATCCATCGCAACCACCAAAAAAAATTCAAGATATTAGGTTGAAATATTTTTGACATAAATGAGTATAAGAGAAGGTGATATTGGCCATACATATTAGTGCTTGCAGTAAGGAAAGGTCCTGATTCAACTTTTCCTGACAACATATTCCCAGCCAAATATCTGAAAAAATTTGAAACCAAGAGATGAGTTCAAAACTATTACTTCATACTATAAAATGCTCTCATCTTTTAACACTATGGCACATACGTATATTTTGGCGCGGTTGCATCTGCTGGTATATTTCCTGTCAGTCTATTAAAAGAAAGATCGCTGCCCGGAAAAGAAAAAGAATCATAGTCAAAATATTGGATGTTGTTTCGCAAAATGCGTTGCGATATAAACATACATACATGAAACTTACAGAGTCATGAGATTGGTAAGATCCCAGAAACTGGTTGGGATTGATCCTGTTAAGTTCATGTTTCTTAGAACCCTGAAAAATTAACAGAATAGTCAATCTTGAGTCTTAAACACATATATTATATATGTATGGACACAGTGCATACAAAAATTTCAGGCTCTTGCTAGTTATAAGAGGGATTTGTCCCAATCCTGCAGTTGTGTCGCTGATCCTCCTGCATTGAAAGAAATGGCTACCGTTTAGATTGAAGAAGAGCAACATGCTTAAATTTAAAATCTTCTTCCTTGGATGTATTAAGAGATGAATACTTACAGGTCAATCAAATTATCTAGACGGAAAATGGACTCTGGAATAGGTTCGGTTAAGCCGCTTGCGTAAAGTTCTCTGATAAAAGATGAGCACAAGTCAGAAAACATTGAAACTCACTGTAATGCTTCAAGCTATTAAAAATGTAATCCAGAATTTCTCGGCTTACAATCTTTGAAGTTTTGATAAGTTCCCTATAAACTCAGGGATGGATCCGTTAAGGCGATTATCACTTAATCGGCTGCAAACGGTAGAATGAAGTGTTATACATAATAATTATATTGACCACATTTAAGAACTGGCCATCTTGTAAAGAAAAGAAAGCTGATCATACAGATTATTCAGATTTCTTAGTCTTGCTAATGTCTTGGGTACGCCTCCAACTAATTGGTTAGATGAGAGTAATCTGATAGAATCAACAAAACAAAAACAAGATTAAAATATCATGTTTGAGAGACTCATCTAATTGAGAATCTTGAAAAAGTGATTTAAATTCTGGTTAACAGATTATTGCTTACAATCCTTCTAGGTTAACTAGGTTCCCTAGTTCCTTAGGGATAGTTCCAGAGAATTGATTGGCTTCAAGAACTCTGAAATCATACAAACAAACAAAACAACTTAGTTTTGAATTCCAAAAGGATGAAACTTTATATGTAATCACATCAGATGAAAAAAGAAACGGTAGAAACATACAAGAGAGTGAGATTAATAAACTTCCCCAGTCCTTTAGGAATGTCTCCTGATAAGCGATTTGCGCAAACAGAGCTACAGAGAAACAGTTTCAGGTAAATTCAGAAGCATTTCTTACTTCTTTAATAACCAAGAAACTTGAGAGCAAAAACTTACATAGATTTTAGGTAAGGCAGTGAGGCCCATTCCATAGGAATTGAGCCGTAAAGATAATTACGGCACAAGTCACTGCACAAACAAGCAAAAAAGTTCGGTTTATAATGTTTCCTCAACAACAACATTGAAAACAGAGGAAGCTGAACACAAAGAAACCTCCTTACATAAATTCAAGATACCGGAGCTTGGAAAATTCTGGTGGAAGTCTACCCGGAAGACTGAATGTTTTAAGGACACTGCACATGAAGCAACATTAGTTATATAGAACCAAAAACCATAGATTTCCTCTGGAAATACACAGAAACAAAACCGGCAAGTTTCTTACAAGTGTGTAATATGACAAGTGTTGTTGTTGTTGAAACGACAGTTACATTTGATTGTGCTGTTTCGTCCTTCCTTGAGAACATCTTGAGTTATTACCAGAGTATTTGTGAGACATGGATCTTCACTTAGGTTCAAGTGCTTCACACCCAATGTCAATGCGATATCCTTAAGCGCATCCACTGGCAACAACAAACAAATCAGAAACACAATCAAATTTAGCTCAAATTCACAAAGACAAACCATTTTGTTTGGCAATACATGATGCACTTAAAATCACTAAACCTTCATCTGGGTGCAGAGAAGGAGAAGCAGTTACTGTGCAGACCATGTAGATAAGAGTAGGAAGAAAGATTAGAGAGCTAAAAAGGCGGCTTTGCGACATGATCATGAGCTTGTAAGCCGCAGATATGGAAGATTATGTTTTAGTGATCTATATATGACTTGAAAACATTACATATATAGTACTTATTACAAAAGAAAATAACTAAAACTATTCTTTAATACAATTATATATATATATTAAAAGTTAAATATGTATGTATAATCGTATATATAGAAAATTGTGAAAGATGTGAGTGTCTTGTGAAATGAAGTTTGACGAAACTGAAGATTTAAGAGTTTACACATGGGGTCTGTTGCTTGTTAAAGCCGGATAGATGTATCACTTTTGTTAATTACAATCCGGCCTCTCTGTTTCTATTTATTTACAGTATGAGGAGAACTTTTAAAATGAAGTTTATTTACCCTTTATGTTTGCATTTTACTTTATGAACTACTAGAAGAACATACTTCAAAGTTAAAACTAGTGAGATTTCATGATTCTTAAGTCATATTTGTGAGCACTTTCAGAAAAGAACTTGCATAAACAAATCTAATTTTAGATCTTCAGTCCCAATATGAAGGTCGTGGTTAGTTTTGTCAAAAATTGAAAATCGGAGGGGTTGATCAGTTGTGGATCAATAATTTTCTGATTGAATTTTACATGAAATTTCTTATGTTGAACAATTGAACTAGTTGGTTTTGTTTATTTATTAATCAACTTTCTTGACAGTTGACTTGTACTTTCCCTTGGATCCAAGAACTAGTTGGGATTAAAATTAGTTTACTCCATTTTTAATTTTATTGATTCTCTCTCAAAGTATTGGGTTTATAGTTTTATGCAACAGGTACTATAGTACTATACGGACTTGAGTCAGTTTGGTCCTTTTCTTGCTAAGTCAACTCATCCTTTGAAGTAGACTATTTTAGACAATTAGGTACTCCGTGCACATAGGAAGCTAATTCTTTAAGAATACATTTTTTAAAAAGAAAATGAAGAAACTTCTTTGTTTGTGTACAGATCATTTCACAAATCCAGCCTATCAAATACCAAAATAGTATTTTGGTTGTAAAAATCCTTTTTCTTTTTGTAAAATTTAGAGGCTTCAAAAGTATGACTTGGAAAAGATCACTGATTACATATCTTTTGAGTTTTGATTTTCCACAACATTCAATCCCCAACTAAAAGAACCTAAATACAGATATGGGGAATTAGAATTACTAAACTCAAAAAACATATTACAAAATTAATAGTCAGATAATTTTAAAAAAAAAAAAAAAGGAAAAAAAAAAGAGAGAAGGAATTTGAAATCTCTTCACGTCCTAGACTCTTGTTTCTTTCCTTCTTGAACTACTTGTCCAGCCCCAGAAGAAGACGAAGAAGAAAACGGATAACTTTTAACAGAACACTGCGTTTTACTGCTGTTCTCTATGCCTCTCCTTAAATCTTTAAATGCTTTAAACCTTATATCCCCTGAGTTCTTGCTTACTCCTGGGGTTGATTCTGGCACTGGATAGAGACCTTCGAGCATCCCAACGACCTCTGACATTATAGGACGATCTGTTGGAGAAGCACTCGTGCACACGAGAGCTACTTTTATAACTGCTTCTGCTTCTTTTTTGTCCACTTCAGGCCTCAATCTCTCATCCACCACTTGCATCAAGTGCCCTGATTCTAGGCACTCGTTAGCCTGCAGATATAGCAAAAGGGTTTATCAAGAAAGCCCTTTTTTTTGGTTTTAAAAAGTTTATCAAAAATTGAAATTGGGGATCAGATTATATTTACCCATTCCAAGAGACAGACGGAATCTCCTGCCGCCATGAAATTACTGTTGGTTACACCAGCAACGATCTCTAGAACCAAAACACCAAAGCTGTAGACATCTGCTTTGAAAGTTAGGTAACCCCACAGTGCGTATTCTGGTGCCATGTATCCTCTGCAGAGGTTCATATGATTCTTCTGGTTAACAAACAAACATAATTGTAAAGAAAAAGATTAACGGAAAAAGGGAGGGATCAAGCCTCACATAGTCCCAGCAACTTTTGTGCTGATGTGTGTTTTCTCCTCTTCGTCAAGCCTAGCCAATCCGAAATCAGATATCTTGGGAGTTAAATCCTTGTCCAATAGAATATTTGTGGCCTTGATGTCTCTGTGTACAAACTTCAATGGTGACTCCTCGTGGAGAAACGCGAGACCCTTTGCAATCCCGCAGCAAATTTTAAACCTAGTAGGCCAGTCCAGTGGAATCTGTTTATGCTTTGGACCTAAACATTGCAAAACAAACACATTACTTAGAGCTGAAGCATCAAAAAGCTTTCATTAGCCGTAGGTGGAAATTCAAAAGAAAAAAAAACTCACTGAATAACGCGTTAGATAAACTGTTATTTTCCATGTATTCATAAACCAGTAATAGCTGAGCCCGCTCGACGCAGAAACCATGAAGCTTGACGAGATTTGGATGTTGAAGACAAGAAATTGCGCCTATCTCGTTTAGAAATTCTCGGTTCCCTTGTCTCGATTTAGATGAGAGTTGCTTAACTGCTACAACTCTTCCATCTGCTAACACACCCTGCAATTGAGATGTTCTATCAGCATGAACTGCACTACAACTTTAACTTCTTCATATATCAAGAATCATCTCATCCCGTAATCTTTACCTTAAATACTGGACCGAAACCACCTTCTCCAATCTTGTTAGTTGGATTGAAGTCGTCCGTAGCAAATTTGATTTGCCTTAATGTAAAAGTTCCAGAAGGTAACTCTTCTTCATAGGGATCTGTGGGAAAAACTCAGAATCACTAAAACAAAAAACACTTTCTCTTCCGTTTCTTACATAAATTCACAATGTTTCTCTTTTTCAAATGTACATAACTTGGCTTCTTGGCTCAGACTTGATAAGAAGCACTCCAGTATATATATTATCAACTCCATATCAAAAGCAAAAAGAATGGGAAAAAAAACAGTGATCACCTTTTCGTCGTTGACCACATCGTGGAAGGCAGCCACACCACCACAGAATTCCCACGATAAAGATAATAAGACATGGGGCTCCAACTCCAACTGCAATATATGCTCCCGGGATCATTCTAGTTTCCGGACGTGAGCACGGCTTAGAATCTGTACATTGAAGGTATTAGTATTAAGAAAAACCAGATGCACATATCCACCTGTCTTTTTCGATAATAAGAAATCTACCTGAAACTATGGAAATAGCCGATATGAGAGGACCATAAACCCCTCTAGTGGGAATCCTGGTAGTTCCTTTACCGGCCCAACGCAACCTGATGGTTAAAAAGTGGTTTGTCACATCGGCAGTAAATGGTTTGGTTATAGGTTTTTGAGCTCCCTTCGCTTCATCCATGATGTTGAAATCCTTTGCCACTAATTTCTCCTGCCGAAAAGAGGCGTTAAGAAAAAAACACTTATCGCATTCAAAGCCGCTTTAATTTCACCAGCTAAGGCAAACGCCAACCTGAATGTAAATGTCAAACAAACGCCTCCCAAGCCGGCTATAGTTTTCATCATTGGTGAACCGCATCTCAGAAAAGTCTAGATTTATAGTGTAGTTTCCATTTTCCAAGCAGGCATGGAAGTACGTAAGAGATACTGGAGCTATTCGTGCTGTTTTGTATAGATCAGACAGGTTAGATGCCGGGACAAACATGGTAAATCTTGTGTTTTGGTAATTATTGTCGTCCATATAGTCCCCTGTACTGCTAAATCCCCAATTAGCGTCAGGATTCAAATAATACTTAGCAGCACCACCTTCAACCTCTCCATCTCCTTCATACAATTCTTTTGTTTTTTTCTCCTTTACATATATATCGCTTCCACCGCAGTTCACATGCAAGCAGCTAGAATCTGCCAGATAAACCAAATTGCATAAAATGAGAGAGAATAAACAAGTGAATTTTCCACATCAACATGTATATTTTATGATGATAACAAGACAGGAAATAACAATATTGATGTGGGACTAAAGTAGAAGGCAATTTAGCAGGTGGTTTCAGATGTGAGACTATTGTGAAACGATCTGTCGTTACTAGTCCAATGTGATTGTGGGTTTTCATTATTTGGTGACACGGTCGTGTGGAAATTACTAATTGGAGACATTTTTCGTTAGCAAATAAATCACCGTTACGTAGATAAATGTACTTACATCGAGGACATTTGAAATCTTTGATGCACGGCAGAAATTTGCTCCTACAAAAACATCAATTGGGAATTGCGTATCCGTATCAATTGTGGAATATTTTTTCTGGAAAAGTACAAACACTTCAGCGGAATATATTCAACTAGTGTGTAGATTTAAGATACATATACGGAATCTAGATGCTAAACATAATCAAAAGAAAAGACCTTACGATTTTTTCGTCGAAGTGCTCTGAAACAAGTTTAGATTCAAATTCCTAAAACAATAAAAGTTGGATAAATTATCAGTTAAAATGCCACCAATTATGTCAACCAAAAGAGGAAAACATGACAATATCCTCACATGTTTGGCCGACAAGAACGACTTTCAGGACTCTGCCACTTGAGATTGTTATATGAAAGATCTCTGCATCAACAAGTGAATTGACATCAAAATGGATTCAAATTCTTCTGAGATAACAATGTTATAGGCAATTTGCAAACTCCAGAAATATACACACATAGTCATTCCATCCCTTAGTAATTCATCTGGGGCATCTCCCTCGAGCATATTTCCAGTCAAAATTCTGCAAAAACAGTCAACTAATAACTAATAAGTCAAAGTAAGATAGAAATTTAACGTATAAGACAGTAGAATCTTTTCACTTACATAAACCGTAAATTTTCTGCATGTGCAAAAGACGGAATTCCCCCAACCAACTTGTTAAAACTCAAATCCCTATTCACCAACATAACAAAAATTAATCAATCCAGTCATTGTTTCATGTACAAACCTAATCTTCATTTGCTTTAAGTTCATAATTCTTTGGTGGTACATCAACTAATAATCTGAAACATAGTTCGCTAGGAACCACTGACACTTAATAAAGATGTCGGAAGACATGCTTACAGTGTCTCCAAATCCTTCAAAGTTGAAAGATAAGCAGGAATTTGTCCAGAAATATTACAGTTCTTCAATATCCTACAATGTAAAATACACAAAATTATATTAAATCAGAGATAGATGAAACAGATTCAACAAAGCATATGACAGAACTAACTTACAGTTTAGTTAAACCTGTCACATTCTTCAACGAAGGGAATGGTTGCACTGGTCCACCTATATCACTGATCCTCCTGAAAACAATAGATCATTGTAATAAAAGTTCATCTACATTACTATAGATGAAAACAAACTAAATAAAAAATGAACGTCATAACAGTGGTGTCTACTCACAGATTAGCAAGATTGTTCAGAACTGAGATGACCGATGGGATTGGACCAGTGAGACCAGATGAAATAATTTCACTACAAGGAATGAAAAGAATACCATCACTGAGTGCTTAATAAAAACAGAGAAGAGTTAAATAAAAAAGGAATTTACAGTCTCTTGAGTTCCTTCCAATTTTGTATGTAACTAGGTATCGTTCCGCTAAGTTGGAGATCGTTAATCCTGCTGCAGTGTGAAAAACCAAGCAGCAGATGAACAACAAAGTCCACCATAATGAGTAGGTAAGTTAGGGGAAACAAATAACAAAAGCTTACAAATCTGTCATATTCTGTAGTCTAGCTAGTGAGGCTGGCAAATTTCCCGTAAATTTGTTGGAGGAAAGCAACCTGCAAGAAGAAATAACCCACCAGAGAGATCTCATCCTTCAAAACCACACCACAAACTAAAACATCGGCACAATAAAAGAAACAAAGAACAGAGAGGGAATGAGAAACTCTCACAGTGTTTTCAAGTTGACTAAGTTTCCAAGCTCCTGAGGAATAGTTCCAGAAAACCCATTTGACTCGAGATCCCTATACAAGAGCAGCCAAAAATAATATAACAGCACTTCCATAGAGAATGCTAAAACTTTTTCAAACGTGAAGTGCACCGAAGTATTCAAATTGTTCAGCTAAGCATACAACATGATAAGTTGATAACTTTAACGGATTCCCCTTCAGGAAATATGCTAATAGTGAGACCTAGCAGTTCAAGTTTCAAAAGGTAAAAATAAGTAATATTCCACCAGTTAAACTTGACGGATAGTTAGCACATGAACTTTCCGTTTAAATAAACACCAAACCAATTTCCAGAACAAGGAAGATTGACCGATGCTCTAGACTTACAAGTATGTTAGTGTCGAAGAGTTTCCAAACTCTTTCGGAATTTCCCCTGAAAGCCGATTCACAAGAAGAGAGCTGCAGAGACATTCTGTTACTGTACAAGAGCATTTAGACACTAAAGCTAAAAATAATAGGGAATATTCTTACATAAAAGTTAAATTTGAAAAAGCCCATTCAAGTGGTAAGGTCCCATTGAGGTAGTTGTAGGCCAAGTCTCTAAAATATAGCAAGAAACAGTGGTCAAAATTAGCAGGTTTTATCTTCTTTAATTGGTAAAATTTGCCTAGGTAGTCTAAAGCAAGGTTGAGATACTTTTACAAGAGCACTTACATCTCCCGAAGGTAGGGAAGCTTGACTATTTGAGGAAGAGTTCCTGGAAGATTATGGTCCTTGAATGCACTAAAGAACAAGTCAAAGATAAAAAATTGCGAAGCAAGTTATTATTTTAAGATGGAAAACGTTGTACAAAAGGATTTCATATATTCACAGTTTCAAGTTGATTAAGTAAACTGTTCTTCTTCTTGACTAATTAGTCAAATCAGAACATGGTCATCACCATTTTTAGATATTATGCATATGAGACATTAACACGAAGATGCACCAAAGATAAACTCAAGGAAAATGGGTCATACGGTAAATATCGTCAAGCTAAATAACTCTAGCATCTGTACAGAAGAATCTTTAAACCTAGAGATAACAAATTCCCCTTTCTACATAGCAAATATCACTAATCAATGGTGGATTACCAAACACGGATATAACCATAATGCCTTTGAGATCTTATAAGGGGAAAGACATTTAATTATGAAGGATGCCAGAGAATTCTTACATTTTCACAACATGACAATCAGTGTCGTTTGTGGGACTGCATTCACATTCTATTTCTTGCTTAGCTGTCGGAGGAGGAGTTTCAGTTAACCCCACCATTTCAATCTTACAACCTTCAGCATCAAATTTCCAATATCTCGAGCCCAATGTGGTAGCGATTTGCTGCAGAGCATCGACTACGGGGCAGGCACAGAAGCAAAATAGCATCATATATCAGTACAATTACTTGTGCAAGAACAAAGATTATACTCATAATGAGTCCAACAATCATGAAACTAACATGAATCGAAATCAAGATAAAGGATTTATCTAAACCTCTTCATCCACACCAAAAATATGAATGATTGCTCAAACACTTTATAGAATCTTTTAGGAAACTGCCTTTAACTTGACTCAAGATTGTCGTCGTCATCATGTGAAAGGCCTAAATAAGAGTCCTTTCTCAAGGAAACTCAATGGTGATAGGGAATTCAAACCAAAATCAATCAAAACATTATTTAGTAAACGCAAATTGACCTAATCACCCCAATCAAGATTATATAATTCTCTAGTAGATTCTGGTCTCGACAAATTCAATAAATTAAAAAAACCCTAGAAAAATCCCAACGTCACCAGATTTTTTCCGGTAACCAATCAGAACACCCCTTTCCAACAATCAAAACCTTTATCATATAAATAAACTTCACCAACCAAACAAAAATAAAAGAAAGAGAAAAAGAAAAAAGGAGCAAACTTTGCAAAAAAAATCTGTAAACCCAAAGTCCAAAAAGGAAAGAGAAGAAAGGATTCAAATTTCTTCTTAAAAAAATGACAAAAAGGAACTAACTTGGAACCAACCTTCTTCCTGCGGTAATTTGATAGCAATTATAGTGTAAAATTTGAAGCAAATGATTGCAAAAACAGAAAATGCAAAGATATTGACATCCTTCTTCTTCTTCTTCACGGCAAACATTTCATACCAGAGAGATGCAACAAAAATATCTCTGTATTCGAAAATGATAAAATGGTAAGGGAAGATCTGGAATTTTTCTGGGTTGGTTTGGCAAGTGTGATGATTTAGTGGATTGGTAGAATTAAATTATGACGAAGAATCTACGAACAGTGATTTTTCCTCCCCACGTTTTTTTTATTTAAATTCTTTTTTAACTTCTCTAGTCAATTTTTTTTTCTTTCTTACAACGTATATTATTAGTCAAATTTTAATTTACAGAGACGTTTTTTTTTTTTTTTTTGTCACTCATTTACAGAGACGTATAAAACCAAAAAAAAATAGTAAAAACCCACCAAGAGAGAAGAAAAAATCATTAACCCTACAAAAGTCCTATCATCCACTAGAAAAGACATAAATCAAAAATAGTATTTAACAAGTATTTATATCTGTTTAGAGAAATTAACCTTCTTTTTTTTTTTTTCATTGAATGAATGATCTGTTATTGACTGACGAAAATAGTCGCACAAAGAAAAAAAGGGTTTCCAAAATAGTAAGGGAAAACGATTATCATTCTATTGAAGTAGACAATAATTATTCATTATGGCGGCTCTTTAAAGAACAAGTAGATTCGCTTTAATTAAAAGAACACAAAATGAATTGGAAAAAGACAATTCAAAATGAAATTGACAGGAGACGAAATTAGGGGTAAGCAACTAAGCATAGCCATAAATATTAGCTACTTTGTTAAATACATAATTAAATAATTGAGATGTTTAAAAAAAAAATTGCAAACATATTCCATGACTTTTCAATTTACATAACAAAAAAAGGCAATAATAAAGTATTTGCAACTATGGATACTGGTCAATATTGGTCAAATATGAATATGAAATTTTTGTTATCCACATTAAGCGAACCAAATAACAAGTCATATTAAAAATTTGAAGGTATCTGCTTTGTATCCATCTCTAAGAAGAACAAAAACTATTTTTGAATGAGATGAAGGTTTTATATTACCCCCAAAAATAACAATTTATTTGGTCAATGTTGATGAATTTAAATTAAGTATCTATATGGCCACAGATATCTTATTTGCAATACACAACAACAAAAATCATGATAAAGAAACTAATTACAACATGTATGAGGTTGGGTTTTTTCTTCTCTCATTTATTCGTAAATGTAGCTTAAAAATATATAGTTTATATAATCGACATTTAAGTCCAGAAGCTAAAATTAAAATTTTTTACTTTTATATCAACCTGTAAACAAAGTTCTTCCATAAATACTTTAAAAATGTGATTAGCGAAAATTTTAATTATTCTTATATTTTAAATTTGTTGTTAACCAATTGCTTAACTAAAAAATTGATATTTACGTTACCAACACAACAGAATCTCTAAATCTATATTAGTCACATTTAATTGCTAATTAACAATAAACTTGCTATAAATAGTCAAGTAAAATAATTAGCTGATTAAAAGAATAATAAGTATATCAAATTTGTCCTACATCTATACGTTTGTACGTTGAGAAAGTATAACGAATTGGCCGTGCGTAAAGTAAAAAAAAGACACATAGATTTATTAACGGCGTTCGGTTAATCTACATCCCCGAGACCTAGTCCAGAAACAATTCACTAGAATAAAAACACAAAATACAATTTCCAATGATACCTAGCACACACCCGTATCTTATCACTCTTATCTAGATGAATTAAAGAGTCTACCACTCATTGTCTTTTCCGACGAACGTAGCTCCACAACAACCACCAATAAAACGCATCTTGTCTGGTGGGACGACACCCCACACACACATGTGTGCCTCTCACAATAGAATCCTAGGTGCGTGAGTTTTTCTATCACCACCTAAATCTATTTATACTCTTCATGATCAAAACCCTAAGTTAGATCCACGAGCCTTCCAAGGCCCATCAGTTGCAACCTCCAGGTCACTAATTTAGTTAGCTCTGGAGTCCAGGTCAGCTACTTTCATTCGCTGACAATTCTTCCGACTATAACAGTTTCCAGCTTGTTCTAGCAACATTGTGCACTTTTTTCCATACTAAGTAAATTCTACACTCCCAGAACCACATAATTTCTTCACTGATGTGTCTTTCTCTTTATTCTATCTTTCACTTCATTGCTCTCAACATCATCTCTTTATCAACACTCATTCTTATTGCTACACTTCTTGTACTAGCTTGAACTTCATCTCTTGATCTTGTAACAACATATCTTGTGTCTAACAACCCGTTACAAATACACTTACAATCTCCCCCTTTGTTACTGAGTTTTAGAACACAAGCTCACCTTGTAACTAACACTTTGATGATCTTCAAGGTTCAATGCTGTCTCATAATCTCTCCCTAAGCTAACATTGCATCTGTGATTAATAATTTCCAAAGTCTATGTTATCATCTGTCGTAGCCGTTGTATCATAACATGTTTCAACAATTACATAACTCAGCAACATCAGAAATATACTAACAATCTCCCCCTTGATGGCTGAGTTGTACCTCACACGATATAACTTCGTCCCACATGATCTAACTTCTTTTATTCTTTTTTTTTTTATGTGAGTTTGTCAACTCAAGCTCCATCTTGTAAACATCATGCAACAAAACAATCATCTCAACAGATAACACTCCCCCTGAATCAATGCTTCAATCTTCTCCCCCTGCTTGAGTGCATACTCACATAAAAACTACAGTGTGTTATCACCTCTTGCACATAAGACTGTGAACTTTCGGGTTATACCTCAGCTATTAGAAGTAAATATATCTGAAATCCTTACTCTCACTGCAACCAAAGTGGTGGTTTACGATGCTCATAAATCATTTGTAATCAAGATCATATCTCCCCTTTGTTGATTATGTGTTTGGATCAAGCACCACACTTGAGACAATGACTAAGTGGCTATGATTCATGAAGATATACTTTTCTTGTTTTCCAACTCTTTGAATCCATCAGTCATGTTTCTCTTTTATTTCATCCAATGATCATACTCACTTGAAACACTCATCTCTAAAACCCAGTGTAGCTGAAAAGTTCAAGGCAACACATCAGCCCAATATTGTTCACTAAATCTGACATAATGACATCAGCCCAATATACTTCACTTAATTTGATAACTTTTCTCCCTTGCTTGAACAACACACATAGTCAACACTATTAGCCAATAACTATTCAACATATTAACCAACATATTAAAACATGAACTCAATTTCAATCCTCTCATCTTCATAAGAAAGCCCACGTGGTCATCGTTATTTCTCCCCATACTCGTCTAGCCCAATTGCTTCAGCTTGGGAGTAACTATGAATAACTTTTGATTCTCAATCTTTGACATGTTTTTGATGTTTAATATCTCTTAACACTGATTTGACAAAGCTTAACCCTTCTTCTCAGCTCTCAAATGTTTCTTATCAGCTCTCAACCTTTGCGATCATCCATTTTAGTGTAATCTCCTCTGCTTACTAACCAATCTCCTCATTTTTAGCTTAGTCTGATACTCAAACAATTAACCATATAGGAAATAACAAACCAACAAACATCACAAAAGGTTTCAAGAAGAATATCACCAAAGATTTTAACTCATCCTGCTAGAATGCACAACTAAGATAAAACCTCACAATACAAGTTTAAACCTCTGCTGAACCCTGCAGACAATCATAGTTGCTTTGACTTCACTAAATTTTGGTAGACATATTCGGAGATTCCAAAAATAGCCTGCCTCTACACCAAAATCTAACAAAGGGCTTGATGCAACACTTGTGAAAACAAGGACAATTAAGAGCACTCTCAACAACTAGGCACATCATTGTTGTATCAACAACATTACCTGAGAAACACTTTTGTTCAGTGAAGATTAACTGCAAATAAGTTCATTCTCAATGACTCAAGGCTCCATCATTGAAGCAATACGATAAACAGAGCTTTTACACACAATAAGATCAACTCCAGCTGATGACTTTTAATGTGATAGTCACCTTCTCATAGTCATGCTTACCATGATGTCTCCTAGAATTGAAACCAGGAGAAGGACAATTGATAAGTAATTCTCAATAATGATAACCCAACATCTACAAGTCACTTAAGTTAACCATGTTACGCTTAATCAGAGTTACTCAACTCTAAGCACATCTTAGATTGATCCAGACGAACTTCTCATCAAAAGTGAATCATCATGTAGGATTCTCCTTTCCAATTGCTTTTCCTTCTTGGTTTTCTCTCAGCAGTGTACACACACCCAACCGACAAAAAAATACTTCCAGCCTTCCTTAACTTTTCACCTTGTCAGCTATAATCTCTTTCATATTTAATCATGAAAACCTCTTCCTTGATATCTGCTAATCCCACTGTTCAACTATATTCATGTACTCTGAATTCAATGCCCTTTTACCAGAATCTAGCAACATCTTATTCCAAGTTCGTTTGGTAGTCTGTTTCATGTCTCCATAACTACTAGACAAATCTGATATTTTTGATTGCATGTGCCCAAAACAGACTGAAGACGCTAGAGTAAGTCACAATTCAACCGTCCAAAATTTAATCTCACCGTTTAATCTCAAGCCAGTAATAGCACGAAGCTCCCCATAAAATTTTAGCTCAATCGGATTATCTCCAAACATTTCCTTGAAAAAGCTATCTTAGAACTGATTTCTGCATTTTCTTCTTGATCTTGAAATTACTATTCTGTTCTCCATTTTTGCAGTTCAGATTTCTCTCACCTTCACTTTAGTCTAAACAATAACCCTTGTGCACATAGATTTCATTCGTCTTCATGAACTTAAAATAGTGAGAAACACACATCGTTTCTTTTTCTAAATCAAAGATCTCTTATAGTGAGGTTACTTCATCTATCTTGATGCAGAGCCCAAACGGAGTAGCAAATCAACCCAGAAAATTATGAAACTTGTAGGTAATATCAACAGCAGACATACAAAGTCACAGAAAAAACAGATCAATATTTGGGTTTACCATTTGAAAGTTATGGCTAATTTTCTAAGACAGTTCAGGGATAGTACACACATGCGATGAGCCAAATCCGGTAGCAATTTTCCAATAAACCACAAGTAACCAGAGGCTGGTCTTTATATCTTTGAAAAGATCTCACTCTCAAGTTTTCATAGCATCTTTCAGAGCTAAAATTAGAGGTTTGTATCTCAAGGAAATGAAAAGACCAGAACCATGGTATGTACAGAACAAACCTAATGATTTGCAGCGGATCAAACTTTAACATCTTCAAACATCTGAATATGTGGTCTTTTATCGCCTTTCAAACTACCACTAGACTCATCATTTTCTCTTGATTGATTTTTTTCACACCATCCACAGCTTCATAATCAATCATTTGCTTTTTGATTTCTTCTTCATAACGAAAAGCGACATCATTTAATTTCGCACTTTCACGCATAGCTATCTCCTCATTTTCTCCGGTAAAACTACTTTACGTCATCTCATCGTTCAGAAACAACATACTGTTACAGCAAGAACTCCTCCAATTCTCCATATCTCTGGAGATTTTCAACATCTCAATTCTAATAGAGGTCAACTCCAACTTCAAATTCATAGCTTAATAAGCAGTTTGCCTCTTGGTTTCAACAGTCTTCTTCCCATTGTTAATTGTGTGCTTCATTCAAGCACATATCCAAAACATGAGCCACACATTCAACACATCTCCGAGAGTGCTTATTAAGAGATAACAAAACCTCCAAACCTTCTTATCCACACAAAGTTTTACCATAGTTATCTTTGTGAATCACATCAACAACACAATTTCTCTCACATACATTTTATCGAGCACTTGGTGAGCAAAAACCAAAACTTTCCCCATAATTTTCTTAAATGTCCAGAAGTGATTCCGATGAAAAAACTTTATGCTGAAACTTAAAACAATTCTGATTTGGGCCAAAAATCCAAGAGAAAACACAGGCACATAACTTACAATTTTCGCTTTTGGGATGATCGACTCCTTCTCTTGTAATATCCAACCAGTCTCTTCCATGAAGGTGACAAATATTTTCTTCACATCTCAA
Source organism: Boechera divaricarpa (assembly GCA_026770425.1). Classification (NCBI taxonomy): domain Eukaryota; kingdom Viridiplantae; phylum Streptophyta; class Magnoliopsida; order Brassicales; family Brassicaceae; genus Boechera; species Boechera divaricarpa. The sequence goes on along the minus strand of CM049182.1, from coordinate 7,832,482 downwards.
GATACTTCCCAGTAAATTTAAAACCCAATTCAAGTCGTTCTTTCCATGATGGTGACAAAAAATTTCTCCACATCTCAAACCCTTCTCATCTCCGACGTGTGAAATCAAGGTTGCTTTAGTGGAGTAATATTTTATTCATTAAAACTCAAATATGTCTCAGCCCTTGCTCTCTTTTTCTCTTAATGAACGTAGCTTTTTTGAGCAATAACCAATTATTTTGGTTATCTCTTGGTTCACATTAATTAAACTAACCATAACAAAACCAATCCATTATCTCTTCCACGTCTTTGTTCTGAAAATAACTTGAAAAATAAAAACGCAGGCCCTAAACCTTCAAGATACCATCCCACTCAAATTCAGCTCAAAAACTTTATCACTCGTAAAAACAAGACAAAAACATCCAAAATCTCATGAGCTGTAATCATAACAAGTCTTGAAATCGTGTGTCTTTAATCTTATGTCACGTTCTCAAATCGATTCTCTTCTTATATGCTCATTAACACCACATATGCTTCTATCTTGTTTGCTTAAAAAAAAACTCTCTTTCTAGCGACAAATACTCAGGATCCACACCCGTTTGTTGAGTCAGACTCTATACAGATGTCCGCTCTGATACCAATTGAAAAATCAGATTTGTCCTAGATCTATACGTTTGTATGTTGAGAGAGTATAACGAATTGGTCGTGCGTAAAGTAAAGAGAAGACACAGAGATTTGTTAACGGGGTTCGGTTAACCTACATCCCCGGGACCTAGTCCAGAAATAATTCACTAGAATAAGAACGCAAAATACAATTGCCAATGATACCTAGCACACATTCGTGCCTTATCACTCTTATCTAGATGAATTAAAGAGACTTCCACTCATTGTCTTTTCCGACGAGCGTAGCTCCACAACAACCACCAACAGAACGCATCTTGTCTGGTGGGACGACACCACACACACACATGTGTGCCTCTCATAATAGAACCCTAGGTACATGAGTTTTTCTGTCACCACCTAGATCTATTTATACTCTCCATGATCAAAATCCTAAGTTAGATCCACGAACCTTTCAAAGCCCATCAGTTGTAACCTCCACGTTACTAATTTAGTTAGCTCTGGAGTCCACGTCAGCTATTTTCATTCGCTGACAATTCTTCCGACTAGAACAGCTTCCAACTTGTTCCAGCAACATTGTGCACTTTTTCTATTCTAAGTAAAGTCTGCACTCCCAGAACCACATAAGTTCTTCACTGATGTGTATTTCTCTTTATTCTCTTCTACTTCATTGCTCTCATTATCATCTCTTGATCAACACTCATTTTTCTTACTACACTTTTTGTACTAGCTTGAACTTCATCTCTTGATCTTGTAACAACATATCTTGTGTCTAACAGCCAATTACAAATACACTTATAATTTTGAGTTCTAAAGTATTAAAAAGTCAAAAACCAACTACAAATACAATGGAAAATACAGGAGAATCATATTCCATATGATCAACGATTTTTTTATGATTAAGAAAAAATTTTGGTGATGGAAAAATCTTAAAGTATCCTTTAGTCGTAGTCTTAAATAAAATAATCTTATGGTTTTACATTCTATCACGTTTATAAACCTTGTAACTATTTTATTTTATAACTAAAAGTTGATTTATTGAAATAATTTTCATTTAAACATTATCATATTCGTTGTGGAAGACTATCTAAATATACCACCAAACAATCATTTTCTAATCTCGGTTCTCAGATACATTGAATTTGTATTAGATTAGTAGAAAGTATAATTGAGAGTTTGGTTAAAATTTTTAGCTCCGGTTATTAAATAATCCGGTTTGATAGTCCGCTCCGGTTATTGGGTGAAAGAGTATGACGTATAAATTAAAATTTAAAAAAAAAAAAAAAAAAATTTGGTCACACCGTTTGTGAGCTGTGTATCACGCTAATCGTCACCGATGCTTTTGAAACCTTCCCAACTCACGCAATCTTCTTCTGGGTTATCATCATCAATGAAGTCCGAGTCAAACCCTAGCAATACTGAAGAATTCGATCGATTCCTCGACGCACCTGACGAATTTTACTACGATTGCTTGCCGATCCGTTCCAATTCCCACCGTCAACATTCGTCTCTTTTACGGCGGCGAAAGTCGGCACATCGCCAGAATTTAATTTCCTCCGAAATTGAAGCGGAGACGTCTTCTTCTTCCGATGGATTTGAAGTGGGTAGCAATGTGGAAAAGAGGGAGGACCTTAACGGGTATAACGACGTCATTGAATCAACCAAGGACCTAATTGATCTATCTCCAGAAAAAGAGAACGATTTGGATGTAATTGAGGATAAAGGGAACGATATGAATGTAACTGATTCGGATCGGAACCGGGTTGACCCGTTTCAGGAAGAATCCACGGTAACCACCGTGAGCAGCGATGATCGAAGAGACGACGACTACGCCGGATCGACACCTCAGCTTCGTGAACCACCTAATTCCACTGAGTGGTCTCTCCTTGGGTTTTTTGTTGGCCTAGTGATCAAAGCAATTGAATTTCAAGTCAGTTTGATGACAAGCTTACTCACATTTCCTCCATGGTTTCTCCATTACTGTTTTCTCTTCTTTTTCGATCCCTTTAGCACATTTAGGTTTGCCAGACGGTTTGTAATGGCAAGATTTGCAGGGATAAGTGATATGTTATTTGGGAATATGAATCCGTTTAGGTTGAGTTGGTTAAAAGATACCAAACGAATGTTGAGTATTGTGTGCAAGTTTGGATGGGGTATGTTTTGGGCTGTTTATGTAGGCATTGTGCTGTTTGGCTTGTTGGTTTCATCGCTTATGCTTGGTGGTTATATGATAAGCCGTATAGCGGATGAACCATTTGTAGTCAAGGAGAGCTTGAATTTCGACTACACCAAGAATAGTCCTGAAGCATATGTGCCAATAACCTCGTGTGCTGGTGTTGATTGTGTGGGAAGTTGCAAGGAAAGTAATGAAATGTCGAAGATCAGGGGCTTGCGAGTTATACCTCGAGACCAGAAGTTAGATATCACTCTTTCAATGACATTACCTGAGTCTGCGTACAATAAAAATCTCGGCATGTTTCAGGTATTGCCATAAGCTGTATATCTTAAACTCTAAGCATTGCATTTTGCTCTGGCTTATAATTGTTTCCCATGTCGTCACAAAGGTATGAAATATATTAAGAACATAAAGTATGTTTCTTATGTGTATTCCTTTTTGTTCAATAAACTTGAATAATTTGGGTAACTCACTACATTTACTTATGGTTCCTCATCCATTTTGATATGGGATCATGTGTTTGTTGAAGGTTCGGGTGGACTTCTTATCTGTGGATGGTCAAACAATTGCTAGTATAAGGCGTCCATGCATGTTAAGATTTAGAAGCGAGCCTATCCGCCTTGTTCAGACATTCTTCAAAGTGGTTCCGTTAGTGACAGGATATGTCTCTGAAATCCAAACCTTGAGCTTGAAGTTGAAAGGCTTTGTAGAAAAGGACATTCCCACTGCTTGCTTAAAGATAATTATCGAACAACGGGCGGAATTTCGACCCGGAGCAGGTATTCCAGAGCTGTACGATGCATCCCTGTCGGTTGAATCCGGTCTTCCCTTCTTCAAAAAAGTAATATGGAAATGGCGGAAAACTTTGTTCGTCTGGATCAGCATGAGTTTGTTCATTACAGAATTGCTTTTCACGTTGGTTTGTTGCAGACCTCTGATCATCCCAAGAACACGACCTAGAGACAGATCACCTTCAAACCCTACTGGAAGTAGATGATGAATCAACAGTTACTGTACATCATGTTTGTAACACTCTGAAACGGTATTTTCAGGTCCTGTTAACTTTAGTTCCAAGAGTTCTTTGATTAATTTGTAAATTCATGCTTACTAATCAAATTTATATCTTATATATGGTTTGGATTTAAAATATGTCCTTTAAAACGAGTGTGATAAGTAAATATAGTGGATACTTTCAGTCTCTCTCTAAAGCACTGTGTATAATTAGTATCAGAGAGGAGGAGAGAACAAATGTTCATTTTTAAATGTACAGGAGGTCTATAATATGACACCAGTATATAAGCACCCAAAGCAGGAGTCATTTACTTCAACTGTAATCCCATGAAATTCTCTGAACCTTTCTATTATTTCCAACACTTTTTTCTTAACTTTCTGTCTTCACATTTGTATATTGCTGTCCATTGAGAGAATACATGGAGAAAACAATCCGAACTTAAATATGCGTCAATGACTAAAAACTGTTATTTTGCTAAAAATAACTCAGAGCTTCTAAATCACAACCTTAATAAACTAAACTATACCAAATCAAGTACTCTTCTGTTCCAAAGCCAGTAGCATGGAAGTTAGAACCTTTAAAGCTCCTATATACATATCACCAATTCTCCAGGTTTCCATCTGAGCCAGCTGCAGAAAAGAACCCGGAATTCTCCTCACCGTTTTGAACTCCGATTTCTTGATAATGGCGTGCCATGGATTTCTGGGGAAACAGACCCCGAAATCATTTGGGCGTCATAAACATGGAAGGAGAAACCGCCATCATCATCATCAATCTAGATGTTCGGCTGCGGCCATTGCAGCAGCTGGCTCCATCTTCACATCCCTCAACATGTCTATCTTCACATTCCACAACCGCCTCTTGCGTTGCGTCTCTAGGCTTTTCCGTGTAGCCACCACATCTAGCGCAACTCCTAGCCATCGAGCCACCATGAAACAAGGCTACAAAAAGCTCCAGAAACCCGAGTATCAGCCTCATCTGAGAAGACATAATGACAAGAAAAGGACGATCTTTCTTGATCTTGATGAAACATTGGTGCACTCAACAATGGAACCACCAGTCCGGGTTAATGTCGATTTCATGGTGAGGATAAAGATCGAAGGAGCGGTTATACCAATGTTTGTGGTGAAACGACCAGGAGTTACCGAGTTTCTTGAAAGGATCAGTAAGAACTATCGAGTGGCAATTTTCACAGCCGGGTTACCGGAATATGCTTCACAGGTTTTGGATAAACTTGACAAGAACCGTGTGATCTCACAGCGGCTATATCGAGATTCATGCACAGAAATGAATGGAAGATATGCCAAAGACTTATCTTTGGTGACGAAAAATGACCTCGGGAGTGTTTTGCTAGTTGACGATAACCCTTTCTCCTACTCATTGCAGCCGGACAATGGAGTTCCCATTAAGCCTTTTGTGGATGACATGGAAGATCAAGAACTGATGACGCTTGCGGAATTCTTTGATGGATGTTATCAGTACGAAGATCTGAGGGATGCAGCAACAGACCTTCTATCCAAAAAGCTGATTTGATGCACATATATATGAATTTTGCTTGCAGAACCTGTTTTCAATTTTTTTGGGATTCTTCCTTTCTTTTTGTTGATTTTCTTTCGGGAGGGATGATACAGCCAAACGGTATTTTTGTGTTGAAAAAGGATGCTTCCTTATCCTTCTTCAGCGTTTTTACCTACATAAAACTGTAAGCTTTTTTTTTTTTTTTTTCAGAACATCAAAAAGTGTATAATGTAACCAAGAAAATTCAGAAAAAGAAAAAACGAAGAATTTTTGGAATAAGTAATGACATCAAATGATGTTAACATCTTAGTCTAAAGAGATTGATATGATTCAATATGATATCAAGGAATATGTCCCCACAGACTCTATCTTCAACGTCAGATATTGAGTACAAGAAAATGATATCCTACAAGGAGTCTTACTAGTGTACCTTAACTGGTTTCGAAACATACATTGAATGCTTTTAAGCATATATTACTGGATATGCTGTTGGATAAAATCCAAAGAAAACAAGAGCAATGAACCAAGTATTGAGTCTATTGACTGCAAGAAAAGGACTCCGGTCAATTTTACCTCTGAGGCTATAAACTTTCTATGCTTGAGACATTTTCACAGAGCAATCACTCTTGACGCTATGAGTTGTTCATGCTTGACCCATAAAACTCATTTAAGATATTTTTCATATGAATAATGTAAATCTTGCCTTTAGCCCTTTTGGACTTGACACTAAAGAAGAATGATTTCAAGAAATGAAAACTAAACCATTATCACTTAGAACAAGTGATTCATATTGGGTAGCCCTTTCTATATCAATTTCCTTTTTTCTTAATTGTAAAAAACTATGTTAAACCTGAAACAACTTTAAGTTAGAAACAAATTCCAACAGGTTGTATAGTTTAACTAGTTCACCAGGTACACCAAAGCCATAGCTGTGAAGTAGCAACAACAGCAGCAGCAATATACTTCAACTGTAATCCCATTGTAACCTCCAAACCTCTAAATCTTAATTAACTTTATGTATCTCTTGTTGGTTCATGTTGTATGAACATTTTTGTCCATGAATACATGAAACAGCAAAACTATGCTCTAATTTTCCAAACTGAATTTTTCTAAAAGTAGGCATCTGCTCTAAACAAACTAAAATAAACCAAATGTATATTAACGTATAAAAGTTAGCAGAAAATAAATTCGGAAACATCTTACCACTACCAAGCCTTTCGTCTGAAGAGCTGCAAGCTTATTTTGTTCATAAAAACTTGTTTTCTACATTGGGGAACCAAGCAGCCGGGAGAAGTCAATGGCATCTGAAAGAATCATCGAAAAAAAGCCAGAAAATCCCAAGTTCCAGAAACACCAACAGAAAACTTACCCATTGATGTCCATCTTGAAGTTTCATTGTCGCCTTCTGTATTGTGTTTCCAAGTGCTTTAAGGCCACCACCATCAGCTATCCAGCCACAAAAAATGGCTATACAAAACTTGAGAAACCCCAGGACCCTCTGACAGAATATACCAACATGAAAAGGACAATCATCCTCGATCTTGATGAAACGTTGGTTCACTCAACAACACAACTTCCGGGAGTTAAATATGATTTCATGGTGATGGTGAAAATGGAAAGGGAGATAATGCCGATCTTTGTGGTGAAACGTCCCGGTGGAACTGAATTCTTGGAAAGACTTGTTGAAAATTACAAAGTGGCCGTTTTCACAGCTGGTCTAGAAGATTATGCTTCACAGGTTTTGGATGAGCTAGACACGAACCATGTGATCTCACAGCGGCTATATCGAGACTCATGCACAGAAGTGAATGGGAAATATGTTAAGGACTTATCTTTGGTAGTGGGAAAAGACCTCAGAAATGCTTTGATTGTTGATGGCAATCCATCTTCTTACTCATTACAGCCAGAGAATGGAGTGCCCATAAAGGCTTTTGTAAATGATCAGAAAGATCAAGAACTGCTGAAACTTGTGGAGTTCCTCGAAAGCTGTTACCCATATGAGGATATGAGGGATGCAGTCAAGGATTTGCTAGTAAACTAGCTGGTTTAATGTGTATATATCTTTATTCCAAGATTTTTTTTTTTTCCTTTTCTTGGTTGTTTTTCGGGGGATGGGGGAGAGATGATATAGGTTATCAGTTTTTGCATTGAAAAGGGATGCTTCCTTCTTCAATGTTGCACCTACATATATGAGGAGTTTTTACTAGAAACAAAAAAAACAAACAAAAAAAAAAGACAATAAGACACTCTTGTACCAGCAAATATAGGTGAATAAAAAAGGGTTTAGTTGTAGTAAGAAGCTTCCCAACTGCCTTATGATATTTTCACGAAATGATATGCAAAACAACTTCACAGAAAAGAGCTACTATTACAAATAACACGGTTTCTGTTCCTGATTTAAAGCAATTCTTCAGCCTCTACAAGGTTTATTAAAGCAACAGTACTTACATTGGTAGACGCCTTTAACTAGATCTTTGCTCACTATGGCCTTAGCTGATCCTAACTCCCAAAACCGGCAGTGACGTGAAGAAAAACTCCAAATCGCAATGTAAATGTCATTAGAACAAACAAGCCATAACCTTGCTAACACAAATATATCACACGGAAAGAAAAGACTCATACCAACTTACCAATTAGTTAACCCATTTGAATACTAAAAGGCTGCACATTAGCACAAATCTTGTTGATTCCACTAAGGGCTTGATCGTTTCTTTGCGGTTCTGTTGTCGTTAACATTTTAAAACATTCTGTTTACATCTAAACGGAAACACAACATTTCTTTTCCAGTTTTAGAAACAATTAAGCCCTGAGTCCTTTACTCATACAAAGATGAAAGAAGTTGAGTTCTTGATACACTCAGCCCATTTGGCAATTGAATATTCTAGATAACAACACTTTTGTTCATTTCTCTAACAAGGTACCAAGTTTCAGAAGTATACAGTGTGATCGCAAATTCAATCGAGAGCATGATAGCAAAACTTATATAAGCTCAAAATTAAAACAAAAAAGGAAATAAACAGAAAATGAAGAACCTTTCAATAGATTTAAAGATCAAGAAGATCAAGATCCAGTACAATTCAAAACTTGTGATACTCAAAACAATTACAACAACACCAAACAGACATTACAAAACGGAACAAGCGATTCAATACCAGTCAAAATTCTGGAAAGAAAACAACTCTCTCTCTCTCTCCCTCTCTCTATCTCCACCAAAACTCCGCAAGAACTACTACAACCTATTTAGATCAAACCTGTTAATTTATAATTCACAGAGGAAGACTTGACTTGGAAGTCTCAAGGCTTCAGCTTTACTGAAGCACAAGTCATCGAGAGCGTCACTACGACACCACCTGCATCTAGGGAAAGCCGAGCACTGAGATCTAGATCGCATCTCGCAGCATTTGGGTTTCCTATTAGTCTTGTCCTGCTTCGGATTTGTACGATTCTCTAATAGCTCGCGATCCAAAACACGAACTTTAGATTCGGAAGAAGAAAGCGATGGACAGAGTAAAAGGAGGTGGAAGATGATGAGTATGAGAAGGAGAGACGAGAAGCTTGAGCTAGATTCCGGCATTGATCTTTTTTTTGTTCTACGGTATTTTTGGAAAGTTGTCTTTTTTTTTTTTTTTTGTTTCTCTGTAATAACTCGGAGAAAAGGGGGCGACCTGTTAAGATCTTCCTCGAGTCGGCCTAAACATCAACTATATTCACGCGTGTGGGCGCACGTTAGCGGCTACCATTAAAAAAAAGTTATTAACAAAGGTAGTTTAGTTGCTTTGTGAAGCAGTTCTTTTTTACTTTAGCTAGCTGCTTCCCAATGTTTTTTTAATTTAGTAGATCCTTGTACAAACAAATCGGTGCGAAACTTGCTGCATTGGGCGTTACATTTGGTTTCTTCAAGAATTGTTCCCAAATTGATCTATATGAAGATATTCGTTTCATACAATTAGTTTTGGTTCTTATAGATTTATGTTATGCGATAGATTCGAGGTGTTTGTTTTAATATTTTAGCAAATTAGCTTCATACCCAGTTTGTGGTAAAAACATGGTCCTAAAATATGTCTTATCAAGTTTTGTACTTTAGATCGGAGAGGTAAAACATTCCAACTATGTGGGGGAGGTAACTTGGTGGTTATGTAGATTGAGCTGAAGAATACAAGTTAAACACAGCTAAAGATATATTAGATGCTGATTATACTCTCATCCAGCAAAACAAACTCCAATAAAGTTTTCATGTTTTGATACTACTAATTTTATGCATCATCTTGTGCAAGTAAAGACATAACTGGTCTGAAAAAGGAAGAAAAAAGACAAGACATGTGAACACACATAGATCTGTTTAAAATTCTTAGTGCCTATTAAACCAAGAAAGAGGACCCTTTTATTTACTGTTCCAAAAACTTTTCACCAGGATTATTACTCTCCCATGCAATAAAAAAAAACTAATAATGACATTGGATTCGAAATTACCCTTTTCCGTCGTAATAATAATTTATATACCTAAACTCAGATCTCTGTTTGTATCTGGATCCACTACTAGTACAAGATTTGACTTCCTGAGTCTCTTCAGATGAAAAAAGCTTATCTTACACTTACATCTCTCAAGTGTCACTAACCCCCAAGATTCTGAAAACCTGTAACCCACAAATCTCGCCTTTAAGACACCATTAAAGCCCAAGGAATCAGCTACTCCAAATCAAGAAACTTCAAGATTTCAAGAAATTTGGATCCATAGCCAGAAAAATGGCGGGATTCACCATGAGCTTAAACTTGCTTCTGCTAGTAGCAATGGTAGCTACAAACATCCTCTCACTCTACCACCTCTCCTCCACCACAAATTTCTTCCAATCAACCGTCAAATCCACACAATCCTCTGTTCCCACAGTTCCAGACCACCTCCTCCGTCAGCTCCACACAATCCGCGCCGCCATTAACCACCTCACAACTCACCAACCAGACAAATCTACTTCTATAGTAACCTCACGCGCCGCCGTGTCCTCCTCCTCCTCCTCTGCACCGAAAGAGCTTCTCATCTACTCTAAGCTCTCACCTATCGCTTCTTCTTGCCATAACTACCCTGACCTACTCCATGAGTATATGAACTACACTCCTTTCTCTCTTTGTCCTTCTGATACCGATCTCGTCGAGAAACTCATCCTCCGTGGCTGCCACCCACTTCCTCGCCGTCGTTGCTTCTCTCGAACTCCGCGAAATCCGTCAGATTCGAAACCTGAATCTAATGTTATCTGGTCTTACTACTCTTGCAAAAGCTTTGATTGTTTGATTACTAAATTCCCCGATCTAGGGTTTGATCTCTCCTTGGAGAAATCCAAATCTCAGTTCTCTGCTTACAAATCGGAGCTTGATTTACCGATCTCGCAGCTTCTCCAAATTGCTAAATCAGCTAATTCCGTTCTCCGTCTCGGGATCGATGTCGGTGGTGGTACTGGATCTTTCGCTGCAGCGATGAAGGCTCGTAATGTTACGGTTTTGACCACGACGATGAATTTTAATGCGCCTTATAGTGAAGCTGTGGCGATGAGAGGGCTTGTGCCGCTTCATGTGCCACTTCAGCAGAGGTTTCCGGTGTTTGATGGTGTGGTGGATTTGGTTAGGTGTGGAAGAGCGGTGAATCGGTGGATTCCGGTGACTGTTATGGAGTTTTTCTTCTTTGATTTGGATAGGATTCTTCGTGGCGGTGGTTATCTTTGGTTGGATCGCTTCTTTAGTAAAAAAGTTGATCTTGAAAATGCTTATGCGCCGATGATCGCAAAATTGGGTTATAAGAAGGTGAAATGGGCGGTGGCGAATAAAATGGATTCCAAACATGGTGAAGTGTTCTTGACGGCTTTGCTTCAAAAACCTGTTGCAAGATGATGAATCTTTTCTGAGGTAAATTGTGAATTTCGATTTTGAGGTATAATTCTCATGTTTCTTCTGTTGGATCAAATGCTCTAACTTTGGAGAATTGCGTTATCAACCATATATATATATATGTAGTTTGAGTTTACTGTAGATGTGTGCTTTTTGTTGCTTTGAATAATTCAACTTATGTTGGACTTTGTTTTTAGGTTTCCTTCTAAACAAGAGATGCTAAAATTCTAGAATTGGTTTATTTAAGAAGTGAAAGAAATTGTAGCTGGTTCAAATCAAATCGATACATTGCGATAAAGTTCTGAAGCTTGTTTCTGTATTGTTTCAATGATAAGATGAAGTTCTTAGTGCCAGGTGTTGTATTAGTGAGACAATAAGCGAAACTGCTCTTAGTCATTTACTCTGTTTTAAGAAACATTTCTTGTTCTATTACAGTCACAGGAAACTCAGATATTGCGCCTTTCTTTGGTCTGTATTATAAGAGGTCTAGTTTAATGTATTCGCCTGATCCAAATTTGTGGGTTGTTTTGCAGGACACTTTCCTCGAGTTTCAGAACGTGTATGTTTGTAGCAAACAGCTTACTGTTGTTGAAGATTTGGAAGACAAGATTTCTTCGACGATTCCAAACATGAAAGCTTTTTTCCAGCTGTAAGCACACAAGCAACTATTTTATTTATGCAAAACAAGAACTAGGGAATTTTAAGCCAAGATTTGATCTATTGTTGTTAGAGAGAGACTTGATTAAATGGTGGTATACATAAATTATGGTGTCTTCTGCTCGTTTCTGTCATAGCTAATATGCATTCATATCATTCTTAGTATGGTAATTTTTTTGGAAGGCAGATTGCAGAATGGTTAAGAAGTTTCAGGATTAAGAATGTTTTTACTTTATGATTTCTTATAATGCCAAGAATGTAAATACTTTTTCTTCGCCATAATCCATCTGTTTCCAAACCGTAGCCAAGCCCACAAGACTTGGCTTGAGACACCGCAAATCCGAAGTCTGAACCTGAATCTGAGTCTGAGTCTGACTTGCTTATAACTTTATAAGTCTTTTTACGTTGTTTTGCTCTGCCTCTACGCAAGATCTTAGACCTAGCAAATGCTCAATCAGGATGAGCTCGCACTCTCCTAATTTACTCTATACAAATCCAGACAATCAAAGGAAGTAGTAATACACGATTTTGCGAGGCTTTCTATGTGGGTTGAGAAAAAAGCGTCTCCATGAACAAGATTCATGCCTTGATCTTGTTGAACTCATATACTACTTAATAAGATTCTATCACATACTAGGTCTTTAACTAAACTCAATAAAGTCTATAGGTAGAACCCACCCAAGCTATAGCTTATCGTGTCCATATAGAAACATTAGTTAGTCTCACTACTTATGGTCTTACTGACATTTAACATACTCCTACAATAATAATATGGGGTAAATATACCATTAATGAAAGTTTGGTGTCAAATGTATTAAGAATTAGAAAATATGAGTACTCCTTCCACAATAATGATTATGGGGTAAATAAACCACTAATGAAAGTTTGGTGTCAAATGTAATAAGAATTAGAAAATATGAGGACTCCTTCCACAATAATAATATGAGGTAAATATAGCATTAATGAAAGTTTGGTGTCAAATGTATTAATAGTTAAACAATATGAGGATTAAACTATAAATTGAGTAAGGATATATATGATGATTACGTGGTCGCGTCTCGGAAAGGTTAGCGACGTTGTAAACTTGTAAAGTTGCAATCGTTATCCTGGACATAGTCGTGTTTCTGAGTTTCCCCCAAAGAACTAAAATTGTAAGAATCGAAGATTGGCTTCGCAATCGAGAGAAGGAACAAGTTTAGAAAATGGTGAGATTTACGCTTACCGATTTTGATTCCACTCACAATTTTCTTCTTTCTAATTTGTACGCAATCATACAAATTTCTAGGGTTATCACTTCAAATTAAAAAAAAAAATCGTGATTTTGGAGAATTTTTGTTACTTGCAGCATTCATTAGTTAAGATTATGGAAAACAAACAATTAGTTCCGAAGTTTCTCTTGATTATGATGATCGTTAGCTTATAGACATCTCACCTGTGTTTGGTGTTTCAATTTTGATTTTTGATTATTCTATAATAGTTTAAGTTAAAGGTCTAAAATTTAAGCTCGAAATGGTTTGTTAAAAACTTTTTATACCTGAATGGTGATCATAGGATGAAAGAGATCGAGAAATTCGTGGTTCTCATGGTGATTCTGATGCTGGTAATGTCGTCGTTAGTCAAAGCATAAAGGATACTAGAGAAGAAGATTCTGGCTTCTGTGATGGCTTTGTTGAAGAGAGCAAAAGACTGGTACCGGAACAACAAAAGCGCGGTAAATATTTTTTCTATGACACGCCGCTTTCTGAGGAAACCGGGGTTTGGATACCTGTTTCAGTCCCACCCATGTTAGAACCTGATCATGAGGAGTGGTCAAGAGGTCTTAGTTTCAATGGTGGTTACTTCCCTGAGGGAGATATGGGATGGAACCATTTACTTGATGAAGACAAGGAGTTAACTATGTGGGATGTGATAGTGGATATGTTGCTTGCAGCGCGTGGTAAAGCAAGTGCTCTTAGTTCTGGCAACCTTGAGAGATGTGGCATTAATTTTTTGTCGGGACATCTTCTTGAACAAGCTTGGCAAGAGATGGCTCATACTCTCACCGAGGCTAACTTTGGTAATGCAAGAGAAATTCTGGAGACTGAGCCACCCAAGTGGCTACCAGATAGCGCTGCTTCTGCTTGTATGCTATGTAGTGTAAGGTTTCATCCAATTATGTGTTCCCGTCATCATTGTCGATATTGTGGAGGAATATTCTGTAAGGACTGTTCTAAGGGAAGAAGCTTGGTTCCTGCAAAGTTTCGTGTTTCAGATCCCCAAAGGGTTTGTGATGTGTGTTTTGTGAGGTTGGAGTCTGTGCAGCCTTATTTGATGGACCAAGTGAGTCCTGCTGCTCAGTTGCCAACCCATGACTTGACAGATCTTAGTACATTGAGGTCTTGGGTGAATTTTCCATGGGGACAATCCATGGAGTATGAGATTTATAAGGCGACAAACACTATCCGGGGTTATATAACCAAGGTGCGATTTGTGAAGTTATTAGTAGTGTTAAATATCAACTATATCACTGTGTTGATGGCTGGCTAGCCTCTGCCCAATTCCAGAATTCTAATAGTATATTTTTAATTTGAAAATTTCTCATCAGGTTGGTTCTTCGAGAACTGAGAGGTCCATCCCAGATGCTATTCTAAGACAAGCAAAAGGTCTTGCTGTAATCACTGTTGCCAGAGTTGGAGTTATGGTTACATATAAAGTCGGGACTGGACTTGTGGTTGCTCGTAGAGATGATGGCTCCTGGTCTCCACCCTCTGCCATCTCTTCATTTGGTTTGGGATGGGGTGCTCAGGTAACATAGCTCTTTTCTGCTTCGTAGATATTGAAACAGTGCTTTGTCTATTTGCTCATCACTCACCTGCAGGCAGGAGGAGAGTTCATAGACTTTATCATCGTTCTGAGAACTCGTGAAGCCATCCGAACGTTTGGGAGTAACACCCATCTTGTTGTTGGAGCTGGTTTAAGCGCTGCAGTTGGTGTGACTGGGCGAGCAGTTGAAGCGGATATCCGAGCAGGTAGCGGTGGATATGCCACTTGCTATACCTACAGCTGCAGCAAAGGTAAAACATCTGATTCATGTGTCTCTAGTCAAAATTGTTTTTAGTAGGTTATTTTTTGGTTAATGGTTCTTAGACTTCTTCCCTTCCATGTCTAAAACTAGTTTTCATGGTCCACTATGAATCGGCAGCCATTCTAATATTCCTATTAAAAAACCGTTTTTGAAACTAAGCCTCATAACCATTCTGTATATTCCCCTGCTTTTTTTTGGGTTGCAAAATCCTTATTTAACCGCCATTAAATGAACAGGTGCATTTGTCGGATGCTCGCTTGAAGGAAGCATCTTCACTACACGGACAAGTGAGAACTCACGGTTCTATGGGAGCCAGTCCCTAGCTGCGTCTGACATCCTCCTTGGCTCTTTGCCAAGACCACCTGCTGCTGCTGCACTCTACCGTGCACTTGGCGATCTGTATCAGAAGATGGGGAGGTGATTAAGTGACTTTAACACAGTTGAAGGGAATTTGTAATTCTGCTTTAATGATGGAAAAGTTATTGACCTGGAAAATTTCTTCTTGGTGTGCAGTGAAACTGTTCAGTCTCCAGCAATATCTCCGTTGCCTGAAGACTAAACTCATTGAATTGGCTTTTACCTCTTTGGAAAAATGACAACAATCTTGTATTGATTCATGCAATTCTTGAATGTACATAGTTTATGGAGGTTTGGCTAGTTTGTGGTTGTAAATAAACATATCTTTTAGTATATCTGAAATTATAAATTGTTCTGGAATAAATGGTACTTGTTTCAAACTTAAAGCCACCGCCTTATTTGTGGCTTTGAGATTGTAAGACTAGAAACAGCTTTACAAGCACAATAGACGCAGGAGAAACATTAATCCCTCTAGCTTATCTTGTGCTCATCTTACATAAGATCTAAAGCTTGTTTATCATGCTTCACAGTGTTTTAAAATCGACACGTCCCAGTTATGAGCTCAAGATGCTTATTCATATCGAACTCTGAGCCAGTCTTTAAAGATGTTTCTTTAGCTTGTAGAATTCACTTAATTCCATTTCACTTGGCAACTCTCTTCTTCCTCAGAAGATCTTCCACTTGGAGCTCGTTGATCTTAGCAGCAAGAATGAAGTCGTTTTCCGTCAAACCACCTGTTGCAGGAGAATCAGATATCACTTAGTCGGCACTTGCAACTTATAAAGTCCACAGAAGAAATAGTTGACGATGAGGGGCATCTTAAGGTTCAAGCATTTGATAAAATTCATATCTTCATGTCAACAACACAGACCATGATTCTCACCTATTGCATGTGTCCATATCTCGATTTTCACATTATTCCAGCCGACCAGATGCAAATCTGGGTGGTGGCCTGCATCATATCGGTCCATGCATTAGACAAAACAGTAACAGATCTTCCTTGCACTATCATTTCTTAATCTTTTTCAGAAGGGCCACAGAACATGTATGCTGAACTGCTGATGATTTACTTACCTTCTGATTCAGCGACATCAGCTACACGTTTAAAAAAATCTAGTCCCTTTGTAAAACTTTTCACTATCCACGACCGATGCAGCTTTAATGTATCATTTTCATTAGCCAAATCCCATCCAGGAACCTGTGTAAAAGGAGTAACTGAGGAGGGAAACATACTATATACCTCACATGCCATGATAAGGTACTTTGTTCAAACATATTACCTTTTGCAGTAGGTCTTGGGCACTTTGTTCAGTCATGGGGCACAGATCCTTCGAATTGCATGGCACACACTTTTTGGCTAATAAATCTAAGACAAATATATAAAAAGAGCAACACGAATACCATGTTAATAACCAAGTTACATGGTTTTGGAGATTTTCATTACAAATGCTGAAGAATATAAACATCAAATCCATCTTTTAACCAATCAGGTAAAGAAGTTGTTTATAAGGGCAGCAACAAGGAAACCGAAGCAATATTCTCCAAAACTTCAAAAATATAGAAACGACATGATAAACAAGTAGGAATTTACTGCAAGACAGCAGAAAAATACTTTAGCTAGTAGGGATATGAAAATGATGAGTACTGATACTGGAATTGATCTGGTGTAACCTTTGTCTTCCCATTGAGTTACACATTGTAAGAATGACCACTTGTTTGAAACTTATTTTCTTGCGTGTGTCATCATCTTGCCCCTAATTCACCAGATTTATCGAAAGTAGAGATGGGAAGAGGATAAGGGGTCTCCAATAGAAGTTGTTTTAATATTACAGAGGTGAGTGACATCATTTGCTGGTTTTCTATTATAGAAAAATGGCTTCCTAGTTTAGTTTCTCTATTAGAGGACCTATGTTCGCCACATAGGATACAGAACTCAATCAATTAAATATCATATAAATCAAACCTCTACAAACACAAGTACCAAGAAATGAAGCATATATGTCATGTCACGAATCAGTTAAAAGTTAAAACAAAGAAACTTTGATTCAAATATCAAATGTCAGAGCAGCAGAAAGACTTATGTTACCTTCTAGGGAGCAAAATGTTCTAGCTCCAGAAGCAGAACCACCAGTTGTGGATGATCTTACACTATCTTGTGACATTTTACTCGTCCAATGAACAAAGCTGCAAGGAAATTGCAAAAATATTTCATCTTTACATGCCAGGACTTGTGTAAATCCCATAGAAACTTGTCCTCTATGAAACTCAATCAAATGGAGAATAACATCAAATTCACCAAAAGTAATGAACTGGTTCATTTACATAGGATCAAAACTCAGGGTACACAAGAAGTTCTAGATATTAACAAATCAGAGAATTTGATTTCACTTCTTGAGATTTAGCCACAACAAGAATAACAATCTGAAAGATGAACACATACATATCAAACCCAGATTATAATCACAACCCAAGTATCAAAATCCATCCTTTGCCAGTATTCTTCACCAAAACAAAAAAAAAAAAAGAAATCTGCAAATCCAAAACCCAATAGATTCACAGAAGTTAAAACCAATTTCAAATCATTACCATTTGTGACGTCCGTACAGATTATGGAACAATGATGCAGCTGGAACCTGAAAGTGTCACAAAAAAAAAAAAAGAGAGGTAACACATGCAAATCCTGATATAAATGCATACACGAACAAAGAGAGATAATTTGGTTAACCTGTGTCCTAGAGATTAAGAAAAGTTTAGGTAGGAAGAGCCAACTCATGGGTGACGCAGCGGTTGAGGAACAGAGATTTTCGGTGAGAGTTTTATATCTATTAGGAAAGTGAGGGGGTAAATATTACAATTCATAAGTTTACGGTTAAATTTGTAAGAATCTAAACATATGGAGCTAATATGTGAAAAAAAATTGACGCGCGGCTCCGGCTCGTTTCTTAAAGCTACTATTTGCTTTTAAAGTATTCCTAATTAGAGTGTAAAATGAAAAACAGATATATATACTATAGAGTATAGACTGTCACCAAAAAAAAAGTATTCCTTATAAGTGTTTGGGGTTTTTGGCATCTACAGAAAAGACGAGATAACTGCTTCTATGGTGAGATTTGTTTTTTTTCTCGAAATTAATACGGTTCTTTTTTGAAGATGTTTCCTAAGTTGGATATCACATTAAACTAGAATTCTCTATAAACCAGTGAGAAATTTATATGATCTTATCAGTCAGATTTGTGTTTCTAATTATCTCAATCATCTTCTTCTTTGGTTTATGAATCCTTTATGTTGAACTTTCTATTTCTAATTATAAATTCTGGGTTTCTGCCAAAACCCTACTAGAGGCAGGTTACTTTGATTGAAACCGCATCCTTACGAATTTCTGATAAAGATATTCGTTCTTAAACCTATAGTTTCTGAATTGATGCTATTCCGTACATTAAATTATGTTACTTGCATGTAATTTTCTAGTATTTGTTGATTTGCAGTTTTGGTGGTGTTGTTAGTTTGCTGCTTTGATTTCATACAATGAGCTCTCTTTTTTTGACAGCAATTTTCATACAATGAGCTTTGATTTCTTTTGTTATGTGACAGATTTAAAGTGCATATGTTTAAATTCTCTGCGAGTTAGCTTTCTGTATGATCTTGCAGAGTTTAAATTATCTGTCTTGATACTGATGTGAATGATGATTTTCACTGTCTCGTTCTTGATACATGCAGTAGAAGAAGCTGGTAGATTTTCTATTGATTGACCATGGGTGAAAATAGGGAGAATCATTCAGTTTCTCAAGAGAGTATATCCAAGAAGGTTGAGAGTAAAAATCATTCTCCCAAGAGTGATCTTTGGACTGATGGGATTATTTGTGCCTTTGAATTTATTCGAGGCCCAAAAAAACATGTTGATTCAAAACAACTGGACAAAAGTTACTTGAAGCAAGAAGATGGACTAACCAGACATACTTCCCCTGGTCATAACCCGGTTGTTGATTCGTCTGCAGTCGATATATTAAGGTCAAGGTCGGTACCTTCTTTGGATTTTAAAGAGGCTCATGTGCTTCCAACAGGACAAGTTGAGAGATATGAGGGAAGTCATTGGGTACCTATTGGTTGGACTAGAATATCTGAACTAGTTCAAATGGTTCAAGTAAATGCGGAGTGGCCTAACCTGGAGTTAATGGATGATGAAGAGGATGTCCCTGTTACAGATTTAGCGGCTCCATATTGGGAACGACCAGGTGGCCCCACATGGTGGTGCCACATGGCTGCTGGACATTCTTTTGTCGACGGATGGCTTAAATGTGCTACATGGTTGCATCCTGCAATTAGTCTCGCATTGAGGGATGAAAGTAAGCTAATAAGTGAACGGATGAGACACCTTCTATATGAGGTATTGTCCCTTGTTCCCGATCCAAATATGCACTTTGATTTTCTAAACTCAACCACATTTTAAAAATTGTAGGTAATTTTGACTTATAGACAGACTCGTTCAAAACACCGCCATTAAAATAATTCCACATGGATCATAGTGGTTTGGGATAGGATAAAAGATGTATGGTGGTCTCTTAACATAATAAAGTTTTTCATTTAGTGTTACTTGAAATAGATCATTACTATTTAATCATGTTTAGTGTATTTTTCTTGGATGTTTTGTCTAATTTCCATTCCGGTTTATTTGCTAAGGTTCCAGTGAGGGTTGCTGGGGGTTTATTGTTTGAGCTGTTAGGACAATCAGTCGGTGATCCAGTAATCAGTGAGGATGATGTTCCTGTTGTTTTTCGCTCTTGGCAAGCTAAAAACTTCTTGGTATCTGTGATGCACATAAAAGGAAATGTATCGAGCACTAATGTCCTCGGCATCACTGAAGTAGAGGTTCGTTCAAAAAGTGTCAAAACTCAAAACATTTTACTTAATAAGTTTTTAAAGCTTAAATAACATAGGTATGCAATATAGATAATGACATGCGTTAATTTGTCTTCTTTTATATGATAGGAGTTGCTTTATGCAGGAGGCTATAATGTACCAAGGACGGTTCATGAAGTCATAGCTCACTTGGCTTGCCGTCTTTCTCGATGGGATGATAGGTGACGGCAATTTTCTGGTTTACCTTTTCTTTAATGAACACTTGTCTAGTTTTGCTGACCAAACAAGCAACTTGCGTTCAATATAATGTTCTTGTCTGGAAAGTATCTAACAAGATCTTTTTGATGTCATTGATTGGTGATAGATTATTCCGTAAATCCATATTTGGTGTAGCCGATGAAATCGAATTGAAGTTTATGAACAGGTTCTTACAAATATGTGTTCATTTTTTTGGGATGATAAACAATACATGTTTTAGTAACAAATACTATCTTTTCTTGTCATTAGGAGAAACCATGAGGATTTGAATCTTTTCAGTATTATTCTCAACCAAGAGATCAGAAAATTATCAAGACAGGTCATCTTCTCTTCAATGTAGCTAACCTCAATACAAATTAAATGGAAAATGATTGCTTCTGTGTTGGAAAGACCTTTCTTGATGTTATAATCGAGACTTAATGTTTACATGTGGGATAAACTGAACTATAGTCATGAACATGATGTCTTTGTTTTTTTCATGGCAGGTCATCCGAGTGAAGTGGTCACTACACGCAAGAGAGGAGATTATCTTTGAGCTTCTTCAGCATCTGAGGGGAAACATACCCCGACATTTGCTAGAGGGTTTGAGGAAGAACACAAGGGAAATGTTGGAGGAACAAGAAGCAGTCCGTGGACGTCTCTTCACAATTCAAGATGTCATGCAAAGCAGTGTCCGCGCTTGGTTGCAGGTTCTTCCTACACTGAACAAAATTATCATCGTATTACTCATAAATCTAGCATAATTGATCTATTTGGCTAAAAACCCAATGTGCACTTTCAGGACAAAAGCCTACGAGTAAGCCACAACTTAGCCGTCTTTGGAGGATGTGGTCTTGTACTTACTATAATCGTAGGACTGTTTGGGATCAACGTTGATGGTATCCCAGGGGCGCAGAACACGCCTTATGCGTTTGGTCTGTTCACTGCCCTTATGGTTCTCCTTGGAGCTGTTTTGATTGCGGTTGGTCTGATATACTTGGGGATTAAAAAGCCCATAACAGAAGAACAAGTGGAAGTTAGAAAGTTGGAGCTACAAGATGTGGTCAAGATATTTCAACACGAAGCAGAGAATCATGCCCAACTCCGGAGAAACAACCTCTCTCCTACAGCTGGAGATGTGTTTGATACTGATTATATTCTCATCCAGTAAACAAACTCAGAATCAGTTTTTGTATTGATAATTCTAATCTTAGATACATGTCAATTGCTATCCTGTTGCATAAAAGACGCATAAAATAGTCTGAATCATTGAGATAACAAAGCTCTTAAGACTAGGTCACTGTTAAATTTCTGTGTCATCATCTTTTTCGCCACGATTTGACCGAATTTATTCCATATGATGCGAGCCATAGACAAGCCAGAGGCTGAACTTGCTCGTAGTTGTCTCTACAAAGTTTGCAAGCAAACCAAAGGGCTTGTCACAGGTATGGTTGCTGAATATCACAAACTAATGTTGTGTACTCTGAGACAAAAGATGACTGTTGTGATATTGTAATGTTCTATGATTCCAGACCCATCATATGGGGCAAATAATTCAGTCACCCCATGTGTATAGCAAAGTCATAGAGACCAATGATTTTTTTTTTTTTGTCTTTCTAGACAGTGGACTTCTTGATTTAGATGACAAGCAAGGGGCACTACTTGGCTTATGCGATTATTTCAATTGTCCATTTCATTTCTGAAATATTATAAGAGTGATTAACGAAGAATTTTATTTTGGTTACTATTATTCTTAAACCCAAAAACAAACCAAAATTGCGGACTGAGTGTGGAAAATGTATTATGTATCATGAACATTACTCAAAGAGACAAAAACAAACTAGTTGTTCACAATGACTGTCTTTATGAACTCCATAACTGTTGTAACTAATTGACTTTGATGTTTGGTATAACAATGATCAGCTCCTTCCACAATCTCCAGCTTGTGGTTCGGTATGACCTTCGCAAACTCCTTGGCATCTTCCAGGGGTATTACCTCGTCAGCCGATCCATGAACCGTCAAGACCCTGCCATTACAATCAATCATGGTTTGTTTATATCCCAAACATGCGATATGAGTTATAGAAAACTCGGCAAATCTCACCTGCATTCTTTGTCAATCTTGAGGCAAGCTTCATGCATATCAGTGTTTAACCTTTCCATTAAGCTCTCCTCAGTAATACGATACCCGGAGTTTCCTGTAACAGACCAGCACATTGATAAAGACACTAGATTACTGATCTGAGACAGTACAGGAAAAGCAAAGAGCGATAACAGTACCTTCTTTAACATCGATGAATCCTTGTTGCTTAATTCTTTCCAAAAAATCTTCCCCAATACGCTCTCCTATGCCTTTCTTCAGATTATAGCGTCCCGAGAGATTAATTACATTGCGGATATCTTGATACTTCGAGGCATAGACGAGGACCACATCACCTCCTATGCAATGTCAAAATAAGTTGAGTTTCTTGCAATGTCAGATTCACCCCTTCTGTGAATCCGTTGCTCGAGGCAGAAAATCAAACAGTCCTAGTTACCTTTACTGTGGCCAAGAATTATAGGAACCACACGGTTCATGTTAGTGAAGTATCGGATAACAGAATGTAGATCATCAGCTTCGTAGTTGTAGTTACCAAAATAGAAACTGCCTTCACTCTCTCTGCAACAATGGAAGCGCCGCAACCCCAAGATCAAAACAAAATCCAAATTCTCTCATTCATCTATGCAAATCAATGATAAAGCAAGCAAGAGAAACATACCCGTTCCCAGAGAAATCAAAACTGAAAGCGCTGATCCCTTCTTTCTCTATAGCAGCAGCAACATTTTTTATGACTGGGTCATTCTGCATAATTTCATAAGCCAATGACAAGTTTAATTCATATATAACTCCTAGCAACATATGCTACCCAACACCGTCATGAGGAGTCCACCTCCGGCGTACAAATTGCTAATTAGCTA
The DNA here is from genome assembly GCA_026770425.1 of Boechera divaricarpa. Classification (NCBI taxonomy): domain Eukaryota; kingdom Viridiplantae; phylum Streptophyta; class Magnoliopsida; order Brassicales; family Brassicaceae; genus Boechera; species Boechera divaricarpa. The sequence continues at coordinate 7,809,173 of CM049182.1, read as the reverse complement.
AATGGTCAATGCACTTCCTCCATGAATTCCAGAACCAGTTATCAAAGAATAGACCAGGAAACTATGGTAACCTTTCAAATCACTTATTATATGAAACGAGCGAATTGACTAAAACAATAAACACCTTGAAGTCTTACTATCGAATTGGAATAAGCAAACAGCTTGTAGAGTCTTTGGCTTCAACAGATTATAAGTTTGCCCTCAACATTCATATTGATTACAATTCAGATTCACCCATTATCTAACTCCATGTGTAAAGACAAAGAAAGTTCCAAAACAACGAAGATGCCTAGCTATTAAAGGCAAAACCTTTAATCAACTAAAAATTACAAACTGAACTAAAAGTATGCAACTTTATAAGATATTGGATTGAGAAATGAACATACAAGTAAGATGCAAAACACGAAATGTCAATAATTCGGAACTGATTCAAGAGTCAGATCTCAGTCACCACAAGAGCTGAGAGGAAAAAGCGTAAAATCAAAATAAACCAAAACTAACCTTGTTTGATCGAAAGCCATGGCACAAGACCATAATTTCTGTTGAACCAGTTTCATGAAGCAGACCCACCAGCTTCTCGTTGTTGCTGTTCGGAATCACAATCTTCTGTTGTATACTAGCTGAGCTTCCCTGAGACGAATCCATTCTCAACTTGTTTGCTTTGTTGCAGGAGATTTTATTCTTCTTAATGGGAAAAAGCTAACGTTGAAGAAGGAGAATAATGTGGGAAAAGGGGAAATTTTGCAATGTAGAGAATCGTGAGGAACAAATTGCAATTTATGGAAAAAGAGCTTTCATTGTTTCATATCAGGAACTTTGTATTGTGGACTGATGATGGATGAGATTTTAAATTCAATGTTAACGAGAAAAGGAAAATGACTAAAAACTTATTATTAAGAAATGCCTAAATAATAGTATTTGGGCTATGGTTTGATAAACTAAACATTGAATTCAAGGAATTATTGTGGTGATTTCTCTAGGTATTGTATTGACATTGAAGTAATAAGAACTAATCACTTTGCTTAGCAATTTTAAGTCACTAAATTTTCTAAATGATATAACAAGCATTAGTCACCAATATTTTTGGTTAAATTTGGTTATTGTAATCTCTTATATATTAATTGAGAATCATTTTAACAAAATAATCTAATGTTTACGTGAAATATTACAATATTGTCATGACGTGTCGTCACCAGAATGATTCTCAGAAAATATATTTTATAAAACATTAATTACTAGACTAATTACATAATATATCATTAGATCAATTATATATAAAATATCTTTATTTTAAAGATTATAATCTTACCTAAATTAGCTTTATTTATTTATGAAAAATCGAGTAAGTAAATATTCCATAAAATTATTGTTGGTTTTATTGTTTCCTAAATTTGATTTTTTAAATTTTTATTTTAAAAGATATTGTTTTAACTAAATAATTAATTAGTAACTTAAATATGTAAAAACTTAACTTTAGATTTTAATTATTTATACAATAATATACTACTGAAATATTTAGAAATATTTATTTAACTTTTTACAAAATATTATAAATATTTTATTTCGCATATATAACGCGGAAATTACCTAGTGATTAATTAACGAGCGTGATACGTATAACGATTTAGGTGGAGGTAGGGTGTAAATTCACGAATCATAATTTACGGTTATATTAATAAAATAAAATAAAATATGGGGGCGAATATGTAAAAAAGAGACAGACTGTATATGAAGCGCGTCTAACAAAAGCTACGTTTGGTTTTGAAGCATTTCTCCTTTAAGCTCTCTCTCTGTGTTTGGATTTTTGAGGTGAGACGCAATTTCGATTTGGCATCCAGAGGAACGAGAAGAAGAAGACTGCTCCGATGGTGAGATTCTTTTCTCCAAATTATTACGCTTCTTTTCAACTTTCCCCTATCTACTTTATCTCTGGGAAACTCGAATTCTTCTTAGGGTTTTGGGCATTTTTTTAAACGAGATTATGCTTAAGTTAGATGTCACATTGATTTGATTTCGTTCCTTGGTAACAATGATTTTCACCTCTTTGTTTCGGGACTAGAACGTGATTTGAACGATTGAACGTGATTCTGTTCTTGTTTGAAACTGGCTTCGCTTGAATTAGATTCAATCTTTATCTCGAAAACTGATGCTAAGTATCAGTGCCAAGTTTGGTAGCTTAGAGTTTTGAAATTCATGATTGTTACTTTAGGGTTTAAATCAGTAGTGCCGTATGAGTGGATCTGCTTGAATTAGAGTTTTGAATCCTTTTTTTGAAGTTTTTCATCCATATTTGTAATCTATTTCCTTTGGATTCTGTTGCTTTTGCACACTGATCTACTTGTTGATTCGGTTTCCGTCAAAGGATTCTTTTCCTTTTTCATGGTTCTTGAGCTGTAGTACCTGTAGTGAAATCAACTCATTGCATTCGCTTTGATATAATTGATGATGAAAATTATACTCATTTCTATCTGGTTACTTTCATCGCACTTTCGCATTGTGTGAGTTATATGTGCTTATATCTAGTAGGGCAATGGTTGTTGGGTGTCAGATAAGATAGACCTGGGACAATGACGGAGTCGACTGTTTTCTTTGATTCTTTTGATAGATTAATCTTCAGTTATCGTGGCACTGTATAATGTTAGCCGCAGACACTGCATTTTTAATTTTATGTTTATACCTGCTCCTTTTACTTCCTGATGTGTAGGCGGATCCTGAACTAGAAGCTATTAGACAGAGGAGAATGCAAGAGCTTATGGCTCGACAAGGCATGGTAATTTTTAATACCTTAACTGATATCTGATTTCTTCTCAAAAAAATGTGTACTTTTGTGCCTCATTTCCCTTTTAAGATCTTCACTAAACTGCATAATTAGCAGGGTAAGCAGGGTAATCAGCAGAATCCAGAGCAAGAGAAACAACAGGAAGATGCTAGAAGGTGTGTATCGTTGTGTATTAGTTGACATGCATATATGATTTTCTTCAGTTTGGAATTCTATTTTTGAACTAACGTATTGTCTGATTGGACCATTCGTGTAGGGAAGCTGATGAACGTAGACAAATGATGCTTAGTCAAATATTGTCTTCCCAAGCCCGAGAGAGAAGTAAGTCCCATCTAATATGTGTTGGAGTTCATCTAGTTTCTTTTTTTTCTTCATCATGTCATCGACATGATGATCTTCCAAAGCTAAAGAGAAGCACAATATTGTATCAATGTATCTCTTATGCTTCTTTTTCTTTTTCGTTTTTTATATAATTATAGTTGCTCGAATTGCCCTGGTGAAACCTGAGAAAGCTAGAGGTGTAGAGGATGTTATTTTGAGGGCTGCGCAAATGGGACAGATAGTTGAAAAGGTAAAGATCCAGACACTTTTCCATGTCATATATCATAATTCTTACGTATTATCTGGTTTTACCGAAGTGTCACTGAGTCTGCATAAGTGTTATGCATCTAAGAGTTATTGAAATACTCTGTTTGCTTTACAGGTTTCTGAGGAGCGGCTTATAACACTGTTGGAACAAATAAACAGCCAAACTACCAAACAAACTAAAGTCACGGTACAGTCACACAATCCTCAAAACCACAAGTTATTGAAATAGATCTTGTCTTAGCCATCAATATCATTGAGTTTAAGTTTATCTCGGATGTGCTTACAGATCCAGAGGCGCCGTGGGGTGGATGACGATTAGGAAGAAGAATATTATGCTGTACTCTGTATATCTATGGGGATCTCACTGTTGAGTTGGTGAGTTTACTTAGATCTACTTAATTGTTACTGTTAAATATGTGAGTGAATCTTGATGATTTCCAGATGCTTGGGATGAGATTAAAGTAAACTGAAACTCTGCATTTTTATTTTTGGCATTTCCTCTGTGAACTATCTTCATCTTCCTCTCACTTCGCATTGCCTGTTATGATTTGAATATTATACTTCTCATAACTTTGATGCTATTGCTACTAATTCATGATCTGCTCAAGTCAGTTGCTTCTTTTCTGAAGAATTTTATTTGATAAACAGTTCATGCTGTAATTTTAAATTTGAATGATTCAAATAAAATATTCCCAACTTCCATTGGTGGTGAAGAAGGATTGTAGCTTACTCCATCTGTATGACGCAAGAATCAAAGATCAAATAAAATACTAAAGCGATCTTCATAATAAGTGACACCTTAGTTCAACCGTAATATTATTTTATTATTCTAACTTTCGAAGTATTATATATTTGATAAAACATGAAACCAAAAAAAAAAAAAAAAAATCGTTCAAAATCTGAAGTACAAAGAAAAATGTTAGTTTTGATCCTCAAAAACAGGGAGAAATATAAAATGCTCTTAGTTAGCTTTGACACTCAACGTAGTTAGCTGTTACTTCAAATAATTAAAGAAAGGAGACACTGTAACCAACAAAGATGAATGCAAATAAAAATGTAAGTGTTGGTCCTTCATAACAAATGAAGAAATGATTATGTAAATATATCTACCTTACTATTTACCAAAAAATATAATGCTCTTAGTTCACTTTGATACTCAAAGTTTTTAGTTGTTACTTCAAAGACTCGAAGAGAAAAAGGCGACGTCGTGATGTATCTCCTCTTTAAAAAGTTTATTTTTTGAAATAATTTTCTTCGAGATCATGAATTATTTAAAATAAAAAGTTGAGTATCTTTTTTTTTTTTTTTTTTTTTAGTTTTATATCGAATTAAGCTTTGTTGATTGTCGAATTAAAGATAACTCAAACTCAAATGTTTGAACATACGAAAATCTCAAATGTAGAATCAAATCGTTTTGCAACTTTTAAGGATGATCGATCACGTACACACTCTAGAGTAACCTTAAAATGAGTAACCAATTCACCCTTGTATCTCAAACAAAAATGAGTAACCATTATTTTATTTTAGTCTCAGTCGACTTTGTACACAGAACTAACTTCAATATTTTCTGAAGTTAATTTGAACTGATTACAGAATCATAGTCAAACTGAATCAAAGTCAAGTTCATGTAAAATAAAGTTGCAATAATTAATCTTGTTTCACAACTAAGTATTGCAGAATGGATTTTGTGACGTATCGACTGGAGAAGGTAGTATTAGTATGTACATGTCATTACGTTCATTAAAAAAATGTAACTCTAAACAGTCTTGAAATTATATACGTAATTACTTATATATTTCATTCATAAAATTTTATGATTAATACGGCGTTCGACAAAAAAAAAATTATATATCTGAAACTATTTAATTATTTTATTTTCCAATATTTTATTTTTTTTGTCTAATTAATTTATTTTATTTTCCAATATATATATTCTAGTAATGGCTGTAGATGAGACTCGTCATTCGACTATAGAAGACCAGTCATTACCATCTTTCGCGGAGACTTCGACACAGTTCTACAATGATCTACAATGATGGAAGTGGCTATTTTGGAAACGTAATCAAAAAGACAATTAAACTACATTTTATGCAAAGTGTGTTACGGTCCGTACAATTATCCGATTATTAAAAATTATAAACGATAAGAATTGTTCTTCTTAAATAGTGATTAGAAATGACATTAGTGGAGTGGATATGGAAATCTTGAATTCAACTGAGCCTAAACGTTGACTTTTGACTTTTGAATTGTACACTCATTGATTTCCTATTTAAATTTCCTGATACTTTTTTGTTTTGTTTTGTCGGCTTGTGTTTGGCCTTCGGTTATATTCATATTTATCTCGCATATAGCATACATGAATGTAACACTACCCATTTGTTGATGATATGCTTTTTTATTTTATTTTATTATTTATTAGGTCATAGAACATTCGGTTATTAAAATATAATTTAATAACAAATAATTTCTGATATTAAAGTGGACAAATCAGTCAACAATTTCGAAATTATAGAATGGCTGGACCATCGATGTTTAGAAGGAGATACGTCAGATATGTGGACGTGGACCTGTACCGTAAGGACATTACTAGGCAAAAGGATCTATTTCGATCTGAATAATTTTTATCGTCTTTTTTTTTATATACCAATTTTAGTACCTTATTAATTTTAACCTGAACAAAGTTTTTTTTTTCAAATAAACTACTAAACTTTAATCGAAATCAACATTTACTGAAATAGTGTTGGTCAACTATGCTTAATCAGATGTCACGTATACAGTTTTTATTAAATCGGATGCCATGTGTCAATTTTTTAATTTTTTGTCATGGAATTGATAAAAACGGGTTTTACTCTTTTTTTTTTCTTTATCGTGAATCCGATTATTTTAATATAGTACTTTAAAAAGTTCTAATAGAAAAAAGAAGTTCATGCAAATGATTGTACAACAAAAATAATAAAAATATGTTGGATAAAAATTTTCCTATTAATTTTTAATATTTCTGTTGAATATAAAAATATTTCATTCATTACTTTAAATAATTTATTAAATTTAGAAAATATTCATTTACTATTTTTCTCAAAAATAAATAGAATAAAATTATCCTATGCATATATAATATTCATGTTTTTTACCGTTAATTTTGAAAGTAAAATCAAACAATTTTAATTTTAATGTGTTATATCATCATCAAAAGATAATTTGATATTGGATTATCGGGTATTTTGGCTTAGGGGTAGCGTACCAAAATTAATCAAAAAACTTGTTTGGTTTGGTTTGGTTCAGTTTGAGAGTAGCGATTTTAAATGAATTTTGGTATAATTCGATTTAGATTAGTTAGAAAAATTAGAAGAAAAAAAATAACATGTGGCATCCGACTCAGCGAAATTGTATACAAGGTGTCTGACTCAACAGAAACTGTATACGTGACATCTGACTCAACATAGTTGATTAATACTATGTCGGTTAATGTTGATCTCGGGTGAAGTTTGGTAGTTCATGTAGTTTATTTATTAAAAAAAATTATTCTGGTTGAAATCGATGCGATATTAAAATTGGTGTATAAAAAAATATAACAAAAATTATACATATTAAAACAGGCTCTTCCCCCGACATTATTATAAGTGACTTTTCATATTTTTGACGAAATTAAATATAAGTAAACATACTTAGCGAATATATCGGGACCTATTAAATAACTAAATATATTAATATTAATCATATCTCAAAGATGAAAGATTGCCATTTACCAATTAAAATACCTATTACCTAACACAGTACCTGCTCTGAACGTCGAAACATTCATAACTTTAGTGTCACACTCAACTAGAAATTAGAATTGACATGAGTAGTTCAAAGTTCATACTTTCATTTTTTTTATATATAACTGAAACTATAACTGTATAGTTTTGAGTTTTGACGATAAAGTTTTACGTACATCTACTTGTGAAACTAAAGGTATCACATGACATACATAGATGATTGGAAAAGAAAATAGTATATTTAATTATGGTAAGGAATTGATCATTAAACCTATCAGAACCTTAATGATATGTTTGATAGATTAGTTTTTTATATAATCAAAATACTCATGTTTGTCTACAAAACAATGTAGAATTCAGAACTAATATGATTTTATATAATAAAATTCGATTATATGATAACAGTGGATTTTTTAATTTAGAGGGGAAAATAAACAGTATTTTGTAGGTGAAATTTCAAAGAGAAAGCGACAACCGTAGACCATTTTTATTTGTACAAGTGTCTCCACACTTTACCTATCAATTAATCTCGTACTATTTTGAATTTTATTTCTAAATCCAAAGTTTTCTAGAAAGAAATTCTGTTTATTTTATAATAACTAAAAGCTCAAACGTCTAATTGACTTATCAAACACCTAGACTTTAGGTGTATTGTATTATAACTTTTCGGTTTTATCATAATCAAGTAATCGACAAAACTAATTAGAAATGCTACACAAAACTCCGATTAGTGCTTTAGCATTTTTAACTCCAATGACAAAACGAAAAGCATAAAAACAGCTTTTGGGCTCCTTAATATCCACGAAGTTGACCTGTTCCCACTTGAACACTTTTGGTAAAAGAATAATATTTTGGTTTAAGCCTTTAAGGTAAGTGTTACTTAGTTGTACTGAAAAAGATAACACACACGAATATGATTAGTGGGTTCGACCAGCTCTTACATAGTGAATAAATCAGTTACAACTATTATCAAGCGGTGATTATAGAATTTAAAGTAATATCACTTGATAGACGGAAACAAATTCGTGACAAAAATAGTGTCAAGCAGTGATTATAGACTTTAAGAAACAATGGACCAAATACATAACATGACATAGGGCTTGGTTCATCTCATCCAAGACAAAAAAAAAAAAAAGAGGGGGGGGGTGGGGGGGAAATGAAGACCACGTGACATGCACTACTTTTCTTACCCTAATGGTCAAAGACGGTGCCATTTGCCTCCACGTCTCTTCTTTACCTTTTATGTTTCTAACATTAAAAATGCAACCATATATATATGGTTAGTATAATTATGTGTTCCGAATTTCAAACAATGGTTAGATTATAATGTTTAGATCCAATCATTTGTGTATTAGAATATTAGTTGCTATATAGAATCTTTATCTGATATTAATTCATTGTTATTTGAATCAACAACAATATTGTAGCTCCAAAGCAAGGAGTATATCCAATTAAAACCCTTATTTAAACAAGAAAGAAATCAGTTAGCTTTTTTATGGATGTTATTTGTATTAAAGAACCAAAAAAGGTTATATAAAAAGGGTTCTAGAGAGAGGCAAAATGGAGACTTTTTTGGTTAAATATTCTATTCACTCGTTGTGTGTCTATGCATATTAATTTATGATTCGTTATAATTCACCAAGAACGTTTTCTTTTGACGAGTGCAAAGATGTTGGAAGTAGATGTATAATGTCTACATTGCTTTATACATTTGACCTCTATTTTATCTTTATTTATAATATTCGTCAGCAGGACTTCTACGTTAATAATATACTTGTAAAACCTAATCAAATTGCATTTACATAGACCTCAATTTCTGATATTGTCTAATCGATCCCAAAGGACATGATGGTTCTATAAATTTGTTATATAAATACATCATATGGTGATGATCATGTTTACTATGACATATTTAAGAGGATGCACGTATGTCTTTCAACCGAGGTTTCTATTTTATTTTTATGTTTAGTCAAAGACCATATTCATAGCGCAAATCTCCATGTGAATTCTAATAATGACAAGACGACAAAAAACAAATAAGATAACTAAAGCATCATTGCTGTTTTTGTACTTAACCTTATTGTACATTTCAAAAGAAAATGCTCTTATCCATTTTACAAAAAATATCGTAGATTAATTCATTTGATCGATTTATAGTTATATCATGAAGTTACAAAATGGGAAGAAATGAAAAAGAAAGCCAAAGCACATATAGTGTGGTAGATAGGATTAGAAAGAAAAATATAGTTAAATATTTCCTTAATAGAAACCACTTTTTGTTCGATAGCGCTCTAACTAATTAATTTTAAGTTGAATTTTTCAAACCTATCTTTTTCACATACATATTATAGCAATATTATACCCACTAAAGTCTTCAAGATTACGACCCTTTTAAACTTTCCAATATCTCCCTCTTGAATTCTTTCAAATTATTTTGTATTTCACATTTATAATTTCAAAATTACATACAATATTTGATATTTCTGTTGGAGAAAATATTTTAATTAATTTAAGAACATTGTTGCGGGTAGTAAATTGGATCTCAGATCCAGCCATCAGAATAGCGATTTATAAGGTTATATACACACAATTTATAGTATAATTCGTCCTCTATGTCCATTTTCTGTCAGTGCGGATTTCTTAAATAAAATAGGAGTTACAACTCTTTTTTTTTTTTTTGCTCTAAAATAAATAGAAACGGTCAAAGACAAAATTCTAAAAACCGAGCATACACCTAAATATCCAAAATATGCTTTATGAACCACCTTAATTAATTAAAATAAAAATAATTTTGATCGTAGGGTCAAATAGTGGTTCCTAGAGATTTAACTCCATATGGGTAAAAATTTATGCTAAAAATTTGATCGGAAGATTTATGCATAAATCAACATCCTGTTTGAGTAAAATAATCTTCTCATGCCATGTATAAAAGTTTTGCTAAAACATAGAAGTAGACTATATTGGGAATTTCAGACTGAAAATACAAAGGATACTCTTTTTATATGGTTTAAGATCAGAGTATATAGCTGATCTAAACGCGAGTTTCGATTGGTTTCAAATTGAGTATGAAAAACCGGATAGATTTAGAATCGTATTCTTCAAAATACTCGACAACGTCAAGTATCCCTTTATTAGAAATCACAATAGGTTTTTATACAACACTCAAGAATTCTCTCTTACCTTGTATCCTAATTGATTTCTCTCTTAACAAAAAGCAAAGATAATACCCGATCTCAATCTAGCTACTTCTCTCTTTTTGTTCTCTAAAAAAACGGCTAACCTTTCAGCAACCTAAAAACTCCTTTTTATATCCTTTGGATTTTTAGGTCTACTAGATCGTTAGTTATTGTGAACGATTTCACCAAATCTACACTTCATCTCGATCTTGGCAACTTCCAAATCTTCGATGAATATTCCCTTGATATAACAGACTCAATCGGTTATTTATTCCACGTCACCAACTCAGCAACTCTTGTTGTCCATGTCAGCTACGTTCCTTGGTGACTTTCCATGCTGAAACAGACTGTCACATGTTCAGCAACTTGTGCAGTTTTTTCCTTTGTCAAAGCTGCATTTACAATCTCCCCCTTTTTGTTTCAATTTGACACTTCAAGCTTATCTGCAAATATATCAATCTAGATTTCACAAGCACACATCATATCACAGAAAGAGAATATCATTTGCACCATGCACTAAGACGTAACAATCAACTCATGATTCAATAAATTCAAAAGTTTCAAAAAAAAAAATGTGAAACATATAAGGTTTTCATCTAATCCAAAAAACAGATAGTCTACATTAAAAGAAACTTATGATTGCTTCTCCAGAGTTCTATGCTACCCAGACATCTAAACTCCCTTAGAGTTCTCAGCAGCTGCATTCTCATATCCTTCCTCAGCATAGTCAGGTTCAAAAGTCCAATGCCTAGGCACACGAAAACGACCATCTGTAGGAGCATAAGGCCAAAACTCCCGAGTTCGAGGTGAGTTTCCAGTTGCTTCAGGCTCATACCGAGAGGGCACACTATCAGCATTCTGAGTTTGATCATTCCCATTTGCATGGATATAATCTCCCCCTGCTTGAGTGGCATAAGTGAAGAAAAAAAAAACAACACCCAATGAACACACAACCTAGGCAGACTAAATACAACACAGAAGAAGGGCAGAGAGAAAGACTTACCTTCTATCCGAGCAGTAACATCGAAGAACAGGGTGCCAATGTACCAAAGATCAGCTGACGCGGACCTCCCAAAGTCAAAGTTACCAGGATGCCTGCACACACGATCAGTGCATCCACGTACGTCGGTCTTGAAGCGCTTAGGGATCTGGTCAAGAGACTCATGATCAAGCAGGCGAATCGTCCGTTGGAAGAAGAGCACTCGATAAATGAGATTCGGAAACGGAAGTATATGCTGACATTGTTTAGGATTCTTAGCTGCCTTCTCCACTTGATCATAGAACATCTTTCCAAAGTTGAAGTGAATGCGCTTGTCAAGGAGATACAGAAGCTTAGCCCTGTCAACTGTCACATTGGAGTTGTTCTTGGAAAGAATCCAATTAAGGCAGCAGATCAGGTATAGACCAGCCAAGTAGGCTGGCATAAATGAAATCTTCAGGTCTTTCTAGGCAGGAACCTTTTCACGAGATAGATAGTTGGCCAAGACATTTTTGGTGAGATCACACCGATGCAGTTCAAATTGCTCATGCTAAAGAATGGCAGGAGTGCGAAAGACGTTGTTGATCATCTGCGGGGTGAACTCATACATCTTACCATGGACATAGACCTTGGTCTGCTTCTTCTCAGGATCGTACATGTGGAAGTTTGAGTAGAATTCCAAGACGACCTCTTTGACATACGGATCGACATCGGTAATTATATCGAGCATATGATTCTCAGAAATGACTTCCATCGTCGCAGCATTCTCAGCAAGACCAACAGGGATATAACGTTGATCAAGTAATTCTCGCAGTTTGAAGTCTTTGTACCTGAACTCCCCCTGAGATGTCAGAAAGTGGATATTCAAAACTTTGTAGGGAGGCTTCCAAAGAGACGGATCGGCTGCATCCTTCTGTTCCTGATGGTATCGGTGGATACTACTCCTGTCAGTAACATCATACGAAGGAAGGTTCCAGCAAGCAATGAGATAAGCCTTGATACGATCCGAAGCCAGGTCATTGATAGGTACGAACGATCGAAGAGCTTTTAGCGATTGAATTATGAACCGATGCCGGACAAATTTAGAAGAAGAGGAGGAACTCTCACTGGCGGTGTGAGGAGCGTCGGGATCGGCAGTAGCTGGCGGAGGGGAGGAGGTCACCGGAGCTTTCTCTTTTACCGAGCAGGGGAAGACGAGTCCGTGGAGGAGGATCGGATGCCGACTGAGTCGAAGGCAGCGGATCCGGTGTAGTCGACAGCAGTGTCGGTGATGTACGAGAGGAGCACCGATTTAGAGGAATCTCCTCAATGAAGCTATCGGAGTCACGAATCTCCAACCGATCCGGGTTTCCACGCTTGGCACTACCTCGAGTTCTCGCCATTGGTGTCGTGACGGACAGACGGCGATGAGGCGGCGAGCAGCGAAAGTCAATTTGTCGAGATAGACAATGTTGCCGCCGGAGAAAAACACAAAAGAGGCTTAGGGTTTACGAAAGAAAAAAACTCTCCTCTCCCTCTTTTTTTTATTGTTAAATGGGCTTTAGTGACATGGCCCGCGACTCCCTTTGTGTAGTGGAAATGGCTTCAGCAAGAAGAGCCCACCCTGCAAGAACTTAATGAAACTCAAAAACACAAATTAAAACACACACGGTCCATGACCGACACAGGCAAAATCAATCATAGCAAGAAGTAAACACCATCGATAGAAAAAAATATCTTCACCAATAATTGCAGCTCAATTTAGAAACATGATAGAAATCCAAGATAACCAGGAGTTCAGCTCAAATTTTTGCACCCTTCAACGAGACCAGGAGATACAAATGATAACATGCTCACTCAGAAGTTTAGTAAACATAACCATCTCTCCCCTTTGTGTAGTTTGAGCAGATTCAAGGGTAATTTTACACTACAACTCTGCAAATTTTGGTGATGAACTGAGACAATAAAAATCCAATCTTGCTTACCCAATCTTGCAAGAGTAGTCTTCACACCGGCATATCTCAGAAGGCAATTAGGTCCTTGAAAAAGGAGTATGACAGACTGTGTAGCAGGGCTAAGGCAAAAAAATCAACAAGGCTGGTAAGATGTTACAGACCTTGGAAGTGTACTTCTTACTGCTCCTTTCTGCACTAGGAGGATTCATGATTAGACATTCTGGCGAGAGCATAACTTGTGACCCCTCCTTTTTTTTTAATTTGAAGGTGCTCTCGTAGTGATGTTTTGCTCCTCCCAAATATTGGTGAACATGATTTCTCCTCTGTTACCTCGGGTTAGTGACAGGTTTTCTCTTCCGTCCCCCGTTACTTAGATAACCCCATGCTTCATCTTATGAAGTAAAATGCATCTTACTGCTCTTTTCTGCATATCATCCCGTCCTTAGCAATCTACACACTTGTCTGTCATCTGTTTACCCATTTTGCAGTTCCAAAACATGAAGGGTAGCTCTTTCTCACGAGAACGTGATAGCAAGACGTTTTGTAACTGTATATTTTTCCATTATCCTGAAAGCATTGTTTTTTTTTTTTTTAAGTTCGCATTGTACAGTTACCCCTGTTTCAAGCACAAACACTTATCAAGAAGATAGTCAGAGTTCGCAGATACCTAGAAATTTTTGCAAGTTAACAAATGTTGCAGGGTCCAAGGGTTTAGTGAAAATGTCAGCAAGCTGGGACTCAGTAGGTACATGATCTATCACTACTTGCTTCTGTTAAACTAGTTCTCTAATAAAGCGATGTCTAATATCAATGTGTTTTGTTCTAGAGTGCTGAACAAAGAGAAGTTCTCTAACAGGATTTTTTGAGATATCAATTGCGCTTTTATTATCATATTTAACAAAGAGAAGTTCAACGAAAGACGTACCGTAATCTGCTCGCATTTGTTTCATCCATAGGAATTGGGTGCAACAGCTTCCAAGGGCAATATACTTAGCTTCGGCAGTGGATAGAGAAACACAATTCTGCTTCTTACTATGCCAAGAGATCAGGTTGTTACCGAGGCAGAAACATCCTCCGGTGGTACTTTTTCAATCGTCTACATAGCCAGCCTAATCTGTATCGCAATACCCAGCCAGATTCAGGTTTGTGTCCTTGATGTACTGAGGACCAAAGTTGATTGTCCATTTCACATACTTAATGATCCTTTTTACAGCTGCCAAATGAGATTTTTTCGGATTAGCTTGATATCTAGCACATAATCCAACGCTAAGAAAACTATCAGGTTTACTTGCAGTCAGATAGAGAAGACTTCCTATCATCCCTCGGTATAGTTTCTCATCAACCTTAGTACCAGCATCGTCCTTAGATAGTTTAAGAGAAGTGCTCATAGGCATTTTTGTTGTTTTGCTGGAACACAGACCAAACCGTTTTATCAAGTTCTGAGCATTGTTACTTTGTGAAATTGGTATCCCTTCATCTGTCTGATTGACTTGCAAACCTAGGAAATACTTCAGCTCTCCAACCATACTCATCATAAATTCAGTTGTCATTGCTTTCTCAAATCCCTTAACCAACTTTTCTGAAGTTCCACCAAAAATAATATCATTCACATAGATCTGAATTATTATCATCCCACTGGAGTCCTTCTTGACAAACAGAGTCTGGTCTGCTCCACCTTTTGTGTACCCTTGATAAAGTAGAAAAGTATTCAACCTCTCATACCAACCTCGTGGAGCTTGTTTTAATCCATACAATGCCTTTTCCAGCTTATAGACATAGTTAGGAGCCTTTTGATCCTCAAAGCCCTTAGGTTGTTCAACGTAGACTTCTTCTTGTATGTACCCATTTAAAAAAGTACTTTTCATATCCATCTGAGATAACTTGAATTTCATGGCACAAGCAGTTCCCAACAGAAAGCGTATACACTCAAGTCTAGCGACGGGAGCGAAGGTCTCATCAAAGTCTAGCCCTTCAACTTGAGTATACCCTTGAGCAACGAGTCTTGCCTTATTCCTGGTGATGTTTTCATCTTCATCACTCTTATTCTTGAAGATCCACTTGGTACCAATGACATTAACATCAGCTGGCCGAGGAACAAGACTCCACATATTATTTTTTTCAAATTCTTCTAGTTCCTCTTACATGGCGAGAATCCAGAAATGATCATTCAAGGCGTCCTTCACACTTTTCGGTTCAACCAATGACACAAAACAAGAGAACATGACAGCTTCAAAGGAAGCAATTCCAGTAAACTGTTTGTGCCCAGCTAGCTGCTTGAAATCAATTTTCTTTCCTCTTGTTTTTCTAGTATCATCAACGTCTCCAAACATATCTTGTGGTGAATGATTTCTGTGAACTTGCTGAGGTACGAATTTGTCATTCACATCCTCATCTGATGAGTTGTCATAATGTTGACTTTGATTTTTGGGCATCGAATCTTTTTGTTTGGCTGTTTGTTTACTAATATCCGGAACGTCAATGACAAATGTGACTTCAACAATTGGTGTACTTCCATCATCAAACACAACATTCATAGACTCATCAATCTTTCCCCTTGTCTTATTGTAGACACGGTATGCAACATTGTTCGGAGAATATCCCAAGAAGAACCCTTCTTCACTACGAGAATCAAACTTTCCAAGTTGATCTTTGTCGTTCAAGATGTTACAGACACACCCGAACACCCTGAAATAACTGAGGTTTGGTTTTTTTCCTTTCCAAATCTCATATGGAGTTTTCTCTGTTCCTATCCTCAGATACACTCTGTTAATCACATAGCAGACAGTGTTGATGGCTTCAGCCCATAATTTTTCTGGTACTCCATTTTCGTGAATCATGGCACGATCCATCTCTTGAAGAGTTCTATTTTTTCTTTCTACCACTCCATTTGATTGTGGAGTCCTGGGAGCTGAATATTGATGAATGATGCCCTGGGCTTCACAAAAAGCATTGAACAGCGAGTTCTAAAATTCACTTCCATAATCACTTCTGATTTGTTTGATTCCCATCTATTTCACATTCATTTCCTTGTCCTCTCACAAAGTTCTTGCTGCTCCCTTTCTCAAATTTCTTCAACACCCTGTTGAAATTCTTAGCCATTGGACTCATCTGATTTTCAAGTTCCTGAACCTTAAGTATGTCCTCTGAAACAGTAAAAGCCACTCCATTTGATTCAACTTACTTCACGGGTGCAATCTCTATCTCATAAGCTTGCAGCATTCCTACAACTTCTTCAAACTCGATGGTGTCAGTATCTAAAGAGGTTCCCATGGCTGTCCTCTTACTCTCAAATCTTGATGGGAGACATCGAAGAAGTTTTTTCACCAGCTTTTTGTCTTTGTATTTTTTCCCAAGATTTTGAGCTTCACTTACGATTGCGCTAAGTTTTCCACTGAAGTCTTCAATTGATTCTGATTCTTCCATCGTGATGTTCTCAAACATAGACGCAAGCATATCAAGCCTTGATCTTTTCACACTGGTTGTTCCTTCATACGCTTTTGCAAGCTTGTCCCATGCTTCCTTAGCTGATTCACAATTCTGAACTCTTTTGAACTGACTCTCATTGATTGAGTTGAAGATTGCTGAGAGAGCCTTTGAGTTTGTAGTTCCTTGAATTTTTTCTGTGTCTGTCCACAGGTGTGCAGGTTTAGGAACGTCTTTTCCATCATCTCCTTTTGCCACAAGTGATGTCCACCCTTCACTCACTGCCATCCAAGCTTCCACGCTTATGCCTTGTATGGCTGCTCTCATCTTCACTTTCCAGTGACCGTAGCTCTCCTTCTTTAGCATGATTGATCGAGTCACATTGTAATGCTCCTTGGAGTAGTCCATCCTTTCCTCAAGATCCTCACCTGTTGTAGAGATACAACTTGGTTCAGATGCCTGCTTACCAAATAAAAAACCGGATGGATCTACAACCGTATTCTCCAAAATACTCGACAACGTCAAGTATCCCTTTATTAGAAATCACAATAGGTTTTTATACAACACTCAAGAATTCTCTCTTAGCTTGTATCCTAATTGATTTCTCTCTTAACAAAAAGCAAAGACAATACTCGATCTCAATCTAGCTACTTCTCTCTTTTTGTTCTCTAAAAAAACGGCTAACCTTCTCAGCAACCTAAAAACTCCTTTTTGTATCCTTTGGATTTTTAGGTCTACTAGATCGTTAGTTATTGTGAACGATTTCACCAAATCTACACTGCATCTCGATCTTGGCAACTTCCAAATCTTCGATGAATATTCTCTTGATATAACAGACTCAATCGGTTATTTATTCCACGTCACCAACTCAGCAACTCTTGTTGTCCACGTCAGCTACGTTCCTTGGTGACTTTCCATGCTGAAACAGGCTGTCACTTGTTCCAGCAACTTGTGCAGTTTTTTCTTTTGTCAAAACTGCACTTACAGAATGAATTAAAATAGAATATTTATCTTGAACTGATATGTTAGAAATTCCACGTTATAAAGTAAAAGACGTGTAATTTGTATATAAAAAGAGTAGTTACTCTATTTTTTTATATAAATATTTTAACGTAAGATTAGTTACTCTATATTTATAATCAATCAGACATATGGGATTAAATTTCATTGATTTTACAGAACATACATTACTAATGGACGTATATTTATTTTCTCCAAATGCTATCGTTCCAAAAATATATAATTAAGACCTTAATTGAATATTCAGAACTAAAGACCATCGAAGTAATAAAGTAAAGTTGAATGGACTTGTATTTAAAGGACTTAAATCACCCAAAGTCCACATATAACCTAACACCTAAGTTTGAAGAACCAATTCTCTTCCTCTTCTTCTCTTTCTCCTCTTCTTCAATGGATGATCATGTTGAGCACAAGAACACATCTTTAGAAGAAGTATCCTTCACGAGTTTAACCGATTGCTTACAAAGCCCATTAGTAATGGATTATAACTCACTCGAGAAGGTGTTCAAATTCCCACCTTATAGTTCCCCTTTTCAACCGGTTTCACCGTCCAATATGGGCCATATAGTAAACAACCCTTACTTAAATGTCAGTTCGAATTCTCCGGTGGTCTCATCTTCCTCCAATGAAGCCAAGCCTAAAGAGAACCCCAACGATAAGAGTGACCGAGTGGAGGATAACGAAGGCGACCAACATGGTATTGGTGAAAGCTCCAAGCAAGTGTGAGTTCTTTTTCCACCTATTACACTTCTTTCAGAGTTCCTCGCATATATATTTTTTTTTTCTTTTCGGGTAACTAGATTTGCTGAACCAAAATTCAGACGATATAATGTGATCAAGCTTACGAAATTCAACAATCACTTGACAAAATAATTAAAGGTTTTGGTACGTTGAAACCGTATATATTAATATGCTTTTGGTGGATGAGTATGGTCAGGACAAAACAAGGTAAAAAGAAAGGAGAGAAGAAAGAGAGGGAAGCTAGGGTTGCATTTATGACCAAAAGCGAGATTGATCATCTTGAAGATGGTTATAGATGGAGAAAATATGGACAAAAGGCCGTTAAGAACAGCCCTTATCCAAGGTTCACTTCTTCACTACACCTTATCCAAACCCACACATTTATTTACTTGTTCATGTGTTTATAAGTTACAAGTATATATCATAATGGTTATAAAAAAAAAGTATATATGATAATATCTATTTAAGAGATTATGTATGCGTTTTCAGGAGTTACTATAGGTGCACAACACAGAAGTGTAACGTGAAGAAACGTGTAGAGAGATCGTTTCAAGATCCGTCGATCTTAATTACAACATACGAAGGAAAACACAACCATCCGATCCCATCGACTTTGAGAGGAACCGTGGCCGCTGAACATCTATTAGGCCACCGTGGTGGTGGAAGTGGTTTTCTCCATAGCTTCCCTCGTCACCATCAAGAGTTTCTCATGGTGAAACATCCTCCGGCCAATTATCAATCGGTGGGATCTATGTCGTACGAACATGGTCTTGGGATCTCTAGTTACAATAATAATAATCATCAACCAGGTGTTGACTATGGTCTTCTTCAGGACATTGTTCCTTCAATGTTCTTGAAGAACGAATCTTGAGAGAGGACACGTACTATAGATTGAAGCTTTATGATTACATTATATAAACATAAATAATTTAGTACTCTATATATATATATATAAGTAGATTTTTTGATGTTCTAATATTTATTAATATCTTATAATGCATGTGTACATATTTCACTGCTGACAACCTTCTACTAATTATTTGGACTTTTGATTCTTGTAAGAAACTTTGTGAACGTCTCTAATCTCTATAAATGTTTTACATTTCGCCTTCTTCGAATTTGGGTATATCATGTGGTTCGTGACTTCGTGTATTTTAAGAATGATTTCATTATTGGTCAGCAATTTAATTTGCCTTTAGTTAAAAGTCTTCACTTTTTTTTGTTGGTCGAAACTGTTGACTCTTGGTTATATTAACGAAAACGACTTTCACCCTAAATCAGTTCCTTGAGACTTCAACCCAAAAAATATTTTTCTATATGTCAAACAAAAATTCAGAATAAATAAAATTCATGTCTTTTATATATACCAAAAGGAAAAAATATTAATAATCAATATATATATATATGTCTATGATAAAACAGTATAATACACACAAAATAGACATTATTTCATTTCATCCGATGAAATAATCTCAAAATCTAGCGTATACAGAGAGAGTTATATATTTACTATTTCTTCTTCTTCTTTTTTTTTTAATTTTTTTAATTTTTTATTTTAGCTTTTAGGAGGATGTTATTCTTTTCATTAACAGGAGTTATGAACAAGAGTTTCTTTTCATTAGAAAAAGTCTTTTTTTGACAAAGAAGATATCTTCATAGTAGAACGCACTTAAACGCCCTTATATTTGGTGCGTTACAAAAGTGACATGCATGCAGAACATGAAATTTTAGTTTCTACAGCAAAAGTGATATGTATGAATTATGACCAAATCATTTAGAAGAGTGGTGTACGGTGCCGTGCACAGTTTTACCTAAAGCAAAAAGAATATGTAGCATTTAAATTTAATTCTAAACTTTTGTTTTTGTATTTTTTTAAATTTTTAAAAAAAATTATTTTCTTCTTTCTTTTCTTATTCTAATTATTTTTATTAATAAATGTGCCCTTATACCTTTTATTAAATATTACTATATACTAAAATAAAAATGTTAAATATACATAATTTCCTTAGAAAATAAAAATAATAACAATTATAAATATATAAATTTATCAAATAAAAACTGAAACTGTCAAAGTTATTTAACAAACTAAAAAACATAATAATCCATATTAAAAAAATGTGTTCTTTAAATTTTTTTAAAATTTGGTGACCTTAGCCAAATGTGTTTTTTTTTAAAACACTAGGCACGGTTCTGATGGTGCAAGAAGCTTGCCCAAACGTCTTGCCACGTCATCTTCCCCTCTACGACTGAACTCAAGACGGAAGCTGCCTCCTTCAAGCTGACTCGGACTTGATCTTTGTTGTCTCTTTCTCTGATTGTCACCGACGTCTCTGCTGAGTCCACTGTTTTTGCAAATGGCACTCCAAGCTCATCGCTTCTCGGATATCTTTTCCCCTATCGATGTACCTGTTCACATACACAAATATCTTCACTAGGTTTGCTCCGTTTCAAAATTTTAACAACATCCAATTTTCGAATTGTTTTACAAACCAGTGATGTCAATCTTGTGGTTGATGCGAATAGAAGTAAGTTTCTCGGAAATGACTTTGGTTGCTTCCTCGAATTGTTGGTTCTGTTATTTGCTAAACCCACAAAACCATGGATTCTATTATTTGCTAATCCCCTGTGCTAAGCTAAGGTTATTTTTTTTGGTTTCCGAACAGAAAACTTAATTAGGCGCATACGATCTATATAACATTCAAGATTTGAAAAATTGAGAACAGATTTAGAGCGAGACACAGATAAGCGTTGTTGCAAGTAACAACAACATATGAAAATGTTGCGCATAAGCATTGCTGCTGCCTCCCATTCCCATTTGGCCCATTGTTGCAAGTAACACGACATATGAAACTGTTGTTTTTGCTGCTGCTGTTGTGGTGTGGCAACTTGACTCTTAGGGTCATAAAATTGAACTTGTGTTTCTAGTAGCTGTTTCAGGTTTTCGATTACATCCTCCAAGATCAAGATTTTATCAGCCTGCAATATCCATATAACTCGGATTTAACTAACCCATTTTTCGTTATTAAATTTTTTTGAATCTGTTGTTCTTTTGTGTATCACATCCTCTGGTTTATTACATCTCAACTAAAACCTGAAATAGTTAGTATCGATTTCGAAAACGTTTTGGCAATTGCACATAGATAAATGATTGATTTTGAAAGGAGAAGACAGGAGAAGCTGAGAGATCCAATGGACGATGGCACACTACCAAATGCACAAGAACCCGTGAACCCTTTGCTTCTCTAACTTGTAATTTTGTAATCCTTGGTAAACTGTAAAACAATGATCCTCCATACTTTTTACATCCCTAGTACATTTTTCAAATTAGCAGTAGAGAGGACGAAATTTATAACCGATAGTTTTTACCCACTTCTGTTTGCCAAATCTGGTATCGACCTTTTAAGAGACACTTAGAAACAAAACACTAAAAATGAGCAGATTCAACAAACGATTTTACAGCAAAAAATATTTTAAAAACTTTGGTTTATCAATTTAAAAAACCAAGGAGCTAGCTACTCGTCTGCAGCAGCAGAAGAGTGCTGAGGGAAGCTTGCCCAGACGTCTTGCCATGTCATCTTCCCCTCTGCGACTGAGCTCACAATGGAAGCTGCCTCCTTCAAGCTGACTCGGACTTGATCTTTGCTGTCTCTTTCTCTGATTGTGACTGATGTATCTGAGTCCACTGTTATCGCAAATGGCACTCCAAGCTCATCTGTTCTCGCATATCTCTTCCCTATCGATGTACCTGTTCAGACACAAATCTTCACTCGGTTTGGCCATTATAAAATTTTTAAAACTTTCGAATTTTAAAATTGTTTACATACCAGTGATGTCAATCTTATGTGAGATGCCAACAAAGGCGAGTTCCTTAGAAATAAGTTGGGCTGCTTCCTCAAATTGTTGGTTCTGAACAAGCGGGAAAACTGTGCACTTGATGGGAGCTACAAGAGGAGGGAAACGGAACACGTTCAACTGTTCATTCCCTGCTTTGCTTGGCCTTGTGCTGAAACAATGCTCGTACAGACAATATATGATCCGACCAATCCCAAACGATGGTTCAATCACTGATGGAGTGAAAACCCGCTGGTGCTCTTTCTTCTTCTCCTTTGAGATTGACACCATATTCTTCTTGATGGTCACATTTTTCTTAAGGGTACACACGTAAAACTCCACTTCCCCTTTGGATTCCAGGGTTGCTTTCATCTCCATAGCTTCTTGCTCATTCATCGCCTAACAAAACATTACACGAAGCATGTTGTTTATTGTAAACCAGCACCATGAAACAAAGAAGTTTTTCAGTAAAAAATAGAGTTCAACCTCCAAAGATTCAACCACATTCTTTTGATTTCCCTTGAATGCAAGACCCAGTTCTTTCTTCACAGGAGTTATCACAAGTTTCTGAAATAAAAGCGAACAATATTAGGGACAAGTTAACCATATAAAAGAGAACCATATTAAAAATAAGTTCATTAAAATACCTCTACTTCTTTAGGTTCAGCATATTTCTCTTCAGCCACTAGAGGAGTGCCACTTTTTTCCTGTCGTACAACAGTTGATCCACAATCTACTTTAGTGAACTTAAATAGGAATACTTACGGGTTTCGATCATTAATTATCTAGCTGTCAAACGAAATGATGAAAATAGAAGTAAAAGGTGAGTTTCTTACCGAGTGAGCACGTAAATCGTATGCAGACCTATCTGCAATCCCAACACATTCAATCCATCCATATGAACTCTCAATTTCAGCATCCCAACAATCTGCTGCATAGTGGGCCATTTCATTTGCTAGATGCTGACGGAAGCGCAGCCGTTCCTTGTCTATGCCAAGACGGGTAAGGAAAAGATACACTCTCCCAATAAAGTATCCTAGAGTTTCATTGTTCACAGTACCCTATTCGAATAGGTTTTCAGTTGCAGACATCAATAAGATATAAAAAAAAGGGGCTCGTGTGAGAGTTTTTTTTATTACCTTGGCAACAGCTTCGCCAAGGCAGAGTTTTTTTGCAGATTGGCCAGACATTTGTTCCTCCCTTGGGAACATAAGAAATTCCAATTTTGCTACATCAGAGAACTTAGGATGTGACTTATTCTCAGGATCAACAAAGTGCTCAATTTCTGCCAGCGTGAATTCACGAACTCTAAGAAGCCCTTGTCGAGGAGATATCTGCGAGTAAATATGCTACTTATTAAAACCCAGACATAATAGAGAAAGGAGCCTCTTAAGCAGATTGAGATGAAAACATCCCATATATCAAGCAAAGCAAAATTTTACCTCATTTCTAAAGGCTTGACCAATTTGAGCCGCGGCAAAAGGAAGTTTCTTCCCATTGTAATAGTACAACTCCTTAAAGTTCACAAAAATGCCTTGAGCAGTTTCAGGACGCATGTATCTGAAACAAAAAAAGTAAAAAATAATAATAACTTGATAACAAAACTCAGGAAAGAAAGTAGCTCAGAAATGATTATAACATGAAAAATACTCACCCAGGATTCTGACCAGATGGGCCAATGGATGTTTGAAACATCAAGTTAAACGGGTAAGGATCAGAAAGTGGGTTCTTCGTGTCTGGAGCAGTGATCCCATACTCCTTGATCTTCGCACCTAGCTGTTCAACAGAAAAATCTTCCAAAACAGCAAGAACATCCTTCAATTCAGCAGCTTTCTCAGCAGAGATGGTAAGATCTTTCTCCAACTTCTCGTTGCAATAATCCTTGAGCAAGTGGTCCGCACGGTAACAAGTTCCAGTTTTCTCATCCTTAACCATAAGATCAGTGAACTTATCCACATGCCCAGATGCCTTGAGAACAACCTCTGGTGTCACACATGGACAATCAACTTCTAGCATGTTCTCCTCAAGAATGAAATGCTGCAAACAGAAGCAAATCAATCCCGAATAAGAAGAAACCTAGCACAATTCCTACTCAATAAATCATGTCAAATTTTACTCAATTTCGACTCAAATCAATCCCCTATACTAATGAACCAAACTCAATTTATACAACCTAAATCCTGTCGAATTTGAATACAGGGAAATGTGAATGATGTTACTTACTTGACGCCAAAAGCTCAGGACATTGGATTTAATAGCACATCCAGGAGGACCATAATCAAAAAGTCCAGCGACGCCACTGTAGATCTTAAACGAAGGGATATAGAACAAACGCCGCTCGAGAGTGTTGACTACAGCTTTTCGAAAAGCCTCACGGTTAAGTGAACCGTTTCCGGAGCTACTAATCGTGGACTGAAGCTCCTTCTCGACGGCGGATTTCTCAAGCTTCAATTTGTTAAGGAGCTCAATGGCGGCATCAATCTCTGGCTTCGCTGCGCGGGAAGCCTTGAGAGCTCGGACGGCGTTACCCTGAGCTTCGACGGAGGAGGATTTCTCCGATAGCGAGTGACGAAGAGATTGTTCGGTGGCGTCCATTGGAATCTGGATCGGAGCGATGGAGATGAGTTTGCGACGGATTGTGGTGGTTTGGAATTGAGAGAAGTTGAAGATTTGTTGTTTGCGAGGAAAGACCAAGGTAGAGAAGATGCGCATTCGACCACAAAGTGTGTTGGTTCCACTTACAGTAGCCTTAGGGTTTAGGATAATGGGGAAACCTTTGGGCCCAAAAAGTGGGTTTGGTTGACTAAATTTTTGGTTTCAAACTGCAATCTAAACCCAATAAAAAGACATTAAATGTCATGAACCATTTAAAGAAAAAAAAAATGCTTTTAAATAAGATAAGATGCGAAATTTTCCAAATGCTTCATTCACACTAGGCTAACAAATATATGAACATTGATGTTTAGTGCCAAATTCTCCCTCACCTACCAGAAAAGGTCCACTACATTTGTTATCTATATGCAATCTACTATATTGTCTTCGTGTTTTCTTTTTCCTCTTGAGATAATACATAAGACATCTTTTGTTAATAAGTTTAAAACCAAACCGAAATGTAAATTTTTTTAATGTAGTCAATCCTAACTTTTATAGTTTTATAGAATCAAATTTTTTCTATAAAGATCTCTCGACTAGAATGATTGAATATGTGACTATCATTAAAGTTCCTGCATTGTGTAGCCAAGGGCGTTGCAATTGGAACATTGTCGTCGAGCAATTAAAACGTTTGTGTGAGCTGTAAAATGCTTGGAAACCACAGTCAGATTAACTATATAATTACTTAATTAGTAGTCAGTAATTAATAAATTAACAGACAGAAGAGAGGAGGCCATCATCGCCAAACCAACAACCGTACGAGTGAATTTGATGAAAACGACGTCGCGTCCGCCATCTTCCTTGAAGCAATAGCTTCCACTTCAGATCTCTTCTTCTTCTTCTTCTCCACTGCTGATCACAAATCGGTTTCTCAACCATTCTGTATTGGAGTGTCTGGTTTTTTAAAGCTCTGGATACTCTTCTTTTATGGATCCAGTAGATATGGTAGTTTCACAGCCAATTACGCCTGGTCAGGTACAGTGTCGTATGATCTTCGGTGATTCAAGTTCGATTCACATCTTAATTTACATTTTTAGATTTTGATTGAATTGGCCTGTAGCTTAATGTGATTTAGGACTCTCTATCTTCTCCTTTAGATGAATGTGGTTGATTCATTCTTCAGTTTATCCATATGTAGCATGCTTGCTCGATTTAGATCAAAGTTGGCTACTTAAAGTAGACCGAGAGATAGATTATCCCACCTGATGATCTGCTGGAACAATGATCTATAGTATTTTATTTGCTTTGATGATCACCCACTAATGTTGTTTTCAACCATCCTTTGTTTTTTCTTGCCATTGCAGGTTTCGTTTCTGCTTGGAGTCATCCCTCTTATGATAGCATGGCTGTACTCGGAAGTTCTAGAGTATAGGAGGTCTTCATTTCACGCTAAAGTGTATGTTGTCTGGAAGATAATTTAATTGGGTCTTATTTACTGATATCTTGCTTATGTGTGTTTTAACTTATTTGTGACCTGCTGTTTTGTGATTTCACTTTATCCACATTTGCAGTCATTCAGATAAGAATTTGGTTGAACTGGAAATGGTGTCGAACAAAGAGGATGAAGGAACAGTTTTAATGGAAGGAGGTCTTCCAAGATCTGTCTCTTCAAAGTTTTATAGCTCATCAATCAAAACAAACTTGACTAGGTTTGTTATAGCTATTTTTTTCTTTTAAGGTGGAGTCTTCTCTAGTCATTATACTTTCTTAACCATTGGCATTGTGTTTACTTGTAGGTTTCTGACTTTGGAAGACTCTTTCTTGCTTGAAAATCGAGCAACCTTGAGAGCAATGTAGGTTCCTTAGTTTTCAGCGATATTGGATTCTTACTGATTAGGCTCCCTAATGATCATTTTACTTCTATTGCAGGGCTGAGTTTGGAGCAATTCTTTTGTATTTTTATATTTGTGATCGAACTAGCTTGCTCGGTCAGTCTCAAAAGGTGCCTCCATCAAACTTCTTTGACGAATTTCCTTTTCGGTGTCAGTGGGTTGTTAAATTTCGAAAACAAAGTATTGAGCTATACTTGTGTAACATAATTAAGAGCCAAAGTTCTCTCTGGTGTAGAAAGCTAATATCAATATTAGCGAAAATGCAATTGACCATCCGTCTTTTTGATGTGGTTTCCATTGGCAGAATTACAACCGAGACCTTTTCCTCTTTCTCTACTGTCTTCTCATCATAGTGTCAGCTATGACGTCCTTGAAGAAACACACTGACAAGTCACCAATAACAGGAAAATCCATTCTGTATCTCAATCGTCACCAGACTGAAGAATGGAAGGGGTGGATGCAGGTACTGTGTTCGAACTTTCCTCAGTTGTTTTCAGTTCCTTATCATTTTCCCCCTTTCTTCCTTGCATTCACTTGAGCTTCATAATAGTATCTTCATCTGCTCTTGTTTCTCCATATCATAATAGTGTGTCTTTTCTTTCGCATTCACCAAGATGTTCTAACTGATTTCCATGCCTTTGGGCCTTTGCAGGTTCTATTTCTGATGTATCATTATTTTGCTGCGGCTGAGATTTACAATGCAATCAGGGTCTTCATCGCTGCCTATGTGTGGATGACTGGTTTTGGGAACTTCTCTTATTACTATATCCGAAAGGATTTCTCCCTTGCACGATTCACTCAGGTCAGATTAACTATTTTAGATCACCATAATTGTTCAGTTTACCATGTGATATGCTTTTAGAAAGCATATATATCTTTCATAACTCAAGATTTTCATAAAAGCTTTTACTTTATCCAGATGATGTGGCGGCTTAACTTTTTTGTGGCGTTTTGTTGCATTATTCTCAACAATGACTATATGCTGTACTACATTTGTCCAATGCACACTCTGTTCACTCTGATGGTCTATGGAGCCCTTGGTATTTACAGTCAGCATAACGAAATAGCATCAGTGATGACTCTGAAGATTGCTTCATGCTTTCTCGTGGTTATCCTTATGTGGGAGATTCCTGGGGTTTTTGAGATCTTCTGGAGTCCTCTGGCATTCTTACTGGGTGGGTAACAAAGTTCTCTCACTTTCCATACTGCTGTCGTCATGTGGTTGATCTTTAGTTCTGTCTTGGGCTATGCTGGAATGTAAATTGGTAATAGGCACCTGAGCTTTCATATGTTAACTAACATTGATACTGTCCCTAAAACAAATACAGGGTACACAGATCCAGCTAAACCAGACCTTCCACGTTTACACGAATGGCATTTCAGATCCGGGCTTGATCGCTACATATGGATCATTGGCATGATATATGCATATTTTCATCCCACTGTAATTCTAAAACCATGGTTTCTTTATTCCATATCTCCTCTCCAGAGAAGCAACTGAATCTATTTCTGATCTCAGGTAGAGAGATGGATGGAGAAATTGGAGGAGTGTGATGCTAAGAGAAGGATGTCAATCAAGACAAGCATAATAGGAATTTCTTCAATCGTGAGTTGTTGGCTTCTTTTTGGATTTGGTTCATATATAGTCTTCTCAATTATTATTCTGATGTTCATATCGTGGTTTCTAAATGTTCAGGCTGGTTACCTCTGGTATGAATACATCTACAAGCTAGACAAGGTTACATACAACAAATATCATCCCTACACATCTTGGATTCCAATAACGTCAGTACCAACACTTCGTATTTTCTTCATTTTCATGGTTCATGCTAAATCTTGAGATAATATCCTTTCTGGATTTATGACCTTTGGCTTTAAATCTGGAACAGTGTCTACATCTGTCTGCGAAATTCCACACAACAGCTACGGAGTTATTCCCTAACACTCTTTGCGTAAGATTCTCAATCTCTTATTCCTTTTTGTTATATTGTCACTGTGAATGCAGCTTATTGGTTGTGATCTCTCTAGGTGGCTTGGCAAGATAACTCTCGAGACCTACATTTCACAATTTCACATCTGGTTAAGGTTAGTGGCATCTAGAAATCCAACTGTACACGAGAAGGAGAAGCCTTGGGGTTTACAAATGTAATTTTAATTAAACTTTACAATGTGGTGCAGATCGAGTGTACCAAATGGGCAGCCAAAATTGTTATTATCAATCATCCCAGAATACCCAATGCTCAACTTCATGCTCACCACGGCCATCTACGTTTTGGTAAATAAAGCTTCGGTTAAACCGTTATATGCTTTTACTGTTTATAGCTTCTTACACCTTTTTCTTTTCTTCTTCAGGTATCGCTTCGACTTTTCGAGCTTACCAATACATTAAAATCAGTTTTCATACCCACAAAAGACGATAAACGGCTACTCCACAATGTCATTGCCATGGCTGCGATATCATTTTGTTTATATTTTATTGGTCTTATTCTTCTCCTGATCCCACATTAACTTTGTACAGGCTCGTGCCTAAGTGAAGAAAGGACAAACTTTTCCCATGTTCATTTAAAATTTTGTTTTTGAAGGGTATATATAAAATTTTGTATCTTATATCTAAAGACTACAACCATAAGTCCACTTCCATAAGCCCAGTATTTAGTATTGAAACGTGATTTTTATTTTTTGCATAACATAAATTACCAGATCTTTTCAAACTATTAACTAATTAAAAACTAAAATTAGATTAAACATTGAAATTAAAAAAAAATTAAAAAGGAAGAAATTTGTAAACATATACTTTAAGTCACCAATTTATAATAAAATATTAAAAATCCAGAATAAAACGAAAGGCTTTTGATTACCTGCTCGCAACCCTTCCAAGGATAATAGGATGAGTCTAATTTGAAGCCTTCTTTTAAATCTTTAAGAGACCCAAACGTAATATAACCTTTTGTGATCCTCACACCCTCCGTGTCGTTTAAATATTTTAATTTAAATTAGAGGGATATTTAATTTAAATTAGAGGCGTGATTGATTTGAATTTACAGATTTATGTCCAAATATGTCTGTATAAATATTTCAAAGGCACAACTAATCACGCCTCTAGTTTTGCATGTTGATATTAAAATATTTATAGCAAAAAAAGAATTCTAGTTTTGCTGTAGAAAACTAAAAACATAAAATCATAAATTTTGGTATTTAAAAAATTATGGAAAGTTGGCTCAACAAACTATTTATTATGAAAAGTTGATTCTAGTTACAGCAAAAAAAAATTATAGATCAAATACTAAAGCAAAATCCTAAATCTACAGCCACAACCAATCATGCCATAAAATATGAGTTTTGGTTTAAAAGAATTATACATCTTATTATATAAACCTGAACGCGTTTAACGTGAGTGTAACACATGTCAAAGAGATAATTCATTAGATTTTGACACGTATCATTGCTAATCTTATATTGTGACACGTGTCAAAGAGATAACTCATAAAAATTGGACACATGTCAACTTTCTAATAAATGCAAAATAGATAATTAAAATAGATAATTTTCAGTTCTAATAAAAATATATAACTATCCGTTTTAATAAAAATATAAAAATGGTAATTAATAAAAAATATAATAATAAAAAATATAACTTAATGGTAATTTTCTATATAAAAATGTAGAAATAGATAATTAATTAAGATTTTTGTCAGTTTAAGCAAAAATGTCAATAGCAGAAAAAATTGTCAGCTTAAAAAAAACCAAAAAATGTAAAATAGATAATTCTTAGTATTAATAAAATTATCAAAATAATAGAAAAGACAATTTATTGTTAATTTTCTTTATAAAAATGTAGAATAGATAATTAATTATGATTTTTGTCAGTTTAAGTAAAAATGTCAATAACAGAGAAAATTGTCAGTTAAAACAAAAAAAAAAACCAAAAAATGTAAAATAGATAATTTCAAGTTTTAATAAAAATATCAAAATAATAGGAAAGAAAATTTATTGTTAATTTTCTATATAAAAATGTAGAATAGAAATATGGAAATATAAATGACTCATAAAAAAAAAAAAATTGTCAGTTTTAACAAAATGTCAAGTTCTAGTAATTTAATATTTACTATTTTAAAATATTAACTTTGATGATATACTTATCATGGACAATATTGCACACATCATTCCAAGTAGCATGTTGCGCAAGATGGTTGTTGGATGGTGATTCAAAATAGAAAGACGTCATGGACGAAGCGGCATAATATGCATCTCTTTTCCAGCTTCGTGCTCTGTTTGTGACATTGTTACTTTATTGCGAATTAAATAGTTCGATATCTGTATGGGAGCATTGTTGGCATCATATGGCAGAGGATATACCACATATACAAAGAAAGTCATTAACCTTCAATGATATGCAATTCAATGATGAAGTGTTACAAGGTTATACATAAAATCATAGCATAAAATGATAGGTCATTAACAAAGTTTGAACGAACGCGTTTAACGCTAGTTGCATATAAAAAATAATGTCAGAAAATTCACTCTAAAATTCTAACAAAAATGTAAATTAATGAATCTTAGCTACTTATACATCTTTCTAGGTAATTATGTCGACATATGACACAAATACAGATTTTGGCTGAAAATAAATAATATATTAATATTACATTGATAAGAGTTTTGGCTGAAAGTGAAACAAAATACAAAAGGAAAAGAAACTAACCAAACAAAAATCTTCATCTGACCCTCAACTAGGAGTATATTCACTTATTCAGTATAAGAATATGAACTTGTAAGATGTACATTAAAAATCTATCATCTTGAATACGTTTAATCTGCCATATTTGTTTAATTTGCTGCAAAGTCACTCGTCAGTATGAGAGTTGATTTGAGATAGTAAAAACACTCTGCGACCGCATTAATTACAAATATATGCGCTAATTAGTTAAAAATCATTGAGTTTTTTTTTAAGATCTATTTTTAACGAGTAACATAAAACCGTACGATTCTCTGGATCTAAATCAAAATCAAACCGGTTTTACATGAAAAAGATTTGACTCAGCATGTTCTAGGTAGGAGAAACGGTATTCTTTTTTGAAACTTAAAAAAATAGAGAAATAAGAACCAAGTCAAGATGATAATTTTTAAAAATATAAGTGGTTAAATCTTCAAAAATTGTTATAAAATTAATGTTAATTTTTGCATTTTAGTTATATTAAAAATAGATTATTTATGACGGTAATAAGATATAATAATGTTTATGTTACCAAAAAAAAAAGACAATAATGTTTAAAAATATATTACATATGTTCTTTAAAAAAGTTTGTAAGAAATTAGGAAAATAGTGATGTATGACTAGATTGTGTCAATCAAATAACGCAATAAACTAAAAAGTTTTTCCCCTACCATATCTATTTTGTTTTTGTCGGACCGTTGATCTCTTTCACAGTTGTCATTTATCATAATTACGTTATTTTTACGAAATATAATTGTTCTTTGTTGGCTGGTTGTCCCAAAAAAAAAATTGTTCTTTGTTGAAAACGTATAATCAAATCAATATCACCAGGATATTTTAAAAAGGACAAAAATAAATAAATAAACCGGAATAATCCAAATTCCGAGAAACCCTAAAACCCTCTGCCGTCTCGTCTCGTCTCGTCTCTTACTCTCTTCTGCAGTCTCCCAGTTACAGAGCCGACAGAGACGAAAGCAAAAATGAATAACCATTCCTTAGAACTCTCTTCCAATTGCTCCTCCATTTTCGCTTCTTCCAAATCTCATCATCGTTTCTCTCCTTCCAAGCTCTCCAATTCCACCTTCTTCTCTCGCTCTGCCAACAATTACAGAGCAAAATCGAAGCTTGGCTCTTCTTCTTTCTCCACTCTTCTCCCATGTATCAATCGAAAAGGCTCCGTTACACGTGTTCTCAAACCCGTCTCAGAGCTCGCCGACACCACTACCAAAGCCTTTTCTCCGGAGATAGTCGGGAAAAGAACCGATCTGAAGAAGATTATGATTCTCGGTGCTGGTCCGATTGTGATTGGACAAGCTTGTGAGTTTGATTACTCTGGAACTCAAGCTTGTAAAGCCCTAAGAGAAGAGGGTTATGATGTGATTCTGATCAATTCGAATCCGGCTACTATTATGACTGACCCTGAAACAGCTAATCGGACTTATATTGCTCCGATGACTCCTGAGCTCGTTGAGCAGGTTATTGAGAAAGAGAGGCCTGACGCTTTGTTACCAACCATGGGTGGTCAAACCGCATTGAACCTTGCGGTTGCTCTTGCTGAGAGTGGTGCTTTGGAGAGATACGGTGTTGAATTGATTGGGGCTAAGCTTGGTGCCATTAGGAAAGCTGAAGATCGTGATTTGTTTAAGCAGGCGATGAAGAACATTGGGCTAAAGACTCCACCTTCAGGGATTGGGAACACTCTTGATGAGTGTTTTGACATTGCTGGGAGAATTGGTGAGTTCCCTTTGATTATCCGTCCTGCGTTTACTTTAGGTGGTACTGGTGGTGGCATTGCGTATAACAAAGAGGAGTTTGAGTCGATATGTAAAGCGGGTTTGGCTGCGAGTGTGACAAGTCAGGTTCTTGTTGAGAAATCGTTGTTGGGTTGGAAAGAATATGAGCTTGAGGTGATGAGAGATTTAGCTGACAATGTTGTCATTATCTGTTCCATTGAGAATATCGATCCTATGGGTGTACATACGGGTGATTCCATTACTGTGGCACCTGCACAGACTCTAACGGATAGAGAGTACCAGCGGCTTAGGGATTATTCTATTGCGATTATACGAGAGATTGGTGTTGAGTGTGGTGGATCTAATGTGCAGTTTGCAGTCAACCCGGTTGATGGTGAAGTTATGATCATAGAGATGAACCCTAGGGTCTCGAGATCTTCTGCTCTTGCTTCCAAGGCTACAGGGTTTCCCATTGCTAAAATGGCAGCCAAGTTGTCCGTTGGGTATACCTTGGATCAGATTCCTAATGATATCACGAGGAAAACACCGGCTAGCTTCGAGCCCTCCATCGATTATGTGGTGACTAAGGTTTGTCATTTTTCGTGTGCATACTTTTGGCTTTTTTTTTTCTGTGTTGCGAAATGAGATGCTCTTGACTTTGAATATTTACACACATAATTATGCATATTTTGCTTAATTATATATATTTCTTTATCATGCAGATTCCTAGATTCGCATTTGAAAAGTTTCCAGGATCTCAGCCCTTGCTAACGACCCAGATGAAATCTGTGGGGGAATCTATGGCTCTCGGCCGCACATTCCAAGAATCTTTCCAGAAAGCTCTGAGGTCTCTGGAGTGTGGATTCTCAGGTTGGGGTTGTGCAAAAATTAAAGAGCTAGATTGGGACTGGGATCAGCTGAAATACAGCCTTAGAGTCCCAAATCCGGACAGGATCCATGCGATATATGCTGCCATGAAAAAGGGTATGAAAATTGATGAAATCCACGAGTTGAGCATGGTAGACAAGTGGTTCCTAACCCAGCTTAAAGAGCTCGTGGACGTGGAACAGTATCTTATGTGCGGGTCCTTGTCAGAGATTACAAAAGAAGACCTGTACGAAGTCAAAAAGCGGGGATTTAGTGACAAGCAAATCGCTTTTGCTACAAAGACAACCGAAGAAGAAGTCCGTACCAAACGGATTTCTCTAGGAGTTGTTCCATCTTACAAGAGAGTGGATACATGTGCAGCAGAGTTCGAAGCGCATACACCATACATGTACTCTTCATATGATTTTGAATGTGAATCAGCTCCAAACAGCAATAAGAAGGTTTTGATTTTGGGTGGAGGGCCAAACCGTATTGGCCAAGGGATTGAATTTGATTACTGTTGTTGCCACACATCTTTTGCCTTACAGGTCTGTCCTAGACAATTCAAGCGTCTCTTCCCAAAGCCAGTAAACATCGTTTTCAACTTTTTTTGGCTAAACTTACTTATCGTCTATTTAAATTTATTTGCAGGATGCTGGATATGAGACCATAATGTTGAACTCAAATCCTGAAACAGTGTCCACAGATTATGATACAAGCGATAGGCTCTACTTTGAACCTCTCACAATCGAGGATGTTCTCAATGTTATCGACCTTGAAAAACCTGATGGAATAATAGTGCAATTTGGTGGTCAAACTCCTCTGAAACTTGCTCTCCCGATCAAACATTATTTGGATAAGCACATGCCCATGAGCTTGAGCGGAGCGGGACCTGTTCGCATCTGGGGTACATCACCTGACTCCATTGATGCTGCTGAAGACAGAGAGAGGTTCAATGCAATTCTCGATGAGCTGAAAATTGAGCAGCCCAAGGGAGGCATTGCAAAGAGCGAAGCTGATGCATTAGCCATAGCGAAGGAGGTAGGCTACCCAGTTGTGGTAAGACCTTCTTATGTTCTAGGTGGACGGGCAATGGAGATCGTTTATGATGACAGGAGACTAATAACCTATTTGGAAAATGCGGTTGAAGTTGACCCAGAGAGACCTGTTTTGGTAGATAAATATCTATCTGATGCCATTGAGATCGACGTTGATACCCTTACTGATTCCTATGGAAATGTGGTGATTGGTGGAATAATGGAGCATATCGAACAAGCTGGTGTGCATTCTGGTGACTCGGCTTGTATGCTTCCAACACAAACCATCCCATCTTCTTGTTTGCAAACTATCCGTTCATGGACCACTAAGCTGGCGAAGAAGCTAAATGTATGTGGGCTGATGAACTGTCAGTACGCAATCACAACATCTGGGGATGTTTTCTTGCTTGAAGCCAATCCCCGAGCTTCCCGTACTGTCCCTTTTGTCTCAAAAGCCATTGGACACCCTCTTGCCAAGTATGCAGCGCTGGTCATGTCGGGCAAATCTCTCAAAGATCTGAACTTTGAAAAAGAAGTGATCCCTAAACACATCTCTGTCAAAGAAGCTGTTTTCCCGTTTGAGAAGTTCCAAGGATGTGATGTGATACTCGGGCCAGAGATGAGAAGCACAGGAGAAGTGATGAGCATCAGTTATGAATTCTCAAGCGCGTTTGCAATGGCTCAGATCGCTGCAGGTCAAAAGCTACCTTTAACCGGCACAGTCTTCCTCAGCTTAAACGATATGACCAAATCGCACCTAGAGAAAATCGCGGTGTCCTTTCTCGAGCTCGGGTTCAAGATCGTTGCCACCTCGGGAACAGCTCATTTTCTGGAGCTGAAAGGCATTGCTGTGGAGAGAGTGCTGAAGTTGCATGAAGGAAGACCACATGCTGCTGATATGGTGGCTAATGGTCAGATCAATTTGATGTTGATCACAAGCTCGGGCGATGCTCTTGATCAGAAAGATGGGAGACAGCTCAGACAAATGGCTCTAGCCTACAAGGTCCCTGTTATAACCACGGTGGCAGGAGCATTAGCCACTGCTGCGGGAATCAAGAGCTTGAAGTCAAGTGCCATTAAAATGACCGCTCTTCAGGACTTCTTTGAGGTAAAGAATGTATCTTCTTTGCTCGTCTGAGTTAGTTTTTAATTTATATGTTTGATCGTTTGTGTGGAACTTTTACGATTTCGACTAAATTTCAACGGATTTTGTTTACCATAAGCATTTCTATGAATAATACTCAAAGGTACATTTTCGAAATGCAACATATTTTTTTATTTATCAGTAGGTCTTTGTTTGTATCAGAATATCAGATCATGTACCCGTTGGCGTAAACTTGTGTCATGTTTATGTAATGAAATTGCGCAATTGTAGAAATAGCCTCTTTAATAGAGTGAATCCAAGAACATAAATCCAATTCAATTTTAGTTATTACGAGACAAGTATAAGAGAAAAATGGGTTATTTGATTAATGATAGATTATACAAAGTCTTGCAAATTTACATCTGAAAGTCTCAAACCATCCATCACAAACACAAACTCTTTCTCCTCCTGTTCTCTCACTCTCACTCTCACTCGAATTCAAAAGACTGAAAAAAGCAAATTACAAACTGATAAAACTTCGCTCACTTTCCGGGAACAAAGTTGGTGGCGAAGGCCCATGCGTTGTTGTTAACTGGATCGGCCAAATGGTCAGCAAGATTCTCCAACGGTCCCTTACCAGTGACGATGGCTTGAACAAAGAATCCAAACATAGAGAACATAGCTAATCTTCCGTTCTTGAGCTCCTTCACCTTTAATTCAGCGAAGGCCTCTGGGTCGGTAGCTAAACCCAATGGGTCGAAGCTGCCACCGGGGTAAAGCAAGTCCTCGGCCTCTCCCAATGGCCCATTTCCTGCGACTCTGTAGCCTTCAACGGCTCCCATCAAGATCACTTGAGTGGCCCAAATCGCCAAAATGCTTTGAGCGTGGACCAAGCTAGGGTTTCCCAAGTAATCGAGCCCTCCATCGCTGAAGATTTGTGAACCGGCCTTGAACCAAACCGCCTCTCCGAACTTGACTCCGTTCCTGGCCAAAAGCTCAGGGAAGACGCAGCCTAGGGCTCCGAGCATGGCCCACCTGCTGTGGATAACTTCTAGCTCACGGTTCCTTGCAAATGTCTCGGGGTCAGCGGATAGACCAGCTGTGTCCCATCCGTAGTCTCCGGGGAACTCTCCAGTGAGGTAGCTCGGTGGCTCGCCGGAGAATGGACCCAAGTACTTGACTCGGTCGGATCCGTACCATGGGCTGCCTGATGGACCCTTTGGCTTGGCCACAGTCTTCCTCATTGTCACACGGCCGCTTCCGAGGACTTCTGATGCCTCCGGAGAAAGCTTCACAGCCTTTCCGGCGAAGGCAGGGGAAGAGAGAGTCATTGTTGAGGCAGCCATTGAAATGTTTTTGGTTTTTTTTTTTTTTGTTTGGTGACTAACTTGTGAGTGAGAGTGATTGAAAATGGTTACGTAGGTTTGGATTAAATAGGGATATTGTGAGTAACGTTTGTTATCTCTGAAGTAATCTTTATCTCTTTACTCATTGGGTTTTTGAGATTTTTGTTTTATCCTTTATTAGTCTTACGTGGCAATCTCTAGTCCACGAGCTTTTGCTTTGATTTTTTCATTGCAGCCAAAGCATTTCGAGACCACATGTTTTAAGTCTTTGGAAATGGCTTAATTTATGTGAAATTATCTCTAATTTGTGTGATTTTTTTGTATTTAAATAAAAGTAACTTTTTGAAGATATTGTGATATTGATGATCAAAACATCATAGAAAAGGAAAACAATCTTTGATTTATATATGATGGTTTCAGTGTCAAAAAAAAAAAAAAACCATCATAGAAAAGCAGTAACATTATAAGAATGTATATGATTCTTTGATCATGATTCATGGTTCATGACTATCAATAATTTCAATAGTAAGTCCACGATCACTACCAATTTACAGTAACATCGTCTCCATCGTTACTTTATCCACTCATTAACCTGATTGATAAATCTCATGAATAATGTAATTAATTTCATCTTGAAACTGAATTTTTTAAAAAAAAAAAAAAAATCAAAATGCAAAGGCTCAAAAACACTGATTATTTGAATATTTAGCAAAAAAGATAAAAACTATCCAACTGTCGATCATTATTTCAAAAACATTGAAAAATATCCTATGGCATGTTCACCATCATTGGTTTAGACAGTATGTAGCTTAAAAATTTCGTAACCATGATTCCTGTTATCTATGTTGTAAACTTGAACAACCTTTTAAAATTTAAACTAACTCATCAAATTTATTTATTCTATCTTTCTAATTCATCGTAAAACTCAAAATTTGTAGAGATTAAAAAAAAAAAAACAACACCCAACACCAAAATTCATTTGAGGTTAATTTGTCAACAACCTATTCCTCAATCACTTTGACAGAAAACGCTTTAAGCTATCATTTCACGTGTAGTTAAATGATTTTAATCACCCTAAATAATTTCTAATTGTGACACTAAATTTTCTTTACAAAGCACAATTATATTTTTGCAATCACTCATTGACCTCAGACATGAATTCCCCTATGCTTTAGAACACTATACATGTTCTCATGTACTACACCAACGATATCAGGCATTTTCTTCAATGCTCAAAACATCTATGTCCCAGATTAAGGATTTTTTCGATGAAATCATTTGAAAGGTACTCTACTCCTTCGATCTTGACTTTATTTTCTTCTGTTAGGAAACCAGGACATGTTTTATTTATTTCCTAATCCATAAACTCCAAAAACTCCAAACATAATAATCTTAAGTTTCATTTCTTTATTTACCTATGAAAGATATTTATGATTCCATAAATATAAAGTTCATGTCAGCTCCAGATATAAAATAACGAAAACGTACATGATGAATCCATAGCATAGGATCTGAATTTGGGATTAGGTCTTCCAAAGTAAACCATAAATAGCTTTAAGTCTCTGGTGATGGGGATGCAGAAAATTTATGTATTTCTGGTTAGAGTTGTTTTGGGGACCATAACTTTTTATTTATATAGAGATAATTTCTAATTCAGCCCCTTATCAAATTAGAAATTACTAAGTGTATTCATACATTATTTCTCCATAACACTTATATCCCATGTCATTTACTTTATACCATAGTGACCACATAAATTTTGACTAATTAAATAATGATCCTAACACATTGATTGATACACGTATGACCCCCAAATAATTATTTCAATCTCCCGTTGGGTCACATGTATATCCTGAAAATGTGATAGACTTTATGAGCTCAAAAATATCATTATATATCAGGGCATAAACAATCTTGTCCATTGACTATACCAACATAGGATCATGGTGGTCTTCGATATATTAATCATAACTAAACCTTCCATGGTCACTAAAATCAATACAACCAAATGACATAGATCAATTATAAAAAGTGTGACATGAAAATCACATGAATCAATACATGTCGATTTTCAACTGGTCCTACTTTATTGAGATCCTTAAGCTTTATTATATAGAGAGAAAACTGAAAACTGAAAACTTTATTTCTGATCCAAAAACGTGCCTAAACAAAACCAAACATAGAACCCAAAACCGATTGACAAACTCCCACTAATCCAAATGATCATCAAACACCATAACACCCATTCGAGCAGTATGCTCATGAAGACCTTAGTTACAATATCTTTTGTAAGAAGATCTGCTACCATGAAGTTTGTCCATAACTATTCTATGGAAATCTCTCCACTTTGTACCCTCTCCTTTACAACTCGGTACTTAATGTCAACATGCTTGGACATTATCAAGCTCCGGTTGTTATTGGAGTACAAAACAGCTGACTTATTTTCACAATATACCTTAAGTGATCTTTCAATTCTTGCTAAAAAATTCGCAGCCTAGTGAATAAAATTTTCAACCAAATTCTCTGATTATATGTCTCATAAACTGCTATAGTTTCTGTATCCATGGTGGAGGAAGCTACGAGTGATTGTTTCGCACTACGCCAAGAAATAGTTTCACCAGTCACAAGAAAAACAAAACCTGATGTAGATTTTTTACTATCTTGACATCTAGCAAAATTAGAATCAGAATATTCAACGATTTCTAAATTATCTGATCTCTGATAAGTGAGCATATAGTCTTTTGTTTTCTGTAGGTACCTCATGACCAGTGCAAAATAACAGTTTAAAATGCCCAATTGCCACATGTACTGGAATTATATTAGCCACATGAATGCATCTTTCAACATCAGTTAGTTTTCGGTAACTTAGAAATCTATCTAGTGAAATACTGATGTTATTAGTTACACCTGATTCTAACCACCAAGTAATTCTAGATACTTTGTTAGTAACGTTTGTTATCTCTGAAGTAATCTTTATCTCTTTACTCATTGGGTTTTGAGATTTTGGTTTTATCGTTGGCAGTCTCTAGTCCACCAGCTTTTACTTTGATTTTTTTCATTGCAGCCAAAGCATTTTGTGACCACACGTTATGAGCCGTCTTATACTTTAACGGTAACACCCTCATGACTTTGGTTTGCATAAAAACTTAAAATTTGTGTGAATTTAGCTCGTGACAAGAGTTTAATGATTTGTGTGGTTTTTTCTATAACTAAAAGTAAAAATAACACTTTGAAATATTGATATTGATGATTGAACATTATATTAACGTAGCATTATAAGAAGCATTTACCCGCATGGATTATGTATATTATGTTTTGATCATGACTTATCAATATTTTCAATAGTAAGTTCATCATCATTACCTGTTTACAATTTACAGAAGCATCGGTACTTTATCCAACAACCCAAGAAATTTCATGACTAATGTATTTCATCTTAAAACTCATCTCATTAATAATGTATTTTATCTTTGAACTCTGAGTTGTTACTTTTTTTTTTATCGAAACGCAAAGAAATACTGATATAACTGTTCATCATTATTCAAAAACAATGAAGAATTATGCTTTGGCATGTAGCTACATTATTACTTTTGGTTTAATCATGATTCGACTTATCTATGTTATAAACTTCAACAAACTTTTGAAAAAAACTCATCAAACTTTTATTCCATTTTTTCGAATTCATCATAAAACTAAAGACAAAGAAAAGACGACAAAAAAAATTCTGAGGTTTGGCAACAAATCTAGTCCTCAATCACTTTTATATAAAACGCTTTAAGCTATCATTACAGGTCTGGTTTAACGGTTTTACTCTGCCGTAAAACAGTTTTTATTCCAACAATAAAGATTTTTCTACAAAGCACAATTTTTTTTCTTACTATCACTCAATGACCTCACACACACGCTTTAGAGCGCACTCTCTAAGCTTTGGCTGAAAGCTAACAACACTGATACACTATGCATGCGTTCTGTTATGCTCCAAATTAACACTTTTGACCCATGAAATCAAGGAAATTTCTAGTGAGAAGGATTTTAGTATCCTTTCAAAGCTTTAATTTTCTAATCCTTTGACCTTATTGTGGCCGTAAATGTAGCCTTCGTGCCGTTGTTGGGTCTATCTACGGTTTTAGATGGATTTGTTGGCTTATTGTGGCCGTTGTTATAGCCGTTTGAAGATTGTTAGGGAGAAGCTGACTTGTGGCTATGAGTCTATGACCATGATGAATCATGGTTGTGGAGTTGTCTTATGAACATGACCATCACCATCATCTGGTGGATTCCACTGTTGTCCTGACATTACTATAGTAGCATTATTATATAAAGCTGCTAATAAAAAAAAATTACAGTTCATTATCTTCCTACTTCTGTGATATATATTATGGTCAATACATGGTTTCAGGAGGTTATAATTTCTTATGTTTTTGAGGTTAAGTTTGATTACATTTCTGCATTTTAGATAATTATCCCCTATTATTTTTTTTAATAAATTTGATAACTTAGTTCCAATACTTATATTTTATAGTTTTATCTACGTCGTTTTTATTGTCTATCTCTATTGAATTGTTATTATTAGTTTTTTCTTAACTTTATAAGAAAACATTTAGGAAAAAGAGCACGAATAGAAAAGGTTCAATAAAATGTATTATGCAATTATCCTTTTCTTTTTTTTTTGATACTCTCAACTCTCAAGTCTCGGTTTCAAAAGGATAGAGAGATCAAGTCTTATACGTGTCACGTCATGAAAGGGTGTTTCACCAATCTCTGAAACGCACCAAGATATCTACACAGATCAATTGCGAATCTGCGATCTGCGAGCTATTAACCACGTAAGCAAACAAATAGAAACTCTAGTGATTGATATTTCAAGATAAGACATTATTTAGATTTTTATATTATAAATACCAAAAATCCCATCAACGCTTACAATAACAATTATAAATACCATTTCTTGGCTTACAACAACAACTCTTAAACGTTTTACTTTCTGCTACACTCAATCGCAATGGCCGCCTCAACAATGGCTCTATCCTCCCCTGCCTTCGCCGGAAAGGCCGTCAAACTTTCCCCCGCGGCATCAGAAGTCCTTGGAAGCGGCCGTGTGACAATGAGGAAGACCACTGCCAAGCCAAAGGGCCCATCAGGCAGCCCATGGTACGGATCTGACCGAGTCAAGTACTTGGGCCCCTTCTCTGGCGAGTCACCAAGCTACCTTACCGGAGAGTTCCCAGGAGACTACGGATGGGACACCGCTGGACTCTCTGCTGACCCCGAGACATTCGCAAGGAACCGTGAGCTAGAAGTTATCCACAGCAGGTGGGCCATGCTTGGAGCCCTAGGCTGCGTCTTCCCTGAGCTTTTGGCCAGGAACGGAGTCAAGTTCGGAGAGGCGGTTTGGTTCAAGGCCGGTTCACAAATCTTCAGCGATGGAGGGCTCGATTACTTGGGAAACCCTAGCTTGGTCCACGCTCAAAGCATTTTGGCAATTTGGGCCACTCAAGTGATCTTGATGGGAGCCGTTGAAGGCTACAGAGTTGCAGGAAATGGGCCACTGGGAGAGGCCGAGGACTTGCTTTACCCCGGTGGCAGCTTCGACCCATTGGGTCTGGCTACCGACCCAGAGGCCTTCGCTGAGTTGAAGGTGAAGGAGCTCAAGAACGGAAGATTGGCTATGTTCTCTATGTTTGGATTCTTCGTTCAAGCCATTGTCACTGGTAAGGGACCGTTGGAGAATCTTGCCGACCATTTGGCCGATCCAGTCAACAACAATGCATGGGCCTTCGCCACCAACTTTGTTCCTGGAAAGTGAGCGAAGTTTTATCTGCATTTTGCTTCAGTCTTTGCTTCGTGTGAGTGTGAGAGGAGAAGAGAGGTTGGTTTTTTTTCTTTTTTTGTTGCAAGACTTTGTATGATTTGTCATTAATCAAATAACTCGTTTTTCTCTCATACTTATCTCTTAATAAATAATTACACTATAAATGGATGGAATTATGAAATTAGGTTCACTCAATTGCAGAAGTTATTTCCACAATTGAGCAACTTAGTTGAACATGTCACCAACCAAGTTTATGGTATTGAAGAATCAATCAAATGCATTGGTTTTGCCCATACAAATCATACACACATGTTTAAGACAATCACTTTGATCAAAAATAGATAGCGTTTTCCACAAGGAAAGATACTAACGAAGCAAAACCAAAACTGATAATATAATATTATTCTACACACTAGTACATTGTGTTTCTGATTATTTTTCTTGCTCTGGTGTTAAATCTTCATACGTTACTCACTCCTTCTCTGTCGCTTAACTGAAGAGTCATCTTAAGCCAACTCTGCAGCTAAGTACCTGAACACATATGGCATTGCAACTGTTTCCATGCCTTTACTTGTCCCACAAGAATAGCAAGTTACCTTCTTTGGTGTTCTACCAGGAGGTAACTTTCCAATATCTTGAATTAGCTTCTTCTGTTGAACGTTCACAACTGACGAAGTGAGCAAGCTTCCACATAGTGAACACACATCTGCAATGTGGTGATCTGAAGAAGTATGAAGCCTGTCGTGTAATAGATAGGAAGCTCCATGAGCAAGCAGTGAGTCTCGTTCCATTTCACCAAACCTAATACCTCCACCTCGTTTCCTTCCCTTGATTGGCTGATGAGTTAGTTGATCCACGTGTCC
The DNA here is from genome assembly GCA_026770425.1 of Boechera divaricarpa. Lineage (NCBI taxonomy): Eukaryota > Viridiplantae > Streptophyta > Magnoliopsida > Brassicales > Brassicaceae > Boechera > Boechera divaricarpa. Next base: position 7,765,004 of record CM049182.1, on the reverse strand, counting down.
AGTGGATCTAACCTGCAAGCCAGAATATTATGATTCAGAGGAAGTACGAAGATGAGAGAAGTGCAAGTTGGAGACTATATGTCAGGATGATAAAAGAGATGAAACCAGAGGGGTTAAAAACCTGGAATTTGTCTGAGACCATGTGACGCAGTCTTTGGTAGTAAACAGGTCCCATATATATCTCACACTGTAGTTCTACTCCTAAATATCCACTATACAATGTCTCGGTCCCATAGTAGTTGAACCCTTTTTCCTTTAAAATGGAACCGAGATCTTCAACAAGCAAACTGGACTTGCTCTCCTTTTCTCCATTTGTTTTTTTTACTGCATCACGAAACGGCGTTGCATCTACAAACTTTCCATGCAAACTACCTCCCTGTAAAAGCCGAGGATATAAGCATTACATATACTTTACTTTCCCGCAAAATAAAAATGGGAAGTTGGTTAAACGACACGCAAAAATAAGATGCACAGCACAGCGTCGATGGAACTTAAGAATCAGACAAAATTCTAAGGATACTTTAGCAGCAATAGATTCCAAAAGCATAGCCATTGTCATTCTTGATGGGAAAGCATGCGGGTTAATGATGAGATCTGGAGGCATTCCAGTAACTCCATTAAACGGCATATCAATATCAGGTCACAATTGCGAACAAACACCCTTTTGCCCATGTCTACTGCTGAACTTGTATCCAATTATGGGGTTTCTGGCATGCCGGAAACGAATATTCGCCTGCCAAGAAACTCGAAAATTAGATTTTAAACAAATTGTAATCTGTCTATGCGATAGTTGGGAGTTAAACCTCACCTTTTGAGGATGTTTCTTGCTTTTCATGTCAACAGAGACAAAGTCAACTATGACAGGGTCGGTACCTTTTCGCTTCATGGTCCTTGTTGAGTTAGTTACCTCATCATAGATACTACAATACGGCTCATCTGGATATATTTTCTGCGCTAGACCCAACAAATTAGTGACAAGGAAACTAAAATTAAATAATTAACCTACAGTACATAGAGAGGATAGAAAGCAGTTATTTACCTGTCCAACATATGGTAACCCATCAGCATCGATACGAGAATGAGCTGATTTGTCAACAGTACTCCTCCTAAAACTTTTATGACCACTATCATATCGGCTATTCTGATCTGACAGATCAATAGTTTCTGTCTGCACGATCATATGACAAGAGTTAGAAATTCACAGAAAATAAATTTGGGTGATTTCTGATTTGTATGATGATAGTAAATCCCTTGCTGCAACTACAAGACTATTCTCTGGGGTTCATAAAGAAACGAGTGCAGGGAACATTGACTAGGATTACATTAAAGTTCCAGACCCAAAGGAACTTATTGCACCAAGCTTAGGCACCATTTTTCAGGACTCTTAATTAAAAAATGAGAATGGGAATTCGAACCTGCAGGTATATTTGCCCATGGCACATTCTCCGCTCCACAGATGATTTGTTCAAAATCATCGCATCTTCCATGTCAAATCTGTGAGACAGATAGGTGGAAAAAGGGATAAGAGAAACACTTATGAAAAAAAGCTTATCATTGACAAGCTCTTATATGCAAAAGCAATTTCTTACCCTGTATGAGTGAGGACAGCAACTATTGCATTAGTCCCTGTAGGATTCTCATCAATACTGTAAGTGGTATATGTTTTTGTGCGCACCACAGGGGATTGAGGAGTCTGCAGACGACAAAAAGAATTTAACAAGACATGGGACCAAAAAAGACAAAATGATCAAATGAAAATTGTACCATGTACTTTCAGATTTCTAAAGAATAAGATAGAGAAATTAGAATTGACCTGCAAATGGTAAATCTTCTGGTCGGTACGAAATTGGAGAGCTTGAGTAGAGTATGCCATGGTTTGTTTCGCCATCTGGATAACGTAAAATTTTAAGAACAACTTCCAGTAGCATAATCATATAAACTTCCATCGAATTTTCTAGTAAAATACCTGACACTGATACATGTTACGCGGACTTTGGTTATGATCTGACCAAGGTGTAAGATTAGCAACCACACTTATCATCCCAGTTGGATGAATTTCCTCGTGAATTGCTGGGGAAGAGTTATTCCTTCCTCCATTTCCTCCATCAGGACAGCTTATTTCCATAAAAACCTGGTTTCGTAGAAATAATTTTTTTTAATTTGATTGTATAGAGGAAAGGTGAATATGATAAACATATTCTTAGGACTTGTTACTTGTTACTTGTTACACATCCTGCAACAGTTAAATGAAATAAGTAAAATCGTCATAAGTATTCAAAAATATGATATATTTCTTAGACCAATATATCCTCTTGTTATTTTTACTTAATTATTGGAGAGGATTTTGCCATTCCTTATGTGTTAGAATGCTCTTTCAAAGTAGAAACTTCTACATTTCTTTGTTTGAAGGTTTTAGTCCTTTGTCTCTTGGATGATGTTGCAAAATGCTATTATAATCTTAACAAACATAATAACACTGTTATTAACACACATAATAACACCGCATACTTTTAGCTTCCCTTCATTTGCTTTCGTCTTAGCTTTCTTTCAATCTTTTCACTTGGCACTTGGATGTTCTCATACCAGAAATGTTTTTCGCTTTAGATTGTTTTCTTCTAAATAAGGCCGATAAAACGAACAGATTCGGCCTCTTTGGTAGTGTTTAAAGAACACTTTTGTCTCCGTAGCAATGCTTCGGTAACGATTTGATGTTTAATTTGTGGAATGAGTTGCAATGGCTCGGTCCTTTTAGCAACGCTGAGAACAAAGTTCCAAATTGTTCAAGTGTACTACAAAAAAACTTATCAAAATATCGTAACGGATACTCACTAGAAACATATAATTTATCAGAAAAATACTACTTTAATCTTATGAATTTAAAATACAAAAAAAGAGGGAAAAATAGAAACATAATGATGGATTTAGAAATATCATGTATCATCAGATAAAACATTAAGCAATATTAAAATTAAAATTACTTAAGTTCAAACCATATGGCATCGTTTCCTTTTGAAACTAATACTGTCCAAATCATGATTTAAATTAAACCGCACGATTCATATGTCACAAAGTTATTTTAATCTTTATTACTTACTAGCTTATTGCAGCCAAATGTCTACTTTTTTCACCAAATATTCTTACTTTTTTCTGTTTGTGGCTGGCTACCAATCAAATTAGACAGACAAAAAAAAAAAAATCACCCGAATCCGCATGCCAACATAAATTACAGCTCTCACTCAGTTCTCTTATATTAAAAACATATTATTACAGCTCAATGTGTAGAGACAAGAATGATGAGTTTGGTTTGGAAAGAAGTAGATATTCTTTGGAAGTATGGGTTGGGACAAGAGCCCAAAGAGAGAGAAGAGAGAGTCGTCTAATTACATATGTATATTTTTTATGTTGTCAAAGAAGACATTGGTGGAGGTCCACAAAAGCTTTTCACGCGTGCTATGGAGCATCCTACGGTCACCATCATGCCCGCATTAAACGGAAACCATTGAGATTGTTTCATCCAACGGCTCACACTCCCCTTGTTTGACTCTCTTCTGTCCATCCCCTCACGCGTGCTCCCTCTTATTGTTTTTTCTTTTTTTTTTAATCTTTCCTCCATTACCACTATTCTTTATTTTATTTTATCAATAACATCTCTTTTATATTATTGTTTCCAAACATGTTTCCATTCCAAAAAATATATATATACATATCCATCGACGTATTGATTTACATGGGTTTACCACTGTAATCCTAGTGTTTTCCATCATTACAGAAATGTATAACAGTTTTATTTACAGAATTTTTACTAGATTATTTCTATAATTTGGATTGTCAAAAAAAAGTAAAGAAACAGCATAGTTTTTTATTTTTTTTTATTATTAGAGGGTTACTTTTTGGATTTTAAATACCAGTTACTAATGTGTCATCTACTCCAAGATTTTTTTTTTTAATGTATTTCTAGTAAAAAGACAAATTTTGTCTAAGATTTTATTTATCTTGGGTGAATCAATAAATAGGAGTGCAAAACTTTCTTTGATAACTCCAAAAATTCCACTAAAGTTTAACATCTTTTTTGCACTACATTTAAAAAAAAAAAAAACAAGTTAGATTCACGCACGAAAGGCGTGAAAGAAAATTATTAATTTTATAAAATAAATAAATAAACAACGTAGTAGTGACTAGTGAGTGATTAAAAAAACAAAATGAAAATGGAGAAACCAAACAAAAACAAACAAACCGCACCACCAGAAAAAGAAAGCCACGCTTCTCTGTCACTTACTCCTCCCCCTTCCTTATTTCTCTCCCCTTCTCTCTCTCCTTTTTTTTTGCCACACACATCATTCATTCTCTCTATAGATCTTCTTCCCCTCTTGCCCAATAAACAACTCTTCCGGAATTTGATCAGAGTCTTCTTCAAAGCTTAAGTTTTTACGCAGCTTCGATTCGTTTGATCCAAAGGGTTTTGCTTTCTTCTACGGTATGATGTTTTTTTGCTTCTTTCTAACCGCCGCAATTTCTGACTTTATTAGGGCTTTTTTTTTGTGTTTTTTGCTTTGTCTTGTATTACTTAAATAGCTATTTTATGTTTTTATTTTCTCAGATGATTGCTGAATTTGATTTTTCTATTGAATGTTCTGTCTTTGTTTATGTTTGTTTTGTGTTATTCTGAATAAAACAATTCATGATCGCATGAAGATCTTTTTTTTTTCCCCTTAACAAATCCAACTCTTTTGTTGAGGTTTTGTTTCGTCTTTGTGTTCTGTTTGTAAGCAGAGTTGTTAAGTTATTTTCATCTTGCTTTGTGATCACTCTGGCATTGAAAAACTTTTATACTAGATCCGATGTTAATGTCTTTAGTCATGGTGCTATGTTTCTATTTTTTTGTCCGCAGATGCATAAAGTTGTACTCTTTTATTTCTGAATCATGAATTAGACATGTCTCATGTTTTAAGTCTTCGAACGGTGACCGTCCCACTCAGTGTGCGCGGTGTTCCAATAGTAATAAGAATATTTACATATACGTATGTATCTATATGTTTTTGTTACTATTGAACCACACCGCAATTCTCCCGCAGTTACCATTCAATTAGGGGCCTATTAGTTTCTCTGTTTTGTCTTCCAATAGATTTTATTTTTGGGATTCCACCTCGAAGTTAGTGCCTTTCGACTTCATATACTGGAAATATATATATTTGAATAGAATTGGTCTGAGTGACAAATAAAAAAAAAAGAATAGAATTGGTCCTAATTTTTTGTTTGTTTGTTTGTTTATGCAGTTGTGAGAAGAGGAACGGTATTAGATAAACTTAAAAACTGAAGTTAATAGTGAAGAACCAAAGATGCCCTGGACAGCCTTCTTCATGTTTTTCAACAGGACTTGCACTCGGCTGGTTGTCTTTTTCCTCGTTATTCTGTAAATTTGATCCTTTCAGGTGAGGTGCTTGTGTTTTTTAGCTTCATTCTATTTCCTGTTTTTTGCTGGCCTGCAATTACTAAGCCAGTCTTTTTTTGTTTTCTGGATTGAGCACTTAGCCTTCATAAAACTGTTATCTTAAAAATTAACAAATATAACATTTTGGTTTCTTCTTGCATTGGTGGTGCCATGTGGAAACAAGTTTCTTCATTGTCAACTTATTTACAGCTTCTTGTGTTAAAACAGTTGGTGTCCTTTTCTTGTTTTGCAGGTGTTGTTTCCGGAATTCGGAATAGCTCTTTGTTGTTGTGCTTATTTTACTGGTTAGTGTGAGAATGTGCATGTTTGGAAACAAGAAGGGAAACCGATCATTGAAGGAAATAGGAACTTTTATGATGACTACATGTTTCATTGCTAATTACCAATCCGTTCAAGTTTGCCAGGTACATTGCCTCTCCTGGATTTACTGTATTTCCTAACACTTTTAACGCTTAGGCAACACCGATTTATGTCATTTAAAAGAGCTTTATCCTCTTGATGGTATGTTAATAGTCTAATAGACGTTTATTCTACATGTTTTGTGTAAATATTTTTATTTGTTAGAGCATAAACCATAGTGTGTCTGATATTCAACCTTTCTTATAAATCATTGCAGGCTGAATATTTCAGACAGTTGCTTAAGCCTGTAACGTAGTCTGGCGTCTGTAGTTTTCGGAAATTGGGGTTTAGGCGGCTATCTACTTTTGATTTCGAAAGAATTATTGTGAGGTATTAAGAGTCTGGTTTTCTGAAGAGCTGTCTGTGGGGGAGCTTCTGGTTTGGGGTAAGGGCTCTGGTGGAATTCGTGATATCTTTAGTATGATGGCCATAACTTGATATAGCATTTGGTTCGACTGTCAACTTAGTGTAGTAGTTACTGGGCAGCTGGAAGCTTACAAAGGCGAATCGGTAGTAGAAAATTTAAGCAGCTTGCAGTTTGCGGTGTACAACTTGTTTTTCTCTTTGTGTTTCACTTTTACCTTTGCACGGGTTTTCTGATGCAGAACAATCAGTTTCCTCACTTCTCAGATGAAGTGGGTGACAGAAATATGCACAACCCGTATGCATCAGGGTCATCCTTTGATGCTTTGTTCCCACCATGCGCAAAGTTGCCATGCCATGGTGTTGAACTTCAACCATCTGCGGTCTGTCCAAAGAATTTTGTCATCTTCGATCAAACATATGACCGCAGCCAAGTGATGTACCATCCTGAGCTGACTCATAAGCTCATGAATACCCCATCATTGAACGCATTAGCTTCGACATTTCAGAACGAGTATGTAGCTTCGACATATCAGAACGAGTATGTTGAGGGAAGTTATGGTAACTATGACCAAGAAGTTTCCTCTTCTCATCAAGAGGATCCAAATGAAATTGATGCTCTCTTGAGTACAGATGAAGATTACGAAGAAGATGATAATGAAGGTGATGAGGATGTTGATTCAGAAGAGGTCAGCACGGGTCGTAACTCTTACAGGGATTATGGACATAACTCAGCTGAATCTTGTTGTTCCAGCTATGGGTATAACAACAACAACTCAAGGAAGCAGAGTTTATCGGGCAGCGCTAGTAGTAACAATGATGGGAAAGGACGGAAAAAGATGAAGAAAATGATGGGAGTGTTGAGGAGAATTGTCCCGGGAGGAGAACAGATGAATACAGCTTGCGTTCTTGATGAAGCTGTTCAGTACCTCAAGTCACTTAAAATCGAAGCTCAGAAACTTGGCGTTGGACATTTCTCAAACCAATCTTGAATGCTAGCGATATTCGTTCTTCCATTGCATATTGTTTCTTGGGAGGTAAATCGGTCCAGCGCTATCTGGACCTCTCTCTATATTCCTCCCACTTTCCTCTCTTCCTTTTGCAGGATTCATGGGATCTACTTTATGTTGAATCTCTCTCTTTATATTTTGCGTTTTGTGTGTTGTTTGCACAAGTACTTGTGGCTTTGATTTGTATTGTTTTAACTTTCAATGTAATCATTTATGACTATTAACTATTATGGTTAGTTATTTGCTTGGTATCGTGAGTATGTATTTGCATCTTGTTTTAAACATTTGGTCTTCTGATGCCTTAAGAACATTGTAAAGGCCATCACTTTAAACTCACGTTTATACCATAAACCGGGTTTTATAAGTAACCAAATTCCAAATTCTGATGGAATTTAACTCGGTTAACAATAAACCGGGTTTGAAAATTGATTTATGATTATACCAAAGCTAACACAAAAAACCATTTGCTCAAGTTCAACGATTCGTCTCAAAGTTTCAGACTTTCGTGAAATCGAGAAATATAAAGTTGCAGACTTTTTGAGATGGGAGTGATGTCACGTTAGGTTAAGTAATGAATTGAGACTACCCTGGTTCTCGAATCTCGATTCGTTCGATTTAGTTGAAGAAATCGGGAAAATGGCGTCTACATCGTCGTCTTTCTGGAACATAGCTTCTCGACAAGCTATGAAAAGTGGTTTGTTTCTTGCGAAAATCTACTGCTTCCTTCATGTAACCACCAACTATCTCGGATTCATGGCTTATGTAAGTCCACCAAATCGTCCTTCTTTTCCGTTAATCTAAGTCATCTCGGTGTTGATTTCGATAAAGATCTTCTCTTTTTGAGCAGGCTTATGGTCCGAGCATGATTCCGACGCTTCATCCTTCAGGGAATGTCTTATTAGCAGAGCGAATCTCGAAGCGGTATCAGAAACCCAGTCGTGGAGATATAGTTGTGATACGATCTCCAGAAAACCCTAATAAGACTCCAATTAAGAGAGTTATTGGTATTGAAGGAGATTGTATAAGCTTTGTGGTTGATCCAGTGAAGAGCGATAAATCTCAAACCATTGTGGTATGTTTGTTATATTAACCTTCCTTTGTTCTTGCTTATGAATCAGATTTTGAATGTACTGAGAGTACTGAGTTTGAAGAAATTAGATAAATTGTATGGCGATTTTATCTTTCCATGGATGTTCTTTTGGTTTTAGGTTCCTAAAGGACATGTCTTCGTCCAAGGTGACTATACTCATAACTCAAGAGACTCAAGAACCTTTGGTCCTGTACCATACGGTCTTATTCAAGGGAGAGTGCTTTGGAGGGTATAAGCTTTTTGTCATTAACGTTATACATGATCGTACGATACAAATTTAGTCGAATTGACTGCTTTCGGCATTTCAAATGCGTTATTTGCATTTGTTTCGGTAATCTGTTTGGCTGATCTTTGGTGTGTAAAATTATATGTAGGTTTGGCCATTTCAAGATTTTGGACCGCTTGGACCAACTCCTACTTAGCGCATGAGTTAGCTTGGTCCTTAGGCCGAGAACCCAGAGGCGGTTGCAGACTTTTTTTTGACTAATCTCAATTTTAATCATATTATTTCTCCTTGTTAGTTAGAGAAATAAACTTATTTAGTGTATTAATAAAAACCATAATAGAAACTCACATATTTTTTTTAATTTGTGTGAAAATAATAGAATGACACTCTTTGTAAAACAGACAGGATATACAATTAAAAGAAAAAAAGATTAGTTATATTTTTATTCAGTTTAATTTATGATGTCATATCACATTTTAACAAATTTTAAAAAATTGATAAAATAGCAAGGTTTAATTAATGCATCGTTTTTTGAACATTTATTAGTTTGAATAAAACTTTCATATCTAACGTATCAATCAATTCATATCTAATTTATATTTTTAATAAGACTTTTTAATGAAAAAAAAAAAAAAAAAACTTAAACTTATTATGTTTCAAAATTTTTTTTAAAAATGCTAACCTAACATAGATTTGATGTTAAATTTTACAAAAAAAAAAACCAGAAAAAGTGATGATAAAATATGTTACTGGGTATTTATTTGCAACATTCTCTTTCTTGATTTCTCTTTAGTATATTTGATGAGAATATAGTTTTTTACAATTTTATTTTTACATATGATTGTCGATATTTAAGAAAGTACGTAATAGTAGTTGTTATTCGTGTAGTTTAATGGCTAGTCAATGTTAAACGATAACATCTACGCATTTTATCGAATTAAATTTAATAAATAATAATGATATGATGATCACAAAATACTGTATAAATTTTTGAAAATGTCTTGTCCGATCTATATTCACAAATAGAAAATATTTTCGTTCGATATTTACTAAATTTTCTAACTACTTTTCAATATAAACTCCAATATTCTAAAAATTATATGAGTTTATGTAGTGGTAAGTTAGCCATCATCAGATGATAGAATGACAACATTTCGAAACTCAACCATATGTTTCCGTGATTGAGTTTTTTTTTATGTCAACGACTTTTAAAGTTAACTAAAACAATTCAGAAATCGAAACCGGGAGAACTGAGTTTACATATGTAACTATATATGGCTGATTTCAAACACTACGTGCTAAGATATTAACTTTAAAATTTAAAGATCCATGATTGAGTTTTTATAGATGAACAAAATGGTAGTAATTATTAAAGAGAAAATTGCATGAAAATTAGTCAATAATTATCTTTACATTTAGAAGTTTGACTTTTTTTTTTTGTAAATGATCATGATATTCAGAGTCCATACATCCCCAAGAGCAAGATACGGACCATATAATTTAACCTTTTTTCTTATAAACCTCTTTTTACGTGAATCGAATCTGTAACTTCCAAAATCCCTACATTTTCTGTAAACTATGAGCTTAACCAGTTGGCTAACTCTTGGTAAAATTTGACATTTTTGGTAAAGTGACTAAAAGTTATGTCACTAATATCTAATTACAAAAAATAGTCAAACTTTGTAATCAACTACTTATTATTATTTTATATTTTCGACTACTAATTATCCTTTTTGGGATAAAGTGATAAACTATATGAGTTACACCTTTTTCATGGATAAACATTTTTTAAATAAAGAACAGATTTAATTTTCTTAATTTCTGATATTATTTTGAAAAACCATGTTCTCAAGGTAAATATTTCAATAGTATGTACAATAAAAAAAAAATTGATTAAAAATAAATATTTCCTATAACTTTTGTTTGTCAAACTTCCTATAACATATAATAATATTTTAATAAGAATATGTTTTTGTCCAATTTGTTTGAGAAATACACAAACTATTTTGGTTCCTCAAAAAATTATTTCAACTAATAACAATGTTCTGTTGGATATCTAAAGTCACAATATTGTCAGTTTACATTTACACGTAGATATAATATTTTGAAAACCCAATAACACCTTTTATACATGTGGTTATTCATATAAATTTTTGACTCATATAGTTATTACGAAAAGATTAATATTAATAATAATAATAATAATAATAATAACAATAATGATAATGATAATGATAATGATAATGATAATGATAATGATAATGATAATGATAATGATAATGATAATGATAATGATAATGATAATAATAGTGATAGTGATAGTGATAATGATAATAATAATAATAATGATAATAATGATAATAATAATAATAATAATAATAATTATTATTATTATTATTATTGTTAATATTATTATTATTAATATTATTATTATTATTATTATTATTATTACTACGATAGTCGTGATAATAATAATACTGGTAAAAAATACATAATGGATACTGGAAAAATATGGGTTAATGATAATGATAATATTATTATTATTATTATTATTATTATTATTATTATTATTATTATTATTATGATTATGATTATGATTATGATTATGATTATGATTATGATTATGATTATGATTATGATTATGATTATTATTATTATTATTATTATTATTATTATTATTATTATTATTATTATTATTATTATTATTATTATTATAATAATGATGATGATGATGATGATGATGATGATGATGATGATGATGATGATGATGATGATGATACTAATAATAATAATACGGGTAAAAAATATAGAATGGATCCTTGAAAAATATGGGTACACAAGTTACCAAATGTTATATTGATGGATCTTGGAAGAAGTCAGATATTTTCTCAGTGATGGGCTGGTACTCTTTCCAAGAAGATGGATCCGAGACGTTTGTGGGATCGAGAAGCACTCTCAAGCGATTATCACCACTTCATTCAGAGTTGGACTCTCTAGTATGGGCCATACAGTGCATGTTATCACATCAAAAAATATTGGTAGGCTTTTATATAGACAGCTCAAAATTATTAAATATGGTAGTAGCACTAGAAAAATGACCAGATTTTGAAGTGTTATTAGAGGAAGTGAAGAAGAACAAGGACAGTTTTACGTTTTTCTTCATTAATCTCATTTCTTGTAATTTAAATGTAAAAGCAGATAATCGACATATAGTGCTAGAATTTATGTTCAAGATTTAAGTTATATATACTATGAACCCCTGGTGTTGATTTTCAAACCGTTTTAATTTTATAAATTGTTGACAAAAAAATAATAATAATAAAATTATTATTATCATCATCATCATCATCATCATCATCATCATCATCATCATCATCATCATCATCATCATCATCATCATCATCATCATTATCCTTATTATTATTATTATTATTATTATTATTATTATTATTATTATTATTATTATTATTATTATTATTATTATTATTATTATTATTATTTTATGATTATTATTATTATTAGCTAAAATATAGTTGATTTCATACTTTGACTATAACTTCACGTAATTAAAAATTTGTCAAACATGATAAAACTCTCTATCAAATATGAAATAAACTCTTAGCCACTTTACATAAAAGTTCAAATTTCAACCTTTTTTTTCTTTTTTTTCTTTTTTTTTGTATGAATGTTAAGTTTATTATAACATGTTCTGAATTTTAACCGACGTTACTAAGAATCACTAGTGGTATAAAAAGTTCAAACTTGCAAACATTAATCTAAGAATTGACTATTTTTAATGCAATCTAATAAGTACCACCCTTTTTCTATATAAAACCAAATCTTGCACTCACAAAAACATATTCTTTAGTTAAAAGAAAAAAGAAACACATACTAGTTTAAAATATCTCTTCTTTTTTTTTTTTTAGTAAACAACTCATATTTTTGTTTTCCTCCACACCCTATTGGGTGGTTTTTTTTTCTATATGCGGTTCAATATGTATTTTAGTTCCGCAGTTGTTTTTTTTTTTTTTTTATCAAAAGTGAAAACAACTTATGTCTGAACGGAAGCAAAAAATTGTACCGCTCTTTGAAACGTCCAAAACACGTCGTTTCGTACATTCAAAACCATAATTTTATAAGTTTTGAATTATGAATCAAAAACAACATAAGCAGATTTTTAATTGATACAGTCTCGTGTGGCCATTCCGTCCTTCTTTTTTTTTTTCTATTTTTGATGTGTCTTTTTTATTTTCCTATAATTTTAGTCAAACTCATTCTTTGACATATATTTTTTTCAAACTCATTTTGGGGTGATAACTATGTTTGAATGTGTTCTTATGTTTTAGCTATGGAATATGTTTCCATGACTGAGTTTTTTTTTGTCAACAACTTTTATAAATTAACTCAAGTGGTTCGGAAATTTAAACTCGAAGAATTGAGTTTATATATGTAACTACATATGACTGATTTTTAACACTACTTGCTAAAATATCAGGTTAGAATTTAAAGATCCGTGATTAAGTTTTTATAGATGAACAAAATGGTAGTAATTATTAAAGAGAAAATTGCATGAAAATTAATCAATAATTATCTTTACATTTAGAAGTTTGACCATTTTTTTTAATGATTAGGAAGTTCATGGTTCATATATCTCCTAGAGCAAGACACATACCATATAATTTAACCCTTTTTTTTGAGCAAACCCCTTCCAACGTAAATGGAATCTGTAGATTTTTTAACTTCCAAAACCCCTACATTTGCAAGTTTGAACTTTTATGCCACTTGTGATTCTTTGTAACGTTGGTCAAAATTTAGAACACAATATAATAAACTTAACATTCGTACCCAAAAAAAAAAAGTTTGAATTTTGAACATGATATAATAAACTTAACATTCATACCAAAAAAAAGTTCAAAGTTTATTATATCATGTTCAAATTAAAACTTTTTTATTGACAGATATTGTCGTAGATGTCTGTCTAATTTAGGTTATTAAAGTATAAATATCAAGTATGATATAATAAATATTATAGGATATGATCAAATATCATAGGAAATTCTATTAATGCAAGGATAAATATCATCTTTCGTTATACCATATTATTATTTTATATTTTCGACTACTAATTATCTTTTATTAGATAAACTATATGAGTTACACCTTTTTCATGGATAAACCATTTTTTAATGAAAAACAGATTTATTTTTCTTAATTTCTGATATTATTTTCAAAAACCGTGTTCTATAGGTAAATATTCCAATAGTATGTATAATAAAAAAAATTGATTAAAATAAATATTTCCTATAATTTTTTTTTTGTCAAACTTCCAAAAAACATATAATAATATTTTAATAAGAATATGTTTTTGTTTAATTTGTTTGGAACAGAGAAATACACAAACTATTTTGGTTTCAACTAATAATAATTTTCTGTTTGATATCTAAAGTCACAAATATTGTCATTTTACATATACACGTGGATGAATTTTTTTTGAAAACCTACCTTTTATACATGTGGCTATTCATGATAAAAGTTGGACTCATATAGTTATTACGAAAAGATTAATAAGTAGTAAATAATAATAATAATAATTAGTAGCTAAATTATAGTTAATTTCATACTTTGACTATAACTTCTCGTAATTTAAATTATGTCAAACATGACATAAGCTCTCTATCAAATATGACATACACTCTTAGTCACTTTACATAAAAGTTCAAACTTTTTTTCTTTTTTATGGTATGAATATTAAATTTATTATATCATGTTCAAAGTTCAAACTTCTATTTTTGTTTTTTTTGGGTATGAATGTTAAGTTTATTATACCGTGTTATGAATTTTGACGGACGTTACTAAGAATCACTAGTGGCATAAAAAGTTCAAACTTGCAAACAATAATCTAAGAATTGACTATTTTTAATGCAATCTAGTAAGTACCACCCTTAATCTATATAAAACCAAATCTTGCACTCAGAAAAACATATTCTCTTCATTTTTTTTGTTTGAGTAAACAAACTCATATTTTTGTTTTCCTCCAAAATGAGTTCCAAGAAAACCAAAGGAAAGCAAAGGATTAACATAAAGAAAATTGAAAAAGACGAAGACAGATTGGTCACGCTGTCGAAGCGTCGAAATGGTATCTACACTAAGCTCAGTGAGCTCTCTATTCTTTGCGGCGCCGACGTTGCATTTCTCGGGTACTCCGGCTCCGGAAAACCATATACATTCGGCAGTCCATCCTTCCAAGCCGTTGCAGAGCGGTTTCTCAACGGCGATGCCTCCTCGTCTTCTTCTTCGCAACGATCGGTCGTGGATGCTCACCACAAAGCGAAGATCCAAGAGCTTTGCAAATTGTACAACAGTGTGATGGAGAAGGCACGTGCTGAGGAAGCGAAAGCGAGGATGAGGGTGGCTGCGTCCGTGGAGCCGTTGCCTGTGGAGGAAAATGCATGGTGGAAAGTGGATCCGACGGAGGTGAAGGATCAAGAAGAGAGGAAACAGTTGCTGGAGAAGTTTGAAGGGCTCTATGAGAAACTGTGTGATGAAGCTGCTGCAAGGAACCAGAGAGGAGATGCTGAGACAAATTAACAAATGACCCATGCCTGATTAGGATATAGTATATCATTTGTTTCAATTGTGATCCCTTAATAGTTATGTATGTATTCCTTTTAGATTTAAAGAATTATGTTTTCTTGGTGTATGTATTCCTTTTAGATTTAAAGGATAGTATATCATTTGTTTCTTGTTGTTAGTTTTATGAATTGTTAATGGTTTCTAAAACATCCAGTAATGTTTAATGAAACCGACATATTTTATTTTAATATGTTATTTGGGAAAAAATGCAACAAAAGATAAACTCAATTTTTAAGACTTGACAAAAAAAAAGATGATTCCTACTAACTTATTAAAAATATAAATACATTCTTAACATTTGTCAAAAGAACTAATCCGGTTAGTCCACACAAATGATGTGTACTAACGATCAATGGTTCGTTTCATTAACAAGTTTAGAAAAATAACTAAAAGTAAAACAGAAAAAAAAAAAAAAAAAAAAAAAAAAAAAAATAAAAAAAAAAAAAAAAAAAAAAAAAAAAAAAAAAAAAAAAAAAAAAAAGTTATACACTTTAAAACAAAAGTTTAAAAGAGGGATTTATGTATTTAATCGTGTACATAATTCTGATCAGATTAAGTGAACGTCTACAATCATAACAACATTTAATTTTTTAACAAGCTTCAAGGTTTTAAAGAACAAGAAAATCCAAAAATTTGAATTCTTCAAAGTCTCAGAAGTGCTAACTAATAAAGATAAACAAGAAAATCCAGAATCAAAAGCAACAGATTGCATCATAATACTTCAAGATTCTACCCCAAAAAATTAAAAGACAAAAAACAGTAACTTCGATCCCTCCAAAAGTATGAAAAGTCAATTACCTTGTGATAAAAAATAAAAATAAGAGAGCGACCATCTACATGAACAAGTTGGGCCTGGAGGCCTTGTAAGTGGTCTTGAGCTTTCTGGTGGGAGGTCTAACCTTCCTGAAGACCAAAGGGAACTTGATCTTGCTGTTATGAAACTGCTTAGTGCTCTCTCTCTTGCATAGGTTGGCTGGGACTGTAGCTGTCTTGATGATCTGAATGCAAGGAAACCTGACTCTGTGTCTTGACGCCATCTCGGTGTACATTTGCTCCACTGCTCCATTCAAAGTTGTGTCGCGGAACTCTTTGTACATGTTATGGTAACCTGTACGACTCTGGTATCTCAGCCAGATTCCGTAATTCTTGATCTTTGTTGGGTTCTTCTCAAATATCTGTGACAACATTTAGTTGTTTAAACTTTAAAGTATCAGCAGCACGAAAAGGTTAAAGGAAATGATGAAGAGAGCAAATAGAAAACGTACAATCATAATAAAGAATCGAGGCATGACAAAGAAAAAGATAAAGCGATACATCTTAACAGCTTAACAAAAACATTTTATACCCTAAAAGGATACATATATTAGTGTAGAGAAGGGACTTCGATAGGAGAATCACAAACACTTTACACCATCAAACTAAAACATACTTCTACAACATGTTTTCAAGATAATGTTAGATGAATGTATGAACACGCCCAATGGGATCAGTTGATTGAAACAAAACATGATAAAACTAAACTCTAACCAGAAAATAAACACAGAGAAGAACAAATATCAAGAAATGTTATATGTTTCTGAGAGCCTATCAACTACAATCCATAGTAAACGCAAATCAATTCAGATCCTACACCTAAATTCACATTATTCAGATCAGAGAATAGAATAGAGCACACGAAGTAAACCTCGTTGATGGCTAGCATCTGTCCATTACTCTTCTTCACCTTCTTTTGCCTCCTCAAGAAGTACCTGAATCCAAACACATACATGAAACATTCTTCAAACAACGATTCAATCATGAAATTAACGAGAAATTATGATAGATAAACAAAATAATACGAACCAAAACTTGGATTTGGCAAGAACCTCGTTTGTGGCCCAGAGCTTCATCCTGTAAATCTTAGGATGCTCATCCTTCTCCGTCGGGAGAGCTCTTCCGACAACTTGGTACTGGTGAAGCTGCAAGAAGAAAATTCCGATCAGATTTTCCGAATTTAGAATACCGAATGCGCTAAAGCGCAAGAACTGTAGCCAGACTTAACGAGGTATTACCCTGAAAACACCCATCTTCGTCTCCTCCGCCGATGACTGAATCTTCCAAAATACACAAAACACTCTTCTTCCAGCTTTTATATATAACCCTAATCTCAAACCTTCGTACCGATCCTAAAGCCCATTGGGCTTTCTAATTCAAAAACCCATGGCCAAATAATTCTCCAAAAAATTATTAATCATCAATTTTCCAGAATTCAGATTTAATCTTGACATCTTGTGTTATTCAGTAGATTAATTTTTAGAAAAACTTTGCCTTCCTACAAATAATATGCTTTCTTTTAATCGTTTAATTGATCTCCTATATATTATTTGGGAAGTACACTTATAAATAAACATTAAAAAATGTAAATATTTACATTACATTGTCATTACATTAAAGAACAAATTTTAATCTCTCATTAAAGGTATTTTAGTCATTAATTATTATGTGATCATTTAATTAAAATCAAAGATTATTTTAAAAAATTAAATCAAATATATCGAGATTTACCTAAATCTCCTTAAATATCTCATTACTTATTTACCTAAACCACTTACTGAATTTTCTATAATTATTATCGAGATTTTAGGAAAAACATCATTTCTAATAAATAACAAATTTCAAAATAACATGTAGTGCAAAATAACATGTAAATATTGTCAAAGATTTTATTTTGCAAAAGCTAAAACCTACATTACATGTTTATCTTTTTTTTTTTTTTAAATCAAAATAAAACCTCAAACACAAGATTTTGTTCATTTATTGATTTATAGATCACGAGTATAAATCTTATATGTCATCAATATTCTTTATACTCTAGATTACGATTACTTAATCTTAACAAAAAAAAATATTCTTTCATTATAATAAAATCTTAACAAAAACTCATCTTAGCGTGTATAAGATTTCAGAATAAATATAAATATAAATTTATAATTCCGAATTTTAAAAGATACATTAACATGTGCTGTAGCACGGGACTAATTCTAGTTTTTTGTTATTTTCCATAACGTAGATTTGTTTCCCATGATTCCCCGATCACATAGTAGAGAAAAACATTTATTTTTACAAATTCCAAAAGACTTGAAATGAGGTAAGTTAAAGCCGGTTGTTGATCAGGGTAATGTTTTTTAATATGTTTATTATCTACAAGCAAGAGCTTTTTTTTTTTTCATCGATCTATCAGAAAGTTTGTTGAGTTAAAAAGAGAAGAAAAATACGTCTTGAAACGAGTTCAGCTTCATGGGAACTTTATACTGTAGCAATCGTCAAAGCAGACCACAAAATATATTACATAGCGATGCCACCAAGGGAATCAACAACATATACATATTTGATATATATATAAAATTCAATACAGCGTTACAAAACTTCCCTTCTGTAAATCACTAAATCTTCAAATAACTGGTATAATGATATTTGATATACCTACATTTTCGAGTATATATGTAGATATATATACAGGATTGAGTTCAGTTTTGGGGAGTAGCTTCACCAGATGTTAAAATCCCCAGTCATCCCGAGCATGACGGCAATCATATAGACAACGGACTGGAAGATTTCAGACAAAAAAAAAATCAGATGTATGAGACACTATGATGAAATATAGATGAGTGACCAAGGTCGTGGTTCTACAACAACGTAATGAAAGAGACAAAGACAGAGAGAGGCACTTACTGCGATTGAACAGGCAACGTAACCAGCCTTTTCGCGGTGATCAACAGATGTGACTAGAATAATAAGAGCACCGAGGTACCAAGGGATCCCACCGAACAAGAAGCCCATGATAAACCTGGGACCATAGACAAAAAAAAACCTTTAAATTAGCAAACTAGAACGACTTTCAAGTCATAAGATGTATGCTTTCTGCTTTCTCTTGTAGTGAAACAATAGAATCATATAAGCCTGGTTGCTCTTGTATCTCCGTTTCAGGAGGAGTTCATCAAAGTATATCCAGATTGAATGACCAACACATATCTCGATGCTCTTTACATTAGTGGACAGAGACAAGCCACAAGAAGTTTTTTCACAGACTTTTTATATTGATTTCAAGAGTCTGAAGATGTTTTCTAAAAAGAAAAATATCCCCAATGACTAGAGTTCAAAAGGTTACGCAAAAGAGATATGCAATCAAATCAATTAGAGTCGCGATCGAAATAAAGAGAACCTGTTATAGAAATTAGGGCAAGTTCCACAACGACCTCTGACTTAATACTGTCAAAACGCGTTATGTTTGATAGCATTCTAAAATCTACGGGCCATAAACCTAGGCTTTTGTGTTTTGATCTATAAACAATGTACAAAACTATGAAATGAAAAAGCTACTAAGAAGGAACTTACAGAAACCAGCCCATGCCCAAGCCACAGCAAGGAAGGTCATGCTCTCTCATCGGTCTCACCTCAACCACTGTATAATCTAAAACAACAAAACCCAGAATCAATACTCTAATTAACCAATATCACAGCCAAAAAAAATAAATCCTCATTATCTGATCATAATGCAATCAATTATACAGAACAATCTGTAATATTACATACAAATTTCACTTAGATTGGATATAAGAAAGATAAGATTTTTCTCCAAAATTGAGGATGAGGATATGGAATTACCAGGAACAACCGGGAATCCTTGAGCATAGTTCACAAAACCACCACCAGGAGGACCTAATCATTTCAAACACGAAACGATCACAAAACAACAAAGACCCCAAAAAAATCATATAGTAATCATCCAAAATCAAAGAGAGAGATTTAAAACCTTGGAGATTCTGATAAGCATGTCCAGGAAACGTAGCAATCGGATGCTGCGGTTGCTGCGACGGCGGTAGAAATTGCGGTGGCGGAGCCGGAGAAGGATAATTTGCAACGCCTTGAAACGTTCCGTAATAGTATTGATGTTGCTGATTCACGGTGGAGTCTCTAGGTTTTGCTGCTTCCTCGTCCATGATTGAGATCCGATTAACCTAAATTTCGCTCACACCGGTGTGACGCAGAGACCAGATAATTATATAGCTCCTCCGCTGCGTTTACAGATGGAAGAGACGAAGAGAAGGAGACTTGGCGAAGGAAGAGACGTCGACGAGGGAAGGAGTCAAAAGACACGGGATCGTTGACCCGACTCTCGATCCAAGTCTTAAACCGGGTCGCCCCAATTTGAGTTTTTCTCAAAATGGGCCGAAACTTCATATGAGCGTGCTAAAAAAGCCTTTTAATACTTCTTCGGACCAAACGTATATAGAGTTCACGGAATTTTCTTCTTGTAAAAGGTATTTTGATTGTCTGAAAAAATGCTCAAAATATTTGTTTCTTATTCTCACAGAATTCTTAAATCATCTTAGATCCTTAAATCTTTAGACGTTAGATTGTCTCGATTCCCACTGTCTATTCTGAGAAGTGATAATACAGAGTTTCATTTTCAGAGAGGCACATAGTTAAACCAAGGGTTCAGAAGAAGTACAAAAAGTGAAATCACCTATGAACTACATATCTCTATATCTCCAAGTAGCGCCCACATTGTAGTTTGCCATCCTTATCAAAAATCTCTAATCAAATGGGATAAAACAATGGTATGCTCACTATTAGCGAACTCATCCAAAGTAGTTCATAACACCTAAAGAACAAACACTATAGCTGATCATCGATTTTTAGAAAAAAAAAAAAAAAAACTCAAAATCTAATCAATCACACAACCAACAAACATTGGCTGCTCAACAAAGTTGGTATGAGAAGTAGAAGATGATTGAATCAGAAAGAAGCTGATTTGCAAAGTCATTGAGACTTGAGTATCCGGAAGATTCTGGCATAGCAAAAGTTCAAAGCTGCACCAAGAAACATTCCAAGGATAAACAGCTGCTCTTAAGTACCTGCTATATCTCCTCATCTTCATCATCTACTATTCCCAGTATCAAAACACACATAAAATTAAACCCTAACTCTAATCTCTATTACTCTAAATCATAGATCCAGAAATCTGAAATGTTCATGGAAGTGAAGAATGAATAAAAAGATTTGGAAATCGGAGACGACGACAGCGGCGGCGGAGAAAGAACCAATGAGTAAGTACTTTCAGATATCAGAATTTAAAGAGAGATTTTAAATGCAACGACGCCGTTTTAATAGGTATGGACAAATTTATAAGACCTAATATTCTTACCAAACCAAACCGAAATATCTGTGAAAACCGTAGATTCTGAATTGTTCCAAAGTGGCCACCTCATCAACGTTTCAAGCCTCCCACAAAATTAGGGTATATACTTTTTTACAACGATTGAGTGCACCTTCTCTTAGATAACGTCTCTGAAAGTTGAACCAGCTCAATTTCCAGGTACTTCCTCACGTCCTCTTTAACTATGTTTAAGGGTTCCATATATAACACATTTCTGCACCTCTCCGCTATGGACATCATCGTCCCACCAATGAAATCGAATCATCACCCAAGGTTTATCTCCAAATCTGATATGATTTGGTCGAAATACACAAGGAAAAGAGAATTTGAAGATAAATGCACGGAGACTAATTGCACCGGATTCTAGTTAGCTAGATTTCCTCTAACTGTTTCGGATAAATATTTCTTCTTACATGCGTAGCTGGGAAAAAATTGGCTTCTCCGCAGCGGTGTACGACGACTGGTGGTAAGAAGGATCTCTTTAAGTTTTATAAGTTAGCGTAGCATTAATATTCGAAAAACCTATCTTTTTGTTCAACTATAATTTGAGGTTTTGCTTTTTGTTTACAGAGACAAAAGAGAAGAAGGAACAGAGCATAGTCAAATCAAAGACTAGCAGATTTTCAATTGGTTTACAGATTTTGATCTTGATTGGGGAATCCATCAAAGTTGCCGAACCTGAGGGTGATAAGCGATGAATCTGAAGGAGGGCCTGTGTCCAATGGTCTTTTTGGTCATCTTTCTCTTTACTATTACTCCTCTCTATAATTCTGAAAGTATTTAATGAAAATGTTACTTTTTGAGTTTTTGTTCATCCTTGATTCCTGTTGTTCTTTAACTTTGTTTGACATGAACATGTTATTTTTTATTTCTAATATTTCTAAATGTCTAGAACCATATATTTTTTTGGGATATCAAACCAAAACAAATTTTAACTATTTTTCATGTTCTTTCCCCTCCCTTGGTGAGTTGTTGATTGTATGATGTAGTCATTTGACAGTTAATGTTACACTTGCTATTGTCTTGATCGTTCGCATATGTTTTTGTGTTTGAACCAGGGTGAAAAGAATCAATGAAATCGTATCTGTTATAGCAAGAATGAGCAGAATAGTCTCTAAGGAGCGCATGCCAAAACGTGTGTGGCTCTCACTTACAAAAATTTGAGATCTTTACAAACACTTTGGTACTCTACCAAAACAGTTTTTCGTTAGTTCCAAAATTTTAAACACTCTACACTTTGGTACTCTACAAAAAAAACACTTTGGAGCCTTGACCGGCAGCCGCCTCATCTTTCGAATGCCCGCCTCTCTCTACAGTCTGATTAGTCCTTCATTCAATGACGAATCTGAAGAGCGTTGACAAAATTATAAGTGAATGTGATCGTGTATACCATGGCTAAAAAGGGTTATTCTTTAGCTTACTCTTTATGGATGTTTCTCTCTACAACTATAGTTTTTTGTATCTCTTGCGGTTATTTCTCTGGTTTCTATACTGAGAGAGAATTATGAAGATCAAAAAAGATCTAGAAAATCATGATATTTAACAATATATTTTAAGAATTTTTATATTTATCTCTAAATATTATTTACATTTATGTTTATCTTAACTTAGGAAACTAATTCATATTCAATCTTTATACAAGAGAATGTATATTGTACCTTTATTCTTATGAAAGTGTAATAATAATTCTTTCTAAACACTTTTGTGTTCTTATTCTCATCAAATTTATCATGGTATCAGAGCCTTGAACTTTTATGTGGATTATGGTTTCGTTACGTTTGCTTTCGCAGTTAAAAAAAAACATGTGATTCTATTGGAATCATTGGTCACGTTTGATCTTGTTTTCTAGCGAAATCGCTAGTTCTTAAAAAAAAAAAAATTCGATCTAGAGTTATTTGAAACTATCTCTAACGAGATTCATGAATTAACCCTACGACAAGGTATAAATGTCGATGATGAACCATATGGCTGGGTATAAACAACGTGAAATTGACCCTATGGCGGGATATAAATACCACAAAGATAACTTTATGATCGAGTATAAACGTTGTGAAATTGACCATATGGCTGAGTATAAATGTTACGAAAATGATTCTACGGTCGAGTATAAACGCCGTGAAGATGACCTGACGGCCGGGTATAACGCTGTTATCTTGAAGACATATCCAATCTCACACGTGTTACCACGTATGAGCTTGCCGGAGGGTATTGGAAGAGAATCATGAAGATCAAGAAGGATCTAGAAGATCATGATATTTAACAATATATTTTAAGAATATTTATATTTATCTCTAAATATTATTTACATTTATGTTTATCTTAACTTAGGAAACTAAGTCATATTCAATCTTTATATAAGAAAATGTATATTGTATCTTTATTCTTATGAGAATCTAATAATAATTTTTCTTAAACATTTTTGTGTTCTTACTCTCATCAAATTTATCATTCTTCCATATAAGGGAAGGCATGAATTTGCATTGTAGAGATATATGAAATTATTCATCAGTTTAATCATAATGACCGTCATTTTTAATAATGGGTAAAGTGTTAATCAGAACTGTTGTTCAATCTAGGGCTGGGCAAAAATACCTAGTACCGAAATACCGAACCGAACCGAACCGAAAAAACGGTTATGGTACTGGTACGGTTATAGCTAATATACCCGATGGTTATTTCTCTCTGGTACCATTGGTATCGGTTACTAACCGAAACCGAACCGATACCATTCGGTTACACCGAAAAACCGAAACATATATAATATATACAATTACACATATAACTAACGATTACACATATACTATTATATAGTTTTCTAACTTTCCTTTTGTCGATTCAACTTCACTCTATTCTCTAAAATCAAAAAAACCTATCTCCTTCTTTACATAAAGCAAAATCCCTAAATTAAAACTGAATCCCTAACTCACCCTAATCTTTCTCGAGATCTAGAAGAAAACTTTCAAACTCTTCATTCTCTGTACCCAGAAGTTGCTTTGTCAAGAAATCAAGAAATCAAGCTACTTATGTTATTGTTTGTGTTGTGATATTTTTCAAGGTTGTGTCATTTTTAACTTTGAAGTTTATGTTACTTTTATGTTTGTGACTTTGGTTACAATTTCGGATTTTTGTTACTGTTTCGGGTAATGGTTACTAAAATAACCGAAAAACCGAAACCGGTACCGAACAGAAGGTTACCCGATTTCAAATGGTATTTTTCGGTTATTCAAATTTATAACCGAACCGAACCGAAACCGATTGATACCGAACCGATACCGAACCAAAAATATTCGGTACCTATATGGTTCCTAAATTACAGTAACCGAATAACCGATACCGATCGGTACATACCCGAAACCGAAACCAAAATCCGAATGCCCAGGCCTAGTTCAATCACTTAAATTTAAATTTGGTTATGTATTATCTTGTGGCTTAAAGGCTAATCAAGACAAAGAGGGTCAAAGGTGAGGTCATTAAAGTTACATTTACGTGGAACAAAAGTCATGCCTCTAATCTAATAAAGTGGAGGAAGAGAGTATACACTTCCACTTAAAGTAGTGGTGAGATGTTAAGCCAAAAACATGCATCTTATTGGCACTCTTATTGACATATGATACTCGTTACCCACATGATATCTTAGAAACACTGTAAGATTGGTGCTTTAAGCGCAAATTTTACGATAAGTATTATGATGAGGAGATGGATCTATTATGATGAGGAGATGGATCTAACTAATATACTTATATACAAAGTAGGTTTTTTATTATCTACATATATAAGAGCATGACGTCACGATTTGTCTCTCAACTCATGTTAGATTCTCAGGTTACGGTTATACACTAAAAAAGTAAATAGATCATCGCTACAATTCCTCATCTCTAACTTTTTTTCTCTATGCACCCTTGATTAGAAATCTAATGTAGGATTCAAATTTTGGATGTACAAATTTGTGATTGCACCAGATTTGGTGCAAACTCTCTAGAACAGAATTTTTGTTCTAGACAAAGAGATTGACAGCAGAAATGATTATGAAGAGAATAGAAACGTGGATTAAGAGTATGAGTATGAGAGAATATTATTTTGATTACATAGCAAAACATCATATAAATAGAGAAAACAAGATAAAATAGTTGTTGCAAATACATTAATGTGTAGGCCTCCATGAAGGAGAGAGAGAGAGGGACTTCAATTTCGTGCATATCCATGTAGGAGAGAGAAGAAAATGAGATAAATCTTGGTCTTCACATTTAATGCTCAGATTGAATGTTTGTTGGCAAGAGAGTCATATTAGACCAAACATGTCTGAAATGCGTTTCAATACTGTTTTTTGTTTTTTGTTTTGTCATTCAATATGCCATATAGGACCTTCCAATACAGTTTCCTGTTTTATATTTCAACATTGGAGGTGTCTTTGTTCATCAATCATCATACAATATTTGACAGATCATTTTCCAAAAATAAAAAACAGAATGGTAATAGGTTTGCCGTATCTTACGTATAAAAGTTGACCTCGAAAAGCATAGTGTTTGGTACTAATGGTATATTATCCACTAAGCAGGTATAAGCGAAATGCAAAGAAATAGAAAATAAATAAACAAAATAGAAAGGACTACAAAAAAAATGAAATTAATAAAATCTATAGAGATTGGAAAATACTCCATCTGTTCCTAATTAATCCAAGTTTTAGAAAAAAAATTGTTTCGAAAATATAGATTTTTATGTTTTCTAGACATTTTTTATTAAATAATGATGATACATTATAAACTTCAAGAGAAATAATAAAATACTATTGGTTTAGAATTATAAAAAGAATATTAATCACAAAAAATAATGCATTTATAATCAAATTTTTATTTTTATTTTTAATGTGTGAAATTTTTAAAATTTAGATTAATTAGGAACAAAGGTAGTAAGTTATTAGATGGATATAGATGAGAAACTACTATATCGATTAATAGTAATAAGAAATAAAAAATGAATTTTAAATTTGTATATATATAAAAATTAAAATAAAACTAAATAATTAATAGTACCATATAGATATTTTTAAAAAATGCTAATTAGATACAATATCACATATTTTTTGCATATATACTAAAGAAACTTAAAAAAAAAAAAAAAACCTAAATTAACTAAATTTAAAATGTATATCTGGGGGTAGCTCTGGTTATATTATCCCCTAGTAATAGTAATAAAGTTATCTAAATACTAAAAAACTTAACATTTAGAACAATCTCTCGTCTCACAATCGAACATGCTTTTGCATTAAACGAAAAATAGCTTTCGAATTTGCTTTAACCTTAATTGATAAACCATACAGAATTCTTGGTTGCAATAACATATTCTTGGTACACTAGAATAAAACCGGAACAGCTAAATCTTGAATTACTACTAAAACAAACCGATAGCCAGAAGAACCAAAACCGATAGCCAGAATCCGAATCCAGCTCCGATGCTCTTCGACCCGGAGAACCAAACTCTAACGTCATCGATCACAGGTCCACACAAGGAGCTCATATCATCAGTCCTCGTGTTGTAATAAACACTGTAGAACGCGACTCTGGTTCGATCAGCCTTAGCCGTGAAATTCAAACCGACCTTTTCGAAACTAGAGTTCGCTTGCGCCATGTAATGAAAGTTCTGTGCCTGATCGCCTGCAAAAGCCATTATAGCTAATGGTTCCTTGCACTTATCACCAGCGTGGCCAAGCGAGAAAGACAATGTGTACGGCTTATCTACTTTGGTCTCAACCATTTGTGAAATAATGCCTTCTTTTCCCGAGAGTAGCTCGACGGCTCGTTTTCCACCTGGAACCGAGAAGTGGTCTGAGTCAACAAACCGGACCGCCCGGTTCGATTCAACAGTCCAACCCGGAAGAGAAGATATTTCTTCATCGAGGTTTGTCGGAAGTAAGACACCAAGAGACGTGTTCCTGAACATCCATGGACCTTCTTCGAAATCTCCATTAATCACCGCGTTATCTGTAAATGTAAAAAAAAAAAAAAAAGCAGGGTCAAATTGTAATGTTTAGAACTTTGGGGTTGACCAAAGAAAGATAGAGAAACTCAAGGTGAAATTGAATGATTTTAGAGCTTGGGGTTAAAAAATAGGAAATGTTACGGTTTATTTTGGTATTATCATAAGGTAAAATGAAACGATTATAGAACTTTGGGGTCGAATATTGAAAAATATGAGAAATTCAGGGTTACCTTTAGGCTTATCAGGAGTAAAGAGCTTCTTAATAGCAATATCATCGATGATTGGTCCACAAGTCGGGTCATCTTCCATACCAGGATTCTTAAAAACCAACCGTACATGATCCTCTTCAGCTTCAAACGCCCACGCGTAAGGATCCCAACCCTGAACGCTATACAGCGTTTGCAAATCCACGTTCCGCGATGCAACCATATCATCCGCGTCTGCGTTCACAGACGCTACCGACACATTAATTGATTCAAGCTGCGCGCACGTGCGGGCAGCGCTGAATGTCACCGAATAGACAAAACCTTTCTCAACCGTTAGATCTTGGCTGATCTCTGCGTCATTGCCTAATCGGACGGCGTGGCGGCCTTGTGGGACGATTAGGATCATTCCGCCTTGTTTTTGACCGGAATTAACTAGCTCCACCGTGCCGTTGGATTTCCAGCTTGGGATTTCGGATGGTCCGTCGATTACTCCGTCGTCGGGGAAGCCATTTGACGGCGATGTTTCGAAGTCACCGTTTATCACCAAACCTGTAGTTAAAAAAAGGTTATACAATAAATTTAAATTAATTACCAAAACAAATTTACAGATTAAAGTGACAAAACTCCATGTACATTGGATTGGAAAAAATCTTCGAAAACGCCAAAATATCAAGTTAGTTTGTTTTAAAAATTGGCTAGCTGTGTGAAAAGAGACATTTCTGTCTTTCTCAAAACATTTAGTTGATTCGACATAACACTTTAATTTACTTGATAGAACATGAAAAAAAATAATAATAAGTAGAAGACACGAGAAAATAATGTCTTATATGGGCCCATATACGGCCCATACCTTCTTGCTAAACTCTATGGCCTAGAGGGACCACCATTTTGAAGACTCTTTTTGACTATTACTAAAAGTATATGTCTAACTACACTCTACAGTCCCAGTTTACACCTTACAAATGTGAAATGCCTCTTCTAATAGGGGAAGTAGAGACGATTGTATTTTCGGTGGAAAGAAAAAATGAAAGCGTGTTGAAAAACTAAGAAGTTTTCAGACACCTCGATGTCGTTTTATCAAGGACTCTTTGTCGTTTAATATATTACGACCCAAAAATCCCACCTCTTATTTGGCGGGAACCCTTCTATTTTTCTTATTTATTTTCTGTGTTTTTTTTATACGATTAAAGTTTTGCATTCACGGACCTAGAGACTTATTTATCAAAATTTATATATATATAAAATACATATATATATAAACTACCTGAACTATTATTTTGGACTATTAAGATCTTAAAAGATAAAATTGATATATAGAAAAGAAAATAGTTGCTAATGTTTATTAGACTAAACATGTTTGTTTAAACTAAAAATGGAGTTGTAACTTGCAAGTTGAATGAAGCTCAAGGGCTTCCTTTCTAATTTTGCCGCCGCGGAAAGCACGAATAAGATACTTTATACTTAAATTGACAAATAAACCCCAGAAACTTACATTTTTTTCTATTGTGACGGATTAAATTGAAATTGACAAATTTCCCCTGAGTATGAAAGAACCTATAGCTAGATTAAATATTTTACTGGTTCGATGAGCACTGTTTATCTTCTAGATAGAATGAAACTTGTTTACAGCTTATACTACTAGACACAATAAGTTTCTACTATTTGACTCCTAATCTTAATTAGTAAAGAAGCATTTTTATCTAAGATTCTAAAGCTAAGCTACAGAACAGTAAAGTAAAATTGGGGGAAGACCCCTAAAACCTAAACTCTCAAAAATCAAAATCCAGACAAATGTTATAACTCAGTGTTCATTAAATGTTTTTTTTACCCGAAATCAATACTCTGAAAGTAATCTATTTTGGTCCTCTGTTCTTGGAACAGAGAGAGAGAGAGAGAGAGATGGATTGGATTCAAGAAATCAAATCTTGATAACACAAGATTCTTAGATGGCATTAATTAAGGATGTAAGGAAAACCCATCACGCAAATACCACAAAAAGGTCAGGGGAAAAGCGTACCATCTTCAACCAGCGGAGCCTTGTCGTCGGCGACGGCGACTAAGGCAGCGACAGAGAGACTAAACAGAAACACGAAAATGGAACCCCATCTGCACCCAGAAAAGGAGTTCAGAGCCATTATTTCTCCTTTTCTTCTTCTTCTTCCTCACTACCTAATGCTCTCTTTCTCTCTCTCTCTGTAAGTGTGAAATGTGAAAGTGTTTTCTGTATGTTCTTTTCGGGCAGCGAGCAAAAATACAGGGAAGGGTAGTGTCCTTTTATCCAAGATTCCGCACTCCTGGTCTCTTTTTTTATTTCAATTATTTTCTAATTTCACATTTAATTTCCACTATATTTAAAGCTGTTTACAGATATTTAGACAAAACTCCATGCACGCATAACAAAAAATAAAGTAAAAGAAAAGGGTAAGAAATGTTTCTTTCTTTCACTCTTATCTTTTGCTAGTTGTTAATTAAACATATTTTAATTGTTATAATTAGAAGAAGGGCCACGATGGAATAAATTTTATACCTATGCTCTTTTTTTTTTTCCCCTTATTGGATCTGTGTAAGATGTGAGATTAAAGTGGCTGACTTTACTTTAGATCCAACTCTATTTCTTTTAGTTTGACAACAACAAAAAATGTCTCTTTAAATTCTTCAGCTTTTCACTATTTTAGATTGAGGTACAGAGGCAGGAAAAGTGAAGATTTGTGTTTGTGAGAACTATTTTCAGTGTTGATATGATTAGTGTACTAAATATTATGTCATGAAGTGATAAATTATGAAATTTTGACATATTGTAATTTTTTGTATGTTACTAGATTTTTGTATATGATGATGAGTAAATGGAAAAAAAATTAACTTTGTACGAGTAAACTAAAACAATAATATAACAGAGAGTGAAGAGGTGGTTATGATATATATGATCCACCCTTATGATTTTGTAAGAAGGAATTAGAGGAATTGTCTCCTCCGGGAAGAGAGTTGAATGTCTATGAGATAAAACTCGAACCATGTTAAGGATCGATTCGACCAATTAAGTGATCAAGATACAAGTTAAAATTAAATGTAGAGTACGTTAAATTTTACTTTTAATGTATTTTATAATTTTGTTTATCTTGTTATTTGTATATTTCATGTTCAACCACACTCATATATGTGTGACGTCTTCTTTTCGATAAACTCTTAGTTGTTATGTCTTTTTTCTTTTTCGTGAAGCTCGCAGTCACATATTTCACCAATTTGGTATGTATGTGCTAGCACTGTTTTTAGGTTTCATCTTGATGTGCGAGATTCGTTCAAGTTCTCGTTTGAGTTCATCGTAGAAATTGTGCGACAACTTGTTAAAACGTGAAAAAAAAATTCTATTAACCATTTGTCATGTATTTCTTAGTATTGACATAATTTTAGGAGTTGATCCTAGTCATTTTATGGGTTATGTTAGTGGATCTAATTCATTTCATTTGTTAAATATGTCATAATTTTATGGTTGATCCTAGTACTTATATGGTTATATTATTAGATCTAATTCATATAATAATTTTAGGCATGATCATAGTCTTTTTATGGTTATGTTATTGGATCTAATTCATGTTATACTATTTCTGTCCAAAATATACAAAATATCATATATGTAAATTATTTGTTTAACTTGTGTGGTCCATTACTCCGACTTCATGACTTATGGGTAGGATGCGATAACTATTGTAGGCGTGAAAAAGAAAAACAGCGAAAAATTTGTTCTCAATACATCAAATCACGGTAAGAAACTTGAAGTTTCCATCGAAATTATGATGATTTGCCTCAATTCTTTCCGCTGTAATTCTGATGTTAACGATGAGTTTTATTCATATCCACTTTCACTAGCCATTGGATTTGCATTATTAAAAAAGATGATATGTCATCATCACTTTTGGTTTAGGAATCAGTAAATGCTTCACTTTTCTTTCAAACTTTTCTTTTCTGGAAATAGCCATTTTATTAATCAAAATTGATATAAATTAGATTCACCGTTTAAAGGCTAAGGAAAAATTTGGTTAACTTATTAGATAACTATAACTAATTTATTTTTCCGGTGAAGCGCTACAGTTATTAACCATTTTGTATAGTTATGGTCTGATTACGGTTTAAAACTGTTTCGTTTAACAGTTTGCTTAGGTCCTCATAAAACTGTTTGTACATATTAATGATTAATTTTTTTTATTTTTAGATGTTGATTGGCAAATGCCAAAGGGTAAACATCGCCGTCCTCATCAAGTGGACCTTGAAGATTACGATAGGTCGAATGGAGTTCAAGTGTTCTTGGATCTGGAGACCATTTAGGTCTCCAATGAACTTGACCTGAGGAGTTATGCTCTTATAAATAATCGGCCAAGTGCACTACAAAACATCGAAAAAAACAAAAACCAGGAAAACAGGAAAGCATATAAGAAATTGTTTCCCACTAAGATTACGGCTTATGTTATTAAGGATGGAAGTGAGGATCTAATTAAGCGACCTCTGTCACGAATGAGTATAAAGTTCAAAGATTATTTCAAAAGAAAATTCAAGTGTAAACGTTGTAGAGACAGAGAAATAGAAATGCAAGGTAAGCAGTTATACATTTTTTTTTTTTATAAAAAAATAACTACATTTTATTTCATTTGTGAAGAGCGGATACCAAAAACAAAACTCGCTGAATTGGATATACTTCAAGATATTTGTGCTCATGTAGTGGAACTCGAAAAGCGGGGTCCGGTTCAGAACATGATGATTATTTGAAACGACCATTTTTTTATGGATCTTGCCGACGATTTGGAGAAGCCAAAGTGTGCATTCAAAGTTTTTACGGATTTGCCTGCAGGTTTGACTAGAGTGCCAATGGAACTGCCAATGATTCGGTAATGTGAAGGTTGAACTAGAGAAAACGTTGTTTTGCTTGCGTGTATGCGTCACAGAGATCTACGGAAGAAATATAAGTTCTTGAGTTAAAAAAAAGAAATAGGGTTCTTCATTTAATTTCATATGTTTCTGAAGAGAATTATTAGTTGTCTATTTTGGCATGTTTAACGCTAACTCTAGTCTAGCGGCAATTGACTAATCTGGCATGTTTTGGTGCCCTAGTAATACGAAAGGAAATTAGCGGAATATCATTTTAATTTTTTTATTTGCTTAAATAATTGTTTTAAATTTTCATTTAGTAACTATCATTTTTAAAAAAGAAAAGATCTATGAAATAACCACAAAAGTACTATTCTTTTTTTTAATTAATCAAGAGGTGATATGGGATTATGTGGGTCATTCGAGCGTATCTAAATAGATATCTGTCTAATTAGACAAATGAAAATGGTTGGATAATTCTGCAATCGAAAGGAATTAATCTTTGTAATATTTTTTTGTTTGAAATTATGGAAGAAAGTTTGGAAAAAAATTTCAAAAAGAAAAAATTATGGAAAAAAATATCAAACTACATACTTAATATTTTTTTCTATCCAAAACACTGATATTGAGCATTATGAAACAAAACCGAGCTAGTGTTTATAGCATTTTCTTGTTTGCATACTTACTAATTCTTATGTAATATCTTGTTATCTTGTTTATTTCTCGTGAAGTTCGTAGTCACATATTCCACCGATGTGGTATGTATGTGCTTCCACTGTTTTTAGGTTTGATCTTTATGCGCGAGTTTCGTTCAAGTTCCCATTTGAGTTCATCGTAAAAATTGTGCAATAATTTTTTTTTTTATTGAAATTGTGCGACAACTTGTTAAAACGTGAAAAAAAAAATTCTGTTAACCATTTGTCATGTATTTCTTAGTATTGACATAATTTTAGGAGTTGATCCTAGTCATTTTATGGGGTATGTTATTGGAACTAATTCATGTCATTTGTTAAATATGTCATAATTTTATGGTTGATCCTAGTATTTATATGGTTATGTTATTGGATCTAATTCATGTTATACTATTTTTGTCCAAAATATACCCAAAAAAAAAAATCATATATGTAAATTATTTGTTTAACTTATGTTTCCATAAAATCTATTGTGGTCCATTACTTCGACTTCATTGACTTATGAGTAGGATACAATAACTACTGTAGGCGTAAGTGAAAAAGAAGCGAAAATTTTGTTCTCATTACATCAAATCACGGTGAATATTTGCATCAACTCCTTCGGTTGTAATCTTAATGTAAACGATGAGTTTTGTTCATATCCACTTTTACTAGTCATTGCATTTGCATATTTAAAGATGATATCTCATCATCACTTGTGGTTTACGAATCAGTAAATGCTTCACTTATCTTTCAAACTTTTTCTTTCTGGAAATAGCAATTTTAGTAGTCAAAATTGATATAAATCAGATTTATCGTTTATACAAAGACTATGGAAAAATTTGGTTAACTTATAAGATAACTATAACTTTTATTTTTACGGTTAACCGTTACAGTTGTTAACCATTTTGTATGGTTATGGTCTGATTACGGTTTAAAAATGGTATGGGTAACAGTCCGAAGTACGGTTATGATATAATTACGGTTTGATTTTGGTCATTGTCGGTTTAGTTCATCCGTTTTGATAATTAAAAAACAAAAAGCATATTGGGCTGTTAAAAGTCCAAGTTAATTTTCACGGGCTTCGGCCTTACTAAAACACGGTGACTAACTGCGTTTTGTTGTTCTTTGGTGGATCTGCGAGTCCTTTTAATAAACCACCGGAGTGAGGAAGAAGAAGACGACGACGACGACGACGAAGATGAGTTCATCGACCGCTGTTCGAGATTTGCAGAGAGACCTAGAAAACAAGGCCAATGATCTCGGCAAAATTCAGAAAGGCTGGTTCTTTAGATTCTTTTCACCTTTCTCGATGTGATTTTTTTTGTTTTGTTTCTAGAGGCGGGAAACCCTACTTATCTGTATTCATAGTTCAGATATCGCGAAGAATCACCAGCTGAGGAAGAAGTATACGATCCAACTTGGTGAGAATGAGCTTGTGCTTAAGGTATATATATAGATATATGTCTCACTGTTTTCTCTAGGTTACTTAAATGGTGGAAATCTCTGATTTATGGAATTGAAAGAGGGATTTTGATTTCATTTTCTTGGTTTTTCTTTCTTTTTCCACCATATTCTTCCAGTTTTAATCTTTTTTGTGTGTATGTCTTGTGTATACAGGAGTTGGATTTGCTGGAAGAAGATGCAAACGTCTACAAATTGATTGGTCCGGTGCTAGTGAAGCAGGATTTGGCTGAAGCAAATGCAAATGTCCGTAAACGAATTGAGTACATCTCTGCTGAATTGTGAGTTTCTTTCTTTTACTGTGATTGAAGCAAATGCAGTTAATTGAGAAACTAGTTGAAGATAAATAACCTTTTAGGTTGTTATCTCAATTTGAAAATAAAGAACCTTTCATTCTAGGCTAATAGTGAGTTAACGCTGTTGATAAATTATCTAATTAGGGTAAAGATGATAATGTTAGTAGCTAATATGGGTAGTGAAAATCATCCTGTCTCTTTTTGAATGAGTAAGCGTGTAGAATGTGGATATGCCGGGTAGCACTTGTGTAAAAATACATGTTGTCCCTTTTAGCTATATAACAACTATGAGGAAGGTTGATCAACTGTTTTGAGCTATAGGGTCATGACCTCAAGAATAATGTTATATCCTTTGCAGGAAACGGCTTGATGCAATTCTTCAAGATATGGAAGAAAAACAAAACAACAAGAGAGAAGCGGTAAGACATCTACCTCTCATGCATTATATACTTATTTGAGTGCATTAAAGCAGTGATGCGCACTGCTACACCAATAATAGTCCAAACATTGATGCTCACTTTACTAAGCTCTGAAAATATACTTTGGTAGATGGCTTATTTGTCAGTTTAAGCCTGCCCTGGAAGTAAATACTTGAACTTTGTTCTCTCCTCTGTTTTGTTGAGTGCCATCTGAGAATTTGCTGTTTTGAGAGAATAAGGACCCATGGACACAAATGAAACTTGTTTCTTAACTTTCTTGGCTTAAAATGGTGATAATGATCCTATGGTTTCAATTCATGGAATTGAAATTTTTGCAGATAATGAAGTTACAACAAAGGCTACAATCTATCCAGGCAGGAAAAGCAAAGGCTTGATTGAACTAGTCAGTTGCAACCACATTTGTTGAACCCCCTTCCCTTGTGCTCGGCCTTGTCTCAATGGTGTCATATTCAGTTACTGAGGGTTCTTGTGGTTTCAGTTTTGTGGTTATTGATGTCTCTTTGTGTCTCTAATCTTTTTTGTTGACAACTAAACTTGAATGTGTAACTTAGACAGGATCTTGTCGCCCTTTCTCAAGTTATGAATTTGGAGATTTACAAAAATATATATTGTGTGCACGCCTAATTTGGTCTTTATACATATTTCAAATCGATTATGGTTCTATGCAACACCTGCGGATTACAAAGAGCTAAAAGGACCTAATAATCTCAAATTTCAAGGTTTACGAGTCAGATTAGAAAGAAGCTAAAAGGACCAAATGACATCAGTGTAAATGTAATGTATTTAAAAACCTAAACCATAATTCATCTCCACGGAATCTGATTACAATTTGCCAAGTGAGAGCTCAAAGAAAAGAGAGTATTAAGTCAAGAAATCTACTGTTACAAACAAAAACTTTCGAGTTAAATTATATAATCTGGATGCTGAAACTTATCTTACATAGAAAGTTAAAACTTTCTTTCTTTCCTCAACGAACTAACTTCTTCTCCAATTGGCACTGTACTATACATCACTTTCTCCATACCCTCTCTTCAGTTTGTGTATGTGTGTGTGTGTATTGTCTGGAGTAGTCTTCAAAACTAATCCTTTAGGTGTTTCTTATTGGCAATGGATGAGCTTCAGTGTTGAAAACAAACTTATCCAATGGTATCACCGAGTCATCTCCAAAAAGCAAGTATAAGTATTTCAATGTTTCACCAAGGAAAAATGTCTCCATCTTATCTCTCCTATGAGGCGGCACTTCAGTTACATCATCCAATGATGTATATCCACCTGATTTCACCTTTGTGTACCTTTCAAATGCTTCAAAGATTTGCCAACCTTGATCTCGGTATCTGCAAATTTTGAAATGTGTTAGATTAAGAGTAGAATAATCCCCAAGAACTCAGATAATGAGGGAAAATCGGATGAATTGTTTTCATACTTTGTATCTTTTGTGATACGATAGAGGACAAATAGTGATTCAACAGTTTCAGGGCGCAGTAGATTGTGTCGATCAGCGTGCTTTATAATTATGTCATTTGTATACATTGAACTCTTATTCCCACCTTCAAGACCATCCTCAGAGTACTCCTGCTTATTAGAATCCAAGAATAAACAAAAATCAAAACAAGCGATCAAGGATGACATGCAAAAGCAAAGGTTATTGTTTTGGAAAAAGGTACAAGCAAAACTTACATCTGTGTGAAAGTAAGCAATTTCTGGAGCAAGGCCAGTGGCAGTTACTTCATACATCTCAAAGCATGTTTTCGCTAATTCTTCTGCAAGTTTCAAATTTTCTAGGTCCTCAAAGGATAAAAGATTTTCCTTCAGGGCTTGTTCCTTTGTGAGGCCCTTGGTAGCACCAAGAGCAAGAGTACCAGGCAAGAAGCATACCTAGAGAAAAAAACACAATTGAATGAATCAAAAGTCACGAACAACAAACGTCGTGAAATCTCTCAGCGAATGACAACAGCGTAATACTATGTAGCTAGTGACGCTTACAAGATGGTCCATTTTTGGACTGAACTCTCCCTTAGACCCGTAAGGTAACTCCCCTACAAAGACGAGACCTTTTGGAATTGAATTACGCACAAGCAAATGCCTGACTCCTTTCATTGCCTCAATGTACATATCATGCAAATATGTGAAATTACTGTTGAACTTGGCTCCTTGCTGAAGCCACACCTTGATTAAATACTCATAGTAGCTATCACCACGAGATCCCAACCTGATATTCTCACCAACAAATTCACCTGTTTGAGGGCTGCACTAAGTAGAAACAACATGTCAGATCAAAAGAGCCCAGGAAAGCAAGGAAAAAATTATCACTAGTCATGGTATTTATAGTTGAAAGAGCAAAAGTTAATTACCTGATGTAGATTGGAACAAGACCTTCCGTCTTTGGAAGAGTTTTGATATGAGCTAAGACCTTCATGGCCTCTGTATTATACTTTGGATCACCAGAAATAGCACTGAGGTAATTAAATTCAAGCTGTACAGAGGCAACTTCTGCTGTACTGCTCGCTCCTCCTGGAGCTGGATGAGCGGTCGATTCATGCAATATGACATCGCAAAAGGGAACTGGAGTAGGGCTGGAGGTAAAAGCCGAAAGTAGACGGTCAGCCAAATCCTTAGCAATATTTAGATAGATAGCTGGTTTCGGTCCATTATGGGTCATGTTCATCGTACCCTGCTCTCCTCCACTCAGATGGTATGCACTTAGAAGCCCACCCAAGACACGTATTGTAGTTTCAAACAAATTAACTTGACCCTTTTGACTGATTCTCTCTAAGAGATGAGTCTCAACCCATGATCCTGCTTCAGAAACGATATTGTCAAGACCCATTATCATGGCTGTATCAAGAGCATCCACCACAGTGGCACCCAGTCCCCCTAAGCCATCCACACCTTTCTGGCTAATAGGCATAAGCTCGTCATAACCCATGGCATACTTTCTATAACCAGACCATGCATGGTCAAAAGCATCCTTCACACTTTGCTGTCTGGCTGCCCATTTTGGGTCGGAAATTGAAATCGTAGAGCCATTAGTAGAACTACCTCTTAATTGTCCTTCATCAGGTGATAATCGAGGTGGAAGCCTAGGCGGCTTTCTCAAAAGTCTCCCTAGCCTAAGTCCCCTAACAAAAGTTACCTTTCCTTTTTCATTCAGAGCAGACTCATTTGGACTCTTACTCATCAGCATTAGACATACTAGTCCAAAGACCAATATTAATATTAGGAACTTCCCTGTGCTACAGCTTGCGTAGTTGCTTTTTGTGTTAAGCGTAAGCAAGCTTTGAGAAAGAACCTAGAACCCAAAACAAAGGAGACATTGCAAATGTCAAAAGAAAAGAAACAGAGAGAGAAACTAGATCAAATTTCATAAACATATACAACCAGAAGCTTCAGGTCATCTCATTACTAGATTCATAGCACTTACTGCTTCTGAGCATACCTTTTTATTGATCCCTTTATAACTTTATTTCAGGAGTGGCACACCAAGAAGCCTAACACTTTTATCTAAAGCTAGAGACTCTATACTAAAAACACAAACGAAACATGATTTAAGACTGAAGTTAGATCAAAAAGAGAATGGCTTCTGGTCAAACCGAAAGAAAAAGGAGAAGCCTTTTACTTAAAGCTCTTTGATCCAGAAATATAAAGACTTGCCAAGAAAAACTAAAAGAGACTACAAAAGAATTAATACTTGGGACATTATATATTTGAAGGATGATTCTCTCTCTTAACCTGAAAGCATACAACTTATATCTAAAAAGTGAAGCTTTTGTGGCATTTCAAAATCTAGCTTTGTAAATCCATGGTTCCAAAACCCCTGAGAAATGTTACCTCACTGAGTTTACATGTTATCAGGTGATTTCGTATTTCCCAGGCCAATTTCGACACAAAGCAATTCATGTAAAGCCAAAAGCCGAACCAGAAGCACGTACTAGTGACATCAAATCCATCTAAACATGTATTAATCAAAAGAAGAAGAAAGGAAAAAACTTGGACAGAACCCATATCACAGATCAAGATCTAACCTTTAAAGGAGATCGATATCTGAACTTGGCATTGTCGTAATGAACATCTTTCACTGAATATGGTAGAGATTTCGACATGTTAAGATCCTCGTAAAACTGATGATCGGCTTAGGGTTCGGAATCTTTCTGTCGCCGATCTATAAACGGGAGGAAATGACCGGAGAATAAGATGAGATATCGTCGGGATCAGATGCTATTTTAAAGAAATAAAAAAAGGAAGAAGTGTTTCGCAGCCAACGCAGAGAAGTCTTCTCTGAAATCTTACGGCAGCTTCTTAAGAAGCATTGACCGACCCAAACACTAGCTTCCAATTTCTTTCCTCTTTGTTGTTTTTTTTTTTCTTCGTCAAAACATTATTAATAATTCGTTTCTAATTTGGAATTACTACATGATTTTGTTTCACCATTTACTAAATATATTTTACTTTCAAAATATAAAAAGATTTTTATCCTTTTTTTTTTTTTGAAAATCAAACGCATCTCAATTAAGAGATAGAGAATAAAATTCCCTTAAAAAAAAAAAAGTCATTCCAACATCAAGATGTTTTGTTCACACTTTTCTAGCGAAGCAACCAATACAAACATTATTGGAACATGGAACAAAACAAATAGAGCCTGATTTGTGATACAAAATGGTAAGAATTCTCTGACGAAAAATGTACAGTAAAATATAGTTAGAATAAATTAACAATACCAATAAAAGATAACGATACACACAAATTTATGCTAACATATTTAGTACCATTGTTTTATCGTTTCTGTGATTAGTCATCATATTAGCGATACAATCTTTATCATTTGTGTGTATTAGAAGGGGTGTCAGTTGAACACCCATGAAACTTTTAAATTTAGTATAATTTTGATTAAGTGTTCTAAGCTGTTTCCATCCAAAAATATAAATTGACTCTCATCAAAGTTTAGTTTAAGTGCAACCTAATAAATATTTAAATACTAAAATCTATTAATCCAGTAAAACTCATCACAAATAAATTTACATTTAAAATACGCTCATTTCTAAGTGATTACTAGTTTGTTTTTATTGAAAAATAAATACTTAACATCGTGACAACAAAACAGTTAGAAAATTATAAGGTATGAGTAAGCATATAATACATTTTTAAAGTGTATTTCTAAAATATTTACAAATTTTTTATAAACAAAATTATTTTGACTCCTCTGAATATTTTTTTTTATTCCACCACTAATCACAAGCATTAAAAAATAACTAAACTTTTTTATTTTGTAATCGTGTGAATTCTTTCAACTACAAAATAAATGCTGATATATCTAAGTCATTATTCCCATTCAAAATATCTACTAACTCTGAGCAGTTTGCTTCGAAACCAAGATTTGACAATTTGTTAACTTTACGTCATGCTAAAAATTGATGATTATGAGTTTATTATGATTATGGGCCGATTGATAACGGCTGTGACTTTTGACTGTAGAGACATTGACTGTATGGACTTTAGCTGTATGGATTTTGACTGTATAAAGTTTAGGACCGATTGGTAAATACTATGGTTGTAAAAATTGTGATTTTAAATAATATAAATTATACCAAATATAAATCCGAACGATGACATAATGACGAAATTCACACAAATTAGATAATTATTGAAATTAGAATTTTAAAGACTTGTTTATTGATCTTAAATGAATTTATGTATGGGTATTGCATATCTGTTAGATTTGTCCAACTTGGCTTAAGTTTAATATTTGCTTCTTCTATTTTATGTGGAGAAATGGATCTTATAAGAACAGGAAAAAAAAATTGTAAATTAATTGAAATCTTTTTAAAATTAATTTTTCAATAAATTTTATGGGAAATTTTCATATATATGAGGAAGAAGAAATTAGAAAAACTGTTGGCTTTTAATTTTTTTTTAAAAGTTAGGTTTACGAGACTTAAAAAAAAAGCCTGAAAGCAAAGAGTGAAAAAAAAGGACTGTAGAAACTTTAAAATTAAAGCCAAAAAAAAACTGATTAAGAAAATAAAAACTGTGAAGACTGTTAAATTTTTTTATAACTTTAAAAATGCACGTCAATCAGTCCCTAAAAAGTTTTGTATAAATTACTTTAGGATTTTGCCCCAAAAAAATATTACTTTAGGCTTATGTAGGGTGCATTACTTCATTTTCAAAACCTTAGGCGTGACTCATAATAATAGAAAAATATTGAGGCTGAATTAGAAACCATCTTTATACAAAACTTTTAGTTATTCACACGTCCTCCTTCCTACTCACCCAGTGTAGAGAATGAGAAGGCTGACATATCCTTTGAGCTCTGTGAGGAATATCGTCGAACACTTTCACTGCAACTTCTTCCTCAAACCAATCTCTTCCCTTTCAATCTCCCCAAATCATCGCAAACCCGAATCACCAGAACCTTCTTCGACCCAAGACCCGTATTCACTACTCAAGCAAGATCCTGTCGATATCTGCCTCTCCCTTTGGGTCAAATCATTCTCTTCTCCTCCTTCTGCTACTTTTTCGAACCTCACAGGTTTCCTCTCCAAATTCGATTTATGGATCTTAGCTTATCAACGCACTTGTGCTCACGTAACCGGAACTTTCCCGCCGCGCAATGCCATTCATGCCAACGCTCTCCGCTCGCTTCTCTCCCTCCAAAACGCCGTCACGCGTTCCGGTGACAAATTCCGGTGGAACGATAAGATGAATCAGTACGTGAGGAGTCCTAATGATAAAATCTCGACCAATGGTGTAGAGGGTATGTCGAAAGGGAAGGTAAAGAGGATAATTGAGTCGGAAGAACCGATTTTCCAGGATTGGGTGGTTCATGAGGTTTTATTGATGATTCTTGAACCTTTCTTTGAAGCTAGGTTTTCGAGTAATAGTCATGGGTTTAGACCAGGTAGAAATCCACATACTGTGATTAGAACTATCAGAAGTAATTTTGCTGGGTACTTGTGGTTTATGAAGGGTGATGTTAGTGAACTGTTGGATCATGTGGATGTAGATGTAGTGATGAATTGTCTTCAAAAGGTTGTCAAGGATAGGAAAGTTCTCGCCTTGATTGAATCTTCTTTGAAATTGACTGATAAGAGAGTGTTAAAGCGGGTTGTCGAGAAAAATGGCAATGACACTGGATTGGGGACGAAAAGGAGGCTCGAACGTGAAAAGAGAAACAAGACGAAGAAGAAGATTTTGAGTGTGGATGAGCCTAAACCGGATCCTTATTGGCTG
The DNA here is from genome assembly GCA_026770425.1 of Boechera divaricarpa. Classification (NCBI taxonomy): domain Eukaryota; kingdom Viridiplantae; phylum Streptophyta; class Magnoliopsida; order Brassicales; family Brassicaceae; genus Boechera; species Boechera divaricarpa. The sequence goes on along the minus strand of CM049182.1, from coordinate 7,722,498 downwards.
AGGACTTTCTACAGTTTTGCTCCTAAGGAAGCTGCAAAGGTGCCTTCTTATGGCTACTGTGGCATATTGAGTCCTTTGCTTGCTAATGTATGTCTTAATGAGCTGGATCGCTTTATGGAAACGAAGATAGTTGAGTATTTTAGACCTTGTAAAGACGATTCAATATGGAAGGAGTCTATTGAAGATGGTTGCCATAACCCAGCCTGGCCGGAGTTTGTTCCATCAAGTGGGAAGGAGAAAACTAGGAAAATGGATTACATTAGGTATGGGGGCCATTTTCTGATTGGCATTAGAGGGCCTAGAGAGGATGCAGTAAAGATCCGGAAGGAAATCATTGAGTTTTGTGATAGGGTTTTCGGTTTAAGATTGGATAATTCAAAGTTAGAGATTGAACATATAAGCAGGGGTATTCAGTTTCTTGACCACATAATTTGCCGAAGAGTTATATACCCTACCCTCCGTTACACAGGAAGTGGAGGCAGCATTGTGAGCAAAAAGGGTGTGGGAACGTTGCTATCTGTGTCTGCTAGTTTAGAACAATGTATCCGCCAATTTAGACGGCTTGCGTTTGTTAAAGGTGACAAAGATCCTGAGCCTTTACCGTGTAACCCAATGCTTTATTCAAGCCAGTCTCATAGTAACTCTCAGATGAATAAGTTTCTTGAAACAATGGCTGATTGGTATAAATATGCTGACAATCGCAAGAAGGCTGTTGGGTTCTGTGCTTATGTAATAAGAAGCTCTTTGGCTAAACTATACGCTGCAAGGTATAGACTTAAATCTCGTGCCAAAGTGTACAGCATTGCCTCACGGGATCTTAGCCATCCATTAAGTGAGAGTAGTAATAATTCTGCACCTGAATACTCTGATCTTCTAAGGATGGGACTTGTCGATGCTATAGAAGGAGTTCAATTCTCTCGCATGTCTTTGATTCCGTCGTGTGATTATACTCCATTCCCTAGGAATTGGATCCCAAATCATGAGCAACTTTTGCAGGAGTACATCAGGCTACAAGACCCTAAATTCTTCTGTGAGTTGCATAGGTCAATAAAACGCAAGGGTCTAACCTTGCCTCAGGATGAAATCTCAGAGGTCGTGTGGGATTTCAAGACTCTTGGTGCTTGGAGATCAAAGTATGGAAGTAAAAGAGAAGCAGATGATGGGTTGGAGACATTAGACTCACCAACATGATTATTTACTGTTACCTCCTTTATTTGGTGGTTTTGGTACAAGGATCTTGATACACCAGAGAGACTGGAGCTTTAGCGGGCAGTTTCATCGTGATTCTGTTTTATCCCCTTCTTCGCAAGAGGCCCTGATTATGGATCTGGCTTCCTTACCCAGCAAAGCATTGAACTTGGTAATCTAACTCTATACATTATCTCAGTTCATAGATATTTTCCCAGATGCAAGTATTTTCTGACGTAGGTTATGTGAAAAACTTAGGAATAGGTGCTTATGCATTATGTCTTGTTGGCTAAGTTGATTGATTTCCTTCAGCAGATTTCCAAGTTTTTTCTTTAGCTAGAATCCTAGGATGTGCAAGCTGTTTGAAGCTAAAATTTTTTCTTTATATTTAATCTTTGCATCTCAATTTGTTTTTAGTTCAGATATATAGTCAATCGTTCCTGTTGTTTGTTTGATCCATCTGATTTGTTTAGGTTTAGTCGTGTCTTTCCTTTTTTGTGTGAAATAATGTATTGGCTAATAGATAGAGAACATAACACACATCTTCCGCCATATTTAACCAGTGAATCGATTCTAATATGTTGATTGGAAACTCACTGTTATACATCAAGGTTTGATCTTCAGAATTTGTTCATTTACTGTTATGATCCATAAGCAATTCACCGTTAGAAAGGCTTGTCTTTATAATATTTCATTACACTCTCTTTTATTGAATATGGAACAACTTCTGTTCTTTATTGGTTGCTTACATCAAGGAAGTTTGGTTGCTCCTCTTTTCTTCTGATTTATCAACCCTCACATTGAAATGCTGAAACTTTAAATGTTCGTGATAGGCCGGTGGTATTAGCAAAGGTGATCTTCTCAGGATCTTTCTCTCTGATGAAGATATCATTCACAGGAACCCAGATCATGAGTTCCTTGCTTTTGACTCCAGTAAGTCTCCTCATACGACGGTCCTCAACAAACGCAGTTATCTCCGTGTCATATAACACTCTGCGACCTATTGCACGAAATGTATGCTCAATCTTGCTTCTCATCCTCATCCACACAAACCCTTTTGTTTTGTTGTACCCAACTTCTGTCATATCCTTCAGTGGCAACAATCCCGTGGGTAGGTTGATGAGAGCAAGAAGCTCCTTGGCTTTATCTAGACAAAGAGATTGATCACTGTAGCTCTCTATGTCATCACTCTCATCTATTATCATCTCTCTTAACGCCATAATAGATAAATCACTTTATTTTTATTGTCGAATGCTTCTACTGACTTTTGGTTTCTTCGCTATATAGGGTTACTAATAGGTCATATGATGTATTTGAGTACGTAAAATGGAATGGAACATGAAAGGTGTGTGATGAGCATTTTCAGGCCCCATATTTGGCTGCATCATAACCCTGTGATTAATCAGAATCAGGCCCCAAAGAATGAAAATTTATGATATATATTTTTTTTTTGTTACTTTCTTAATTATCAACTCTGCACTTAGTACTTGTTAGATGATTCCAGGACTTAATTGTGAGATTCACTTAAATGGAAAATAATGGATTACGGTTTCAGAGAATCTCATTTCTTCTAGCACTTGCATTTTGAAGCCTATCCAATGTTTCCGTATTTTATACCTTATATGTAAAGAATTAGCTTTTTTTTTTTTGTTTTCTCAATCATGTGGTTATATTGATGTGATGATTTTACTCTTGTGATTAATGATCTTACATCTTTTGTTTTGTTTGAAGGCAAGATCATATAGTCAATGAGCTCATCTATCTCGGCCCAATGTAACCCAGATTATTGAGTTAGTGGGCCTTTTTTTGAGGGTTTCCGAGTCAATTTTTATTTCTGATGGAGTGATGGGATAATTATCAATAATTACGATGATGCTGATGTTGTGATTTTGCTGACGAAGGTTAACCAGAACCGAACGGTCTTATTCGGATCTGCGATCGCATCGGTAAACCTAACGACCCGATCATTAAAAATATTGATTAAAATTTCTGATATATCTTTTAGTTGTATATATATTGAGTAAAATGTATTATTTGTGATTATCTAGATTTTGATGAATTTTACTATGCCGCTTAAAAATATGTGCAGAATGAATAGTGATGAAAATAACCAAAATTGGTTAATGTGATGCATTAATAGTTTATATTCATCATTAGCAATTTATTACTATCTTAAACATCATTATCGATTGATCCGGTGAACTGGATAATCTGATTTACCATTGGATTGGATTTTAAAAAATTGTTTTTATGATTTTATATATCAAAGTTAAAAACACGGTAGCTGTCAAAAAAAAAAAAACACGGTTATGATGTTTATATACATGTTTAATCTATGTTGGAATTAAACTTGGGTGTTTTAAGCTCTAGTAAGTTAATAGTTCAAGAAATTTGTATCTAACTTTTTTTTTTTAATGATAGATTCTGTAGACATCGCTCTGCCGTCCACTATCAACAATACTTTTCCGAGAGATATTTTCCGGCCAAATAAAGCATATCCCATATTAAAATAATTTAAAGCAATATATATAAGATGCCTCCGAAAAATCCGACACAGATCTAGGGTTTCTTTCTCGAATCTAACATGCCGACACAAAATATAAAAGATAAAGGCAAATAATAAAAACGAACATGCAGATCCATTTGCATACAAATGTACACGTAATGCGTACATGTGCCCACTAAGATTTTTATCGCCGTGTACATATATTTAGGCTGCATGAAAATCACGTGAAACCTATGACTCAGCTTCTGCAGGTAGCATGAAAGGCTGCGTAATATTTTGATTCATCATCATAACTCTAAATCATCAACGATTTTTCATGTGTTAAATCAACATCTAGATTAAATTCATAACATGCACTTGAAATATGAATTCCATAGTGCTCACTTTCCGCATTTTGTGACCGTTCGTTCTAGTATCCTTTAATTTGTCTTTAATTGCAAAATATCAGGATTCCATTATAAAAAGAAAAGGTAATCTAATAGTTCAAACTAAGAGATCTCTATTGTTTCAAATAAAACTTATACGTTTACGTTTGCGTTTAAATATATTTATATAAAAATAAAAAGATTTTGAGATATAAACATTTTTAACGTCGCAAAAATATGTTTTGCAAAGTTTAGACACAAACATCCATACGTTAAACGTTTAATATTACAATTAACAACCAGATTTTACGTAATATGATTAAAATTGTGGATTCATTTTAAAAGCATTCTCACTAATATATCAATATCAACGCAAAAAAATAATCGGGACCTATATTCAGCAGTAACGAATTTGAGATTGACATAGTGCAAATACTTAAATGTATGCAAAGTAGGATCTTGAATGGTTGCAGATTTTAATTTTTTTTGTAGAATCACCGCTCAAATTTTTAAAAAAATTGGCTTTCCTAAATCATTTTTTTGTTTTAGTTGTCCAATCAAGCTTTTGGATTTTTAGTTCTCATACAACTAAGAAATCTCTTTATTTTCATCATTTACGATTATTTCTCTCCAAAACAAAATCCAAACAAAATCCTATTTTATTTGGATTTTTCAAACAACAATCGTTTTAAACTAAAAACTTAAACAAAAACTAGATCCATTCATGGCCTACTCTTATGACCTCCTGACGTTTCCTCCGTTCTAAGTCAAGTCAGTAGCTCAGATTGTTTTCACGAATACGATTCATTGCTCATACAATTATGATACAAATAATGAATAAGTAAAAAACTTAAAATGAAGTAGTCGTCAAAATTCGTGCGGCATATGGGGTGTAGTTTGATTAGGGGTCATGGGCCACGTGATAGTATATGGGGTTAGGTGGGTCGCATACAACCAAGGATTTTACAGAGTTTATATATAATTAATATAAGTAATTCTTATTTCTTAAAAATGGGAGCGTTTAGACTGGATTTCTTAATTACACATGTGTCTTCTAAACTAACCGTTTTGAGATTTAATTTGTATAATGCATTTGCTCGGTCCAGTATTCAAACCAATTTCTTCACGTAATTCAAAACCATTCTTCATAAGTTCATATTGTAAACAAAATAATCTCATCAACAATAAGAGAACAGAACAAACCCGTATAAATTCAACCAAATATAAATTTCAGTCTATGTAAATGGTGGGAAAATATTTATCTGTGGTTCTCAATATAAATCATAATTTTTCCTGCGTCGTTTCAAATTGCAGAGTACAGGAAATCTTATATTCTACTATGGATAGTGACGAATAGATATTCACAAGTACAGATAGAACGTACACAGACTAAAAATAAGTTTCGGACACCTATATCTACTCCAAAGTACAGTTCAGATCTTTTTATGAATTTTTTTGAAAATAAGATTTTTTTTTTTCTTTCAAAAGTTCCATAATTAAAGTGTGGGAATAAAATTATTACATAATTGTGTTTTAGAAAAAGTTCAAACATTTTCTTAACTTTGATTTGGATTTTTGAAGATTTGGGAAGTAGTTTTAAAGAAGAAACATATTTAGCGAAGTTATTTAGTTTCAATAGTATTAACTAAACCTTATATATATATATAATATATTAATTTCTATTTTCATTATTGGATTACATAAAGCTTCATAGACTTAAATTGTTGTATCAGAAAATTATTCTTAATATATATGAAATTAATAAATTTTGGAAAAAAATATTAATATCAACATGTATACAATTTATGTCTTGGTCTAAAGGTAAAAAAACCCTTGCATTTTAGTCGCACAAAAGGAAACTAGGGTCGAACCCTATATGCGAGGAAAAACATAGCAAATGTGGTATTTCTATCAGTATTCGAACTCAAAACTTTAAAAACATTTTCTTTTTTGAGAGACCAAAAATTCATCGGTTGAGCTATACTCCAGTCGGATAGCATCCAATTTTAAATCTAAAATCTGAATATTCCAGCTACTTATCAAATTCAGCTGTTAAGATGCATTAGCATTGTATAGCTAAATCTTATTGTGAAACAAATGAGAAGTCTTTAACCCAAAAAAAAAAAAAATGAGAAGTTGAATAGTGTTACGTGTTTGTATAGGCGCATTGGAATAGAAAGGGCACGGAATCTTTGGTAGTGTAGTTTTTGGAAATGGGGAGAGCGACAAAAATCTTTGTCAAGAAACAATCCTGTCCAAACTACTTTAAAAGGAGAGGATATATGAAATCCCACGTCATCCTATTTTACTTCACGCACCCTAGCTCTCCACGTACGTTTCATTGAGTTTCCATCAGCTATCTTCTCATTTATGACGAACAATTCGATACTGTTCTGATAAGTCAAATCTGTCTTTCTTTCTTTTTATTTTTTTTGATAATTTCTTAAGATTTCTTTTGTTAAAGAAACTATTTATGGGTCGGAGTTCACTCTTATCAAAAACCTATGATTCGATTATAAGGTAACAGGATAAATCGAAGCTATAAACGTTATGAAGGAAATGATTTACTTTAAATGTTAATATTCGAATATGTAGTTAGGAATATTAAAATTTAATGTAGGCACAAAATGCAAGGCAAATATAGAAACAAAAATTATATATTTTCTCATATATATATATATATATATTTTGGATAATATTTTTTTTATTTAATACAAATTTTTGCCTACCGGGTAGACTGGAAATATTAAAAGTAGTTTTAGAAGTCTTTGAATGATTATAAACTCGACATGTCTAACATCTTTTTTTTTTTTTTTTCAACAGTCTAACATCCTTTTATATCTTATCATTTTACAACTAATCAAGAGTTTGACCTTAATTCATATTTTTATGATTGGTTTCGCCGAACTATTTTCTAAATACTTTGCTAAAAACGTTAAAATTTGATTATGGTTTTTTTTTTTTTTTGTCACTGAAATTTGAATGTTAATATCCGAGAGATCCTCTTCTTTAAAGACCGCAAGTTGGAATTGTTGTGGTCTAGAAAGCTCCGCAACAAACTGAAGGAAATCTACAAAACCATCTCTCTAGACATTTTGTTCCTAATGGAAACAAAAAATCCAGATGAGCTAGTTGGAAAAATTCTGGAAAACTTTTCTTTTGACTGTCATTTCTTTATCTTTCCCATGGTGTTTGTGGTGGAGGTCTTGATACATCTCTAAGACACAAAGGCAAAACTTCAAATGCTACTTTCATATATGGTGAACCCGACAAACAGAAAAGAAGAGTTTTGGACAAATCTGAAGGATACGTTTGAAGCTAGAAGCAACCCATGGTTCATAACGGGAGACCTCAATGAAATTATGGAAAACTCTGAAAAAGTAGGAAGACCTCAAAGACCTGAAAGCTCTTTCCATGACTTAAGATGATTTATGTCAAGCTGCGATTTATATGACCTGCCTTTCTCGGGTAACAAATTATCTTGGAGGGGAACAAGACACGATCATGCAATTTTGTGCCGACTAGACCGAGTTGTCTCTAACAGCGAATGGGTTGGATCGTATCCAGCGAGCCGAAGTGAGTACCCTCAAGTTCGAAGCCTCAGATCATAGACCTCTAATAATCTATTTTGATGAAACGAGAAGGAAAATAAAAAGATTATTCAGGTAGAAACCTAAGCAAAAATCCAGAGGTTAGAGAGTTAATAAACAAAGTATGGGTGCAAAATAAAGAGAGTCATATTGAGAAGAGACTAGCAAGGTGCAGAAAAGAAATAACTGCCTGGTCAAAGAAGAATCACTGTAATAAACAAATGGCAATAGAGGCTGCAAAATGTGAATTAGAAGCAGCTATGGCTGATCCAAACAAAGCAGGAGATACCATCAAGGATATATAATCAAAACTGCAAAAAGCCTAAAAAGAGGAGGAAAGTTATTGGCAGCAAAGAAGTAGACAATTATGGCTTGAATTGGGAAATAAAAACATGAGTTATTTCCATGCAGTAACAAGAGGAAGAAGAGCCATCAATCGATTTTCAGTCATAGATGATGATAATGGAACAACTCACCATGAAGAAGAAAAAATATGTGAAGTCATCTCAGATTTCTCTGATAATTTTTCACATCTTCCAATCCAACCAATTTTAACTCAGTCATGAAGGCTATTACCCCATTAATCACACCAAAACAAAATGAAGACTAATAAAAGTACCTCAAGGAACAGAAGTCCGAAAAGCTCTCTTTTCCATCCATGAAAGGAAGGCTCCTGGACCGGACGAATTTCCAGCCGCTTTCTTTCAAAATCATTGGGATACCATAGGAGAAGCAGTAGTCCAGGAAACTCAATCCTTCTTCTCATCCGACATCATGCCGAGAAACTTGAATCATACACATGTAGGATTAACCCCAAAGATTAAAGGGCCGAAGCGCGCAGCGGATTATCGCCCCATTGCATTATGCAATGTGATGTATAAAATCATCGTAAAAATCATCACAGAAAGACTGCAACCTATTTTACATTCACTGATAATGAAAAATCAGTCTGCTTTTATTCCAGGGAGGGCAATCTCCGATAATGTTTTGATTACCCAGGAGAATCTGCATTAATTGAAAAAGTCTGGTGCCAAAAAGCATTGTATGATGGCCGTCAAAACTGACATGAGTAAAGCCTATGATAGGATCGAATGGAGCTTTCTAGAAGTAGTTCTCTTTAAGCTAAGATTCCACTAGACCTGGATAATGTGGATAAAGCAATGTGTGTCATCGGTTTCTTATTCCTTTCTCATCAACGGCCAAGCAAAAGGAAATGTCAAGCCCCAACGCGGTTTAAAACAAGATGATCCGCTATCACCCTACCTCTTCATCCTTCGTAGTGAGGTATTATCAGGATTATGCAGGAAAGTTCAGGACGATGGATCACTAATTGGAATCAGAGTTTCAAAGAACAGCCCGAGAATCAATCACCTCCTATTTGCTGATGATACCATGTTCTTCTGCAAATCCAATCCAAAAAGTTGTAAGGTACTAAAAAATATTCTACAGGAATATGGTAAAGATTCTGGGCAGAAAATAAATGTGGAGAAGTCCTCCATCACATTCTCCTCAAAAACGTCCCAAGCCCAAAAAGATCAAGCAAAAGAAATCTTGGGAATATCAAGAAAAGGAGGAGTTGGGAAATATCTAGTACTTCCTGAGCATTTTAGAAGGAAAAAGAGAGACTTATTTACCTCCATTTTTGACCGTATCAAGCAGAAGGCAGTAAGCTAGACAACCAAGAACCTCTCCGGGGCTGAAAAATTCACAATGTTGAAAGCGGTTTTGACTCCAATCCCCACTTATGTCATGATGTGTTTTAAACTACCTTTGGGCCTATGTTAGAGGATTCAGTCCGCACTAACAAGATTCTAGTGGGACGCAAACCCAGAACATAAGAAGATGTGTTGGGTCGCTTGAAAAACACTAGTGAAACCAAAACACTTAGGTGGATTGGGTTTCAGAAATATGCAGGACTTTAACGATGCTCTATTGGTAAAACTAAGCTGGAGATTATTGAATAACCCTCAAGACTTACTAAGCAAGGTACTGATTGGAAAATACTGTCGACAAAAACCTCTGATAGAATGTAAGGCAGCCACCTCAAGCTCCCATGGTTGGCGCAGTGCCCTGGCGGGAATGGACTTATTAAAATCCAATCTCATCAAAACAGTAGAAAAGGAGACTCAAATAATGTGTGGAGAGATCCATGACTGCCACTAAAGAAAATATGCTCACCGTTTGGACCACCAATAAAAGAAATGGCAAATCTCAAGGTACCTGACCTGTTAATAGAGGATAAAACCAATTAGAACAGCACCTTGATTAAAGAGATATGTCCAGAATTAGCTCCAGAAATTCTGAATCTAAGACATAGCAGCTCGGATGCAGAAGATTCTTATGAATGGATGTTATCAGAATCGGAAAGCTACACTACAAAATGAAGGTATGTTGGTCTCGCCAAAAAATGCGAAGAAACCATTGATGATGGTGGAAGTGGATCAAACATCAACTGAATGTAGACTATTTTGGAAAAATCCCTTCTCACCAAAACTGAAAATTTTTGTGTGGAAGATCCTCCAGAATGCCCTGCCATTAGGAGAAAATTTGGAGAGAAGAAGCTTAATCAACGGCTCAAAATGTATTCACTGCAATGAACCTGGAACAGTAATTCACCTATTCTTCAAGTGCAATTTTGCAAAACAAGTTTGGGCGAGTGCTCTTTTAAGAAAACCCTAGCTTTTGACAACCTGCAATCTGTAGAACAACCTTTCATTGAAGCACCAAAAATGACTCCACTACCACCCACGAGAGTAGGAACAACACTTTTATTTCTATGGATCTGTTGGAACATTTGGATTGCCCGAAATCATCTCATTTTTTAGAACATAAAGTTTTCAGTGGCTGACTGCATCAAAAAGGCCACTAGGGAAGCGGCAGAATGGTATCTTGCCCAAGCCCAGCAGTCATCGCCGAATCAGCAAAAACCTGCAATTAGAAACATAACAAATATTCAAGGCTCGGCAACACTAAAGTCGGACGCAGCGTGGAACGCTGAAAAAAGAATTGCAGGGCTAGGTTAGATTATTCAAGATCAACAGAAAAAGATAATTGAGTAAGGATTTCATACTATTCACTTTGTTAATTCTCCGTTGATGGCGGAGATAATTGTGCTGCTCAAAGGGCTCCAATCAGCAAAAGGAAGAGGAATTCAGACTATCAACACGCAATCAGACTTTCTACAACTGATCCAGGCTCTAAACAGCAAACCTGATTTTAGAAAATTATATAGACTAATATCAGATATTATAGTCACCGCTAAATTTTTTTTCCTAATAAGCTTTTCTCATATCCCTAGATTAGAGAAAAGAATTGATGATTCTCTTGGCAAAAGAGGTCTGAATTTGCTTTTGTCGAATACAGATGTAAATAATTTGGATGTGGCTCTATCAGCCTTTGTTTAATGGAAATGGAAGAACCTGTTAAAAAAAAAAATGTTAATAGGCATTTTTTTGGGTTAATTATTAGTTTTCGTGCGTGAATTGCTATTAGCTGAAAGCTGACCGGTCACATTTTCACGTGAAAACCTTTTGTGCAAGTTGGGTGACTCTTCCAGGTTGACATCAATTCTACGAAACCCTTTTTCTTATTTACTAAAATGTACATATTTATATGCGCCCCACACAAATAACGGCCCATCGAATGGTCTATTTTCAAAAAGTAATAATATTAAAGTATACATATTCATGCAAATGCTTCACCTGTCCTCTCTGCTTTCCAACATTATCACTTCCTTTTCGCGGTTATTACATATGCGAATAAATGTAAGCATTTGTTGCGTATGTAATTAAGTATGTAGGAGCCATCATGAAATTAATTATATTCTTTATAATTGGAGAGATCACGTATACTATAGCATCATTCCATCCGTATTTTGGTTCTTTTTATTTGTGGTTTGCATTTTTGTGACTCTACGAGAAGGAAGTTTAAGTTTGTGAAAAAATTTAAATTTTTCTCAAGAGTACAATGATTAAGTTATCAAAGACACGTTACCATCAAATTAATATTTATACTCGATCGATTCATACGCACATACACAATTTAAATAAGTTGAAAAAGCTACAGTTTTATAAGAGTCTCGCAAGAAGTTTCTTTCTGGCCACATACATCTCTAATCCTTGATATAACAAAACTTTAAACCAAAAATCAAGTAACTAATGCAAAAACAGTTTTTTATATTGGGATTAAAGAACATGGTGGTGATCAGCTCTATAGCAATAGGATTATATTTCTGATTAAATTTATTTCCTTTTTTCGAAAAATATTAAATTTATTTCTTATAATGAATAAATGACTGAGGCCTAATAACTAATGGTCAAAAACGAGCAAAGATTGCCCGTGGTCTGAGTTCTTTTGCTTCACGTTTCAATTGACAATTGGCAGTTTCCAGAGGTACGGGACACTTGAGGAGTAAGGACCATAAGACGCACAAATTGTTGAGTTGTCGACTTTCCAACCTTTTAAATATTTAAAACCAGATTGGAAAGTAATCCGGTCAAAAGGCTTATCACTACAAGAAAATACACCTATAACCGACAGATTTTTCGACGGACTAAAATTCATTGGTAAGTTTCCGATGGATTTCTGAGGATTTCTGACATTCTTTTTTTTTTTTTTTAAATTACCGACGGATTCCCAAGAGACTTTACAATCCGTCGGAATTTGTAAAAAATAAAAAATTTGCTAAACACACAAAAAATGACCGCCAAATTACAAAGATAAAAATTTGAAATCCCGCCAAAAGCCATATCCGATGGATATTTCTGTTGGAAATATTTTAATAAATATAACCTCCCTTCTTCCTCTCATTTTTTATTTTTTTGGAGTTTTAGGTTTATATTTAGTTTGTATGTTTAAAAATTGTACATTTAGGTTTTGGAATTGTAGATTAAAGTTTTGGAATTGTATATTAAGGTGAGTCAGCACTGTTAGACGATCGTTAATTGATTTGTATGAATCGGCTAAATTAACGTAGTTCAAGTAGTAAATTTGAAATAATTGATAGTTCAGGTATGAAAAAGGTGGGTGTCATAGTTCAGGTATGAAAAAGCTAAAAGCAAATTTTTGGGTCAGCAATATTATTTGTTTGTGTATATGCGAAGTAAATAATGTGGACGACCAAGTTTCTTTGTAAGAATGTCACAATAATTTTTTTAAATGTGTCACGGAACAACATATATTCCGTCTCAAGGAAAGTGCCTTGACTCATGCTCTAACACAAAATCGCACCACACTAAGTGCCACCTCCCAGTGAGAACTTTGCACCTTGTGAATAAAGTGAGACAAAATATTAAGTATGTAAGATAACTCATAACATATAATTGTGAGGTAGACTAAGCACCCACCAAGTCGTCCTTTTTATAGGTTAGGAAGTTGTCATGCTCACAATTAATATTCAGCAAATCATATATATAATAGTTGAAGGACATTCTGCATAGCTTGATACATCAGCATGTCACATATATAATTGTTACTATTATTATTATTTTAGTTTAAAAAATTAGACTATGCATTAACTCTTCATTGCTTATATAAAAAATTTGACATGTGTCCACTTATTAATTGCATATATATATATATTAACTAATTTAATTATATCAAATTTTATAAAAGCATGCATAAACATAAAATAAAATTTTAATTTAATTCAAGATTTCATTGAAGTATAAATATTAAATAATATGATATTAGAATTTATTTTATCTTCTGTATATTGTATATATTGGATTAGTTACAATGCATACTAGTTGAATATATGGCTTATTTAATGATAAATATGACATACCAAATCAAAAGATTTAAAGATAAAAAATATTTTATTATAGGTAAGTAATCATAAATAAGTGTTCAGTTATGTAATTTAAAAGACAAAAGAACTATAAATTATTTACTCGCAAATTAGAGAAATACATCAAAACGATAAAGAAAAAATACCAAAAATATTACTGCATCAATTTAAATTGTTATAAACAACAAATTATGGATGCAAAAACTCCACGTATGTGCGGGTGTTGGCCTAGTAGATAATAATCAATGATATGATTCTTTTACAGTAATCAATGATTATATAAATCTATATTTCGTGTTAACCAATTATTATTCATTCAACAAATTCTCCATTATATTTATCGTGGATTACTTTTAAAATCAAATTAATTATTACAAATTAGTATTTCCAAATCCAACTTCCTTTAAACTATGAACACACCTCCTAGCTAGAAAGACTCACTCCGAGTCAAACGGACGAACAAACATGTGTTAGTTGGATTTGCAATAACGTCATTGATTGAAAATTTGGGACGTATTTGTTGATTATAGAATTAAATAGAGGGGATATTCTTTGTTACACACAATAGTAGTTATCTTCTCATTATGCAACTTTTGAGTCTTTTACGCATTTAAAGAAACTTGATTAAGACAAGGTGAGAAAGACATTCACAAAAAACGAAGGAGAATAATTAGTCGACATCAATTAAACTTTATCTATGCCACTAACCTGTGACGCCCAACGATCTATAGATCATCTTTAACTTCTATGAGTGCCCAAATCTTTTAAAATTCTCTAAAGATGCCCTCTTTCTAAGTTTTTTTTTTTTTTTTTTTTTTTTTTTTTTCACTACCTAGGTATGCTTTTTCCTCTCATTTCGTTCGATCAAAAGGAAAATGTGGTAGTATGTCTACTAATATTTCCGACTCTTAATACTTCGAGCCTCTAAAATAGAAGTACAAAGACGAAGAAATAGTTATTGCACACATAAAGGGAAAAGTATAGAAACTGAAAGATGTATTAAAATTAAAAAGAGTCAACTTGAATCAATGCAAATATGATATGCTTACTACCGTTAAATGTCAAACTTATAACAAATCTTGGATGGATGCCGTAGGCGAGTGTTTCAAATTTCTTGAGGGTACGGCCTGGAGAGACTATATGTTTGACAGCTTGAGATAAAAGCTTAAAAGATCAGTTTAATCATGTTATTGTAACATTACTATTTATTTATATATGTTTTATTAGTTCAATATTACGCATATTAAATTAATGTGATTAATTAAATGGATAAAAACGTCAAGTGAAACTGTATAGTTATTTCAATTATTTGTATCATTGGTTGAGGAAAAACGAATAATCTGAACCATATCTAAAGACGACCCAACCCATTTAATTTTTCTTTGTCTCAACCAACACACTTAGTTTAGGGACCTCGATTAGTTATTGTCACTTATTGTTTACAAATATATATATATATATATATGTTGGCACGTTTATAAATATGTATAGTAACAATTGTAATCATCACGTGCCTGGTCGGCTGATTCCATTTTCATTCCAAATGATTGAGAAAATGGCTACCATCGAATAAAATGATCTACATTTGGTAAGTTGAGACTATTTGATAACTATTATTTAAATGCAATTATGTACGATTCGTTGTTTAACATCATGTGCTAGTTTATATCTCGTTTGAAATTGCTACAAGTACTATCAAAAAAATATTCAGAATTTAGGAATATATAATAAGTTATTTTAAAAGTAAGGAAATAGAAAGATCCAAAAAGGAACTACAGAATATATGATTAGTTATTTTTAAAATTGACCAAAAAGATTTATCATAAATTCCACCATAAATTTTTTTGACTTAGTACCACACTTTACTAAGCGGTGTGAAACACTTTTGGAGGAACCAATCTGATACTAAAGAGCTTACAATTGAAAAGATAACGTCCTGTGCATGTACTCGTGTGACAAAGGAACCATCATGCATATTATTCAAACAACGAACAAAAGAAACGCAATAAAATGATTAGAAACTTTGAAAATTCATTTAAATCTGAAGAAGAACTAGACCATCCAGCTTATTAATGAATTAAGCGCAATTTATCTTGAAACTTTGGGAAAACGATCTATTTTCCCACGAACAATATCGAAATCACGACAGTTCCATACGAAACTTTGACCTCGTGCCAGTTCCCCCCGAATTTATACTTCTAATTCTTGTTCCCCCCAAAATCGAAAGTTTTCGATTTAATTCTCCATTTACGATCTATTTCCACATAATTATGGGTTTAGTCGGTTTAATCCATCTAACCAAATATCCGATTAAACATAACCCAACCTTTTACCGAAACTAAACATAATCACGAAAACTAAACCCGATTTCTTCTTCATTCACAAAAAATCCCAAATTGAAAATTCCTTTCTAATCGAAGAACCCTAGAAATCGCAAATCTCTGATAATCGAAGCTTCGACAATGCATCCAATGAGTTTAATCCTCCGAGATGACGACGGAGATGACCACGCCGACGGAATCGATGAAGAAGCTGAAGGTCGACATGCTTTTCAGGTCGAGAATATTGCGATTGATTTTACTGAAACCGAGAAATCGATTCGCCATGACGTGTACCCAGATAGTGACGAAGAAGCAGATAGAGAAGCAGCTGCTGAGGAGAGAGTTACACACATCATACGAGGTGAGGGCGCATTGTATAAAGGCAAGGCATTCTTCAATGGGATCGAATTTAAGGAATGTGTCACCGACTACGCGCTAAAGACAGATTATAACCTCAAACAATACAGTTATGATAAAGATAAAATCGGGTTTAAATGTGTTGGTGGTGAGAATGGGTGTTGTGAATGGCAAGTGTATGCTTCATCTCTTCCAAAGGATCTGATGTGGAGGATTAGGGTTTACAAGAGTAAGCATATATGTATCCCAAATAGACAATGTGAGATGTTTAAGGTTCCGGTGATAGCTAGGTTGTTTGTTGATAAAATTAGAGAGGATCCGGAGTATTTCATGCCTATGAAGATCGAAGAAATCATTAAGGAACAATGGAAAATTTCAGTAACTAGGCCTTAATGTCAAGCTGCTAGGAACAAGGCATTGAGATGGATAAAGGTGGAGTTTGATCTTCAGTTTGCACGTCTCCGAGACTATGCCGCTGAGATAATGGAAGCAAATAAGGATTATGTGGTTGAGATTGGAACTGTTAAAAATGATGCAGGTGAAGATTTGTTCAATCGGTTTTATGTATGCTTTGATGTTCTAAGAAGAACATGGAAAAAGTCTTGTAGGCCACTGCTTGGAGTTGATGACTGCTTCTTAAAAGCTAAGATGAAGGGACAATTACTGGTTGCTTTAGGCAGAGATGCAGACAATGCTATCTACCCAATAGCATGGAGTGTTGTTCAAGTTGAGAACACAGAGAATTGGAGATGGTTTGTGAAGAAGTTGAAGACTGACCTTTGATTAGATGATGGAGATGGATACGTTCTTGTATCTGATCGGCAGAAGGTATGTTTGTGTTGTTTGATTATGTTGTGATTAAATGGGGATAAACTGTGATTATGTTTGATTATGTTTCAGGGTTTGATAAAAGCTGTTGAGTTGGAGTTACCAAAGATGGAGCATAGAATGTGTATTAGACACATCTAAGGAAACTTGAAGAAAAATCATGCATCTAAAAACCAAATGAAGCCACTCATATAGAATTTGGCTTGGTGCTACAATGAAAAACAGTTTGAGCAGAGATTGAAGGATATCCGTGCATATGACATTGGTGTGTACAATGATGTTATGAAGGCAAACCCCAAGAGCTGGTGTAGAGCATTTTATAAGATGGGCAACTACTGTGAGGATGTTGAAAATAACTCTACGGAGTCATTCAATAATACAATCAACAAGGCAAGAGAGAAGCCATTTGTGGCTATGTTAGAGACTGTTAGAAGACTAGCTATGGTAAGGATTGCCAAACGGTCAGCTATTTCTCACTCTCACAAAGGTAAGTGTTTTGTGTATTTAGTGTTTTCTGATTTTTATGTTTTGTAACAGTGTGTGTTTTGTGTTAAAATTTTAGGTGTATGTACACCATATGTGTCATATTTCCTTGCAGCTGAGCATAAACAAGCTTCTTTATGCAAAATCAGAATCAACACAAATGGGATGTATGAAGTTCAGTTGAATGGAGACTCTCATAGAGTTTGTTTGATGAGGAGGACTTGTACTTGCTTGAAGTTTCAGATCTGTGGAATTCCCTGTGAGCATGCATATGAAGTGATACTACACAAGAAGCTTACAGCTGAAGACTATGTCTGCCTTTGGTTCCGTACTGAGATATGAAAAAGGAACTACGCTGAGGGTCTTGTTCCACAAAAAGGTCCACAATATTGGCCTTCAACTGAAGGTGATAATGTGCATATGCCACCTGCACCACCACAACCAGGGAGGAAGAAGATGACTAAGGCAGATAAGAAGAGGAAGAGAGGAGTTAACGAGTCTCCTACCAAGAAGAAACCACAAGAGAAGAAACGTATAATGCATTGTGGAATATGTGGTTCAGATCAACATAATTGTAGGTTCCACAAGCCAAAAAAAGTGGAAAGTGTAGTCTCTTATGTGTATTTTCTTTCAATTCTGTTTAATAATGATTCTAATGTTTGGTATTTTTTTGTAGGCTTCTCAAGGTGAATCTTCACAAGGTGAACCTTGAGAAGGTTGTCTTACTCAAGAGAAGTAATGTAGGAATGAAGTATGGTTGTAATTAGTGACATATCTGTTTTTTGCAGTCACTAACGTATGGTAGTAATGGTCATTTTGAACCTTCTAAATCGGCAATCTTTGGTCATTTTCGTAAATCCAAGGAATCGGCTATGTCATGTTTTGGTCATTTTTTGTAAAGCCAATGCATTGGGTGTAAGGTCATTCAAAAATGATGTATGATCTTTTAAGTCTTTTATGATGTATGATCTTTTAGTAATGATGAATGATATTTTGAGTATATTTTGGCTTCTTAATCGACCAAGTCTTGTTATGATGTATGATCTTTTAGGTCATTCACTGACAAATTAGAAGTCAAATTTCATTACAAACAAAAGATAGAATTAAGCTTACAATTTTGATTATAATTCCGATTAGAAGCATGTTAGAATCCAACAACCAAAAACCTATAATTCTGATTTCTACAACCAAGAATGAACATGTTTTCATTCTTACTACTAGTTTAATGAGACCACAAGACAACACCAGCCAAGACTACAAGACCAATGACCATCGTTTTCATCTTGGAATTGAATTCCAACTTGGCTTCAAGCAATGCATCTTCCACCATCTCAAAAACGATCTTCTGCTGCTTCATTGTCTCAGTCATAAGCTCTTTAATGTCTTGTTTTAGTCTCTCATTTTCCAAAGCCAATGTTTCTACCTCATCCAACAATGCCTCATCTACCCACTTAAAAGTGTGGTTATCGTTCATAAGCTACAATGAAACATAACAATGAAAACCAAATTCAACATCAAACAAAGCATAAGAGGATTCGAATTACCTTCTTTGACACAGCAAATCCACAACGAAAGTATCGTCGACACGAATTTGACTCGGATTTGGAAAGCTTTGGTACGACTTTTTCTCCATACCAACATCTCTTAGGCACGCCAACCACTCTCACTCTTTCTCGGACATTTGATGATCCGCTCGAAGCTTCATGGCTCATGATTTCAGAGATTCCAGAGAATGATTTCGAAAGAAAAAATTTTAGGGTTCTTCGATTTTTGATTTGGGAGTTTTGAAGAAGAAGAAGAAATCGGGTTTAGTTTTCGCGATTAGGTTTAGTTACAGTTAAGGGTTGAGTTAGGTTTAATCAGGTATTTGGTTGGATGGATTAAACCGACTAAACCCATAATTATGTGGAAATAGATCGTAAATGGGGAATTAAATCGAAAATTTTCGATTTTGGGGAGAACAAGATTAGAAGTATAAATTCAGGAGGAACTGACATGAGGTAAAAGTTTCGTGTGGAACTGTCGTGATTTTGATACTGTTCGTGGGAAAATAGATCGTTTTCCCTGAAACTTTCCCACTTCAGTTGGTGAAACAAAAGTAAATTTTATCGCCCCAATAAATGCATGTGATTATGCATAGACGAGATGTAAAAAATGTAACAAAAACGAGTCTGCTAGCGAGCCACCACTGCTCAGGCAAAACCATTGTGTGAATCCTCCGACCACCAAAACTTATTAATATGACAATACAGCTCAGGGGCCACTACAATTTGTGAAATAATATTCTCGTGTGTGTTATAACTCTATTTCAGTTTTATAAAAACGGTTAGATTCTAAATTGGCTGAACCACTGTGTCTTTGATATCTTTCAATTTACAATCTATACTTGTTAGAAATATATTTTCGATATATATTGAGAGAAACCAAGATAGCTCAATTCTGATAACGGAGCAGAAAGTAATTATCAAAACAAGATTTTGGGAAAAACAGAATGAACAAGATCAATCAATTCTGTCGAAACTTGTATTCTCAGTATATTTCGATATACGTATCCAAATCGTACGTTCTATATCTCATTAGAAATATATTTTCAATATCCATGTACAGACACTAAAATCGTTCAACTCCGATAACGGACCAAAGAGTTAAGAGTGAAACAATATTTCTGGATAAAAATAGAATTAAGAAGAATAATTTTTAAATAATCTGAATCCACGGCAAACCGTGTTTCTTTAAAGAAATTATTTCCCGCTCAGTACTTATGGTAAGTAGAATATAACCTCCCAGGATAGGACGGACGTACCTCACCAAAACAGCGGTACCTGTTAAACTCCAGTGTCTTGTCGAACGCAAACAACAGTTTGAATCACACGAGAAAATAAAAACTATGCAGAATTTTTTGAATAAAACTGATTACCAAAATTGTGGCCAGACCTCCGGATTTATAGATAACACACGGATACAAGTGAATCATTATGACTATTCGACATAAATCGAATAGTCACATACGTTCGTTCGTGATGTTTGATCAAGACAATCGTATCTGTACTCATGACATTCCAATGTCAAGTGTAATAGTATCCGTTGCTGAATGATTGATGTTCACCCACACACACACAAAATTGCTTAACATATGTACCACATAATCTACAAAAACTATTTAGATAATTCGTTTCTACTCTATCTTGACGTTAAATCGTGCATATCTATAGTTCAAAAACGTACTTTAGCATTAGTTATAATGGTATATAGTGAGATACTGAGATTCAAATAATGATGTAAGCAATGTATTAAGTTTAACATTTACTGCCACAAAAAGATCACATCGACAAACTATACAAATGGCGGCAACGTATTGGACAATATATACCACTCATTGTGACCAAAGTGAGAATTGATGATTGTTTCTCCATTTCATCATTAAAAACTTAGAGGAAAGATCTGATGTCAAAAGCAAATTAGATTGGACGACAACGATCTTTCTAAAAAAGCATATGCAAACTGAAGGGCGAAAAAAAAAGAGTAAGTAAGAGATCTGTGTATATCAACTTCCTTAAGATATTCTTACAAAAAATAAAAAACTTCCTCAAGATAATCATCTGATTTGCTATATTTAAGACATGAAAGAATTGATAAGAGGTCATGATCATCTTATGATATGTGATTATGGTTCAATTATTCAGCCGACTTTTTTTTTTCTTTTTTTCTTCTTTTCGTCATCACAGCTGACTTAATTTCCGGAACAAATGGGTTCCCTTTAAGCTTTTCATAATTTTATACCAAAAAAAATAAAAGAATAAATGCCCTCATAAATAACCTTAAATGCCACCATATGATTTGCTACATCATTAGTGTGAAGAAAAGTCCAAATCAATATTACTTCTATACTACCTCTTTTCCTTAAAAAAAAAAAAAAATTAGAATTTTTTTGTGTTCCATAAAAATTAATTTTCTACACACATTGAATTAATTAATGTTAATAATTTGTGAATTTCAAAAAGTAATCATTGAAAATATATGAATTTATAAATTGTTATTGGTTCATAATTATATAATAATCTTTTGGTGACAACAAATCATATATTTATAATTAGTTATTATTGCTTCTTAATTTGTGTGAAAACTCCTACACATCAAACTTTAGGAACACTATGAAAGAAAACAAATCTATATATTATCTTTTATCAAGAAAGAAATTCATTAGCTAGTAACTTGGAAACAAGAGTTTCGATGGCCAATAGTGCCTCTTTGGCTATAAAATTAGCCACTCACTATATATAAAAGAACCTAACATACTTATGTGAGATATTTTGCTGAATTATAGTACTGTTAATAACTTTGAGCTAGAATCATGTTCAAGATTTGAATTATAATTGGTTTAAAACTGAAAATCAAAACTTACTACATACAAATTTAATGTTTCTAAATTTTGTTTTGTAAGAAATCCAATATCAAAAATAAGATGCATTTAAAGTAATATAAAAAATTGTTAAAGTTGATAAGCTTGCAATTTAAAATAAATTTGCAATAACTAAATTACTCATCTCCTTTGTAATAATTACATTATCTTCCATCTTATTTCCAACTTAGGATTACTAATTTTTTTTTCCCCCAACTGATTTGTCGAACTCAAAGAATACTATAGGCTCGCCAAAAATATTGTGAAACAAATCATGCAATCATCTAAAAGCTTTGCGGAAAGATAAACTTCTAAAAGCTTCTTGAACAAAAGAAAAGAAAATCGTCAAAAAGCTTATGAGTAGATTACAGATTTTACAAATTGCAATATCAAAATCATATTATTTATACATATAGGTAATGTAGCTAAGTTAGGAGAAGGACCGGAATTCGTGATTTATTTTTATAGAAAGGAGAGTGCTAAGAAATTAATTATGTCCTAATAATGATTGTTAAAGATGGGTGCACCAATTATTTGCGATGCTACGAGAACGTGGAATTGAACAGGGTGAGGATAAGGATGTTTTCATTTATGTTTTATTTATTTTATGTTTTTATGACAAAAATAAAATAAATAAAACGTGTAAGAAAGCTGGCCTTGGGCCTCTTTGATGGGTAGGCTTTATTCTTCAACATCACCATCCTTACTCCTACGACTTCCCTGCGCGTAGGGTATATGCATCTTCTTTTACTCATTCCTAAAACCATGAAAAAAAAAAGTAGTGAAGATTTTATCGGTGGGGGTTAGATGAGAGATCCAACACTTTCATCTATAGATCTCTATACTAGTTATTTTTTTCCCTATTATTATTAGACATTTAAAATGGCAAAAAGTTTTTCAATGTTTACAAAACTTGAAGAATAATTTTGGTTTCCATTTAAAATTCTTCCAATAATTATCCAAACAAACCAAAAACATAAAGAGTAAAAAAAACATTCACAAAATCTTGATTTAAAGTCTCAAGATCTTAGCTTTTTGACCCAAAAATATAATTAACTTTTAAAGGGTCACTGTGATCCTATCAAATATATGATGAGTTCTTTATATGCTTGTGCATAGGGGACGTGTGGTTATTTGAACCAACAAATTAGTTCTCTTATATAAAACCAAGCAGTTTTTAATCCTAAAATATATATAAAAAACTGAAAGAAGATAATGTTTCCACGCTTTTTACCAACCGAACAAATCTAACTGAACCAAACCAAAACAAGATGCGTATCCTTACATTTGCATATTATATGTGAGAGAGAGTGGTGGAAAAATTATATGAAGTTTGAATTTATTGTAATTAGGTAATCGGAATTTCTGAACCATAGGCATCATGGTAATACTACAATAGTTAAATACGATCGCATCAAAACCAAAACCTAAAATCTTTTGACGAAAAAAAAAAAAAAACCAAAACCTAGGAAACACATGAGTTTGTGACCTTAACTACCATACTCCTACAAGTTATTATTCACCACTTGCGTTTATTTTTGGAAGCAATGAAAATTACATTATGTATCAGAAATAATCGTTTATATATGTAACAATCAAATTAGCTATATTTGTTTCGAGTGCAAGTTAATCATCACGATTAGTATATCTAAAACAATTTCGTTTTGTTTCAATATATTTAAGAGTTCCCTCTTGCAGTCTGATTTAAACCTTGCAATTTGTATACTTCTGAATTTTAAATTGGTCTAAAATGTATATTTCCAAACCAATTAAAATATTTACATGCACTTAGATTATATATTATTAAACAGAGAAATTACATAGAGTCAACAAAAGTTAATTACTGCACGTCGGAGGGAGCCATGGTCTCCAAGTCTTGGCCACCGAAACTATGTCGACTCATTACTTTAACTTAACTTTATAATATTATAAACATATTGACATTTTACAGACTCGTATATCAATAATTGTGTTTCCAGTGAAGTAAATTATAAAGAATGGCAATGTTTTAATGAAGATTGGCAAGATGCAATTGTTTTTTTCTATCGTGTGAATCTCACTCACCGTCTAATTTATAATCCTGTTCAAGTTAACCCCTATTTATAGAAGGACGTTAGAAAAGAACTATATATATAGAAAACTTCGCGGTTGCGTCTTGGACGTTAGAAAAGAACTCTATAAAGAAGACTTTGCGGTTGGGTTTTATCTTCAACAATATCTAATTAAGAATATATTTTCTGTAAAAGCATTTGGTCACTTTCGTTACTATATTTTGTTTTTGGTCACACTTGTTTTACAATAAAACATGAAACTAGTGTAACTAGAAACAATGTGAAGAAACGTAAATAGTGTTCTCTCTAAAAATATCTATTATCTAGTAAAAAGGTATTTTCATTTAACAAAAAAGGTATTTTCATAATCTAAAGACTATAGCTTTTTTCTTACATAAAGCATAACTTTATATTTTATATATTATAATCGTGAAATTGTTGAAACATTTTGAGTCAATATATTAAACTACGACCCGTGATTCTTTTCTCCCTTTGTCAACAACCCATACGCGTGAATACGTGATTAGTCAAAGTAAAAATGCAAAAAGAAAAAAAAAAAAAAACATAAAACAGGACCATACCGATACCATTTTCTCACTATACTAACTTCGATAACCCAAAAAAGAAAATAAAAACAAAAACTCCACGCTGTATTTCCATGTGTGCGAGATACAAGAATAGACTCGACATGCAAAATAAAAATAAATATGACTAAATAATCATATAATATCCTGGAATAAAAAAATCATAACAGTAACATTTTCTAAAAATTTCGTATTCCTTTTCCCGTCCTGCCCCAACATACCACTCCCTATAAATGCCAAGCAAAATAGCTTTCCTCGATAGTTCCTAAATTATAACTACAACTTTTTCTTCTTCCTCAGCCTTTGCTTCAATCTTCAACAACCTTTTTTTTTCTAATAAAGATTTTGCAATTTAAGTGTAAAACAACAAAAACCAAACATGGTGGTTTTGCCACAGCCAGTCACTTTAGATAACCACATCTCCCTAATCCCAACATACAAACCGGTTCCAGTTCTAACTTCTTATTCAATCCCCGTCGTGGACCTAACCGATCCGGAAGCGAAAACCCGAATAGTAAAAGCCTGTGAGGAGTTCGGGTTCTTCAAGGTCGTAAACCACGGAGTCCGATCCGAACTCATGACTCGGTTAGAGCAGGAGGCTATTGGTTTCTTTGCCATGCCTCAGTCTCTTAAAAACCGGGCCGGTCCGCCTGAACCGTACGGTTATGGTAATAAACGGATTGGACCAAACGGTGACGTTGGGTGGATTGAGTATATCCTCCTCAATGCTAACCCTCAGCTCTCATCTCCCAAAACCTCCGCCGTTTTCCGTCAAACCCCTCAAATTTTCCGGTAAAATATATTTTTTATCTTCAGAAAACAACATTACATCACTTCTTTTCTTCATACAATATATATATAAAAAAGACTATTTTCTAAAGAAACAGAGCACTCTGTTTCTTCACCTTCTAGCTAGTAGTACCACTCTGTTTTCTCCGTTGAAATCTAACCGTTGTAAGATATGTGTACAGAGAGGCAGTGGAGGAGTACATGAAGGAGATTAAAGAAGTGTCGTGCAAGCTATTGGAGATGATGGCAGAAGGATTAGGGATAGAGGCAAGGGACACTCTGAGTAAAATGCTGAGAGACGAGAAGAGTGACTCGTGCCTGAGACTAAACCATTATCCGGTGGCGGAGGAAGAGGCGGAGAAGATGGTGAAGGTGGGGTTTGGGGAACATACAGACCCACAGATAATCTCAGTGCTAAGATCCAATAACACGGCGGGTCTTCAAATTTGTGTGAAAGATGGAAGTTGGGTCGCTGTCCCTCCTGATCACTCTTCTTTCTTCATTAATGTTGGAGATGCTCTTCAGGTCCCTTTTCTTCTCTCTTATTTTTTTTTATATACTAATCTAAAATTTGTAAAGGTTTGATAAGTGTTTTATGTATTTATGATTTGAATTTTTTTTTTTTTTGTTAAAGAACTATTTGATGGTTTTTGTTTGAAACATTCCCTGCAGTTTATTTGTCTGGTCAAAACTAAAAACTTTTTTTTAATAAAAAGCATATACATTTTTATCTTATGATATAGCAGTATTTTAATTAAATTAGGTAAATAGTTTTTGATAAAATTTATGAGTTTTTTTGGTTGCTAAATTGGGATTTCAATCACGGGAGTGATTGAGATCGGTGTGGAGGGTCGACAAAAATTCTCACATTGGGATTTCTTCTCGTCTCTTCTCTTTTCTTTTGAAAATAAAAGAGATGGTTTTTTTTTTTTTTTTTTTTGTTGAACAAAGATATGGTTTTTAAAGTTCTTTTTTTTTTTTTGTTTACATCTAGAAAATCTATTTAGAGACTGAGCCTCACGTGACAATTACTGTTACACGATGGATATGTCTGCAATATAATATTATTTTATAAGTGACATTTCAAAAGCAAACAAAAAAAGTAATATAGAATGTCTTTTATCCCATATAAGCCGCATAAATTAACAATACTCGGTGATTGCAGGTTATGACTAACGGGAGGTTCAAGAGTGTTAAACACAGGGTCTTAGCCGATACAAGGAGATCAAGGATTTCGATGATATATTTCGGGGGACCGCCATTGAGCCAGAAGATCGCACCATTGCCATGCCTTGTCCCGGAGGAAGGGGATTGGCTTTACAATGAATTCACTTGGTCTCAATACAAATCTTCTGCTTACAAGTCTAAGCTTGCTGATTATAGACTTGGTCTCTTTGAGAAACAACCTCTTCTCAGTTCTCACTCATAAAACTATCGTGTGAGAGTAGCCATGATGATCCTTGTCATCATCCTTTGTATGATAAAAAGTCATAATCACAAAAAGATGAAATGGATAGTGTTTTGGATTAGTTTTTTCTTTTTTGGTATGTTTTTCATTAGGTACAAAAGCATTGGCTTTGCTTAGAGTTTGACCCAACCAAACCTAACTTTTGTATGTTCTGTCTTCTTCTCCTCTTTCTTTTTACCATAATTTGTTTGCCTTTCTTGGAAATAGCAATTAGTGTTTATTTTTCTCTTTATGTTTCAATTAAGATTTGATTCTTTCCTCTTTTCCATTTCCCACATCAATTTCTTTGGTTTTAAAATATAACAAATGTGTTAAAAACTAGCGTTATACAAAATTTACATTTTAACAAAAACAAAACAAAAGTCTTCCACTTTATGTTATGAAGACCTCATGCAATAAAATTATTGCTATTTCTCTCTCTTTCTCCTATGTTTTTGGACGACTCGTCCGCAGTATCGTGCCCAGATTTACGGAGGCCTAAAGCGAAAAAATATGTGACCTTCTTCATATAAAAAACAGTACTAATAATAGTATCTCATAACGTACATAAAAGTGCTAACAAGAACAAATAATATAGAAATTTTAAACCACAATTTTTCTACTTTTCTTTCCTACAAAATTATTCACCAAACTCAAATAATCGAGTTGTCTAACCAGTTCCCGCTCTATTGATATGATAGCCAAACTTTGAAAAACTTTTTTCTGTAGAGGAACTGAAACATGAATCGTCGATTTTGGTGGCCTATTTTTAAAAACTTCTTTGAAAAATGTGGCCTATTTTCTTAAAAAAAATTGGTGGCCTATGGCGAATGTTTTTTTTTATAACAGTAGGCACAGCTCTGACTCGCCGTTAAACATATGGAATTGAGCTATGTGCTAAACCAGTCTCTTACAATAGCTTTATGATGACGCAAGGGTCGATATTGCTATCTGTTTGGAAGCTTACGTCGGCAATGTTTTTCCGGGACAACGACTCGATACTTTTCTTATTTTACTATCAAATTG
Source organism: Boechera divaricarpa (assembly GCA_026770425.1). Lineage (NCBI taxonomy): Eukaryota > Viridiplantae > Streptophyta > Magnoliopsida > Brassicales > Brassicaceae > Boechera > Boechera divaricarpa. The sequence continues at coordinate 7,694,776 of CM049182.1, read as the reverse complement.
TTTGTGAGTAGTCTTCATAATCGTCGAGATTCAAGTATTGGAAAATATTTATCAAAAAAAAAAAAACTATTGGGAAATAGATTCGGTTTCCTACAAGAGTTACGTGTGAAATAAGTTTGATACACTAAACTTTTGGTATACGCCAACAAAATATCTGTGTGGGAAAGTTGGCACAATGATTTTCTTTGTAATACCTCGCAGAGAGATGTGCCCGTCATATTTTATCGCCAATTGTTTAGTGACAAGGAATCTTGATTTGTGCTCTATTATGCATGGCTTGCATATCTCTCTCGATGCACTGATACGATAGCCTATCTCTTTACACATATGCGGAAGACCTTTTTTCTTCAGGTTTTTATGTGTCATGGAGTTATCACGTGTTAGGTTGTGAATAATTTTTGATATATCGAATCCTAATAACTAATTTTATCTTTAACAAATGATATCAAATTTTGCGATTTATGTTATTTTAATCTAAATAGAAAATTTCATTTTAGTATTCTTTTATATAATAAATTAACAACTGTATTGAATCATTGATAAGGCAAACCAAACGAAAGAAGAAAATCACAAACGAAACTAAAAACATATTTAGATCTAACATGCGGTCCATATTAGTCTTTGGCTATACGGGTAGTTATATATAAGTAGTATAAACAGGAGGTCGATGATTCGATTCATCGATGAATAACTTCAAGTCGCATCGTTAAACTATCAATTCTATCTAAATTTGTTATTCTAGTTTCGTGTGGAACATAAATATTTAGAGCCAACGAAATGTTATTGTGCTGTAAAAATAAAATCTTATTGTGGATAATGGATATATATATAATATAGGAAAGCACTCTATAAAAGAAGTAGAATAGTTTTCTCCTCATCTCGTCCCCAAGCCCAACCCCTCAAATGCCAATGAAATTAAGAAAAAAGAAAAACTAATGCATTCTTTTAAGTAAATTTTATTTAGAATGGTTTAGGAATTGAAAGAAAAAACTAGAATACACCAAAATCTAGTAATTACTTCAAAAAATTTTGAAATGTCGACTAAACCATATTTTTTTAAAGAATCACGAAAATGCCATTCAAAAATTTGAACATTTTCAACAATTAAAAAAATAAATCTAAAACATAAAAATCTCACTTGCCAATCCCTTTCACTTTTTTTTCCACACTGCCGCAAAATCTAAAACCTAAAAATCTCTTTTCTTCTTCTTCTTCTTAGAGAAAGCAGGCGAGAAAGAAAAAAACACAATCAGTCAAAGAAGCAAAAAAAGATTGAAATGGAGAAGAAGCTACCAAGAAGATTTGGAAGGTAAAGTCGCGATTGTGACGGCTTCGACGCAAGGGATTGGTTTCGGAGTCATTGAGCGTTTCGGTCTCGAAGGCGCTTCCGTCGTCGTCTCTTCCCGCAAACAGGTTTCACGATGTCCCAATTTCTTTCGTATTGTTTCATCTTCGGAATTTGAATTAAAGTGATGAAATTGAAGATTTTCTCCATGTTTTTAGTGACGGATCTTTGTATTTTAGCTTAAAAACAGGTAAACTTTTGTTATTGGGGTTTTTGATTTTGCAATTTTAACGTAGACAGAATTGTGAAGATTCTGGGTTTGTTTTGTTACAGATTTGCTATTATACCAAAATCGATGATGTATCTAAATATCTATATGTTACTCTGAAGTGAATCATCTCAATTTTGATAGACTTTTGGTTTTTGCTTGTTGTTGTTTAAAAATCTGTGATTCTCAATTTTGTGTGTTTCTGAGAGCTCTTAGCTTTGTTTAGCCAACTTTTCTTAGACTAAAAGGTTGATCTGAATGTCTGTGCAGGCAAATGTTGACGAAGCAGTAAAGAAACTCAGATCCAAAGGGGGTTGATGCATATGGAATCATTTGTCATGTTTCCAATGCTCAACATCGCCGAAATCTTGTTGAAAAGACTGTTCAGGTTAGAGATCTCTGAGTTTTGGTTCAAAGTTAATTGATCATGAATAGATTTACATAACTAAAATATTTTTTTCTTGTTGATTGGTCTTATGTTTCAAAGTCTCACTTTTCCCACACTTGCGAGTCTTTTTAGCGTCTTTGTGTTTTGATTACATTTTGATCGCTGTTTGGTTTCAAAATATGGGAAGATAGATATCGTTGTCTGTAACATTTTTGGCTTTAACTCACATTTTGTACCCTCAGATCTTTTTAGTTATTCACATATTTATTTCTTTGTACCCACAGATTTTTTTAGTTATTCACAGATTTATTTTTTTGTATCCACAGATTTTTTTAGTTATTCACAGATTTATTTCTTTGTATCCACAGATTTTTTTGGTTATTCACATATTTATTTCTTTGTACCCGCAGATTTTTTTAGTTACTTACATATTTATTTCTTTATATCCGCACTTTTTTTTGGTTATTCACAGATTTATTTCTTTGTACCTGCAGATTTTTTTAGTTACTCACATATTTATTTCTTTGTTTGGAATCATTCTCCCATATGGTGGAATTTTTGGTGGTTTCGATTGATGGTTTTTTGGATTTAACTGGCCAAAATATGAAAAACGTGTGAGGATGGATGAAGATATGACTGATTTCATAGAGTCCAATGTAAGTAATTTAGTTTCTCCTCCTTGTTTTATTTTATGATACTGATTTTATTGTAGCAATATATGTTGAAATTTGTGGTCAATAACTTATGTATGCCATCATAAACTTTACAGACTTTAGAAGCTGGGATTAATGGCTCTTTCAAGAAAATAGTAAGGTGTAGTTTCTACAAATCGTTGATTTGTTTGATTTTTAGTCATAGTTTATATCGCTCATGTCTAATCTTGATGTTTGGAATTAAGGGTAAGGAAAATACTTTAAAAAACTCAATCCTGTGTACATATGAATGCATACTTTAGGTTTTTTTATTAATTTGTTATTGGTTAATATCAGGAATTGGAAGCTCATTGCACCATGGATCGGAGATAAGATTCAAGTTCCGGTGAAGTTTATGACCGGTGACTTCGACATGGTTTACACCACACCATGGATTAAAGAATACATTCACGGTGGTGGTTTTGCTGCAGATGTTCCAAATCTTCAAGAGATAGTAATAATTGAAGATGCTGGTTACTTTGTTAACCAAGAAAAACTTCAAGAGGTCATTGCTCACATCAACGAATTTTTCACTAAGCTTCAGAACAACAACAAAAGCTTTTAGGGTTCTTGTTTGCTTCTTTTATGTTGTCTCTCCAATCAATTTGATTCTTCTATATGTTGTTTCGAAAATATTATGAATAAGATTTGGGATTATGAATATTAATGTGTATACGAACACACTGTAAGAACAAAAAATTGTAGATTTCACAATGGCTTTTAAGCAAAGCAATGAAACAGAAATAACCAAGTGAAACAGATTCCACGACTCTTCCTCCTTCCTCTGGCCTTCTCGAACTTCATTCCCTTGGACTGAATATATGGCTTGGAGTGACAGTGTGGCACACCATGAGCTAGACCGAAATGCTTCACTCCTTCACGTGAATTCTTAGGTCCTCTAAAAAGAACCTATAACACAAGACACAATAAATCAATTTACGTAATTTAATCATTTCTAAGTTGAAAATTGAGAAGGACATGTAGATTAAGAGAAATACCCAGTGATCTCAATCACAAACTAACACATATCAAGGAGTTCAAAAACCCAGTGATCTCAAAACCATATTTTTATTGAAGTAAAACTGAAATGTTTGAGAGGTGTTGGTAGAACCCAAAGATGTGGAGTACAAAGAAATAATATTTATCATCACTATACTACAATCCACTTCCAAAGAACTTATCATGATGTATCTCACACTATGGACCAAAGATCTAACATTTCAGATGGATATTCATAAACATTCGTAGGATGCAACACACAAACCATTGATCAGCCAAAACGAAAACCAAATTCCTCAATGTGTGCCAATTTGTTCACTAGACATAAGAATAAAAAATTTCTCCATCTTTTTATTCCTGTGCCAATTTGTTCACTAGACATAAGAATAAAAATTTTCTCCATCTTTTTATTCCTGATAGGTTCATATATCGGTTCGATCCTAAGAAGAGATACAAAAAAAAGCATTGACTGAAACAAGAACCCAATAATTAATTGGAGAAAGAACATAAAGCATCTAAAGAGTTTAAAATTCTGCAATAAAATGCCCAATCTTTAAATCAAAGAAACAAAAGAGTTTCTTCCAAAATTCTCCTTTATTGATATACAATCAAACCTGCATCCACAGTGTGGAGACTCGTAAAACTCATCAATCGCGAAACTCATCGATGTAATTCCGACGAAAAACGGGAATATTGTAGCTTTGGAAGCTAATTTTTATCTGTAGCGGCGACGATTAATGGCCAAGGAGCATAGAGGAAGAATAAGAAAAACGATAACACTGATTTAAGTTTTAGGTTTATCCTGTTTGGATTTTTTTTTCCTAAATTGGACGGTCGAGATTTGTCAATCTTATTTCCAGAAAAACAAATCTGTGGATACTGAAAATAAATCTGCAGATATAAATTTGCGGCCAAAGGGTGTCAACAAGTCTGCGGGTAATAAGTCTGCGAATACTAAAAGATTAGTCTAGTCAGGATTAAGTCTGCCGATACATGGTCGAACAAATCTGCGTCCATGACAAATAAATCTGCCAAAAATATAAATCTGTTGTCGCTTAGGATAAATTTGTCATCATTACGAGTCAATGTAGTAATTATCTTATGCGCAAACAGTAGAATAAGTCTGCGGTAGATTTGTAAATCTGTCGTGGCTATCAAACAACTCGGCATATATATTTGGCGGCAGATTTACAAATTTGTGATGTCTGCTAAACAAATCGGCAAACTCCATTTGGTGGCAGATTTAAAAATCTGCCGCAGACTTGTAAATCACTTGTAAATCATCTGCTACTAAAAGGATCTACCTCATCGCACCACAGATTTACATGTATGCGGCAGACTTGTAAATCTGCGGTGCGATGAGCCAGATCCTTTTCGCGGCAGGTTTATAAGTCTGCGGTCAACTCATAACAAATCGGAGACAGATTTGTTATAAACAAATCTGTGGTTACTATGCCAACAAATCAGCCACATATTTGTTTTCACATATTTGTTTTAAAGTGGCAAGACCGTAAATTTTTGCATATTTTTCGTAATTAACTCGATTTTTTTCAGTGGCGCCAAAATTCATTAATGATATTTTCGTAATAATTTTATTCCTAATACTTTGAATAAGGGTCATTTCAGGAGTTTAAAAATATCCAGACAATTTAATAAACTAAAATTATATTTATAACACGAAAACTTAGACTATTTTAGTAATCGTTTAAAATTATTAACTTTAGGGATTGTTGACTAGATGTTACATGATTGTGAACATATTAAGTTGAAATTTTCGAGACATTTTAAAGATCTATAAAGACGATTAAGGTTAAACGTTTTTATTTATTTCGAGACATTTTAAAGATCTATAAAGACGATTAAGGTTAAACATTTTTATTTATTTAAAAACAACGTTTGAAGTTGACGAGAAAAAATAAGAAAAAGAAAACAAGAATTGTTTTAAATTAAAATAAGCATTGGGGAAAATAAAAGTGGAGACCACAGAGAAAAAGGAGAGACAGGTGCTACGTGCTAGGGTTCTTACAGCTTTTAGAACTGTACGAAACGTAACAGAGAACTGTATAGTTACTGTCGTAATGTCGTTGGTTACGACTTTTGTTTAGACACCAAGACCCATTTTTCATTTTACTTGTTTCTTCATTATACCAAAATATATCCTAATCTCTTAATGTGAAATATACATATATATATTTTTTCAATTAAAGTATTCATATATATATATATAATACATAAGTAACATCTCATCGACATTAAGAATTCTCATAGCTTATTTTAAATAATAGTTTGTAATAGAAGTCTGGTTTGAACAAGTTTTTGAAAACAAGCATGTCACCAAAAAGGTTTTGAAACCGTTGAAGATAATCTGTAAGATCATTTTTAATTTACATGGAGCAGTAAATATGATATGACAACAGTTTTGGTTGTCTCTTGTCAGACTTTCAGGTAGTGTATTCAATATCAAGCGCGATATATTTGTTTTTTACTTTTATTACTTTAATAGAATCCGCTATACTCACCAACCCGAAATTCTATAGGTAAACTAGTTACATTTTATGTGTACATTAATTGATATAGTTACATTACTTCAGTACCAGACATTCTCATTTTAACAAAGTTGTGGTTGTACAATAGTAAGATTGATGGGTCGATTGTTCTAATATATCCAAGATAGGTAGCTACTGTACTCCCATTTGACAACTATAGATGGTCACAAAACTGGATATTTTGATCAAACAAACTTGTGTATATTTCCGTAGAAAGTAAAGATAGGAAAAACCTATGCTCCAAAATATCAAAAGAATTTGTTTCAATAACGAATACCACACTTAAGATAAAAAGCGAAAAATATTTGATATTTTTCAACTAATAATAAAGAGACCTCTTAAAAGTTCCACTTAAAACTTAACATGAAACCTATAATAATATTAAAAATGAATCAGTTGGTTTTAATTTGTGAAACTTATTTTGTTTTAACGTAAAAACTAAACTTTCAAATCGTACAATTTCTTTCAATGTAACTGGCATATATATCACACTTTTCACTCTGTGTACACATTTCAGTACTTACACATTTGACTCTTAAAAATAAATAGCGAAAATATTAATACCGACTAATTAATAATAAAGATAATAAAACCAAAAGTTGACCAAAAAAAAAAGATAATAAAACCAAATTAATGATACTAATAAAGGTTTATGACTGCATGAACATCATACCACACAGTTACGGCTGAGTCACTTGAACATATCAATTTATAGGTGTTTTTGTAGATGATTCATATCAAAATATTCTATGTAAGTGAATTTTCTCTCCACATTAAAATTTATAAAACAGAATTTTATATTCCATGTGAAATTATTTTCATTAAATGGAAAAGAGCATGATGTCACTGAATGCAGCTTTTTCTACGGGTCCAAAGCCAGTTCATGTTGGGGCCCTTTTGTCTGTAGATTTGCATTTCCTCGGTATTTTAGGGAAATAACTACACTAAGAAAAATTACACTTGGAAAAATTTATTTAAAAAGAGAAATGGTAAGAGTGACATTCCTTTTATAATATGTACGAAAATGTTTATATATTTGAAGTGTGATCGTCACTGTACAAATATGTGACAATTTTACACCAAGCTTGCATGTATGGCTCAATCATTGACATTTTAAATATATTTATTTTTCGTTTTAATAATAAGCAATTGTATTTTTTTGTTAAAGGTAAAGTTAAAAAAAATTTAACGAATAAAACCTTTTCTTATATCTGAATACATTTTTTTTCAAGAATAATATAGTGAGTTTTAGATTTGTAAAATGAAATAATTTGTTGTTATGAAAAGTCATGATGCTCAATGCAATGTACTTTTGAGTTTATCAATATTCAAATGTACTTCCGAAATAGGGATATCTTTACATGTACTACACAATCTAAACTGAAGACATCAACTACACTATTCAAAAGAGACAGTTTCTTCTTCATTTTTATTTTATTTTGTTTTAGAGATAATTTCCCTGCACGAGAGAACTTGTTACAAATGGTTTGTTTGTTGGATGCTAGGCCATTAAATTAATGGGATTCTGAAGTTTTTTTGTTGATAAGTATATTAACACGGGATTGAGTAGATAAATAATCATATTTAGAAGGAAAAAAAAACAATCTTGTTAACATGGTGTTTGAGAATTTGTAAATTACTGGTCGAATAAAAGGATCCATTTTAGATTACCGGCTCCATTGGTAAAATTATGATTATCAACATATATATATATATATATATATAAAGTAGTATGGTTTTAGCGTATAATAATCCGATCTATTATAAATGAGAAACATCATCTTTTAAAAATATTTCGAGCAGTGACTACTTTGAAAATGGCCATAGAAAAATAAATTTAAAACAGAATCTCTTTGATTAAAATAAATTATTTCATAGGCAAACTTTAAAAATCCAACTCTAAACTGGTGATCCTATACCCTAAACCCAGTAACCACTCCTCAATTTCTGTCTCATGGAAAAAGGTGAGATCGAAGCTTTTTGACATTCTTGCGTAGTGTTTTTTCCTTTTATCGAAACCTTTTGACATTCTTTGCGTAGAAAAGTTGGGAACTTTCGAATTAGAAAAATTCTCCCATATCAATCTTTTAATGGATTCCAAGTCATCTCTTGAATTTTTCCTAACTTTATAATTTATTAACAAAGCTGATATTGATTAAAAATACTACTACCCTCATCGGGTTAATAAAAGCATTACCACAAAAATTAAAAGAAGTAAAGAGCATTCTATTAGATAATTATAATTATTTAATATTATTTATTTCGTTACTAAGTTATTTCGCTACAAAGTTATTAAATTACTTCGCTATGAAGTTACTTCGTCGCTAAGTTTCTCCTTCTATTTATATATAAGCATAGAAAAAGAAAATCAATAAGAACAGAAGTTCTATTTCTCTAAAACTCTCTCTAATTTATAACATAAAATTCTCTAGTTTACAACACGTTATCAGCACGAACCGCTCTTGATCCGATCTAAGTACGAGTTGATCTTTATTCGATTTAAGGTATGATTTAAGGTATGATTTAATTTAAAATTAAATCAATTTAAATTCATATATTACTGTTTATAGAAGGCTTTGCATCCTTAATCATTTGGAAGACTATGCCTCTTAATTTGTTTTAAATTATGTCGTTATTTACATGTTTTATAATTTTTATATATTGTTATATATGCATATATATCATATCAAATTTGGCAAAGCTCGATATCGTTGCCTTTGATGTGTTTGGAAATAATTATATAATATGGGCATTAGATGCAAAGATGCATCTATAAGTAAACGGGCTTCTTGATGTCATTGATCTTCTTTTGATAGTACTCATCTTGATATGACATATTTTCTCGTTGAACCCAAAAGTGTTAACGAGTAATAAGATGGATAAGGTCAATATGATATGATATATGTCTTCCTGAAGAAGACAAGAGAATCAAAAGTAAGATCAATATGATATGATATATGTCTTCCTGAAGAAGACAAGAGAATCAAAAGTAAGATCAATATGATATGATATATGTCTTCCTGAATAAGACAAGAGAATTAAAAGTTTAACGTATCTCTTTTTATAAATATTTTGACTTAGAAGATGTCAAAATTTATGAACGAGGATGGAAATACATGTTTGGCAGATAGTGCGACAACGCACACAATATTGAAAGATAAAAAGTATTTTTCCGATCTTAAATTAAAAGAAACTGGTGTGATTACTACATCAGAAAACGCAAAGATTATTATGGGCTCTTGAAGATTCCAGTTTTCAATGCCAAGGGGGACAAAGTTTGAAATTAACGATATAGTATATTCCCCCAAATCTAATAGAAACTTGTTAAGTTTCAGAGATATCCGCAGAAATGGATATCATGGGAAGATTAAGAATAAGAGTGGCATTGAATACCTTTGCATCACATCAGTGATTTCGGAGATAAAATATATATTAGAGAAACTGCCAGCTTTTTCTTCTGGACTATATTCCACAAAGATTAATATGATTGAATCATATGCCATGGCAAACCCGAAGTTTACCACTATATTTAAAGTATGGCATGAAAGACTCGGTCATCCTGGTTCAATCATGATGAAAAAAAAATTGTGGAAAATTCTAATGGCCATCCATTGAAATACCAGAAAATCTTTCAATCAAATGAATTTTTATGTGATGCATGTTCTCGAAGAAAACTCATAACTCGGCCATCACCAGCTAAAATTAGAAATGAATCACCAGAATTTTTAGAAAGAATACATGGTGATATATGTGGACCAATCCACCCGGGTGGACTATTTCAATATTTTATGGTATTAATTGATGCATTAAATAGATGGTCCCATGTGTCTTTAGACGACACGAAATATGTCATTTGCCAGATTCATTTTCCAAATAATCAGGTTAAGCGCGCAATTTCCTGATTATATTATCAAGAAAGTGAGGCTTGATAATGCTGGTGAATTTATTTCACAAGCTTTTAATGATTATTGTATGTGACTAGGGATCGATGTTGAACATCCAATGCCCCATGTTCGTACACAAAAAGGCTTGGCCGGAACGGTTGCAACTAATTACAAAACCGTTAATACTGAGAACAAAACTCCCAATTTTGATATGGGGACATGATATCTTGCATGCTGTGGCATTCGTCCGGATTCGACCAAGTGCATATCATAAGTGTTCTCCATTACAATTAGCATCTGATCATCAGCCAAATATATTGCATCTCCTTAACGTATGGAAATAGGGCCCAACGGAGATTGAGCATTTTATATTGGTTATATGTCACCAAGTATAATTCGTTATCTTGAACCACAAACTAGTGATATGTTTACGGCTCGTTTTGCTAATTGTCATTTTAATACAAATGAGTTCTCATCGTTAGGGAGAAGAATTCGTGAAATTCTAAGAGATATTGCATGGTATACACCATCGTTGATATCATCTGAATCCTCCTACAAAACAACGTGAACTCGAAGTGCAGAAAATTGTGCACTTACAGAATATGGCAAACGAGTTACCAGACGGGTTCGTAGATACAAAAAGGGTGACAAAGTCATATATACCGGCTGCAAATGTTCCATCAAAAGTTGGAATTCCACAGGAACAAATTAGTGCTAATAAAATTAATGAGCCTAAACTTCAGTTAAAGAGGGGGAGACCCATGAGTTCTAAAGATAAAACTCCCCGAAAGAAAAAGGCAATGAGAGAATTAAATTCACATAAAATAGTTCGAGAAGAAATCCAAAATGAGAAAAATCCAGAAAACTTAGATGAAGTAGTTGCTGAAGAACTACATAATGAAAAAAAAAAGAATAGTTCCAGAAGAACTACCGAAGGAAAGTATCCCTAAGGAGGGACATGATACAGAAAAATATGAGATTTCCATAAATTATGCCCAAAATAGAAAAGTATGGGTAAGAAATGATATAGACGATGATAGCGTGATTTTTTTTCATTTTCTGTATCCGAAGAAATTGATAGTGAGAATGACGATCCAGAACCAAAGTCCATATTAGAATGTCAGAAAAGATCTGACTGGGAGAAATGGAGGATGGCCATGCAAAATGAATTAATCTCCCTTAATAAGAGAAATGTTTTTGGATCTGTGGTCACTACACCTAAAGATATGAAACCGGTTGGGTGCAAGTGCGTATTCGTGAGAAAACGAAATGAGAATAATGAGGTGACAAGATATAAAACCCGACTTGTCGCCCAAAGTTTCTCTCAAAGACCGGAAATTGATTATGAGGAAATATATTTCCCAGTAATGGATGCAATTACGTTCAGGTATTTAATGAGTTTGACTGCATCCCAAAATTTAGAAATGAATCTTATGGATGTAGTGACAGCGTATCTATATGGATCACTTGATAATGAGATATATATGAAAATCCCAGAAGAGATGAAAATGGCTGAAGCATTGAGCTCAAAGTCTACAGATATATGTTCTGTCAAATTACAGCGATCACTTTATGGATTGAAACAATCCGGACGCATGTGGTATAATCACTTAAGCGAATACCTTTTAAAGAAGGGCTATGTAAATGATACAATATGCCCTTGTGTTTTTATAAGGAAATCATTGAATAGATTTGTGATTATCGCTGTATATGTTGAAGACTTGAATATAATTGGAACTCAAAAAGAGATTGAGGAAGCACAAAATCATATGAAGGCAGAGTTTGAAATGAAAGATCTTGGAAATACAAAGTTTTGTCTTAGACTCCAGATAGAGCACCTCCAAGATGGAATATTCGTGCATCAATCTAATTATACTAAAAAGATCCTCAAACGCTTTAATATGGATAAAGCGACTCCTTTGAGTACTCCAATGGTTAATAGACAACTCAATGTTGAAAAAGATCCATTTAGACCATGTGAAGATAACGAAGAATTATTGGGTCCTGAAGTACCCTATATGAGCGCTATTGGTGGACTTATGTATCTTGCAAATTGCACACGACCAGATATAGCTTTTGCTACTAATCTGCTTGCAAGATATAACTCGTCCCCGACGCGCAGACATTGGAACGGAATAAAACATATTTTCGTTATCTTCAGGGTACAATTGACTTAGGATTATATTATTCTAGAAATTCAAAATTTTGTCTAGTTGGTTTTGCAGATGCAGGTTATTTATCGGATCCGCATAAGGCGAGATCCCAAACTGGATATATATTTACTGTAGGTGGGACTGTAATCTCGTGGCGTTCCCAAAAGCAAATACTAGTTGCTACTTCATCTAATTATGCAGAGATCATAGCACTACACGAAGCCTGTAGGGAATGTGTGTGGCTCAGATCTATGATCCAACATATTCAAGAAGCAAGTGGCATACCGACGAATAAAGAGCCCACAACCATATTCGAAGATAATGCTGCATGTGTCGCACAAATTAAAGAAGGTTATATCAAGAGCGATAGAACGAAGCATATTCCACCAAGGTTTTTCTCTTACACACAAGAACTCGAGAAAAATCAAGAAATCAGTATTAAATATGTCCGCTCAAGCGACAATTCAGCAGATCTTCTTACAAAGGCGCTACCCACCACAATGTTCAAAAAACATATTCATAGTATTGGAATGCGTCATTTACGAGATATATGAAGAAGAAGTGTTTTCCAGGGGGAGAATATGTTACTGTACTCTTTTTTCCCTTATCATGGTTTTTATCCCATTTGGTTTTTCCATGATAAGGTTTTTAACGAGGCAGTACATATTAAATAATTAAGGGGGAGTATTAGATAATTGTAATTATTTAATATTATTTACTTCGTTACTAAGTTACTTCGCTATGAAATTATTTCGTCGCTAAGTTTCTCCTTCTATATATATGTAAGCATAGAAAAAGAAAATCAATAAGAACAGAAATTCTATCTCTCTAAACTTTATCTCTCTAAAACTCTCTCTAATTTATAACATAAAATTCTTTAGTTTACAACACATTCTATGTTTCGAACACATCGTTTTAGTCTGTATTGACGAATAGTCGTCGGTTCTAGACTATCACCGATTTAAAGTCAAAAAGTTTTTAACAGCACTTTTAACCAAAAAAAGAATAAAAGTTTTTAACAGCACTATTTAATCATCAAAAAATAAATTACAACATTGATTCTGCACATTCAGCTTTCGCGAGCCAGTGGCCCATCACTATTATAGCCCATAAATCAACCCATTACATGCGTATTTTAGGACTCAATCCATTTCCTTAGAAGCCACGTTTGATGTTTGTTTTCCTTTCTGATTAAATAAACATATATCAACTTAAAAAAAAAAAAAAACCAAATAAACATATATCAACTTATTAAGAACGTGAATTACGTAAAACCAGAGGATCAAAGGTTGTAAAATTTTGATAAACAAAATTTCTTAATAACAACAACAACCAAAAAAAAAACAGAGAAAGAATCAAAACAAGGAAGAACAAAAAAATGGCATATCGGAGAAGACAAGGGATCACGAGAGCTTCAACATTCAAAGAAGACATCTATAATCAACCACCTGATCATGATCACGGTGATCTTAAAGGTCACTCCAATGGCGGATCCTTCAGATCTTCTCAATCTTTCTCTTCTCATTCCTCCCTTGCCGCTCAAGCAATCCGTGCCTCCTCTCAGGTCTGATCTCTCTCTTTCTATTCATGAGATTACTTTTTCTGCAAGTAAACCTAAAAATCGACCAATCTCAGGTTCAAGGATTCACGGCTTACGAGGATAAGAGCGAGAGTCGTGGATTCTGGGGAATCTTAGCGCAGAAAGCTAAATCAATCCTCGAAGACGAAGAAGAGCAACAACAACAACAACAAAACGACGTCGTTCCGGAACCCTCGAATCCAACCATACGCAAAAGCATAGACAAAATCACAACCTCTCTGAATCAGATCGGAGATAGTTTCGAGAAAGCGTTCGAGGAAGGTCGTACGATCGTAGCTTCTCAAATCAGACGTAAAGGATCCGATCTAATCGATTCAGACAACAACAATTATAACCAATCCTCTGGATCAAGCAGTCCATGGCAACCATTGACACAACCAAACCCACATGAATCTCAACTCAAAGCTTCACGTGACGTAGCCATGGCTACAGCAGCTAAAGCCAAGCTTCTCCTACGTGAATTGAAAACGGTTAAAGCCGATTTAGCTTTCGCTAAAGAACGGTGCTCGCAATTGGAAGAAGAAAACAAACGGTTAAGAGATAACCGGGAAAAAGGTAACAATAATGCAGCTGATGATGACCTAATCAGGCTTCAGCTAGAGACATTGTTGGCAGAGAAAGCGAGATTAGCTCACGAAAACTCTATTTACGCTAGAGAAAACCGATTCTTGAGAGAAATCGTAGAATATCATCAATTGACTATGCAAGATGTTGTGTATATCGATGAAGGTATTGAAGAAGTTGCTGAAGTGAATCCTTCAATCACTAGAACGCTTTCGATGGCTTCGTATTCGGCTTCTGAATTGCCATCCATCTCGCCTTCTCCTTCTTCCCCTGCTTCGCCTTCTCGGCTTTCGGTATCTACCAACATTTATCCGGTTTTGGTTCAGCAGAGTTCAGCTAGTGATGTTACGGTCGAGAGTCATAAACCGGTTCGACCACCTTCTTTGGGATACACAGATGATGGTAAGTGACCATCGTCGCAACTCTCTGTTTAGAATCCATGACTTTTACTATACTACCATTTTGATTATCTCTGTTTTGGATATTTGTTTGTTTAGTACAATTTTGTTCTTGATTAATAACTTGGTTCTTGATTGATGAACATTTTTGCCTTCTACATCCATGTAAATCTTTATTTCCAAGGGAAGTTTTATTGATTTGTTTCGGAAATACAGAATATGAATAAAAATGTTGCAAATTGATTAATTGTATGAATAACTCTTTTCCTATCAACTTACAAGTAGCCACGTCTTACGTATTTTTAAATCTGAAAAAAGATAATTAATACGTAGGTGTTCGTTAAATCGGTCAACTAAATAAAATAAAATTTGGTCAAGTAGGAGTGCATATACAGGCTGGTGGTGCGGCCATTTAGCCCATCTCACTGTGGGTTGGGCCTAGTCTCAATGTGGAAGCTATTTCAAATTCTGATATACAATCCCGTGAGCCGAAACATCTCTCCTCAGCTCAGATCATGCAAGATTTGATCAGCTCAATTTCGGAAACAAAGGCTTCTAGTTGCTTAGGAATATCAAACAAAAGTTCGAATGCTTGCTTATAAACAACTAATATCCAAAACAGCAAATGTAACATTAGACTAAACTCACAAAATAGATGTTTTGCTTTTGTCAAGTTCTTTCAAAAATACGATCACTAGAACATAAAAGCATACGTGCTCGGTTACAAAAGACAGACTAGTGCATGATTACTGTTCAAGGAACTTCATAGTCCTTTTAAAGGATCTGTTGCTTTGCCAGACCTAGCATCTGTCCAAGCTTTGGCTATTGTCTTCTTCATTTCTTCATCTCCATCCTCATACATGTTCTGTTGTTTTTTCACATCAAAAAAAAAAAAAAAAAAATCGTAAGCAACTAGTGAGAAGATGCACAAACATATTTCTCAGCCACACGAATTAAGAGATCCTTACCTTCATCAAGTCCATAATTCCAGCCATTGGGTCTTTCTCTTTCTCCAAACTCGGTTTAATCTGAACAAAAAGAAAAAAACATTTTACCATTAGTTTAGTTTCCACCAGACAATAGCTCCACCACTATGACATGGTGTTCTTAAGTTTTCGGTTTATTACCTTATCTTCTTTGTGGTGTATATCAAGCCAGTTTCCTCTTGAAGACTTGAACATTGTGATAACTATCCTCTTAGGCTTTACAAGCACTTTACATTTCTCTGGCACAATCTCTTTATGCAACTTCGTGATCGCACATCGGTAATTCTTCCCTTGTACATCATGGATTTTGATATCCAAAGACATTGGCTTGAACTCAGCTTGAACATTGTCCTGATCAACACCTTCCAAAGGTATGTACATCTGTAAAAAACGATGCAGCACGAAGAAAACGACATTAAACGACATGACCAAAACCAAAGCATGTTTGCTACCAAAAAGAAAAAAAAAAGATCCAAAATCCTCACTTGTGGGATTAAATTGAGGCTTGATATAGGAAAATTGTAATTGGTTTACCTTGACTTTTTCATTGTCTTGATCCCAGCTGAATGTTCCAAGAGTCACATAGTTCACTGCCGGAGAAACCGGCTTAACCGAAGAAGAAACAGGTGCAGGAACTGTCACTGGGACCTCTTGCTTCGCACTTGAAGTGATTGCAGAGTCCCTCAGCTACAAAAAGAAGATTCAATCTTAATCAGAAATCAAGGTATAGGTTTTTAACTCAATTCCCAAGTGATAAGTTTAACTCAAAAGTGATCCCCTTTCTCCTTGTAATTATCCAATGACAGCTAAATCCAATTTCCAAATATTCAGACACACACACACACAAATATAAAGAATGAAACAGTTCTTCTGGAAACTCAAAACTAATCCAAGTTCTGTTCCATATCTAGATAAGAGCAACTACTTATAACATAACCATTGGAAGGAAACGATTATGGCGAGAAAAGGGTAAAAAGTGGATTTGGTACCTTCTCCAAGTTGCAAATCTCGGAATTGATGAGATTGAGAACACGAGGTCTCTTGGCTATGTTCTGGAGTTGCTTTAGTTCTTCCAAATCAAGCCCAACCTCTTCCGCCATGGATATAATAATCTAGAGCAGCCTTGTTCAGAGAATACGAAACCTAGAATATGCACAGAGAATAGTTGCGAGTTTGTATTTATATCACAGACACAGAGCTAAGGGAATGAGATTTTCTTGTGGAAACTGGAAAGTACTAGAAGAAGCCTTCATTTTATTTTAATAAATGTTATTTAATCACTTAAGCTTCTTGGGCTTTGTTCTTTCATACCGAGCCAAGCCCACTCAATAAAATTTCACCTGGAAAAAGGGGTTACAAAAAAAAAATATTTCACTTAACAAAAAACTAGTGCAATTAAAGAAAGTACTAGATACTATCCCGCACTCTAGTACACGATAATTTTTTTTATAAAATAATATTAAATATTTTTTTATAGAGTTACGGTTATAATATTATAAAATATATAAGTAATATTATTTACAAATATGAAATGATGGAGACTATTAATCTTTCTCTAAAACAATGTCATCACTTTTTTGGAACTAATTTCTTTGAACTTGTTAACTGGATAATAATAAAAACGTCAAAAAGTACTTAGAACTGAAGCTAATAGGTTTTTTTTTACCATCCATATGCAGGTGAGCACATCAATAAAGAATAATGAAGAAGTGTTAAGAAAGTTCAAAATAATCATCTTCTCACATAACATATATGATCATGGTTAGTTTATACCTTCATTTCTGTATAATAATAAGCTTGTTCATATAGCTACAAAGATTAGATTAAAGTCATTTGTTTTGCGTAATATTTTATTGTTTTGCGTATTATTAGAATATCTTGGAGGTTAAGCTATTTTTATTATGTTAGTTGTGAAATTAGGAATTCTTTTAATTTATATGCCAAAATTTTATATGCAACATAAGGTATTTAACATATCTAGTTGGAATGTAGTTGGGAAGATGCTAGATAATGTTTCATTATATACGATTGCTGAAAATAGCAAGTAAGATTTGAAAAGATTGAGATGTTTAGTGCTATTTATTAGGGAATTTATAAAGAGAGAATTGTCAAAGAAATTTGATTTAAATAATGAAGATAACAAAAAATCGTTTGTTATTTTTAAAGCTATAACTAACGTTCTTTTTGTTAAGAGAATTGTTAATATTTGTTAATATTCCACGATTGGAATATTCTTCACTAACCATATTCGATTTGTTATTATATTTTAATAATGTTCTAGAATATATTACTCAATGATTTGTTAAGATCATTTCCGATTTTGTTAATATTTGTTAATAATGAAAATTTGTTAATATTCCCTTAATAAAGATTTATATTTTCGATTTTGTTCAAATCTTTTTTTAATGTTCCGATTTTGTTAATATTTGTTAATAAGGGTTGTTAATATTCCCTTAACAAAGATTTATATTTCCAATTTTGTTCAAACTTTTTTTTAATGTTTTCTAAAATTCTCTTATAATTAAATTATTAAATTACTCATAATGAGAGATTAAAATTTATTTTTTGAACTAATGGTAATATGATGTAAATGTTTATCCTTTATGAGATTTATTCTATAAAAATACTTCTCAAATAATATATAGGAGATGATATGACCATCAACCCAGTCAACCCTTATGACTCATTTATTATTGAAAGAGGTTTAAAGGATAATGGTCATTTCCCCAAATATTTACAATTAACACATTAATTCTCCATCTATCACACGTGCAAATTAATTCTCTATTTTACAATTAATTTTACAAATATATGCTCGAAAAAAGTTCACGTTAACAACAATAACAGAGGCGTTAATCTCTTCGAAATAAAACCCAAAAAAAAAAAAACCCCAAATCTTCAAAAAATCCTCAAATCTACTAACCTAAATTTGCTCTCACATATCGCCACAGAGATTTTCGGCGAAAAGCCATGAAGAACACCGACTCTCGCGAAACCGTTATCCGTAACAGCTACGAAGGATGTGAGTGAAGGTGGAGGCTGATGATCCTAGGCAGTGGAGAGGAGCGGGGGAGATGTAAAGCACTTGATCCAGAGAGGCAACAACGTTGAGGTTGTTGATCATGGAGGTGGTTTTGTTGGAGTCAGCGTCGTCTTTGGCTTTGAAAAGGACGATGTGTTCTATGATCTCATTCTGTGGGGTTGAAGAAGACATGGCGGTTACGGCGGAGAAGGAGCGGCGAGGGCATAATCGGAGATTGATTGGGGAGTATTTGGTTGTGGAGATAGTGAAGGCTAATAGTTACATCTGAGAATTTACTTGAGATTTTATAAGAGATAAATTAAAATTTGCAATAATTTATTCTCGTATAAAGTGTTTACTATACGAATACGATCCACACACAAAGAAACATTACAAAAGAAAAATCTTGTGAAACTTTGTAGAGCACAAAACCCGAATGAATCAAAGGAAAAATAATTTGAAAAATCAAGTTACGAGGAAGAACAGCAAGAGAAACCCAAGCCTTGTGTGGAGCCTTTATTATCGTCTTTAACGAGACTTACTCGGTTCTTCATGCTTAGTTCGATTTTATAAATATCGGAATTGAGTTGTTTCCGACTAACATTGGAGTAGATGTCATGGATTAAGAGACTTAGTGAGAAATTTCCAGGAATTGATCAGATCACTGTGGGTGAAAACTTTTCTCAGGCAAGGTTTCTTCGTGTTCTTCGTGGCCTCGCGAGAGTCGGTGTTCTTCATGGCTTGTCGCCGGAGTCTTCGCCGGAAATCTCTGCGGTGAGATGTGAGAGCATATTTAGGTTAGTAGATTTGGGGATTTTTTGAAGATTTGGGGATTTTTTTTTTTTGGGATTTTATTTCGAAGAGATTAACATCTCTGTTATTGTTGTTAATGTAGACTTTCTTCGAGCATAAATTTGTAAAGTCAACTGTAAAATAGAGAATTAATTTGCACGTGTGATAGTTGGGGAATTACTGTGTTGATTGCAAATACTTAGAAAATTAAATGATCGTTTTCCCGAGGTTTCAATGTAATTAAGAATTTTGATTATTTTTATTTTGTACCCGATACAAATACGAATAGGTCCCATCCAGGGTCGTGCCACCGTTGGAGTAAAAGAAACCTTCGCTTATGGCATCAAATTTTGAAAAAAAATTAAGGGCATATATTTCATATTTGTTGGGTTACATATATACATATATATATATATATATATATTATTCTTAATGGGTTTCTAGAAATAAGAAGTCAATTATTAATGAATATGTTTTTTTCTTCTAAAATTTTATATTCTCTAAGGCCTAAATCTATAAAAGGCCCAACCAACTCAATTAAAAACAAAACCTATGAGAAGCCCAAGAAAACAATAGTCGATCCATTTTTTTTCCAAATTTTCACCCTATTAACTCAATTAAAAAGTTTTCCTCTCTCTATCTCTCTTTCGAAGGAAAAAAATCCAGAAACAGTCTCTCTCTCCGACTCCACTAACTAGATCACCTTTCTCGCACCGAAATCTCAATGTTCGTGTTAGTCACCCAATTTTTTTTTTCCAAAATTGCAACTCTCATGGAATAAATTAAGTAGGTCTACTAGTAGATAACGAAAAGGGTCCACGATTATTACAAGTATCGGTGAATGATAATGTGTTTGTATATCGGTGGAAGATAACCTTATTTTTCTATTGCAGGAAAATGTCATCAACAAGAAAAAGTAACTTTCTAGAGCAGATAACAAAAAATAAAAAAATAAAATAAAAGACGAACAAACAAAATCTCAAGAGAATGTTTTATTTAGGTATTTCAGAAAACTTGAAACTTTTGATGAATTTGTGGAAAATAATGATAAAGAACATGACACTCTTCGAGATGAAGTGGATGAAGATATAAATGAGTGTTTAAGAGAACAAACATATTTTTATAGATATTTTTATTTTATTTAAATTGGGGCATTTTATTAGTAATAGCTTATGGTATTTGTCACGGCTCTGGCGCATCATCTAAGTGATAACATAGACTTGTTCGATTCGTATTTGTTGCACCATTTTTAACCACTCATACAAAATTTAACATGTATTAAGAGTATTTTAGTTAGTGTATTATGTGTTATAAAAATATTTCTGGAAGACTTTACGAGTATTCCTACCTCTATTTCAACTTTTTCTCCAACTATCATCTTATCTTTAATTAGTGTTCACTCTTCATAACAACAGCATATCATCATATGATCCAAAGATATGATTGGTGATGCATAAGTGATATATGTAGATATTAATTTTTAAATACAGTTTTGTTGGGATTTGATGTCGTTATAGTTATAAGGGATGGAGTTGGAGAAGACACAAACACAATGATTGTACATAGATTCAATATCACATGTGTCAAATTTTATCTCCTTTGAATACATTGGTGTGTATATAGTAAAATTAGTGGAGGGAAAAATAATTAAAAGAGAGAAACGAGAAAAAAAAAAGTTGAGAGGGAGCTCTTCTACTATCTAGTATCTAGAGAGAAATATTACTCGCAATTTTGTTCTCTTATTTTTCTTTTCATTCCTTCTAAAAGTATCTTCCAGTCACGGTCCTACTCTACTCAGAAAAAATGTATATATTTCTTATCTTTATGCGTTTTAGAATAACTCTGGATAAAAAAAATAAATAAAGATAATCAACAATTTCAACTCATTCATCGAGCCACAAAAAATGGAGAGACCATTGTCGCCATTTTTGGATTGGTAAAATATTGTGCCCGATAAAGAGGGGGATAATTACAGAATTTGCCCAACTAGAAAATCGATTCGTGTTTCAATTATCATCCACATTATTTAGCTTTGTTTTGAAGTAGAAGATTCAGTGTTGCATATTATATATATATATATATATATACATGAGCTAAAAATCTAACGATTTTATTCTTGCATGATAAAGTTATGATAATTGATATCATTTCTGAGCCAAAGGCATCCATCCATCCATGTGCTAACATGGAGTTTGAGTTTGATTGACATCTCTGTATAACTAATATGAGCTTAACTTGTCTCTCTTACGAATAATTCATTCAATCATGTGTGCATCTACAAAAAGTCTCACTTTTCTCTTTTGAATTAATATATTCTATGAAAATATTGAATTGGACGTTACCAAATGCACATACCTGGCGTGATATATTAAGTTCACGATGTCAGTATGAAGAACAATTGAGAAACAGATTCTCTTGTAACATATGATCTTGTATTTCGAACTACATGGATTTTAATGATTTGCGTATGCTTTTTAGGCAAAATAAACTGACATCTCTCATTTTTACATGATGGTGTGGTCTACATAATTATTGATCGGGTGGGGGTTGTTAATCTAGAAAAGAGTCACCTGAGTTAATTGGTGCCAAGTAGAATTAATGATTCTTATATACACCATTAAATTAGCCATTAAAACCTATGTTGTTACATAAACAAACAAAAAAACCACTCATTGTTTCGACTTAATATTAAACTTCAAAAAAAAAAAAAACAATACAAAAATAAAATAAAAAACGTAAAAATTGTAATAAAATTGATGTTCGAATACTCCTAAATTCTAATGAGTAAACATCATTCAAAATGTAATGAGTGAGTATTACTTTAGATACGAACAATATTATCATTTATAACAATTTTTAGCATTATATATGAACAATATAATCATTCGGCGCTAAATTTACTGGAGCTATTTAAAGAGTTTGTTATTGGGAATTTCCAAAGTAAAACTCAATATAGCTAGTTGCATTTTTAAGTTAAACCGTGATGAAATTATACAAAACCAGAAAGGAATAGGAAAAGCGATGAAGATATTCATTATTTAATAAACATGTTGGTTAGAAAAATAAGTAACAATTGAGTCCAGATGAAAAAGCAGAAAATAGAAAAATTATAAAAAGAGAGAAAGCTCCTTTGAAAAGGGACGGCCAATGACTATTGTCAAAATGCTGACGACTTAAAACATGGAATAAAGTTGGGACCGTCCATATCTATTTATATGGTTCATAATAAAATAATTTTTTACTTCTTTCTTTTCTCCTATTAGAAAAAGGGAGCATCGACTTAAATAGTCATATAGTATTAGGCACTAAAAAAGGGTATGATACACTTATCCCGAGGAAGTTTGAACTAACTGGTTTTGTTTCAAAAAATACATCTTTTACCTGGTTTTGGAAAGATCCGATGGACACTACAGCTTTTTTTACCGTTTTTGATAATTTCCTCCTGTCTTTAAGGAATCTGGTTTTCGTCCCATCGGAAAAGATGTCCTCCCCGGCCATTCTATCACCAGAAATCCTTGCTTCCTGCTCCGGAGTCCCTGAAACATCTCCCACTACTCCTTGAATCCTTTCTGAGAACCTCCAAAAGACTTCCAGCCCGCTGTTCTTGCAATTGCTGGTATGTCTCTGAACCCTGTTCTGTAAAATCTCTACTTTCAGCAAGAACTTTTCCAAATATGTCTCCTCCCTTGCTTGGGGAGGAAGAACCTTTACTCGGCTTCACCAAAGATTGAAAGGCTCCAACCGCTTCAAAGGACCTTACTCTCTTCTCAGAAACCTTCAATCTCTGGAAAGACTTTGCAAAAGAAAACTTGTCTCAGCGTTTTTACTGTCTTTCATCCTCTCAAGTCTGCTCAAGGACGGTAGCCATGCACGAATTATGAGTAAACTTTCTCTCAAACACCCTCCCTCTGGTTCCCCTGTGAAGCCAAGAGAGGAAGAACTTCTTCAACGATATTTTTCAAACCCAAGACATCTCCCACTTGTTCAAACAAGAGCAGAAGAACACTTCTCTCTTTGTATCTACTCCTAAGATAGATAATTGTCTCCTTTCTTTAATAGTTCAGAGATAAAAGGAAAGGAAGAACCCTTTTCTAGCTCAAAGTTAAAAGCTACGTACCTACAATCTGAAAATCCTGGCTTCCCTCCCATCATATGGCTCGCCTATTTTCCTCACAGGAAAAAGGTAAGCAGATCTGCAAAAATCAAGGTAATGGTTCTGAGCTGGAACGTTTGTGGGTTGGAAACCGCAAACTCCTCGTCCTTAATGGTTATGAGCTGGAACGTTTGTGGGTTGAGAAACCTCACAACAGTTCGAAGACTAGGGGTGCTTTTCAAGAAGTTTAAACCCGATGTAATATTTCTCATGGAGACGAAGAACCCGGATGCTTTTGTGCTTAATAAACTAAAATTTCTAGGCTATGAAAATCATTTCATCATTTCCCCACATGGAATCTGTGAAGGAGGACTAATATTGCTATGGAACAAAGACATCAACTTGGTAGTAGGAGAGTTATGCGTACACTTCATCGATACCACCTTACTACACAAATAAAAGAGATCTTTTGTTACTTTCGTGTATGGTGAACCTGATCAGAGTAAACGACAGGCTATTTGGAACCAAATTATCAACATTCCAGAGACAAGAAATGGAGCATGGTTCCTGACAGGAGACTTTAACAAATATCTCTACAACTCAGATAAAATGGGAGGACCAATCAGGCCAGAATCCTCCTTTAGCAGCTTCCGATCCCTCATGTCACAATGCGATTTCTTTGATGTTAAGCATGCTGGAAACAACTTCTCGTGGAGAGGAAAAAGAAATGAGCATCTAATCTTGTGTAGACTGGATAGATCTATCTCTAACAGCGACTGGACAGAAGCTTACCCAGCTGGAAGATGTGAATATTTAAAGTTTGAAGGGTATGATCACAGATCGATAGTCTCTTTCTTTGATCAAACTAGACCAAGGGGTAAATGAATGTTTAGATTTGATAGACATTTGGATAAAAATCCAGAGATCCGCACCATCATCTCAGAAACCTAGAAAAACAACAAAGAAAAGTCAGTAGAAATCCAACTATCAGAATGTCGCAGAGAAATCTCAAAATGGAGCAAAGAGCATCATGTCAATAGTCAACTAGTTATTGAAGAAGCAAAACAACAACTCGATACAGAAATAGCAAAAACTTCTCCTAATGATCAAATCATCCTAGAGCTCAAGAATTTTCTTAAAGTTCAATACAAAGCTGAAGAAGCATTTTGGATGCAGAGAAGTCGTCAAAACTGGCTAGCTCTAGGAGATAGGAATACAAGCTAATTCCACTCTATCACCAAAGGAAGAAGATCAATCAATAAACTCTATGTTATTGAAGATAAGAAAGGTCAAGCTTTCCATGAAGAGAAGGAGATCACAGAAATAATTACCAAGTTTTTCTCTGATCTCTTCACCTCTGAGAATACGCATTTGAGCAACATTGATGCAGTAGTTAACAATACACTAAAGAGACAGATCTCACAGGAAACAAATGCAGCTCTGATCAGCATCCCTTTAAAAGCTGAAATCAAATCCGTTCTCTTCTCCATACACGGATCAAAGGCTCCAGGGCCGGATGGTTTCCTGGCTAGCTTCTTCCCAACATAACTGGGACGTTGCAGGTGAATCAGTCATTAAAGAAGTCCAAGATTTCTTTACCTCAGGACATATGCAGGAAGACATGAATCATACCTATGTGAGACTTATTCCAAAGTTCAGAGTCCGAAGAAAGTCTCGGATTACAGGCCAATTGCCCAATGTAATGTTAGATATAAGATAATAGCAAAGATTCTTACCAAATGCCTTCAACCTATATTGGGATCACTAATAACAGAAAATCAGTCCGCTTTTGTACCGGGAAGAGCAATCTCTGATAACATCCTCATCACTCATGAGACGCTCCACTTCCTGAAGAAATCAAAGGCAAAAAAATATTGTATGATGGCAATGAAGACTAATATAAGTAAGGTTTATGATCGCATAAAATGGAACTTTCTAACCTCAATTCTTAGAAAGCTTGGTTTCCACCAAACTTAGATTCAGTGGATGCAGCAATGTGTCAAGACAATCTCTTATGGCTTCCTCAACAATGGGACAGTCCAAGGGCTAGTCAAACCTCACCGTGGGCTCCGGCAAGGTGATCCTCTCTCGCCTTATCTCTTCATTCTCTGCAACGAAGTGCTCTCCAGAATATGCCGTAAAGCACAAGAAAATGGCACGCTTTTGGGAATCAGAGTTGCAAAAAATAGTCCTAGAGTAAACCATTTACTATTTGCTGACGACACGATGTTTTTTTACAAAGCAAAACCAAAAAGCTGTGATACTTTGAAAAATATCCTAGCAATATATGGCAAAATCTCTGGTCAAAGGATAAATACTATAAAGTCTACAATCACTTTCTCTTCAAAAGCACCAACGAAAATAAAAAAATGAGTGAGAAATACACTGGGAATACATAAAGAAGGTGGAGCAGGGAAGTATTTTGGATTACCAGAATTGTTTGGAAGAAAAAAAAAGGATCTGTTTTCTGCCATAGTGGATAGAATCAAACAAAAAACTATTTTCTGGTTAGCTAGACATCTATCAAGTGCAGGCAAATTCACTATGTTAAAAGTAGTTCTAACTTCCATCCCAACGTATACAATGTCATGCTTCCAACTACCCTTCAACCTATGTAAAAAGATACAATCGGCACTCACACATTTTTGGTGGGACTCTGATCCAACAAAAAGAAAGATTAGTTGGGTCTCTTCGAACCTTCTAGTCAAGCCGAAGAAACTAGGGAGACTAGGATTCAGAGAAATTCAAGACTTCAATGAAGCTCTGCTGGGAAAGCTGAGTTGGCGCATCCTAAATAACCCAAAGTATCTCCTGAGTAGAGTTCTTATGGGTAAGTATTGTGTGAGAACAACCTTCTTAAAAGCAAAAGCCAATATCCAAGCTTCACATGGCTGGACTAGCATTTTTCTCGGCAGAGAATTGATAGCTAAACATACCATACATGCTATTGAAAATGGCACTGCAATCAAAGTCTGGGAGGATCCATGGATTTCTCTAAAATCCTGCAAGCAACCTTTTGGACCTCCCACAAAAGTGACTGCAAATCTGAAGGTAGAAGACCTATTCAAACCTAATTCAAGATCATGGGAGGGTGTAAAAATCCAGAATTTGCTACCAGATTTAGCTACTGAAATACAATGCATTAGACCAAGTAAGTCAGGAGCAAATGACTTTTTCCAGTGGCTACCAAACAATTCGGTCATCTATACTTCAAAATCGGGATATTATGCAAAAATCCAAGAAAGAGAAGATAAATTACCCATGACAGCAAGAAATACAGGAATATACTGGATCAAATACCTGTGGGCGATCAAAACCTAACCAAAAGTTAAAATCTTCATCTGGAAAGCAGTTCAACATGCCCTCTCAACTGAAGAGAACCTGCAAAAGAGAGGAATGACTCAAACTTCAAGTTGTATGAGATGCAATAGCTTCGAAACCACAAACCACCTACTAAAAGAATGCTCATTTGCAAAGAAAGTTTTTTTGAAAAAGCTCCGTTCCAACAGTCTCAATCAGAGCCTGAAACAGAGATGGAATACATTGCTTTTTTCCTCTCTACAGGTATGAAACAAAAAACTCTACCACCAACATGATTTGGATTGAGCCCTCTCTTCCCATGGATATGCTGGAGCATTTGGACATCCAGGAACGATCTTATCTTCCAACAAAAACAACAAAAAAGCAGCTCCGTTGAAGACTGCCTGGTCAATGCTATCACGATGGCGAAAGAATGGGAGAAGGCATAAGTCCCTGTTGAAGCTGCAAAAAGGCAAAAATCCCATCACTTAGCTCAATCAACAGAAGGTACCTTTTCATTATATACAGATGCGGCGTGGAAGCAAAATCAGCTATTTGCAGGTTTGGGCTGGAAAATAAGAAATACGGACGATCTCAACATAAAGCAAGGAGGAGTGAAATCTAATTACATGAACTCACCTTTAATGGTGGAAACGCTAGCAATTGATAAAAGGACTGCAGGAAGCTAAAATTCTTTGAATCAGGAAGCTCATAGCTCGATCGGACTCCATGAATCTGATCAGAGAAATTAACTCCATAGAGAAAGCTAGGACATCCATGGAATCTTACCTGACATCGAAAGCTTGAAATTAGAGTTTGACGAAACGAGATTCTGCTATATCAACCGATTGAACAACTCGATTGCTGATCGAATAGCTAAATCACTTTTATCTAATTTCATGGCTTCGCCTTGTGTAATAGAGGAGAGCGCCAACGGCGGACCTATATTGAAGAGTGTGGGGTCAGCTGACCCCCTATTCTTTAAAAAAAAAATAGTATACTACTTATTTAGACTATTTGTGTTTGTTTTTTCGTGGTCCATCAGCTGACCACTATTAATTTTTTAAAAAATTAGTATACAAATTTTTTAGTTCATGAGATTGTTTACAGTCCCATTAAAAGAATTGTCTTTTAGCTAAAACATAAAAAGTAAAGCCAAATTTATTTAAATCTTTTTCCCTAACAAAACAATTAAACAAACCCTAATAAAACCTAAGATTGAGACTACTTGTGTTCGTCTTTCACCTCTTCAACTTCTAATCTCCAGACTTCATCTTCATCCAAGTAAGTCAAAATTTAAGATTAAAATTTTGTTTCTTTGATATTTTTAGAAAATATTCATATGATCATATATATGATGAAAAACGAAATAAACTTCACAAAAAATATTAATTTGCTGAATCAAAATCAGTATATATATTTACCAATTGCCATGTTTTGTTAATTAAAGCTTATGTATCGATTTCAATCTATTTTAATTGTTTTAAGGCAACTAGGCAAGCCAAGCATAGACTCGTAGAACGGTAGAAGGAAACATGTTCGATAGCTTGACTAGTAGTGAATGAAATTTAATTTACGTATTTGTATTTAATAATTCTATTATTATTAACTGAATAAAACTAATGAGGTAAACTTTTTCAATTGTGATCGAGTTTATGAATAATTGTTGTTAATTTATATTTTTTATTAATAGATTTTTATTGTTTTATTTCAAGAAAATGCAGGAAACAATGAGAAAATTTTTGAAAAGAAAAGATCCATCTCCATCTTGCAGTAATTTAGATGAATTGTCATGTGATCTTGTCGATCGAAAAAGAATAGCAGATTATCATCCAAATCAAAAAGATGAGGTAATTTGCAAGTACTTGGTTAGAGGTCCTTGCCAACCTCGAGGTCATAATTTTGAACAAAAAGATCCGAAAGAGTTATAGAGAAAAGATTGAAAAAAGAATCAATAATGGTGATATCAGTACTGGAACAGGGTTGAATCAAGAGGTTTCTCTTCAGAGACCAGAGAATACCCGTTGGAATTCTCATTATAAAACTCTATTGCGTTTGATTGAGTTGTTTTCATGTATCATCGAAGTGCTCGAGTACATTCAGAAGACTTGAAAAGACGTCAAGCATGTGGACTCCTCAAGTACTTTCATAACTTTGATTTTATATTTTATTTGCAAATGATGATATACCTATTAGGACTCACGGATAACTTGTCCATTGCGCTACAAAGAAGAGATCAAGATATTTTAAATGCTATGTCATTGGTGGAATCAACTAAAAGACAACTCCAGAAGTTTAGGGATGATGGATGGAATTCTCTCATAAATAGAGTTTCTTCTTTTTGTAACGAACATGATATTGAAAAAGTTGAGATGGAGAAAGATTTTGTTGACTCAAGGAGACCAAGAAAAAAACAGGAGTTTCAAACATGCATCACTACAAGGTCAATTGCCTATATGCTGTTTTGGATTTGCAGCTTCAAGAGTTCAACGATCGTTTTAATGAGGTGAACACCGAATTGCTTATTTGTGCTTCTTCTTTATCTCCTATTGATTCGTTCTCTGAATTTGACCACTCAAAGTTGATGAGGTTATCTAAGTTCTATCCAGACGATTTTACTTATGGAGAGTGCATATTCCTTGAACGAGAATTAGATATCTACATTGATAGTGTTTGAAATGATAAAATATTTACTCATTTGAAGTCTCTTGGAGAACTTGCTCGTATGTTGGTGGAAACTCGAAAAAATATGTCACATCCTTTGGTGTATAAGCTTTTGAAGTTGGTTTTGATTTTGCCTATTGGTACTGCAACTGTTGAGAGATGTTTTTCAGCAATGAAGATCGTGAAGACTTATCGACGTAATCGGATCGGAGATCATTTTTTGAATGATTGTTTAGTTTGCTATGTCGAAAAAGATGAAACTGTGATGAAGAGATTTCAGGATATAAAATCGTAGGGTAGTTTTGTAAGATGTTATTATATTTAAAAAAATTTTATTTATGTTTTGACCCCAATAAAAAAGTTTCTAGATTCGCCACTGGAAAGCGATGATGTGTCTTTTTTGTTAAATAGTTAAGTGAAATGAAGAAAATCTATTTGCTGATAAAAAAAAAAAAGGAGCATTATATGGCTTCAGACTGTGGCAGATTATGATGTTTCGTCGAAGTTGTCGAACTGTATTGATTAATAGATTAGTATTTTAGTGTAAAAAACAAAAAAGAAAAAAGAGGAGCATTCCTCTTTCACCGTCCAAACAAAAATAAAACTATTATAGATAGATCAATTGGTGAATATACTGTACACAAATTCATACATGTGTCATGTCTGCATGTATGAGTAGTGTCATGTGAGTGCACGAACGTACATATACCATATATGTGTGTATATATAATGCATGCATGTGTGTGTAAGAGCAGACAATATAAATATCGAATGTTGACGGTGAGATTAAAAAGGAAGGTATCGTATGTCTAAGGTTTATGGATTCCACGTCCAAAAGATAAAAGATAAAAGAGCCTTCATCTTCGGTGTAACCAATCAATAAATTCTATATAAAAGATTTGATATCATTATATAATCTATATTTTAAAGTAATGTTTGGAGTGTTAAAAAAATCATAATATTTTCTGTTTAGTAATAACCGTAGTAAACTAGTAATATATGAGTCTTTTTAGTTAGAGTAATTTCTCTTCCTTTCTGAAATATGATTCATATGTAGTATACAATATGAAATCAACCATTTTACATGAAATGTTGCAATGAATGTGGATTTTAGATGCCTAGAAGGCTAGAGTGACATTGTATCCTTTCGATTTAAACAAGAAACACGATCGTTCACATATGAATCATTATTGTATACTTACAGTTAAATAAACGTTTTTATATAGCTTTTAATCAACCTACTTCTGTAGTTTGTATTAATATGTATTTTTTTTTTAATTGTATCTTCTTGAAAACAATTAAAATTGATTGTCATGATACGTTTTTATGTCTATGGACTGACCCAACTATTAAATATTTTTATGTAGACAATGAAAACTAATTAACACGTTACTAATAAGACAAATACAAATACATTTCTATAATATGAATCGGCAGTTTGTTTTTTTATACATTGGATTCGCTTTGCAGTACTGCACTTCTCAAGTTAATTAATTAATTACTTGGAACAAATTTCTAATTTTTTTTTCTCCTTTCAAAGAATCATCTGAGACACTTTTGAGAATAGTTTAATTCTTCTCGTTGAAAAAATGAACCGCATTAGTGGACTCTCTCTATTTAATTTACACATAGAAGCTATCTCAATTTGTTTTTGCTTCTAGTACGGTCTTCTAATTATCATTTGAATGGCCAACAAATAAATGCATGTCCAATATATCAACTGTTGCGTTCCCTTCTTTATAGCCTGTTTAAAATAAAATATTAACATAAATAAGTAATAATTAAGACCACAAGTTTCAAATCAATGTTTTTAGGAAATCAGATGGTGAGGATAATCATAAATATCACGCTAGTAAGTACTAATCATGTCGCTCCAAAAAAATCTAACTTTATCGTTATTAATTAAGAATTATGTTTAAAAATAAATATGTTTGATAAGAATATGTTATAGAAAAGCCGAACTTTTCAAGTATTAAACGTCACAATTAGAAGAAAAAAACATCATAGTTCTCTTTTTTTTTTTTTTTTTTTTTTTATTATAAACAACACGTCAGAATTTGTTTTTTAAATGTTTCTCAATCAAAGCTTTTTCTAAGGGGTTTAATGTGATATTTAAAGACAAAAATAAAAGAAATATATAAGTAGGGATCTAGTAGAAGAAACAGAGTAAGTAAAGTCAAATGTTGAAACATACCGTGGAGGCAGAGGAAGTGAGGGAAATAATAGAAGTTGAAGAAGTCGATGTTGATGTTGATGTTGATGTTGATGATGAAGATGATAGTAAACCTACATTGTAAGCCATGGTCTCATCAGGCTGATACAGTCCATAGTTTCTCTCAGAGGTTGGTCCTGGTTTGAGGTCTTCATTGAAGAGAGCAAAGAGATAAACATCAAAACTCATGTTTGGTCTCAATGGCGTTCCTTCATTCTGAAGTTGTCTCCTCAGAAGATTCTTGTTATAAACCGCTGCGTTAGCCACGGTGGCTCCAACCTCATCTCCATCACCTTTAGACGGCCACCCTGTCTCCGAGACCCCAACTTCAATATCTTTAAAGCCAAGCCTCGCCATGGCGAAGATCACAGCATCTACTTGAGCGTAGAGCATGTTGTCGTAGTGGTACTTGGTGTAGGGGTCAACCATTCCAGGGTTAGGGTTGAAGAGGACGTAGTCTAATGGGATCTTTGTTGGGGAATCCTTGTAAGCGAAGTAAGGGTAAGCGTTGATCCAAAAGGGGGATTTCGTGTTACGCAAGAAAGCTAGGAGCTGTGTCATTACGCCGGCTACTTCCGGCCTAAAACATCCGGCGGAAGGAGGGTAAGATTCTTGAAGGACCGATAGTGAATTTGGAGTCGATACTTGAATGTACTTGTCTAGCCCGGTTTGGACCAAAGCACCATGAATGCTCATCATTGCCGGCACAAGATATCTGCGCAAAATAGCAATAAGAAGATTGAATAATTTTTTTTTTTTGAACTAGAGGATTCCGAAACAAAAGACGATCTAAATTGATCTCAACAAGATGATAACCAGTGGACTACCATGATTTGGTTAGTAAGGTAAATTCTTAATGTGCCAATATTTGAAAAGGAGAACAATTTATAGGAATGTGATGTATGTAACAAACCCTATGAGGCTTGAGTCATCATCAGTGTATAGTTCGTTGCCGACGGCGATACCGCCGATCTTGGTGGCCGGAAAGTAGGGTTTTATACGGGAAGTGACCCACTGGAGAGCTTGTTGAGGGTCGACTAAGCTGGGAAGCATTTGATTTTCGACGGTGACGAAGAGCTCGATGTTGGAATTGGCGAATGAGGTTAAGACTCGAGGGTTTGTGTCGTAGATTCTTGTCTTATTAATATGGAGTGAGCTCAAGAGTTGTAGAACTTTGTCCGGTGGAGGAAGATTGTCGCCGACTTGACCGTAGTTTATGCCAAGAGAGGAGACTCTTTGAAACAACAATCCATGTTCTGTGAAAAAAATGTAATAGAAATTAAAATAAATGTAATGAAAAATTGAAATTGAGATAATGGTTTTTTTTTTTTGTTGTTGTTAAGCGGAAATAAGCAATTATTAGAAAAGATACCTAAGAAAGTTAAGGAAAATAGAAGAAGAACAATAGAGTTGGTCATGGCAATTCTGCTAAATATTTTAGACATGGAGGAGGAGAGAGAGAGAGGGAGATAACGACTGAGGGAGAAAGTGCTTGTAAGAGAATCAATGCAATGAAATGTGGGTATAGATATAGAGATGAAGGATTGAGAGATATGGGACCAAGTAGGGAAGAATAATTATTACTTTATAATTTAGAGATAATAATACTTTATTCTGCCTGCCCCTTCTTTTTTTTTTTTGTGTGTGAGACATAAGGTCTTTTATAGTAAAAGGTATATGATTCATTTTAATAATAATTAATATATTATTTTAATGTTACTCGTTATTTTAGTAATGGGAGTAGGTTTGGCAATAGGTTTATCTTATGGAAGTCTATTGTAAAAATAGATAGTGTTTGTCAAAAACATTCTTTGTGAGGCAACATGGGTTTCATAAAACATTTTGGACCCAAGCCAAAAAAAAAAAAATGACATCTTAGATTGTCTCTTTCCAACACATTGCCAACTATGTCAGTCCAAAAATAAAAATAAAATTGAAAAAGTGGCCTAAAAGAAGACACTTTCTTCAGAGAAAGGCAAAGGTGAGAAAAATTGAATTGCCCACTAATAATGGGTTTTTAATCTTAACAATATGTCTTTGGCTTTGGCAATAGAAATTGGAGGATCCCAAATTTGGGAGTTGGGTGAACGAAAAAAGTGGAAATAAAAGAGTAGAAATCACACCATCATAATGATAAGATGGATAGTGCTCTTATCTTCAGTTTAAATATATAATTTTTGCATCTTGTGAAATAAAAGTTCCTTTCGCAAATTTTTTTGTTCTATTGTTAAAATTGTATTTCGCATAAAACTAGAGTATGATGACCCTCATTAAATCATGTGATACTCTATCTAGGTTAGGCTGGATTTTGATTTTAACATATGCATATTCTCTATATATTAAAAAATAATTTTAGTGCTTACGTAGCAAATCCACAATTTTTCTCAATCATTTTTTGTTAATTTAATTCTACTATCACATTTGTCAAACACATTGTTGTTTATCTTTATTCTCGTTAAATCAATTGCCAAAGACAGTTAAATTTCTTCAATATATAAAGTTACCAAATTTTGATATTTTTAATTCTATTATTATTACCAAATTTAATATTTCTAATCTTTTCTATATTAAATGCTTGAATTTTTTTAGTGCACATTAAATTAAAATATAAATCATTCAATTTTATATGACCAAAAATTTTATATCTTCTATATATATATATTAATTTATAGATATGTTCAACTTATATATTAGAATAATGATAAAAAATTATAGCATATATTTTTATCATTTTTGTTAAAATATTATTAAGCCATCAACCCGCGACGATCCCACTAATTTAACTGAGAGATCCGATCATTTGGAAGATACTCTGATTTAATTCATGTGTTATGCTTGAAAATATATCATAAAACTAAACACAACTACTATATATTCTTAAAACATCAGTGAACATTCTTAACAAATTTAAATAAATATATATTTTATTAATAATATATATATTTTTACTATTAATAAAACTATACATAAAATTAAATAGATAAAATTTCGCCCGTGTATGGCACAAATTCTTACCTAATATATACCTAATTAACATTTCTATTCAGAATTTATAGTTACCTACATGCACCGGTTCAATTTTTAAAAAAAAGAATTCAAAAACAAATTAAAAAAAAATATATTCAACTTTTAGAAAAAATTTTGATCAATTTTCATGTAAACTGACACATTTAAGAAAGTATATCAAGAATAAAACGAAACATAGGCGATATATAAATTTACAGCCTAATTGGTCCAAACCAATAATTTAGTTGTCTAGTGCAATTTTATTTTTCCTCAACACAATTTTTTTTTTCAGTTTGATATTAAAACATTGAAAATAACGATCTGAACTTTAACTGTGCACCAGGTGATGATTATAATCCAACTTCATTTTGTTCATATAATGGTTTAAAATAATATTCTTACGAGATTTTTGGAAGTTTGGGTTGTTGCTTTTCTTATCGAACGACTTACTATATCGAATTTTGATTAATTTCTGAAATTTTAAATATATATATTAAATGGATTAGAGATCTGAAAACATATGTAAAGTAGCTTTATGAAATGATGCAACAAAAGTGACCCAATTTTTATCTTTACGTAACCATCCCAAGAATCTAGTAACTTTTGGAAGATGAATTCCACTAACCATACTTGGTTATTTGTTACACCTTACATATATACACAAAAAAACATACATGAATAAAATTTATATACAACAATGACTATGGGTGTGTAGTTGTTTTGGAATAGGACAAATGACCTGATGCAAGTGGTGCGCTTTATGACATCTTAGATTCCTCCGATCTGATTTTAATATTTTATCACCAATCTTTGTTTTCCTTAATCTTAACTCGAGATTCTAATGTAATCAAAGTTATAAATTAAAAGTAAAATAGGTTGTTAAATCGTGTAGCTAATCGAATATTCTATGCGTGAACTTACCAATTTGTGTAGGTATGTCTGAAATTTTAAATCACGATGCTTATAGCTTGTTTTCAATGTAATTGGTAACAAAAAGGAAAATGTTTTGTTAACGACGAGGCTCTTATAACTTACCATTATCAGTAGGTATACCCGAGCAGAGTTACGACCAATTTAATTCATAACTTTTAAGGCATGAAGAATTGAAAGATTGTTATGTATTGTGACCTATCTTCTCTTGTTTTATTTGAACAAAATAAAATCAAGATAGTTAGCACATTTTTAATATACTTTTCCTGTATTCTTAGAAGAAAAATCTTACATTTATTTTTTTTTAAGTAAGAAGAAAACTCATCTATTTTCTCTTACAAAATTGAACATAGGTTTTCTTAACTTCGACAACTACAAAAGAAAGTTCTCTTACGATTATTTTTCAAACTTTATCCAATAGTTTGGTAAGAAATAAAATATTGACAATATTATTTTGCTGGAAACCAAAATAATGAACATTGCTATATATGGGGATAGATGTGATGGATGGCTAATGAATTAGTGAGGTTGGTGGTTATGAGTTATGACAATTATAAAATCAGCCAAACGGACAATTCGACGTAAAAAGATAGAGAGGGAGTAAAAAGATTGGTCCTTCCATGGGAAAGCAGAAAGAGCGCACATGTTTGATTACTCAACAAGATAATTGATGATTATGTCACTAACAATCCACTAATTAAACCTTTCGAGTTAAGTAATATGGCTAACCCATTAAACCAAAAAAAAGAAAAGAAAAGTAATATGGTTAGGAATCAATCTCTGGCTCCTTTTCCATTTATTTGATCTTTCATATGAAAATTGTAACACCCCTTCTGTTAGAAACCAAAAATTCAAAAAAGTTGTATGTTATTGAACAGAGACAGCAACACATGGACGCAAATGCCCAAACCTAATAAAATACATCTAATCTCGTATGTAAATTAACAGTATTACATAACATATATATATATATAATTTTATATTTTGCTACATCAAAATATCTCTCTTAAATTAGAAAGTTATATCATGTACGTCTAACAATAAAAATAAAGTGATTCAAGGCTTTGAATGGTCGCAGCTTTTCTGTTTCTTTTTTTTTGTAGATTTTTTTTAAAATTAAAAAAATTAATTAGATCTTAGCTTTTCAAATAAAATAGAAAATCTTAAGTCAAGAAATGCAAAAAATAAATATCTAGGATTTTGGTTGGAGACTATATGAGTTTTTCTTTTAAAACAGAAACATAAAACTCACGCAAAACCTAATATCGTCCAAAGTATCTTGTAAACATGTCGGATCTCAAAGTTTTCCATAGTTGATCACCAATCCAATTTTATTGTTTGCTAAACATATACGCACCAAACTGATCATAATAAACTAATTGATAGAAAGTCTCAAACAACAATCAAATTATCAAATCTCCTAATATATTGTAGTGGTCGCTCGTTTTGTATACTCTTATTTGGCGGGACAAACTCTTCGTAGTAACACTAAAGTATCTTGTTTGAACCTCCAACAATGCTCTTTTGTTTTCGTAGAAATTTCACTACTTGATAGATCCTCTTTTTTATCATGCTTGTAACCTTAAAAATTCAGACCCGGTTTTGCGTCAAAGTGTGACATCGATCGGATTGAATCTACTTATGCTAATAAGATTAACTCCATGATAGAAAAATAGATGTCGTGCTTGATGTACAGAGGAAATGATTCCATATAAAGCTCTGTTCTAGGTCAATTGTTCCCTATGTTTGGACCATGCATGCCTGATCTTATGGTAGATTTATTGTCAGTAATTCAGTAATTTTTTTAGAAGTTGTTTGAACGACAAAAATCTCACACCACTATTAGAATCCTGAAGCATATATATTTCCAACAAAAAGTTTACTTTCTTTTGTGTTTACTTTTCGGGTGATTAAAATATTTTAATATGACAACACAAACGCCTACAAAAAAATTAGAACTTAAATAGATATAGATACGCTATAAATCCAATATGAATGGATCAAGAGAGTACAGTAGAATTCACCAACCTATACATACGTGGATTTAGATATTTTTTTTTATAAATTAGAAAAATTCAGTTGGAATCCATATATAATTTCTTTACTCAATACCCAAATTTGTTTACCCGTGTTTCCTAACCCAAAGCATATACTGATAATCCAAATTTGTGTATATATAGTCTATACCATATCCAATATAAACCAATTATTTATCAATGTCGATCATTTATCTCTATCAATAAAGGGATACCAAAATACTAGAAATTCAGAGTTGCAATAATACAATTTTACCACAACAAAGTCTCTCTAACAATAAACAGATCTAGTGTTTAACAAAGTTTACTGAGCGTAGCTTTTAACTTGTAAGAAATTACTACTAATTCCTTCGAAGATGCTGGAATAAGAATTGCCCTTCTTTTTTTTTTTCTTCCTAATTTTGTGTTAAATAAAGTCATCTAATTACTATTATATGTTGATTTCAGAGATAAACCAGAGTAAAATATTCTGAATGATTCGACTCTCTTATTAAAAACGAAAGCTATTACAGAGATTAAATAAGCAAATGATTAACAGGAAACAAACGACTCCTAAAAATGTTGTAACGTCTCCTACAAGTTAGAAAGACTTATTCAAATTCTTGACTCCTAAAAAACTCTGAAACTTGCAGCTGAAGACTCGATCGGTCTCGGCTTCAGCTTTATTCTTCATTATATTCAATTATTCATGTCAGCATTTGATCTGATTGGTAAAAGAAATTTTGAAAACTGAAAGCTTGAAAAAGTAAAGAAAATAGCTTTAATGTTTAAACAAGAAAAGTTAACAATATGTACTAGAGAGAAAACAGGAATATGATAATATCAACATATTAAAACATTGTATCCAGAATACTATTTTTCCTAAAAAGATTTAGTAGGAAAATATCATTAAAAATTAAATGAAAATAATAAGCAAAAAGAAGGGAAGAAAAGAGAAGAAAGCATATGCTTGTGTATCTTCCATTGCTTTAATTCCAGCAATGAATCTACAAAATGTAAAGAGTGAAGACCAATGTGGTCAATCCATCATATTCTATCTTTTCCATGTTCGAATTAAGTTTGTATGTTGATATAGAATCATAGATCACAACCATTACAACTTAAGGATATACATATTGTCATATCTAACTATCTACTCTTTCCTTCTCCAATATAATATTCTAATTTAAAAATCAGGAGACACAACTATTAAAATAATAGCTTTTGTATGCTCAAATAAAAGACGTATTCGTTATCTATGTAAAGCCAAACTGAAAAATATGTATATTAAATATTATTTTACGTTATGTGCGAGATTATTCATTTAAGTTTTTGTTCATTTTTGTTTTTTACATATCACATAAATAATACGAATATTGAAAATAAATACCTAATTTATAGCCAAATACTCAAAAAATTTCGTAAAAGAAAACTTTTAATATTTGTATACTAATGTAGATGCCATACATAATCTGATGATATACATAATTTGAACACTCGTTAAAACCAAAATAGATGCTAGATCGTGATTTATATATATATATATATATGTATATTGTATTAAATTAACTTAGTGAGGAGGATCACCATTGGGAACATACTTTAGTGAAAGTACAATAGCAAAAAGAAGATAACAAAGATAAGGATTATTTTTAGAAAAAAATAAATTGAAATGTCTATATACAATAGACGAAAGGCTAAGTTAGGGGGAAGAAGATGGGAAATAGCATGTGCATGTGTGTGTAGTGTTTTTCTAAAGACATGTTTCTTTTTCAGTTGGCTCTCTTTAATCTTATTTGCTTCTTTAACAACTTGGGATTTAGACAAGAAGGTGGAACAGATGGTTATATTCCATTGTGATATACATGCAAAATATATACCTTACGAGTTACAATACATACATGTACATTTGCAGTGGCGGTCGATGTAGAAAATTGTTTTACCGTTGATAAAAAATATTTTAAAAGTGGCATAATGGTAGCCACTTTTAAAAACTCATCACATTAAATTGCAGATTCGGGATTCGAATTCTGTTTTCTACGATGTTAAGGAATTATTAAAGCCACTAGGCTAATTTACAAAAAAAAAAATATTTACAAAAAAATGTAGATTCGTTAAAACATTTATATAACACCATATAAATCTATCATACATATTCTTCTGTTTTTTTTTGTTTAAATGTCAAAAGACCATACATATTTCATTCATCGTATGATATTTTACTAACCATTTCTGCCATACTTAAACCAATTTTTTCGATAAAGCAAACTATATTATTATTTATACATCAGTCTCTAACAAGACTTTAACCATTACAGCACTAGATGGTTTTTGGATTATCTCCAAAGTCAAAAGAAGAAAGCAAAATTTAAAATAAAATAAAATATAATATAAATATAATTTTTCACTGATTTGTGTGATGAGTTATCAAATCATCATCAAATTCAGTAGCCAAAGTCTGTTTTTCGTTTGAATAACTTTTATAAAAAAGGAGGTTATAAACAGTATGAGAAAATTAGTACTCTTCTTCGAATGTGCGTATTTTTCGGAGGTTGGTCCTCTTTCTTCACCCATCCGGATATATTCCCCCTGCTTTTTTTAAGGATATTGTTGTTTGGGTTCGCTCACCATCTCGTATTAAGAAAGAGACTCAATTCAATTTGTAATCTTATTTTCCAAGCAGTTGTCTATGCTCTGTATGTATTAGAAACCTTCTTAACAATCTGGTTTCGTTTCTTCCAACAGTAAATCATCTTCAAGACGGTTCCCGGTTCCGTGATGCTTTTTATTGCTTCACATGAGTTTTTATTTTCACTAGTTGTATCTTCTTTCAGAATTTTCATCTCTGCTTTACATTGTAACTTTCAAATGTTGTCCCTTGAGGAAAGTAGCAAGGTGAATAAAAGTATTATATTAGAAGAAGAAAAAAACACTTGACCTATAAACAAATCGAATCAATAATCCTAGCTTCTTTTTCTTGAAACTTTAACTTCAATGTTCATATTTTTAACAAAACAAAATTACTAAGAAAATACCGCACCAATATGGCATTATCACACCAACAACGTCTTAAAATTCAGAGTTAAAATATTTATAAATCGCTATTTTTTACATAGCCCGATTCGATAATCCTTTTCTTTTTTTATAAACATTTTGCCATCGTATAAAATAGACGCAAATGTATATGTCAATATGTGTATACTTCGGATTATGATAGGGCTATGAATGATAAGATAACTAGATAAGCTAATGAGAGGAATGAAAAGCAAGAATGCTTATTGGTTTGATTAGAAGCTCGATAAGATTGGATTTCACCTTCGACGCTTTTTAATTATTTTAAGTTTCTTTTATCCATTTCTAGAACAGTATTGGTCCAACTTGATTATATATATTATAAGAAAATCATTATCAATGATCTGCGTACACTTAATTAATAACTTTTATTATACATAATGTGTGAATATCAAGTATGCAAAAAAAAAAAAAAAGTGGGAAGTAATTATTGAACTAGAATCCCATTGGTCGTGGAAATCATATACATAACTAATCATAGGATATGTTTTAAATTTTTTATTTGTGAGTTGATGAAAAATTGGAAGAGGAGAAGCACAATAGTATTTGTTAGTTACCTCTAACTAGTTACAAATGTAATTAGCAGTTTAGCAAGAGATCCAAAGTCAAAAAACACTACACAATGATCAAATTTTTTAATTTAATAAATAATATGAAAGCGTCACGAGAAGTTTGTACTGTTGCAATGCATGTAAATTACTCAGCAACTTAATTTGGGTAACACTTCAGCCGCGATCTAGGCCGAGATGAAATGTTAATACTGTTTTCCACGTTAAGATATTATCACTGTTTTAGATTCTAAAACATTATTTAAGATCAAAATCGAATTCTTGTACAACTTAAATAGTACAATGTTTTAAATTTTAAAAGTGATTTTCATGATAAATTACTCTTTCGTAAAAGCTAATAAATTCTAATGTTATATTATTATAATTTGATCAATAGCATGATAAAGAGTAGTTAAAGACTTTTTAAAAGTATGTATGAAAAAATTACAGTCTTATTAGAAAACAACAAGGGAATAGTATATTAAATATATATATATATATATTTTTTGTTTTTGTAAATTGTCTAAACAAACCTAGAACAACAATCCAGTCCATCTATTATGTATAACACTTTCGGACATAAGTTATACACATATGCCTATGATACAATAGTACAAACATCATGGTGTTTCTAAGACATGTTTACTTATTCACACAAAATGGTTCACAAACATTGGAATCCAAACCAACCAGATTTATAATTTATCAACCTCCTTTAAGCAAAAAGAATCTGCGAATTCGATGGAGTTAAATCTGCATAACGCTCTGGCGACTTTACGACCTCCCACCTCACACCAAACTTATTCTCCGACCTCCAAATATTCCCAACCGCGAGATGAAGATTCCGACCAACCACATATACTCTGTTCCCATAACAGTTAACCGTAAACGGTCTACAAATCTGCTCGGGCAATTCCGGTCCGTTAATCGTCTCCCACGAATCTGTAACCGGATCATAAACCTTCATCTTCATTCTCTCTAGTTCCGACACTATAAACAAACGATCATATATCACGACACTCGTCCCGGTCCATCCTTCTCTTAACCCCATTGGCATTGTTTCCCATTTATCTGTCCTCGGGTCATAAACTTGACCTCGCGGGGATACAAAGAACGGCCATAACCATCCTTCTGTTACCAAAAGCTTCCCGTTTAAGACCGCTGTGTCATAAGACGCCATGTGTGAAACCATGTTCGACACTGGCCGCCAATTCCCATCCAAAGGGTTCAAAACCTCAGCAGAATCGAGCTCAAATAAATCCGCAGCATTCCCACCTGCTGCATATATCATCCCGTCGATCACACCACTAGCAAAAAACGACCTCGCGGTTATCATTTTGTTCGTGACTGTCCAATGATTCCTCACCATATCGTACTTCAACACCAAATCAAGAGGGCAATCTGAATCCGAAACCATCCCTCCACATACAAACATAGTACCTTCACGAGGCATCGAAACCGATCTGAATCCGTGAGGACATACTTTGTCTCTACAAGGCATAGCAGGGATTTCGTGCCAAGTGAGATTCCTCAAATCTAAAACCTTCCATTGGATTTTCCCAGTGCATCTACTAAACCCAACCACGAACAGCCATGGGTCTTTAAACCCGAACTCCTTGCGCTTAGCGAAAAACGTCTCTTTAGTACCAAACAAGAGATGCCATCTCTTGCACACGGATCTACTCGATACATGGCTTTGGACTGAAACCCGTAAAAGACAGTTAAGCGCAACATCGTCTGGTAAACCGGGAATCAAGGGTTCTCCTCTAAGAGACTGTTCTAATTCCGATGATCTATCGAACAATGTCGATTGAATAGATGCAGCTACTCTAAATTTGGGAGATAACGTCATCTGAGAATCACCAAGCTTATGCACAGCTGCTCTTTGAGATGAAACCCTTACCCTCTGCATCTTCTTCTTCTTCTTCTTCTTTTAACACTCAAATTTTCCAGAAAAAAACAACCGATGAAGCACTCATTTGCTTCAATTCCAGATTCGAATAATCAATGATTACTATTTAAAACATGTGGGAAAGTTCAAAGTTTGCAACTTTGGTTCCGATACCTGAAATGAAGAATCAGCATCATCACTAACACTAAGACTAATCGATTCCAGATTTCTCTAATAGAAACCGATTGAACTAATATCCAAATTCGAATTCATTGAAACAAACCCTAGAAGAGAAAGGGCAAAAAAAAAAAAAAAAAAAACCACAAGAAGAAAGCGAAATCGATGAAGAAACAGAGAAGCAAGAATCGATAGAAACAAGTGATCGAAGCTAAAGAACATAAAGAAAACAAAGATCAGATATTTCATATTCTTACAGAACACGGCGGCGATAGATAACACTGTTGTTTGCTTCGTCGCGAATCTTTCAGCTCTTCCCTTTTTATTCTTATTTCTTTTTGGTAATCAAGAAGACGTAATCGTTTTGGGGAAGTTATAATATATGCTTTTTTTCAATTGTGTATATATATTAAAATGTGTGTGTATATCAGTGTATCCATTTGTTTATTTATTTTAAGTAACTGCCGCAAATCTTTCGTGTAGAATCTGTAGATGTCCTAATGACATTTCTCTTCTAGTTACTATTAATTATTATCTTATGAAGTTAATAAAGAATGATTACGTGCAAAACTGCAAATTAACAAAGGTTGTGTGTAATTCTACGAAACGGGCTTAATAGTGGGCCTACGCTATATTATTGGTGGCCCATTCAATAAATGTGTCTTGTTACATTTGGTGATACATAGGTA
Organism: Boechera divaricarpa; assembly: GCA_026770425.1. NCBI lineage: Eukaryota > Viridiplantae > Streptophyta > Magnoliopsida > Brassicales > Brassicaceae > Boechera > Boechera divaricarpa. The sequence goes on along the minus strand of CM049182.1, from coordinate 7,650,602 downwards.
AATTTTATATCTTTTGACCAAAATCTCAAGTTCAATTTTAGATAATATAACTCATTTCCTTTTATTTTATTAAGATGATGCAACCAAAAAAAAACGATTTACAATCAAATATAGCTATTCTGAATTATTTTGAGGGTGACTAAAAAAATTAAATAATGACAAGAATTTGAATATAGTGGAAATAAGTAAGGTCTGACAATCCCGCCTTAGAGCATATCTCCAAGAGATACTCTATCCCTTTAAATATAGAGTATTATCCTTTCCAAGAGATATTTCAATACTTCATAATTTAGAGTCTTGAATAGTGATACTCTATATTTGGAGTATCACTATTCAATACTCTATATTTGAAGTTTCATTTTTTTTTGCATTTAAATCCCTAAAATTATATATCCCATCAAAAATAATTTATTAATTATGTTCTTTATCATTTTAATCCATAAAACTTTATAATTTTAAAAATATTTCACATATACAGTTTTAAATTTAATAGTTACATATAAAATTATATAAATACGTTTCTAAATAAAATCTAAGAGAAATATTACATAATATGAAAAATATATATTACACAACATCATTACATTACAAATTTGATACAAAATAAAGTAAAACAATTTAATACAAATAAAAAAACACAATAAAAAGAAAATGTTTTTAATTTTATTTCCATGTATTTTTCTTTAAAAATGTAATGTTTTATTAAATAATATCATGTGTAACATTTTAAAGTATGTTTTAGAGTTATTTATAAATATTTTATTATCTTAGTTAATCATTAATAATATAAGGACCATATTGAAAAATATATATTTTAAAAACTTCAAATTTGAAGTACACTCGGACAATAACATTTGGAAACTTCAAATATAAAGTATGTCTACTCTAAAAATGAAGTAACTCTTGGAGATGCTTTTAGCTTTGAGTATCAAACCAGACCATTAGGAGACTGTCATAACGATGCTCACAATTAAGCCTTGTCGCCGACATTCGGATCTGCTTTATGGCGCTTCGGCTGGTTTTGCTCCATCCAAATTTAAAGGATTGAATTTTGGAGGAAAAATCTGAACAGAAACAAACTTATAATTCATTTTTAATCAAAAAGATAATTCAACTTTAGACTAGTAGTTTGTGTTAGTTATGTTGATGATTCAACATCCACAATTAATTTTTTTTTATATTGTTGATGGAAAAAACAGCAATTCATCAACTTGTAAATTATAATTCTACATAAATTTACACCTAATATGGAGATTGGAGAATACTTGAGGGTTAACCAGAAAGATGGAACAATAAAAATAATATATAAACTTAGAGTAATATAGTAAAAGATGATGTACTGGTATTTATCTAATAATGTATTAATTATCTTCGCATGATTTATAATGATTCATGACTAAAAATCACATCATATATAAAATGTAAGAGCGATAATTCATAGATTACTAATTGAAATCTAAGCCAGTATATACGAAATTATGTTTTAAACTACGTTACTGTTACATTAGATTTAATTATCAACTGTCGTTATAACAGTTAATAAGAACGTGGAATTAAATTTGAGATGTGCAAATGTATTATGTGATCATCTCGTTATATGCTGTGGAGATTATTTTGAACATGTACTTTTTAATAAATTACGTTACTGTTACATAATCTTTATTTTCCGTCAAACTCGAACATGTACTTTTTTTCTTTTCGTCCATCGAACATATTATAGCCTCGAATTCTAACAAATGAATTATATATATGAATAATATGATCATCTTGCTATTCTGCGGAGATATTTTTTTGGACACGAATCTTTTAAAATTTAATGCAAGTAGGGTACTTCATTTTCTTTAAAAGAAAACAATAAAAAGAAGATACGACAAATCAATGTGATGATTATGACTATTGCTTGGTAGGTATTGGCCGTTGGTAGTTTTTCCGGTGAGTTCTTCACCACCATAGGATTCTCTCAATTATTTATAATAGAAAAAAACAAATAGTATATTGATTTTCAATATTTTCTCCAAAACATTAAATGGTTTTATATCTCGATTACTCAATCATTCAGAATTTTCTAGTAATTAAATCACAAACAAAAAAATCAGAAAATGGTCACGAAGAGATATGCATAAAGATCGTTCCATGTGCCAATAGTATCCAGTATCGGAATTTTCTTGAATAATGCATATATATGTCGGATTCTTGAATATTAATGTAAATGGTTTTGCCTCTTTAAAGTAGTAATAGATATAGACATGAGATCTTTCTAATGACAAGTTGTAATGATAAGTTGGTGAGGTTTAATTTATTGTACCAATTTAGTCTTTATAGCCGTATGTGCAGTCCATGTGGCTAACCGAATTATCCCTTATTTTTGTGTGTTTTGGTGCTCACCATGTGTTAATATTTGGCCATCAATCTAACGTCTGTATACTTAATAGGAGTCTTCAACGCTACAAACTAATTCAATTCAAATTGAATAAAAGAAGAGATATAATAATCAAGTTGGAATTTAATACTTTTGACGTGGTTTTATTTTCTTTTGCAAAAAAAAAAAAAAAAAAAAAAAAAAAAAAAAAAAAAAAAAAACTAAAAAAAAAAACAAAAAAAAAAAAAAAAAAAAAAAAAAAAAAAAAAAAAAAAACGGAAACTGAAAGTAAAACACCTAAGCATAAACACTTTAAAAACTTTCTATTGGAGAGCTAAATTTGAATTAAAATCAAAGTTGTACCAGACTATTATATTTGGTTTCAAATGGTTACTATAATAACTTCATAAACCTGAAAAGGTTTTTAGAGAAAAAATAAAACCAAATAACTAAATCAAAACCGAGTCCATACCTGATTAAACACCTTGATGCTAGGTCAAATCTAAATAAGTTGGTCGCATTAAAAAAATAGCTGAACAAAAGAATGGATCAAGCACTAGGGTTCTAAGAGGCAATCCTTACAAATAAAGAAGACCCGTATAAAGCAAAGCGGCGGGGATCTGACCAATAGAAATTGTATCAGATGTTAACAAATTAAAGAACTCTCAAATTCTGGTAGCCGGGATCACTTTTCGTAGTTGCAACAGTTCTCTGATTTAGAAGCTCAATACTTTCCTTTTTGCTAAATAGATTGTTCGATATCATGAGTTGTAAAATATATAAATGTGTTCTCCGTACGTATACTCGTATAACATATGAAATATTATTTTTACCCTAAAACATATTATCACATGCTATACTGCAATGCAGTAGCCACGATAGCTAGTTGTGTATCTAATTAGGGATTATCAGAGTAATTTCAGGGTTTAGATATTGATGAGTTGTAGAGATAAACCGTGATACAATTAGAGCCTGTTTGTTTCTCCATCTAACATTTCCATCCAAATAGACCATTTAAATGTTGTTTGTTTGTCCATTTGAGTTTTCATCTGGATAATCCATCCCAATGAACATTTGTTTGTTTGTTTAGTTTTTGTAAATATTTATCTCCATCTAAATGTTTTTAATAAAAAATGATTAAAATATCCATACTTTAATCTAATCATATTTTTAACCTTAACCTTAATTATATTAATTTTAATTCTTGATTTAAAATATATTTAAAACTAAATACTTTTCAAATTATTATTTTTGATATTTATAAATTGATTTAAAATATATTTACAACTAAACTATTATAAAATATTGAAATTTTACGGATTTTCCAAAAATTTTACGATTTTCTGAAAATTTTATGGTTTTTCAAAAAAATTACGATTTCCAGAAATTTTACAGTTTTCCAGAAATTTTACTGCTTTCCGATAATTTTATGGTTTTCCAAAAATTTTACGTTTTTGGAAATTTTACGATTTCCAGAAATTTAAAGTTTTTTTGGAAATTTTACGGTTTTTAGAAAATTTTACTGGTTTTCAAAAATTTTACGTTTATCAAAATTTTTACGGTTTTCTAGAAATTTTACGGTTTTCCAAAAAATTAACGGTTTATCAGAAATTTTACGATTTATCAGAAATTTTTACGTTTTTTTGGAAAATTTTACGGTTTTTTAGAAATTCTAAGGTTTTTCAGAAATTTTACGGTTTTCCAAAAATTTTACAGTTTTCCAAAATTTTTATGGTTTTCCAGAAGTTTTACGGTTTATCAGAAATTTTACGGTTTTTTGAAAATTTAATGGTTTTTTGAAAATTTTACGGTTTATCGGAAATTTTACGGTTTTTTGGAAATTTTATGGTTTTTTAAAAATTTTACAGTTTATCGAAAATTTTATGATTTTTTAAAAATTTTACGGTTTATCGGAAATTTTACGGTTTTTCGGAAATTTTAGGTTTTTTGAAAATTTTACGGTTTTTGAGTGTTGGGAGAGATTATAGATTTTTGAGAGATTGAGACTTTGGTATTTTGTAATTTTTTTTATTTAGTGAGGGATATATTTGGTATTTGCTATTTTGACTAATTCATCTCCATTTAAATGATCTAATTTGGATCAGCTAGATGAATTTAAAATTTTTGCCTAAACTTTTATAACTCATTCAGATGGTTCATCTGGATGATGCGTATTTTAGATACTAAACAAACATCAATTTTCATCTTCATCGAGATGAACCATCTGAATGACAAAATAAACCGGCCCTTAGTAAGATTAATTCGATCATCAATGCCGTGGATGAGCTAAACGAACTAAGTCGAAATGGTGAAGCTAAACGAACTAAGTCGAAAAGACATCCACTATGAACAAGAAAAGGTGATAAAAAAGAGACGAAAAAAATCAGTGTCATGAGGCACTAAGAAATGAGTGGAAGATGCCTTCAAAATCAACTTTAGAGAAACATAGTACAATTTGTCTCCAAACGATGAAGCCATTTGTTGGATGGTCATATTCACACCAATGAGATTTCTTTTTACTTTGAAAGCAAATTTGGCCAATGAGATGTCTCGTTTTTTTACGAGTTTCTGCCCAGTCCTTTTATTTCCTTCTTCGTTTTCTTTTATAGTCAATATATAATTTTAAACTATGGTTGTTTAATTATATGTACCATCGAGCCTATACCATCACTAAACCCTAAAAATAAATAGAGAGCATAAAAGCATGAGTTTCCTTTGTTTCTAGTGGTAAAAAATCGATTTTCTACAAATCATGAGAACTAATCCGAGTTTTATATTCGGATTCACTCTTTTATCAAAAAAAAAACTTGCTATTCTGTATGTTCACTATATCCATACATACACAATCTTCTGATTGTTTTCTATTGAAAGACGAGTGAAAATAAGACGATATGAAAAATGAAAAAATCTAATGGAAGACACATTTTTTTTTTGAAACAAGTGTAAGAAAAATTCTTCTCAAACTAAAATTAAAGAGTATAATTAATCCCTAGTTACAATTAGTTGCGATTGGCGTTAAAGAAAAAGTTGAAATCAGATATAAAAAATATTGAGAGACCATGGAAAAGTAAGAAACCGGCCGCCCTTAAACATCATATAAATGGTTTACACTGAAGTTTTGACAATACTATATGTCATCAAATATACAGGATCAAGCATTCCATACAATTAAGGAAAAAAATAGAGAACAAGTCATTAAAAAAATACAAAATAACATTAATCTAGAGTGAAAAAAAAGAGACTGTGACATTATGTATACAGAAACCACTGATTGAAACTATCTTTTCAAAGTTTCTTTCAAGTCCACCTAAATTGGAGTGATTCAGACATCGGCAGTATCCAGTGCTAAAGCAAATTTGAAAGCCTCTCTGATCACTGATATGATCTGTCATGTTGTTTACTCATGAAGAGGACAAACTTGTAAACAACTTGCATATATCTATTATATATGATTGATTTTGGAATTGCTTCACTTGATGTAGAATGGATAAATTTTCCATTATTTCCATTGTTATCATTCTTTTATACTTTTTTGTTAATGGATTTCTTCTATAATTTATCTCATAATTTTTTCCATACACGGTTGATATTATCATTATTATTTTTTTAAGGGAAAACGATCTATTTTCTCCTGAACTATGGACATATCGTATGAGATACCCATAGAACTTTGACATGTTTAAAGATATCCACTCAAAAAGTGATCTAAATCTAAATGTCCACGACATTGAAGTTGTAAACATATATCTCCCCGGGAACAAAGTTTGAATCTCAATTACCACATAATCGGTTATGCTTTGGTTACTGTTTTGCTTAACCAAAAAACGAAGTTACTAAACCGGATTAAACCTAATCTAAACCCGGTTACAATCCAAATATAAACCAATTTACACGTTTTATATTTATTATCAATAATATATTTAAATTTTAAAAAAATATATATATATCTCACCCTTCTTCTTCTTCTTCCTTAATCGAAGATTCTCCATTTTTTTTACCTTTTCAATCTTCTTAACCATTAAAACTAAAAACACAACATATTTTGCGTTGATTGCTTCAATTGAATCAAGCCAAATATCAGTTCCCAGACTTACAAATTGAATCAATTCCCAGAGAGAGCATAAGAAAGAGCATATCTCGAATCAAAGTTCCCAAATTGAATCAATTACATATCGGAAAAATCAGTCTCCATTTCCAGATTTTCACTTCTCTGCATTTCTCTCTTCCCGGAGCCAACCAATTTCTGAGAAGATTCGCCGTGAAATTCTGCTCCTGCTCGGAGGTTGAATCAAAATTGAATCAAAATAGTCAGATTTTTATTTCTGGGTTTATCGAATTCGTGATCATGGCGGTCATTGAGAACGTTGGAGCTAATACGGTGGAGGCTGGTGGTTTGATCTCGCCACCGTCGAACTATCACACTTTAAGCGTGATATGAGAGAACTTCAGGAGCTCTTGTCTCTTCATATTCGTCGGGTAAGAACATGTCTCTTGTCTCTTCTCTGTAATTTTTGGGATTTGTATTACAATTACTCTTTAGGGTTTTTGATGATTTTTCATTTTCATTCCTTTAAATTTGGTTTTTCTGTCTCTTCTTATGTGTTTTTAAGTTGAAAAATCTCACCTTTTTTGTGTCTACAGATCGGAATAGTCGTCTCTGCAGGCGTCTTCACATGTTCATGGCTAGCTCAAGAACAACTCAAGCCCAAAGCTGCTTGATGTTAGAGCTTCTTCGGTTGATGGTAAAGCCAGATGGATCAGACGAAACGTGAGTTTCCAAATTTTGAGATTGGATTTATGGTAATTGATCATTGGATTTTTGTAATCAAAATGGATTACTTCATCAAAAGATCGAAATTTTGAGATTGAATTTATGGGAATGAATTATTGGATTTTTGTAATCAAAATGGATTACTTCATGAAAAGATCGAAATTTTGAGATTGGATTTATGGGAATGATTTATTGGATCTGTTCTTCGCGGATGAAGAAGAAGAAACATGGGAGAGAGAGAAAAATATCTTTTTAGTTTTGGTTGGGTTTTAAATATGGTTCGGTATTGGTGAATTAACCGCACAAACCCAAAAACTGGTTCGAAATCACTTTTCAGTGGACATTTAGATTTAGATCACCTTTGGAGTGGGTATCCTTAAAGAGGTTAAAGTTTTGTGGGTATCTGATACGATATACCCATAGTTCGGGAAAATGGCCGATTCCCCCACAAACTATATTGCTTTGGCTTATTTATACACAGAACTTTGAGTCGTGCCTATAACTACATAAACTTAACAAATATTTGAATTTTGTTACACGAACTATTCAAATTCGGCCAAAACCACCAAATCGGTAAACGGTGTTAATATTCCGTTAATATATGCCACCTGGATGCCACATACTCGAGGATGCCATGTGGCATCCACGTGGAGATGTTTTTTTTTTTTTTTTTACTGAGATAATATATTACTAATCATACTCCAGCCGATGAATCCACAAACAACATATTTGAGCCAACTTCACAATGATTAAGTTAACAACACAAACTTTCTCATCGTTAAAAATAATTAACAAAATTTCAGTATAAAAAAAAATTGGAAAAGAGGGTGAGAGATCTGTGTTCTCTTAATATGGTCTTATGTTTGAAATAGAGACGTATATGTACACATCAATTAAAAGAATTAGGCTCTTTTTCTATGGATCATTCATTAAATTAAAATAATTGGGCTCTTTAGTTAAATTAATTTGTGTGGGCCCTTTAAATTAATTATTTTAATTAAAGGATCCAAAAAATTAATTTACCGAAAGGGTCGAATTTTTAATTTAAAGAATGATTCATAGAAAAAAAACTCACAATTCTTTTTAATTTACCTAAACCTAGTCGTCATATTTTTAGAATCGATTCATATTTTTTTCATTTCTTTCACGTTTCTCATCTCTTGTTTTCTTTCACGATCAATTGTTGATCATCGATGATATTAACAGAACACAGATCTCTCACCCTCATTTCAAGTTTTTTCTTATACTGAAATTTTGTTAATTACTTTTAACGATGAGAAAATTTGTGTTGTTAACTTAATCATTATGAAGTTACCTCAAATCTGTTGTTTGTGGATTTACTGGCTGGTGTATGATTAGTGATATATTATCTCGGTTAAAAAAAAAAAAAAAATCTCCACATGGATGCCATGTGGGATCCTAGATTATGTGGCATCCACGTAGATGCCACGTGTCATCTAGGTGACATATATTAACGGAATAACACCGTTTATCGATTTGGTGGTTTTGGTCGAATTTGAATAGTTCGTGTAGGAAATTCAAATTTTTGTTAAGCTTATGTAGTTATAGGCACGACTCAAAGTTTTGTGTATAAATAAGCCAAAACAATATAGTTCGTGAGAGAATTGCCCTCCATAGTTCAGAAAGAAATAGATCGTTTTTCCTTTTTTTAAATTAAAAAATGATAGATAGGAGCAGTAAAAGCTAGGCGTAACCTTTGTTTTATAACCAAAATAGTTTACCAATCACATTTTAAAATTTTCATTTTATATCAAGAATTATTGTTTTCCTATATTGACAATAGCCTAAAAATGACGTTGTAGTAATTTTTTCTAATAGTTCTTACTCTTTCTATCCACCTTCTCACTCCCGTTTCTAATAGTTAGTTACTCTTTTCTAATATAACTTATATTTTTAACAAATTATATTGTTTTTAAAAGTTGATATAAAACTAAAATATCTTTAAAAAAAAAAATTAGACTTTAGAAAGAAAAAAGCTTATAAGTTATTTAGTACTGTTTGCGACATGGAATTTATAAAAAAGAGTAGATATAAATTGTTTAAAGTAATTGATTTTAGTTACTTGTAAAGTAATGGATACATTTATTATATATAGAGTCCAAAATAATACAAAAAAAAAAAGTATTGACACGAAAATTTCATAACTTACTCAGTAAAATATTATTTTACAGCTAACAATATCTTTACTAATTATTTTTTAAGTTCAAATAACTACAACTTAAATCTTACAGCTACGACCACCATTACTACAACCAAGTTTTACAACACGAAAACATATTCCAACCGATCATCCACTTATTATTGGTATAAAATGTATTATTTAATAATATTTAATCAATTTATGATTTAAAACATCTCTATTATCATCTTACTTGAAAAAGAAAAGGAAACAAAAAAATGAATCTCGTGATCTTTATAGCATCCTGTCAAAATAAAGCGAAACAAATGATGGTAATTAAGCATCTAGTGAAGAATTTTACATTAGCTTGGATTCTGCCTAAGTAACATGTTTTTTGGTATTACGTAATGATTTGAAACCCGAATAAAAATAATTATTTAAAAAATATTTAAGAAAATATTGGCTATACAAGAATCAAAGGGTCATGAATGTGTATATATAGCCAAATGGACATCGTACAAGTCTTCCTACTTTTACCAAATTTGAATAAAGTTAGGTTTGCATTTCAACTAAGAACCAACAGGGCTTTTATTCATGTACAAATTACCTCTTGCCAACCCAAAAATTGACCCTACACATGATTCTCAACTCTAATGTAATGTGCTGCGACGACAGCTTTATATACATCTACTTGCACCACTACACATGCACTTCTACATATTTCTATGCATGTATCAATGTCCATTTAGTTGCATACTTCACCCTCTTGTCAGTTCATGATCAGATCGTGTAGCTTCATTAATGTGACAAAACATATCTGCATCTGCATGATAGAATATGAGTCATATGACTCATGTGGACATGGTTGGCTCTTCCATGTTAGGAATCTCACGTAGAAATTAAAATGTGAAGAGATCTAAAGTAATATATAAATGTCATGAGTGGATCCAGTTATATATTATCAATTTGTTTTAAGTTGAAAGTTAATAAAATTTAACACTATACCCACATGCATATATATCATTTTGTATATATACTTGTGTTGGTTACATGCATCAATTTCAATGCATGATATTATACAAGTTTTGCAGAGAAAGTAATAAGCATTAGAACCAAGAATTCCCTATATATTAATTGAGAATCATTTTAACAAAATAACCTTATGTTTACGTGAAATATTACAATATTGTCATGCTGACGTGTCGTCTCCAAAATGATTTTCAGGGAATATATTTTATAGGACATTGATTACTAGACTAATTACATAATATGTCATTAGATCAATCATAAATAATAAACTGTATTTATTTTAAAGATTATAATCTTACCTAAATTAGATTTATTTATTTATGAAAATCAAATAAGTAGATATTTCATAAAATCATAGTTGATATTAGTGTTTTCTAAATTATAGATTTTAATTATTTATACAATAATATACTATTAAAATATTTACAAATATTTTTTAATTTTTTAATTTTTTAATTTTTTAAAAAAATTATAAATATCTTGTCCAGCGTATAACGCGGAGACTATCTAGTTATTATTTATATGACTAAAAATTCTGAATCGAAGGTCATGCGAATTATGGTAAAAACATATATTTTTACTATTTAAAACGTTCATATTGGTCAATCATGATTGAAGAATTTATCGTGTGAAGACTAGAATAATGTTTACTCAATTCAAAAGGTGAATCATTATGTGGGATCGTTAGAAAACATATAATATATGGAGAGAATGTGATAGGCAATTAACCATGAGTCTTCGATGGGGTTCGTTAAACGTTTCACGATAGAACTTCTTCTCTTCCGAGAGAGTAACTACGGTTTTGTTTAGCACGCCAAAATTAAGATAGTTGTAGATTTGTTTTCATAACTAGGAGAACATTGCAAACAAAAACCAAAACTAGTATATGGAGCTTAGGTAAATGACCTTAAATTGGTTTATATAGTTGTAATTGTAAGTGATATCAACGGAAACACAATAGTGCATATAGTAAGATTCGACCCGCGTGACCGAGCGACAAGGATTAGAAACTCAAATTCTTGGTAACTCAAATTCAAATTGTACCTGATCTGAGTACACTTGAGTACAACTAGGTGCAGCAATACAACTGGGTATAACTAGATACGACTGGTATCAGTTGTACCATGTATAAATAGATACAACTTGTACTTATTTGTATCTAGTTGTACCAGATATTTTTGTCTTTTCAGTGAAAAAAAGGGCATAGTGAATAGGAACATGCAAAACTGATTTGAGCAAACCAGAATTTAATCATAAATGTTACGCGAAATTGGTGACTAAGGAAACCCGTTTATTGGCTTCAGTTTATACTAGCTACTTATTAACTTATCGTCTAAAATAGTTATTTACATACCATATTTGTAAACATTTTTTTGGTAACCATTTAAACATACAACATATATATAACTCATATTTTTTAAAACATACATATATATATATATATAACTCATATACGAAATATTGCTTTGTAAATCCTTTATAAAAAGTATATATATTGCTTTATTCGAATTTAGTTAAATTTTTGCATCATATGTGATGTTTTTAGTAGTATCCAATAGAGAATGGCACATTAAAGTTTCTCTTATTACAAATTTGGTTATAAATAAATAATCACATGGACAAAAGGATATAAAAGAATCCCACTTATTAAATATCGTATTTCGAAAATATAATTTCGAAAGACTAAACAAAAACAGGGAGTAGGCAACAAGGGAAAGGTAGGACAAGAGTGTTGATATACGACACTAACATTAATCTCACAACCTATTCATCAGCACACCTCTGTTGTCTCTACTCTTATTATAAGTTTCCTCAACGTGCGAACAAACATCATTATTATACATGCCAAGATATAAATTGTTTTGTAACCGAAAGAAAAACACATAAACATAAACGTAGAAATGGTTGCATATATAGTATAAAGATTCAGTACTTATACAAACAAATATATAAGAAATTACCCAACCACGCAGAGAAAATTTATGTCTTAAGTATAAGAAGATTCACCGAAACGACGTGCGAATAAACGCCGGAAGGCATACCTAGATTGGTCTAGACATATAATAATCATTATGACATTGCAATATATATATATATATATATATATAGTTGGTTATGTTTAGTAAAACTGACAGAAATTTGGATATGTTTAGCAGAATATTAATATACAAAAATGGGAATTAAATTTAGAAACGGCGACATCAGATTCATGCACCCATCTTTTTAGTGACTTTTTGTCTCGAAACTTTCTGCGTATCATTCACATTTGCACAGTATCTTATTATATAAAGTTTAGCTTATCAAAATTACTAATTCATGTGATCGTGATTTGTGTCAAATTTTAAATTTATTTAGCATGTATTGTAACTAATATACAATAATAAAATAAACTGGTTAAAGTGTATTATAAGATAGAGTGCGTGAAGTTCAAATCCAGTTTTTTAAAAAAATTACCAAATAAAATCTAAACTAGTATGCAAATTATCATTTAAAATTTAAATAATATCAATAAAAATTAATATATATTTTTTATGTCTGCATATTTACGCGGGTCCTAATCGTACAGTCTAAATTCTAAACAAAAACCCAAAGTTATATGCATGTGCCTCGTATAGTGGCGGATCTAGAAATGTTTTTTACATGGGGCACACTATTTTTTAATATAAATTTGATTTAAATATTTAATATTTTTATATTATGTGCATACCAAAATAATTGTTTAATTAATTCAAGACAAAATAATAAAACTAAAATTTAATATCGATATTTAAAGAAAGAGGACTATCAAAATAAATATCTTAAAAAAAATATCACTAATTTAATAAACTATTTAGAGAATTAACTGAAAAAAAGGAAAACAAAACAAATTGAAAATTTTAAAATTTGATTAAACTTGAGAGTTAGAGAAAAATATTAACAAGATTCAAATAAAAATGCTAAGTAATTTGATTAATTTTATAAGCCATTTTACATAAAAATTAGAATAGTGTTGAAAAAAATATATTAGTATCATGCCCCCTCTATACTACCTCGTAACGGAATATTTAGAATTATAACTGACGAAATGTGTAAGATATGAAAAGTATTACTTTGAGAAAGTGAATAAGCGTCTCTAACTCCCTATATTAATTTGCAATGGTTCTTGCAAATTCAACCAAAAAAAAATTTATTAAAAAAGAAAAACATATAGAGACCTATAGACCAAATTAGTAATCACGTAGAAATTTAGTCGATCGAGTGGACCCAAAATTGCAAGTCTTTTTTGTATTTCTTCTGCTACGGCCCACCTGCCCAACATAATTTCACGTGGACCGACCAAATTTATAAAAACTGTATTTATTAAAATAAATTTGCGGAAGTTCCCCGCACTTACTTTTTTTCTTTCAGTGTAAATTCCCTAGCCGATGCATGCAAGTCCGGATACTACCGTATAAGTAAATTATTGGTAATCTTATAATTTGTTAGACAAAACGACCAAATCCTTAATTTATCGTCTCGGTTCGGAGATCAAAGGAGAATTGTTATCCGTTATTCGATTAGGAGTTCGAATTTTTGACAAAGAATCATCATATCTTCCAAAATACTCTCATTTAACATAATAATTCCATACAACACACATTGTTATTAATCAATCTATGTCTATATATATATGGATGACTTTCCGGTGAAATTTTTTTTAACAAAAGAATCGTGCAGTGAAAGAAAGAGTTTTGTATCGTTCGTTAGCATGTTAAGTTGGTATCTTCGATTTATCTTCATATATTCAGCAAAACCAATTAGATATTGTAATAGATACTTTGAGATTAGTTCGAGCTTCATATCAAAACTTTTGATTACCTAGAGAAAGTTCGAATTTTAGTACATGCGTGTAATGTTCTTGTGCACTATTTTCAGGTTTTAAAAAGTCAAATTGAGATTTTCAACACTTTTTATTATTTACGAATTACGATACCACTCCTTTGTGACCTTTTATTAATCAGACTTAGGATACTAGGCATGCTATATTTTTTTATATACTATGCTAGATCTCATCTCTATTCAATATGAGATCTAGTAAAACTTAAATTTTAAGATGAAGACGAAATCAATCCATCATCTCATAAATATCACTAGAAAGTAGAAAGTATGAAAGTCTATCAAATCAACCGATCGGTTTGAACATTAAAGAGAGAAATTGAACACCGTTTTATTAAATTAATGACAACAAACTATATCTGCAGCTTATCAATTAAACTGTATAAATTCCAATATATAAATTTGTTCCAATAGGATCATTATGTATTTTTTTTTTTGTGACCATTTTACGTATGTTTTTATATACATTAAGTATTCCATTATTAAATATTTTGATTAATATATAAAATGTAAAGATGAGACCTAGACACTAAAGTTTAAACAATCTTGTCCTGGTCAGATCAAAAAAAAAGAAAAAGATCGTCTGTATTTTAAGTCTACACGATTTGAATATTCACAAGTTCATATGCAGGTGATAGTTTAAGTTTCGGGTTTTCTGGAAGTTCTGACGCCCGAATCATAAAGGAATCAAAGCTATCGTCGTCTGCTGCGTGTCGATTTATTGTATGTTTTTATGTGTTACATATACTTAAATCTGTTTGCAATAAACGAATAGATAACATTTTTTTTTTTTTCCCATCAGAAACACTATTTCACTTTTTTTTCCAATTGAAAATATTAGTATTTTGACCCCAAAAAAAAAAATTATGTAAGAGAAACGGACATATTCAATGACCTAACCTCACGTGCATGGTCAAAGTGATAAGTTGAGAATACATTTTTGCCGATAGTTTTGATAGTACTGTATTTACTATGCAAACTCTTAGTAATATTTACTAATTACTATGTAGAGTCTCTCAATTCATCGAAAATTGGTTTAGTACTTTCGGCATCGCCTTGGAGGCTAAACAAAATATAAAAAATAGTATGATATTAAAATAATAATTAATACGATTACTTTCCTTATTTATATAAGTAAAATAAAAATAAAACAAAGTATAAAATATTTCTGAGTCCAACCTCAAAACAAAGTCTATATATACTCTCAAACCCTCTCTCTCTCCAATTCTCAAAACCTCTCAATCTTGTTTATTTTAACTCTTTTAGCTCTATCATGGCTTTTTCTTACGTATTAACACCAAAACCAACCAAACTCAATCTCTCCTTTGCACCGTCCGATCTCGACGCTCCTTCGCCGTCATCCTCCGTTAGTTTCACCAACACTAAACCAAGACGCCGTAAACTCTCGTCAACAAACTCCGTCTCAGACACTCCCACTCTACTGAATTCCCCAAATTACCCTTCTACAAACCCCATAATTCCTGAAAAGGACACTTCACGTTGGAACCCTCTCCAACGCGCCGCCTCCGCCGCACTCGACTTCGCCGAAACCGCATTGCTAAGACGCGAACGTTCTAAACCTCTCCCTAAAACCGTTGATCCAAGCCATCAGATCTCCGGTAACTACGCTCCGGTGCCGGAACAACCCGTTAAATCATCTCTCTCCGTTAACGGAAAAATCCCTGACTGCATTGACGGCGTTTACCTCCGTAACGGCGCTAATCCACTCTTCCAACCTGTTTCTGGTCATCATCTATTCGACGGTGACGGTATGGTTCACGCCGTTAAAATAACTAACGGAGACGCGAGTTACTCGTGCCGGTTTACGGAAACCGAGAGACTGGTTCAGGAGAAAAAACTCGGTTCACCGATTTTTCCTAAAGCCATAGGTGAGCTACACGGTCACTCCGGAATCGCACGGTTGATGCTATTTTACGCACGTGGTTTATTCGGTTTATTAAATCACAAAAACGGAACCGGAGTTGCTAACGCCGGTTTGGTTTACTTTCACGACCGGTTATTAGCGATGTCTGAAGATGATCTACCTTACCAAGTCCGTATCACCGACAATGGCGATTTAGAGACGATCGGAAGATTCGATTTCGACGGTCAATTAAACTCCGCCATGATCGCTCACCCTAAAATCGATCCGGAGACGAAGGAGCTATTCGCGTTGAGCTACGACGTCGTTAAGGAACCGTATTTGAAATACTTCAGATTCTCGGCGGACGGTGAGAAATCGCCGGACGTTGAGATTCCACTCGCGAGTCCGACGATGATGCACGATTTCGCGATCACCGAGAATTTCGTCGTGATTCCGGATCAACAAGTTGTGTTTAAACTCTCCGATATGTTTCTTGGGAAATCTCCGGTTAAATACGACGGAGAGAAAATTTCCCGGTTTGGAATTTTGCCAAAAAACGCTAAAGATGCGTCGGAAATGGTATGGGTTGAGTCGCCGGAGACTTTTTGTTTCCATCTTTGGAACGCTTGGGAGTCACCGGAGACCGATGAGGTTGTGGTGATCGGATCTTGTATGACTCCGGCGGATTCGATCTTTAACGAGTGCGATGAGCAGCTCAATAGTGTTTTGTCTGAAATCCGGTTAAATCTCAAAACCGGGAAATCAACGCGAAGAACTATAATTCCTGGTTCGGTTCAGATGAATTTAGAAGCTGGTATGGTAAACCGGAATCTTCTGGGGAGAAAAACCCGAAACGCGTACCTAGCGATAGCTGAACCGTGGCCTAAAGTCTCTGGATTCGCTAAAGTTGATCTTTCTACCGGAGAAGTTACAAATCACTTTTACGGCGGTAAAAAATACGGTGGTGAACCTTTTTTCTTACCTAGAGGGTTACAATCTGACGGAGAAGATGACGGTTACATTATGTCGTTTGTTCATGACGAGGAGAGTTGGGAATCGGAGCTTCAGATTGTTAACGCCGTTACATTGGAACTAGAAGCAACCGTTAAATTGCCGTCAAGAGTACCTTATGGTTTCCACGGCACGTTCGTGAATTCGGCTGATATGTTTAACCAGGCTTAGTATGAAATAAACCGAAACCGGTTAAGGTTTGGTCTATTGTGCAGAGGCAGATTTTAGTTTTTTTTTTTTTTTTTTAAATTATCAGAAGAGATATTTTTTGTGAAAACAAAATATTTTTTTTTTTTTTAAGTGGTGGGGGCGCGCTTGAAGCTTGTGTAAGTAGAAGTTTTGCTTGCTCAGCTGGTTTCTGTTGCATTTTTTTCCTGGTGTATTAATATAAAGGTGAAATTTTTTAAAATTAAATTAGTGACAGTGACAATTACTTGGCATTAGGGTCGTTGTTGTCTCGTCGGAACAAACATAATTAGAGTAAAACTGCAAGGCATATAATATAAGCTCTGGATAGTGAAAGTGGATTATGCGATGCGAATCAAGTACTAGATCAATGGGAACAAGTGTGGATCAGACAAATCGAATAGAACAAATGATATCTAATAGTTTAAAATATTTTTAAAATAATAATTTGGTAAAAATATTAGATTATATAAATATATATATATATATATATATATATATATATATATATATTGTTAAGGGTGATTTGATAGTTATCGATCCAAATGAAACACGTGAACATCATAATGATATTTAAGAATTAGATATAATTATAGGCCTTTCCCGAACGACTAGTAACAAGTCAGATTGCCCTAATCTGCAGATAAACGTTTTGGGGGGGCCGCGATAAAACGATAGTTAACCACACACACACACACAAAAAAAAAAAAAACAAGACATCAAACATATTGCTTTTGTATGCATGCATACGACAAAAATCATTAAATTATCGATTTGTGGATTTATGTCATGGTTTGATTCATTTTAACTACTACAAAATTTTACATTGCGGCTATAGATTGCTGAAAATAGTATATTTTGATTTGAAACTCTCTAGTTATTACATACAACAAATAAAGTTGCCAAAAAAAAAAAAAGTTGTTGCATTTTTTATTATCATCCTTAGATCTCTTTTGAACCTTGTTGCATACTTCGATCGTTGTAATATTTTATCATAATAAGAGCTTACAATAGTCCTTACACGTACCCAAACAAAAAAAACACCAATCAAAGAGCCACCATCTGTGGCACATTTCTAGACTCTAGACCATCATCAAGTCATGGATTCTTGCGATTAGTATTTTTAAAATTAAAGTCACTATAATTTTTCTTAAACATTACAAAATGAAGATACATATCTCACGGACCCTCAAAACAAAAATCATAAATGAAAAGGCAGATTGTTGCAAAAAACCACCATAAATATAACGACTTGGAGAGTAAGGCAATCGAAATAGCTGTCTCGATGCGGGGACAGTTTGTGCCGACCATTGTGTGAGTAAGGTAAGGACCATAACTCATTGGTCACCTTTTGTTTAAAAGATGAACTTTCAATTGTCCCTGTCCAAACTGCTATTTTGTTTTTCCTTCTAAACAAAATAATAAATTGTCCTGGAAGTAGGAACGGTTTCTTTTCTTTTTTATTTTTGTAATACCCTCAAATCATTCACTAGCAAAAAGTATTTACACTATATAGAAAAAGAGATGGTGAAAATTAAGAAATAGCAATATGATTTTTGTCCAAGTAAACAAAATAGATAAAAACACGTTTTAGCATATTTATCCCTCGCTAGCATGAACTACGTCACCTACATACTTATAAGAAAGAAAAAAAGTAACTATCCCAATTGACCGAACCAAGTAAAAGTATTGAAGTCCGAAGGCATGTAGTTGACGTAGTTCATGCTAGAGCGAGGACTGCTTGAATTCTTTTTAATCGGATCTGTTTCAGCAAAAAAGTAATTAAGGAAGGAAGCATTCTAATATTTCGGCTGTCAATTGAATGCTCTGTTTTAAAACTTTTACCATTTTCCAAGAACAAAACGCCGTCCATGTGACATAAATTGTTATCTTCTTTTTCCTTTTTGGGTTTTTTGTCGACGAACTATCCATTATCCGATTCATTATAGTTGGTCATGGTGAGCTTGAATACTTAAAGTCAGTTTCTAATTTGTAATATAAGAACCGAAAATCTCGAACTTGAAGAATTTCTAATATAAAATTGAAATATTTATTTTATTCATATTTTTCATATTTGAATTTGATCGGCATCCTTTTTACAATTTGGAGCATATTGTCTTATTAAATAGCACGCATATTATATAAATAAAATAGCATGTATAGTTGAAGTAATAACTTATTATTTTCTCATTACCGCATGTATCGTCAAATTGAACTGCGTGCATTTTGCTAATTATAAAAAAAAAATCATAGTTATATTTCTGCCAAACTCAAGAGAATACCTTAGGATCCGTATATTGATATGATCTACTAGATATATTACGAGAATTTTGGTCTAGAGATGTAATAATGCCGTCCCCAAATAGAATAGTTACTTTAGTTGACTTTAAAATTTGTCACGCTTCAACCTACCCAACTTTAAAATTTATACAAAATACTACCCAGAGATATGTATAAACTTATAGTCATTTAGTTTTTTCTAGTCATTTAGTATGAATACTGAAAAAACGCATTTACTCTGTACGCCAAAGATATCGGGAGATAACACATGACGTCGAAGTGAAGACGGACTCTGTTGTCTCAGACCAACATAGTCCATATTTAATGGCAGATGTGTCTCTTTCTTTGACTGCTGCCTCGTAAACAATTTTATCGTAAGTAGATATATAATAGAATACTACTAAAAAGTCATAGAGTTCTTTAACCAAAAAAAAAGTCATAATGTTTTAAATTAGGGTCGTTATGTTTGAATAAAAGGTCCAAACGGGAGTGTGTTTATTTGTGGTGGCGTCAGCTTCCTCCGTAATTTCATGGACTTGTGAGAGTCACTCACTCCCTCCTTTGTTACAATTATTTTAGTTTTGTATTAAGAAATAAATTCGATTTCATTAATGTTAACTTTGTTATATATAGTGTTTACGTTTATTTTTATCCTTTAAAAGATGACTATTATGTTATTTGAATGATATTTCACGTAAATTGAGGACAAGATGTTTTTAAAATGATCATACATGTAAAAAAAGTCACTGAGAAAGACACTTAAAACAAATCAAATTGTTATAATATATATAGATCGATCAGTGTAGTTAGAACTGTAAAAATTAGTCGGATATTAAGATAAATAAAAACTCCGACACTAATGAAAAATTAAGAGGTTAAGAGTTGATAGTTCATAAACATAGTTATTTTTTTGTGTTAAAAGTTTGTTCTGTTTTTTTTTTGTATTACGTGGAAAATGATGGGGCAAACACAAGACATCGAGCAATAGAATGTCTCATGCATGCACTGCATATATACATAATACTACATTCATCAATGAACTCGTAAACAACAGTGAGATCCTATATGATAATAAATACATAACACAACAGATTATATACTTCGGCCTGTGGATGTACCACGTGTTAGTAAACGTGGCAACAGCTTGTTCGACCTCATGCTCCATAGGATTTCTTTGTACCTGGACTAAGAGGACTATAGGTCTATGTAAATACTACTTTGCTTGCCTCTTCGAGCTCCCATTGTGGCTCTATAGCATTTAAATTATTAACAATTATAATACTTTAATTAAGTAGTTGAACGAAATCTTTGTCTCTATGTAAGTTTAGACGAGAGGACACGTGACATAGGAGGAATTGGCCACGAATCAAGAGGAAGCAGATGATGAATCTAGACTTCCAGTGTCCTGGGAACTTGAGTTTCTCCTGGATCAACACGACAACAATTTATAAAATATTCACGGAGAAAAACGCATAAACCAAAAGCTAATAATGCAGTTATTAAATGATTCAAACATCCAATGTAACTAACATTGTGCTTCTCATTTCGAAATAACCATCAAATGTTCGTCATATGGTTGGCAATTGTATCAAACACCATATTCGCATAATTCTAATACTATAGTTTCTTTCAATGCTATACTAGAAATCCGGAAGTTTTTTAAAATAGGGCACCGGTAGTGTTCTTAAATTCGAACTTCAGAAGATAAATTGAGAAAATATTAAAGTATAATTTAAGTCCATTAGTTAAAAATTCCCACTAAAACAGTTTCAAAAAAATGTTTGTGCTAAAAAAGTTTTATAGTAAATCAAAGTTAAAAATATATCAATTGGATTTAGTACTTGTGGTGTTTTCTTTTTTGGATGAAAAGTACCTGTGGTGCTTATTTGACGACTGTAAGTTTCAATTACTTTAGAATTTCTGCACATGATAAATGATTATCCAGCAATTTTAGGTCGACAAACTTCTAGACATACGTTGTTGACATAGAATACTCATTTGTTTGTAAAACAATATGTCAGAAAATATGACAACAAAGAATAAAAAATAAAGATACGAAAGATTTTGCGGTTTGGCCCTTGCAAAAAGGTCGGGCTGTTAGAGCTATTACTGTCTTCTTCGAACTGAGAAGAGACACACGTTTATAATTTTTAATATAAGCTAGGTTTCATATGTATGTACTAGTGATACGTGTACGTTTTAAGGTCATACATATAAACACTCTTATTATATAATTTTATAAACCAAACACTAAAAAAATAGCATATTCCAAACATGTTTGTCAAAAATTCATCGAAAACAAAATTTTCTAATTAACGCAAAATCATCGGAAAACACTGGTCAAAAATAATGATTGATCAAAAATTTTCCGGAAATTTATATTAAAATATTTTGTCGGAATCTCGTTGGAAAATATCATTTTTGGAAATTTTTGGTGAATTAGCGACCATATTTATAATTTTTAAAAAGTTAAAAAAAATTCCTATATATATGTTTAAAAAATCCAAAAAAGAATTTAGAAAAAATAAAGTTAAAATTAAAATATTTTATAAAAGAAAATTATATAAAATTTTTTAACTTCTTTCGATCTTCCGCAAATAATTATTTACGAAAGATAATTAAATTTTAATTCGTTAAACATTAAATAATATATATATATACATAAAACGGAAATTGCTAAATGAAAAGGCAAAAAAAACTAAATTTTTTTTGACGAATTTCTAACGACTTTTTAATAGTTGTCAAAAAATCGTCGAAAATTAAATTAGCGATAAATTCAATTGATTTAGTATACCAACGCGGCAACTTAAAAACAATAAAATTTTCGATGAATTTCTGACGACCATTTGTTAGGTCGTCGGAAACACTTGAAAAATGTTGTCAGAAATTACCATTAACCGACATATATTAAGTTTATAAACTTCCGATGACTTTTCGACGATGTTCCAACCAATTTCTAACGCCTTTTATCCGTCAAAAAATTTCTCCAAATTTTCGACGAAATTTCCGATTAATGTCCGACCATCTTATTTGGTCAAAAATTTATCGGCATTTTTCTGATCACTACTTTCGTCAGAAATGGTCATAGAAATTTGTAATGTTTTCTTGGCGTGGAATACATACTCATAATAACTAAATATAAAAGATGAATTTTAAAAAATAGAGATTTAGTTATATATGTGGCGCATGGGATGTGTTCTCGTGACAGGAAATTAAATGTGAGGTCCCAAACTCAAAGCCCTGTTATTCTCTATTAACCATCTCCTCCCTCGTCTCACGTCTGTTCCCCATTTCCTTCAAACTTATTCTTCATTTTTCTATATATATACATAAAATTTTAGATATTTCTTCCATTTTGTTATTAGAAGTTCTATTATACTTTTCATTAATACATTACATAATTTTGTTCCTATAATTATAGGTGAAAATAACAAAAACAAGACTGGAATATTGCTTAAAAATTTGCTTAAATGTAAATAGACATTTTTTGTAAAATAAAAAATTAAATACTAAATCGTTGTTTATTATAAAATAAAGGGGTATTAATTAAGATGGTAATAAAAAATTATGATGGCATATATGTTATTAAAAAATAAAGTATGTCGACATGCATGTAAACTCAAATTGACCACACAATATAAAAGTATGTCGATATGCATGTAAACCTAAATCGACCATGGATATATAATATATTATAAATGTTCTGTGATGTTTGTGTGTAGAGTTTAGTCTACTGTCAAAAAGCTGGAATCATTTGGCAAATGATATCAGTTCAAACTTCAACGATCACATGTTACATAGTGAACGATCATGAATGAAAACAAAACTGAACAACTCTTTTGTGGGATGATCAAACGAACCAAACATAACTTCAAACGTAAAAATGTTCCCTTTTGCAAAGCCAATGACAAAGCTCAAAGTTCTTTCCCCAGTTAAATTCTCAAACCCTGACCAAAAAAAAAAAAAAATTGGATAAATTTTCACAACAATCTCAAATTACGCAGTAGCACCTCTCTTTCTTTTCTCTAATTTTTTTTTTTTTGAATTCCGAAGTTCAAACCCATGCGGATTCTACATCTCCAGGATGGAATCCACACCATTTTAAATTTATACTCTTTAGAGAAAGATTCCTCCCAACAGAAATCGAACCGTGGCGTCTCAAGCAATGTTTTTTACCACTAGCCCAACCCCAGGATAGTCTCTAATATGTTTTTTTATAGAGAGAGAAGTTCTTATATTTGAACGTCGTTTGGCATCTCTTGTCGACTTTTGTGCCTGGACGAGGTCCGGTATCGCCGTCAGACGTCAGTTTAGCCGTCAACATGGCTTTCCGTTGCCGTGTTCTTTTGTTGTGTCAAAGGCTCGATGATGAAGATTTCTGGCTTGTGTGATTATTATTAGACTACTCGCTTTTTCTAATTTCTTTTACCCAATGTCGCTAAATCCCTTGTGTATTTAGCAGTTGCATAAAATTAGTAGATTGGGTTTTGTCTTGTAACCCGTTTGTTGCCATAATCGGTGAGAAAAAAAAGAAAGAAGATTTGTTTTTCGGTTCCGATTCACCGGGTTTGGAGTCTCTTGCGGCGGAGGTTGAGGAAGCAACACGTGTCCTCTGCTAATCCTTATCGTTCTGATGCGTCATTAAGCTGTTTCTTTCTTGGACCTTTCATATTCATTTGGGCTTCGTTGTAAGCCAATGAGCTGTGTTTTTACGATCATGTTTAACGCTGTGTGATGTTGGTTTCTTAGGGGTTTTTTAAAAATTTTATTATTATTTTAACGTAAAAAGTTAAGAACTCCATATCAAAGTTTCTTAAATAAGAAACTTAAGAAACCGTTTCTTATGGGTTTCTTAAGATTTTAATATTTAAAAATGTTTAAAAAACTTTTATGGGTTTCTACAATAATAATGCTCTTATATCAATAAAACTCTGATGATAAAAAAGAAAAGGATAAATCTCACAAATGAGACCTCATTTGCGAATCTCTCCGCAATTTATATATGGAAGTAAATAGTCAAATTCGAGACGAATATTGCGCACCAATCCCATAAAGTAAAGAGTAAAGACTAAAGTACATTAATTTAGAAGCCTCTCGCGTATATATTATTCATCTTTTATTTCTTATTTAATCTTTTACCCTATTAAACATCGTTTTAGAACTTAAATTTTTTTTAAAAACGAGTGTCGTTTTACATTTTCAATACATATTTTTGATAAAAGTTATAGTTTTATCTTTACTGTTTTAATGTATTGACCAATAAGAAAATTTATAGAGTATGTTGACAAAACAGAAAATTTATTTATTTTCTTATGAAAAACTTTAAACAAACACTTAATTTAAAACGGATGATGTATTTTCTTAATAACTACCCAAATTCATGTCCCACAAGTAATTTATTTGGTAGATTATTGTTTAAGATTCATATCATTAAAAGAACAAAACTGAACGAGTTGGGTCACATATAAAATACCAAATCATGCAGAGATATGGGCAAGAAACAAAACATTACTTTGAAAGACGTATTAGCTAGGGAGAGGGCATGTCCTTAACGACAACATGTCATGTGTTTAATGGGCCTTTGGGGGCCCAAAATGTTTAAATGACGATAAACATGTCCTCATCATGTCTCAAGATCATACTCCTAAATGCCATGCGTGACAAGATATTGATTTGAATGTCCAAATCCATTTTCAATCAAATATTGATTGATCAAGTTGTGGTAGCTTTTTCTTGACCATTGTAAATTTTCAACTAATGATTAGAAAAAAAAAAAAAAAAAAACCTCTAGCGTCCATTATTGAGAATTTGAAAATAGCTCTGGGAATGAAGCTGGATTAGTATCTCACTCGGGTACTGTTTAGAGCCCGCTATAAAGCCAAGTAAACAAAGCATGGGTTTGCGGCTACTAATAATATTATTTAATTTCGGCTAATTTCAAAGAAAAAATCTTATGAGTTAGTGGTTCAAACTTCAATTATTTTGTCACCGACTTGAAAATGGCTTAAACAATTATCTTTTTTCTTTTAACAACAAAATCATTAAATAAAGAAACATTATGCGGCTCATTTTTTTTTCCTCAGCCTCATGAAATTCCGGATAGACTCTAGTACTGTTTATACTATAAATTTCAAAAAGATTACTATAAATTTATGGATTTGTCTGGTTTTAGACTAAAAAATATCAATAGAATATGTTCAGTCGATGCTTCAACACTTTGTAGTTTTTAGTAGATAATTACAAATTATATACGATTCCATATGATTATGCAATTCTTGAGCAAACTTGGCATTATCTATTATACATACGCATCGATGTTGCATTAGATTTCTACTTTAAAAGTTTTCTTATCATATATCCTTTGTGTACCTAAATAAAAGATATTTATGTGGTTATTATATTTATATCGCGCTAAATCTAGGACATTGAACACAAAAGACTTTCATATGTTTCACCTTGGTCTATTAGCCTCTTAGCCTATACACTATGTTTAGGGTTTGATTTCTAGATAATGCGAATATTTTCAGATATTAGTGATACATGTAAAAATATTAGTCGTTGTCCAATATATTTTGAGTAAAAATATCTCTAAATGATAATGAAGTTGATAATCATTTGTAATAGAATAAAAGAAATCAATCTTCAAATGATCAAACGATTAAAAAACATAATTAAATAGCCTAATTTTGATTGGGTTTCCGTTTTATTCTATCTTGCAATTATCGTTTTCTCAATTTTCCCACAAAAACTTTTGGTCTCTTTATATATAACAACATAAAAAATCTGTTCTTTAAACAATTATACCAATTATCTTTTTTTATCAAAAATCCTACGGCTCCAATTGAACAAAATAATTACAATTGTTAAACCAAATTTAATCTATGCGTTTACTATTCCGTGTTTAACTTGATCCGAATTGTTTTTTAGGTTTCCTTAGGTTTAGACAAAACAACATTGTTTTTTTTTCGGTCTTGAGTCTGAAATCTGATTTAATAATCGTAATTTTCTGGTTTAATTGGAGTCGTAAGATTTTAGATAAAACAGAAGAATTTTAGTAAAAAGGAAAGTTAGTAGCTTTAAAAAAAACATATTTTTATGGTATTATATAGAAACCAAAATATTTTGTGGAAAAAGTGAGCAATATGTAAGGAGGGAATATAATGGTAACCCAACTTTGATTTAATAAGAAATTCTTTGCCTCTTAACTCCAGAAGAAACTATTTTTAATTAAAGCAAAAACGAACCAATAACTTACAAGAAATGGATGGGCCGTGATGAAAGTTATGGTCTTGATTCCTTAGATATGCACGAATACACTGAAGTGACTTGTGTTTTAGAATCAGAATTGGAATGTGATCTAGCTGATGGGCCGTGATGAAATTTAATATATTGTTGTGGTAGAAGAAATCAAGTTTAAAATATCAGATTTTCATGTTAATGGTGGTGACTTTTCCGGGCATCTATCCGGATCTTCTCCCTGAGGACCTTGAGGACCTTCTCTGTACATCGAACCTCCTTATGCCGTTGACGGCAGAAGATCCTACACGAAAAAGCTTTGCCGTTAAAACTCTCTCGGGATGTAATCCTGTTGAATCCTGAGCTATCAACAAGAACTCTCGGATTCAAAACCCGATGACTTCGGCCCCTTACTGGGATTCATTACGCCGATAGTCGCCGTCGCTTCTCACGCTTCCACCTCCACCAGCATCGCTCTCCGCAATAGTAAAATCCATCGTTCGATGCCGCTCCTCAACTTTATCGCTGCTGATTCTCTCGGCCTTTTGCTCACCCGGCCAACGACCCATGTCCCCATCACGGTGACCAAGCCTCCAACAAGATTAAAATCCACTCACGCCGCAGCCGGCACCTTTCCATCCCTGGCCGATGACTCTGGCAAAACCTTAATACCTTTTTTACTGGGCCAAATATCCCAAACTGCTTATCCTTCGACCCAGTTCCAACAACAAGGCATGGGCCGGACGGACTTTTTGGTGCAAATAAAAATATCTCTGGTTAGGCCCGGCCTTACTCTCTTGTGGGTTTGTCAAAGCCCATTAAAGTTAGATTTTATCTTATCTTCATTGGGCCTAATTGAGATAAATTGTCTACATAACTTAGTACCAGCCCAAGATAGGTTAGCCAAATTGCAAAGTTTATACTTTTTAAGGTGCCTAACATTTGATCGTATATCGATCATTTCCTCCTTTTTGGGAAATAGATTTTTCCCGGTAAGAGAGAGAACATTATCACCATCTTACCATTACCTTAGAAAATTTTATTTCTACCAGAAATTTCTCCGAATTTCTTCCTCGGTACGGGAGAGATCATTTCCACCATTCTCATTCAGAGAATTTTTATCAAACGCTCACCTTATATGGCACCAATAGTTATCGCTTGGGTTCGATTGCATGTTATCCTATTTCATTCCGACTCCCATGGGGACTCGTGAATTGCGGGTTGTAACCGGGTTCTTCTATCACTCTCTGTTATGTTTTTCGATTATATTTGTAATGAACTTTTGATATGAGGACTCCTTTAAGTGTGTTTCTTGTTATGATGTAATTTGTATGAATGAAAAAAATTTGTTGAAAAAAAAAATGGTGACTTTCGGGCAAAACTATTTCAATTATTGCATCTAAATTATCTTTTACCACAAGTCGTATTCTTGATATTTTTGAAGTTCTCTTACACCAATGATAATTGAAGCATGCACTCCTTTGTACTTAAGATTGGATTCGACATGATTATCCACAAGTCTTTTTGGCGGAATAACCCATGGAAAGTTTGAAACTCTAAAAGATGGGTAAAGTTTCAAATGTTTTGTGTTATTTCTTTATCAAAAACAAAAGTTATTTATGGTTCGTAGAGTTTACAACTTTCTTCCAAATAGTTACTCTTTGGAAGATGAATCAGTTTTACTTTTTTTAGATAAATTCGGGTAGTGTTAACTAGAGAGAAAGTTGAAACATTAGTAATGTTCCTTGTATATTTATTTTTTCATGTTAAGGTTAGTAAATATAATGGAAGAGGCAATCTTGCACCAATGTAAGTATGACTTTGCAACCTATATTTTTTTTGCATTTATGAACTTTGAAATTATGAAGCATTCTTAAAAGTATAGTTTATCTTTTTTTTTGTTTATTAATTTTCAAAAATAAACTTACAAAAATCAGTTGAAGTAATATTTACTAAAAAAAATGTAATCGTTTTGATAAACATATTTTTGACTGCTCGTGGAAAAGTATTAAGGTAACTTCAAAATGGGCTTATATGTAGTTCTTATATTTGATTAAGATCAATAATAATCCGATAAAACAAACAAAAGAGATAAGAGATGGTGGCAGCTTTATTCATGATCCGTGATTGAGTGCAAAGACAAATTATAATAATACTATTTTTGTCGTAAATAATAATGACAAAAAAAACACAACTGAAAATAATCATTAATTCACTATTAAGTCAACTCCCTGGCTTCCCCACCACCGCACGTTCGTCTCTCTGTCCACTCATTGACTCCATCTCCATCCTTTTTCTCCTCTATCGTACGCCTTACAACTTTTACATTTCGTGGTGCTAATTTACTTTCCACCTCATCTCATTAACGTACGCCATCTTTTTATATCATTACCCTCTAATTTTTTCAAATTATTTATTTTTGCCAACTTGATAATATATATATTTTTGGTTGTCCTCATCACAAAGTGTCAATGACATCACACTTTTTTCCTCCGTCAAATACAACTTTTCTAAGTCTTTTTTTTTTGCAAATACATATTTTCTAATTTGGAATTAATATTTTTTTCCCTAGCAAAGTCAACTAGTTTTACATTAGAAGTTAACAAACTTGAAGTATATTTATTTTTGTCAACTAATTTGAAAATTACAACCAGGGTCATATATAAACAAAAAAAAAATGTAATTAAAACGTCTATCAGTTACACCAAAAACCAAAATGCCTTTTAATTATTATTTTTGTCTTGACATTATATTATTATACACGTGGCAACAGGATTTTATGTTAAAATAAGTCGTCGGTGGGCCCCGCCCAATACAAACAGCTAGAATAAGATGCCAAATAGTCAGAGCTGATATTACAAAACGTCATCGTTTAAGACCGAATCCAATTCTGTATATTATGTAAAAGATATACAATACGTGTGCTTGTGTTTGAATACAAAGCACACACATACACACATGTTCTTCGTTGCTGCTTCGTTGGGTTAAAAACTTTTTTTTTTTTCCTTGCTTTTGCAAAGTCAAAGATACAAAAAAATAAACAAGGTTTGTTCCTTTGTTCGATGCTTTTTTCTTTTTTGTTTCTCAGATCTGTATGTTCTTGATTTGTTTCTATGTGTTTGTGTTTTGATTACTGGAAATTGACGAACTCTGGTTATGATTCTTGTCTCTTTATCTCTTTATTTTAGTTTAAATTATTCTTAGGATTTGAAAATTCTATACTTTGGAAACATTTCTTGATTTTTTTTTCTATCTTTGATTAGTGACTAGAAATTGAACAGGGTTGTATCTAAGTTTGTTTCTTCGATCCAAATTCAGACAATAGAGTAATTAGGTTTTGATTTAGGAGAATCTGTAAAAATTCAGTGATCTGCTTATAAATTAGCCAAAGAGTGTAGAAACACATAAACATTTTTTGGGATTGCAGAATACAAAAGAGAAGATTGAGAAACTGTAAACCAAAAATAATGATGCTGAAAGTTGTTGTAATTATCATAAACTTTCAGGTTAGATAAACTTATTAAGTGGTAATTTACTTTCAGCAAAATGGAGAATCTACCTCCTGGTTATCGTCCCAATGTTGGTGTTTGTCTAATCAACTCTGATAATCTGGTAACATTTCATCATTTAATTAAGCTCCTCTCAATAATTACTGTTTTTTGCCACTTGTAATAATACTGAGTTTGTTGACCATAATTATGATTAACAGGTATTTGTAGCTTCCAGATTGAATGTTCCTGGAGCATGGCAGATGCCACAGGTTTGTGTTACTCACTCACTTTGATATGATATTTTGCAAGTTTTCGATATATTTTCTCTGTTTTGTTAATCTTATACATGGTGTAATACTTTTGTTGCTTAGAAAAAACGTACATGATCAAGAAATAAAAAATCTTGAAAATATGTTACTAGATCGACGAACTCAAACTGTTTTCTCTGCTTTGTGGTTATGGTAAACCATTGACTGTTCTGAGTTTTAAAAGCTCACTAAACCGGGGATATTAATTATAGGGAGGCATTGAAGATGGGGAGGATCCAAAGTCAGCAGCCATGAGAGAGTTACAAGAAGAAACTGGGGTCGTTTCAGCTGAAATCGTCTCTGAGGTCGCTAAGCTTATTTCAACACTTGATACAATACTAAAACCAATATGAATCAGAGGATTTACAAATTTGGGTCCTTCAATGTCTAAACAGGTCCCAAATTGGTTGACATATGATTTCCCACCTGCAGTGAAAGCAAAGGTTAACCGTCTCTGGGGCGGTGAATGGCACGGTCAAGCACAGAAATGGTAAGTCTTCGATACCGCCTAATTTCGCCAAAGAAGAGAATGTGGCTCATTGTTCTGAAACCCACAGGTTTTTAGTGAGACTGAAAAACGATGAGGACGAAAGAGAGATCAATCTAGCAAACAACGAAGCGGATTCAGAGTTTGCGGAGTGGAAATGGGCGAAACCGGAAGAAGTGATAGAGCAAGCGGTGGATTACAAAAGGCCAACCTACGAAGAAGTCATCAAGACTTTTGGTTCGTTCTTGAACGATACAGGAAGAGCTGCTAAATGTAAATCAGCCAAGTGGTAATATAAGAAACACAAAACCAATGTTTGTCTTTTCATAATTTTTGTAAACTGTTGTTTTTCTTTTCTTTGGGGGGTTCTTTTTAGTAGAACCCTTTTGGAATGCAAAAGCTTTGTCTAGGGGTTTTTTTACTTTTCTTTTTTGTAAATTGGTTGGTTATTGGTACTAGAAGGTTTTGTTTTTTTTTTTTAACATGGGGTTATTGTAATAAAGTCTTTGTTTGGATTCAGAAAGAACTGAGTTGTGTATGTGTTTATAACTAAGTGTAAAGAGAATTCTAATGTTTAAATTTATTGTAGTTAACACCATGAATATAAAGATCTTTGTTTGGAATCAAAGTGTAAAGAAAAATTTAAGGGTTTAAAATAAAGTATAAAAGTGGGAGCTAAATTAACAAACGAAAAATTCCGAGTTACAAAACAATATTCCGAGACACAACAAAGGAGATAAACTTCAACAAAACCAATTCCACTTCGACAAATTCTTTAAAAAGCTAAACTAAAGAGAAAGAAAACGGAGAGGTAAATGATAAATAATGGTTCACCGGATAAGTATGAATTCACTGGCAAAGCTGCTCAACAGCGGTCACGATCTGAGCTGGTTGAACCACGGTCCACTCCTCCAGTGTACCAGCGTAAGGTGTAGGAACGTCCTGAGAAGACAAACACATCACCGGAGCATCTAAATAGTCATGAAAATTCTCGTTAATGGCAGCTGTAAGACTTGCCCCAATCCCACCGGTTCTCATACACTCCTCCACAATCAAAACCCGGTGTGTTTTTTTTACTGAGTTTCCAATTGTGTGAAGGTCGAATGGTTTCAGCGACCTGATGTCGATAACCTCAGGGTCATACCCTTTGTTCACCAGAGTTTTTGCTGCCTGCATCACATGGTACCTCATCCGCGAGTAAGTGAGGATGGTAATGTGTTCCCCGGGTCTGACCATCTCAGCTTCTTCAAGGTTACAGATGTATTCTTCGTCCGGGATTTTCTCCTTGAGATTGTAAAGCAGAACGTGTTCGAAAAGAATCACGGGGTTCTCGCTTCTTATCGCGGCTTTCATCAAGCCTTTGGCGTTGTAGGGAGTCGAGCAAGCAACCATCTGGATCCCAGGGATGGACTGGAAGTAAGATTCTAACCGCTGTGAATGCTCAGCGCCAAGCTGGCGACCCACTCCACCAGGCCCACGGATGACAACCGGAATCGTGAACTGACCACCAGATGTGTAGTGAAGCATTCCACAGTTGTTGGAGATTTGGTTGAAGGCGAGGAGGAGGAAACCCATGTTCATACCTTCGATGACAGGTCTTAGACCAGTCATGGCGGCTCCAATGCCCATACCGGTGAATGCATTTTCACAAATAGGAGTATCGAGAACCCTGAGGTCGCCGAATTTATCAGCAAGACCTTTGGTTACCTTGTAGGAACCTCCGTAATGGCCTACATCTTCACCCATAACACACACATGTGGATCTCTGTCCATCTCTTCTTCCAAACCTTCCTGAAGAGCCTCAAAAAGCAATAGTTCATGTCTGCAAGTTCATATATATGATAAAATCGGTTATACTCATATCCTGAGTGAAAAGACATCAGCATGACATTAATTGAATATGAGCATGGAAGTTTAGAGGTAGACCAAGAAATGTGCTATTTGTGACAATGGGTACATCAAAGAAAATGCATAGGTGAAATCATCATGGATTGCTTATGTGAAAATGGAGACAACTCAAATCCTTAACTAAAACCATAAAGATAGGAATGAAAAGAGCACATAATTAGATGGAAAAGTTGCATGAATTGTGTATGTAACACAAGCTACATAAATTGCAGAATATGTCCAGAAAAAAATGTTTTTTGTAGAAAACTGAAATGTTCTAGGGAGATTAGCATGTGTTCGTTCATGGGAAGGAACTAAATTGTTTAACCTAAACATCTAGCATTATAACCACAACCTAAGGCGCATCAATAGGAAGATTACTGGAAACAAAGACATTCAACACATTAAGCTTTTATAATTTATCGATTCAACAACTAGCGTCTCTAGAGAGCTACATCTCGCTCTTTTCAACAAGGATTTTGTCTATTCTAGAACTGGCCAGGATCCTACATCACCACACCCGAAACGAATAGCACATAGTTAAAACTTCCTTGTATCTAACCAACTTTGAATCTAATTGACATGTAAAGAAAATATTGAAACAATCTAAATCATGTATAAGTATTGGCAATCTATAACAAAGCATGAAAGATCTAGTTAGAGATTTGTTCATGTCGTATCATGCCATGCTTATGTTCCAGAGCCCAAAAGAGCTAATCAAATTGAGTAAAATCAAAATCCAATTAGCAAAGCATAAAATGTGAAAAACAAACCCAGTGCTCGCACATGTGTCCGCCTCCTTCGTCTAGAAAAGAACAAAAAACCGTGAATCATTACAGATTTCAAAGGAAGAGAAGGAGAAAGAAACATTAACTACAAAATCAAAGACAAAACGCATTACCGCAACAGCAGCATTTGCAATCAATTTCTGAGAGTGACGAACTCTGAGACCAGAACCAAAGCTCTTCTTACTCGCATTCGCATCAGATCCAGCCACAATATATCTCTGGCTCCTCACTACATCAAAAAAAATAAAACAAACGACACTGCTTAAGATCTCATAAATCCATCAGAATCGAATCTCCAAACACCAGAAATCAAACAATTTAGAGAATGCAGATCGATCGTTCGTCAAAATTCGAAATTCGAAATCAAAAGAACAAATCAAACCTGGAAGATTTGTGCGAGAAGGAGCAACAAGTTTCTTGGAATCGACGGAATTAAACGTCGATAACGCCGTTGCAGCTCCATGGATGGTCGAAGACATTTTTACGCAGAGCTCGGGGACAATTTTGAAGAATTTTGGACAGTTATATATATATATATAATATACAAGAGTGTATATAAACAGAAATGGCGAAACAGTGACGAGCGGAGAAATCGAAGAATTACAAAAAAAAAAAGTTGTGAAATAGAATTGCTTTTGATTTTTATTTAAAATAAATCCGAATTATGTGTATTGTGCAATCAAATCCACATGTTTATTTACATTGTTTTCATCGCCATGCGCTACTTCTGATCTCCTGTGACCTCTCTAGTCTCTATTGTGTTAGAGCCAATATCATAGGACACGTGTTAATTTACGATTTGATTGACACGTGGAAATGTGGACTATATTGTACTCAATGAACATGCTTGTAGAGTAACACTGGGTTCGCTTAACCACCCCTGGACCAACCTAAAATACATTTAACTTCTTTCCTTTTTTTTTTTTTTTGTCAGAACCGAATGAATACATTAAGCTTTGAGATTTCATTGATCTAGGAGATAGTGGGCCTCAAACGATCGGCCCAGTAATAATACAGGTTTCATAGGTGCTTAAATGGAAAAGTTGTTTCTTTAGTCAATTTTTAGTTTTGGGTGATGCAGTATTTGGTTGAAAAATGATGAGTCTCATAGAAAAGTTAGGTTTTGGTCCTTTTTGTTTTTTTGGGTCATAAGTTAGGTTTTGGATTATAAATTTAAATGTCGTTGAGAAAAATAGACCCATATATTTTCGAGTTTGATGATGGCAAGTTCTTAAAGTCTAGAAATATACCAACATTGAATTGATGGTAAAATTAACTGATTATGACATTTATTTTTTTATTTGCATGTATATATGTGTCATTTTAAAACTTAAATCTTCTTGAACAAAATTTTTGTCAAAAAAAAGAAGGGGCAACTCTTCTTAAATTTTTCTTTTAACATAAACAGAATCTAACAATCGCTAAAGAAAACTTTTCATTTGTCTTTGGTATTTGCGTTTACAATTATATATATTTAAAAAAACGAAAGCGTTTACAATTTTATAAAAATGTGTTCTAAACCAGTGAAATATGGTTTATATTTTATAAATGTGATTTTCTGACTTGTTCTTCATATAAACACAAAAATTTCGTTTGTAGCAATCAAAACTTATATGCAAAGCAAATGTGAGCAACAAAAAGATCAGGGCAGCTACAACTAGGATGATGATTGAATGCCCCTCTATGTTGTGCACGAGAGGAAAAAAAATGTTCATTGGTCAAACGTAAAGAGATAAAAGACGATGTTCTCGTTGTGGATGTCGTTTATCTTTTGTGATTGATATAGGAACTACATATTTAATACAACACAAAACAGTCATTTTTTAAATAATCTGTATAATAGTATTGAAGAATCTACATTCTACATAATACTATTTTACAGATTATTTTATACCAATAATTCTGATTCTAACATGTTAACAATGAAACATGCATGATGTTTAAAGATTTGCAAGCTTTATATACATTTCAAAGATAATTAAATTATAAATTATCTACCCGGATACAAATATAATAGGTGGTTTCATAACGTCCACGCAACAGCCACACTTATATATACAACATACCCTACGATAATAACTGGTCGTAAATAAAAATAAAACCATCCCTTTTAACTTCTGGGACCACAACACAATAATAGATTCACAAGTAATGACCTTTATGAAACAAATTCTTGATAAGTAAAAGTAGCGTTTACGTATCGAGTTTTTGAAGCATCGATCTATTCAATCTATTCAGAAATACTCATTAAAATAATACTAATCGTTTAATAAACCTCTTATAGACTTAATTAGCAAATAACTAAGGTAGTATATGTATAAAGATGGTCAACGAAAACATGACTTAATTAGCAAATAACTAAGGTAGTATATGTATAAAGATGGTCAACGAAAACATGATTTTTTGGGCGATTGAACGGTTATATTTTAGTTATCTTCGATAGATCAAACCCCAAATTTTTCAAAGTTATTTCGATTTAGACACACCGTTTATTCGCGTTTAGCGGCGTTAACAGATTGTTAGTTGTCACCGTCTTCTCCTTCGTTTCGTGTGATATACGATCTTTTAACCCAAACCTAGAATGAAAATCTTTAAATTTCATTTTCTAAGTTTCGAAAATAATGAACCCCCAAATCGATTAGAATGAGTTATATGAGTTCAACTTCTAAGCAAACTTATGTATGTGGGATCTCCTCAAAGTGTGGGTGTGGAGCGGATGTTACGATGTTCACTTCCAAAACCCAAGATACTCTAGGTTGGCTTTTCTTTTGTTGCGTGAGTAAACGAGATGTCAATCTTCGCTCTAACAAAAGAGATGTAAGTAAATTTTGTTTTAATTCATTCATGTGTGTTTGAATTAGTTATATCAGTTATATATTTTTTTTTCGTGAAAAGAATCATACCTTCAAGTGGGTGGAGGATGTTGTGGCCGATATGAGTTTGAAGTAATTAAAATGATGATTCAACAATTGAAGGAAGATGGTGAAGAAAGCAAAGGGGAATTACAGAAGCTTAAATGGTGGACCAAATTTGCTCTTCTTTGTATTTTCTTGATGGCTATTATCATTGTTTATGTTTTTTTTTGTTAAATCTAATGTGAAATTAGTTGGTTGGCTACTAGTTTAGAATGCTTTGTTTGAATTAGTATTTGATCCGTATGAGTATTGTAAGTTTGTTTCAGCTATGACATTGTAAGAATATGTTTCATTTATGAGATTAAAATTCTTTATAAACTACAATTTTGCATAAACTTGAAACCATTCATGTAACAAACAAACATCTTAGATTGAATCCCCAACATAAACACAACCCAAGTCTTGTGAAACAAACATGAGGCTTGTCTTTGTGATTACACAAACAAACATCTTTCATTACAAAAACAAAATGTCAATCTACAAACTTCCTAGCTTGAACTCTGAAACCATGATGCCCAACCTTGTACCTCTGCTTGTACTTGTGAGGTTTGTCCTTGTGAGCCTTGTCTTTGTGAAGATTGAGAGGCTTGTCTTCCTGAATCTTGTCCTTGTGAAGGTTTTCCATGTGAGGCTTGTCCTTGTCCAAACAATATTCCTTTTGGTTCCTGATCCAAACAACAAATGCTTTAGTACTAAATCAGTTGAAAGCATAGGAAATTGATCTTTAAAATCTAGATACTAACATGTTATTTTCTTGGTCTACCTCTTCGTCGTTTTGGTGGACTCTCTACCCATGCATTTTTACAATTTGTCTTGTTATGACCATCTTGCTTACAGTTGGAGCTGGTCATCACTCTATCTTTTCGTGATAATTTGGTTTTTGAAGTTGGCTCATTTTTTTTTTTTTTGCATAGTTGTTTGGCCTACCCGGATTACCATTTCTCCTAACCTATTCAATCTAGGCCACAACAACTCACCTTGAACTGGCATAATCCATCTTTATAAGTGAGTCTCCATGTAGCAGTTGTGTAGTAGTCAACAACATAATCTTCAACCTTCTCCTTCTCCCAATTATAACTGATGCACCATGAACACAAAGTATACATTCACAAACAAAATGATTATCAATCAAACTCGTAAATGAAAATGATTTGATTCAAACGATTAACAAACTTGTCAACTGCCACTTCCTACATTTGTATATAGTTTGAGTCATGTCCACCCGATAAGTAACTCCTTCCATATCTACTTCATGAAAATCTTTTATTGCCATGTATCTTATGCAAAATTGTGAGCCTTCAATTATCTTTTCCATCTTTGCGTGTGCTCTTGTGGTAAATCTTGTCTGCAACCTCTCAGCAATGATAGATCTCTTTGCATTCCTAAGCATACATTGCCTCTGAATATCCTCTAGTAATTCTACTAATGGTTTTTTCCTAGCTTGATGGATAGTTTTATTGAATGGCTCATACAGATTGTTCAAGACATCATTGCAGCAAGTTCCAATCCTGAAAAAAATTCTAAACCAAGTGACGGGGTTTGTGTTTACTAGAGTTGCATAAAAAGGATGATTTTACCTCTGCAATGCCTCCATATGTTTTACAAACTCTCCTTGAGTGTAGCTTCGTGCAATCTTTCAAAACAGGCGATATAGTTCCATGTCATAACTATCCTTCTTCTAATTATCCATAATGTGTCTAGCACATTGACGATGTTCAGCATGTGGTAGTAGCCTTGGACTTTCGATGATAACCGAGAGAACCGATTATTTTGGTTAACCGGACCGAATTAGAATTAGGGCGTAAACCGATAGGTAAGATTTCTTATCTTTTTCGGTTATGAGTTCGGGTCGGTTTGGTTCGCGATAACCGACCGATTTTAATAAACCAAACGACATATATATATATTACAAAACCGAAAACCTTAATACCACTTCTAATTTTTCAGTTCATCATCTTCTTCTTGCCTCATATCGACCGATCCCTTTTCTGGAACCTAACCCTAACATCTCAATCCTTCGATCTTGTTATTCTCCTCCGCCATTTCGTGTCAATTCTGTTAAGGTAAGGCTCAAATTAGTCATCAATCTCCAATTATTTTCTGTTAGGGAAGGCTTAAATTAGTTAAATATTTTAACTTTTTTTAATGATTCTTTGTTTGTTTAATGATTCTTGTATCGCTTTGGCTTTTATCATAATCGTTTGCCGATCTTCTCGGCCTTGAGTTAACAGTTTAATGGTTCTTTCGCTTTATTTAGTGCTATTAAAGCTGAGACTCGCTTTGAATTTTTTTTGCCAGATTCGTTTAACTATATTGAGTTTGTTTGAGAATAAGGAAAGAATCTACTGAGTTTTTGTCTCCATTCATTGTTTGAAAATCAAAATCAAACTGGAAAATTTTTGGCTCTGAGTGGACTTTTGTGGACCGAGTTTGAATTTGTAAACTTCTACAAATTTAGGTTATTCGGTTTAATGCAGTTAATTATCCGAATTGTTTTCGGTTTATTTTGGTTTATTTTTGGTTTTGTGACATTTACATGTAGATCGGTTTGTAATAATCGAAATAGAATTAATTTTGGTTTGTTTGGGAACAATTAATGAAGTAAGTAGCCGAACTGAATAAACCGAATACCGAACCGAAATTTTATTCGGTTCTATTCAAAAAAAAGTAGTATAACCGAAAAACCAAAAAAACCAAACCGAAAAAACAGAACCAACCGAAAGTCCAGGACTATGTGGTAGGATATTGTGGATTGCTTTAACCAACTCCTGCAAATAAAAATATAATCAGATTTTGTTTTATTTTAATCTAATAATCAAATTTAATCATATTTTAGTCAAATACTCATATTCAAATTGTACCTTATGTTTGTCTAAGATGACTACGATGTTCTCTCCATCTTCGAATCCCAAATTTGGTGACAATTATCTCACAGACCAATCCCAATTATCATCACTCTCGATCTCAACTATGGCTCATGCAATTAGAACTATCATGTTGTTTCCATCTATCCCAACTGCAGGTAGAAGATGTCCCTTAATATCCAATTTAAGGAAAGCACCATCTAATCCTATGATAGTCCTACAAGTATTCTTCCAAGACTCTTTTTGTGATTTAAAACACATATATAGCCTATAAAACCTTTGTTTACTCCCAACACTCTACCCTGGTTTTTTTTCAATCTCAAACGTAGAGACTGGATTACTTTGAAATACTTCAGCTTGATAATCCCATATATGTGCAAACTGTGTTTCATGATTTTGTTTCCTCTGCTTGGCAAGTTGAGATTTTTCTTTCTCACATTGTTCATCACTTACAACCAAGTTGTATTCCCTCTTAATCTCATCAGTCGTCTCTTGCTTTGTTATTTTTGGATTCTTTCTTAGCTTCTCTGCATATAACCAAGCAATTGTATCCTGCTTCAATAGCTTCGAATAATCCGACCTCACACAAGTATGCACATTCACATATACCTTTATCTGCATCTTCTGCTTTTCTTTATCATAAGAGGCATAACATCTCCATTGATATTTTCATTCTTTGTCTAAACACTTAGCACCTATCTGTGAAGCCTGAGACCTATAGATTTTAATGTCGTATCTAATTGATAGCATCATATTTTAACTATTTTTTGCATGCATTTAGCTGAGTTTTATATGTTCTAACAAGCATTTAGGATAGTTTTAGTGCATTTGTATTTGTTTATGTGTTTATAGGTACTTAGAAGAAATCATACATTTTTATAGTGTTTTGGAGCCTTAAGAACCCATATAAATTTTGGAGTTACTTGCTCGGACAAAGAACATCATGAAAAAACATCTCAAGAGCCTCACAAAGGAAGCAGCGGCCCCAGTATCGACCAGGAGAGGTTGATGCTCACCCAGAGCAAGCCATCGACAGACAACATCGACCCAGGGCGGTCGATGCACTTCCACGAACCCGAACTTGAAGCTGACGACGAAGACCATCGACGCAAGCATCGACCGTGAGAGGTCGATGCTCTTCCTGAGCCTCAACATCGACCAAGGACATCAACCAAGGCTGGTCGATGTTGACTCACCGTGCAGAAATGGAAACTTCCGTTTTTACGAAATGCAAGATATGAAAGCTTTGGATGTGCGAGTTAATGTCTTCCAGAAGCTTCTAAGGACGCCCTAGACTCCTCCAAGCCTCCTAAACTCTATATAAACTCATGTATTCTCACTAGAATTGAGTATAGACTCTCTAGCCACCTTTTGTCCCATCTTCAATAAAAGTTCTTCTTTTTAGGTTTCTTTCTTTCTTATGCTTTTGTTTATGTTTATGCTTTGATTCATTTCTATTCTTAGTTTAGTTTAGTTTATTGTTTTATGTTCCTAATCTTTGTCTCTACCGTCACCCTTGGAAAGACAAGAGAGTAAATCTTTTAGACCACTAGGGTGGTGGTCGATGATGGGATCGAAGATTTAAGATTCAGTATGTCCGGTTGTTCTTAATCGATCTAGTTACTCTAATATGCACTCTTAATGCTAAGCTATTTCCTATGGGATGTGCTTAAGGTTGTAATCAAATCAGTAGATGCAGTTATACGAATAGAAGTCCTTAGCATCACGAGAGTGGGTTAAACTTTAGACTTGCATATTAGAGAGTATTAGCTATAGTCGAGATTGTTGTTTGATGGAACATCTCAATGCTTGCCTAGTTGTGGCCAAGCTAGGTATTGATCTCAGGAACACTTTATCACGAGAGTGGTATCGTATTCTGGAAATAGATTTGTCATTCACTCTTCGTCTTAGACATACTCTAACGCAAGCTAATCATTTGGTTAATCGCTGGATGGTGTGACAACCTCTAATCGATGTGTCTCTCACACATAAGAGTAATCGATGATGAGATTGCGTTTAATGCGTGAAGGTCGCCACGAGAGTGGGTCTGACATAATGATTGTGACTAGTTCCACGAGAGTGGCCTAGCCTAACTTCGAATATCTCTA
Source organism: Boechera divaricarpa (assembly GCA_026770425.1). NCBI lineage: Eukaryota > Viridiplantae > Streptophyta > Magnoliopsida > Brassicales > Brassicaceae > Boechera > Boechera divaricarpa. Next base: position 7,609,023 of record CM049182.1, on the reverse strand, counting down.
TATTGACAACACAAACTTAATTGGTAAAGACATGAATCCTATAATCTTGAATCCATGTAAATCGACTACCACCCAATTCTGTATAAATATTTATTTAAGTATTTTATTTATGTTACTTTACTTATGTTTATTTATTTATGTTATTTATATTTTTGCAATTTATTTTATGCACTTTAATTTCCGCAATTTAATTTATGCAATTTAATTTCTGCACTTTAATTTATGCACTTTAATTTTATGCACTTTATTTTATTTTATGTTATTTTTTATGTAATTTAATTACGTAATTTATTTTGTGCACTTTATTTTTATGTTATTTAATTATGCAATTTAATTATGTAATTTAATTACATACTTCGTGTTAAAACACTTACCTAGCTTTAATTATGTAATTTAATTATAAACAAATACTTCTTATCACTAGTCTTCAGTGAATATCTAAGCACAACAATCTTGAACTCATCCTTCGTGTTAAAACACTTACCCATCTTCAGAATAACATCACCATGTTCATTTCCTTCATTAACAGAACCATCCCCATCTTCGTTGTCATCTTCAGATGCTGACAAAGGATCTGGGATCTTTTCATCATCCCAAATCTCATCACCACAGTCTGCATCATTCACCTCATCGGGTTCTTTCACATTTACCCAAATGTTTCTCCAAAATCTTCACAATTTTCTTCCTTAATACCAAAATCAAAATTATCTTGTACCTCGCAATCGTCTCTACATACAGGCTCGCGGTCTGATAGCTTGTGGTCTGCTTCTTCTTCTTTATCACCTTCACCGCGGACATCTCTTGCCTCTTCGTCTTCATCACCTTCACCGCGGATATTTCCTACCTCTTCGTCTTCATCACTTTCACCGCAGACAGCTTCTGACTCTTCGTCTTCATCATTTTCACCGCGAACGGCTTTACCGCGGATTGTTTCGTCGGGGATTGCTTCATCGTCTTTATCATCTTCACCGTGATTAGCTTCATCGCGGATTGCTTCATTGGGGATTGGGAGTGTTTCACTTTCGTGAATTCCTTCATCGGCTTCATATGACATATAATCTAGCAACAATTCGGGAGACATTGTCGGCCGGGTGATTTATCGGAGACATTGTCGCCAGAGGTATCAATTCCGATAAAAAAAACCGAGGGCGTCGAAAGCGGAACCTTCCTTCTTTTGCGATTCTACCCGTTAGTCTTCTTCTTCATCTTCACCTTTTCCATATCGCGATTTTGAATAACTCAATCAGGGTTCTTCAATTTGGAGATTTTTTGGTGTTTCTCGATTTAGGGATTAGGTGATTAAGAGTAATGAAATTAGGGTTCTCGATTTAGGGATTTTGGGTTTATGACTTTTCATTTTTAGGATTTCTAATTGAAGTGTTAAATATTACAAAACATACTGTTTCACTTAAACAATCCTCATTAACGACCTGTTAACGCCGCTAAACACGAATAAACGGTGTGTCTAAATCGACATAACTTTGGAAAGTTGGTGTTTGTTTTGTAGCATTCAATTAATTTGGGTTTTATTTCTTCTTCGGTGTATTAAAACGGGCAAATTTGAAAATTGAGAATTTATTAGATATTTTTTCCAATCATCAATATATTGAAGGGTCGTTGATCCAGATATATTTTTTTTTTAAAAACTAAGGTAGTATTAAATAATTAATATACGACTTCGCTGCATTGGAAGGTTCATCATTCATGAATGTCATCATATCTCTGATTTTTGAAAGGATCAGATAGAGATTAGAGATAGAGAGAGATATGGAATTGCTCTATCTCCTCTGCTCAATTCTCTACACATCAATCACTTCATTCTTCCTCTCTCTTCTCCTCCCATTTCGCTTCCTTCTCCTCCGTCTCTTCCCCTCACGCGCCACTGTAGATCCCAATGTCTCTTTCTACGAAGGCACCGTCTGGCACGACCGTCTCCGTCCTGTACGCCACTCTTTCCGTTACTCCGTTCGTTACGCTCTCTTCGACCTCGACAAAGCTATTACCACGCCGCCGGATCATCTCTCCGCCGACGAATCTCGCCGTGTTTCTCATACCACCGGGCCAATGTAAGTTTGTTGAATCATCGAAATCGAAAATTCTGGATTTAATTCCCTAATTTTGAAACTTCATATTGCACAAAAGGATTAACAAAAACCAAAAATCTCATTTCAGAAAGATTATGTTTGACCAGTAGTTTGTTAGATTGCAATATTGGGTTTTAAATTTCAGTTTTGGTTTTAAGTTTTGGTGTTTTGGTCCGAAACAGTGTAGTTTTGTTATTACTGTAATTAAACTGTAGAGTGAATCGTATCATTTCAGAAACTGTAATTGTGAATTGTGATAGAAGAAGAAGTGTTGATGAATCTGTAATTTTGAGTGCAGTTATCTATTGACAATACCACCAAGCGTTGGATATGAACAAAACCCATTGAGTTTGTATTATTGTTACGACTTGGACGGCTCGAGTAAGCGCTTAACCAAATGCATTGCTCAGGTACATATAATAGATGTGTTTTGTCTCCTCTGTTTCTTGATTTGTCTCTCAGCTTCACTCTTGTCTGATACACCCATTTGTCAATTCCATGCTCTGACCTAGTTGGGTACTAATATTTGCAAATATGTGTATAACTTTTCAAAACTGGAAAGAGTTTGTTTGTAGCTGACGTATCTAGTGTGTGTTGATATATGTTATAAACCAATATTTATGATCTTTGACGATGATACCTAATCTGAATATGGGATGAAATATCTTCACTGTTTCAGAGATCTGACTAAATCTGCTATATGTTCAAATAAATTTATGAAAGAAGACAATGTGTAATCACTTACTTGTTGGATTGGCTTTATGGTATTACCGTCTCTCTATTGATATGATTAGAGGATTTTGTAGGTTACAAACACGCCATGGGGGGAACGAGTGACATTTGTATTCGACCCTGAATCTGACTTTGTTGCTAAATCATTACAAGTCAGTCCTTTCATGGTATGTTCCTTATATTGTTATTCTCTTTGATTGATTTTTATCAGTTTGTGTGATTGATCAACGGTTCTTAAATGAAGTTACATAACCTTTCAGGATATGCTTGGGAACTGGAAAATCAGAGCTAACGAACCTGGAGATGAGTTATCTGTCTCCATTGAATCGAAGCATCCTCATCTCGGTAACTATTTCTCTGCGACATTAAAGGCGAAAAGAATACCTCCAACACGGGTGTCTGATCCTGCAGTTTTCTTCTGGTTGATGCCTCATAAGGTTGCGATATGGATCTATTGGCATGTAAGTGACATATACTCAAATCTTTAAGCACATATATTCAAAACGTTGATTAATTTGACTGCTCAAATTTCACATGTGCCATTTTTTTCGTTTTTAGGCACTTAAACTGTGGTGGAAGAATGTACCTTTTATCCAACACCCGAGGTACTCGAACCCATCATACAGAGAGGAATCAGCGAAACGTGATCAAGAACTTCGTTGCTGCGGGTTAGATGGGTTAAATGCGGACGGTTGTAGTAGTAGTTTTGGAGGATGTCGCTTTGCGTGGCGAGATGCTAACTGGCCTTGGTCATGAATACATACACTCTTAAGGTAATAAACAACACCATCTTTTATCATTTGCCTAAGTTGTGTGTTTTCTCTTTTCTGGAATTGTTTAAAAACCAGAATTGACATTAACCGATTCTTCACTCCCAACTCTCTATTCATACCTGAAAATGACAATAAATTATGTTCTTTCACATCCTGAAATAGAAATTATGTTTTTAACACCCTTTTTTTTTTATCTTTGCTCAATGAGTAATATTTTTTAGGCTTCTGTATATATGTTTTTTAGAGATCGTTCGTTGGAATCACCAATTTTCTCTTTTGATTTAGGGGCTAGCAGATCATCAGAGATCGAAATTTAGTATCATTCATCGAATGGTAGGATTGGTATAAATCATTTGAAAATCTCGTCTCAAGTTTTACTTGACTTGTTTAGATTTTGGCTTTAAAACAATTGAGAACCATGTTGATAAATAGAAAATAGACTTTGCATTTTTCATTGATTCGTTTGTAATAAACCCCATCTCCGAAAATCCTAATCTTTGTTTGTTGGTAAGCCTTCTATGTGACTTGATTTCTTGCAATCTGAGAATATTATTCTGCATTTTAAGTATATCGATGGTTTTAACCATATCGATTTATGATAATCTTTTACCCTTAGTTCTAAAAACAGTGTTACTAACTAGGTTATGATAGTAGTCCATGGTATATTGATTTTCATATTTTTTTTTCTTTTGAGCCATCATAGAGTTTAAATGGCGGCTATCTTTTGAAAATTAGTTTTGAAAGAGAATTTCTTAGTTTATCCAAATAAAGTTTGTGTTACTTTTTCTAATTTCTATGAGTCTGTAGTGGTTGTTGTCCTCTAAAATTTATTTACTATAAAATGAGTTTTTGATGTAAATTTTGGATTTATTTATTTTGCCAACAAACTTAATTTGGACTCTTAACAAAGAGAAGTTGTCAAAATAGAATAAATTATAGATGCTTTCATTCTTTTCGTGGCTCTAATCAATTGATCTTTTATTATTTATCGTCCTAGTCCTTGATCTTTATGATACTTCATTAAAGATAACACTTCATATGGAACCGATGTTTAATCATTTCCAGTAAAATAGAACTGGATCCAAAACCAGTAAAATAGAACTGGATCCAAAAACATTACTGGGGACTGAAACTTTATGAGATCCCGATTCTTGGATCAGTCTTTTGACTAATTTTGGTTGTTTGGTTGTACAATTTTTTCTCAGAAGTCTTTCCATTTTCATGTTGCTTATAGCGCGATAAACTAGTTTTTCTAAGTCCAAGAAATAATTGGGTTAAGAGAGCAGGATCTGACGGAATTACAGTCTTTTACCGATATTTTGTTATTTGTTTTCTTAACCGATTTTTTCTGACTATTTAATTCCTTAAAACAATTTAGATTTGTTTTTTTTTTTTTTAACTTCTGAAAAATCTTTTATAGAGCAAGAAAAAAGAACACAGCCACACAAATGTTCGTTTAGATAAAATCACGGCGAAATAATGTTGGATTCGTTCGGAGTCAAACCGTGCCACATCAATGTATAGATTGTTAGAAAGATTTGGATTTACAGCCCACTTATGTGTCGACTGTTTGTTACTTTGTACAACACCAACCACATGTTAAGTTCGGTCCCAAAGGAGGAGATTGTATCATTTGACTTTTTTTTTTTTTGAATATCGATATTTCTTTTTTTTTTCAACTTGCTTTTATTTTCTATATTGTCGGTATATCGGCACACTGAATAGGATTCGTCGACTACTTTATAGGCACGTTATCAAATTATGTGTGAAATATCAAATAGTGAATCGGTCGAAAGGTGCATGGGGAAACAACAATGTTTAGGTCGTTGATTACTTGTATTCCTCATGACACACGTGTTATACTTCTGTCTGTTTCTTACCGCAAAAATGAAAGGAAAAAATATATTAGTTACTCTTTCCGTTTCCAATTATATGTAATTTTTTATACAAATTAAAAATATAATTAAATTTTCTATTTTATTCTTTATTAATATATTTTGTAATTTTTATTGATCAATATATTAAATAATAGAGATAAAACTAAAAATTTTATGAAATATTTGAATTAAAAACAAAGGAAAAGAACTACTCGTACCAGCGGTGACCCTCTTCGAAAGATCTGAAATCCATTTTGTATTTATTATAAAATAAATTTATTCGAGATGTTGTTCAAGACAATCTCATCAAATACCACATCTCAACTTTTGGACATATTTACCAAAGTCTTAGGATTATTTAATGGATTAGCTATTTGTGATTTTCATGCTCTAACTTCAGCAAAATATCGAGATATAAATATGTTGATATCTGAATATGTTAATTTGTATTTAGTTAAAAACAATTTCATCATTCTAAAAGTCTTTCTACATCTAGTTCACGTAACTATATAAATTGTTGTTCATTGATCAATAAGATCATCAATCCCGCCTAACTCTGACAATGTGTTCTTTCTTTTTTCACGAATCCTTACCACTAGTTTCATCGCCGTGAAAAAATTAACGTATAATTTAAATCTTGCAAAAGAAGTAAACAAGAAAATATGGAAAGCAGAAGCGAATGGAGACAAAAGCACGTGCCTTAATAATATTGACTCAAATGTGAAAAAAGAAAAATAATAATAATATTGACTCAAATGAGTTAGGTACGAAATGTCATACAGTAAAAGTCTTGGACGCCTATTTTATTTAGGGAGAAAAACATACAAATATGATTTTATTCAGTTGAAATATGAATTTAATTAATATAGAAAAAGAAATATAAATTGTAACTACTTTACTCCTTTTTTTCGGCTATGGGCTTGGAACGTTACTTTCCGGCACAGATGTTTACATTTAACCAATAATTAGGAATTACACACGTTTATTTATGAATCAATTATCTTAATATCAATCAAATCACTAAATCAAATTGTGTAAAACACTTTCAACAACAAAAAATTATGTCAAAAACACCGCCAAAATTTTAATTATTGCATGAGCAATGATCACATTCACATATACTATTAACTAAAGAGATACACCGCTTGAAATAAATCAAAAATATATGCAATATAATACATTGATGGCTCCAGGTGCAAGCAAGTAGCACCTTTGGTCTTTCTTGGAAATAATAAGGAATTACACATGTTTATTTATGAATCAATTATTTTAATATCAATCAAGTTGTATAAATTATAATACACTCTTGACAACAAAAAGATTATGTCAAAAATACCGCCAAGATCACATATACTATTAACTAAAGATAGAAGTGTCAAAATGGATCAAACTTTATGAATCGATCCGATTTGATTTAACTTATTAACCCTAATAGTTTTGCTATTTAGATCCTAATGATTGATGGATCAAATGATTTATGGATCAAATGAGTTATGAATAAATGGGTTGATGAGTCATATAAGTTGGGTTGTAATAGTTTATAATTAACCATTAACCATTTAATTATCATATTTAGCATCATCATTATCTTCATACTACATCATCATATCATCATCGCCATACCATAATTCTTTATCATCATATCATCATCATTCATCATCATTATACTAAAATTTTCCCGCCAAAAATTCTATTCCGTAATTTGTCAGCCAACAATACAGTTTCACAATTTTTCCGCCAAAAACACGGTTGCACAATTTTTCCAAAATCACGTGTTCACATTTTACCCACCAAAAACACGAATCCGTATTTTTCCACAAAAAACACGAGTCCATATTTTTCCGCCAAAAAACATGAGTCCATATTTCCCGCAAAAAAACACGAGTCCGTATTTTTCTGCCAAAAAAACACGATTCCATATTTTCCCTCAAAAAACACGAGTCCTTATTTTCTCGCCAAAAAACACGAGTCCATATTTTCCCGCCAAAACACGAGTCCGCATGTTCCCAAATTTTGTTTCACAAATTTTCGCAAAAAACTCGATTCCACATTTCATGACATTGATGATGATGGCAAAATGATAATATATGATGATAATAATTATTAATTAATTATTTTTATATTTATTGTTATTAAATTATTTATTAATTAATTTATTTATTTTTATGGATCAACTAAGTTGATTCAACTTATTTAATCATTAAAACCATCAAATTAATTGGATTTATGGGTTAACTCAACCCATTTTGTTAAATGAGTTGGATCAATTCAAAAACTATTTAAGTTTCAATTTATTGAGTTATGGATTGTTTTGGTTCGGTTTAAACATTTTGACACCTCCTATAAAAAATATGCCGCCTAAAATAAGTCAGAAAATATATATTCATTATAATACACCGGTGGCTGTGAGCAGGGGCAGACGTAGGATGTACAAGGGTGGGGGCATGTGCCCTATGCTAAATTTACAATTTTGTGTTTGTATCAAGTATTCTAGTATTCTAAGTCTTGATGTACCAAATAGTTTTTGAGTTAGGTACATTTTCTTCTAATTTTTTTTGGTTTAGTTAGTCTTTTTTTTTTAAATGTCAATTTTAAATTCATATTTAAAATTTTGTCTTTATAATTAAACAACTATGTTCATATGTATATAAAAATTAAACAATGTAAAAATATTAGATATTTTTAATAAAATTTTAAAAACCCATAAATATTATGCTCCATATAAAAGATCTTTCTAGATCCACCACTGGCTGTGAATGATGCCGCCGTCGACACTTTCACAAACAAAAACAAAAAGTTAGGCCTCACACTATAGTACACCGGTGAATTAATAAATAATCAAATACTACAAATAAATAAGTATTTAATTTAACCCAAAAAAAAAGTCAATCAGAAGGACTGAAATATGTGTATTAATTATTTGAAGAAAAAAAAGAAAGAAAAGAAAATTATTTGAAACTCCAAACCGCCGTAGAAATTTACGATAAGTATTAAACAAAAACGGAACTAGAGCTTTCACTTTCTTTCTTTTTTGTTGTCTTTAAAAAAAATTCCAAAACCTTAAAGTTGCACAAATATAAAAAAATAGAAAAAGCATTTTCAACGTGAGAGAATTAAAACAAGTTGTGTTCTGTCTGTTTGTCCTAACTCCTAAGAGTCCGCCGTTATAAAATCCGTGTTCTGTTTCCACCGTCTCTCCCGTGTCCTCTCTCTCATCACAAAACAACACATATATATATATATTTTTATATTTCTATCTCAATCCAGATCACACAATATCATCATCTTACGACATGAAAATGCAGCAAACTTGCGACTTGGAACTTCGTCTTTTTCCCACTTCTTATGATTCTGATTCTTCAGATACTTCGTAAGTATCTTTCTCTCTTTTTGGGATCTGATTTATGAGAAAAGTTATAATTTATTAATATTACATGAATCTGATAAGTTTTACAATTATTGGATTTGAAGTGTGATAGAATCAAGCAGTTCTGGGAATCCGGAAGAAACTCAGAGAATAACAATTTTCTACAATGGAAAAATGTGCGTTTCTTCAGATGTTACACCTCTTCAGGTATGTGTTTATATACACATTCATATGATTTTTTAAATGAAATTAATCGGTGGATTTATGAATTAATAATGTTTTATGAATGATTGCAGGCAAAATCGATAATATCGATCGCAAACAGAGAAATGGAAGAGAAGTCATCCTCAAACGGGTCGGATCCTCCAAACAAGTCGACCCGATTTCATCATTATCATAATCAGCTTCCAAATCCAAAGGCATCAATGAAAAGATCTCTCCAAAGTTTTCTTCAGAAACGGAAAATTCGAATTCAAGCCACTTCACCTTATTACCATCAGCAGTCACGACGATAGTGTTTATTTTGTTTGTTTGATATAAATCTAGATGAAATTCATTTGTAATATGTCTCTCATTTTCTTTTTTAATGATTAGAAAAGTACCCCTAATAAACACACATATATAGTATTTGATTCATCCCAAGATCGATTTTGAATCTGATTTTTTGTTTAGTATATTTTTGATGTTCTTATTTATATAAAAAGTAAGTGATAATTCGTCCTATAAAGAGAGTTATATGATAGGATAGTAAAATAGTATGAACAATGTTTTGTAGTTATGAATTAACTGTTGTTTATGTTCTTGACTATACCTAGTCACAATTTATAACAAATTTAGTCGAATGTTAAAAAAAAATATATATAATTTCTGTTTACAAATTGTGTACTATATTGGTCAAATAAATGAACCGCCTTGTTTTAAATTGGGCCGTTTCTATTGATCAAAATAGGTCTTGGGTGGTCATTACTCATTAGTAATTAAAAGAACCGCTACAAAACCGGGAATTTGATTTAGGAATGATTTCGGTTAGGGACGTGTAATCATGGGTAGTGATTTCTCTCTTTCTCGCTTGGCGTTGTTTTGTTTGTTAAAAACATGTTATTTGATGCAACTGTCTCTAATTTTAAAATGAGTTAATTAAGTGTATGCTTCCTCTCTTGTCTATCAAAACTACACTAGCAATGTACGACTCTATAAGTCATAGTAATACACTTGCCACCTTGCATTACAAATTGAATATCTTTTACGGAAAAAAAATATAAACAACATTGTCATATTATATAACAAACCGCTCAAATCTGTATTTATCTTCTATCTAGCTACTATCAATATAGAAAATGCTTGTTCACAAAACTTTGTTTTTCTAAAATTTTATTGGCTGAACGTATGATAATTTCCCTTATAAACTAATAAAAGATTTGTCTCTCCTTATTTCCCATATTTTTGTTTTTAGAAGAAACATTAGTTTTAAAAACAAAAATTTGGGATAGCTCAAAACTAATGTATTCCAAGAAAGACCAAAGGTTCTACTTGCTTGCAGCTGGAGGTAACTACTTATGCTCCTGGGATCTCGATTTCAAGAAAGACAACAAGCCTAAGTTCCATGAGTTGGTGTTGCACAACCTTCCCACGATGCCAAATTCTCGCTGGAAACGGTTGGATTCCTTTCGCAGGGAAGATCACTGGGTGGAGTCACCTTCTGGTGAATGTTTCCTTGTCAAATGGTAACGTAGTATAGTTAGAATTTTGTTCAAATATTGCTGAAACAAAAACTAAACATCTTTAACTTTGGCTTGTAACAGGTACTCGGAATACACCCCTGATGGGTTCAAAGCACCGACGATGATGGTGTTTAGAGAGGAGGAAACTCAAGATGGGAGAAAAAACATGCGTTACTCAGAGGACATTGGAGATCTCTATGCATTAATTTTCATTTCAAAAAGCGAGGAATTTTTGCGTCTCCGCGAGCTCTTGCCCTGGCCTCTACCCTAACTCGATCCGTCTTTTTAAATGGACGTTTGTTTGCGACGTTCAATATCACCAACAGAACCTTCGGTTGCTATGAATATCTCGAAGGTACACCAGACAGGATTCCTTACTCCCCGTATTGACTTCCTCCCTTTCCACATAGCTAGTGCTCTATACTTGCGTCATTGATGTTATTGTGTGGTTGGTTCTGTCCTGTTTGGCTTACTAAGTTCATCTTCCCTTTTCTTCTTCTGTAATTCTTGGCCCCCATACCACATTACGATATCATTTTTATTAGATTAGAGCGTAGGTGAGTTTACTTTTTACTACTTATGTTGGATTTGTTTACAATGACATTATGTTCTTGTTTGAAATCTTTTGTATTTCTAGAGGGGGATCTTTGTAGTTCAGCAGTGGTGTACACAAATTAACATTTTAATCAAGAAAAAGAGAATTTCACTACAGGCCCACAGTATACTTGTTCTATACTTAAAATCTAAAAAATATTCATAGATATTAAAATTTTTAGCAGACATCAGAAATCATGATAAATATATAATCTCAAATAATTCAAATTTTTTTATATACTAATATATGTAAAGGAGTTAATCAGGTCACTGTATCTTGTTAAATGGATCTCACAGATCCGGTCTAATCATGTCACTGTATCTCGATTTACTGTTCTTTTTTAACCTTATACTGACTTAGAGCTGGTTCGAACCCAGGAAGGTGACATGGCAGCCTGGAATATCATCACACTCCAAAGTGGCTCCTGTCACTTGTATCACAAATTCAAATCCGTAACAGTTGAAACTACATAAACCAAAGTATGCTCTACAGAAAATAACATATAACATTTTCGTCGACGTAAGTTTTAAGATAGAGAGACAGTATGGAATGTGGTTGGCTCAGAATTTGTTGTATTCTTATTCTTGGCGTCAGTTTACTTGTACTTGTGTATATTAATGATTGTTTTATCTTTGGTAACAGTGCGAGTGGACCACGGTAATAAATAATGGGTAACAATATAGAATAACGAAAAAAATAGAAAGGTTGAAAAGCTAAATGGAAATAAAAGAAGTCAGAAAGAAAAAAAGAAAAAAAAAGCATTATTGTCTCTGTTAGCAGCGACTAGGCTTGGCAAGATTCCAATATAAAAAAATTCATCAAGAAGGAAAGAAAAGCTTGGTAGCCACTCTTATTGCTCTCTTCAAAGGTAGAGAAGATGGTATAGACTCCAAATACATCAACTTAATTTTGGGTTTCTTAGTGGTACCTTAAGATAATGTCTCGCCTTCTCTTCATGCTCTCTCCCCTCGTAAGCTCTTTCTTGTTTTGTTCTCTCTTCGATGGTTTGTTTTCACTTTTTCGTTCTGTTAAAAAGAGAATGCCAATATTCTTACAAGTTTTTTACCGAAGAAATCAAGTTTTCTTCACTCTTACATAATAGGACCCCAAAAAAGTCAAAGATAAGGATCGGAGGGTTGAGATTGCTCTATGCTTAGAGAAGAGGATTTATTTTTTGATCTCTGTGTTGCTTAACTTGGCAGATTCACTTAGTGTCAGTGCATAACCCTCGCCGGAAGGCGTCAACATCGGAGAAGTGGTTTTCTTCGACCCTGCCAAAACAGAGTTACTCAAGCTTACGGACAAAGCAATTCCAGAAGAAATCGTTTCAGCCAAAGGGATCGGAGCTTCCAAGGGATGGGGATTTTTTTCTGACCCACAAGACTATTTCGTACTCATCTCTGACTTTTTAAACCCATGGGCTTGCAAATCAAACCCCAAGCTCTTCATTCTGCCTCCGCTTACTCCTCTGCTCTCTTGCCAAACTGATGTGGTCTGGAACGTGGCAATGTCCTCTTGTCCTGATGTAGATGAAGACTGGGTAGTTAAAGTGTGCATCAAGTCCTTGGGTGATCAGCTGAGTTTCTGTTGGCCTCGTCGTGACTTGCGTTGGACTAAGTTCCAAACCCCTTTTGACCACTTTCCAACCTCAAATCTGATGTACTCCAAGAGAGATCGGAAGTTTTACTTGCCTGGTCCTATGGTTCACGGGAAGAAGAAGAAAAATTATTTGTGTCTTCTGATAAATTGTCATGTGAACTAAATCATGAATGGGCAATGACCGCTCAAGCTTAATTGTATACATTTTGATGCCCCAAGTTGCAGCTTTCTTGGAAATACATGATATCGCTGAACAGAGACTTGTAAACAACTTCATTTGGTGCGGTCTTTGTTTTACGTAACATACTCCCTTCATTTTCTTTTATTTCTTCTAGTGTCAGCTTTGTTTTTGTGGTCGAAATGAGATTTTCTTCAAGTTTCCTAACTTGCTTGATTAGTTAATAAAAATATATATATTCGCTGAATTTCCCAAGCATTTGTTTATATTTTTTTATTTTCAATTATCTTCTTTCTTACTTTCTATCCTATTTTTTAAGATGTTTTAGGATTTTTTATTTGTTCATTTCATTTTATTAGATGTCTTGTAAAGTTTTTCTGCAAAATTTAAATGCATTGATTTTGTAATCATTTATGTAGTATTTTTTTATGATTGGTTGAATTTTTTAAATTAAATTATTAAATGACGTTTTTGTAAAATAAATATATATATTATACGTCCTTTTAGCCAAAAAAATCTTATAAAAATATAAAATGAGATAGAGAGAATAAATGTGAAGTAACGATTTTTGTAATAGAAAAACGAAGTCGGAAAATTATAAAACACATATTATCGAGTAAATATTTGTTAATGTATAGAGCCTGCAAAACACAACAAATTTACCAAAATTCAACAACGTGACTAATTCTCAAAACATCTGTTTTTTTTTTTTGTCACTCAACTTTCTGTTACATTAGATTAAAAAGTTACAATCATGGAAAACAAACTTTTGGTAGAGTCTTCATCCGAAAAGTTTGAAACTACAAGCATAACCGAAAAAACGAATCAAACGGTAAGCTAAAACTCGATAAGAGACCAGAAACTCTACTACGACTCCAAATATGGAGCTATCGATATAAATAGATAAGATAAAGCACATCTTCAAGGCGACAATGTCAGCAGCTTGAAGGATCTTGTCAGGATCACGTTGTGCGGTGTCCGAATCATTCTGCACAAATGAGTGCGAATCGATTTGAGGTTGGAACTGTAACCTACTAGTCATTGAGTTCGTTGAAAAATAATTAACTAGCGACACGTCCGTCGGTAGTAATGATAGAATTCTCTCTCCCGAAGGAGGAGGAAGTGTTCCCTTCAAGGAGGAACTATAATTTTCTAATCGTGGACTAAGGGTGAAGGTCTCAAAAATACAGAAAATCTGATTTGAGCCTACAATTCTTGACATTTCAAAGTGTGCTTGACTAAAAAATTTAGTTCGTCAGTCCAATAACAAAGGAGGATAATGGGCTGCAGAAAAAGCTCCATAGGAAGCAACGCCCACTAACATAATGAAGAGGGCTTTACCTAGGTTAAGGAAGTGCATCAATAAGGGGGCGGCGGCGGCGAGAAAACTGTACGGTCTAGGATGTCCAGTCATGACGTGAGGGTTGGGTACCATGGTTCGTGTGGGCGGGCTTCCTTCGACGAATGTTACATCGGCTTCGCCGGAGAGCTTGAGAAGTCTTCGGTGTAATCCCGAGAGAGGGCTCATCTCCAAGCGTGAGTGAGATTGGTGGCTTGAGTAGCGATGCAAAATAGAGGAAGAAGTAGCATCCGAATGAAACTAGTGGTGAGGAGCTACTCTGGTCTGTGGCGGAGGATGTCGCGAGGAAGCCTGACAGACGCGGGTGAGGTGACTCTTCGGCTTCTAGCCGAGAGAAGGATGATTGTGGAGCCATGTTGCCGGCTGTTGTGGGTTGATAAGACCCTCCAAGCGGATCCGGCGGTGGTAGGTAGCATATATATTCCTCCGGTCGGTTGAGATCCACCGTGGCGTATGGAAACCAGGGAGAGGCGCCAAGAAATCAAAAACGGAGCCAAAAACAATAGATATAGAGAGAGTAGAAGAAGCACGGTGACGAGGAGACTCCTCGGGCGACGACGGCGGTGGCCACCGCCGCTCAAGGCCGCGGGGGGCTAGGATGTTTTGCGACAGAGTTAGAAGGAGAGAGGAGAGAGTGTATCTAACTTCTGATATTATTTTCTCAAAACATCCGTTTATTGTAAATAAATAACACTATCAATCACTTAAGCAATTCAAAAAATACAATAAACTCACCAAAGTTCATTAACTAGTCTAATTTTCAATATTCAAATAAAAATCACCTAATCATTTATAATAGAAACCGTTTTAACACACATTTTAAGTCATCACCGACCACTATCTAGTTAACTCATAGGCTTCAGAAGAAATAACAAAAAAAAGCTGAAAACACACGTCTTATCTCAATCTCTCTATAGCCGACTAAACATGTTCTGCTTTCTTCAAAACGGCCAAATGGCTACAAGATATCCAACTCTTTCGGCTTGAAAACCTAAAATTTATATGAATTTCCTGTTCCATCCTTCTCCTGGAAAACGAAGATGTTATTTAATGGCATTAGAGAAATATTTCTTAAAATTCTATCATTTTTGTTTTGATAAAATTAAAATTCTATCATTATCAAGCCAATATCCTCATTTTTCATTAGATAATTTCAAATATTTTCAATATGTTTTATCTTCGAATAATATTTCAAATGTGTGACCCACCCGATAATATCTTCACAAATAATCTGAAATGGAACAGATACACAAATTCAAAAACATCTTGTTCCAAATCCTTTTCCATCAAATGTTGCTACAAAATAGATTTTGCGCCAACAAATTTGATTTTCTCTTTAACTTGAACTCATCCAAGTACTCTTTCAATATTTATTAAATTTGTGCTTTGTGTAATGGAGATAAGATCAGGATACGTGGGGCTTTGAATATGAAAGATTAAAAGGATATGGTGAATAAAGGATGGAGAACGAACTATCATCACGTGCTGCAAGAAAGTGGAACATAAACACAACCAAGAACACAAGCTATAAATGCAGCTTGTTTTGTTGTTTCTTCTATCTCATTCGAGAATCATCTTTATTGACAAAGTTAGATCGGTTCATGATCATCTATATGCATTATTATTTATCGTTTTAGTGACGTTTTATGAGGCCTTAATCACGTCAAGACCAATCAAGTTTAGAAATTTGGAATATCAATCAGAATACGTATTCTATATCTTCCTCGACGAGGCTACAAGTTCTTAAAGTTCGACGCTATAATAGAAAAAAACTCTATCTAATTATCAAAGATAGGTTTAGTCATTAAACCAAGAAAAAGAAAGATAAGTGTAGTCCAAAAACTAAAAACGAAGTCCAAATTTCTCCTTTTCATAGTTATATTTCAAATCAATTAGCAGTTGTGTTAATAGTATTTTATCTGTCGGTAAAGTTAATTTTTTGTAGTTATATATCGTTGATAAGACTATATATTATATTTATTGAAATTCTTTTATCAATTAATTTATAGGTAATATTTATAATTTTATCACTAATAAGACTATATATTATATTTATCGTTGAATTTCATATAATGGAGTTGCTGCTACAATTCTCAATTTTCAAAACGTCACTAAACCTGTGATTAGTTAATAATAAATGCTTGACATTGATTTGTGGCTAGTCATCAAATTGTTTAACAAGATATTTTATATTCCCCCATTTTATATATATTTTACATTGATAACATAATTTCATTCTTAATTTAAAACAATTTAACCGTTGATAGATGAAACTTCAAAATTTAAATAGCTACAAAAGTCAAATTAATTATTATTTTTTACATTAAATTTTCAAATAAAATGAAACAAAAAAATGTAAAATATAAAATAATATGAAACGGGTATAAAAGATGGTTGGTGAGTTATTTTATATTACTCTCTACTAAACTAAAATAAAATGTTTCTTCATAAGGATATTGAAGATTCATGTGATATAATTTTTTTAATGAAATCTATTAAGTCTCGTAGGTCACTAGCCATCATAAAAATATTTCAATATCTAAGATTAGATTTCAAAACCTCTTCTTTTATGTAAAATTTTAATGGAACGTAATACTCTTTTTTTTTTTTTTTTTTGGGAATTTAGCTTAAACTCAACTTACAAATGTATTTTTAGCTTAAATTCAACTTATAAATGTATATTTAGCTTAAACTCAACTTACAAATTTTAGTGATATATTATTACAACGTAATGGTTGGGTGGAAGGCACTATGAAATTTATTTATCTTAAGGTCTGTGGGAAGGTCTGTGTTGACCAAAAGAAAAGACTGTGGGAAGGTCTTTTATTATAAATATAGTACGTAATGTGAACTAGAGACTGTCAGAATATCTTTAAGTAGGAGACTGTCAGAATATCTTTAAGTAGACAGTACAAAATTAACCTATCTCAAAATGTGAACTAGATAGAGACTATCGGAGGTCCTTTTATTACAAATAAATACCCTATACTCCCGACAGCTATTTTTCGTAACAAAATAAAATAAAACGAGGAGTTACTTTCCTTGAAATTCACAGGCAACTAGATCAACTATATGGATGGATAAGATATATAAAATTTAGTACTATATGGTATCGCCAAAAACCTAAATAAAGTGGTTTAGTCGCTTATATCATCGATCAATGATACACGACGTTACAGTTCTAGAATTTTTTCGATTTTTTCTTCCGGCCTCAATTTTTTGATATGTGATTTTAGTACCAATTGGTGATATCATTTACGATATCATGATATACACGAAGATTAGCTATAAGAAAATAACATTAGATTCAAAAGATGGCTAAAGATATCGGGAGGATGCATATATCTATCAAAAGACGACAATGATGCTTTTCATTCTTACCACGTGTCAATCATAAAACTATAACTTAATTTCAAATATTTAATTATAGTAATAATTACTAGGAATTGGACTGAAATATACACGACTACTAAAAAACAAATCAACTTGCTGATGCAGTTGGGACGTGGCAATTGTTATACATTGCGTTCTATATCCTAAACTTGTGGCAACTTATATTACTTTATGATTACAAGTGTTTCGTCGTCAACTGATTTTAGGGATGAAAAAAAAATTTGCTTCGAAATTATCCGCAAATCTACTACATATTAATTGCCTAGACCAAAACCTAAACAACCAAATGATCCACGGACAACAAATTTATTCGGATCAGAAATGGAAACATGGAACATGTACGTTTTTATGCTCTAGTCCAGATCTAACTAACACTGTGTCACCATGCATTCTAATATTGCACGTTTATTGGAAAAGTCTACTAAGTAAAAGTTGGTTAGAGTAATGAGAAATCATTTATTACCAACTCAATAATCGAAAGAAAGTGACTGTAATTTCAAGGTTCGAAAAAGAAAAGTCAAGATGTTAGTCGAATATTGGATTAGCATTTATGCTACAAGCTAATGTGGAAGAACTTTTTTCTTTTGGCAACCACTAAAGTTGAGACTTGGAGTTTAGACAACATCTAGTTTTACTTGAATCAAGTAAAACTTTCCAAATAAATTACTTTTTTTGTTTATATGTTATTCTTTAGATGATAATTGACATCAAAACTTGCAAAAACATATCATAGGGCATATAACTCATCGAAAGGTACGATATATACCGTTGAACCAGATTTCAGTATATTTTATTCGTAAAGTGTTAGTGAATCACTAGATAATGCAATTAAAAAAACTCACTTTGACGTGTACGTGGAAGAATAGCTAGCTATCACGCATATATGCTATGAATAAAATTCTGTGACTACGTGTTGTTTGTAACATAACTTTTACATAAACAATAATATTCTTTATCAGAAAAAAAAAAATTCTACGACTTAAGAACTAAAATATTTACCCAAAGTCCAGTTATTTTGCGTACTGATTTCAGATAGGTATTTTGGTTTCCCTGAATCTTGATCTGTACTGTTATACATGTTTTTTTTTCCTTAAATCATGTCAGTTGAATAATATTGCTCTTTGTTCTAACTTCACAAAATGTATGAACCAACTGATGAGAGGTCTAACATTAATTAATCTTTATATATATATAAAAACAGAGATGAATTCAAGAATATATCTGATTGTGTTGTTGCCTAATGATAAGGGTATCAAAATGGGTAAAACTTTATGGATCGATCCAACCCGAACCGACTCATTAACCATAATAGTTTTACTATTTGGATCATAATTAGTTGATGAGTCAAATAAATTATGAGTCATATGAATTGGGTTGTAATAGTTTGTGGTTAAATCATTTATCCATTAAATTATCATACTTAGCATTATCATTATCTTTATATTATCTTCATCATATCATCATTGTCATACCATATTTCATCATCAACATATCATCATCATTCTAAAATTTTTCCACCAAAAACGTTATTCCGTAAAACACAAGTCCGTATTTTTTCGCCAAAAACCCGAGTTCATATTTTTCCGCCAAAAATACGAATCCACATTTTTCCGCCAAAAACAAGTTTTCACAATTTCCGCCAAAAATACAAGTTTATATTTTTTTTGCCAAAAACACGAGTTTACATTTTTCCCGCAAAAAAGTACGATTTCACAATTTTTCCGTCAAAAAAAGGATTTCACATTTTTCCGCCAAAAACACGAGTCCGTATTTTTCCCGCCAAAAACGTGATTTTATTATTTTCCCGCCAAAAACGTGATTCCGGAATTTTCCCGCCAAAATTACGAGCACGCAATTCCCCCCCCCAAAATACGTTTCACAAATTTTTGCCAAAAAAATACGTTTCACAAATTTTTGCCAAAAACTCGATTCCATAATTTTTTTGTCAAAACCTTGTTTCCGTAATTTTTTTTGCCAAAAACGTGATTTCATAATTTTTTCGCCTAAAACCGTGTATCCATATTTCATAACATTGATGATGATGGCAAAATGATAATATATGATGATAAATTATTAATTATTTATTTTTATATTTATTGTTATTAAATTATTAATTAATTATTTATTTTATTTTTATGAATCAACTCATTAACCATTCAAACCATCAAATTAATTTGATTTATGGGTTAACTCAACCCATTTTACAAATGAGTCAGATCAACTCAAAAATCATTTAAGTTTTATTTTACTGAATTATAAATTGGTTTGATTTGGTTTGATTTATCCATTTTGACATCTCTAGCTAACGATGACGTGTCGATATTCTGCTGTACCAATGCTCGAGCGCGATCGGTTCCTTGACAAACTATGTTTTCCCGAATTAATTTAGTTTTGTATCTTAAGAAAACATTTTTATACAGTGTAACTTCTCTAAGTAGACAAGATATGTATCCTATATTAATTACTAAATATGAATTGCCGGGCACCTACCAGGATGTTTCAAATACGAGTGCCCATTAGTTTCCACGTAAATCACTATGACGCGACAAATCTTGAATCGTGTCAAACTCCATCAATACAATAATATATATTTCAAGGGCAATTTCGACATTTCGTAAACTCAATGATTCATATCCATGAACCTCTATATAAAGGCTTATACACCTCAAAAGATCAACACAACCACTTAACTCTTTCACCACTATCTCTCAATCTCTCGTTTCCTCTCCTGACACGTGAAAATGACAGAAATGCCCTCGTACATGATCGAGAACCCTAAGTTCGAGCCTTTCCAGCCAAATAAACGACGTTATTACTCTTCTTCGATGCTTTCCATCTTCTTATCGATCTTCACCTACATTTTGATCTTTTACGTTTTCGAAGTATCTCCATCTTCGATCTTCAAAGACACAAAGGTTTTGTTCTTCATCTCCAACATTCTCATCCTCATAATCGCCGCCGATTATGGCGCCTTCTCTGATAAAGAGAGTCACGACTTTTACAATGAATACACCGCTGCAGCGGCAACGATGAGAAGCCGTGCAGATAACTACTCTCCGATTCCCATTTTGAGACAGGGAGAAAACCTTAGAGATGCAGAAATCAAGGACCCTAAAGAAGTCGAAACCAAGAACCTGAAAGAAGAAGAAGAAGAAGAAGAACTGATGGTGAAAGAGATCATGTGTGTTTCTCCTCCCGAGAAATTATTACGAGTGGTGAACGAGGAGAAACCGAGAGACGATGTAGCTATCGAGAAATACAAACCGGTTATTGATCAAACTGTTGTTAGCGTAGAAATTTGCGACGCAAGAAACTATGTGAACCCTAAACTGTACGGGCGAAGTAAATCAGATAATCCACGGAGAAAGAGAATCAGCGAAGGTAAAGAGACCAAACGTAAGAGTTATGGTCGAAGGAAGTCGGATAGCTCGACATGGATGGTTGTTCCGGAGAAGTGGGAGAATGTTAAAGAAGAATCTGAAGAGTTTTCAAAGATGTCGAACGAGGAGTTGAACAAACGAGTCGAAGACTTCATCCAACGGTTCAATAGACAGATCAGATCGCAATCACGAGTTTCGGCTACGTAATTTAAATTGCTCATACTAGTGTTAAATTAATTTAGTCAGATTTTTTTTTTTGTTTTGGTAGTAGAGAGTACTGTTTTAAAATCTTGGTGATGAGACGACTATTTTTGCAGTCGTCGGTATAAATTAATATAAGAATGTCAAAAGGATAACAGTTACTGATAACTGCAGTATTTGGTCCGTTGTAAGAAAATATATATAATCGCTTAATGCCAAAAAAATAGTATCGGTTATTTTATGTTACATGTGTCTAGATTTGATGGGAAGAAATATATTTTTTTAATCTTGTTTATAAAATTAAGTTAGGGATAAACATGGACAATACCGGCTGCAGGAAGGAATTAATTTAACTAGCTCAAGTCGAAGAGAATGCAATGGATCATATTCCATTTGACATCCTTTTGCTAATATACGGGGAATACCATTATAAAAAAAATACATTGTTAAAATTTATATAAAAGATCATTAATCTCAAAAAAAAATCAAAAAAAATCATTAAGGATAAAAACTATTATCATTTTATTTAAAAATAAATATATTTATAAACAAAATCTATTTTTCAACTTCATATACAATTTTAAAAAATTAATTAAAACGAAAATTATAATCTAGAAAAAAGTAAATATGTTAACTATTATCAACTAATTTATAATTTCAAAAATAAGAAAAATAAATATGCTATTTTTATTTACATATAAATTTAACTAAAAGTTTTACGTAGAAAAAAATTTATAGTTTAATAAATTATTTAAATAAAATTATTTCATGTTTACATTTTTAATGTTTAAATAAAATTATCTCCTTATTAATATTACAAAAGTACTTTTTAGAATCTAATTATAAAGTTGTTAAAAATTATATAATAATTACATTAAAATAAATCATTTAAAGAACAAAATAAATTGAGTCATTAAGGGTATTATTGTCATTATCATTGGATAAAAACAACAGAATATATCTTAATCAAAGATATTTATCAAATTTTAAAGTTTTATTTAATATAAACAAAATATACTTAATTTTGATAAAATCTAAAATATGTAACTTAATTGAATACATATTTTTGTTAATAAATTATATATATTTTTGTTAATAAATTATATATATATTTTATTAATTTATAATTTATAAATGTAAATTCATAATTTCGAATTTTAAAAGATATATTAACCGGTGCTACAAAGATATATTAACTCGTGTTGTAGTACGAGACATAATCTAGTTCTCATACAAAATCAATTGGATACCAGATTAGGCTCGTATTCCTTTTCAATGGATCTTGTGGGATATTTGAGAACATATATCAATTTTTTTTAGGGGTATTGGTTTAATCCATTAGTACTTGTAAACAAAATTTGGGATGATCTATCTGGACAATACTCAATTAAGAGGGATCATAACACCTATTAGGCCGTCGCTGTTTATGCGCCTGTATTGGGCCTTGAAACTTAAGGCCCATGAATTTTCTTACTTCAGTAAGGATATCTCACTTCAACTTCCACACATATGAAGTGAATTCCAGACAAGTTTTTGCTAAAAAGGTTTTATTAAAAATATAAAGTGGAGTTTTTTTTAAAGTTCCCGACATTAATGCTTTTGATGTATTATGCATATCAATAATAACTTTGATGATGATAATTGAGTTGAAAACAATGCTGAAGATAAGAAAATGACTCGAAGATAATGTGCTAATGAGGGACAGGGAAATTGGATTCGGATCAGATTTTATAAATTTTTCTATAAATAAAGGACCACAATCACTAACAAAGTTAAATTAATGATGGCAGAAAGGCATCGTTAGACGTTAGTTATGAGTTTTTCCGATAAATATTCAAAGTCAAAATGTCATGGGAGGTGACTCAGAATTGTAAACATCTCCTGATCTATCATATATGTTAGTGTATACGTCCACTAGTTGTGGTTGGTACGTAATTATGTCTCAATCTTCTTATTGTAATGTTGAAATTATTGTATAAGACTTGTAAAAGTCCAAAAACTAGCTTTCAAAGCATTCATTTTTTAAGACTCCGAGTAATGGATAAAATGAAAAATAATGTGTGATTCAGCCAAAACTAAAGAAGAAAAATAAAAAGACAGGCTTTGGACAAAGCTTTAAATGTTTCGAAAGTTTTGCATATACAAATAATATGTACTATTATTATATGTTGGGGGCAACTAGCGAATAACATTTTATGAACATTTTAATTTCTCCACATAGCCATTTTACAATTAGTAACAAGTCCTTTAAAAAATGTAAGCAGTTTTATTCTTGGCCCTTTAAGTTGGTAGAAACTCAGTTATGTTTGCTAAGTTTTACATAAACTCATCATTGTTAGCACAATTTTACATTATTTAGTTTATGTAAATTTATGTAGATTAGCAATGTTAACTGAATGCTAAAAATATATGTGGACACTCTTCATAACGTTTCTCGGTTAAATGACTAAATTTGAAAACTTCCACAATGGAAATTTTCACACGGTTTCTGAATTTTTAGAAAATTGTTGTTTATATAGTACTTCATATGTCTTTTTATTGTGTCAACGTAATATTGTTTTGAAACATCTTTTCAGTCATAACATAAATCATTTGTAGTAATGTAAATATGTTTTCGATATTATGAAATAAAAACTTTTAGTAAGTTTAAGGAAATTTACTAGTGATTCTTGAAAAAGATCAATTTTTTGTAGCTCATTCCGCAATGAACGTCGCAACCAACATAAGACCTAGCTTCAATCACGCCACGAACGAACTCATCCCGACCTTTGTATATAAAATGGAAAAGAGAAAGAGCCTGAGATGCTCAAGGTTAGAGAAAAAAGAAAAAAAAAATACATTTAGGTCAAAATGATCCCAGAAAATAAAGATGTTTGTTGTTAAAGAGAAAAAGAGAATGTGTTATTTGTGCGAATTACAATTCCAAAAGAGATTATCAAACACAATTTCTAAATAAGCATACACGTCAAGGTACTTAATAGTAATAAACGTTTTTAGTTGAAATAATTGATTCATCCATAGGGAATACATAATTTGCTACTATGACTAGATTAATATAAAAGCAAACGAAAGTGAAAAAGCGGTGAATCTCCGTACGAATTTCCCGGGAAAAGTACAGACAAGACACATGGACACATGCGACGCCGTGTCTCTGGTGAATCGTTACGATGTAATATAACCAAATTAGTGAATAAAATAAATGTTAATGCCAATATTTTAACTATAATAGTCAAAGGGGTTTTTCTTTGTCATATGCTTTTAATTGATTTTGCAAAAATAGAATACAAGTTGAGATACCAAAGCTGATAAGAATGAAAATCCTTTCTCTAGAAACGAAGGCGAAAGACAACGAGAAGTTCCTCGAAACTAAATCTTAAAACATGGATGCAAATTGAAAAAAACAGAGAGAATTACAACCCGCAAGATACATAGCAAAGGCAAAGGCAGATACTTAAACCGAGAAATAATAAAGGTTTTCACAAAAAGCTGCATCCCCTTACTAATATTTAGGGAATAACCATTTAAAAATAACATTTAAATTCTAAAAATTTACATACAATATCATTAGTCTTAAGAACTAACAAAAAATTTACTAAAGGTAAAGATGTCTAAACACTTAATCTATTTTTACTATTAACAATACATATTTAAAAATAAATCTTCACAAAATTTATTTTCAGTTTTATTTAAATTACACTTAATTAATTTTTACTATTAAAAATAAATATTTAAAAATAAAATCTTCACAAAATCTATTTTTAATTTTATTCAAAAATTTTAAATAATTCAATTAGGAAAACGAAATTTTAATTTAAAAAGTAGTAAATATATAAATTAATAATAACAAATTTATAGATTCCAAAATAAATAAATAAAATAAAATTGTAAACAAATTTTTTAAATTTTCACTACAATGTTACTACTTAAAGTTAATTTAAAAATCATATAATACATATGTAGTACTATTAATTGGGAACTACACATTATAAACAAATATTTAAATTGGAAACAATTATATAAAACATTGTTAATTTTAAAAGCAAATAAGAAAAAATCATCAAAGGTAAAATTTTGTTAGTATTGATATCAAATAGTTGAAGTTAATATCCTCTTACTAATATTTAAAAAATTTATTTATAGAAATAGCATTTAATTTGTTGAATGACAAATAATAACCTAACTCAAAATTATTATTTAAATATTAAAATTATTATAATACTACAACCAAAATTTTTGAATAACACTTAAATAAATAAAAAATCAAACCGCTCTATACCTCGGGTTATAATTTAGTAGGGTAATTATAAAGGGTTATTATACTTCTGCTAACAACAAAATTCTGCTCGAGAGCATCTCCAATGGGTTAAATTCTTTTTAAAATATTTAAACATTAAAATATTAATAATTTAATTTAGTTTAATAATAAAACTAAATTTTAATTTTAAAATAACAAACAGACCAACGAAAAAATAAAAATGTCAAGAGAAGTTCTTATTAATATATAAATGGTTAACTCATTTTTCGCTTGCTTTTTCATATTTTTTTAATTATTTTAGTGTGGAATATCTAATTTAGATCTTTCCAATGAAAATGCTCTAAGGGCATAAGATACATGACATGTCATTACGGGAAGCAAACGCAAACACCTGCGTACATTAGCTTATACGCAGTAACGCAGACATATATAATTCGTCGTCAAATGTTATATATATATGCTTGAATTATTATGTTAGAAAATGTATTAAAAGAAAGATATTAAATATATTATTTTTAATTATATAAAACGAAAAAAGAATATGATTACCAAAGACTGAGCAATGTGATTTGTGGCGCGGAAGCATTTGAGCTCGTTGATGCTTGCTATCAATAGGCTAAAAGTCTGGCCATCTTTTAAGTATTAGGTATCTGAAATTTAAAAGTTATGATCTTTTTTGTATATTGGAAATTGGTTAAAGAGATGCGAGTAACAAACAAAGGAGTTTATCGCATTGCTTAAAGTTAAAAGTACAACGATACCGAATCAATCTGAGTCTTATGTAGCATTAGGTTATCAGGATTAGCTACATGAGATCTTTGTTAGTGAGATGGACCCTTCCTCTGTTTAATGTAAAGCTCATTTTTTGTCTTTGAGCTTCTGTTTCTGTTTTTTTTGGCTCTTTTGACATGGCTTTGGTATAGATCCTCATTTACGTTAGAAGGCATTTGGTTTGCTGGGAGGATGGCTTTTGTAAATGTCATGTACCCGTGGTTTGATCAAAGATATTACGCATTCAGATGAAAAACAAAGACTTGACTCAATTCTGCTTTGTTTGATTATCCAAACATCAATTTACTATGTTTGGAGGGGAAAATGGAAGGCACCACAAACAAGGGACAAGGCATTCATTTTCTAGGTCAAATCATATGTATCATAGTTAAGACAGTAGGTAACTGAATATCATCACTTGGGTACAAAGACTCAACTAAATATAGAGATATTCTTTATCGATAGTTTCGAATAAGAAAATTTTTCATCCGGTTGTTTTTCTATTTTTTTACAGAATACTAGGTGCTGGTCCGCACTACATGCAGGTTGTTTGCATATTTTGAATTAGCGTTTTATGTATATAAATATATAGACTTCAATATTTAGATTATTACTTTAAAATATTTAAAAAATATATTACTTAAATAAATAGTTGATAATAAAGACTGAAATCAAGAAAATATAAAAACAATGTGAACTCCTAATATATATATAAATAATTAAAATATAATTAATTTTATATTTTAACTTAGTTGCATTAGTTGTAAGTTTTTAATTATAAAAAACTTAGTGATGTGTTTAATTGTAAAAAAGTTGTAGAGTGGATGTAAAAATCTAATAGGTTAAAACCGAAACTAAGGGGCGATCCTCCGATTGACTATATAAACGATTTTTGAGGATAAAATCTTGAAATTAACCTTCCTGCTTTGGTGGCCCATTGTTTAGAGATAGTTCAGATGAGTCAGAAGGCGACACGAGAGTAGCTCTAACTTTGTTTTTCTCGACGTGTTTGCCTTCCAACCCTCATAACCGAACAATCTCGCCTGCTTGAAAATTAAAATAATTTAATAAAATCATCATGTGTACCTTGTTAGGAAGTTTTTGGTTTCAACAATATCGTTGTAAAAAAAAAAGACGTGTGGAAGATGTGTAACTGAGGGTCAAGCTCCTGTAAGATTAGAGGAGACTTATATTATTCTTGAATCTGGTGAGTATATTCTAATAATCAAGAAGCGGTAGAATGCATACCTCCAACTGTTTTGGAATTTATCATAGTAAGCAGCATGACGTTCGATTTCTGGGAATTTTCAAAAAGCGATTATTGGGATTTTTTCTGACATTTTCTCAAAGATAATTTATTAATTTATTTGAACAATAATTATTGAAACATACATTATTTTCTTGGCAAATATTGTTTTATTTATTCCATAGGAAGGTGAAGAGGGCCTTAATTATAAGTAAAACATAATAATAAAATATGAATATATATATGATTAATTATTTTATTAATTTGATTTCTAAAAAATATTATTATTTTGATTTGTGATTATTTAATTTATTTATTTTAATTAGTTGTTGATGGGTCATTAATGAGATATGAATATATATATATATATATATATGATTAATTATTTTATTAATTTGATTTACGATGAATTTTATTATTTTGATTTGTGATTATTTAAGTTATGTATTTTAATTAGTTGTTGATGGGTCATTAATGAGATATGAATATATATATATATATATATGATTAATTATTTTATTAATTTGATTTACGATGAATTTTATTATTTTGATTTGTGATTATTTAAGTTATGTATTTTAATTAGTTGCTGATGTGTCATTCTTACAACCTCCTCACTTTTGCTTATGTAGATGCTCTCTTGAGCCTCTAAACCTTACTTTTATTAGTTGTCATTCTATATGAAACTTAAAATTGTGTTATATATCTATATATCTATATATAGTTTCATCAAAAGTTAAATAAGTCATTTTTTGATATGCAAAACTCTATATTTAATTTTACAATTTCAATGTAATAAAACATCTAAAAAATCCTATATATATGTCTTGGTAGAATTTTAATTTCATTTTTTCTCCATCGGTAGAAATTAGTTTCATAAGGAATGACAAATAAAATGATTTCGACCATATTTTTCTGTATTACATAATTAAATAGTACTGATTATTAGGATTCTGTATCAGACCAAAAAAAGAGATTATTGTGATTTTTGCTGACATTTTTCAAAGATAGTTTATTAATTTATTTGAACATATAATTATTGAAGCCTACATTACTTTCTTGGCAAACATTTTTGTATTTTTTCCGTAGGAAAGTGAATAGAATCTTGATTATAAGTAAACCCTAATAATGAGATATTAATATATATAAGATTAATTATTTTATTAATTTGATTATGATGAATTTATTATTTTGATTTGTGATTATTTAATTAATTTATTTTAATTAATTGCTGATGTGTCATTAATGAGATATGAATATATATATATATGATTAATTATTTTATTAATTTGATTTAAGATGAATTTTATTATTTTGATTTTTTATTATTTAATTTATTTATTTTAATTAGTTGTTGATGTGTCAATAATGAGATATGAATATATATATATATATATGGTTAATTATTTTATTAATTTGATTTATGATGAATTTTATTATTTTGATTAGTGATTATTTAATTTATGTGTTTTAATTAGTTGCTGATGTGGATGATCTTTTGAGCTTCTAAACCTTTTTTTTTTTAGTATAGATTTTAGTTTTCTTTGTTTCAAATTTTTATTGATCAACAAATTTAATATTTAACCAGAAAAACGAATGTAATTTTTATAGGTGATTTTCCTTAAAAGATCACGCAACTTGATAATAAATTCAAATAATGTAAACAACAATCACCATTCGATTTTAATCGTTACAACAAAGTAGTATAGCAGTCAAAGAAGTTGGCAAGATAAATTGTAATATATGTAATTGACATTTTACTGTAGTCTATGATGGTGATGGCAAGTAAAATTAGACAAAAAAAACGTGGAAATGGATTGCAACGTACGGTCAATGCGAAGACTTTACTCAAAAATCAAATTAAGTAATCAAACTTATTTATATTGTCATTAATGAGGACCTCATTAATGACACAAACCTGCAAATGTACTTTTATATCTATAATTATTGAGTGTAGCAAATATGATCTGGCGCATCTTTTCCAACCAATTATTTTCTCGCATTGTTCCAATCACAAGATATGTTTTCACATTAGAATGTCATTATATTTTTTAAAATATTGATATTTACGCAAAATATCAATATTGTACAAACTATATTGTTTAATTGTACCATTGTTAAAGACATATGTTATGGATAGATGGATGTAAATTACTGGATAGATCAGTCGGGATCACCAATTTATATTGATCGGGAATATGAAATGAGAAGAAATATCGTAGATATTTATGCATATTGTACATTACTTTAGTTTATGAAACTTCTTTTTGGTATATGTATTATTTAGATTTTGTATATATCTTAATTTAGCAAAATTAAGGTATTTCTATTTCTTTATAAGTTTTGTAAATCATTTATTTTTAGGAAATTTTAATACAGTTTGGGTATAATTTTAACCCGTGTTCGAAAAAGCGGCCGCCTATCCGCCTAGGCAGCCGTTTAGGCGCTCGGCGTCGGCGTCGGTATCTCTTGGCGATTTTAGGAGAATCGGATCATTCAACGGTCAACCGCCTCAAACCGTCGTTGACCGATTTAAACCGAGGAAAATCCGTTTAATTGGCCAAATCGACAACCAAAAAAAAAAATCGTGTGTTTTTCTCGATTAAAATCGTGTTTCGAAGCTACATCTACATAGATTATCAGAGGTAAACAGTCATAAACTCGTGTTTCTCTGTTTGGTTTCTTTCTTCCATTTCGGTTTTGATTTCAAGTTTTCGCTTTTGTGATTTTGAGGTTGATATAAGCTACTGAGTGCGTTGGAGGTTTAGTATACTTTAAGGGAGCTCAAATCAAGCGTATTCCAGGTTAGATTTTCTTAGTCGTTGGTTTCATAACTTGTATTTATCTCGGATTTGATTGTTATTAGTCTCTGTTTGCTTTGCTTGACTTATTTTCTCTGATTTGATAATGTTTTAGTCTCAGATTTGATTGTCTTTAGTCTCTGTTTGCTTTGATTGACTTAGTTTCTCTGATTTGGTAATGTTGTGTGGATGCTATACTTCTAAACTCTTAGTAAATTCTGAGTAGAAAAGTTAGGAACCAGATTATGAATGGATGATATTCTTTTTAAAAGAAATTCAGAAGATATGGGATGGAAATTTGGAACACTGTGTGATCCAACTAATCCAGACAAAGTGAAATGCAAGCGGTGTGGCAAAGTGGTCTCTGGTGGTGTGTATAGACTTAAGTTTCACATTGCTCAAAGGAAATGTAATGTGTCTTCTTGTCCAAATGCAAGTAAAGAGGATCAAGTGAAGTGTCAGCTGGCGCTTGATGAACTTAAGAAAAAGAACGGTCTGAAAAGAAAACAAGAACAAGATTTAAGGGATGAGGTAAACATTGAAAAACGTGAAGGCATTGATGAAAAAATGGAAGAACAGATTGGAAATAGAGATGCTCACTTTCAAGGTCCGACTGACAAGTTTGCTACTTGTATCAATCCAGAAGCAGCCTTGGGTTTAGGGAAACGGCAACAGAGTATACATGATGTCATATCTAAGCACAAGAGACATGCTGTGAGACAGTATTTAGCCAGATGGCTTTATTAGTCTAGCATTCCTTTAAATGCCATTGATAGTGAAACTTTTAAGTTGTTTTGTGAAGCTTTAGGTCAGTTTGGGCTTGGTTGGGTGCCTCCAACTCAGTATCAGGTGCGGGAACCATTATTGAATGAGGAAGTTCTTAGGACAAAGGAAAAACTTAAGAGTCTTGAAAAAGAGTGGGAGAAAGAAGGATGCTCTGGTATGACAGATGCTTGGACAGATATGAAGAGGAGAAGCATCATGAATCTGTGTATTAACTCAAGAGGAGGATCATGTTTCCTATCTTCCAAGGACACTTGAAAGGACTCTCACACGGGTCAGTTCATATTTAAATACATTGACAAATGTATTAAAGATTTAGGGGCTGAAAAGATAGTGCAAGTGGTCACAGATAATGCTACGAATAATGTAGCTGCTGCAAGATTGCTCAAAGAGAAAAGACCAAGAATTTTCTGGACAGAATGTGCTGCTGAGACATTAGACTTAGTTCTTGAAGGAATTTCGAAGTTGCCTATGTTTGCTAAAGTTATAGAACAAGCTAGGGCTCTAACAGTCTTTGTGTATGCACATCACAAGACTTTAGCATTGATGAGGACATTTACAAAGAAGAGAGACATTGTCAGACCGGGAACAACAAGGTTTGCTACATGTTTTTTGACTCTCCACAACTTGTATGAGAAGAAAGCGCAGCTGAAGGCAATGTTTACCAGTGATGAGTGGTATGATTGCAGTCATTCCAAGTCTGCGAAAGGTAAAACTGTGTTTGAGATTGTTATGAGCTTCGAATTTTGGAATTATGTGATGGTTGTTCTAAAGGTGTTCAGTCCATTGGTTAAAGTGCTCAGACTTGTAGATGGAGAAAAGATACCTTCAATGGGGTTTGTTTATGGAGAGGTTTTAGTAGCAAAGCAAGCAATTCTGGAAGCAACAGATCATCTTAAAAGAATTACAAACCTATATTTCAGATAATTGATGATAAAATCAAAGGAAAGTTGGATAGTCCTTTGCATATAGCTGCCTACTTCCTAAATCCGTATTACTTTTACAAAGATCCAAATATCCAGTTTGATTTAATTATCAGTGAAGGATTCATGAGCTCTGTAGAGATTTTTTATCACGGTGACTTTGATAAGCAATATAAAGTAGTTAACCATGAGATTAGTTTGTACAAGAACAAAGCTGGATCTTTTAGAAGAAGCTTAGCACTTAAAAGCTGTGAGAAGAATGATGACAAGTTTGATCCAGGTCTGTCTTGTACCTTTAATCCTTTTTATTTATGTCTTTTATATATACAGATTTGTAA
The DNA here is from genome assembly GCA_026770425.1 of Boechera divaricarpa. NCBI lineage: Eukaryota > Viridiplantae > Streptophyta > Magnoliopsida > Brassicales > Brassicaceae > Boechera > Boechera divaricarpa. The sequence goes on along the minus strand of CM049182.1, from coordinate 7,576,646 downwards.
TTTATGTCAATGGTTTATAGGAAATTGGTGGGTAACATATGGATGTGGTGCTCCAACATTGCAGAAGTTAGCTACTAGGATTCTAGCATTGACCACTAGTTCTTCAGGCTGTGAAAGGAACTGGAGTAGCTTTGAAGGGGTTAGTTGATTTGTTTACAATCATCTTTTGTTTTAAACTATTTGATTGTCATGTTCTTATTCTATTTTTTTGCAGATTCACACAAAGAAAAGGACTAGACTAGATGTTTCTCGGTTAAACAATCTAGTCTATGTCCAATTCAACGCAAGGCTATTCAACAAGCAAAAAAAAGTCAGGGAGCAGAATGCCGATGTGCTCTTTGATGATGGCAATGAAGATACAATGGAAGAATAGATAGTGGGAAGACGTATAGGAGAACAAGATGCTGACCTTAATGAAATTTTATTCACACAGGCTCCACGGACAAGAGATCTCTATGATGATGACTTTGTATCTGAACCAGAAGATGTTGTTGACATGGAGTTTGAACCTGATTTATACCAAGATGTGCCTCAGTTTCGTGACTCACAGTCAGAGGTTTGTATACTTTTTTAGTCACTTGTCTCTCTCGTTTCACTTGTCTATCTGTTTGGTCTCTTTGGTTTCGTGTTTACTCATCTCTCAGATTTGTCTTAGTCTCTCTGGTTTTACACTTTTACTTTTAATTCACTTGTCATACTGGTTTTACTTTTAAGTTACTAACATATGTTTTTTGTGACTAACACTATCGGATTCTTTTATTGTTTGCAGGTTGGTGTCGATTTCTAACTCTAACTAACAAGGACAAAGTTCAAACACATCTAGAAGTCCAAAACACATGATAACTTGATCTTTGGAGATGAAAAGGATGAAGATTTCCTTTCCTTTTTCTACTTTTTTTTTCTCAAGATCAAGACAATCTATTTTTTGTCTATCATGTGATTGGACTTCTATTTTATATTTTGAATTGAGATGTAAATTTGTTCTTTGATATATATATATATGGCTTTTTATATTGTAAAATCTTATATAGATTGATGATATAATTAGTAGATTACAAGAATAATTCATGTAGAAACCAAATGTATATTCACAAGAACTATAATTAACAAGAAGTCAAGAACTATAATTGGACAAGTAGATTACAAGAATGATTCATGTATAATTCACAATTAGATTACAAGTATATTCACAAGTATAAATATTCTATAATTCACAAAATATGTAACAATACATACATAATTACATGTATAAAATTTACAAAAATACTAAAAATATTAAAAAAAAAACTTTGAAAACTAATCCCCGATTAATCTCCAATTTTCCGCCTAGGCTCAAATCTTGCACTCGCCGCCCTAAAACCGCCTAGAGTTTATTAAAACATGGATTTTAACCATGAATATCAAGTCCAATATATTATAACCCTATAAATAGAGAAAAAAATGAAGAATACTCGAGAAAATTTCATAAAGGGTCAATACGGGTCATGACTAGTGAAACGAGGTCAATACATGTCATGACTGGCAGGAATCAGGTTAATACAAGCCGTGACTAGCAGGAACCGGGTCATTACGTGTCATTAATTCCGGGAATGACCTTATCCTATCATGAATTATTGAACTTATCAAGACAATAATTAGAATTATCTTATCAAGAAGATATTGAAAACGACCTTATCATGTCAAGAGACGGTTACTCGAATCCGAATCCCACAAGGATTAGGGTCGACGACGAGATTTCTCTATAAAAGGAGAGGCCAATTCGACACAAGGCGAAATGAAAAATCAAGAGAGCGAAGGCAAGAGATTCAACAGAAACCTCAAGAACACATCGATCAATTCCTGGAAACGGCAAGGGTTCATAGATTGATTAGATGTGTCTTGACTCTTGCATTCGTTATCGATACTTTGATTAATAAAATATTATTAGACAATTATTTCCTGTTTTCCGTAGACTCTAAACGAATCGGTTAAATTTTTCCCTAACAATACATTTATTATATAACATTTTCCTATCCATATGATCATTAATTTATCATAAATTATCATTCATATTTTTTTTAATTTTTTGGGGGGACAATTTTTAGTTTTAAAGATATTATTATATTAGCTGATATATTAACAGAAAAAATGAGGGAAGAGATCAAGAGATGAGGGTAGCTGTAGAGAAACAAAAAAAAAAAATGTAGCCGGTCAAGAAAAAATGTTTGTATGTTGATATCTTCACTTGGAGAATAAACTGAGATTGTTTATATTATCTTAGATTGGACTCTAAAAATTAAGATAGTAAACAAACTAAATTTAAATTTAAATTCTTTAACTTAATGTCAACTAGTTGTCTCATGATTTTCTCAAGTCTTATCCACTATAAATCCACGAATATACCTAATCTCATTTAGTTAATATACGTCAAACAATAATGATTATAAAACTGATATAAACGCAACTTGCACCACAGCTCGTCACTTGGTGGAGACCCATATATTGCGACTTATAAGCCAAGTTTGCGAAATATGACTCTATTGGATATGCACGTACTTACTTATAACCTTATATATTTATAGACAATACAAAAAGGTCCACTAAGGACGACTATGACATTAACTAAAATAACACTATAATATCCACACAAAAATGTCGTAGATTTGGTTAATAATTGATTGATAACTAAAATACTTATTCAGAGATACATTTACAATCCTTAACCTGTTATGAGTTAGATATATTTTTAACCAATATATTGATAACTATATATTGTTTTCCATGGATAAAGTTTGATATAGACGTGTGATGTTAAAATATGCAATTAAGATTTGGACTAAGGACAAACGTGTTAAGCATCGTTGCAACAATTTTCTTTTTACCGATTATGAAAATTAGAGTGCGGTTCAAAGGGGTTAAAAATAGTGGTAAAAATAGAAGTGAAAAATATTGGTTAAAAATATATCTAACTGATAACAGGTTAAGGATTGGAAAAATAAAATAAAAATATAACAAAAATTATGTTGAAGTGTTTATTTGGTAGTCACCAAAGTGGTTAATCTCCGATCGCAACAGTTGGAGGCTTACTTATCAAAACCTAAATTCTTGATAAAGTAATAGATAATTGTTTGAATTGTATTATATGTTTGTGTTTTTAAAAATGAATTGAATATGGTTAGATATTAACATGGAAAAAAAAATTATAAAGAAAATTAAATCCAATTCTCTTTTATATCTTAATATTATGAGATGACATTGTTAATCATCCGAAATTCCGAATACATAATGAGCATATGGAATGTGGGAATGAACTCCACTTATGTTTGTTTCTATTAAGACCCAATATAAATCCATAATCCGTGATCATTTATTCTTTTTTTTATAGCTACGTTTCTCAGGTATAGAAGAACCTTACTCGAGGAATATTTCAATAGAGATATACGTCGCGGTTTAGTGATATCTTCTCAGTCATTTTTGATTCAACCTATAGTCGCACCTTTCGATTTCTGTTGAGGTATGTATTACAAATCTCGGTTCACACCATTTGGCGAGAGAGGAACCGAAGAAGACATAGTGAACTGCCTAACCTCTCTAACAAACTCATCAAAGAAATTGATTCCATAGTTTAGAATCGACTTTCTTCATTCAAGGACCCAGGCTCAATTTTTTAAAAAAAAATAGCGAGGAAAAAACTTAAATAACACACATTTCTTGTCATATTACTAGAATAACATACATTTTTCCAATATTACTAGTATAATACTTAACCCTCATGAAATGTCCTTTATGTCCTTCCCTAAATTAGGTTTTTTTTTTAATTTTTTCTGAACAGTTAACGTTATTAGAGGAAACCGAACAGTCTCATTTCTCATATTCTAGTAAAAGCAAACAAAAAACGGAAACTCTCTTAAAATCTATCAATTTCGTATCGTAGCCGCCATACTCCCCGTCGCCTTCCGCCTCGCCATCAGTCTTCTGTGTTCCGGCTCGCCTTCGTCTCGTTTTCGTTGAAGACTTAAGATATTTACTCTTTTTACGGTAAGTTCTACACGTTTCTACAGTTTTCGAAACAAATAGGGTGGATTGTGGGCGGGGAAGTTCGATCATGATTTCTGTTTTATGATTGACATACGGGTGATTTACGAAATAATGGCTGAGTTAATGGTGGCTGAGTTATGAAATTAATGATGGCTGACTTATGAAATTATTATGATGGCTGACTTATGAAATAAATGATGGCTGACTTATGAAATAAATGATGGCTGACTTATGGAATTTTGATGGCTGAGTTATGTTGTTTCGATGGCTGACTTATAGTTTGCTGATTAGTTATTATGGCTGACTTATGTGTTATAATGGCTGACTTATTATATTTTACTGGCTGATTTATGATTAGATGGAAGGTTCAAAGAAATATCCGTCCCCGCTTTACGAAGATGGGAAATCTCCTATGATGTCCAGAAGCTTGAATCATAATTGTCAGATGGGCAATTTCGCACGCGTCAGAGAAGCAATAGGGATTGATGCGTGGGAAGCAATAAAGGAAACAAGAGTTGGAATCATTCCCAAGCTGGTGGATTCCGACTACGTATGGTCAGCAAAGACTGTACATTATTTACTTACGCGACAGTTAAGGATATCAAGCGTACATGAGATTTGGTCATTGGTCGGGGGGCAACCAATAAGATTCAGCCTTCACGAGTTTACAGAAATTACGGGTTTAGAATCATGTGCATACCCTGACGAAAACTGTGAAGCTGACTATCGTCCGATGTGGGATTTGTTGGGTGTTCCGACAGGCGCTACTGGTGGTCCGAAATATGATGAACTTGCTCGTGTATTCGGAAAGTGTCGTGGTTGGGAATTATCGCAGCGGGTGCAGTTTGGGTTGTTGTGTATTCTCCACATGGGTATACACGGCTTACCTCATAATTCTCGATTGCCTATGGAAAGTGCAAAAAGAGTCTTCAGGATTGAAGACGTTGATAGTTACCCGTGGGGAAGAGTGGCGTTTAAGGCTCTAATGGAAGGAGTTAAGAAGGTCGGGTACGAAGGAAATTCATACACGGTGAATGGATGCGTCCACGCGTTACAATTTTGGGGCTATGAATCAGTGACTGTTTTTGGGAAGGTTCTAGGGAGATTAACAACTCCTACTGAAATTCCATTCCTTCGTTGGGGTGAAAACGTACTCTTAGAACAATCGAGAGTATTATTGCTGAAGAGATTGCCACGCATGGGCAGGTACTGTTTATCTTACTTTGCAGCTAACTATACTTGGCTGACTTATCCTAATCAGCTGACTTAGCTTACTTATATTCATGGCTGACTTAGCTTACTTCACGGCTGACTTAGCTTACTTCACGGCTGACTTATATATTTAATAGCTGACTTAATTCATGGCTGATTTAGATTACTTGACGGCTGACTTATCTTACTTCACGGCTGACTTAGCTTCCTTCACGGCTGACTTATATATTTAACGGCTGACTTAAATTATTTTATTCATGGCTGACTTACCTTACTTGTTGGTGATTATAGGTGCGAGTGAGGAAGATGGTTATCAAGCCTATTGCTAAAATTTATCCTGATTGGGGTTCTCAAGATAACGACTCTGAACTTCATCGGTTAATATGCGACATTTTGGATGGTACTTATGATGAACGCTTTTGGGATGATAGAAAAGCTCAAGTATCTGTCCAATCTAAGGAGCATAAAGCTAAGAGAGTATCGGTCCAAACTAAGGAGCATAAAGCTAAGAGCGTCGATGATGTCGAACCCCCGAAGAAAAAGCATAAGGGAAAGAAAGGCAGTAGCGATGGTGATGTTGGGAACAATGTTGATGACAGTGGGGATAAAGCAGTGGTAAGGCTGACTTTTCAGTATTTTATTGTTTACCTAAATTCTATTGTGATTTAAGTGTTAAGTGTTGACATATCGCTATTTGATTGTAGGGTTTGATAAAAGATTCCGAAGAGCTTGGTTTGATCGTGGGACTCTACCATAAATTTGAGGCCATGGAAAGCAGCATTAACGGCCTGGTTGGTGGCATAGAAGATAGGATGGTGGCAAAATTCCGGGAGAATTATGAGGAGTTCAAAACTTCTATTGAAAATAGAGTTTCTCTGCTAGAAACAGAGCTAAAGGAGTTGAAAACTCGGAAACAGTATCAGCCATCACTTGGAGATGACAACACGATAAGTCTCGAACCCGTTGAAGAGTATACGAGTCTGGTATGTTAAGTTATCTATCTTTTGAAGGCTGAGTTATCTATTTTATTACGGCTGACTTATTAATTTTGCTACGGCTGAGTTGTCTTTCTTATTATTATGGCTGATTTATTAATATTTGGCTGAGTTATTAATTTGTTACGGCTGAGTTATCTATCTTATTATGGCTGAGTTAGCTAACTTTTTTTTCCTTCCTTACAGATCCAGAAGCAGAACCCGCGTCTGTCGTCTTTGAAGCATGACGATATAGACTCCGATTTTGTTCATCAAGAGTCGGTGGCGGCGGCAGATAAGGTTGATAATAAAAAGAAAAAGCAAGAGAAGAAGAAGAAAACGACTGTCAAAAAAGAAGTCAAGAAGGTGGATGCAGTGCGGAAGATTGTTATCAAGTCGAGAGATGATTGCAACAAAGGTGTAGTGATTCCGCACTTGATAGATACAAGTGATATTGAGGGTAATGTCCAGCAACCCCAACCACAACAAGCAGAAGGATCTGACTTAGTTGACATAACCGAGAAAGTACGGAGTGAAGATAACAAGTTGTTGTCTGAGGAGGAGGAGACTGAGGAGGAAAAAATATGGAACGCAAAACTATCTGCTACATTCGACGTCTTAACGTCTGCTATTCAAAAAGTAGGTGAAGTTGGTTTTCCGTCGAAGAAATCGTATCCTCCACCACCACCGTATCCGGCTGTGGGAAACAGTGGATTGACTTGTATGAGGAAGGATCTCGTCCCTTCAAAAGCAATATACGATCCACTAAAACCGGTTGATCCATTGAGAATGGAGGCGCTTACTAGCCACCTGCGTCCTTATGAGTAGGTTACTAATTTCATATGGTCGCTGAATTATGAAATAGCTTGACTACTAAATATTTCGTATTTTATGTCAGGCAATTTCCACTTGATGTAAAGCCACCAGATGTGCCATCAGAGATTTATTTCTACAGGGTTCTCATTACCCCAAGAGCGGCTTGGCCTGACACTAAGTATGGATGGTTAGGCGACGATGTAAGTTATTTATAGTGTTAAGCTGATTTTATTATACTTCACGGCTGATTTATTATATGTGTGACGGCTGATTTATTATATGTGTGACGGCTGATTTATTATATGTGTGACGGCTGATTTATTATACTTGATGGCTGATTTATTAACTTGATGGCTGACTTATTTTGACTTAATTTTTTTTTCTGCACATAACTGCTTTCATGAGACTCCTGAGAATACGATCGTCTATCCCTCCAACCCCGTTCCACACTGATCGAATTGCTTTTATTGACAACTGGTCTGTCTCTCTTTGGGTAGAAGATTATAAGCAGTTCAAAATATATCCAAAGAAATTTAAATTCTCTGATTGGTGGATTAAACTGGCGAATGGATTGGCGCCTGAAGATACGCCGACATTCAAGAGGTGGTATCACGATGTTGACATCCTCTACCTTGTAGTCAACGTCGGTGGCGATCACTGGGTAACCCTAGATATCGATTTGAAAAAAGAAAAAATCGATATTTACGACAGTATAATGGGAGCAGCAACCCCATTGTCAGACAAGTGGTTGCTAGATGTATTACGGCCATTTACGCGGATGACACCCTGTCTGCTGAATGAAATTGTACCACCCGACGTGCGTAAGATCAGCATGAAGCAGTTCAGCTGTAGAAGGGTCAAAAAGAACGTCCCCCAAAACAAAAATCCAGGTGATTGTGGCGTGTATTCGCTGAAATTCGTTGAATGTGTAGTACTTGGCGTTACTTTCGAAGGCCTAAGTGACCGAAATATTCAACATTTACGAGAAAAGATGGCAGCGGATATCCTAACCGAGGCACCAGACTATTTAACTCAGTTTATAGAATAATTTTTGTAATTACTTACGTTAATGGCTGATTTAACAATTTAGTTGTCTGATTTTTGTAATTACTAATGTATTACGGCTGATTTATTAATGTATTAAGACTGGGTTATTAATCTGTGTTACGGCTTATTACGAACAGATCAATGAAAACAAAGGAAATCGAAGGTTCATTCAAACAAAGAAAGGAAAAACCAGACTATTTAACTCAGTTTATTACGACAGGGTTATCTAGCGTATTACGGCTAAGTTAGTAACCTGTTACGGCTGATTTATTAATGTATTACGACTGACTTATTAATCTGTTACGGCTGAGTTATTAATTATTAATGGAAATCGAAGGAAATCGAAGGTTCATTGAAACAAAGGAAAATCGAATGTTCAAACAACAAAAGAAAAACCAATCAAACAAGGGTTAACACAGACGCAACAAGGTTCAACGCATAAACGGGAATCACTGGTTCTCCCACTCGATTTCTGGAATATGCATGCGATGCAGCTGAAATCTAAGAAACGCAGTTTCTATCTCCAGATCGGTGCGGTAGGATATGTACTCCGAGTCGATGTGCAGTTCATCAACAATTGTTTGAAGGGCGTATATCTTACCCTTCAATTCCGCCAACTTGACCTCCAACTCGAACGCCTCCTTCTTCTTGTCCATTTGCTCTTTCACCTTATGCAGAACATCAACAAACCCATCTTTCACGCCATGAAGCTCCTTTTTAAGGGCACATATTTCTTCCCGTGCTTTCTTAACCTCCTCTTCCCAATCCCTTTCAACTAGGACATCCTTCTTAATAACAAAATCCCCTGCCATGGCTGATTAGTTGGATGGAATTTGTTTGGTCTTTGTGTGCAGGGTAAAAGAGATGGCTATTGTTATAGAGGGAGCGAAGGTTTATTACGGCTAATCGTGGGTAGGGTTACAGAGATAGCTAATTGTATATATAGAGGGAACTATGAGAGTTATTAATTAATAACAATAGCCATCTCTTTCACGATTTTAATCTGTTATGGCTGAGTTATTAATCTATTACGACTGAGTTATCAATGTGTAACGGCTGAGTTATCAATCAGTTACGGCTGAGTTACGGGGCTGCGTTACGGCTGAGTTATCAATCAGTTACGGCTGAGTTATCAATCAGTTATGGCTGAGTTACGACTGAGTTATCAATCAGTTACAGCGGAAGATTGTTACTCACGCAAAAGCGTAAGTAAAGTTGTCTGGAGATAGTAAGTAGGTGACATAAGCAGACAAAAGCAGTAAAGTATAAAGTATATATAGTACAAAATGTAGACCTTACAACATACTAAGTGTAAATACGACAAATGTATATACAAAGTGTGAACATACATAGTGTAAAACAATTCAAAATAGAGACCACGTTAAACTCTCAATGAGATTAAAATGTAAAAAACAAAAAACAAAGTGTAAACAATAAAACTTGGATGAATTTGGGGTATGACTGACTTATTAATCTCGGAATAGGGGTATAGCTGATTTATTGATCTCGGAATTTGGTTACGGCTGACTTACAAGTTTTTGCATTGTGTCCAACCCGATTACATAGAGAACACGTGTGTTGCTTTCTAGGACGTTTCTTCGTCAACGCCACTTCTAAAGAAGATTTAAATCGTGACAGCTTAGGTTTTCCTGGTTGTTGACGAGGAATTGGTGGGAAGCTTACTTGTTTAGCTACACGTTCAGGTACGGGTAGTGCCGTATCCATAGGCATAACTGAACCAGCATACGCATTAGCTAAATAATCCCTCCGACAGTACAGGTCACACAGTGCTATACGAGAAACGTTCCTATGCTCGGCCGATGCGACTGCATGTACGCATGGCACTTTGTCGATGTTAAATCGACGGCACGTGCATCTCCTGGCATTCAAATTAACAACATGCAACGATGTCCCGCAAGTAACTTCTGTATGCACATGATCAATATTTTGTACTTTTGTAAGTCTAGCACCGCTGACACGGTCCTGAAAATAAAATTAATGACGGCTGACTTAGGGAATTATAAGGCTGATTTATAGTACTATTGTGATGGCTGACTTACCTCCAATAATTTCTCAACACCGCGTGTAAGCGTCGTTTTCATCGAACTTGCATCTACTCTTTGCTCGGCAAACCACCTCGTCATCATTGACCTTATCGTCTCTAAGAGACGAATAATTGGCAAACCTCTAGCTTTTGAAATCACCTTGTTCATCGACTCCGCTATATTTGTTGTCGTTATGTTATATCTATCACCCGGAAAATGAACACGTGTCCACATTCGTACATCGGCTCTCTGGAGGTAGCCATGAAGATCAGGATTTAGTGTTCTAATCTCATCGAAAACGGTATTGAATTCATCCATCCTGTAACAATTTGCAGCTTTCTTCACCAAACGAAACAAGTTTCCACCTTTAAACCGTACCAAGATGTTCTTATACAAATGGTACGTGCAGATTCCACAAGCCGCTAACGGATAAACAGTCCCAATTGCTTTCCCAACTGAGTTATGTCTATCGGAGATAATCGCCAGACCTTTCTCATCCGGAACCACAAGTTTCAGTTGTGCAAAAAACTATTCCCAAGAATCATCATTTTCGGTGTCGACCACACCAAAAGCAATTGGAAAAATTTGAAAATTACCATCTTGAGCTACTGCTGTAAGAAGTGTTCCCTTATATTTTCCATGAAGAAATGTACCATCCACAACAACTACTTTGCGCACAAAAGATAACCCATTGACGCTCGCACCGAATGCAATGAACAAATACTTGAATCTCTCTTCTACATCAAGTTGGAGACGCGTAATTGTTCCCGGATTTGCCCTTCTTATCATATATAGATAAAACGGCAACTCTTCATACCCCTGCTCAAGACTTTGCGTATCGATACGTCTTGCAAAGCCTAACGTCCTATGCGTCTTCCAATAATCCATCTATTCAGAAATCAGCCAGAATACAAATTAAGTCAGCCATGTCATACAAATAAATCAGCCATGTCATACAAATAAATCAGCCATGTCAGACAAATAAATCAGCCATATCATACTAATAAATCAGCCATGTCATACTAATAAATCAGTCATGTCATACAAATAAATCAGCCATGTCATACTAATAAATCAGCCATGTCATACAAATAAATCAGCCATATCATACTAATAAATCAGCCATGTCATACAAATAAATCAGCCGGGTCATACTAATAAATCAGCCATGTCATACAAATAAATCAGCAGAACCATAAATTTACCTTGATTCCAAATTGCTTGCTAATGGCTACTGCGACATGTCTGGGTTTGACTGATGGATCAATGTCGCCAAGGAAATCTCTGTAAAATGCTCCTAAAATATCCGGTGTTGCTTGACGGGATCGATTAGAACGTTCTGTTACAGAACATGTGTGTTCTTCATCGTAGGCACGAATATAGAATTCTGGAGATTTTCCTTGGGTAGAAGCACGAACTCTCCAGCTACATCCGTTTATCCAACACTTGACAATAAGCATTTCTTTAGTGGATACCGGCACATCAAAATCGAATCGATCCCTCACCGTAAGAAGTTTCAGGCGAAGTACAAGATCCTTTTTCCGGGCATATCGCTATCCGACAGAAATATTTAGCGAAGACATCTCCAACTTTAGAAACTCATCAGATCCTTTCAAATCGTGCTTCGCAATATTATGGGGTCTCTTCTTAGGAGGCAAATTAGGTGAATTTTCATCTTCTTCAACAAGCTTTCCTAATAGGCAAAAATTATCATCATCAGATGATGCACCATCAGGGTCGTCAATGATGTCAAATCTGGTGTCAAATTCCTCATCTTCAGATTCGTCTCCTCCTTCGTAGCTTACAGCTTCACTGTCCATATCTTTATATTCGCTAAATTCGCTAAATTCTCCCGGCGACCCAATATGATCATCTGTAACCTCCATACAAAGACGTAGCGGATCGATTTTGATTAAGCTCAAAAAGCTTTGCAACTGGCGAGTATTGCAGACATAAACCGGAGGAGTATCCTGAGACAATTTTTTCATAGTTTTATAAGAGAACATGTAGCTCAGTTGAATTTTACACCTCCGCGACTCTAGCCCATAGTCCTCCATTATCATCTGCTCAAGATTATCGTATGATGTTTGTTCCTGTACTTGAAGAACTCTGCAACCTCTATTGTCAGGATTAAACGAATATCGATCTTTTTTAACCCACTTCCCGGAAACAATTATTACGGAATCCATTCAATCGAAAGAAAGAGATGAATAACAAGAAAGAGATGAATGTTATTCGAAGCAGATGAACAAGGTTGAAGACGGCAGACTGATTTTTGTCGGCGACTCAACCTAATTATGCGATTCAGATCTGATGTGGTTTTTGTTTTTGCTGACATGGAACTATGCCACCAAATGAAATCATAAATCAGCCATAGAAAATCAGCCACTAAACGAATTGCTAACTTAGCCGTAACAGGCAATCTGTTTAAGTAATTATAAAAATTTATAAAATCGGCCATGTCAACAATTAAATCAGCTGAAAAAATTAGTCAGCTCCTACATTGCATAAACCAGCCCTCAAAGAATACTATTACAGCAATTACCAGTTAATTACTTAAGTCAGCCATAAAAAATCAGACTTATCAGTTAATCAGCCTCGATTCAGCTGACTTATGACAAGTCAGCCACCATAACCTCGCATAAGTAAGCCGCTATTTCATTAAATCGGCCACATAAATCAGCTGGGTTTCGGTAAATCAGCCATGTCATAGCAATAAGTCAGCCAATTCCATAAATCAGCCATGTCTAATGCAATTAGCAGTCATAACTGCCGGCTGCTTTATCTAATAAGTCAACCGTTAACATAAGTCAGCCATCCGTCTTATAACTCAGCCATAACTACAGCGAAATTTTTTGCGCCCGACTTATATATTACACGTACGCAGTTATAATGCCACGTTAGATATTTCGCTGACGTGGCAAAAAAAATTAATGGCACTTTGGTTATTACGTTTTTGTTAGCAAATGATTATAAGGGTATTCTGGGTATTCTGATAAATGAAAAACATTACAGTAATTAAAAAAATTCTGTTCTATGTAGATCATTATGTCTTCTTTCTGTGCTATTTAAGTTAACGTTCCAAAAATAGCACTATAAATCTAGAAACTAAGAAAGTAACATATGTGGGCTGGGAAATGTGCACTTTATCCTTCTTTTGTGTACGCGCAAAGGCAGGAGAGAGAATGAAGTCGGTGACGTGGGCGAGTTACGAGTAGAGGAGTTTAGTGACACCTCAAATGCATAAGTCCAATCAGTAACATAGCTCCAACTTGTCTTAATTAATTTGAATATTAAAATTTTCCCCCAGTAAAACCATTGGACTTCTTAGAAAAGGGGTTCTTAAAATTTTATAATGACAAATAATGATAAATATTAGAGGGGTTTTTAGTATGAGGAGAGAGAAGATCTAAAAATTCTTATTTAAGAACCATTTTAGGAATTCTTAGCATGAGGTTTTTAAAATTTAAAATTAAAATATTGGTAAGAATCCCACGAGGGGTTCTACCATTGGTGATGCTCTAAAGCTGTGGCTAGGAAACCTTGTGGTCTATTTATTAGCAGTAAATGATATATATAAATATCCTGGAAATGGTTTCATGTTTATCAGTTTCCATTATACTTTGAAGTAAAAAAAAAATAGTTGTGCCGAAAGTGTGACAAAATATTTTGAATTAGCATGAGTTTACAAACGTACGCCACTAATTGTAAGGGGTTTATAAATGGAATATTAACACGTAAATTGCTAGAAAATGTTATGTGTAGGGTTAAGCAGCAGATTGTTTGCTAGTTACGTAGCTAATTGCTAAATACTTCATTTCCTTTACATGAGGAAAATAGGGTAAAGGAAAGAATAAGGACATACAATAAAGGATACAGAACAAGTACCAAATGTGAATATAGTACTGTAATCATATAGTACAAAGATAAATAGAACAATACACTTTTCTAATGGGAAAATGAGGAAAAAGGCTTATTCATACCTTCTGCAAGTCCTAATAATGGAACAATACAATAATACACACTAATAATGGGACTCCTAACAACTTCTGCAAGTCCCCATCATCAAGTTTCCCTTTTATGATCACTATCCACCAAGGTCAGCATGATTGGAGTCTCGAAATGTTTGTGAAGAGATTTCTTCGTCTGCGGTGAGACCCTTTAACTACATCCCCCTCGACGCCCTCGTTGCAGAGAAGAGAGAACCAGGAATTACCAAGGAACAGTGAGATTAGCAAAGACTAAGAGAAGAGGTGAAAGGTGCGCGTGCATTTCAAAGAAGGGCAAAAAGGTTTGAAATGTAGAAGATACAGAAACTATCATAAAGTTTTTTTTTTTTTAGGTTAATTCTTTAGTTATGACTTTTTTTTTTGGTTATACATGGAAATTTCCCATGCTTTTTACCAAATTAAGTAACCGAAAGAAGATGTATTTTTCTTCACTAAATTATGTTGACATATTAAAACATGATTAAATATAAAGGTATTGGTAGATTACAAGTAAGATTTTGCTTTCATTCACCTTTTTTGCGTGAATAAGAATGAAGAAATCTCAAAAGAGCCATGCGATTAAAACTATACCTAACATATTTTTTAGTCATCCCCTATATATTATTTGAAAAATACATTTATAAAATAAACATGAAAAAGTGTATATATATATACATCACTTTGCCATTACATCAAAAAACAAATTTTAATCTCTCATTAAGGGTATTTTAGTCATTAGTTATTATATGATAATTTAATTAGTATATAAAAAATAGGTAATTAGTATATAAAAAATTGGTAATTGGTTTTAAAAATCGGAACTAACTAACTAATTAGTTAACATTTATATTTAATAGTTTTATATGGAAATTAGTATATAAAAATCAGTAATTATTATGTTAACTTGAAAAATCGGTAATATTATTAGTTATAAAAATCAGTTTTATTTACGAGATAATTTACTTGATAATAATATTTGATTCGAATATGGAAATTATTTACTTGAGATTTATTGTTTCTTTGAACAATAAAAACAAATATTTTCGAATATGTAATTAGTATTAAAAATCAGAACTTTGAACTAACTTTAAAATATATTCTTCAAAAAAACGTGGAACTAACTTTAAAAATCGTTTGGATCTAAAATCTTTTTATTCCACTAATCATGGCCATCAATTGCTCATTAAAATATATATCCTTTATTTGATTGTATATAAAAAAATCGGTAATTATTATTTTAACTTAAAAAATCGGTAATATTATTAGTTATAATATTCTGTTTTGTTATAACTAATAAAGCTGTATTGTCAAACACTATTATAACAACTATTTCCATATATTTCCAAAAATATGTAATTAGTATATTAAAAAATCGGTAATTAGTTTTAAAATTCGGAACTTTGAATTAACTTGCACTCATAAAGTTAGATAAATTAGGATAGATGCTTTTACGATTGTAGTCATTTTTGGGTTGGTCAGATAAAACATAGAAATTCTTAGCCCGATACGAGACGAATCAAATAGACGGGTTAGTCCATTTTGACATTCATAAAAGTGCAATTACATTAATATAAAAATATATTTTTATGTTTAACGATTGCGTTTTTAATTGTTTTATATGGTTACGATCTGGTTACAGAATAAAAATTGTTTGATTTGATTTTAGTCATGTCTGAATTTAATTCTAAAGGCAACCAGATTTCACTTTTATCAATTTTCTCAAATTTTCTCCAATCTTTACAATGTCAATGCTTTCTAGAATAACCACTACAACATTTATAGTATTTCAATATTTTTGAGCTTCTAATCTGAATTGTTTCTTTGGAAATCTTCTAAAAGCATATATATAAAAGATGGTCGGTTTTAGCGTTAGGAGAGAGAAGCAGAGGGGGTGATAAAAACAAAAGGAGATGATGTTTGTTGTGAGGATCTTATATATATAATGTTTATAACGTATATTTGTAAATATATGATTATGATTCTTAAGTTTTAAAAATTTGATAATTTCTTTTCGGAAAAGAAAATCCAAGGTATTATTTTAACTAGCTAATAGTTTTATTTTTTGTTATGCAAAGAACTACCTATGCTTGACAGTTTGAGTTAGTGATCATATGTTTGACGTACAAGTTATTTTATTTCGTATTCAAAATTCTAAGATTTTTTCTATTAGAAAATATACCAAATTCTTTTTGTATGAATGTTAAATTATATTCAAAACAAAAAATATTTTTATAATGAATGCAACAAATTTCTTAAATTGATTGAAAATACTTTTAAAAAACCGACTCTTATAAAGTCAGTGAACAGTTGTGTCCTTAAAATCCAAAGACGGAAAACCCATTTGGGACAAAACCGTCAGTGGAAAAAAGAATACAAGATGTTTATTGTGAATTGGTGTAGATAGAAAAATAAATTAATGCTGATAAGGTAGCATCATCGAGATCAGACTTCCAAACAGATGGAAAACCATGTTTTAATATACCAAATTCAACTAAACAAAACAATGTTTTAATAATGTTTTAAAAAATGGTCGGACAATGCTTTATGTACATATTTAAATTTATTTTTCTAAATAAATTGAATTTTTCAAACTATATATTGATTAATATTATATTACTGAATATATCTCTTAACAAAATATAGCTAAAATAAATAGATAATATGAATAAGACATAAATTTGTAATATTCTTGAATCTAAAAACCTCATTCCGTGCATAAGCACGGGTAAAAATCTAGTATACCTAATATTTTATTATCACCAATACTATTATATTTGGTCCATAAATCATTTATTAATATACATTTTTAGTCATATACATTTTTTTAGTCACCAATATTTTTATATCTGGTCCATAACTATCATTTATTAATATACTTTTTTTTTTTGGCTAGAAGCTATTTCATTTAAATTTACACTTTTCTTGGTATTTAAAAACTAAAATCTTTTTAAGATGGAGAAAATCGATTCAAATTTAATTAAGTAAAAATTTCTTTAATTTTTTGTTTTTAAATTCTTTTTATTAATAATCATTATCGAATTTAAATCTGCATTACGATATAATTTTTTTCCGTTCTATAACTACATGATATAGTGATACCTAACACAAATCATGAAAAAAATATATATGTTATCAATAAATTATGTAAATTCTGATTAATTATATTACATAATCGCCAAAATCATAAAAAAATTAAAAGTATGTAAAATACAATAGAAAATTTTAACTTTTTCTGTGTCTTTTATACCACGTCATTTTAATGTTCAAACAGATAATTTGATTATAAGTACTAGAGTATTCTCGCACGAGGTGATATATATAAACTTTGTTATTTGATTTCTAATCCGTTTTAATTTTATATTAACGGTTGAAAAACAAATCCATAACTAATTTTCAAAATTCATGCAAATTATAAATAATTTCTACAAGAAGTTAGAGCTCTCATTCAACACATCTTTATCTTTGCTCTCACTAAAAGACAAAAGTAATCACGAGCAAACACCTCTTCATCTTCTTCAATCCCTTCATCAATGGAGTCTCCTCTCTCTCTCTTCTCCTCCTCAGATCTCACACTCTGAAATCTCTCTAAAGCCATGTCGTATCTTCTTCGCCCCGATCCAGTTTCACGAATCCACCCAGAGCCTCAATCTCTAACCTCTTTCGATCACTTCGATCTTCTTCCTGACTCTCTTCTCCTCTTAATCTTCGATAAAGTCGCCGACGTCAAAGATCTTGGCCGTTGCTGTATCGTATCCCGTAGATTTCACTCTCTTGTCCCTTTCGTTGAGAACGTTCTCGTTCGTGTTGATTGTGTTATCTCCGATGATGATTCTTCTTCCTCCGACGATAATCGTCGATTCTCACTCAACGCTGCATCGATTTCAGACGCCGCCGCTGTTGGTGGCTCTTTCTCCGCCTTGTTCCGTCTCGTCTTCGCTCCTATTTTCAAACCGTTTCAAGCGTTAGGGCAGTTTCTAGGACCGAAACGATCATCATCGTCATCATCTTCGTTCGATGCGTCGTTTTCAGCGATTAACGACGAAATCGGCGGTGAGATCGAGCAAGGCGGCGTTACGCATCACTCGCCGACGCAGGTTTTGAAAAACTTCGGTGAGATTCGGTTTCTGAGAATCGAACTCCCGACGGGTGAATTGGGCATCGAAGAGGGTATTTTACTGAAATGGAGAGCTGATTTTGGATCTACGCTTGATAATTGTATGATTCTTGGCGCATCTTCGGTGATTCGATCGAATCAAGTCAAGAATCTTGAGAATTGTGTTGATGAAGACAATGGTAACATACCTGAGTCGTTTTACACTAATGGAGGACTTAAGCTCCGTGTAGTTTGGACGATTAGTTCGTTAATCGCCGCCTCGGCTCGGCATTATCTTCTACAGCCGATTATCACTGAGCACAAGACGTTAGATCGTTTGGTTCTCTCTGATGCTGATGGACAAGGTGTTTTGTGTATGAATAGAGAACAGCTTGAAGAGCTTAGAGTTAATCCTTTATCGGCTTCTTCTGCTTCGAAGAGGACACTTGTGCCGGCATTGAACATGAGGCTGTGGTATGCTCCGCAATTGGATTTACCTGATGGCACGGTTTTGAAAGGTGCGACATTGGTGGCTATTAGGCCGAGTGAGTCGAAGAAGGAAGTGTGTGATGTTTCTTGGTTGTCTGATGCATTTGAGGAACCGTATGGGACTGCGGCGAAGATGATGATCAAGAGGAGGACTTATTGTCTGGAGATGAACTCGTTCTGATTTTGCATTACGACCGGTTTCAGGTACAATCATAGTGCTATTCTCTGATTTTTGTACTGCTCTGTTTTGGTCGTTTGAATTAGCTTCCTTTTTGGGATTAGCAATGATGCTAGAAGAAGATGCATAAAGTAAGAACCAATCTGAGGAGTTATATAATGATTTTTGCTTTTGCCCGTGCTCATGTTATTTGAATTGTGTTAGTTTGGGTGATGATGTTTCTTGAGCTGAAGTTTCATTTTCTTGTGGTAGAGAATACATTACCTGCACGACCTTAGGGCTTAGTTAGATTCTCTTTATCTCTTAACAATTTCACCGAAAATGTGGTTGATTTGTGGCCAAAACGAATAAAACTTGAGTTGCTTTTCGTACATATCATCGAGTCTTATATCTGGTTTAGACTGTATTATACATGTGGAAGGTGTTAAGTACAGTGTTAATCATAGACATTTTGCAGGTGGTGGGAGCAAACAAATCCACATATATTGGAGGATGCCGGAAAGAGTATAGAGAGAGATCACGTATGTCCTGAAGCTAAAAACCGCAACTCTGACTTTTTGACACATACTGCTTCGCCAGCCATGTGGAGCGCATCGAATCTGCAGGCATAGATGCCTAAGGGAGTTCCTCTGAAACCGAAGAACGCCATTGTACATACACTCTTGTAAAAGAAGTCTGCGAATGAGCAAGAACATGTGTGTGGTCTGTGTTTAAAAGAGACACATATTAGGATGGGAATCACTGTACACGGAAGGGATTATGTTACAAAAGAGTCTGAGTCTGTAATAAATATTTTTCAGTTTTTGTTCGACACTTTGATGTTCTGTTCTTGATAGTTAGATGTTCTGTTCTTGAAGCCAACTACTTTAGACATTGATCTTCTAATGCTTCCCCTCTCTAATTTGATCTATGCTCTTGTTTATCACTCATTATACTTGTTTAACATATGGCTTGCATTATCAACTTGCATATCCACCATCATGGAATGTATCAATTGTTTTGAAAACTGAATCAGAACACTCCTATTGCCCCAAAGGTAACCTAGAAGCTCAAAAAAAGCTTTATAGCATGCAGCCAACAGAATTAGGATGACCAAAAAACATTGGTCCGAGTTTCGGGCAAAGTTTATGACAATGAACATGAACACACATAGAAACATATATATGATTCATACATAATACACCTTCCTCATCGAACAACAATTACTCCTCGCGGTCAGAACATACAACCAGTCAGGCTTATGATTGCAATGGAGGATCCATATATATGCTCAGGGCTGCGCAAACATCGTCTTCCCTCAAATTTACACTTCCTCTCCTGCATTTTAATTCCAAGAAACGTTTTCATAAATCAACCATATATCTTGATGAAGTTATATATAATAAGCCCCAATCGGATTGTTAAAAACCAGTATCAAGAAATTGAAATGTGCAAGTAATGTATAGACCATTGGAGTTTAATCATTTTCCTTAACACAAAAATACATTATATCATTTTCCTTATCACAAAAATACATTATCAACTAATTTGAAAGGTGATATTATAACTACAAAAACTCAAAAATTTAACCTAGCAATTCCTCATTACTAGAAACAAATCCAACCTTTATAAATAAAATGTTGTATGTGATGTATATAGTTTAAGAGATCTAAGATGTGAGTGATGCCCCGAAGTAAAGGGAAAGAGCTCATGGGACAACAATGAAGAGATGGGTTAGATTCCGACACACAGCATGTGGTGCCACTTCAGGAGGCCAATGTTTTAAAACATTTTTTTCACATTTTGCCAGGCAACAACACTCAACTTCCCATCTTTTTCTCTAAAATAAAATATTATCTATAAAGGACAAAACTTTCATTGATTCTTTCACAGCAAAAGTCTTTTATCAAATGTTGATTCTTTCATACCATTATTAAAATATTAACCAACTTCTTTCTTATACATAACAGTTCATCAACTCACTACATTTTCCATAAAAAACATTTTAAATTTCCATAAAGATTCCTAAACCAAGAACTCTTAATACTAATATTTAATTAATTTAAACAATTTAAATTTTGGTAAGCATGGATTCAATCAGAAACATATGGAGTCAAAAGGTTAGGTGAATGTATGATGTGAATGAAATAAATACATCAAAACTGGGACACAAATTAAATTAAATCCGGATGTACCCTTAGAGAAAATAAGTAATGATCACAAATTGGAGCAAAGTGATGCTAAGGAAGAAGGGAACCCAACATAGAACACAGGAGGAGACAAACAGATGATGAAGCCCTCTTTTCGAATTCATCCACATGCCATTAATTATTAAATTTAAATGTAGTCATTACTTGGAGACACACAAAAATGTAATGAAATTATGAAACCAAAATATGACTCAACGCCACGCCCCAATAAACAATCTTTCTTTTGTGAAATCAAGAAACCAAATTTTAACAAATCAAACGACATGGTACTATTACTAAACTTAACTAATCCATAACCATTTTTTTAACATTGAAGAATTGAGATTGTAAAAAGATAGAAAAGTACTAACCAAGATTGAGGAGAGAGATGAAAGGAAGCATATTGTTTCCTATCTCCTATCTTTTCCTTTATCATCGGAGTTTCGGTTTCCTTCGCCGTAATAAAGATACAAACGGCCATCAAAAGTAGCCGGAAGCTGGTGGCTATGGTGATCAAGAGGCGGAGGTGCAGCCATGAAAAAGGAAATGCTTTGACTATCCATTGGAGAAGACGAAGAAGAAGACGACGAAATGGATGACCTTTGAGTAATGTTGTTGTTGTTGTTGTTGTTGAGAAAGAGAGATTGTGAATTGGACTGAAGGGTCCCCCTACTACTGTAACCTCCATTAAGGGCAGCAGAAGAAGAAGAAGAAGAAGAAGAAAAAATTCCAAAGTTGTAATGATCAGGTACAAAGGAGAATGGGTGATTATTCTGATTCATTGGCTCTTGAGGGAGAGATGATGAGGATGAGTTTGGTATGAGCTGAACAGGGTTAAAACAAGCAGAACCACCGGTCCAATTCCGGTTATTCGATTGATCAAAGCCGCCGGTGAGAAGCTGAGTGAATGAGCTTTGAGCAGTCTGCAAATCTTTATCTCTTTCTTTAGCTGTTCTTTCTCTAGCTCTCTCTCTTGCTTTCCCACGAATCTCTGTCCTTGATAAAGACAACAACGAACTCTCAGACGTTCCACTACTACAAGCAGATTTGGTCTGGTTCTGAGTCTCATGATCGAAATTTGTGTTGATTGGAGGAAGATCAGTGATTGAATCAGAAGCTGCATTGATAAGCCATTCAACAGCTTTGCTTGGCTGATCAAATCCAAGACGATCTTGAAGATCATAAAATTGGATTGCTGTAGCAACTGAGAGACGTATTCTCCTATCTCTTAACCCTTTTGAAGTTAAGACTTTGCTATGTCGATCTTTGCCTCCTGAAGCTCGTGAAACCCTAATGATACGAGACGATGGATTGTTCCAATCCTTCATTATTCCTGTGTTGTCGTCTGAAAATCTCTGTAGCTTTCTGCTTTGTTGTTGTTGTTTTTGTACCTCAACGTCTTCGTCCAACTCCATTGAAACGCTACTCTCATACTTTATCAGAGCTATGATAAAGTAATAAAAGCCTGAGTATGTTGCAGTGATGACTTTGAATCTGTGAAAAAAGGAGGAAGAAGAAGATTAAAGTCATTACTGAAAAGCTGAAATATGTATTAATTTTGTTTCAGAAAATAAATACCAATTTGTAGATCTGCAAAGTCTATTCATGTTCATAGTATAGATAGCTATAGACCTCTATATAGCTTAAGAGCCTTTTCAGAAACCCTAAACTAAATATAAGCCTATAACTACAGGAATTTATCAAAGATTTTGAGCTAAGGTGAAAATATTAAATACCCAGAAGTTAAAGGAGAGATTTTTAGCTGAAGAAGATGAAGAAGAACTTATGATTTTATTCATGAAGCTTTGCCCTAAACATGGCAGTTGCAAAGTAATTCACACAAAAAAAAATTAACAATCTTGATTACATTAAAGAAAGCAAACATTTAAATACAAATAAAGAGTTGCCTCAAAAATCACCAACAAGAGAAACTCACTTTGGATTACAGGTGTCAACTGTCCAAGCTCACTGTAGAACAACAATGGCGGCGAGATAAAAAAAAAAAAGACAAACTATTTTTTTTTTTTAGATGAGCTTCTTCTTTCTCCCTTTGGTATTGTTCTCATGCTTAGATCTCATCATAGCTGCCATTATAAGCATTAGAGTGTTAAGATCCACAGATCTACAATAATAATCAAATCGAAATGGTTATATACAATATGTGTTATAACATTTAAAACATTCGTTTGAGGTAGGGTTTTAGGATGTTTTCTTTCTTTTGATTTTCCCAGGAAAATCAGCCGAGAAAGTGAAAGAAAATTAGCAGAAAATGGGAATTGGAAGGAGACTCTGGAAGGAGAAAGTTTTTATTTATTACCTGTTAGAGAAAAATATCCACAGTAGCCTTTGGACAAGGGAAGACCAGTGCACTGTTTGGACTATTTTGTACTTTTCATTGTTCTGTTCTCTCTCTTTTACCCTTCTTTCTTTCTCTTTTTTACATATTTGCCACTTATTGTTTACCTTACTAACAATTCGAATATCAATATGCCTTCTATTAATCAAATGATCAAAGTATAGTGTATATTTAATCTTGATATAAATTCTGATAGTATATTCTAATTTGTTTATATGTAGATGAAAGAAAAAAGAAATAAGGCAAGTGCATATAATTTATTAAGCCTAGTAAGAAAATCTTTAAAGAGTAATTTACATTATATTTGCTACATATAGTTGAGTAGTCTACACAAGCGCTTCTAATTCTAGATGCAAGGGGGAGAGAGACTTCGTCTTTGGATTTGGCTGCCATGCATGAAGTAACACTAATGCTTCATCTTTGATGCATATCTAGCCTTTTCAAGAAATATTAAGCTTGCATAATGTTTCATGCTAATTTAATATCAATGGTTAAGAAAGGTCTTCTCGAGGTGATAAAGTGGACAAATGAGTTTTAGACTAGGCAACAACTTTACTTCTTTTCTTTATAAAAAGCAACAGCTTTACTTCTTGCATAAGATAAAAATATATGAGTATTTTCAGTCTAAGTTTTGAAAGAGTTTATCATTTCTCTACTTTTAGATGAATCAGAAGATCTACGAAAATGTATTTTCATGAAACATTTCTGTTGGATCTCGACTCTACGCTGGTGGACAGAATTGACAAATTCATTAAACTAATTTGTTCTGCCTAGTGAAGAGAAATGTTTTGACCTTTTGAAACTCTATATATCTGGCAGCCAAGATGATAATCAAGGTGAAGATGAAGAAATCTGATGAAGTGGATGATGAAACAATCTAATATAGCGTGCAAAAAAGACAACAAGATTTTCCTATCACAAAGCTAGTTGTTGTTTTTGCGGTTTATGACCGACCAAATCAGATACTTGGAGCATAAATATATTTTGTTGGTATAAATACCGTGTGTTTGGCTGCTCTAGAGATCTTCCAAGCGATGCAACAAGGAATCACCAAATGAAGTATGTGATGTCATTGGCACAAAGTTTTTCAAGTTATTTATACTTACAAATGTAAAATACATTAAAATTAGTGTGTGATTCTATTTTGACAAAAAACTAAAACATATTTAAATGTTTGGTGGTAGAGAATTTACTATGGTTCCAAAGCATCATACTCTCAATTCATAGGATTTCATGCGGTAGTGATTGTTGTTTTAGAAGAATTTGAAAGAAAGTAGTATTGGTTTTTGTAAGATGAGCAATGACACATATGTTGATGATGACAGCTACACTCTTGGTATTTCCCTCAATCATATATACGCTTTGCTTGGCATGCATTCATAAAGCACTATTCGATGTTCATCCAGAAGGGAGCTTTGAATTCCAACCTGTGGGCCTTGTCCCAAAAACCGAAGGAACCTTTGCGCATTTTCATTGATCAGTTTAAGGACGTAGTCTCTCGCGTGACGGTCATCGACGATGCGGCAATAGCTACGCTGAGGTGCTCATGCGGGTATAATGTTTGTTCAATGGGCTTGATATTGCCAACGCCACAACATTTTCTTTCAAACTTTTTTTGCCTAGATATGGATGAGGCTCCAATACAAAAACTCAAGTAAAAACAGAAAAAAAAACGACATCTTGAATAAAAAAACCTGAAAGATTGTTATGGATTATAACGATCAAATTGGACTCGCTTTAAGACAAGTCAAACATACGACTAACATCTAAAAGTAAAAAGTATGAACATGAGATTATGATATTTAAGAGTGATTATAAACAATAGTTTTTGAAAAGAAATAATGTAAAAATTATTCGAGGATAATAAAAAGAGAAAAGGAAAAGGAAAAGCACTGACCAACTTATGGCCCAAATGGCCAATTGTCAACTCGAGAACTTCTTTAAACTTCCGACCAATAACATCTTTGTAATTACGACTATTTTCTTGATAGGGAAACAATGTCCAAATTCGTTTTGTATATAAATCAAAGTTTAGCAGATTGTATAACAAAGTATTAGTAGTAAAAAGATTTCCTACAAAAAAATAGTAATAAAAATATTATAATAGTACATATCAAATGGAATTAATTAATTACATGGGTTAGTAAAATGATTTCATCCAAATAGAATGATAAATTTAGAAGAGGATAAAATTAAATTCTAAAAATATTAAAATAAAATTCATGAAGTGGCGTTGAGAGATGCAATTAATGAGTGAAAATAAAACAAACATTAGTTGGTATGCAAATTCATGAATTTCGTCACATAATATTTCATTACTTCTTCAATATTTTATTCCAATATATGAATATTAAAATATACATATTTTTATCACCTTCGATTTGCATTGATCTTCTTGAAAACCAATTCTGGAATATTCATATGCTTAGAGACATGTCATAATATAAGAACGTAACATATCCCTAAATGGGAATGTATTTGATTAGTCTAAAGTGGGTTTGCATCGAGTGAGATGTATCTATCTTTTGACGGGTTAACATTTTTGATCTAAATCTAATTTAACATCATCATCATGAGTCGTAAAAAAGAAAGAAAAAACGTAACATGATTATATGTGAATGAAGAAGACCAATGCAAAAAGTAGGTGATATTTGGGTTTCGGGGGTAACAGAGCTAACGACGGGCTCGAGACTGCGAAGCACGTGTCGCTGTCTAAAGGCATTTATTGATGCACATTAAGAATATTTTGTTTCACATCGAATTTCACCCATTTTTTCTTTGCCAAAATACTCCAATGTATATCTATTATCTTATGTATTTCGAATGTATAATATATTAAACGTAATTGGTCTGTGTTTCCTAATTAAGAAGAAAAAATAAATGATGCATAAATGGTATTTTAATTGGTTTTATTATTAGATTCCTAATGCAAAAAGTGCAAAAGATAATTTCTAATTACTCAAGTTTCACATGTTATCTGCACTTACACTTGTACTTGTCAGCTTCATGCTCAACAGCTAAAGAGTCAAGTATGACCATAGGGATCCTTAACGATTGACAATAATTAAACGAGCATGTGTGTGTGTGTGTTTTTTTTTTATAAAAGTGTATTTGTGTGTTCATATATATAAATAACTGGTCTTATCAAAATGATTTTGGTGACATTTCAGTGGTATATGGTTAAGATCTAGCTCCTAGAATCTTGCTCCAATAATTTGATTTATAACCAAATATTTTATACTTTCTTATAAAAGAGGATCACGAGATTGTCACTATCAAGTTTCAATTCAAAGTTACAAGTCTCATGTGCGTTCTTATTGATTGATACTGCTAATGAAATCCTTATAAAGAGTTTTTCTCATGCACTCTGGTTTTGTTTCTCATCAGGTTTTGATATCTTCTTCCAAAACTTAAACTCCATAGATCTTCCTTCAAGCATCTTCTCAATCTCTTCCATTGGCATTCCTTTTGTCTCCGGAACACAAACCACAACAAAGAGAAGAGCAATGACAGAGATCACTCCAAAGAGGAGAAAAGTCCATGAAGTGCCAATAGCTTCAGTCAAAGACAAAAAAGATTGAGCCACAATCAAATTTGATATCCAATTTGCAGTTGCAGCTATTCCACCACAGATTCCTCTGAATCTCAATGGATAAATCTCTGAGTTAACTATCCATGGAACAGTCCCCATTCCAGGAGAGAAGAAAATGATATAAAGCCCCAATCCAAGAAGAGCAAACCAACCAAAATTGCTAGGACATCCTCTCGTGTACCAAAGCCGGTTTTCGTTATGACATAAGTCCTTAACCGAATCATCAGAGATCCAACACGCCCCGGGTTGTTCCTGCAATCATCATATAAAAAAAAGGATTTGGAATTCAAATGTTTTCGAGTTAAAACATATATTTTTCGGGTTTTTGAAAAGTCTTTACCTTTCCATTAGGAGAAGAACAGAAGCCACAAGATGGAGAAGAAGCTTTCAAACAAGTCATACAATCCCAAGCATTGGTATTCATAGCTGAGTTATAATCCGGACAAGTAAGATTATTGAACCTTTGTGTCTCGAGTGAGCTAATTGCAGGAGCGTGAGTAGTCACTTCATAGAAAACACCGGTTAGTATTCCGAGCGAGATAATGACCCCGAAAAGACTAATGATCAGAAGCTTTTTCCTTCCAATTCTATCGATTAAGTAAATGCTAATAATGGAACCAAATGCGTTAAGTCCTGCGGTAACTAGAGACAAGAGAAGAGCTGTTCTGTTTGAAGCGAAACCGGCGAGCTGAAAAATGGTTGGACTGTAATACATAACTGTGTTGATCCCAACGAACTGTTGAAACACTTGAAGACCAACACCAGCTATTAGTCCTCGTCTAACAGTTTTGGCTTTGCATAATTTGATCATGTTGATTTTCTGAGATGATCCTTCTTCGAGTATCTCTAATTCAACTGAGTCTTTAAGGTCACGAATCTCTTGTTCTACATCTTCTGCTGAGTATATTCTTCTCAGAATCGATTTAGCCTCTTCTTCTCTTCCCTGTTTACATTACGAAAACACATGGATTTTAATTTAAGGAGTGTTCAATCCGGCTAAACCGAATCACACCGGACTGAAGCTTAAAATCTTTAAAACATTTTTGGTTACACACATTTAGATTTTTATCATACTTTGTAACAAAAGCTTGGAGAAAAAAAAGAAAGATCAAAAGTACCTTGCGGTATAACCAACGAGGTGATTCCGGGAGTGTAAACATTAGGATAAACTGCAAAAGAGCTGGAATTCCTGCGATTCCAAGCATCCATCTCCACGTTCCGGTCACCTAAAACAAGAGAAAACAGAACATTAAAACCCTCCAAAATTAGCCAAAGTGTGATATTTTCGTTAAGGCTAAGTTGATAAGGTAAGACAAGAACTGTCTTTATGCTAGTATCACTTACATCGGTAAACGCCAAGTTGATGAGATAAGACAAGAACTGTCCTCCGGTAATTAGAAACCCATTGGTACTAACCAAAGCTCCTCTGATCTTTGCGGGAGAAGCTTCTGAGATGTATAGAGGAGCGGTCATCGAGGCCATCCCAACCCCGAGGCCCACAAATACACGGCCAACGACAAGGAGGGACGGGTTAGGTGCGGCCGCCATAAGGATAGCTCCTAATAGGAAGAGAAAATCCGCCATAAGAATCGCACTTCTCCTCCCGAATTTGTCGTTCGCCCAGCCTCCTATGGCGGCTCCAATGATGGCTCCTGCGACCGCCATGCTCACTATCATCTCCTGTTTCCAGATTTTTGTTTCAAGTTTAGTGTTTGCTTGTATCTTTGTATGTTCATGAAACTTGCTTGGGTGTTTAGGCGCTTCTTAACGGTCAATTTTAAACGGCATGATGTGTACAAACGGCATGCAAAAAGCAACATGATGTTTGGTGCTAATCGTACTCTAAAAACAGAACCCAAACACTGGTGACCTGCTTTTATTTATGCTTGCCAAATTTTGTTTGCAAATAATAAACTGTTACAATCAATACCATAATTTTTCTCTAACAAGTGAAATCTTTCAAAGTAATATTTAATTTTATCGCCATGATCTCTGTCTTGCTTCTGGAAATACAACATCAATCATTTATGTTTTTGAAAATCCTAAAATTAACCAAAAAAATCACACATAATGATATAATTAATTCCAGAGTAATTAAAACAGAAAGCAAGAATATAAGAAGAACCTGTAACCAAGTATTTCTGTCAACAGACTTGAAATCTTCTCTGATGTAAAGCAGAGCTCCTGATATGACTCCTGCATGGATATATACACATATATAACCCATCAAACTTCAAAGCACATATATGTATGCATGAGAGAATCAATAGAGAAGAAATTAAGAAAGTTACCGGTGTCGTAACCAAAGAGAAGACCACCGATTCCGGCAGAGAAAGCAAGACGAAGAACATAAGGATTCTTCCATGTTAGAGAGAAACATTCTCTGAAAGCTGATTCATCTGCTCCTCCATGTATTATTCCTCCCTCCATTTTTATTTTTATTTTGGGTTAATAGTGTTTGTCGAATGAGACGGAACAACCAATATAAAGACCGTGAGTTTCTCTGTTGTGTTCTGTTCTATTTTTTGTTGTTGTTGTCTCTGTTGTACTTTCTTCTGCTGAGAAAGTGAGATAAATATTACATAAGTGGTGATGAATGAATGACGAATAGAGATGGAACACGAGGACACTTACTAGAAAATCCAATGACTTTTCAAAATTTTCTTCTTTTACATTTTTGGATAACTCATTTATTAATTTTATTTTATTTCTGTTATATTTACCTATATCTATTCTATTACATTTATTTTTAATTTAAAACAAAAAAATATTATAATATCGCAAAAACAAGTTTTATGATGTTAGATATCAACATAAAAGTTGCCACATCAGCTTATTAATATATATATATATATATATATATTATTGAAATTTTCTACTATATCGCATAAAATTATGACAACATTTATTACAAAAGTATATGGACTTTGACTACATACGTTACATGTAAGTATAGTTGACTAGAATTTTTAAAATATTGAGTAATAATATTAATATTGTGTCTTTTTTACCCATTTAATTTAAAATTATGGATATACTGGCGGGTTTATTCAATGGAATTTTATTTTATTGAATTTTTTATTTTATCGAATTCGAATGAATTCAAATCTATATAGTTCTAGTTATTCAGTTTGGCGCATATATAATGATTAGATTATCTATGTGTGATCATTTCTCCATAAGTTTCAAAAAAAAAAAAATCATTTCTCCAAAATAAACTAAATTCTTGAGATGTTTTTTCCTTTATTTCTATTATATAGCTAATTATGAACAAAGCTATTTAGTTATTTAGTGTTGCGTGATTTTTGTGGGACTGGTATTTTAAAGAATTAAATCTAAGTTTTAAAGGATAATTTGGATAGAATAATCACTAAACTCATAACATGTTTCTTGCTTATGTGCTCACTTGAGTTCTTTCAAATTTAATTATTCAAAAAACACATAACTACACAATATTAATACTCAAAATAACTATTATTATTGAGAGTTTTCATCAGTTTCAAATTAATCAGACGGTGAAATATAAGAATACTATTACCAAGTGATGTTTGGGCTGGTGGTAATACTTCAACGACACTATTGCGAAAAAAATGCTGGTGTGTTAGAGGTGGCCGGTTCGAATGGGCTTGAGAAGAGAGTTATTCTCTTAGTAGAAAACAATATGGTTTTGTCCCCGCCAAAAAGATAACTGATTACTCCTCATAATTAGTTGGTAATTTTTTTTTCCAAAGTGCAATAAATATTTTAACCCAATAAAGAAAAAAATCCCCGAAAGATATCCTCAAAAATAATGATTATCCTTTTATATTCTATCATAGCTTACACATGTACATGCATTAATACGTTTTTATGACAAGTCACCCAGTAGTCATGAACTTATGTAAATGCACCAGCTATAATTAGTGGCCTGGTCAATTAATAAGAGTCTAAGACCTTAAACAAAAATTTAATCTTGTAACTTCGAATTAATGAGTCCAGCAAAGTAATACGACACCCAATGAGTAAAGAGACCATTTCGTTCGTTACTATATATATAGTCTTTGTGCCAAACACAACACACACAAAAGAAAAGCAAAGAAAAAGATAATGAAGCCGACGAGGTCAAAGGTGAAGTTATCACTCATAGCTAATAAAACAACGAGGAGAGCAACATTCAAGAAGAGGAAGAGAGGGATAATGAAGAAACTCGATCAGCTTACGACTCTCCGCGACGTCAAAACCTGTGCGGTCGTCTACAGTCTGTGCGAGATTCCGGAGGTGTGGCCGTCAACCGAAGGCGTTGAAGAGGTGGTTTCAAAGTATGGAGTTGCCGATGACAGAACGTTCCAAGAATATGATGGACCATGAAACCTATTTGCAGGAGAGAATCACCAAAGGACAAGAGCAAGTGAAGAAGCTGTGTAATGAGTGTTGGAACTTGATTTAAAAACATGTTGGACCGGTACTTTTCCGGGCAACTTTCCGACGAATTCCTTCATCGGATGATCGGATTATGAGAGCGATTAATTCGTCACCGCATCACTATAAAGTAGTGTACTCATATGTTAAAATCAAAGTTCATTTTGAATGAGAAATGGAGGTCCAAAGTGGGTAACTTAGACATGTACCACATTGGAAATTAAGGTGAAAATCCATATGCATATATTTGGATAAGTCTTGATAAGGTTCAACCTTGAGACCACCTAAGAAAGAGATAACCCAACAATATCAAACCACACATGAGCGGTTGAGTAAAATTGATACGGACTCGGGCTCAATTGTGGGTTTAGAATCGGGTTTGGGTATATGGGCTTTCGGGATCCAATAACCTACATTTGTTGTAATAATTTTTAGTTTGCGTAATTAATCACTACATAACACTAAATTTTAGTCAACAAAATAAAATATCTCATTAAAAAGATAATTAAATCAATGGTTTAATATCATGATTAATATCTTTTGTAACCTCCACATTTTGGGTGTAATGGCACAAATTAATTGTGCATTATTCTCCATGACTTTCTTTTCTTATATAAAGAAGAGGAAGAGTTCTCTCTTTGAGAGACAAGACATAACATACGAATATACAATCTCTTTCTCAAAACCAACAAGAAAATCCCCTTCATGTCTCTTCTCTCTGTTTTCTCTGAGTCTTGAGAGTACACACAGATTCTAGCGTTCGTTGTCTTTTGTTTCGGGTGTTGCGAACAAAAGAAGTGCGGTTTTACCCTGGGATTCTGATTGCATCAAGCCGTCACACTACGGGCAATTAACGAATTAAGGACAAAGATAAAATCTTGACTCCGCAAATCGTTTATCCGTTTATCAAATATTGGTATCTATGTGTCATGTAATTTGTGTATTATCATTAATTTAATATGAATTATTCAGTTTGCCATACCGTAGAAATCGTGTTCCTACAATGAGAACCGAAAGTCTCAAGTTAGACAATTTATGTTCGATTGTCTCGAAGGCAAGATGAGTGAGCATCCGTATGATGCAAGGGACCATCAAGATTTAAGTTTTCATATTCATCACTATATCAATCAGCTTAATTCCAGGATCAAGTTCCTTACAGAAAATGGTGTGTGTTCTTCGTTCCCTCCGCTTCATGCTTCAATTGCAGGTGCGGATCCTCCTGCTGTTGAGGATGCGGATCATCCTGTTGTTGCGGATACAGCTACGGTAACTGCTCCTATTGGATTTTATGATTATTTTCAGTATAATACTATGAATATGAATCTGAATCAGCATTAGTCGGTTCAACACCATGTTCCTGCTGGTTTTAATGATCATATTCATTATCAGCAAGAGCCGGTTCAATACCATACTCCCATTAATTTTAATGATCAGATTCAACATGGAATCTATGATATGAATTCGAACCAGAATATGAGTTTGGATCCAAATCAGTATCCGTTACAACGAGAATCATTTATGAATCTGTTGGTGGAACATCCTCAACAAATAGGTTACGTTGGAGAGCATGCACATATTCCTCCTTTTATGGACGGCAACCACTACAACTGGTCACATGCCATCCATCACCACCACCACCATTGCGGGTGTTTATGCTCTTGACATCAGTAATCTTTAATCAGAAGATGTGGATTTTTATGTGAAGTGTCAATTGTTTGCATTTGTGTTTGTTCCTTTTAGAAGACAAAAATATTTAATGATGTTTTTTTCTTTTTTTTTTCTTTGTTAATTGTTGTAAAAATTAAAAATTTTACCTTTAAGTCAGTTTTATTATTTTGAGTATTAGATAATGTATTTCTGCGCCGTAGCGCTAGAAATTTCAATTATATTTGAACAAGTTTGGTAAAAAAAAATAAGTTTATTAGTTTTTTGTTTTTCAAATTTTAATAAAATACATAACTAAATAACTAACACTGGAATCTGCCAAAATCACATAGGAATTTTGTTTCAAAGAAAATCTTATGTTTGATATATTATTCGCAAAGACATCAATATATACTTGTCATGACCTTGATTATGGTAAATATTTATATGATAAAATTCAACATAAAATGTAAAATAAGAATTATAAACAAGAAAATTTGTAATATTTTACATTTGATTCGTTATTGGCAAAAACATTAGTATGCAGAATCGTTTTCAGATTTATTAGCCTCCAAAATTTGACATTGAATCATATTCAACTCTAAATTTCTTGGTCATATATTTCTTTTTCTCAATCTATAATTTTCCATAATTTCTCCCTCACACCTAAATACTCTCTTATGTGTATCCCTTCAACTTATCCACATTAGTTCATCACTGATGGAGAATATATTTCACAAATCAATAAACAAGTGCGTTTGTTGAAAAGAAAAAAGAAAATCTCCTAACTACAACATACCTAACCATAATCTTGTTTTAAGTACTTTATTAATTGACGTTAAAACATCGTTATCAAGCAACACACCAATATATGTTTATGTTTTGCGATCGAAAGAATCAACAAACATTTTAAGCAAAAAAAAAAAAAAATGGATAAGGAGATCTCAAAGAACCTGCAGAGAGAAGAAGACGAAGAAACCATAAATTTGATCTCTTCACTTCCCTCAGACGTAGATTTCGAGAGTACGAAGCTGTTCATGTACCAAGGATGTTGGTACAAGGATAAAACTTTGCAAGGAATCAGCGCCGGTCCGGCAATTTTTGAGGCCTAATACGAAATCAATAATAGTGGCATTCGATATATATAAAAATAAAACGACAAAGTTGTCTAAGTTCCACAAAAAACTAAAAACAACAAATATGTTAATCTAGATTCTTGAAGATAACCCTGTTTACCTTTGATAAAAATAGTCGATGATTGGGAAAAACGAGAAGATGAATCAGAATTCTGAAAATCAAGTAGAAACCAAAGCTTATTTTTTTACCTCTCGTGGCTTTTTTTTTATCTCTTGGAGGCTGCTTCTAGTGATATTTCTCGTGGGCTAAGACACAAAATTGTTTTTGAAAAGTTGAGGCCCAATACAAATGTATCATATGGCTAGGTAAAAGGCCGGGCCTGCAAGGAATCCTCCGTTTCCAACGAGATTTCGAGCCACAAGACACGGAGATAATGACCTCAGGAAATTCACTAACTACATGTTATGTTTCCTCAAGAACAAGTCTTTTTATTTACCATCACAGAAATTTATACATTATAAACATCCATGATTCACCTGAGCATCCTCATCTGCAGCGTTCTTTGTCCATAAAGAGATCCTGTCCCCTCTCGCTCTGAAGTTCAAAACTGCCCCGCAAATCTCATCTCCGTGGTCAAATTGCTCACCAACTAACGCAAGTAACTAAAACAAGGATATAAAAACATCAGAAGATGCATCCAACAAGCAGCATGGCCAAGGGAAGATAACTCCTGAAAGTTAAAAATACCGTGTTAAGCCAATTGGATTCTAGTGTAGCTTTAGGGAACATCATAGTCCATTTTCCTCCATTAGCACAGATAGGATCTTCCCATTTTGGTTCAATCTTATGTTTGAAGCAGTAAAGATCCGCCCCTGGAACCCACTTGTAAAGATTGCATCAAGTAGTTAACGAGTTTAAACTTATCCATGACAGGGAAATAAGATACATTAATATAGAAGGAACCTAAAAATGCAGAAAAAGAAGGCACACAAAAACAAAACTAGCTTGTAAAATGGAAACAATCAAGAGAAGCGATCAATATTTCTGATGTTTACTCCTAAGTAAAGATTAGAGTAAATGTACCGATGCAAAGTAAGCATTTTCCAATACAAAACTTGAGAAAATCCATGAAAGCAACGGTTCTACTCGATCAAACTTGGTAACTTTAAGAGCAGTAATAATTTTAAACAAAAGAGATCGTAAGATCACCGAATCTCACCTCCAGAACTCCTCGATAGTAGCGAATGTATACAAAGATCTCAAAGAGCTTCCCCACGTGACTTGATTTGATTTCGAGCAAGGATTATCGAACCAAAATGTCCATGAATTCTGGAAGAAGTGCGATTTCTGGATTACGATGGTTGATTTCTTTGACGCGTAGTCACTGATGTTTTTCTCCTTCGACCGACCTTCCACGTGGCCGGAGATAGCCCCCTTAATCGCCGGAACATGCTTCTCTTTAAGGCTAGGGTTCGTCGTGGTGTTAGGATCGATGTTCGCTGCGGCCATAATCGCCGATACTGAGGAATCGTCAACCACCAATTTCTCTCTCAGCTCGCTCGCTCGACCAGTTAGTTACTTTTCCGTTCGCTTCGCTCCATCGAGTCCGTTCCCAGTTACAGACGGAGATGAGAAGAGAGAGTGGTCTTTAATATAAAGCCCAGTCTTGGTCCATCAGGCCCATTAAAGGGCCGAAACTCAAATGCGCGGGTTTTTTTTTAATAATAATTTTTTTAAATTGGAATAAAAACAGCGACAAAAACAAAGAGAGACCTTGGACTCGCGTAATTCATCGATATCTGTGCGCTTTCGCTTTCTCCTAAGCTCTCTAAATCTCTCTCTCTCTCTCTCACTTAGGGTTTAAGACTATCTTCTAGTTGCCAATACTGGATCTATTTGCATAGTTACGCCCATGGCTTCACTTCTTTCAAGCTCGTATAGATTCCTTGGAAATGGTAAGATTTGCTATACTAGAGTTTATTTTAATTCGATCGTGTAATGTGGGTTCTGATCTCAATTTTTGTTGCGTTGCCATGGGTATTCTAATTCTCTGCTTTTGATGCTGGTCGTTTATCTATGTGGGGCTTCTCGATTGTTAGGGTTTTAGCTTTATCATTTCTATAAAATCATTCATTTTAGTTTTTAGAATTGTGAATGAAGACGGTTTGCGTTGGTGATTTTGTAGAATGGTTACTGGAATAAGCTTGATTTTGTGATAAATTGGAAACCGTGACTACGAATTTGTATGTGCAATTTAAAAATGGTATATTTTAATTAAAAATTATGGTTTGATCTTAGGTCCTTATGTCTTCTCAGTACTTTACGAGTCTGAGCCTTTGATGATAATCAACTTTTTTTCTTGATTCTTAGGCTTAATATGTAATGTAATGGTTTGCCATATCACAAAAGCTTAGCTTATATAGCCAGCTGTTGGTAATTTGTACTTATGATGAGGTAATGCGGCGTGGCTAAGTCTAACTAAGTCTAAATCTAAGGTCGCTATTAGGATTGATAGGAAGCATTAAACTTGAGAATCTAACGCTGTGACTACGATTTTTATAGGCCTCAAGTTTTGTCTTCTATTCTATACTCTGTTTGTTTTCGCTGCTGCATAAAGTGTGTTTGGTTTTGCTTTGTTCTATAATCATTTTCTTTGTTGAGAACATTTTCTTATCTTGCATTCTTTTCTCCTGATGTTATAGGTCATCATACAGTTGAGATGTTGCCAAGAACTGATCCACGGATATTCACCTGGTTGGAACCGGTGAGTTGAGATGTGTTATGCCCCAGGTTGGGTTAGGGAATGAAGCCATTGGTCCGTGCTTGTAGGATAGATGTATAAAATATTTGATGTCTGTCTTCTCTTCCGTTTCAAAATTGTTTGGATTCTTGAACTATAATCATTTCTGATTCTAATACAAAGTTTTTACGATAGATTTTTGAATCATACACTTCAATCTTATTAAGATCCTGCACTACAAAGAATTTACTTTGCTTCATCCTGAGGGAGTCAGATTAGGGTCTTACTGTTAAAAACCACGACAATGAGATATCCTACAACACCTACGTTATCAAATTGAAAGCAATACATATGATCTCGCGTTGTTTTTGACTTTTTGAGTCATCGAAGGAATGCGCTTGTGCTGTCTCTAGGTGGATCATGACCTTGTGAGACTTCTTGTGAATAAACCTTACCTTGACAAAGCCAAGACGGTGTGAGACTAGATGGGAATGCTTTTTTTCTTGATTCAGGATTTGATGCCTTCCTTTCACTGACGGAATCCGAGGAACTCCTGAGTTCGTTAAGTCGCTTCATCTTTTCCTTCTTCTGCTTCTTCTTTTGGAAGGAGAGGAAGAATGAAGCCAACACTTTGGTGGCTTGCTTCCCAGATGATGATGAAGAAGAAGAAGAAGCTTTCTGAAGTTTCAAATGCCGGTAATGGCTTCTGGGACAGCTCTTGGTGATTCTTATCAGGAGGTTCTTACAACGCCGCATAATCTTCTGATTAAATGTAACTAGTGATGCTGTGGCTCTCATCTCGTGTTATTAAAGCGAAAGCAAGTTCTGAGAGAAAGAAGAGAGATAAGAACTGGTCTGTGTTGCTCTATGCCTCAGGTGGGTTCTCTTTTGTAGCTATGATTTTGGATTTTTGGCAGGTGGGTTTCACGTTTTTCTGTCTTAACCTAAGTTTGTGGTAAGCCATGATTGTGCTCTTCACAGAGGCGTTTGTCTTCTCTCTACTGACAAAGTCGTCTTGCTTAAAAGTGTTTATATAATTTTCTATCCTTAACTCTGTGGATTAGTGTTTATAAACTAAAATTTAAACCATCATAAATAGGATATTCTGTTTATAGTTTACAAATGTTTTTAAAAATGGACAATTTCTATTATTAACTAATTTTATTAATTTTTGTCGTTGGCCTAATGCATTTACTCGGATTTGAAACCATTGTCCATTGGTTCTAAAATGGTGGTAACTCGCCAGAGTAACAGCGGTAGTATTGTTTAAGGTGGCAAAAGATTCTACGGTAATAAAATATTAATCACAGACTTGACAGTAAAATAATCAAGGCAGTGATTTATGTTCGTACGTATTAGTGAAATTCAATCAAAAAACGGATTTGTCAACAAAACCCACATCAACGATACCATACTTGTATAATCTAATGTTTTTGTTTTGTTCATTGTATAATCT
This sequence comes from Boechera divaricarpa, assembly GCA_026770425.1. Lineage (NCBI taxonomy): Eukaryota > Viridiplantae > Streptophyta > Magnoliopsida > Brassicales > Brassicaceae > Boechera > Boechera divaricarpa. The sequence continues at coordinate 7,538,355 of CM049182.1, read as the reverse complement.
TCGAATGTGGAAATTGATTAGATATGGAAATGTATTGTTGTTGAATAAAAAATAAATTTTAATTAAGGCAAAGTTGAATTAAAAACAAAAAGAAAGGAGGAATCAATAAATAAAGACTCCTTATCTCTTTCCTCTATGGGAGATTCTGGTTTTGCCCAACATACATACAGACAAAAAGGAAAACGCAGTCCACACACATACCAACTCACACTGGAGAAGAAGACAAACTTTGAAGTTTGAATTGAATAAACAGTTTCATTTTGGGGCGACGAATTCGATTATTCCGATCGATCATGCCGTCCGGTGCGAAGAAGAGAAAAGCATTGAAGAAGAAGAAGCAGCAAGAAGCGATTGGAACTAGTACGAACAATAAGGGTTTCAATGGCGATAATCTTCATGGTACATTTCATGCTCGATTTTTTGGTGTTTGAGGATTTGTTCTTGTTAGGTCGATAGATTTGTCTTCTATGGTGTTGAGGGATTTTAGTGTATTTTCCGCAAGTTATCGCCTAGAATTAACCATTTCATGGTTGGTGTATAGAGATCTGTTTGATTACTGCTCGATAACTTGTGCTTTTTTGGCTCGTATCACTCTAGTCTCATCTCACTGATTCTTTAGCATTCTTTGAATATCTGTTTTGAGCTAACATCTTTCAACTCATTGGCGAAAGAATGCTTCACTCATGACTGTAGCAAGACTTTTTTACACTGATGTAGTGATGGGTTGTTTTCTCCTATCGTTATTTTCAGTTATTTTGGAAGAGAAAGTCTTATTCGTGTGCTTAGTTGTTTGATCTTTAAATTTAACAAAAAACATCTCAGGAAATGATGAACATGGAAGCCAGGATGGGAGGGGAAGTGATAGCAGTTTGAGTTCCCCTTGTTCTCAAGGAAATGAAGAATTTGGGGAAAAAGATTCATCTGCTGTTCTATCCTCTGGTATGGTGAAAGGTGCTGCTAAAGAGATATCTGGAGATGCAGATGTTACTCAGGGACTAGGACCGCGAAGTGGCAATGCTATTGCGCTTGAAAGAGGAACGGATTACCAGATAAGTATTGTGGAAAAATCAACCAATTCCTCTTCTGAAAACCGTACTCACCCCGCCAAACATGTAGCTTGTGGTAATTCAATTATGGAAATCACTACCACTGTTGAGTCTGTCAAACCTGTGGTTCCTCTCTCCAAAGCAGTGACTTCTGAAAAGAGTGAGCATGTTGAGACCTCAACACACTCAAACTTGGTCAAAAAGAAGTCTGAGAAAAATGAAGAGTATCTTCCATCTCCGGTACTGGAAAACAATAATAGTAAGGTGGTGGTTAGTCTTCCAAGATCTGCTGCTGAAACAAGCAAAAAAGTAGAGAGCGTAAGAAAATCTGAAGTTCCAGTATCCTCTGAGGAAAAGGTAGCATCTCTATCTCCTTTTTGCATCATGTACATGTGTTTTCATCTCTTTTCAGTTGGCTGAATCTTCTGGATGTATGCAGCGTCTTTTGCTGCCTGGTCCACCAGTTGTGGAAAGGACTTCATGGCTAAGCTGCTGCGGGTTGTTTGATGCTATGACAGGATCTGATAGATAAACACAGGTTAGTCTGGGTTTATGATTCTTGGTAGATATACTTTATCTGGTTGAGGCTCCTGATTACTAAGAACTCACATGGCCTACAATTTGTGATATTCTTCTGATGGTTTCCTTGAATTCCTTTAATATATCACTGAAACTACTTCACTTAAGTCTCTAAGCATTTAGGTTGTATAGTAAGAGGGTTCATGGAGTTAGATTCTTGGATTGTGAATGGCTCTTGAGTAGATTGTTTAGCTCAAGTTTCAATCAGTTTATCCACTTTAAAACCGTTCTCCGAGAGGCTATTTCTTCTATAGTAGTTACTGAAACAGGTTAGAATCAATGTAGCTATCTAACAACACAACTCATGCTTGATCATTTAACAACGAGCAATTTCGGTTGAGCTACAACAAAAATATAGTCTCGCAGGAATCTGAAGTTCATGTTCTGATGCATAATTGTGTCTCGCACATCATTCTGTTCTTCGAAAATAATACTACCGATTGTGTGTTTATGTAATAAAATAATTTCCCTCAAGTTTAGCTTCTATTTTTTCTTGTTTGCAAGTCTTGATTGCTATTAGCTACCTTGATGTTGTTTATTTGGGTTGCCACAAAATCTTGTCTAAATAGCAATTAGCCTAAACTCACCTATTAACATCTTCCCACAAGTAAAAGGATCAGACTCTTTTAGTTTCTCTCCATTCTTCCTCAGGGATCAAATCCTTTTGTTGTTCTTGTATGAATATTTAACAACATTATCTATTTAATATGTTAAACCTGTCTCATTAACGTGTCTTATCTGCATTGTGCTGCAGAAGAGCAGGAGCTACATAAAGGTGAATGCGCTTGACAGCCAAAGCTTAATTTACTACCGAAAAAACAGGATCTATGGTCCGTACACTCTTCTCTGTACATTATGTCTTTGGTAGATAATAATGTGGGCGGCTTTTAGCGACATACGAACAAGACCAAACATCCTTAATAGGGTTAAATTTCTTTTTCTTCTTCTTTTTTATTTGAAATACAGTCTTCTTTTATTCATTAAATGGATTTTAGATTCATGAGACTAAATATAGTTCTATTTTTTCTATCTATTATCTTCTTTCCGTAGTTCATTAGATATGTTTAGAGGTACGAAACCAAGCCTCAAAGTTTGATTTTATTCCATGAAAACAAAGTGACACACACAAAACAAGCTCTGATCCTTTTGTACATAAAGAATGCATGAATTAATCTTAAGCTTCCTATGAATTTAAAATCATACACACAAAAACACAAATACTAACACACACTCAATCCCAAGTTTTGGATGATTGACACGAACGGAAGAAAAGAAAAGAAACCGCCCATGATTCCTTAAGGTCTCCTCACGCCGTGAACCGCGGCGATGTAAATAAGCTGTGTGACTGAGAGTATGATCAAGAACGCCTCCATTGTTCTCTACAGAGAAGAAGACACAGAATAAGCTGTGTGACATGAAGCCAATAATTCTGAGTTTTCCAAAACTGAATCTATAAGATTTGAGAATAGAGAAAAGTCTTACCAGTTTTGCATTTCTCCCTTGAAGCTCGATTTCCTTCCAAGCGAATCTGTTGAAGAAAGAATGATTAGTCTTACCATCGATGTCTTAAAACATGATGTGTTTGCTTGTGAAACAAGAGAGGTTTCTAAATTTATATTACCCCATGGCAAGGACTGTGAGGGTCCAGGCAATAGTTGCAGCTGTGGCTGCAGCCGGTAAGCTTCCCACGGTCCAAGAACGAATGTGGCTAAGACCCGAGATTGTGGAAGCCGCACCAACCACTCCCGCCAGCAACGTGAATATCACAAAGAATCCTGTGGCTGCGTTTCCCATCGGGAAATAAATTGGGGAGAAATGTGCTGGAAGATTTAAATTAGGGCCTGCTCAAATTTGTTTTCACAAGAACCCGAAATGTTAGAAGTTCGTGCCAAAAGCATACAAATTCGAGAAACAGTAAGGAATCATAATCGATAACCAACCAATCATAATTGGAGATGAATCTGAATTTCGACCAAGTTCTTACCGACTTCAAATCCATGATCGATGGCTCGGTTCATGGCCCATCCTCCAATGCCTAGAACGATCACATACATGCAGAAGTTCAACACCAGAAGTGCAGAAGCAACAGGTTTCATTTGCGCACCCACCATTTCGCCTTTTGAAAAACTACGAAAGCGAGAAGAAAGAAGAATGAGGAAAATTAAGTTTGTTCTTATGTTTGGAATGAGGCATAATGAAGCTACTTTATATACTAACTCGTATTGTTCTTTTCTTGTTAAGGCTGCTGGTAATAAAAGCAAGGTTGATTAGGGAGTTGTAAAGTTCATAGCTTCAAGTTTAAGGCAGTTTTTATCAGACCCAAGATTCTTGGCTTTGCTCTTTGTACATGTATAAAGTATTGTCCAATTTTCAAGAGTTTTTTAAGATGTTCTTACAGAAGACAAAAGTTAGATTCTTTAGCAGTTTTGTGTCTCCTTATTTAGCTTTTTATCCAATTGGGACATGGTATTTATTCTTAAATAATTCTCGATGATTTTAAATAAATTTCGGGATTTCCTTTAAAAAAAAAAAAAAAAAACAAAAATTTCAGGATTTCGAGTTGGTACTTTTATGAGATATCCAAAAATGAGTAGATCAAGTGATTAACTACTAAAATAGAAAATAAAATAAAAATATCCAACATTTGCGAGAAGATTAATTGTGGATTTTTTGTTGTTCTCCAAATCCAGTTGTCCCTTTTCAAACAGAGAACAATAGTAAATTAGTAACTTTTGTTTTGTATAAAGTAAAAATATATCTGAATTTTTACAAAAAAAATCTATCTTCTCTCTAGAAACTCTACAATACAAGCAACTGTTGTGTAGTATGTTCTTGTTGTTGCGAAGAACAATGTAAAGAACATCTTGCACTGGAGATTGACATTAACAAATCCTTTCTGTGTCTCCGTCTATTCGCTGTTGGATCAAATTGATGAGATACTTCAAGAAAACCGAATCGAATGGCAAGGTGATTGGTCCACCGGTCGAGAGGCCAAACTCTTCTTCAGATATCTTCAAGAGCTCTTGGAGAACAGATTGCTCAGGTAACTTGTAGGCCCGTTGATGTGTTCTCAGAGAAGTTAGAATCCTAAACCTGCAGAAACTTCAATGGTTGTTGATAGCTCTGTAAATGAGTGAAAACCTTTCATCAAGTTAATCTTTTATAGAATAATTCGAACTTTCTTTGGTGGATAGAGATAATTTTTGTTTCTACTAAATTTTAGGTAACTGTTGTCTATTCTCTTCTCATTTTGACAGATTAAGTAAGTTCAAATCATAAGAACATCTGTGTTCTTGTTCAGTCTTGTTTGCCTTAACAGAGATTTATATGAACATTCGATGAATCATAGCGAATGAACTTTTAGCAGCTAGATAATTTTTTATTTAAAATGGCTTGAAGATTTCAGAGATTTATATGAAACTGTCAAAACAATTGATTTTTGAAGTTAGATGAAGTCTCCATTTAAATGGAAGTTGATTTTGAATTTTGATAGGACAACTTAAAAGAGAGACAAAACAATAGTTTGTATTTCTGAAATGATCTATCAATCTAATCTACTATAAACTTTACAAAACACATAAATTTACTAAACTCTAAAATACAAGCAGTTGTTGAGTAATACTACTTTGCTGTTCTTGTGGTTGCAAAGAGCACCTAGCACTTGAGATCGACATTAAAAGAGCCTTTTCTGTATCTCCATCCATTCGTCTTTGGATCAGTTTGATTAGATACTCCAAAAGCCGAATCAAATGGCAATGTGATTGGTCCCTCCGTCGGAAGACCGAACTCTTCTTCAGATATTTTCAAGAGCTCTTGGACAATAGAGTTGCTCAGGTAACTTATTGGAAAAGAAAAGCGGATTTTATCCGCCGTGTAAACCACGAAACATCCCTTTTCTACAGCAGTTGAGTTGTTAGAAGCCCTTGACCTCTGAAATGAGATTCTTTTTCTGCTTAAGGCTGCTCTTTGTTGCCATTTCTTGGCCATCTTCATGAGCTTCTTTGCGTTTATCATCATTTTCTGGGAAAAGATTTAGATCAAAAGCGATATGGATAAAGAAAGAGAAAATATTTGTAAGTTTTGTTTGTAGAGTTCCCTGAATGAAAGTTATGATTGATGAAGAACCATAGGCTTCTTTCATTATTATATAGAAGGAGAAACTATTAGGTTTAGATAGGCTTTGTGACAAGCTCCTGAGCAACCTAAACAGACACCACACATGCTTATGTTTCTAATATATGTGATCAGAAGGGTCCTAAGTTGGTAATCAATTATGTCTGCAAATCAACTTGTGGAGTGTGGAGTGTGGACTATACAACTTATTGTGAGAAGACATGATCATGTGGGTATGAATCTTATCAGTACTAAGACGTTGATGAAGAATGAAATAGGCTATTTTTACATTAGATATATACACACACAGAAGAGAAGCCAAAAATGCCAATTCATCCTTCTGTACAGCTTTGTTTCGTAGCATAAGGGTCCCTAGTTGGTTAGTGGTCCATCAGCTAAATCAAATGTGAGACACAAAAATAATAGATCAAGTACTTATTATTCAGGGGACATCAAATCTTTTGATGAAATCAAGTACTTATTACTCATGTTTGCTTAAGGGTCCCATGATTTTGGTTGGTAGATCCATCAGCTAAATCAAATGTGAGTCCACAAATCTGAAACACAGTGTTGATTCAAAGACATGCACTACCATCTGACCTCTTTTATTGTTTTTTTTTTCAATCCCCTTCTTTGTTTTCTGCAATCAATGATGAAGTTATGTCAAATGTTAATGATTATTAAAATCATAGAATTGGCTGAGATTGCACTTTTCTCTTTTAAATCTTGAATTGTGTTGTATGTTTTGGGGATTGCCTACGGTATCTGATGTCCAAAGTTGATAAATGTATTTGGACATTTCGTTGTTTCTTAGGCAGAAAGTTAAAACAGGCTTTGCGACACTGTTAGCTTCTTTTTTCATAAGCTACCTCTTACTTTTATACATATTTATATCTATCTATGTCTAATTCTGTGATTCATGAAATCCTTTGAAACCCTAAAACCTAATTAGGAATCTACTCAGGGAAAGATGAACAAAAACTCATAGTCATAAAATAAGGAATCCAATAGAGTTCAGAAATCTTCTCAAGATGTAGAGTCAGGGATTCTTCTCCCAAAGCGATCCAAAATCAAAAGCACGAAACTAAATTTTTGTCTCCATGAAAGAAAAGTTGCAGAATGAAAAGTTACCGAAAAGTCGGCTGAAAATAAAGTTAAATAGATCAAAAACGCGTCTGTCATTAAAAAAATCCTGGTTTTCGTCTGTCTGGCTCGGTTAAGAGAGGATCGATCGATCCAGGTGTGGATCGATCGATCATGATTCCGATCGATCGATCTTTGGCTTGACACTCTATCTGCAAATATTACGCTGGACCGGATCGATCGATCATCCGTCTTCAAACTCGATCTTAAATTGTTACGGTGAATCGGATCGATCGATCGATCTGAACATTAAAAATGACAATTCTCGATCTTTTGCTCATGATCCATGCTCTTCATGCTCTTATACTTATTCCAACCTGAAAGGACTCTAAAACAAAGAGAAAACGCAGATAAACCTATTAAAACGATGGTTAAAAACCATCAAAACCGAGATATATCATGTGTAAACGACAAAACAGCCCTTCTCTACACCAGTTGAGTTGTTAGTAGTATTTTATCTCTGAAATGAGATTCTTTTCCTGCTTAAGGCTGCTCTCTGTTGCCATTTCTTTGCCATCTTCAACAGCTTCTTTGTGTTGTTGATCATTTTCAAGACAAAGTGTTTTTCTTAAAAGATCAGAAAGAAAAATAAATTTGTGAGTTGTGTGCTCTATAACTCTTTGAATGCAAGTTATGGTTGATGAAAAATCCCATAAGCTTATTTGATTATATATAAAGAGAGATTACTCTAAGTTAGATAACCAACCAAACCAGGCAGAACACATGTTTCTGTTTTTGTTGTATGTGATCATAACGGGTCCTAAAGTTGGTAACCAATCCTATCTATTAACCAGCTTGTGGATTAGAATTTCTGTTAAAAAGACATGACCATGTGAATGTGAGTATAAATCTTATACATAAATATTTAGAAACAAATACATGTGCAAGTGAATGAAAGATACATAACTTGTAGGCCTTTTGATGTTCTCAGAGAAATTAAAACCATAAAACTACAAAAATTTCAATAGATTCCTAGGTTTCTTTTAAGGGCCTAGTGTTCAGATGTAGGGATTAGCTTAAGACTAGAATGGGAAATGAAAAGGAAAACTCAAAGGTCTCAAAACCAATATTAATGCACGCACGTCTAGAGAAGTTGAACTTGCAGAAATTTCAGTGGTCAATTAGGTAGTTCTTGGGGTCATTTAAATAATCATTGCAATAGACTTGTAAGTGACTGAAAATTTTTATAGATTTTTCTTTTTGTCAAACTAGCCTAATGACTTTAATAATCCCATAACATTGTAGGGAGCAGGGTTCGAACCCCGAACCTGCAACTTAATATGATAAGTTTTCAGAGGTGACCACTATTGTGCCACTTGACTCCCACAAAAAAAAAAAAAGTTTTATAGATTGAAAGTTTAAAGTTCATTCCTATTTTTCTATTGATGATATGACAGCAAGAAAGCAAGACATTAATTTTGCAAATAATATAAACAGAATTATTCTCAAATTTAGTCATAATTTACGCAAAAAGATAGACTTTAGCATGTTCAATTACGCCAATATATATATATATATATTGAATAATTGTTAAATTTAATTCAAAAGAAAACAACGTTTGTTACAAAGAATTTGCTTGCAAAATTTGAAATGTTTTGTGGAGTAAACTATGTGGCTACTCAAGATGAAAACCAAATGGCCAATGTTTCTCCATAGTTTTGGTCGCTTGTTTCCCGGATAGTAGATAGCCGATTACGCATTATTTTGTCGATGATACCTATTAGAAGAGTTGCTGGTTTCAGCCCCTTCCCATGCCGCCGATTGTTTCGTTCTTGCCACAGTAGATATAGCATCGTTTGGAAAGCATATCGCGATACAAATCGTTTAGCTCGATCACGTTTTGCTGAGGAACGTGATAGAAATTGCATCAGCACGTTCAAATCAGTGGTGTAGTCCACTTGAAGAAGGTGATGCAGGAGCTTAGACCAAACCTCCGATGAGTATCTGGCTATCTGCATAAGAAGAAGAGATGATCTCTGTTTTCGTCTGCGGCGTCACAAAGAATACACTTTGGCTGCTGGTTCGCAATCCAGCCCATCCGATCTAATGTAGAGAGCTTGTTTTGAATTGTCAACCATGTCAAGAAAGCAAATTTCGGCGTGGCATAGGGGAACCAAACACAGGAGGTCCAGCTTGTGGTTGTGTGAGGAGTCCGTAGTGGATTCCAAGTTTGTTTCGTGGAGAACTTCTCTTTGTACTTATCAGAGACGCTTCACCATTGATGCTTATCGTGGAGAAAGTTGTTTCGTCTCTGCTGAAGTTTCTTGACGTGGTTGACAATTCAAAACAAGCGCAATCAACTCTATTTCAACCTATTGTAAAGTTTCGGTTCTATGTCGACGAGGACGATGGTTGGACAACACCCACGCCATTGTGGCTTCAGCCGGGATACCGAGATCAATGTAACCTCGGGGCCCCAAATTGTCACTTAAGCAACCAAGTTTCGACCAAGAGTCAAACCAAAAAAAGGAGCTAAATTACGCCAATATTTAGACTGCAGCGAGCACACAAATTAAACAAAAAAATTATACCGCGACACAACTACACTCTCCATGCTTCTTCTTCTTCGGTTTGTTTGTCTCTATCTTAATAATCATTGGATTCTCACACTTGTTGAGCTTTGACACTTGCTTTGCCTCTGATTACTGCTCTCAGTAGATCCACCATTCTTTGTTATCTGAGAATCTTGCAGGGATTGCTCCATGCTTTTTGCTTTTGTTGATCTCTGCTGCTTTTTTCTCCTTGAATCTTCATCACACCATGGCATTTTGTTCCTTTCCAAGACAGAGTTAGATACACCATTGTAGTCACTTCTTGACAATAAACTGAACATGTTCAAGCAATCAACTTCATCGTGAATGAATGTGTAGCCAAGCTGTTCCAGTTCTCTAAGATAGTTCAGATGATCGTCAAAACAATCTATTGCTACCATCTGACAAAGAACACGAAACATTAAATGAGAACTAAAAACAAATAACTTGTTGCACAAGAAATATCCAAAAACTATGTAATGAATTGAGAATTTTTGCGTACTTGATTTAGAGCTAAGCGAGCAGCTAGCCTCTGCCTTGCAATGTGTTCTCTTCGATGATCGATGACCCTTTGTTCATGAATTTTATGTTTTGCCTTTGCGATCAAGTATTTCAAATCAATCCCATCCGTCTTTGTTTCGTAATTACACGCTTTCGAAGCCGTAATTGATTTCCCCGGTTTAGTAACCATTGTTGTAATAGATCTCGCATCCACCTGTTTAGTAACTTTTGTGTTCGTCTTTTGCTTTGACTTGAACACTGTTTTGTTAAGACTTGGTGTTAACGTCCTAATAGATTTCGCCTGAAGATTTAAGAAATATAAAAAAAACGTAAGCAAATCAATCAATCAATCAAGCTTTTACCCTAAAAAATTGGAAAACAAAAAATGGTTGAAATCTTATGCAAAAAAAAAAAAAAACAACAACAATGGTGAAACTAGGGTTTCACATGACCGAAATACCTTAGTAGCTGAGTCCACTTCAACGGTCTTCTTTTGTCTCTTCACCGGTTGATTTCCTTCGTCGGAATGTTGGCGTTTCTTCGGAGCCGCCACAACTTCGTACTTTTCCTTGCCATTTCCTCCGGTTCGACTCAAAACTTGTGTCGTTTAAGTCTAACTTATGATTTATGGATAAAAACAAGACGTCGTCTGAGAAATCGATTAAATTGTACCTAACACCTTTGCTTTTGAATCTCTGATCTTTTGGAAACAACTGCAACGCGCTCGAGGTCGTAGCAATCTCCATAGCTCCTTAATCCACAAATTAAAAAACCTTTAAATTAAGCAAGAACAAATAAGAATAATAAATATATAAAAAAAAATAAAAAAACCAAATTACGAAAAGGGAAAAATAAACGTAAGCTTGTCGATAGAATCAGAAGAAGAAATATTGAAGATGATGATGACACAAATCCTAAGAGAGTAGAGAAGCAATTGTTGAGTCTTTGAGACCAAGTTATCAAGTTTTATAGTCTCCTTCCTCTATCTTTCTATTATACTCAGCCAGCGTTGGAACCAAGCTGTCAGGCTATATTTGGGCATGTTTTCTTTTGGTGTTCATTTATTTGGATTCAATTATTTTCCAAATTAGAGTAAAACTAGACTTCAGCTGGAATTTTTTTTTTTTTTTTTGGATATATGCTGATGAAATAGTATATTCTTTGGTAGTATCTTTAATTCTTTATAACAAACGAAAATTGGAAAACAAAGCTCCCTACTATAATCAAATATAAATGATTTATGAAAAAATTACAAAAATCATAGAAACGAATCAGAGTTACGGATTGTGTCATAGTTTCTTTTAGGGGTTGGCAAAAAAACCATAACTGAACCAAAGCAAAATAAGTGATTTGGTTTGGATATGCTTTACTCTAAAAATCCATTTGGTTGTTATTTTTATTAAATTTTTGGTTTAGATTTGGTTTGGTTAAAAACCGTAAAACCGAATGGTTATTTTGGTTTTTTATAAAATTTAGAATAATTATATATAAATATATTTGTTTAGTCCTTAATGTGTTTTTTATTAGATTATATTCTTTGAAATTTATTTATTGGATTACGCTTCAAATCAAAATAGTTTAGTGAAACGATATTTGATTATTTTTTATTTCTAAATTAGAGTGAAACTAGACTTTTGCTTTACAAAATGACAATTCAAAAATCAAAATAGAAAGAAAATGAACCACTAAATTCTCAATCTATTTCACATAAACAATACGAACACGAAAACTAGCAGAAATTGGGCCTAATGGGCCTTGTCCGAGTTTTCCTCACGTGCGTTTTCACAATCTTTAGATGTTTGCCATCAACTAAACGATACCGTTTTATGTGCGAACTAAAAAACATTTCCTCGAGTCTTATATAGAAGATTAGCTGCTATATGTCGGTGACAAGTTCATGAAAGCATATGGTTGCTGGAGAAAGTGAAGAGCATTGCTTGGACTTCAAATATATATCTGGAGGAATTCACTACTGGAATATCAAAGTCACAACAAGTGCTTATTAGACTATATGGAGTTTGCTCCCATTTGTATCAGAATTCTTATGTGATTTTACAGTGACTGGAAAGATATTAAAAAATAACTAGGATATATCACGTGCTATAGCACGGACAAATTATAATTATAGAAAAATATCCGAAAATTATAAAATCCGAATATTAGAAAATTGTAATTTTTCCAAAACTTTACGAAAATTATAATATCAGTTTTTATAATATCAAATCTTTGTAATATCCGCGTAAACATTTTGTAATCAGAAATATAAAACCAATTCTTTCATACTCGACGATACTAAAAAATTTTAACTAATTTTCAAAAAAAATTAAAATAAATAAATAAATTAAAACGAAAATTATAGTATAGAAATAAGTTAAAAAATCTATTTTTAACTACTTTTCAAAAAATTAAAATAAATTAATTAATTAAAACGAAAATATAATCTAGAAATAAGAAAAAAAAATCAACAATCTACATAATTTTTTCCTTAAAAGTTTACAGAAAAAATCAGAATCTACATAAAATCTCTTATTTTTGAAAAATTAATCAACATTTAATTTAATTTAATTAATGTGTTTAATTAGATCAACAAAATCTTCATAAAATATGTTTTTAACTACTTTTCAAAAAATTTAAATAAATAAATAAATTAAAACAAAATTTATTTATTAAATTATTTAATTAAATGATCACATAATAACTAATGAATAAAATACTCTTAATGAAATATTAAAATTTGTTCTTTGAAGTAATGGCAATGTGATGTAAATATTAACACTTTCTAATGTTTATTTATAAATATACTTCCCAAAAAATATATAGGGAATGACAAGTGTTTACTCCACTCTTTTATTTTGACCCGAAATATAAACGAGACAATGAAGTTTGAACAAAGTGAAATACACATTCTCGTTTCGTGTTGGCTGATGTCTTCTCTTAGAAAGACCTTACTCCCAAGCTGGAGTGTTCCAAAACCTCCGACACATTAGTGTCTCTTCTCCATGCCATACTTCAACAAGTGTCTCCTTTCCCTTGCCTTTCAATATCTCTTATCACCTGTTGAGCTTTGAATACTTGCTTTTCCTGAGGAAAGTAAAAAGTATACCTCATTTTGGGTTAAAGCTTGAGCCATGGCATACATGTCGAAGTAAAAGTCATAATCAAAGCAAGTGTGCTAAAGGAGCTTTGAGAATTCATAACAAGTGATGCATAATGTATGGAGTCCAAGGCTGTAAAAACAAAAACCCCGTTTGGATGTATAAATCTGTATATATGATCACTGATTCTATGATTTATCCTACAAATGAACATCTTAACAGCAAATTCAACACATCAATGGCAAGATGTGTAATGCATGTTGTTAGAGGCTAGTGTTCTATGTCTTTTGTTTCTCGGATTATGGACATGGATTTTGAAAAGAATGTTTGGGATGGGAAGCTGTTGGATTATGCATGTTAAAATGTGGTTAATTGTGTCAAAAGCATTCAAAGATGTTTATGCTACTGAAACTGTACACAGAGAAAGGTTGCATCTTACATCTTACACAGAGGAAAGTGCTTGCTGCAATAATTAGAATTAGGATTTTATGGGTGCTAAAGACCAATGCAAAAGCTCATTATAAGATTACACTTTTGAGACAACTGTCTTGTATACAACTTTCTTCAATGCAAAAAAGGGATACATATATTCGACTAATACATGTAAGAAACAATCAATTGGATCGTAAGAGATACAACTTACTCATAAAACTATATTAACCCACACTCTTCTTCGTAACCTTCATCTCAAGCTATTGCCGACTGGATTGTCTCGGCCTCTGTAGGACGCCACCATGACTTCTGAACAGAGAGCAATCCTTCTCCATCTTTGGAATGTGTCATTCTTACATTCCATTTCATCGATTTCACCATCTTCTCAATTTCTCCTATCGTTTCCATGTCATCTCTTACTATAAAAGTTCCTTGTGGTCTAAGAATCCGGTCTACTTCAGCCATTACCCCAACCAAGTTGCACCTAAAGGGATTTTGTTTATACATAGCATCAGAGTTTGCAATCAAGAATTATATATCATACAGACAAAGGGGATGCATAAATGTATATATACCTCTTTTTCAGTGAAGAGAAAAGATGATCAGCGTGAAGAAGGTCGTAAGTCCTAGGGTAAGTGCTGAATGATTCACACCAATCATGATAGATTCCAAACAAACCACGTTCGTATATAATCGGAAGTGTATCAGGTGAGTCGATAGGAACTACATTCATCACCCACAGTTTCAGATCCTTCAATGCAGCAGCAAAACTGAAACCCACAAGAGAGAGAGAGATTTCATTAGAAATTAATCAATAGAGTCAATTTTGTTTTGATGAAAGATTGTATAAGCTTTTGCTTACCCTCCATAGACAGCTCTCATGTCCATTACATTTCTCACATAAGACCAATCAATTCCCATACCGTTGAGGTATGACTTTGAAACAACAGTCTTCCAGCTTACATGGTCTGCTGTGAAATCCTCTTGTGCAGGTTTTCCATATACACCCTCCTGAGAATCTAACCACTGAGGAACAGTCTCCACTCTCGCAGGCCAATTTTCAGGCCAAACTGCTCCGCGTTTTGATGAATCTTCTGTTACCTTGTGCATACATGCCTCAAGTGGAACATTCCTGCATCAAACAAATATGTTAGCAACATAATTGCTTTGGACTACTAGTCAAGTGCCAATTGATGTAAGAAGGGAAATAGATAAACTACCAGGCGGCATTTTGATCATCGGAGTCTTTGCAGAGAGGTGGCTCATTTTGAGATCTTTCGCTGTAGCACTTATTCGACATTGGCTTCTGGTAAATGGCAGCACCGACTTCATTCAGTTCATCTTTCTTAATCGTCATCAGTTTCCAGCACATTGCCTTTGTTAGCTTCGACATAGCTACAAAACAGAGAATAGCATCTCACAAGTTAGTTATAAAAAAATTTGCCAAAGCCCTATTCATGGCCAAACAAAAGAGAACAGTTTCCCAACCTTTCCATATGCCAACATCTTCCTCGGTCTTCCTGTAGACTGGAGTCGCTGACCAGACAAAGAAACCACCCGGCCTCAATGCACGATTCAATTCCAAAAGTAGTTTACCACCTTCAGTTAAGACGACCAAAAAAGTTTATTCAATGAAAAAAAAAAAGAAAGACTGAATTACACTACAATATGGGAGACTTCTTACCTTCGATATGCCAAGGGACTCTACAACGAGCACAATGGATAAGGTCGAAAACAGATCCTGGAAAAGGTAATCTCTTGGTTCCCATAACATTTGACATTGCAGGAATACCACGTTCCAGAGCAAATTGCACCTGTGCCTCGTGTTCGTCTTTGGGTGCAAATGACAAAGCAAGTACATCTCTGTCAAAAAGATATCCTCCGAAGCTAGCAACCCCACACCCAACATCTAATATAACACGAGTCCTATTTCCCCACGCAATATCAGGATATGACTGCAAAAACATATAATAATAACGTCAATAGTCGAATGAGAAAGTTGTGTAAACATTGAATGAAAGATCATCAATAATAAGTTGTACCTCTTGGAGGAAATCAATGTAGTGAAGAGCACCGTTCTTGAACTGAGTACCTCCACCAGGGAATGTTAAGTATTCACCACTCATCTTCACCCAGTTTTGATGTCCCTTGACTTCTGCAAGCTTGGTGTGAGGGACATTGGTGTACCAGATCTGCGGCAACACAAGACCGAATAATTAATTGATATCATTCACAAAAGACAAAAAGGAACACAAGCAGGTTTTCTAACATGTATATTGAACTTTTTACCTTTTCTCTGCTCTTAGGCCACCTGATGGATCGCTTATACCCTTCGGGAAGAGAAACAAGGCAGCGTGGAGATTCCTCGGGACAATGTCTCTCACGATGTTCATAATGCTTTGTCGAATGAAGCTTTCTGATAGCTTGCCAATTGTCAAGGCAAGGGATATAGTCTGGTCCAGCTGTCACATTGCAGACTTTCCATTTAATTGAGGACACTTGTGCTTTCTTCTCGTTCTGAGATTCAACCAATTGGGTTGACCAAGCACCACTTCCAGTGCTTGACTCCTTTGTGATTTCAGCCTGATCACCAGCCGGGAAAACATCCTTACTCTTCTCAGTGTTCTCTTCAGTTTCACCAGTGTTTTCTTCTGACTTCTTCTCGGTGTTTTCTTCAGATTGACCAGCATTCTCTTCGGTTCCATTACTCTCCTCAGATTTGTTTTCTTCTGAGCTCTCTTCTAGTTGTGTTTTCTCTTTTTGCTTGGCTTCATCACTTTCTGATTCCGTATCTTTCTCACCCTCTCCATCTTTTCTATCCCCATCACCATTTTTGTCATCAAATTCCTTTTTTTCCTCAACTGACTCCGTTTTCTCACCAGAGTTCTCCTCACCAGATTTCTCAGGATCAGTCTTCTCTTCGTTGCTCTCTGTCACAACCTCAGTTTCCTCATTCTTTTCATCCGAAAAATTCTTGGAGCCTTGATCAACTTCTTCATTTTTGAAATCACTCTTAGTAGTAGTTTCCACATCTTTTGAAGTCTCGCTTGCAGCGAAGTCAATAGACTCAGTTGGGGCAGACCATGAAGACATGAACATCCACGCGCCAACCAAACATAGAGAAACAATTAAAACAATGGTAATGGTTAAGCCATATGTCGATGACTTCTTCCCGTCTACACGAGAATATTTTCCCATTGCCATGTTCCTAAACCCACGGCACGACCCCTAGTCACATGCACCTGCAAAACCAATTACATGAAGAGAGTACAATGACATTAGTGACCAGTAAGACTATCAAAAGGTTTGGTTTTTAATATTGCCATATTAAAAGACTGTTTAACAAGTATTCCCTCAAAATAAGAGAACAAAGGAAGATCTAAGAATGATTTGGATTCCTACACCATTGTAGATACTTTAAACTAATGACAAACCATTGTAGACACTATAAACTAATGACTACTCTCATACTTGAGCTTGTTTCTTTAAGGTTAGTTTGACTGGTTAAGTCCAATTACTGAGCTTTAGCAGATGACCGACCATATGATACTATACATAGGAAATGTAAAAGCAAATAATTGCAGATCTAAACCAAGTCAGCAAAATCACATAAAACAAAAACACTCGATTTACACCTTAAACGAACAAATCAAACATATAGAGCATACATCAGTAAGACGTAAAAGTAACAAGAAAAGCTCTTGGGCAATTCCGAATCTTGCAATTGCAGAGATACCCAGAAGCAAGAACATCTAAAGAAAGCGAGAGAGATAGTAAAAGAACTTACCAGAGAAAAGGGTTGCCTCAGATCTCCCCAAGATTGCAACTTTGTGAGCAGAGACAGAATAAAGAAAGTTCCAGATCCGGATCTAGTAGAAAGAGCGAGAGTTAAGATACAATGATCCCACTAGATTTGATAAGTATTTATATCTCAAGAGCAAGTGGTGAGTGAGCATATCTCTGCACAGTTATGGTGTTAAAATACCAGAAATTTGGATCTGATTTCACACCAAAAATTAATTATTTTGCAACTTTTTAAAATAATTGGAAAATTTTGGTTTCTGAAGATTGTTATTCACAAAACACCCGTCGGTCACCGACATATAGCAGCTATATAAGACTCGAGAAAATATTTTTTAGCTCGCACATAAAACGCAATCGTTTAGTTGATGGCAGACAGCTAAAGCTTGTGAAAACGCACGTGGAAAACTTGGACAAGGCCCATTAGGCCCAATTTCTGCACTGTGAGATACATTGATTCATTTTCTCTCTATTTTGAATGGTCATTTTGTAAAGCAAAAGAACCTATGACACAATCCGTAACTCTGATTCGTTTCTATGATTTTTGTAATTTTTTCATAAATCATTTATATTTGATTATAGTAGGGAGCTTTGTTTTCCAATTTTCGTTTGTTATAAAGAATTAAAGATACTACCAAAGAATATACTATTTCATCAGCATATATCCCAAAAAAAAAAAAAAAAATCCAGCTGAAGTCTAGTTTTACTCTAATTTGGAAAATAATTGAATCCAAATAAATGAACACCAAAAAAAAACATGCCCAAATACAGCCTGAGAACTTGGGCCCAACGCTGGCTGAGTATAATAGAAAGATAGAGGAAATAGACTATAAAACTTGATAACTTGATCCCAAAGACTCAACAATTGCTTCTCTACTCTCTTAGGGTTTGTGTCATCATCATCTTCAATATTTCTTCTTCTGATTCTATCGACAAGCTTACGTTTATTTTTCCCTTTTGGTAATTTGATTTTTTTATTTTTATATATTTATTATTCTTATTTGTTCTGGCTTAATTTAAGGGTTTTTTAATTTGTGGATTAGCGAGATATGGAGATTGCTACGACCTCGAGCGCGTTGCAGTTGTTTCCAAAAGATCAGAGATTCAAAAACAAAGGTGTTAGGTACAATTTAATCGATTTCTCAGACGACGTCTCGTTTTTACCCATAAATCCTAAGTTAGACTTAGACGACCCACAAGTTTTGAGTCGAACCGGAGGAAATGGCAAGGAAAAATACGAAGTTGTGGCGGCTCCGAAGAAACGCCAACATTCCGACGAAGGAAATCCACCGGTGAAGAGACAAAAGAAGACCGTCGAAGTGGACTCAGCTACTAAGGTATTTCGGTCATGTGAAACCCTAGTTTCACCATTGTTGTTTTTTTTTTTTTTTGCATAAGAATTCCAACCATTTTTTTTTTTTCAATTTGCTTACGTTTTTTTTACATTTCTTAAATCTTCAGGCGAAATCTATTAGGACGTTAACACCAAGTCTTAACAAAACAGTGTCCAAGTCAAAGCAAGAGACGAACACAAAAGTTACTAAACAGGTGGATGCGAGATCTATTACAACAATGATTACTAAACCAGGGAAATCAGTTACGGCTTCGAAAGCGTGTAATTACGAAACAAAGACGGATGGGATTGATTTGAAATACTTGATCGCAAAAGCAAAACATAAAATTCATGAACAAAGGGTCATCGATCATCGAAGAGAACACATTGCAAGGCAGAGGCTAGCTGCTCGCTTAGCTCTAAATCAAGTACGCAAAAATTCTCAATTCATTACATAGTTTTTGGATATTTCTTATGCAACAAGTTATTTTTTTCACTTCTCATTTAATGTTTCGTGTTCTTTGTCAGATGGTAGCAATAGATTGTTTTGACGATCATCTGAACTATCTTAAAGAACTGGAACAGCTTGGCTACACATTCATTCACTATGAAGTTGATTGCTTGAACATGTTCAGTTTATTGTCAAGAAGTGACTACAATGGTGTATCTAACTCTGTCTTGGAAAGGAACAAAATGCCATGGTGTGATGAAGATTCAAGGAGAAAGAAGCAGCAGAGATCAACAAAAGGAAAAAGCATGCAGCGATCCCTGCTAGGATTTCAGATAACAAAGAATGGTGGATCTACTGAGAGCAGTAATCAGAGGCAAAGCATGTGTCAAAGCTCAACAAGTGTGAGAATCCAGTGATTATTAAGATAGAGACAAACAAACCGAAGAAGAAGAAGCATGGAGAGTGTAGTTGTGTCGCAGTACAGTTTTTTTGTTTAATTTGTGTGCTCGCTGCAGTCTAAATATTGGCATAATTTAACCCTTTTTTTTGGTTTGACTCTTGGTCGAAACTTGGTTGCTTAAGTGGCAATTTGGGGCCACGATTTACATTGATCTCGGTATCCCGGCTGAAGCCACAATGGCATGGGTGTTGTCCAACCATCGTTCTCGTCGACATAGAACATAAACTTTGCAACAGGTTGAAACAGAGTTGATTGCGCTTGTTTTGAATTGTCAACCACGTCAAGAACCTTCAGCAAAGACGAAACAACCTTCTCCACGATAAGCATCAATGGCGAAGTGTCTCTGATAAGTACAAAGAGAAGTTCTCCACGAAACAGACCTGGAATCTACTACGGACTCCTCACACAACCACAAGCTGGACCTCCTGTGTTTGGTTCCCCTATACCACGCCAAAATTTGCTTTCATGACGTAGTTGACAATTCAAAACAAGCTCTCTACATTGGATCGGATGGGTTGGATTGCGAACCAGCAGCCAAAGTGTATTCTTTGTGACGCCGCAGACGAAAACAGAGATCATCTCTTCTTCTTCTTATGCAGATAGCCAGATACTCATCGGAGGTTTGGTCTAAGTTCATGCATCACCTGCTTCAAGCGGATTACACCACTAATTTGAACGTGCTGATGCAATTTCTATCACGTTCCCCACCAAAACGTGATCGAGCTAAACGATTTGTATCGCGATATGCTTTCCAAAAGACGCTATATCTACTGTGGCAAGAACGAAACAATCGGCGGCATGGGAAGGGGCTGAAACCAGCAATTCTTCTTGTGGGTATCATCGACAAAATAATGCGTAATCGGCTATCTACTATCCGGGAAACAAGCGACCAAAACTATGCGGAAACATTGGTCATTTGGTTTTCATCTAGAGTAGCCACATAGTTTACTCCACAAAACATTTCTAATTTTGTAAACAAATTCTTTGTAACAAACGTTGTTTTCTTTTGAATTAAATTTAACAATTATTCAATATATATATATATATATATATATTGGCGTAATTGAACATGCTAAAGTCTATATTTTCGCGTAAATTATGACTAAATTTGAGAATAATTCTGTCTATATTATTTGCAAAATTAATGTCTTGCTTTCTTGCTGTCATATCATCAATAGAGAAATAGGAATGAACTTTAAACTTTCAATCTATAAAACTTTTTTTTTTGTGGGAGTCAAGTGGCACAATAATGGTCATCTCTAAAAACTCATCACATTAAGTTGCAGGTTTGGGGTTCGAACCCTGCTCCCTACAATGTTATGGGATTATTAAAGTCATTAGGCTAGTTTGACAAAAAGAAAAATCTATAAAAATTTTCAGTCACTTACAAGTCTATTGCAATGATTATTTAAATGACCCCAAGAACTACCTAACTGACCACTGAAATTTCTGCAAGTTCAACTTCTCTAGACGGGCGTGCATTAATATTGGTTTTGAGACCTTTGAGTTTTCCTTTTCATTTCCCATTCTAGTCTTAAGCTAATCCCTACATCTGAACACTAGGCCCTTAAAAGAAACCTAGGAATCTATTGAAATTTTTGTAGTTTTATGGTTTTAATTTCTCTGAGAACATCAAAAGGCCTACAAGTTATGTATCTTTCATTCACTTGCACATGTATTTGTTTCTAAATATTTATGTATAAGATTTATACTCACATTCACATGGTCATGTCTTTTTAACAGAAATTCTAATCCACAAGCTGGTTAATAGATAGGATTGGTTACCAACTTTAGGACCCGTTATGATCACATACAACAAAAACAGAAACATGTGTTCTACCTGGTTTGGTTGGTTATCTAACTTAGAGTAGTCTCTCTTTATATATAATCAAATAAGCTTATGGGATTCTTCATCAACCATAACTTGCATTCAAAGAGTTATAGAGCACACAACTCACAAATTTATTTTTCTTTCTGATCTTTTAAGAAAAACACTTTGTCTTGAAAATGATCAACAACACAAAGAAGCTGTTGAAGATGGCAAAGAAATGGCAACAGAGAGCAGCCTTAAGCAGGAAAAGAATCTCATTTCAGAGATAAAATACTACTAACAACTCAACTGGTGTAGAGAAGGGCTGTTTTGTCGTTTACACATGATATATCTCGGTTTTGATGGTTTTTAACCATCGTTTTAATAGGTTTATCTGCGTTTTCTCTTTGTTTTAGAGTCCTTTCAGGTTGGAATAAGTATAAGAGCATGAAGAGCATGGATCATGAGCAAAAGATCGAGAATTGTCATTTTTAATGTTCAGATCGATCGATCGATCCGATTCACCGTAACAATTTAAGATCGAGTTTGAAGACGGATGATCGATCGATCCGGTCCAGCGTAATATTTGCAGATAGAGTGTCAAGCCAAAGATCGATCGATCGGAATCATGATCGATCGATCCACACCTGGATCGATCGATCCTCTCTTAACCGAGCCAGACAGACGAAAACCAGGATTTTTTTAATGACAGACGCGTTTTTGATCTATTTAACTTTATTTTCAGCCGACTTTTCGGTAACTTTTCATTCTGCAACTTTTCTTTCATGGAGACAAAAATTTAGTTTCGTGCTTTTGATTTTGGATCGCTTTGGGAGAAGAATCCCTGACTCTACATCTTGAGAAGATTTCTGAACCCTATTGGATTCCTTATTTTATGACTATGAGTTTTTGTTCATCTTTCCCTGTGACTTTCTCTGTATCCATGTCTGAGTAGATTCCTAATTAGGTTTTAGGGTTTCAAAGGATTTCATGAATCACAGAATTAGACATAGATAGATATAAATATGTATAAAAGTAAGAGGTAGCTTATGAAAAAAGAAGCTAACAGTGTCGCAAAGCCTGTTTTAACTTTCTGCCTAAGAAACAACGAAATGTCCAAATACATTTATCAACTTTGGACATCAGATACCGTAGGCAATCCCCAAAACATACAACACAATTCAAGATTTAAAAGAGAAAAGTGCAATCTCAGCCAATTCTATGATTTTAATAATCATTAACATTTGACATAACTTCATCATTGATTGCAGAAAACAAAGAAGGGGATTGAAAAAAAAAACAATAAAAGAGGTCAGATGGTAGTGCATGTCTTTGAATCAACACTGTGTTTCAGATTTGTGGACTCACATTTGATTTAGCTGATGGATCTACCAACCAAAATCATGGGACCCTTAAGCAAACATGAGTAATAAGTACTTGATTTCATCAAAAGATTTGATGTCCCCTGAATAATAAGTACTTGATCTATTATTTTTGTGTCTCACATTTGATTTAGCTGATGGACCACTAACCAACTAGGGACCCTTATGCTACGAAACAAAGCTGTACAGAAGGATGAATTGGCATTTTTGGCTTCTCTTCTGTGTGTGTATATATCTAATGTAAAAATAGCCTATTTCATTCTTCATCAACGTCTTAGTACTGATAAGATTCATACCCACATGATCATGTCTTCTCACAATAAGTTGTATAGTCCACACTCCACACTCCACAAGTTGATTTGCAGACATAATTGATTACCAACTTAGGACCCTTCTGATCACATATATTAGAAACATAAGCATGTGTGGTGTCTGTTTAGGTTGCTCAGGAGCTTGTCACAAAGCCTATCTAAACCTAATAGTTTCTCCTTCTATATAATAATGAAAGAAGCCTATGGTTCTTCATCAATCATAACTTTCATTCAGGGAACTCTACAAACAAAACTTACAAATATTTTCTCTTTCTTTATCCATATCGCTTTTGATCTAAATCTTTTCCCAGAAAATGATGATAAACGCAAAGAAGCTCATGAAGATGGCCAAGAAATGGCAACAAAGAGCAGCCTTAAGCAGAAAAAGAATCTCATTTCAGAGGTCAAGGGCTTCTAACAACTCAACTGCTGTAGAAAAGGGATGTTTCGTGGTTTACACGGCGGATAAAATCCGCTTTTCTTTTCCAATAAGTTACCTGAGCAACTCTATTGTCCAAGAGCTCTTGAAAATATCTGAAGAAGAGTTCGGTCTTCCGACGGAGGGACCAATCACATTGCCATTTGATTCGGCTTTTTTGGAGTATCTAATCAAACTGATCCAAAGACGAATGGATGGAGATACAGAAAAGGCTCTGTTAATGTCGATCTCAAGTGCTAGGTGCTCTTTGCAACCACAAGAACAGCAAAGTAGTATTACTCAACAACTGCTTGTATTTTAGAGTTTAGTAAATTTATGTGTTTTGTAAAGTTTATAGTAGATTAGATTGATAGATCATTTCAGAAATACAAACTATTGTTTTGTCTCTCTTTTAAGTTGTCCTATCAAAATTCAAAATCAACTTCCATTTAAATGGAGACTTCATCTAACTTCAAAAATCAATTGTTTTGACAGTTTCATATAAATCTCTGAAATCTTCAAGCCATTTTAAATAAAAAATTATCTAGCTGCTAAAAGTTCATTCGCTATGATTCATCGAATGTTCATATAAATCTCTGTTAAGGCAAACAAGACTGAACAAGAACACAGATGTTCTTATGATTTGAACTTACTTAATCTGTCAAAATGAGAAGAGAATAGACAACAGTTACCTAAAATTTAGTAGAAACAAAAATTATCTCTATCCACCAAAGAAAGTTCGAATTATTCTATAAAAGATTAACTTGATGAAAGGTTTTCACTCATTTACAGAGCTATCAACAACCATTGAAGTTTCTGCAGGTTTAGGATTCTAACTTCTCTGAGAACACATCAACGGGCCTACAAGTTCTGCATCTTTCATTCACTTGCACATGTCTTTGTATCTTAAATTTTTCTGTGTAAAATTCATACTCACATTCACATGGTCATGTCTTTTCAACAGAAGTTTTAATCCTCAAGTTGGTTAATCGATAGGATTGGTTACCAACTTTGGGACCCCTTATGGTCACATACAACAAAGACAGAAGCATGTGTTCTGCCTGGTTTGGTTCTTTAATTTATCAGAAATCCAATAGGTTCTCCTATTATATATAATGCAAAAAACCTATTGGATAGTTCATAAATCATAACTTGCATTCAAAGAGTTCTACAACACAACTTACAAGTCTCTTTTGCTTTCCAATCTAAATAGTTTTTTGCCCAGAAAATGATGATGAACACAAAGAAGCTAATCAAGATGGCCAGGAAATGGCAAAAGCGAGCAGCTCTCAGTAGGAAAAGAATCTCATTTCATAGGTCAAGTGCTACTAGCAGCTCAACCGCTGCAGAGAAGGGATGTTTTGTGGTTTACACGGTGGATAAAACCCGCTTTGCTTTTCCGATAAGTTATCTGAGCAGCTCTGTTATTCAAGAGCTCTTGAAGGTATCTGAAGAAGAGTTTGGCATCCCCATAGAAGGACCAATCATGTTGCCATTCGATTCGACTTTCTTGGAGTACCTCATCAAATTGATCAAAAGACGAATTGATGGAGATACAGAAAACGCTCTTATAACGGCGATCTCTAGTGCTAGATGGTCTTCACAATGCTCTTTGCAACTTCAAGAACATAGTAGTACTCAGCGTTTGCTTGTGTTTTAGAAAATTAATAACTAGAAATTTCTTTATTTGTAAAGATTCTACTGTGTTTGATTAGACAGATCATTTCAGAAATACAAACTATCATTTTTTTTCTCTTTCGAACTGTCTCATCAATATGAAAATCAACTTCAGTATCACTTATTGTCACAATTTCATCCTAAACTCTCAAAATTAAAAAATTTCTGGCTTTCTGCCATTTTACTGACACATTATTTCAACTTCAGTATCACTTATTGTCACAGTTTCATGATCCTAAACTCTCAAAAAAAAATCTTTGTACCATTTTACTGACTCATTATTTCAACTTCTTTTAGCACACATATGTTCTGAAAGACTGAAACTGTCTATCATGTAAATAGTGCAGCGGCGTCAAATTTCTTTCACTTAGTTTCATCCCTTACATCAACCATCTCTGGAACAAGAAACCTGTGAAAAGGCACATACAGACTACACAAGAACATGTCTTTTGTACGATCTGAACTTAATCTATCTTAATAAAGTATGAGATTTTAGCAGGAATGTTCGATTCGATGTCTTTTTGCGTGGTGAGAAAACTTATAATCTACATGCTTTTCATTAGCACTCACACCACAAGTGTTTCATTGTATCGATCTATTCAATCATTGATTCTAACCAGATTTGTTGTTCCTGAATAATTTATTTGATCTATTATTTGTGGACTCACATTTGATTTAGCTGATGGATCTACCAACCAAAATCCTGGGACCCTTGAGCAAACATGAGTTTGGTTTTTGGCTGCTCTTGCCTCCAAGACTTATCTGCGTGACAAGTTATCAACTACTCATTATATATATAATGCATCAACAGCCTCTTGCATTCTTCATCAATGTCTTAGTACCTAACTCTTGTCATATAAATGTCCATATAGAATTTTCATACCCACATGATCATGTCTTTTCAGTTCTCACAAGAAGTTATAACGTCCACAAGTTCATTTGCAGACATAATTGATTACCAACTTAGGACCCCTATGAGTTATGATCACATAGAGTAGAAACATAAGCATGTGTTGTGTCTGGTTAAGTGTTTAATAGCTTGTCACAAAGTCTGTCTAAATCTATTAATTTCTCCTATATAATACATCAAAGCTTATAGCATTTCCTCATCAATTACAACTTGCACTAATTCAAAGAGTTCTGCAACACAACTAAAAAGATAATGTCTTTTTTGCTTTCCCAGAGAATAATGATGAACACCAAGAAGCTAATCAAGATGGCCAAGAAATGGAAACAGAGAGCAGCCCTCCACAGGAAACGAATCTCATTTCAGAAGTCCAGTGCTACCAGCAGCTCAACACGCTTTGCTTTTCCGATAAGCTACCTGAGTAACTCTGTTTTTCAAGAGCTCTTGAAGATCTCTGAAGAAGAGTTTGGCCTCCCAACCGGTGGACCAATTACATTGCCATTCCATTCAGTTTTCTTAGAGCATCTCATCAAATTGATACAACGAGGATTGGATGGAGACATTGGAAAGGCTCTGTTAATTTCAATCTCTAGTGCTAGATGCTCTTCACATTGCTCTTTCCAATTACAAGAATAGAGTACTACTCAGCAATTGCTTGTTTTTTAGTGTCTCTATGATTACAGTTAGACCCTAGATTACTTGAATACAAAACATACCATATTCACACTAAAGATAAGTAAGTTGATGATATTTCGAAATAACAAACTGACATTTCAGAAAAGCTATTGTTCATACCACTCATATCCTCCTCGCATATAGTTAAAGGGAAAATGGACTTGCATTATCAAATATTTTGGAAACAATTATCTCTGAATCATAATTTATAAGTTTCTATGTAAGGGTGATGAACAAACCAGATGAAAATAAAGAAAATATGCATATTGACAAATTCATTATGAATTAACAGATACACAGCTATAACTTTTCCACAAACTTGTCTTTACATTTATAAGAAAATAAACATCAAACATCATTAAAATTTACAAATGAAGCAACTATAGAAACCGTATGGTTCTTAATGGATTGTGAATCAAATCTCCATAGTAACCAGAAGACCCAAATAGTATCTTGTACTCCAAGAGAATCAATTTATTAACCCTGCACAAGAACAATATACGAGGCAAGATGAAACAAAAAAAAATCAATTAAGTAAAACCAAAAACAAAACAGAGATTGATAGATGTAAACAGGTATAAAAGTAACAGGTAGCTTATGAAAAAAGAAGCTAACAGTGTCGCAAAGCCTGTTTGTTCAGTTTCTGCCTAAGAAAAACGAAATGTCCAAATACATTTATCAACTTTGGACATCAGATACCGTAGGCAATCCCCAAATAACATACAACGCAATTCAAGATTTGAAAGAGATGAAACTGCAACCTCAGCCGAAAGATGGTGATCTAGTGATTTTAATAATCATAGAATAATCATTAACATTTGACATAACTTCATCATTGATTGCAGAAAACAAAGAAGGGGATTGAAAAAAAAAAACAATAAAAGAGGTCAGATGGTAGTGCATGTCTTTGAATCAACACTGTTTTTCAGATTTGTAGACGTATGGAATTATATCCTCATTCCTCCTTTAAAAAATCAAAACTTTGAATCAAATTCACAAATTGAAAACACAAAAACAAAGAATTTGGATCAGAGAATAATGGCAGATCAATCACTCTGCAGAAGCAGATCAGACTGGGTGTCACAAAACATTATGCCATTTCATCACTTCCATTAGAAAGATTAAAAACATCATACGCAAAAAAAGATTTGAGAATCAGACAAAAATAGTCAATCACCATGCTACAACCATCGTAATGGATGCAAATAAGACTGGGGCGACAATTCCTTATCATCACTTTCCTCAAATCTGAGCACACGAAGAAGCATATAGACACAAACAACACCTAATGCACCAATGACGCAACATCTAGAGCTATCGAAGGAAGAAAAAACAAAACTTTCTTGTGGTTTACAGGCCGTCGAGATTTTTATGGTGGAAGAGAGAGTTAGGGTTTCGCTTTATATAGAAGCAGAACACTACTTAGGTTCTTAGGGTTTTTATCTTCAACACCGCTTTAAATATGGGCCGGCCTATTTTTAATTTAGTGTGTCTTCGTTCTACGATACTGTAGGCTCAATTTAAGGCCCATATTGTCTCTCACTCTCTAGTCTCTTCCACACGCACTACAGAGAGACGTAGAACAACATCGAAAGATTCTACAAAACTATTGTTGTACATACAAAAAAAAAAAAAAAAACTCGAGATTCGAGAGACACACAAGATTCCAAGTGATCGATCGTCTACGAAATGGGGTTAAGCTACTTAGCTTCTAGAACAATTCGACCAGCATCTCGTCTTCTTCATCCCGAGAAGAACACTAGTTTCTTCCTCCGCGCAATCGTCTCAAAACCAGAGCTTCAATCTCCGGAAGCCGCCTCTGTATCTCAGCCTGAGCCGACGCCGATTCTTCCTCCTAGGAATCCTGTTGGTGGGGCACGTGTCCATTTCTCAAATCCTGATGAGGCGATTGAGGTGTTCGTTGATGGGTTCCCGGTTAAAATCCCTAAGGGTTTCACGGTTCTTCAGGCGTGTGAGGTCGCCGGAGTTGATATTCCGAGGTTTTGTTACCATTCACGCTTGTCTATTGCTGGAAACTGTCGGATGTGTCTTGTTGAGGTTGAGAAGTCTCCTAAACCTGTGGCGTCGTGTGCCATGCCTGCACTTCCTGGTTAGTTCACTAAAGTTTTCATTTTTAATGCTGATGGATTGGTGTGACCATTAATTATTATAAAATTTTGGATTTAATTCTTTAGTTATATGCTCTGTGAAGATTCAATGGTTACAAGTAATTGCAGATTCAATAGTTATTCTCTTTGGCTTTAGTGTAATGATGATGACGACGATAATGATTATGATTGCTTGATTTTGGAATTTCCTCGAGATGTTGTCGTTTTTGGCATCTTGTTGCTCATTTTGAACTGAGGTGTTGATTCTGTTCATGTGCGAGTAAAGATGTGAATGTTCTTGAACTTAAGGAGATCCTCTGATAAGCTTTATAAGTTCTCTTCAGTGTTTGGTAAATTTAGTCGCTGAAAAATAGAAAGGGAAGAATATATGGGGTTAAGATTATCCTTGCATCATATATTCGCTATTTGTGTCTTATAATGCTAAAATTGTCAGAGTCTTTCTAACAGGGATGAAGGTTAAGACTGACACACCAATAGCAAAGAAAGCGAGGGAGGGAGTGATGGAATTTCTGCTGATGAACCATCCTTTGGATTGCCCAATATGTGACCAAGGAGGAGAATGTGATCTTCAGGATCAGTCTATGGCTTTTGGGTCTGACAGAGGGCGTTTCAGTGAGATGAAAAGATCCGTCGTTGATAAAAATCTCGGTCCTCTTGTGAAGACTGTTATGACGCGGTGTATCCAATGTACAAGGTTACTAAATAGTTAGCTTTACGTGTAACTAGCTTAGTGAAGTTCTGGTTTGGATGTTTCGATTAATTAAACTGTGTTATTTTCTTAATGTCAGGTGTGTACGATTTGCCACAGAAGTTGCTGGGGTTCAGGATCTTGGCATTCTTGGTCGTGGTAGTGGAGAAGAAATTGGAACTTATGTTGAGAAACTTATGACCAGTGAACTATCTGGAAATGTCATAGACATCTGTCCTGTTGGAGCTCTGACGTCGAAGCCCTTTGCCTTCAAAGCCAGAAACTGGGAGTTGAAAGGAACAGAGACCATTGATGTAACTGATGCTGTTGGATCCAACATCCGTGTTGATAGTAGAGGACCTGAGGTGATGCGTATTCTTCCACGCCTTAATGAGGTATGCGAGTTACTTGTGTTCACAATCATTGTCATGAAAAAAGTAGTTTGTTGGAACCACGTTGAATTGAACCTGTGATTTTCCTAGGATATAAATGAAGAATGGATTTCTGACAAAACTCGATTCAGCTATGATGGCCTGAAAAGACAAAGGCTGAGCGACCCTATGGTTCGAGATGCAGATGGACGATTCAAGGCAGTGAGCTGGCGTGATGCTTTGGCTGTTGTGGGTGATATCATTCATCAGGTGAAGCCAAATGAGATTGTTGGAATTGCAGGTCAACTATCTGATGCAGAATCCATGATGGTATTGAAGGACTTTGTGAACAGAATGGGTTCAGACAACGTCTGGTGTGAAGGAACAGCTGTTGGCGTTGATGCTGATCTTAGATACAGATTTCTTATGAACACTAGCATTGCTGGACTTGAGAATGCAGATCTCTTTCTTCTTATTGGTACCCAGGTCATTTTCTTACTCCTATCTCTTTGTAGGGTTACTAGTTCTGCGTTAGACAGACGTTTTATGCTTTGGAACAGTGACTATGAGTCTAAAACCAGATCGTTGTGTTTGAGATTTAACAATCTTGATATGAGTCAATGCTACATATTTTGGGCTTTTAGCGGTAACATTTACCTGATTCTTTTCTAAAATTACCAGCCTAGGGTTGAAGCTGCCATGGTGAACGCTAGAATCCACAAGACAGTCCGTGCATCGAATGCTAAGGTTGCATACATTGGCCCACCTTCAGATTTCAACTACGATTGCAAACACCTGGGGACTGGTCCCGATACCCTCAAGGAAATTGCTGAGGGAAGTCACCCGTTCTGCTCAGCTCTCAAGAACTCCAAAAACACTGCAATCATTGTTGGTGCCGGGCTCTTCAACAGAACCGATAAAGATGCAATTCTTTCTGCTGTTGAATCAATTGCACAAGCCAACAATGTTATCCGACCAGACTGGAATGGTCTCAACTTTCTCCTTCTCTACGCTGCACAAGCGGCTGCTCTTGATCTTGGCCTCATTCAACAATCTCTGAAAGCCCTCGAGTCTGCAAAATTCGTCTACTTGATGGGATCAGACGATGTAGATGTTGACAAGATCCCAAAAGACGCATTTGTAGTCTACCAAGGACACCATGGAGACAAAGCGGTCTACCGTGCAAACGTGATTCTCCCTGCAACGGCCTTCACCGAGAAAGAAGGAACTTATGAGAACACAGAAGGATATACCCAACAGACTGTTCCCGCAGTTCCGACGGTTGGTGATGCAAGAGACGACTGGAAGATTGTAAGAGCTTTATCCGAGGTCTCGGGTGTAATGCTTCCATACAACTCAATCGAAGGTGTCAGAGCAAGAATCAAGACGGTCGCACCAAACCTGGTCCACACAGACGAGCGAGAGCCAGCTGCTTTCGGGCCTTCCTTGAAGCCCGAGTCCAAGGAGACAATAGACACAACGCCTTTCAAACCCGTAGTAGAGAATTTTTACATGACAAACTCAATCACGAGAGCCTCAAAGATCATGGCTCAGTGCAGTGCTTTGCTCCTCAAGAAGTGAGCTCTATTTCATAATTTTTTCTTCGTTGCTCGCTCGCTATCCCAAAATAAGGTATGGATTCCAAGTTTGCTCGTCTCTTTACCGGTCCCCTAGTTTAAGCTAAGCTGTGTATCACTGTATTTCGGCTTAGCTCACGGAGAATCTATAAGCAATTTCCAATAAACACATCTAAACTAAAGTAGTTTGGAAGGAAATTTCTGCAGTGTTAAACTCTGCATCCGTTAATTGGATACTTGTGGCATTGTGTGTGTTGTTCTTACTAGGAAGTTAGGAAGTTTTCTATATATTATGAATTGTTCACGTGTACAATTGATTCTCTAGATATATATTATAATTTAATAAGTTTGCAAAGACCAAAGAGTGATATGGATTTTGATTTATTCTTCTTCTTTGTCCTCTTTTGATTTATTTATTTTTTGGTCCAACAACAATACTGAAACCAACCTACTATAAAGTAATTAATAAATACATATGTATGATGTAGTTTGCGTAATCATTTAGAACCCTAAGAAAAAGGAAAGATAGATAATAAGGATTGTAGTCTATGACGCAAAGCAAACGAAGGTCTTTTAACTTTACACCCGACGTCCTTCAGACAGCGACTCTATTTATACCAAACCCCTCTCTCTTTTATTTTGTTTGCCTCATCAAACCAAAATAATGTACGTTCTATTGTACTTATATTTGTTAATTTTATTTGCAATTGAGCTAATTTTCTAGAAACATGTACACATCTAGTCATTTTTAAGGATTTTTAAGTTAAGACACTACTATATTTCAATAGAAGTGGTTCAATTAACTCGGTTAACCAAGTAAACAAAAAAAAACTACAATTCTAACTTGCTAAAACGTAAAAACTAGAGTTGTCAATTGGACCATTTTGTGTCCATATGAGCCGTCTGAGCGAATATTCTCTTTCAATGGACTATGAATTGGTCTATCTATACGGACAACAAACCAATATATGCGCCCAGATAAACTCATGTCCAAATGGACGTCCACAATAATAATAATAAAATATTAATAGTTTAGATTATATATATATATATATGTATGTATATATTATTTTTTTAAAATAGACTTTTGGTTATTGTTGTTATTTATAATTTATATATGGTTTAAACTATCTGTATTTTTTAAAAAAATTTTAATTATTTTGTTTTTGTGATGACTTTGGAATCGAATAAACTATAAAATTCAACGATTTTGGCACATTGTGTTTTTTTTTTTGCGGAAAATGGTTTTATGGTTTTTATAAAAAAAATATGGTTAATTGTTTTGAAGGAAAATGTAATTTTATGGTTTTGACACACACACACACACACAAAAAAAACAATTTTGCCCAACTGACGATCATCTACAAGTAATGTCCGTACGCAACTGTCACATATGAAACGACTTTAATTACTTATCTTCAACCATGGATTTTAAGTCATTGCCCTAATAAACTTTTCAAAATATGTAATTATATTTCCGGAGAAAAGTACAAATATTCCAAGTTTTATATGCGTTTATTTACGTCACGCCGAAATTTACTTGTATTATTATCTTTTCAACATTTCCACATTTTTTTTTGTTTCAACCACATAAAAAAAGGGTATATCTAAACGACCATGTCAAATTTGGACTTCATAATATTATGAATTCAGTTCGATATTTTTATAACAGGATTGAATCAGTCACTGCAGTTTACAATAGTTTTTTTCTTTTCTCCAATAAAAACAATTACCACTTAACGTTAAAGCAGAATATTCTTTTTGACATAATTTCTACTATACTGAATTATTTTAAACACTAATTTGGGTTATTAATGATCAGTTATTCAAAAGTTACTGGGTTATCTATAATGATTCATGGTATCATTATGGCATATGCTTCACGATTATCCTGACGTGGCTTCGCAATATCCTCCTTTTTAACATCACCCAAGCCGTAAAGCAATAAGACTAGAAATTGTGGATCAGATTAATTACTTAAATTAAAAATTAAGCCTATGATGTTAACCCAAGTGAACCTATGATGTTAACCCCTTAATTTTTCTATTTGTATTCTGTACTATATATATATATATATATTATAGCTCTAACGTGAAGAAATAAAACTAGCAATAAATAATAAATAAAATAATTAAGGGGTCCAGTTATATGATGCAGTGTGGTATATCTTACCTTCTTGGCAAATACCTATTGTTTAATTTCTGTAATAAACTAGTCATGCTGACTCGGTGCGCTATTCACTATTTCGTATTGAAATTTCACTAATTCTCTATTTATATTCTTTGAAAATGGATATATCTACGTTTTATTCCTCTGAACGTGTTTTAAATTTCATTAAACAACGCTTCATATCCGTGAATATTATTAAGCAATTAATCTATAAAGTAGTACTAAGCATCACGTATATTTCAACGTCCACAAAAAATTATTTTCGTTTTAATTTATCGATCCGGAAGTGATGGATAATTGGGCAATACATAAGGCTGCATTATTTTCTTCTGTGGACGATGACTTGACATCTCAATTGTTATGGGACTATAAAGTATATTTAAATAGAAAACATTATCCAAGGCACTTTTTACAAAATTCGACTTTTCCGACCTCTCCGCGTATAAATTTGTCATGTATGTTACGTTCGATACTATAGAATAAAAGATGAATTTATTTCAATCATTGATCTGAGATAGGGGAAAATAATAAACTAAAAAAAAAACATACAATAGTATGTTTGAAATAAATTTCATCTTACCAACTAACATATTAAAGATGTTGCATTCTTGGTCAAATATAGGTCTATTTGTTGATTGGGTATGGCGTAAGATCAATGCCGAGTAATTCTATTAACTAGTACTTGTTTTATAGTATGTATGTAAGAGATTACAATAAACTATATAAACTTTAATAGGGGTTGTGAGTCGTTGACTATGTGCCTCACCATCCACTATTCGACATCATGTATTCATATTTCCTTTGGATAATACTCAGTCAATTAAGCAAACATATTTTCTACGTTTCTATCCAACTGGATAAAAATAATGTTTTAGATAGTGTAAGAAGCTACAAAGAATTTATGGGTATGATTTGAAACTTTCTAAAGCCATCAATTATATATTTTCCAAATTAAATTGTTAAAGATTAAGATATACATTGCAGCCAAGTTTTATAATTTTTCTTGTTTTACTTTTTATGTATATATATATATAGTAGTTTACCTTTTTCAAAAAAATATATATCTAATGTTTTTACCAATAATGTAATTATAAACATTTTATAGAAAAAAATACAAGTGTGATATCTAAATTTACAACTAGCTGTATGACTGGTAGAACACATAGTAGGATAAAATGGTGGAAATAATAACTGATTGCACAAAACTTATATCAAAAGATGTTGCATTTGCATTCGCTGAAAGCACACTACAATTGATTCCCTAGAATTCTACGACTAGGGTAATTCGATCCGACCACTAAACAAGGATTGCATTTCCATACCCGTGTCAAACATTTTTTTTTATAGACAAATCACATTTACATATTATGCCACACACACATTTTACGCTAAAGCATGTGCTTCGAAGTTGTGTCGGAGGTAATACGTTTCTTCTGTTCATCCCAATTTGTCTAACTGTGTTTGTCTAGTTTAAACCCCGTTTTTAAAAAACCATTTCCTTTTTATAACCTTGAAGTTCATAGTTCATTAAACACCAGATGACCAACAAATTACTTTTTGACCAAGTCCATAAACCTACTCTTCCTCTTCCCATTTTCTCAACCCTTCGACCAGTTGGATTGTATAAGATTGAGCGTCATAAAGAGTGTGTTTTATTGTCTTCCTAAAAAATGTTCTAACCATTTTATTGTCTCAAAATTGCTCTCGTGTAGCCGAAAACCAAAAGAGTGTGTTGCGTTCGTTCCCAAGCAGTCAAACCTCTTACCCAGACTCACCAAAAATCCAGCCCTAACAACACTTTCCCAACAAAAGACTTCCACAAAATTAAACGACTGATTAACCTTATCTTGGATAATGGTAATACATGTTTTTTTCTTTTTTTGGGTGTTCAACGTTAAACTTTTATCAATCAACGGAAAAGGATGACCTCTTGGACATAACATTCGTGTGTATCCCCATTCATGACAAAATTTAAGATACAAAAAGATCTGATAATAGTACGTGAAAATATGAACACTTACAAAACAATCCTAATAAAATCTTACACTATATTAGTTAGTATGTATATTCTGTTATTTTTTTAAACTGTGGACATTAATTTGGAATCTCCTATATATTATTTGGGGAGTACATTTATAAATAAACATTAAAAAGTGTTAATATTTACAACACATTGCCATTACTTCAAAGGACAAATTTTAATCTCTAATTAAGGATATTTAGTCATTAGTTATTATGTGATCATTTAACTAATTAATTAATTATAATTTTTGATTTAATTAATTTTTTGAAAGGTAGTTAAAAATAGATTTTATGAAGATTTTGTTGATTTAATTAAACACACTAATTAAAATAAATTAAATGCTGATTTAATTTTCCAAAAATAAGAGATTTTATGTAGATTGCGATTTTTTTGGAAAATTTTAAGTAAGAATGTATGTAGATTGTTGATTTTTTTTTATAGATTATAATTTTTTGTTTTAATTAATTAATTAATTTTTATTTTTTTTGAAAAGTAGCTAAAAATAGATTTTGCGAAGATTTTGTTGATTTAATTAAACACACTAATTGAATTAAATTAAATATTGATTTAATTTTTCAAAAATAAGAGATTTGATGTAGATACAATTTTTTTTTGGAATGTTAATGTTAATGTTAGTTACTCTTTATAATATCGAATCTATTAATAGATTTTTAGTATATTTAAAAATGTTAGTTCATATCTGACTTAGTTTAACATGGTGTACAATTTAACATAACAATGTACCATTATAATTTAATTTTGAAATCTATTTAAATTGTAAAATTTGGTAATTAAAATAGAACAAGATATAATTAAAATTCAAATAAAAATATCCGAAAATTTTTTGTTGGGGACAATATATCGCAATATCCAATATCGCTAATAAACATACTATCTTTCAACAGAAAAATATATTCTACGAAATCAATCTTAGAATATTATAGGTTAATATTTTCCAAAATATCTTAGTTAGTATCTTAGAATGTCGCAATCTTCCAAAACTTTACTTCTTTCTTCGGTTAAATCAAAAAAAATATCCTGATTTTAAATATAATTTTTTCAATATAAAATTTCCAATATCGTCGAGTATGAAAGATTGATTTTATATTTTTGATTACAAAATGTTTACGCGAATATTACAAAGATTCGATATTATAAAAACCGATATTATAATTTTCGTAAAGTTTTGGAGGAATTACAATTTTCTAATATCCTGATTTTATAATTTTCAAATCTCTTATATATTATTTGGAGAGTACACTTATAAATAAACATTAAAAAGTGTAAATATTTACATCACATTGTCATTACATAAAAAAAATGTTATTCTCTCATTAAAGATATTTTAGTCGTTAGTTATTATGTGATCATTTAATTAAAATTAAATATTTATGGTAGCTAATTAAAATCAAATATTTATGGTAGCTAATTAAAATCCTATATTTATGGTAACTAATTAAAATCGTATATTTATGGATACAAAAAACTCATATTTATAGGAAATATTCTATAGACTATTTTATATTTATAAAAGAAGTTCCATAAAAATTTTACTAATATATTGTCCAAAATTTTGATAATATCTATATATATATATTTAGCATTTATCTTATTAATTTATAATCTAAATAAAAATTTATAATATCGAATATTAAAAAAAAAAAACCAATCCATGCAATAGCACGGAACATTTTTAGTATATATTGATTCGAATATCTCGTTCATATATAAATTCTGAATACCAGCATTATCATGCCAACATTAACCAACAAAAGACATTAATTACTATATCAACTCTATGATTTTACTAAAGGCATAAACTTTTGTTTGCTCACAACAAAAGCACACGGTTTTAACTTTTAATTCACTTTTTACACATTTTGTTCTAATCTTATAGATAAACTCTTCCGAAAATTTCATGTAAAACTGAAAAACAAATACGAAAATGCGAACATAGATTACAATTCCGTATGGATACGTTGTACCTTCAAACGAATCTAAATATGTTGTTGGTATATCCATTATCCCATACAATTAGATAATAAATGTGGAGGGTAAAAAAAAAAAATGCATATACAGATACGTTGACAAAATAAACTACACACAAATACATTTGTTTTGATTTGATAAAATCCTAACGTATTTATGGTTAGTTACTGTAGATGATATAACAGAGATAAACACGGAAGTGTCAAAATCATAGTTGTAAAATAAAATAAAAATTGTCAAAAATCGGACTCAAAAATGTATTTAAATACAGTTAAGAAAAAACTCTTTAGCCACATCAATCATTCTCAATCCTTTCTTGTGTTCTCTGATATTTTTTTTCCCCCCCTACATTATTGTTTCTTCTCTCTCTCTCTCTCTATTAAACCCCAAAAAAATAAATTAAAGAGACAAGTCCAAATTTTCTTCCTTCTTCTCTCTAATTTTTTTTTTTTTGTTTCGGGTTTTTTTTGGTTGGTAGAGATTCTCTTTTCTCTTCGTGCTTTGTATCGTGATCATCGTCGGTGTTGGTAACTGCACATTTGAGGTATTAACTCTCTCTCTACCTCCTCACTTTCCAATTTTTTCCCCCTTTTTTTTCGCAACAATTTTTTTGATTTCTGGGTTTTTGATGGTTTTTCTGAGGCAATTGATTGGTATTTTCTACTGAAATTTCCTCAGTTTTTTCTTCTGGGTTTTTGTCTATAAAGTCTAAACCCCTTCTTAAAAGGGTTTCTTCTGGAAAAAAAATTTCTCTTTTGTTTATGTCGGCGATTTCGATCATTAGTGTGTCTTAAAAGGTGTAAGCTTTTGATGATCGGGGCATGGAACAAGCAAATTGGGTTAGTTTCGTTTTACCAAGTAACCTAGTTCTATGTTTATTTGATCTTCTGAGTGGTTCTCTCTCTGTGTCTAGTCATGTTATTTGTTCATTGATCTTCTTGATTTTGATTTTAATTTCATAAATTTGCGACATATATAGTGAGTTCTTCATCAATTGACTGTTGTGTTAGTCAATTACTCAATCTTTAGACTTTCTTTAACAGCAAAGAAGAAAATTTTTACTTTCATGCCTTTTTGAAGTAAAGTTGATTATTTCTTCAGGTCTTAAGTTTGATCAAAACTTTTGAAGTTTTTTTTTTAGAGTTTGGTTTGTAGCTAATCTTGTATTGATCGAGCTTTTTTGTTGGTTTTAGGTTTTGATTTCTTCTTTCAATCAATCTTTCTTGCTTGCATGTTAATTTTTCAACACATGACTTGAGATTTCAAATGTGTTGTTCACTCTTGTATCTTGATTAACAAAGTATATCTGATCTGTGAAGTTTTTAATGTTTTTGGTTCCAGTTTTAATAGGATATTATAAATGTGAGCTAATGGGTTTGTTTTTTTTGTTTTTTTGTTTTTAATTTGCAAAGCAGATCAAAGAAAGAAGTTGCTAAATGGATATACCACACGAAGCAGAGGTTGGAGCTTGGGGGATTCTCCCTGTATTTGGTCGTCACCATCATCCCTCCAGCGATGCTACTTTGTTCTCCAGTTCTTTACCTGTTCTTCCCCATGGAAAACGTACAAACCAAATCCCCTTAATCATTATATACGGCATATATACATATCTTCTCTTTTTTGCTTACAAGTTTGCGTTTTTGCAGTGCAATTGAGTGACAACAGAGATGGTTTCTCACGGATAGATGATAAGGCTGTTTCTCGTCCAAACAAGTTTCACGAAAGTGTTGATGACATTGAATCTCATTCCATTAGAAACCTGCTTCCTGATGAAGAAGATCTATTGACAGGGATGATGGATGATCTTGAACTGAGCGAGTTACCAGATGCTGATGATTTTGATCTTTTTGGTAGTGGAGGAGGAATGGAACTTGACACTGATTTTCGGGACAACATGAGCATGAGTGGTCCTCCAAGATTGTCCCTTTCAAGTCTTGGTGGAAATGCAATTCCACAGTTCAATATTCAAAATGGTGCGGGGACAGTTGCTGGTGAGCATCCTTACGGTGAACACCCATCGAGAACATTGTTTGTCCGGAATATTAACAGCAATGTAGAGGACTCTGAACTCAGAGCTCTCTTTGAGGTATCTTCAACAAATATTGACCTGACACTGTTGGATTTGTTATAACAACCTTACTTTACAGACACTGATGGGTTATGTTCTTTTTTTTTTGTGATGTGGCAGCAATACGGTGACATTAGAACGCTCTATACTACTTGTAAGCATAGGGGATTTGTCATGATATCTTATTATGACATTCGTTCTGCTCGAATGGCTATGCGGTCTTTACAGAATAAGCCATTGAGACGGAGAAAATTGGATATTCACTTCTCAATTCCTAAGGTTTGCTAGTGGTTCTTTCTTAACACTGTCAACGATTCTTAATGCAGCTCTAATTTGTTTCTATTTTACCTGTTTCCTGTGTATCTGTAGGATAATCCATCTGAGAAAGATATGAATCAGGGGACATTAGTGGTTTTTAACCTGGATCCTTCAATTTCTAATGATGACTTGCATGGAATTTTTGGTGCACATGGCGAGATCAAAGAGGTGATAGATATCTTCTGTTTATTTTTTCATGACAAACGTAGCGTAGATGATACCGTTGAGCTGGTTTGGAAGAAAAAAAACATCCATTTTAAGTACTGTTTTTTCCTCCTGAAAAGCAGATAAGGGAAACACCACATAAGAGGCATCACAAATTTGTCGAGTTTTATGATGTTCGAGGTGCGGAAGCAGCATTGAAGGCATTAAACAGGTGTGAGATTGCAGGAAAACGTATAAAGGTTGAACCTAGTCGCCCTGGAGGAGCTCGTCGAAGGTTTGTATTTTTCTTTGATCTGCCACAAGCAATAATTAACGCCATTATATTTTTTACATCTGACCATTTATTTGATCTACTAGCCTGATGTTGCAACTTAATCAAGAACTTGAACAAGATGATTTGCATTACCTACCTATGATTGGTTCACCCATGGCAAACTCTCCTCCAAGTGAGTATATTTCTATATTCTTCTCTTTAAACAAATTTGTAATTTTGATATCCTCAAAGGCTAAAACTGTTTGGTGGCAGGTAACTGGCTGCTGAACAGTCCTGTGGAGGGTAGTCCGCTTCAAAGTGTACTTAGTAGGTCACCCGTTTTCGGGTTAAGTCCTACAAGGAACAGCCACTTGTCTGGTTTGGCTTCTGCTCTAAATTCACAAGGACCAAGCTCGAAGCTTGCACCCATTGGCAGGGGTCAAATTGGTAGCAACGTCTTCCAACAGTCATCGCATTTGTTCCAAGAGCCAAAGCTGGATAACAAGTACACAGGAAATCTCTCCCCTTCTGGTCCTTTGATCTCAAATGGAGGTGGAATTGAGACGTTGTCAGGTTCAGAGTTTCTCTGGGGAAGTCCTAACACACGCTCTGAACCTTCCAGTTCCTCGGTTTGGTCAACATCATCCACTGGGAATCCACTCTTCTCAGCTCGGGTAGACCGATCTGTTCCATTTCCGCATCAGCAGCAAAACCAAAGTCGTAGCCATCATCACTACCATGTTGGGTCTGCACCGTCTGGTGTTCCTCTAGAAAAACATTTTGGATTCGTCCCAGAGTCTTCAAAGGACACTTTGTTCATGAACACTGTTGGTCTTCAAGGAATGAGTGGAATGGGTCTCAACGGTGGAAGTTTCCCGTCAAAAATGGCAAATAATGGGATCATTAACCCTGGAAGCATGGCCGAAAACGGTTTTTCAAGTTACAGAATGATGTCTTCACCAAGATTCAGCCCCGTGTTCTTAAGCAGCGGTCTAAACCCAGGACGGTTCACTTCTGGCTTTGACGGTTTGTATGAAAATGGAAGGCCTCGTAGAGTTGAGAACAATTCAACCCAGGTTGAAAGCAGGAAACAGTTTCAACTTGATTTGGACAAAATTCTTAATGGAGAGGATTCTCGGACTACCTTGATGATTAAAAACATTCCAAATAAGTAAGCTTTTCTTTTCTTTATTGTTACTTCTTCGATACAGCCAGATTCCTGATTAAGTTTCTTTCATGATGTTATCAACAGATACACCTCAAAGATGTTGTTAGCTGCGATTGATGAAAAGAACCAAGGAACTTACAACTTTCTCTATTTGCCCATTGATTTTAAGGTAAATATTCATTAGTGATTCAAAGTTACGAATTCACTAAATGGTACATATACAACGGCGGTTGATAACTGTTTGGTTTGCAGAACAAATGCAATGTTGGCTATGCATTCATCAATATGCTCTCTCCAGAACTCATCATTCCATTTTACGAGGTCTCCTTCTCTCTCCAAATTCCTTTTAAGATATTGTTAAAGTTTGTTAAGATCACTCATAATACGAACTAACAAAAACATCCATTTTCGCAGGCTTTTAACGGGAAGAAGTGGGAGAAGTTTAACAGTGAGAAGGTAGCTTCATTGGCATATGCTCGGATACAAGGAAAAGCTGCCCTTATAGCCCATTTTCAGAACTCAAGCTTGATGAATGAAGATATGCGATGTCGTCCAATTATCTTCGATACCCCTACCAATCCAGACTCTGTTGAACAGGTAAAAACATTACTCTTTGGTCTGAAACAACTACAATCCAGATGATCCCTAAGTAAATACTGCCTGCATTGTAGCTAGAGATGATTGTAGACTTGTTATGGTGTTTTTTTTGTTCTTTATAGGTTGTTGATGAGGAAACTAAGAATGTGGATCTCCTTGACTCTCAGCTCGATGATGATGGCAGAGAGAGAAGCTGACACAAGAGTTAAAGAAGACTCAGTGTTGTCATATGGCTGTTTTTTTCTTAGTACTAATTTTTAACCGTACATATTGGTGAAAGGCAGAGTTAACTGATGCAGCACCCTGCAAAGTGTGTTTTCCATTTGCAGGTTTTAAATGCTGCCTGCAGCTGTGGGAGTATTTACTCTGTTTTCTTTTTTTCTTTCTTCATGTTTTTTGGTTCCATGGAGTATATGTTAAAAAAAAAAAAAACCATGAATACTCGGTTTTATGTGGGTATTATGTTGTAACTCTCAATGACTCTTGTTACTTTTATTATAAGCTTTGGCAATTTGTACAGAAAGAAAAAAGAGTACTCTCAAGTCTTTTGTAATTTTCTTGATAAAAGTCAGTCTTATCAAAATAATAATAAATACAACTTATCAAAAAATAAAAGAACATAACTGAAAGTATGAAAGGCTGAAACTGAAAGAGTTATGTCGGCATCAAAAACTGGCTTCTAACTCGAATATTTGGTAAAAAAAGAAGTTTCAAACCCAAAATAATCAATTGATTATGACTATATATTTTTGTAAAAACTAGGCTAGAAATTCATATTATTGTTTGTAATTAGAGTTGTGCCTAGTTTTTCCAAATGAACTAACAATTTTTTTAGATATTATTTTTGTTAATTGTAAACTTTAAATGCAAACGAAAAAACAATATTTTCTTGCGTTTACAATTTTTTTTAATATAAAATTTTAAAATATATTTAAATAGTTAAAATTATCTTTGATCGACATGAATTTTTGTCATGTTCCCATGAATTAGTAGATATGTTAAAGCTGACGTGAAGTCCCACGTGGAGTGGATTTGCATTTGAGTTGATTCCAACGGTGGAGATTCAAAGATTCTTTTGACGATTGTGAACGACTCTCGTTTTCCAATCACGTGTAACTAGGCTCCACTTTAAAGCATTTGCCACGAAATCTACACGTCCACGTAACGATCATATAATTGACGCAATGATTTAGTAATTTAACAGAACGATCACTCCGTCATCCTTCAAACCATCGTGCTACTAAACAATACAAGTCATGGCGAGTCTCTGTCTCTTATCGTCCCGGATAGTCTCTCTCCACCACCAGAAACCTTTTCTTTCTTTAAAACTCCGGCCTCGTCCTTCAGATCTCTCCGGTCTAGGTCCCGGTACGAGTGCTGTTTCCTTCAATCCGTTAAGGTATAGAGACGACACTAGAAATAACACACGATTTCCAATTCTCAAACAGTATAGATTTTGATTGTTACGAGTCGTTTTGTGTAGGTCATTGGCTGATCGTCATCGAACCGCTACGGTGTCGACGAGGGTTGAGAAACGGCGAAAGAGAGGATCGAGAGTGGTCTGTTATGCTGCTCCGATTTCTGTCCATAATCTACAATGGGTCTCAGCAATTTCTTGCATGTATGACCTCTCTCTCTCTCTCATTTTCTGTGATTTTCTTAACACATAATGCTGGTGAAAATATGATGATGTGTGAGTTAAACAGAAGCGAATTTCTATAGATGATTGTGTAGTTTCCTCTGTTTCATAATGTCAGCACTATAACAATATTATTCTGAAAGGTATTTCTTTTCTAGTGCATTGATTCTTGCCAAGGGTACTGGTATCCATAAGTCCGTTGTTGTTCCACTATTCGCTCTACACGCACCATCGAGCATTGTCGCCTGGATTAAGTAAGTATATAGAATGGTGATATGATTACTTTGCCATTAATTGCCAATGCTTGTTGCTTTTGTTATCCAGTTTCTCTTTTTGTTACGACATGAGAGAACTTGGAATGCTCTCACAGCCATCTTGAAGTTATTAACCTTAAACTTCTGCATCTACTTAATTTGTAGGGGAGAATATGGCGTCTGGGCAGCATTCATCGCGCTTATTGCTCGACTGTTCTTCACTTTTCCAGGTTCGTATTCGTCTTTAAGTACGTTGGGTTACAGGCTATGAAATTATAATGTAGTAATAATTCTTATACAATGCCTTGTTTATATATAGGTGAACTTGAGCTGCCATTCATTGCACTACTACTGCTCATTGTGGCCCCAAATCAAGTTATGAGCATAAGGTTAGAATCTTAAAGAATGTAATGTTTTGTGATCATCAAGGTTTTATTTACTGTAGTTGAGACTCATTGATTTCTTCATATTCTTGCAGAGGGAAGCAAGAAGGGGCTATACTTTCTTTAGCAATCTCTTGTTTTCTGGCTTTCCAGCATTTCTCACGAGCAGGCAGCTTGCAAAAAGCATATGAGAAGAGTACAGTTCTTGCCACTGTAGCCATAATTGGTGTCACAGTTGTATCGCTTCTTTTCTTGTTATAACTTTGCTCTTGACAAAAGGACTCACTAAGTAAAAATCACTGTAACAATGTGTATGAAGGGAATAAATAATGTGCTTGTATTTATTTGCTCGATGTTGTATTTGGTCTTTACAATTCTCTTTATAAAATTTTCAAAAAAAAAATGATTTAAAAAAACAATCAAGATCCTAAATTCTTGACCGACAATGGGGTTTTAGTCATGTTCTGTGAGATAGGGATATTTTTAAGCTGACGTGG
This sequence comes from Boechera divaricarpa, assembly GCA_026770425.1. NCBI lineage: Eukaryota > Viridiplantae > Streptophyta > Magnoliopsida > Brassicales > Brassicaceae > Boechera > Boechera divaricarpa. Next base: position 7,493,402 of record CM049182.1, on the reverse strand, counting down.
AATCCTACGTGGCTAGATTTGCATTGGAGTGAATGGAAACAACGGTGGAGATTCAAGATTCTTCTGATGATTGCCCGTGTAACCGGGCCCCACTTTGAAGCATTTGCTGCGAAATCTACACCGTCCACGTAACGATCATATGTATTGATGCAATTGCAAAATGATGATATATAATTTAACGGAATGATCACTCCGTCATCTTCCACCACCGTGCTACTAAACAATACAATACATGGCGAGTCTCTGTCTCTCATCGTCCCGGATCGTCTCTCTCCGCCACCACAATCCCTTTCTCTCTCTTAAATTCCGGCCTCGTATTTCAAATCTCTCCGGTCTATGTCACAGTGCCAGGGCTGTTTGCTTCAATCCGCTAAGGTATAGAGATTAGAGACTCAAACACTGGATTTTGATTTCTTTTTTGATTCGATTTTGTGTAACTCTTATTGTTCTGAATGTTGGTTGGCAGGTTATCGTCTGATCGTCAGCGAACCGCTTCAGTGTCGGCGAAGGTTGAGAAGCGGCGAAAGAGAGGATCGAGTGTGGTCTGTTATGCTGCTCCGATGTTGTCTGTTCATAATCTACAATGGATCTCCACTATATCTTGCGTGTATGATCACTCTCGCATTAGCTGTGAATTTTAACGCAGATTTCTGCTGACCTTATGCTCATGTGTGTGAATTTCTTAGAAGTTTAGCTTCAATCGGATAATAGCAAATGATTTTAGAAGAAAATAGTATGAATCTAGGACTTTTATGCAAAAATTTGCTACAGGATTCAGAAATTACAGTTTGACTGCCTTGGAATCATGTGTGTAAGTGAATTGTGATAGATGATTGTGTAATTTCCACTGTTTCATAATGTCAGCAGCATTAAGTTCAATATTATACTGAATGGTGTTTCTTTATAGTGCATTGATGCTTGCAAGGGGTACTGGTATTCATAAGTCCTTTGTTGTTCCACTATTCGCTCTACAAGCACCATTGGGCATTATCTCCTGGATGAAGTAAGCTTTTTAATGGCTATATGATACCTTGTCATTTACCAATGCTTGTGGATTTTGTTCCTTTTATTTTTTGTTATGCTGGATGAAAGAACTTTGCATGCTCCTATAGCCATCTTGAAGTCATTAAGCTCCTGCATCTAATTTGCAGGGGTGAATATGGCATCTGGGCAGCATTCCTGGCGCTTCTTACTCGACTGTTCTTCTCTTTTCCAGGTTTGTATTCGTCTTCAAGTAGGTTAGGTTATAGGCTGTTGAATTCCAGTGCTGGATTTTTTGTTCATTTGCCATTTACTGGAAAAGAAATGAGAATTAAAATCATGCTAGTTTCCGACGTCAGAGCCTCAAATTTCCATTACTAAGTCATGCTGAAAGGATTCACGCATGTCTTATCAGATCTTCAACTTGCAGAAGAGTATACCTGGCTTTGTTTGTAATTCTTATAAAATACCTTGTTTATAGGTGAACTTGAGCTGCCATTCATTGCATTACTCTTGGTGATTGTGGCGCCATATCAAGTTATGAGCATAAGGTTAGAGTCTTACGAATGTAATGTCTTGAGATCAAGGTTTTCTTTTCTTTAGTCGAACTCATTGAATTCATATACATGCAGAGGGAAACAAGAAGGGGCTATCCTTTCTTTAGCAATCTCTTGTTTTCTGGCATTCCAGCATTTCTCACGAGCAGGCAGCTTGCAGAAAGCATTTGATCAGAATTCAGTTCTTGCCACTGTAGCAATAATTGGTGTCACAGTTGTATCGTTCCTTTTCTTGATATAGATATGCTCCTGACAAAAGGACTCATCTGTAAAAATCACTATAACAATGTGTATGAAGAGACGAGAAATAATGTGCTGTATTATTTGCTCCATTTCAATACTCAATTCAAACGTGCTTGCATTTATCCGCTCTTTATGATATGCTTGTATTTGGCACTATTCGCTGCTAACAGATTGATCTTTTAGTCGTGTATGATTCCACAAGGAACTGGATCAAAAACTTCTACTTATAAGGTCATGAGTCGGAAAGTGCATATTAAGGATATTGTCATCCTTGTAGAAACTGTTTGGAAATGCTGCAGGTATCATGGAGCTTGTCTGTCATTTTCGGTGTGCCTACCTGTTTTGGAATGCTGCAGGTAAGTAGCTACCTGATGTAGCTTTCATTTTATTTTCTGTTATATCTTTCCATAACTAATCATGTCTGACATTGCTTTTGTATTTTTTAACCGTTCCCTAAGTATTTTATATTCTAAAACTGTGGAGAGATACATTATGCGTAATGTGTCTACAAGAATGTATATATCCTAAGCCCTTTGATTTTGTAATATCTCCTACTAAATAAATGTACTTTCAGTGATGAACTATAGCAATAGAACAGATGGTGAGAGTTAGGTCTTGGATTAAAATCTTCTTGCTGATCACGGCTGCTTTCTCGAACTCCATATATCGTGATGGTAGATATGGAAAACGCGCCTCATAATTCGCAGAGAATGATTGAAACCCTGAAACCTTTTTCCGTTTAAAGATAATTTTCCTTGAGCAGTGGCATTAGTATCCCAACTGCTGTAAATATTAAGAGAAGGCTATGTGACACAGGGGTTGCTGAACTTGGAAGCCCTGTTGGCTCTGCCACGCCGAATGGTGGTCCAGAACCAGTTGTGCCAGTAGTTGGAGTTGTTATTGGGGGTGGGTATGTAGATGGTGGGGAATTAAAATCTGGTGGACTCAGTTGACTTGGTGGGCTTGTGCTGCATTTGGCAAAAAAATCACTGTTATTTTCTCACCTTATGGCAGGTTAAGGCGCTAATTTAGTGGAAAGAGAAACAAACCTGACTGTTCCTGATGATGATGAGAAGTGACAGCTTCCTTTACCTGGAGCAGTATAAGAGCAGATATGAATACCAAGTCTCAGATTTATCTTTAGCGTAAAAGGTGAAAACTCTAGTCGTTATCGAGCTCTTTGACACATTAGAATCATATGGTGGGATAGTATTCTTAGGTTCATAAACTAATTCTAGACACTCGACACGTCCATCAGTTGTGGAGGTCTCAAGTAGCTCTCTACTCCATAGGTAGCAAAGACAAAAGAAACATGGATGCTATGCAGGTAACTTAATTCTAGTTTCCTGGCTCTTATGATTAAAATCTTTGTAGACTTGTGCATAAAAAGTTCTAATATGTCTTACTTGGATCTGTGCTGGTAAGTTGTGCTACCCCTCCAAAATTGCAGCTGTCTGAACCAGGATGCTTCTGGTAATAACTATTGAAAGCAAAGGAAGCATGATCACGAATAGTGTTAGGCTCGTAACAGGCTGCACCTTGTTGGATCTGGCCACAATCAGCTCCTCCATACCCACAAGCGTAATCCAAAGCCACCTGTAATGATGTTGGCGAAGCATCTGCTTTCGCTATACACCACTGGCCACTACCACCACCACCAATACCGCCACCTCCACCTGCACCAGTGTCACCACCACCGCCACCACCAGTTGCACCACCACCTCCTGCACCGGTGCCACCACCTCCTCCTCCACCAGGTGCACCACCACCATAACCGCCACCTCCTCCACCTGCACCAGTGTCACCACCTCCACCAGGTGCACCACCTCCACCACCATAACTACCACCACCTCCACCACCAACATCACCACCACCACCACCAGGAGGTGTGGTGCCATCAAGTGGTGGGTAACCACCGGTTGGTGTGGTACCATCAAGTGGTGGATAACCACCAGTTGGTGTAGTTGTTGGCGTAGTTGGAGCTGGGAATGTTGAGGAAGGCGGTGATGGTTGGGTTATGGTTGGTGTGGTGGTACTACCACCAGGAGCTGTAGGATTAACAACTGGTATATCACCTTGTCCTCCCTGACCCTGAGCTATAATATCTAGAGCTGAAATCAATCATCACAAAAATCAGGTCAGTTCGATGCACCCTTTCATAACAAAACTTTTCAGAATCGCAGGAAAAACAAAGAAAGCGTATTCACTATTCTAATGTATCAGAAGCAGAGAGATTACGTGAAGTGATTATAAGACATAGAAGCATGATGGAGAAACATCGAGGAGCTCTACGTGGAGTCATTGTTCTTTATGTTTCTCGCGTAGTTAAGCTTTTGAGAGATAGATAGAGAGAGAGTCTTCAGGTAGTTTTTGGAATTTGGTAGAGGAAAGAAAGAATGTTTGCGAAGAAGTTCCCTCTCAGGTATAGATATATCTTATTATAAAGATGAAGAGAAAAGAGAATCATAGAATCAAAGATTTCTTGGGATGGGAGAGAGAAGGGATGCGAAGACATGTAGGTGAGAATATAAGAAAACTTGAGAAAGGAGAAACCAGGAAGCTAGAAGAATCGGCAAGCAAGAGAAAACACCATAAAGAGGAAAAGGTATTTACAGATAAACTTATAGTACTTGAAAAATATATAAGAAGCTCCTTTCTTGGTGGGAAACTTCAAATCTCATCATCTCCTACAGTAACTAAGATGAAAAATATGAGATGGGTATGTGGTGAAAAAGACATTTTACAAAAAAAAATCTCGAACTAGTTATGTTTTTACTTAATTTCTGTCTTATTAATTGTATCAGTAGCAAGATTATGACATATGGAGATTATATTATGCCATAGTTCTCTCACTAACTACTTTTTAAATCAACGCTAATATTTGGAGCATTTGAAGATTGTTTTCTTTTAAAGCTTGGGGAGGTCCTTTTTTACTGTTGTCGTACTAAATCGAACAACACAAAGTCCAAAGACTTGTGGGTAACTGAAAACAACGAAAAGCTAAAGTGTTTCCTATGAAACATAAGGAATCTGCTTATTAAGCCCAGTTGCGATTCTCTCTCTTTATTTGTTTCTTCTCTTCTAGATAAGTGTTTATTTTCCTTTCATTTGTTTCTAACCTTTTCTGTAATACAATCTTTCTGATTATATTTTTATATTTAGAAAGTTCATGTGCTTAACTTTGTCCAAAGTTATTACCCAAACTAGTAATCTTTCATAGTAAGCGATATAAAGCCAAATCAATCGTCACTTTAACTCCTTTCTTATCATGTGTAGATATCTGAGAGCTAGTACGTATTATAGGATTATCCACGACTGACGACACAGTGAAAAAGATATCAATTTAGCTTTCCGGGAGAAAAACTAGGAGATTTCTACGCAATAACGCAAAACTTGGCCACAGACTGATAGAAAATATTACTCCCTTAGGATAGTACATTTGATTTTTCTGTTGGCAATTTACGAGTGTTCAGATTTTCGGTTTTTAGGAACCTACAGCAGATTTGGTTTCATTTCATGATGACTTGCCTCTTGGCGATATATGCATCCACCAAACTAGGGTTTTAAATTAGATTTCAAATGAATCATTAGGGCAAGACTCAAAAGTTTCTTACTGTGTACGTATTTCAAATAGATTATTGTAAGCCCGTAGAAATAATTACAAAAAAATATCCAACGAAAATGTTGGCATAGAAATACGGTTAATCTCACACAGAAAAAGTTTAAAAAGATTGATCGCGAGTTATATTTCGGTTAACTGTTGCACATATAATCTTACATTGCTTATCTTTATATCAATTTAAAATTAGACAAAAGTACCATGTCATTAAGTGAATCCACTTTTGTTTTAACGACATGCACAACGTCGAGTTGTAAGAAGGTTGCAAATCAACTATAAAAGATCAGCCCTTTCGACTTTAGCAAAGGCCACCGTTCAGTTATAAACTCTCGGTTAGCATAAACACAGCATATATAACCAAATGAGAAAATATTATTTTAGACCACTGTGGTGTTGAGTGTAATCTTTCATTGACACTATAATTTTTTCGTTGACTTGCCGAAACTCGTTGATGTAGAGATAAAAAGGAAAACAATTCTAATTTTTACTTGATTATGGTAATATTCAAAGCAATGGAAAGTAACCTTAGCTCTTATTTGATGATGATTGATGAGCCACTGTAAATATGTATGATGGTTAACTATTTTATTTGTTTTCTGAAAAACTCGAAGTTGAATTCAAATTCTAGCAATTAACCATTTCGTTATGTATGTACAATGTCACCATTCAAATATTTAGGGTTTGATTAGATAATCTTTTATGGATGGAGTGAAAGATGTACCTACTTAAAAAAAATTATCAATAAAACAAGCCGAAATATAAACCCGTACACAAAGTGATTCAATGAAAACAAAAGCTGTAATTGCCATTTTCTTATTAAAAAAAATGACGCTATTTATTTTTATATCGTTAAAGCTAATCATTCCCGGTTTTGGTGTTTGATATATTTGTCTTTATTAATCGAATCTTTGTTCACATCTAGCCAGATCCTGATGTATCCTCTGCTCTTATACATGGCTTTTTATCTTATTTTGTTGTATAGCTAAAATCCGTTATTTATATGCATAGCGGCATAGCAAATATTTAAAAATTAATATGATCAAAATTTTTTAAACAAGCTGATAATAAAAGTAACAAACTGAAATAATTGAAATCGAGAAGGAGAAGGTTTAAGATAAACCGGTTATCACACGACCAACATTGTACTGGTTAAGGGAGATATATACTATATATTATACAATGGGAAAACGGTAAAAAAAAACCCTGTACAAGCGTATATTTGCTGTTTAAACCACCAACTACCGTATATGCCCAAAAAAGTCTTGTATTTTCGTTGACCGAGCCAAATTAACCAGCAAAAAGTCAGATTAGGATGTTAAGATCCGTTAACACGGTGTTAACATCTTCGTTAACTCCGGCAAAAAAGCCCGCCAACCCTGATTTCTCCCGCCAAAGCCATCTCTGTTGACAAAACAACCACCAAAGCCATCTCAATATCACAATTTCATCATCTTATTCGTTTGTAAATCCCGAAATACCTACCACAGTCATTCTTGGCTCTGTCCTCAACCTCTCTTCAAATAATTCAGCAATGCTTGAACTCTTCAACATCTTCGAGTACCTAGACCGTATACAAATAAGACCATCTGCATAATTTTTAATTTGTAACCTGTTTTTCCTCTTCTCGTATGAGCAATACACTCTCCACTTACAATTGTATTCTTTGTCCGAGCACACCGCACCAATCATATTCGATGATGACTTCTTTAGCTTGATATCGTATCCGGTTGTTAGAGAATACATGAGAAGCGTCTGCTTGAATTCATGAGCGGACCGAAATATCTTTCCCAGACTTAGAATTTGAGGCCCTTCTTCTTCTTCATCCTCATGTCTCTGTTCTTCGACATCTTCATATGAGGTGCATATGGATCCGGAATGTTAGCCTCAGTCCACAAATCCACTTCCTCATCTGACGCATTACCATCGCTATCTTCACCTTCCACTTCTCCCTTTAACGCTTCACCATCGTTATCTTCACCTTCCCCTTCTCCCTCTGACGCTCCACTTTCTCCTTCTTCACCGTCACCGTCGTCATCTCCGCCTTCCGCTACATCATCGAAGACTTCACAGTCGTTTTCGGCAATAGACTCCGCCGCATCATCTTCTCTTTCCTCTTCCTCCTCTGTATCAACTCGTGCATGACTCTGTCGTCGTGACTCGGCTTCATCACGCTCTTCTTCTCTCTGTCGTTGCGCATCAGCTTCTCTTTGGCGTTGAGATTCAGCGATGGCTTCTTCTCTCCAGCGATACGACAGTAAGTTCATGAGACTCACCATTGTCGAACTAGGAGAGAAATTGAGCTACCGATTTAGGTGATTTGGGTCGATTAGGAAGAACAATCGATTTAGGGTTTTTTAGGTTGGAAGATAAATAGATTTGGGATTATTGTGAGAGTTGGGAGAGATTGAGAGAATTTTTTTTTTTTAGGTATAAATCGATTTCGGTTAACGACATAACACTGTTTGTAAGAGATGTTAACACCGTGTTAACGGATGTTAACATCCTGTTAAGTCTAACTTTTTGCTGGTTAATTTGGTTTGGTCAACGGAAATACAAGAGTTTTTAGGCGTATACGGTAGTTGGTGGTTTAAACGGCAAATATACGCTTGTACAGAGTTTTTTTGACCGTTTTCCCATTATACAATCCCTAACATGTTGTTATATATACGAAGATCTGCACGACTTGGGCTTAGCTTTTTCTTTTTCCCCCAAAGTTCGCTTCATCGAAATTGCTAGGGTTTCTCCGCTTCGATCTTCATTTTCTGTAGCTTTAGCTTTAGTGTCATTTATGGTCTGATTGGTTGTGATTATAGATTTATGATTGTTGCTATATAATTTGATCTGTAGATTTTTTGCTATAGTTTTAGAATTTAGGCTGTAGAACTAACATTTCATAATAAATAGTTTGTAGAGCCAACCTTACATAATTTTTCAAACATTAAAATTTATGGAGCCAAAATAAAAAAACAAAAATAAAAGTGACTTTAGTTTTAAAATATATATATAAAGTGTTATTGCTTTGAATTTAGAAGTTTAGATCTAATATGATTGTAGAAAGATTTCAAATCTACAACCAATCACGCCTTTATACTTTGTTGGCGAATTGGACAGACAATTTTGATAACTCACTCACTAGATTTGGAAAGTTTCTACTTTTCACTTTCATTGCAGAAAGAAAATTCATAATAAGAAATTATTAAAGCTTGTAGAGACAGGTACTCCAAGAACTAGTTTTTTCTTGTCTTGTTGTGGACGAGTCTTTTCTAGTGTCAACGATGGGAAAGTTTCTTATAGAGAAAGATTGAGAAATGGGATTGCTGGTATTTAGGAAGATGATGTTGTTGATCTCTTTGAATCCATGATTCACTCTCTTCCTCTTCCTACTATCGTAGATTTCAGTAGATTGTTTAATGGTGTTGTCAAAACAAAACAATATGCTCCCGTTTTAGTTTTCTCCAATCGAATGGAAATGATTGGGATTGTGCATGACCTCTACACTCTGAGTATTATGATCAATTGTTTCTGTCGCAGTCGTAAACTTCAGTTCGTTGGTTCCGATATGGGAAAGATTTTGAAACTTGGGTATGAGCCTGTCACAATCACATTTTCAACTTTGATAAACAAATTTCTGTCTCGAGGGTAGAGTTTATGAAGCTGTAACGCTAGTTGATCGAATGGTGGAAATGGAACATAGACCCAATCTCATAAAGCTTAACACTCTCATCAATGGACTTTGTCTCAAAGGTAAAGTCTCTGAAGCAGTGGTTTTGATAGATCGAATGGTGGAAAATGGTTGTCAACTCGATGAAGTGACCTATGGACCAGTTTTAAATGTAATGTGTAAATCCGGAAAAACTCCCCTGGCCATGGAGATGCTCATAAAGATGGAAGAAAGAAAGATCAAGCTTGATGCAGCCAAATACAATATCATCATTGATAGTCTTTGCAAAGACGAAAACCTCGACGATGCACTAAACCTTTTTAATGAAATAGAAATGAAAGGGTTCAAATCAGATGTTATTACCTACAACACTCTCATATGAGGCTTTTGTAGTGCTGGTAGATGGGATGATGGTGCACAGTTATTGAGGGATATGATCACAAGAAAAATCACGCCAATGTCATCACCTTCAGTGCGTTAATTGATATTTTTGTGAAAGAGGGAAAGCTTCTAGAGGCCGAAAAACTGCATAAGGAGATGATTCAACGAGGTATATCTCCTAATATTATTACATATAATTCTTTGATAGATGGGTTATGTAAAGAGAAACGTCTAGAAGAGGCAAACCAGATGCTGGATCTGATGGTTAGCAAAGGGTGTGATCCTGATATCGTGACTTATATATTCTCATAAATGGTTATTTTAAGGATGATGGTTTGGAACTCTTCTGCAAAATGTGTTTGAGAGGAGTTGTTGCTAATACAATTACTTATAGCACACCTATCCAAGGGTTTTGTCAATAGGGAAAACTTGAGGTTGCCAAAAAGCTCTTCCAAGAGATGGTTTCTCGTAGTGTGTCACCCAGTGTTGTAATTTATGGTATTTTGCTGGATGGATTGTGTGACAATGGAGAACTAAAAAAAGCATTGGAAATATTTAAAAAAATGCAGAAGAGTAAGATAGACTTTGATATTAGTATCTATAACATCATCATTCACGGGATGTGTAATGATAGTAAGGTAGATGATGCTTGGAATTTATTCTGTAGTCTACCTCTTAGAGGACCGAAGCTCGATGTTATGACATACAACATAATAATTTCAGGATTATGTAAGAAAGGGTCGTTGTCTCAAGCAAATAAATTGTTTAGAAAATTGGAAGAGAATGGACATGCGACAGATAATTGTACATACAACACTCTAATCCGAGCACATCTTCGAAATAGTGAAGTAATTACATCAGCTAAACTCATCGAAAAAATGAAAAAGGGTGGGTTCGCTGCTGCTGCTTCCACTATAAAGATGGTTATCGATATGTTATCGGATGGTAGATTGGACAGAAACTTTTTGGATATGCTTTCTTGAATGTTTGATATTATGAATATGAACGAGAGATATATTGCTATCTTACTACTGTTCTTTTTTGTTTCTAACTATTACACCATCTTTTTGTACTAAAAAGTTGTTGCCCTTTTATATTTTTCTTATCATTTCTAACTATTTCACCATTTTTTACAATTAAAAGATTCTTAGCATTTTGTTACGAGTAGTCAGATTGTTAATCCCAACAGTTGTACGTAGTACGAACAAAACAGAAAGAGAAATGTGGTTTTGGTTCGGTCTGATTTAGGACACGGCTGGTTTAAACCATAAAATAAGTACGGTCCAGTAAATTTTACAAATTTAAAAAAGGCAAATAAAGAAAAAGATTACAATTAAGTGAAAAAAATCGAGAGAGAGGGTTTCCTTCTACAGATATATCTCCCAGCTTCAGCTTCCCTGTTTCTTCCTCGTCTTCTTCGTATTGTCGCGACTAAGAGAGACGCCACAAAAAGTTTAGTTATTTCCTTCAGATCTAAGAGAGTGAGAGAGAGAGAGGCAGCTTTTTCGGCGGATAAAGATATGAGCAGCAAGGTCGGCGTCGTCGGCGGCGGCGGAAGTGCCGGAGCGAGGAAGAGCAATAACGGAATTCATGATATTCCGTCAGGGTCTAGAAAAATAGTACAAAGCTTGAAGGAAATTGTTAACTCTCCCGAGGCTGAGATCTATGCTATGCTTAAAGAGTGCAATATGGATCCTAACGAAGCCGTTAATCGCCTCCTCTCTCAAGGTTCCTCCTTTTTTTCCCCTCAATCTTTTGTGTGTGGGATTGTAAATTTGGGCGGCGAGGAAAAGTAGGGTTTTTTTTTTTCATGTATACTGACTAGGTTTTCTTCGAAATTGACTTATAACTGAGGGTTTCTATTAGGGTTTGATTGGGGTTTTAATTCTGAATGGACCAAATTTTTTTGTTTTTGTGCTTTTATTCATTGTCCTAAAGTTGCTACTCCTTTAATGGTTTTTGTGTTCCTCTTGCAAGTGTCAAACTTTCTAGCTGGTTTGGTTTCTGATATCATCACCTTGTGAGTTTTTTTTCGTAGATGTTACCAATAGTTTTGCTTTCTTAGTTCATAATCTTTAGTTTCCTGTTCAAGGCTTGTCTTTGTTGCACTTGGCGTCTATTACTGATATTGATACTTGTTTTTTTTTTTTTTTCCTCTATTCAGATCCATTTCACGAGGTAAAGAGCAAGAAAGAAAAGAAGAAAGAGGTGAGTCAATCCTGAAAACTCGTATTCTTATGGAAAATAGACCAAGGAAGTGCCTTTGGTGTTCAGTGTTGGCATTTTGAAATGCAAACTATTGGCACAAGCTGTGTATTAGTACATACTTAGACTATGTGTGATAACATTCTGTTTCTAGTACACAATTTCGACATTGACAGATCTACTGATATTGAAATTTTGTCGCAATAATGTTTTTATACCTAAGGACTACTGAGTGCCTTTAAACGTGTCCTCATGTTGTACTTGACTCTAGATGTTTTGCTGGAATAAAATGAAGTCTAGTTATCATGTAGTACCTGACTCTAGATGTTCTGCTGGAATCAAATGAATTCTTGTTTTAGCTAGTTATCATTTTGATTTACTGGAGTTTTGGTGATTTTAAAAGTTTTTTCTCTCTTCTCAGACTAGGGATATACCGGATTCCCGGCCGCGTGGTGCTAATAACACGTACAACCGTGGTGCTAGAGGTGGTTCTGATCGTTATACCGGACGAGGTGGATCTACCCATTTCAGCTCTACTGGTATAAACATGATCTCTTGGATACATTAATTTTATCCAGTTTTAACCGTAGGAATCATGATTATGTGCTTCTGTTGTTCAGATTCTGGAAACTTCCAAGGAAAATCTACAAACAAGAAAGAAAGTGGAACACAGGGTTACACAGCTTCTTGGTCTTCTGCTTCTGGAGTGGCGAACCACCATCAGACACAAAACAGGTGTTCTCTTGAGTGGCTCTCTTTCTTTTGGGAGTTAGGAGTTTGAATGCAGATGAAAAAATCAGTGGAAGTTTTGTGTGCTTCATATTGAATCAATCAATAGACTTCATATTTTACTTATTTAGTTACTGATTGTATTGCTAGGATCCGTTTAGTAGTGTTTAAGAATTCTCAGGTTATGATGTGCTTAGGCCTTTTTCTACATGAAAACAGAACTGTAGTTGGCTCAAATTGTGACTGAAGGGTTAAAGTATTTATATGACTTATAGCTTATGTAGGTAGTAGAATATCACAATTAGGTTTACTGGTTCATTGCAAGTCTTTAGTTTATGAGAATCTGAGCCAGTAAGTAGAGAATCTTTCACGTACAGTTTCTGTTTTATTAACTAGAAGCAACAAGAAAATTTACATGCTGGTTTGGTGTTGTATGATGAGATCAGATATGGTCATTTTTTTTTTAAGATCATGCATTACAGTTGAACGCGTGCTCCATATAGACCTTAATCTTTTTTCATTCCACATTTCACTTTTGTAGCTTTTTCATTTTGGCTTTTTTCCTTGAATTATGTTTTGTACATGATTCCATTTGGGCCTCATGTATGCTGCATATCTATTGCAGTGATTCCGTTGCTACGGAAAATAAATTATCATCTGTTACCTCGGGCGATGGAATATCATCATCACAGTCGGCTTCTGGACATCAAACTGCATGGTTTGGCGCTCCAGGCCAGAGGTCTATGGCTGACATTGTGAAGATGGGTATACCACAGAACAAGACAATGAAGCAAGATGTCAATATGCGTTCTGAGATAAGTCATGAGCATGAAGTTAGTGCAAATCAGCAGGTCCCTGTTAGAGATGAATGGCCGTCGATTGAGAAGCCACTGGCTCCTAATTCATCTTCTGTATCAGTAGCACCAGCAGAATCAGAGGTATGCAATTGTCCAGCTGATTTCCAATCGGATAGAGAAGATCAACATCTGAAGGACCGGTTAGAAAATATACATTTAGCAGAAATTGACCCTTCTGAAATTCGTGGAGTCGATCATGTGCCAGCTGACTCCGTTCAAGAAGATGACTCTGCAGTTTCATCCGAATTTGATGATAATCCATATCAAACACAGAGCCATCCAGTAGAGCACCACAAAGGTAATATTTTGAATCTTTATAAATGTTTCCCATTACTTATCTCGGATATAAACGTTGGTGTGCGTTTGTCTGGTTTTTGTTTTTCTATTGATGGCTATATGTACTCTTTGGATTTATGCTGTGAATGACAATGTCTCTTCATCAATTAAATCACAATGATTGCTAGTGTGTGCCATTATGATCAAATTCTTTTTCTGTTTCATATTGGGGCGGGCTTGTGTTTATTGATCATGGGAATACAAATAGGCTTATAGTTATGCTGGGGGTGATGAAAACTTCTTTGCTGTTTGGTTTGTCCTGAAACTGTACTTTTTCTGTTCTTCTTTTCTCAATCATCTTTTGGTGGTAGAGTGATACTCATTATTTAAAGTTTTGCAACAGAAAAATATATTAGAGAATCAGAAGCTTTTGGTGTTCTTGATGTTTTTTTATTCACTGTCTCATTATAACTTTTCAGATGAAGATGATGTTTCGTCTCGTTCAGCCAATTTTCAACAACTAAACATAGATAGTCATGATCAAGAAGCCTCACATGAAGAGGATAGACCTGCTGTTGTAATTCCAAACCATTTGCTAATCCATACAGAAGAATGCTCACAATTAAGTTTCGGAAGCTTTGGAGGTTTTGGATCAAGACCTTTGAGCAACAACGTAGAAGAGACTTCTGATGGAGCTCCACAGATCGAACAATCAGATGCAAGGTATTCCGTTACTACTAATTTCTTTTTCCAAAGTTTTTATGATTTTTTTAATATCCTACTTACCAACTGATCTTGCTTGTTTGCAGAAATACTGAGTTCTATGGAGAAGAACATCTTGGAAGTACAGCCAATGGAAATATGGTCCATGCACCTGCTACTGGAAATTATGATGATTCTTTAGAATCGAGGCGAGAGGATTTGAAGCAAGAAAACTCTGAGGGCGCTCAGGAGCACCAGTACACATTTGCCGAGTCTGAGCCAGGGTATGCGTATGAAAATGCTAAGCAGCAGCAGATGAATACTGCATATGATGCCTCACAGACAAATGCACAGAATCAGATGCAGAATCTTGCTTCGTTATCGAATGTGATGGTAAGCTACCCATGCATTCCTTTTCATAGCAGCACCAAATTTCAAAGGTTTTGAAAATCCTAGTTATTTGTGATAGCTTCTAAGAGAATCTTGTTTTGCTTTTTAAATAATACATTCAGGCTGTTCATATTTATGCTGAAAGAGCTCTCAAGTGATGCCCATGAAATCTTGAATGTTAACATCGGTTCTTGTTCGTTTTTGTCTCAGCAGGGGTATACACACTCAGTTCCCAACACTTTATTGGCACAAACAGCACAAAATGTGAGGGAACTTGAGTTCCAGTATTCACCTTTCTCAGTTGCACAGTCTATGCAGTCAAGAAATAGCAACAATGCCTCATCACTTGGTGGCCAAAGCATTTCCATGCCAGAGGTAAATAATCCTTCTCTCTTTGAGAAACACGAGGCTGACATATTTCTTTCTGTTAGCTTTTTTAATTCAGAAGTGGTAATGTCTTGTTAGTTTTCTCATGGGGTACTGCTTTGTTTACTTAGCCAAAGGCGGTAGTTTCTTCAGATTCGAAAACTGATTTTCTAGATTCTGGATTTGGCTTTAACCTGCTTGTTGGCACAAAGTTAGATCTTTGAGGGATCTATTCCTATATCACATTTTTCCGGGAAGACTAGTGCAATCTGTATATACGACAAAAGGGATTTGTGTGATTCTGATTTATATTCATTTACATTGCAGGCTCTCCGAGGCAGTGGAATTCCGGCAACGCAGCCAACCCAGCAAACCTTACCCAGTGCTAATATTGCTACTGGACCAGCTCTTCCTCAACAGCTTCCAATGCACCCCTACTCTCAACCCACATTGCCTCTAACTCACTATGCAAACATGATCGGTTATCCTCTAATGCCTCAGAACTATCCATACATGCCATCCGCTTTCCAGCAAACATTTGGTAACAGCACATACCACCAGCAACTAGCTGCCACATTGCTTCCGCAGTACAAAACCAATGTCTCTCCTGGTAATTTGCCTCAGTCTGTAACAGCGCCTGCCTCTGCTTATGGATTTGGAAACTCAACCAATGTTGGATCTGCGGGAAACTTCCCTCTGAACCAACAGTCTGCTGCTACCGGTACAACACTCGGTTATGAAGATGTTCTTAGTTCTCAATACAAAGAGAGTAATCATTTGCTGGCACTTCAGCAGCAGCAGCAGCAGCAGCAACAGCAGCAACAACAGCAGGTACCTTCTCTTTGTGGTCATTCCTTACCATTATTCTTTTTGTTTCAGACATGAACCATTTGATGACGCTCTTCCTCTTTTGATTTAAATATTCAGAACGAAAACTCGGCGATGTGGCATCACGGTCATGGTTCCAGAACCATGTCAGGTGTCCCGGCTAACACGTACTACAACCTCCAAGAACAACAACAACTACACCAACTACACCAACAACAACTACAACAACAGCAGACCCAGCAAGCAGCGGGAGGGTATCGCCAAGCTCAGCAACAACAGCATTACGGATCTCATGGATACCCAAATTTCTATCAGTCCCAAACTGAAATGTCACTCGAGCGCCAGCAGCAAAACCCTAGGGATGGTGCTGGGTCTCAGGCTGGTCAACAGTCGAATCAAACCCAGCAGCTCTGGCAAAACTCGTACTAAATAATGAAAGAGTGGTTTTTTTCAGCTTCTTTCGGTTTTAGAGATTTGTGTGGCGAGTCTGAAGAGGAAACATGAGTCTGTTCTGAATGTAATTTATCTTCATCTTTTGTCTCCTCTGTTAACTTAGGGAATCCGCAACTCTGATTTCATCAATGCAACTTAAGAAAGGAAACTTTCTTAACTCTTGCCTAGTACTTTTCTTGTCTAAATGTTTTAATGTTTGTTAAACATCATCTTAGCTTTGGTCCCAACACGATCTTGATGCTAGCTCTTCACTTTTCGTCATACTTTCCCCATATATTTGGAGAAAGAAGATTATATGTTTAATTTATTTATAATTTTGTTAGCTTAAAAACAGGTTAGAACTTGAAAACCCTCCAGCTGTATAAGTCAATGGAGGAATTGTGGACACAACGTCTGAATTGATCTATTCTACTAATTTTTCTTGGTAGCAAACATGTGAGCGTCGAGTCAAGTCAATATTTTGAATGCATCTTATATTACTATTAGTGTTTATCATACTTTTATACGAAATTAGTTATAAATTATGAAGATTAGATAAATTATTTACGATATGAACGACTAAATTTGGTTCCGCATTAAATAAATGTATATAATATAATGATAACATCGAAATATCAAGATTAATCAATTAAGTTTTCTTTTAAAAAAAATTATAGAGGGCTTTCAATTAAAATGCATAATGTCGATTACAAGCTATGATATTGAGTTATACAGTCTTTAAAGATAGTAAAGGGAAAGAACTTACGAGAAAACCTAGGATAGTACATTTCTAAAGATGAGAAAGCATTAACTTAATGAGGGTAGAGATGGCAGTAGCTGAGAAAAACCACTAAAGATCAGTAGATCACTAGTCTGAACCTCGATGGCTTCGGCCACGATGACCACGACGACTGTTAAACAACAGTCCAATTGGTAGACATCGGAATTGGATTCGTACTAGGCGCACAAAAACCATCGCGGTCTATATTACATCACACAATTTTATAACACTAGAGAAAGTAAAAAAGTCTATCAGTTCAAGCAATCATTATGATTTCACGTACCTCTCATCCACAAAGCTGGAAGGAGTATTTGGTATGAAAATGATTACGCATTTCTTATAAGTGTCAATAGACTTAATAACATTTAAAAAAAAAAACTCTAAAATTTTCCAAATTCGCAAGTTTGTTATGTGGAAAATGTCAATCCACATTTTACGAACATTTAGTCGGATGTAAATAAAAATGAGTCTGTTGGACAATTTTAATGCACGTTTTAACCTTAACTAGAAATTGTCCCGTGGTGCAGCACAGGTTAATGAATCTAAACAAATCCGATTTTTTTAATAATAGAATATCCGGTTTTTTTTGTGCAAATCAATATCTGATTGTGCAAATAAAATTAAATTAGATTTTAACAAATCCGATTTTTTGGAATATTAACAAATCCTATAAAAATATCTGATTATTAATAAATCCGTTTTTTGGAATAGTAATAAAAAACTTTTTTGAATATTAACAAATCCAATTTTTTTTATAACCACAATAATCGATTATTAACAAATCCGATTTTTTGGAAATAGTCAAAAATCATTTTTAAAATATTAACAAATCCGATTTTTAGTTAACCATAAATTAAATGATCTCATTAAATGATCACATAATAACTAATGACTAAAATATCCTTAACGAAAGATTAATATTTGTTCTTTCAAATAATGACAATGTGATGTAAATATTTTTTTTAATGTTTATTTATAAATATACTCCCCAAATAATATATAGGGGATTTCCAAATTCGCAAGTTCGTTATGTGGAAAATGTCAATCCATATTTTACTAACATTTAGTCGGATGTAAATAAATATGAGTCCGTTGGACAATTTTAATGTACTTTTTAACCTTAACTATAAATTGTCTCGTGGTACAGCACGACTTAATGAATCTAAACAAATCTATTTTTTTTAATAATAGAAAAAATTAATAATAGAATATCCGATTTTTTTTGTGCAAATAAAATTAAATCATATTTTAACAAATCCGATTTTTTTGGAATATTAACAAATACTTTTTGTAATATTAACAAATCCTATAAAATATCTGATTATTAATAAATCCGATTTTTTGGAATAGTAAAAAAAATCTTTTTGGAATATTAACAAATCCAATTTTTTTGGTAACCACAATAATCGATTATTAACAAATCCGATTTTTTGGAAATAGTCAAAAATCATTTTTAGAATATTAACAAATCGGATTTTTAGTTAACCATAAATTAAATGATCACATAATAACTAATGACTAAAATATCCTTAATGAAAGATTAATATTTGTTCTTTGAAATAATGATAATGTGATGTAAATATTATTACTTTTTAATGTTTATTTATAAATGTACTCCCTCAAATAATATATAAAGGATATTGATATCGTGAAAAAAAATATAAAAAATTGTATAAAGTATGATATAATTATTATCGTAGATTGTCGGGTGTTAATGCGCATACCCACATGATACATAACTCCAAAAAGGCAAAAACACAATAAGATCACATCCACTTCAAAAAATAACAAAACATAGTGGACGACTTTATCTTATTTCAATTTGTAATCATAAATCTCCAATTATATATCATGAAATCCTCTACACAAGATAATCATTGATGATGACATTTTCCATTTTTACTGATAATATGGTGTCTCTTCAATAGCATTTTCACGAATCATCCTATCTTAATAGAGGCTTAAAACCTATAGGAGTTTGAAATGAAAATCTTTTCTTTTAATCAAATCTAAAATGAAAATCTTTATAGTTTAAAAGTTACAGTGTACAAGAATTATAGTGTTGAGATCCACTTAGTAAGCTTAGAAAGAAAAGAAAAAACTAAAAAGACTAAGAAGTCAAGTTCCCCCAACTCACCACTTCACTAAAGATTCTCTCTTTCTCAACCTTTTGCAATGAATATCTTTAACTCCTTTTTAAAAATGTAATATGCTTCTATCAATTTCACAAGTGGAGAGACCATCCAAATCATACTTCAACTCTCACTTTATCTCTCTCTTTTTTTCTTTGTTATGTAATTATTCTTATTGTTGAATGTTTTCTCCTTAAAAAGGGTTCTCCATTAGTCAATACTTTGAAGTCTTCTTACTTATCATTTTCTTATGTATATTTTATTTTATCTTTAAATCTAAGTATAAGTCACCATTATTAGATTCATGATGCCAAACCAAATACATTATTTCTTGGGATATTTGAACTAACTTTTTCTTTTTCAATAATAAGATTAGATTATCTTTGTTATTTTTTTGGTCAAACCGCATCAAAAAAATGGTTCTCCATTATACGATTCTACCTAATTAACTCTTACTATTTCCTTTTGACAACCTTCCAAGCAAATCTTCTCTTCTATTTGATTTTAAGATATTGCAAATAGTTTACTACAGAAACGCAAGTTCCTTATTTAGTAACGATCACAATGCTGAGGTTTCATAGCTTATAGTCTTATACATCAAATACAATACACATACAAAAGACCATACACTAAACTCTTTTGATTATCTTTTTCACCTGGAAGATACGTATACATATCTTCTCTAACATATTTTACTTGTATTATACCTCCCAACCAATAAATGTATATAATATAGACAAACATTGAAACAAACACCACCAACAACAAAAATTACCTCTTTAGAGTTTTTTTTTTTTTTTTTTACTTTTCACTAAACATAGATCACAACACAGGTACGGAGATTGAGATTGAAATTGGAACAGAGACATCGGTTGTAAAACTACCGTCTCTATTGCCATTCGAATTCCCTACAAACCCGTAACCGCCAGACCGCATAGCTGCATTTTCCCGCCTCTGGAAAACCCGAGCAAGCGATGCCGCTTTTCGTCTAGCCCGTTTTGTCCCGGTAAACAGTAGTGTTTGAAGTAATCCTGCAATCGCAGGTGCTCTCAACACTTTCTCTGCCACAGCGGCTCCACCACTCCTACAGAGTTCAAGCAACGCAGCGACTGCATTTTCTTTCCCTCTCGGCGTTCCACATCTCATCATTCCCATGAGCCCTGCCACAGCGGATTCCTCTTTGCCTATAGCCTCAGCACCAAGAGATTGTCTTACTAACAAAGCCAAAGCTCCTGCTGCTTCCTCTGCTACGCCTTCATTCTTGAGAGCTCCAACAAGACTCGACACACCTCCTCCTTCAATCATCCTACTGCAGTTATCTGGATGTGTCGATAAGTTATATAACGCTGTAACCGCATCTTTCTTCCCTCTCGGTGTCCCGTTTTGAAGCAGCAATGCTAATGCCTCAACGCATTGATCAACAATTGCTATCCGTTTCTTATACTCGTGTACTGCAGAGAGACTGAACAATGTGGCTGCTGCATTTTCTTGCGCTTCCACTGTGAGACCGGACACGAGGACACTTACTATAGACTCCAAACAATCGCCTTCTTCCATGATCCGACTCTTATTCTTCTCATAGATCGAAAGATTCAGCATTGCAGTCACTGAATTCTCTTGCGCAATAGCATTTTCAGATTTCAGAAGGCGACACAAGTGCGGTATCGCACCTGCTTCCGCAATGAACGCACGGTTTTCTTTTCCGGTTTTAGCTAAAAGACGGATTTCCCGGGCCGCCACTGTTTGAGCTGCTTCGGACCCATCTGCTAGATACTTAATAAGGATCGATACAGTGGCTTTGTTTGCTTCAACTGCAGCTTTAGTCGGAAGAGCCGAAGCAAAAGAGTCATTCGGAGAATCCGTAAACTCAGACTCATAAGATATACCACTCGCTGTACACCATTGCACAATCAAATTCTTCAGAGCTCGATTCGGAACAATCCTCGAATCCATAAGCATTTGCCCGGTTTTTGGACAAGTACAATGCCCTTCTTCAATCCACCTAGCTATAGAGCTCCGATCATAAGTCTGCCCTGTAGAAATAATCACAGGATCTGTCATCAAATCAAGAGAGATCGGACAAACAAAATCCTTTGGAACAGTTATAAACGTGTCCCCAATCTCCTGCGCAACGAACCCTTTTCGAGGTTTCTTCGGATTCTCAATTCTCCACTCCAACCCATCTTCTTCAAATCCAAACAACAAAAACCTACAGTATCTTGTAATCGCCACAAACCCATTAATCACCGATCCAGTAGGCTCCAAATCACCATCGTGATTCACAATCTGTTCTTCCAAAAACTCGATTTCGGTTCTACAACTCTTCGAATCCATAATCCCCAATTTCTCAACAAAGAACGATCTCAAAGCAACCGGATTCGGAATCTCACCGTTCTCAAACCCATCAAGAAACGAATAGAATGTTTCACGTAACGATTCATCGTTCTTATCAATATACAATCTCGATTTCCTCGATTGTCTCTGCAATAACTCGATTTGCTCTCTAATGTCATCGCTTAAACCAAGATCATTGACAGGGAAAACATCCAAAAGAGTCGAAATTTCTTGATTCAAATCATGGAAATAGCCAGAAATCGAAGGGTTTTGTAACAACAGCCATAACTTACTAGATTGAGCGCAGTAATCGATAAGGATCTTGGAGCGATAGAGAAGAAGATAAAGCTCCTTCAAACAGAGCAACGCCGTCGATTCAGAAACAGAGCTTCTTCTTCTTCGTGAGCTCCAATTTGAATCTACGAGGAACTCGAATAAGACAACGAAGATCTCGATCTTACGAATCAAAGAACGAGCGTTCTTGCGTTGAAACGAGAATCGTACACCGCTGAAACAAGATACAACCTCCGCCGAAATTGAAGCTAGGGTTTGAACAAGTGCGACGCCGGAAAGGTCAACGGGGGCTAAAAACGCTTCCAAAGACGGCGATCTCCTCCGCCGGAGAGATGAGAATATCGCTGAGGAAGCCATGTAATCTGGCGGGGTTTTCTCGTGCACCCAGATCGAAAAATCAAAGCTTTATATATGTATATACAAAGAAGAAGAAACAGAATCTAAATCGAAAACTAAAGATTCGGCGAAGAAAAAAAAAAGTCAGAGGAGAAGAAAAAGTGAAAAAAGGGTTCAATGATACTTTCTGGGAAAGGGAGAAGGTTGAAGAAGAACGCGTAATCGTATGTGAATGAATCGACAGGCTCAGAATTTTCTTTTGTCTTCGTTGTCAGATTTTTCTCTCTCTCTCTCTCTCTGTGGGAAAGTTTTTGGTATTTTTTTCCCCAGTAAAAGTCAATACTGGAACGTAACGGATATAATCTAATCTTTTATTACCAGATTTGTTTCTTTCTTACTTTTTTTTTTTAATTTGTTGTTGTATTGGAAAAAATACAAGTAGTATTAATTTATTTAATTATTCACTTTAGTCCGACTTGTAATTAATTGCTCTTCTGCAAAATATTTATGAGTCTCTCGTGGTTCGACGTATTTGTTTTTTTGTATTTTTATACGTATCGTTAGATTCGATGTTTATAATGTGTTATGTGGTACAAATCATTACCTCTTGTTTGGGTTTGTTTGACCAACCGGTGATTCACTTACCTATTTAGGTCGGCAAACGTTACATGAAACACACGACATGAAATAAAAACAGCAATTTAATTCTGACAAAATTATACAGTAGAATCGTGTTAATTTATACAACAACAGAAAATTCGTGAGTTGATTAGGACTACAAAATATGGACAAGGGAGTCAAGGATCTAAATGATATCAGCCATCGGATTGGTTGATAGCTTTCGGTATCCGATTTTGAAACTATTTTCTCCATATATAATAAAAAAACAATTGCCTAAAACAACCTTCACCATATTTAATATTACTAAATCAACATCTTTTTTTAAAAGTTAGATAAAAAAACATAAAAACCAATTTTTTAATATTTTATTATAAAAATGTCATTACTTATTATTTAATTTAATTTTTTAAAACAGAAACCGTCGGCGACGCTGTAGAAATTTCTCCATCGCGTCGCCGACGCAGCCGTTGAGGAACACGACGCCGAAACTGACATCGACGACAATACCCGACGCTTGAGAACGACCACGAAAGACCATTGATCGGAAAGATCGAGGAGGAAGATGAAGTTAACCATTTTCGTCGTCGCGACATTAGTTGCTAATATCGAGACAGTAGACATATTATATCGATATGGTAGACTTTAGAATATGTAATAGCGGTAGACTTTGGGATACAACATAACGGTAGACTTAAAAAGATATCGATACGGTAGACTTAGAAGATGTAATAGCGGTAGACTTTGGGATATAACATAATGGTAGACTTAAAAGATATCCAGACGGTAGACTATAATAATAGTTACAGTAGAGTTAGTGACATTTGGAGGAAAAACGGTTAAAAAACGGTTCAATTTTCTCGGTTAGATTACTAGGGTTTTATTAAAGACACGGTAGAGCTAAATAAAGAGATGGTAGATTTTTAACAACGACTCGGTAGACTTAAAATAATAATTACTGTTACAGTTACTGTTGCAGTTTCTGATTTTGGGGGAAATTAATAGGATCTTTTCATCTTCATTTGCCTCGAAAATCAAAATATTGATTCTCTGCTGGCGATTCTCAATTCCTATGAATCTTCCCGTCTTCGTCTTCACGCGTAAGAGTCTCTGGCGTGTTCACCCGCGTTTTCGCCGTCTTCGACTTCTCGTCTTCTCCGGCGTTTTCTCATCTTTTTCGGCGTATTTTTGTTAACTCTGCGTCTTCTTCGGCTTCTTCTTTTGTTCTCAGGCATCTTAGTCGTCTTCTCCGAAGTCTTCTCGTCTTCGCCGGCGTCTTCTTATCTCCGGCGTCTTTTTCTCAAGTTCGGCGTCTTTTCATCTTCTCCGGCGTCTTCTCGTGTTCTCCGATGTCTTAGTCGTCTGCTCTGACGTCTTCTCTGTGTAAAAAAATGCACGTAAGCTCTCTTATTGTACATTCGTCTCTCTCTGGTTATGAAATTTTGATATTGGTTGTAATCGAGAAAAGTTTTGAAACCGTGGAAAATGATTTTAGTTGATGAGGTAGAGTTTACTTGACGATATGGTACATTTTACTTTAGGTTATGGTAGATACTCTATGTCTCGGTAGATTAATAATTCTACTCTATGTTATGGTAGACTTTACTCTATATCTCGGTAGACTTAATAATTCTACTCTTGGTTAATGTAGACTTTACTCTATGTCTCGGTAGACTTAATAACTCTATTTTATGTTATGGTAGACTTTACTCTATGTCTCGGTAGACTTAAATTTCTATGTTGGTAGACTTAATTTTATATAATGGTAGACTTTACTTGAGTTTATACGCGTGTGTGTGTGTTGGTAGACTTTATTTGAGTTTGTTGTTCCTTTTTTCTCCTTACAGACATGGCAATAGAAAGGTCTGAAACCACCAATGAAGAGTATCCTCCTAGACTCTATGCACCCGGGAAATCACCTTTCTTAAAAATAAGTATTTCGCACCACTGTCATTTGTCAGACTTAGCGGAGCTTCAAGATACAATTGGTACCAATGTTTTCAAAGACATAATGAACAACTCGCAAGTCGGAGTCATGTTGAAGCTGACGGTGGGGAAATACAGTTGGTGCGCCAAGATTGTCCATTATTTCATAATCCACAAATTATTTGTTAATAGGCCATACGAATTTTGATCATTAATTGCTAGTCGTCCGGTCAGATTCTCCTTATATGAGTTGGAGACGATTACATGCCTAAATTGTGATCCCATTGACCCTGATGATTCTTTTGAAGGTGATCACACCGAGTTGTGGAGACAACTGAATGTTTAACCTCATCTGGGCCCCTCGTGGGAGGAGATTCATGATATATTAGAAAAATGCAGACAATGGGATTATGCGACTAGAAGAAAGGTGGGATTGTTGTATGTTCTAATAGTAGGTATTTATAGTCTACATCGCAATAGCAGACTACCTTTGAATTACGCCAAACGTGTCATAGATGCTGAAACATTCGAAAGAGTTCCATGGGATCGGCTGTCATATAAGACACTTATACTGTCAATTAAATCTTTGAGTTTGGATGGAAACTCTATGTGAGTTCATGGATGCATGCATGCAATGCAAATATGGGCATACATGGTTGTGCCAATCATTGGGGAAGAAATAGGAAGAAGAGACTTAACTTATTTGTGCTTAATGTTTTTCGGTGTAGGTACGAGTGGATCACTTACTCGTGGAGAAGCCTTTGGACGAAATTTATCCGGACTTCTCAGAATAAAAGGAAGTGTTTGATCAGAAGCTACATAATATGCTCTGTGATATCTTAGAAAAAAGATTAGATGAAACCAGATGGGGAGTAGAGGATATTTCCTCTAACCAAACAAAAAGGAAGACAAGAGAGAAGGAAGTTGAACCGCAGAAGAGGAAAATGAAAAGACCGGTTGACACATCCCCACAGGCTTAGCCATAGGAGAGGAGTAGGGTTGAAAAAATCCTTCTAGCCGAGATAAAGAAGATGTCTGCCCAAATGGCAAGAATGGAAGATGATTTGTGTGCTGACCGCCTTCGAATTACCAAACTGGAAGATGGTCGGGCCAATGTTGGAGAAAAAGCTGGTACCAAACAAGCATCTAACAAAGGTACGTCTACCAAACATGAATCTAATAGGACTGGTAGAGAATAAGCTAAAGTTAGTAAACCCGTAGAGAAAGCTACCAGTGATGTGGTACGTAAGTATATATTCTAGTAAAAGTAACTTCTTTAAGTTATTTGAGTGTCAAGAAAGTATCACATTGATATTACATATTGTACTTGTGCACATTTGAGCTTGAGTTACATCATAGTAGCGTTGTATACAGCTACTATGGTAGAGTTGTTGGATACTTAAGGAAATTTCCTCATTTTCAAAGGTTGACGTAATTGTAAACTTTTTTCATCCAGTTCACTCTGTTTATTAGTTATGGTAGATTTTATTATTGCATTTTTTTTCTTTTTTTGTATTCATGGTAGACTTTGCTAACAATTCCTTTATAATTTACCACCATGCATATAGTCGTGGTTGGAGATGTTTGGTACAGCACCACCTAAGAAGCAATCTACAAAGAAGGGAGAGTACCGGCCTAAGAAGAAATCTACAGAGAAGAAATCTAGAGAGAAAGGGAAACAAAAACGTAAAAAAAGAAGTACAGAGAAGACACTCCCTCCGCAATCAGTGGCACCTCTTTCTTATGTAGACATCAGTGGCCAGGAGATACCCTCTACAAAAAAACAGCAGCCAATAATAGATGTTCCCCAATTACAAAACAGCTCGGACTCGTTGAAACAAAATTTGGACATGGTATTGGCAAAGTATGATTTTGTACAGAAACCGAAGCATGGTTTGAATGATGGAACACAGGTATTAAAGGAAAGAGAGAGATTTCTTCCCCCCAGTCAAGTCTCTCCTTTCATCCAGTGAGGCGGATGCTCAAAAAGACGTATGACCCTTTTAAACCAGTTGAGCCTGTTCGGGCGATGCACCTCATGAACTACATTGAGTAAGACCTGTGAGTGTTTATGTTATGATAGAGTTTATTAATATGTAAACTTTATTTATAGGTGATGGTAGACTTTATTGATATGTGGTGGTATACTCAAGGATATGTATATGATAAACTCGTATGTGATGGTGGTAGACTTTATTTGATATGTGGTGATAGGTGATGGCAGACTTTATTGATAGGTGGTGGTAGACTTTATTGATAGGTGGTGGGTAGCCTTTATTGATATGTATATGATAAACTCGTATGTTATGGTGGTAGACTTTATTGATATGTGACGGTAGGTGATGGTAGACTTTATTGATATGTGGTGGTAGACTTTATTAATAAGTGATGGTAGACTTTATTGATATGTGGTGGTAGACTTTATTAATATGTGGTGGTAGAGTTTACGTATGTTAAGGTATGCTTACTGGAAAAAAATTTAATGTGACGCAGCGACAAACCTGATGAATACGATCGGAATGTTGACTTATACTTGGGACTAATGACACCCAAAGAACAATGGAAGGAGGAGCAGTTCGGCTGGCTGGGTACTGAGGTAAATATATTTAAATGTGTTGTTTACTTGTTGTATTAAACTACAATTTAAACCCTCTTGTTTCTTATTCTGCAGCATATGGCTATGGGATGTTTTTCTTTACAGAAAGATATATGCAAGACCCTAGCCCTTACCGTCCCCAGATTGCTTTCATCAACCCATATTTTACAGGTATGTGGGCAAGAGACTTTGTCAAAGACTTTCTACCAAAGGATCCAGTCTTCTTCGTCTTCGTCTTCTTCGTTTTCATCTTCTTCTTTTTCATCTTCGTCTTCGTCGTCTTCATCGTCTTCTTTGTATTCGTCTTCGTCTTCATTGTTGTCTTCTTCTTCGACTTCCTATTGTTCTTTGTCTTCTTCGGCTTTTTCGTCTTTTGTCTCTCTCTCTCTCTCTCTGATTTCTAGATATTCTGCTACAAATATGGTGACTTAACTTTATGTTATGGTAGAGTTTATTGTATGTGTAATGGTAAACTTTACTGTATGTTATAGTAGATTTATTGTATGGTATAATAGACTTACAGGTCTCTCTTTTTGAGTGAAGATGAGCGAAGACAGCAGTGACAGCAGTACTAAGAACGTCATTCCCGAGGTTCTAGATCGACTGGCTAGGGCTAGGGCACGAAGTGAAGGTGAGTACAAAATTCTCGCGTGCTATTTTTGTTGTGGAAAAGCACTAATCACAACCTCATTCACCGGAACGAATCCGGGTAGAAGATTCTATACTTGCGAGAGGGTCGATGTAAGCCAAAAAAAATTCAGTTTTATGTTGTTCTTTGTTAGAGTTTTATGTAAATATTGTGTACTTGTGATTGTCTTTTTGTTTAGGATGGTGGTTGTCATATATGGAAATGGTGGGATGAGGCAATGATGGAGGAGTTCTGTGACATGAAACAAGAAATTTTGGAACTAGACGATCGGCTGAGATACTTAATCCAACGTCATCGATACGCGATAACTCATCTCATAGAATTGTTCCAGGCAGTGGATGAAAACTACAACGCGCTTAAGGCGCTTGTTGACACAAAACGTGAAGGAAATGATAATGAGATTAAGCCTTTGTTCGGTCTTGGTATTGCTGTGATTGTTGTGGCCGTCCTTGTCTATTTGTTTGTTTAAGTAGATGTTGTTATGTTATTTTTTTGTTTTTTGTTGTCGGTCGGTATTAGAAATCTATTTCTATTCTATGTTATGTAAGAAACGGTAATGACTGATGACTTTTTCAATGAAAAAATACAAGACTAAAGGTACAAAGTTCTAGTAAACACCCAATAAGATCTCGCAATGAAGTCTTCCCATTGATTCTACTTCTTTCTCTTTCTGACTGACTCATTGTAGCAACACCATCCACCCACTTGTAGCCATCACTACCGCGGGTCTTCTCCTATGTTCTCTATTAAGTAAGAGACAATTAAGACTGATGCACAACTTGATAGTAAAACACACAAACAATTTTGCTGAGGAGAGGCTTGAAAGATTCATGAGTTGTAAAGAAATCAAATCTTGGATTTCAAAGATGAAGAGTACTAAATATACAAAAAGTCTACCACCATGGGAGGTAACAAAGTCTACCACCATAGGGAGGTATACAAGTCTACCATAATACAAATTAAAATATAGCCCATCGGAAATATAAAGTCTACCAAAATTCTAAAAATCTACCAAATTAAGTTTTTCACTATGTGAACAAAGTCTACCACCATTGGGAGGTATACAAGTCTACCGTAATCAAATTAAAATTTACCCCATAGAAAATATAAAGTCTACCAAAATTCCAGAAATCTACTCAATTAAGTCTTCCACTATGTGAACAAAGTCTACCAAAACAGACTAAATCTACCGTGTGAGACAAAAGTCTACCATAACCAACTCACTAGAAAGTCTACCATAAATAACGAGATAAATCTACCACGGATTACAAAATCTACCATCGAAGTCACTTAAGTCTACCGAAAAACTTAAAGTCTACAAAAAAAAAAGTCAACAAGTCAACGCTGGTTTAAAAATCTACCGTTAAACAACATATAAGTCTACCGTTACATAGAAAATAATATCTATTGTAACATGAAAATGTAAGTCTACTATGTCTTCCAATTAAACTCTACCGTAACTATGGTAGACTTATCCGAGTAAATTTACCATAACTGACCAAGCCAAAGTCTACCGATACATTTTTTCAACTAAAATCTACCGTTTCGTTTAATATATGTCTACCGTCAAAGCTGGTAGACTTTTCCAAGTAAATCTACCACTTCATACAAAACAGAAATCTACCGTCATTCTCTGGTAGAGTTTACCGTGCGAGCTCTTAAGTCTACCGTCATAGCTCTAGTAGACTTAAGTTTTTGCGCGCTGACGTGGCAGAAATTCATTAATGGCATTTTTGTTATTACGTTTTTTGTCACCAAACGAATTGAAGGTAAAACGGCCATTTAAAACAGAATTATGTCGTTTCAGTAATATCCAAATATTAAAATTATTTTAATAATAAAATTTAAAAATATAGATTGTTTTAGCTAACCACCATATAATAAAATTAGGATGGCTAACAAGAAAAACAAACATACAAAAAAATAACAAATTCGAAATTCTCAAAATACAAAAGACACAAAGTCGCCAACTATTTTTATGTTTTGACAAGTATTCACGAATATCTTTTTTTATCTTTGCTACAAAACATTTAAGTCAATTTAATACATCACAATGTTTACATTAATATATTACATTTTCGATTCAACAGATCTGAAAGAAATAATAACATTGTCACAAAAATAAAAATAAATAGTCTCATTGACGTTGCATTTGAAACTAAAATTTTAGAATACACGTTTAAATATGGTGTTTTTAGATTGTTTCTTTATTTTTGTGTGTTTTAGTTAACATATTTAAACTGAATTCAATTTTATTATGCTAAACAGAAGTTGAAAACTACAAGCACGGCGATAAAAATAAGTATTAGATTAAACAAGATTTTTTATTATAGCCTTTTTCAAAAAAAAAAGTATCGAGCTTGACAGCTTGGTGTATATTTATAAAATAGCTAAATATTTGGTAATTTTTATAAAATTCTCTGTGTTTAGTTCAATTTTGTTTTCCCAATTGTTGTTTTTTCGTTAATGTTTTGTACGTTAATTTTTTCGATTTCTCACAAAACAAAATTTTAGCTGATAAGTTTTCCAAAGTTTTACAGTTTTTTTAAAAAGGTTAAAAGGACGTAGTATAAGCTATATACTCTCTTAAAGATTATTCTAGTAATTATAATAGAAGATCAACACATATTTTAAAAAACTATATACTCTATAAGACAATAAATTTCTCTGTCCTCCGTAAGTAAGAAGAACCCTAAGCTAATGAAGCGTTGACTCTGAAAGATTACAAGTGCAACGTGTCGTTGAAGCCTTGAAGGCATGTGGAGAAAAGAGAATACAAAATGAGAAAAATGTTAAGCTAAAGGAAGTTCACTTTCTTTAAGCAAGTTGCGTTGGTAAATTACAACAACTAACGAATCCATTGAAACCTAACTCAACTTTAGATCTTCATAGTTTTAAACATTTTTTTATGTATTTAGTTAACATATCAAAACATTTTCATATTTTGTGCAATATGTAAAGAAAAACTTTCTTTTGTTAGAATATTTTTTTCAATTCATTTTTTTGTTTGGTATTTATGTTTACAATCTACAAAATGATTTGTTTAAAACACTAAAAAATTATGTTTATATTTATGTTACGGTCCGATCGGTGACACAAAATAGTAAGAGTCTTTTCATAAGAAAAACGGTAAGAGATATAAAAATAGTTAAAAATGGTAAAAAAATAGCGTTAAGAGTTAGCAATACAAAAAAAATTAAAATATCGTTTTGATAACGTTTTGGTATATTTTTATAATTCATAATAATTAAAATGGTAATTCCCCATTATTCTAAAAATTATTGTGTTCATTTTAAAGCGATCAAAATTTAATATTTTTTAAATATTCTAAAAATAATTGTAAATGTAAACAAAGTTGGTTTGGTTTAATTTTAAAAATATATGTACATTTCAAAAAAATACTTCTTTTGAAAATATGAATATTGGGTTTTAATTTGAAAAACACTGTTATCACATTAAATAAATGGTTTTCTGATTAAAATGTAAAAATTATTATTCAACAAAAAAATTACTTAAAAGTGGGAAAACTAGCAAAGGATAAAGAATATGAGAAACAAAAACTGACTCCATTATGACTTATCACCTTTAAAACCTCATGTCTGAACTACCTTAATAACATCACAACATGAAATTACAAAAGCGGTTACATCGTATAGAGAATCACGTCACGTGATGTTATCTATTCTTTTTTCTTTTTTTTTTTCTTTTTGGTCGTCGTTATCTATTTTTTTTAATTGCACATATTGTTTCAGTGTGCATAGGAGTGAGAACATGTGTTTGATTTCAGAACTGTTTGATAATGGAGAATACAGATTTCTATATTCTAAGAGATACACAATTGAAAATGGTATAGTTGCTTTTTTTTAAAACAACTCCATGATATAAAATTTTTGTAGAACTCTACAATCGGTTGGTCGCTCACGGCAAAAAATCAGACCGACCACGGTGTCTAATGAAGGAGCATTACTAATGCTTTAGGTTTCTTTGACTAACGAAAAAGAAAAAAAAAAGTTTTATTTTACGTGTCTTATAATTCATGAGTCATGACGTTCATACATATTTTTTTTTGTTTAGATGACGTTCATACATCATTTTCATGTCTATCTATTTCTTCACAAGAAAAACGAAGTTTTGAACGTTGAAGCGAGGCATTGAATATCATTCTATATATTTATGACTAAATATATAGATTTCAATTTATATAAGAAAAAAACTTTCAATCAGGGCACTAACACAAAAATCCCAAATCCTATGTACAGTTTAAACCAGAAAAAACGGATATTCGTAAAGTCACATTTGTAACCGACTCAAGTCTAACATTTAAATGGGAAACAAACTACAAGACTATTTATCAAAACAAAACAAAAACTCCCTGAAGCTGTTGGAGGTATAAACTAAAAGTACGATTACATTTTAATCGTATCAATAGAACTCAAGAGCATAATTAAAAGAACAACTCTTTTTTTATTGATTTAAAAACTCACTCAAAACTAAATCTCTTTTTCTCTTAAGTCGTAGATCTTATGGAACATTTCTCCATAACTTTTAATTTATAGAATTAACTAACTCCTAATTCTAATAAATTTCTTTTTTACTTAACCAGAAAACTAACATAACACTTTTAGTCTAATTGTCAAGTTTTCATATCTCTTTAACCGACTTGTTAAGAGATTGCTTATTCTCAAAGTAATTAGAATTATCCAACATTCTCTCCCTTAATTCCAATACTTGAATTACTTGCACTCCAAGCAATTCTTTCCTCACTTTGAACTTCACACGAGCTAAAATAGTGCCGGATCCGCCTCTTGCGTATCTACCAAGTTAGCTTCTTGTGTTTTATGAATCCTCTCCGGACATGTTGTTGCGTAATGACTCGCCTTGTCACAATGATAACATATGATCTTGGACCAATCTTTTTCTGTCTCTCCTTGGTTTTGTCTTGGTTCGTGCCTTCATTGGTTTGGTTTGGTTTGGATTTCTTCCCTTATCTCTCCCACGGCCACAACCACCTCTTCCTCTTGAGTCAAGAAAACCTTCAAGAGAACCACAAGATTCGTTGCAATAGAGAAGCTTCCCTTGATCTTCATCTTTAGCTTCTACTCCAATGCGTCCTTCATATGCTTTCAATCTTCCCACGATGTCTTCGTATCCGGTTGTGTTGAGGTCTAGCATTTGTTCAAGAGAAGCTATGATTTGAATATACCTATGTCGTGGTAGAATTTTAAGAAACTTCTTCACAAGCTTCGATTCTTCCATAGTTTCTCCTAAGGCGGCACTTTTTGATGAGAGTTCGGATAGCTTGCTCCGCAAAGCTATCAATTGTATTTGAATCTTTCATCATTAGTCAGTCAAACTCAGAGTTTAGAGTTTGTAATCATGCCTCTCTAACACGACCATCTCTCATGTGACGTGTTTTGATTGCATCCCACATACTCTTGGCCGTATCTTGCTCACCGATTTGCAAGATCAAAGTCTCGGCTATGGATTGAAATAAGAGTGATGTCGCTACATCGTTCTTCTCTGAATTTGGACCACCGGGATCTATAACCTCCCACACCTTATGGACCCTCAAAGCCACTTTCATCCTCATGGCCCAAACGGTGTAGTTCATTGCGTTCAACATAGGGAATTGGACCGATGAGGATAACGATTCCTTTTCCTTTGTTGATGTGGTGATAGCCCTCTCCTCCTCCATGTTACGTCTCGATCAGGTTCAACCAATGATCACCTCCTCGTGCTTTTGGTTCGCCGTGAACAGTACCCGCTGTGAACAGTACCTCTGTGAACAGTACCTCTGCTGGTTGTGTCTCCTCCACGAGTTCAACCTTCTTTCCTTCTCGATCGTTTCCTCTTCACAAGAAAAAGTTCTGCTACCAATTAAAAGTACGATTACTCTTTAATCGTATCAATAGAACTAAAGAGCAGAATTAAAAGAACAACTCTTCTTTTATTGATTTAGAAACTCACTTAAAACTAAATATCTTTCTCTCTTAAGTCTTTAAGTCTTAGGTCTTATGAAACATCT
The DNA here is from genome assembly GCA_026770425.1 of Boechera divaricarpa. NCBI lineage: Eukaryota > Viridiplantae > Streptophyta > Magnoliopsida > Brassicales > Brassicaceae > Boechera > Boechera divaricarpa. The sequence continues at coordinate 7,459,484 of CM049182.1, read as the reverse complement.
CTCCATAGCCTTTAATTTATAGAATTAGCTAACTCCTAATTCTAGTAAATTTCATTTTTACTTAACCAGAAAACTAACATAACACTTTTAGTCTAATTGTCAAGTTTTCATATCTTTTTAACTGACTTGTTAAGAGATTGCTTCTTTTCAAAGTAATTGGAATTATCCAATGTAAATATTGGGATATGGGTGTTCATAATAATCAATTATGTACTATAATATTTGGTACCATCAATTCACTCGAAATTACATTAATAATTAAAAAATATATTTCGTTTGTCATTTTACAAAACTGTCCGCACACAAACCGGTTAAAATCTGCCCGACCAAAAACTACCAAATCACATTTTCTCCTTAACTAAACATTAAACATAAATAGCTCTCAAAAAACACATATATCGCCAATGAGTTAGTAACTATAAAAAAAAAAAAAACAAATTTGCAATAACAATTAGTTGGTTTATTGGTTATCACTTATTTCGTTCTGTAACAAAAAGAATTCACCTTTAAAAAAAAAGGAAATTTAAAACCAAAAGAAAACAACAAGTAGATGTGGATGTTCATAATAATCAATTTTGGTGGTAACATTGGGTAGTGATAACTGATAACAAAAGGCCCATATCCATTAATAACCAGCTATGTAACCGGTCCATTTAACGAACCGAGTCATTCTAACTGTTTTTTTTCAAATATAGAACACGTGGATAACACGAGAAACTAAAAATTAGTTAACGCCGCACCATTACGCGTACCAAGCTGCCACATCACTGTTTCGTTGACACGTGGCATAATATCGTGCAAGATAGACCCACCGAAAGCTGGAGCGTTGTACTTTACCAAAGGTGCGACGTACCAGATAACACCACCTCTCCACTTTCGAAAATTAAAAAGCATATTTTACTAATTATTTTCTCTAATTTAGGGTAAAAATGAATAATTAATCAAATAATGAAGGAAATTTGCAGTTTTAAGAAATAAGTGAGCACACACGTTAGAGAAGAAAGACCGTTCCAGATTGCCACGTCATCGTCACCTCTGAACGAGTTTCTGCAAAAACCTGAAACGTGCACCCTCACTTTCTCGCTCTCTCTCTTCTCTTCTCTTCGTTTCTCTCTCGATTTGAAGAGAGAATAATCGTTCGATTTCGTTTTCTCTTTTTTTGGATATTTCCCGGAAAATTTTGGAATCGTTAGAGTATCTCTCCCGTGTTCTGGTCAACCATGAATATCTTCAGATTTGCTGGCGATATGACTCACTTGACCAGTATCTTAATCCTTCTTCTCAAAATTTACGCGACGAAATCTTGCGCTGGTGAGTCCTCTCTTTCCTGAAAATGTGTTGTATGTTTTGAACACGAGCTCGTAGAAACAATCGCATTTGCTTTGAACCGTTTGTTTTCGTTTTCCATAGCTTCCAAATGCAATCTTATCTGTATCCTGTTAAGGTTTTATGATCGATTTCGAGGCAAATCCGTGTTGATACTTTGCAATTTCAAGTCAAAATAGTTGTGAAATCTCAATCTTAGAAACTAGAATGGAGTTTCTAAACAAGACAGATCTCTCTCGCCCAAATTACATTAGGTTTAATGGAAAAATTCTATAGAGAAATTTGGTATACGGAAGTAGAAAATGCTCGTAGATGCTCATGATTTTCTCATACATTGTGCAGCTTCTAACATTTTTCTGTTGACTTTTGGATTTTGTTGGCTAGGAATCTCTCTCAAGACTCAAGAGCTATATGCGCTTGTGTTCTTGACTCGATACTTGGATCTGTTTACGGATTACGTATCCCTGTACAACAGCGTGATGAAGATTGTCTTCATTGCCAGCTCTTTGGCTATCGTTTGGTGTATGCGTAGGCATCCACTTGTGCGGAGGTCATACGATAAGGACCTGGACACGTTTCGTCATCAATATGTTGTGTTAGCATGTTTTGTTCTGGCACTTGTCCTGAATGAAAAATTCACATTTCAAGAGGTATTTTCATATGAATTTCACATGTTTTTAGTTTTAGTCTGTAGAGATTAGAAAAGAGAATGCATCTGGGAAATATTATTAAGCACGCTTAGTTACGGTAGTGTAGGTTGCTCCCATAAGTTATGTAATCTTCTATTTTGTTCATTCATTATAATGCACGCTTAGATATGGCTGATCTTCATACTTCTACAGCATTTCTTAACCACCATAAGTGCTTGGTAATTATGATGGAAATTGTCAGTTCTTTCATCTTACATATTTGGATTTGGTATTTATCTTGGCTAGTGGTAGAATATATTATCGAGTATGTAAATGAAGTGAACATAAATGTAAATGTATATATTATCGAGTACGTAAATGTAAATGAAGTGAACATCACTCCTTCTAGAACCGATCTAAAGTCTGGCTTTTATAGTTTTATTTGAAACTTTGTTTCAGTTGGTGCTAAAGCTTGTTTTAACGTTGTACTACCTATGCAACCTCTCAGCATCTCGCTGTTTGTTTTGAGAAACTCTTTGGATGTCAAACTGTTGCGTCGTTAAAGTTTTTTTTGCTGCCATTAATGGAACCTGATGTGTCCTAATTACCTATGTTCCATAAGGTGCCCATGGATTAGTGTCATCTGTATCTTGCTGTTACTTTTCTGGCCAAAGTGTTCTTTGATTACATTGTCATAGGAAACTTTAGTAACTCCTTATGTGCACTTCACCAAAATATTTTACCCTTACTACCTTCATATGCATTTTTCTAATATATGCTCCTGGTAAAACTTTCATCTTTTCAACTGCCTTCACTCCGAACTGTATTCTTAAGTAGTTTTGCAGCAGTGTAACTTGTCTGTGTTAATAACCAGAATTGCAGTGCAATATGCTAATTCTGTGAATTCGAAACCATTTCAGGTATTCTGGGCTTTTTCTATCTACTTGGAGGCAGTTGCTATCCTTCCCCAGTTGGTTCTGCTACAGAGAAGTGGGAATGTCGACAATTTGACTGGGCAATATGTTCTCTTTCTCGGGTACGTAATTCTTTTCAGACATGTGTTTGCTTGCCTGATCCCACTGGCTTTAACGGTTCATGTTTTGGAACGCGATGTTGATATAACATGAGTACTACCTACAGGTGCATTCTCTGTTGGGTTTGTCTAGAATTGGTTTATCTTATTGATATCTGTGTGTTTCACAGTTCATGCACTTGTTAATTTGATCAGTCTCCAGTGCGGTATTTAAAAATTAGTGCGCATATCTCAAAAGTCTATACATAGTTTTCCCTTGTAATTTTTGTCCGTCTGGAAGTTGAGCACTTGAGCTGAACTAATTATATTTTTTTATATAAAGGAACTTTGACCGGTTTAAGCTTGCTATGCATTTGTTTCTGATGCATATACCTTTGTGTCCCGTACGCAAAATCTCAATGTGCAAACTTGAGAGTAAATATTCAGTATACACTCACGTGGGAAATGATTAACTTGCAGGGCATATCGTGGACTCTATATCATCAACTGGATCTATCGCTATTTCACAGAAGATCATTTCACTAGATGGATTGGTAATGTTTCAACTAAGAAGAAGCACCAATTGCAATTTAACCATTTGTTTTTCCTCATTGCTAATTTTTTACATATTTGCATTTTCCAGCTTGTGTCTCCGGTCTTGTCCAAACAGCTCTGTACGCGGATTTCTTCTACTACTACTACTTAAGGTAAAGTAACCTCACCAGTCTCTATCAATCAAAAAAAAAAAAACTCACCAGTCTGAATAATATTCTCTTAATAGTTACTGATCATGTTACTGACTTTGGATCCCTTTCTATTTCGTTTTAGCTGGAAAACCAACACCAAACTTAAGCTTCCGGCTTGAAAAGAACCAGAGAAATTTTGCAACAGTATCAAAACCAGGAAAAGAGAGACATGGTTAATATTTGGTTTCTCCCTCTTTCTAACAATGAGTTGAATGATGCAGGATTATTGTTTAAAACGTGGTTTTTTAGTCTTTTAATGCAAACTGTAACTTTCCCGAGAATTATAGACCTTAAGAAGAGCTTCGCTTTATCAAAACTAGTCTTTATAGAAAAAGACACTCTGTTTCTTTTCAATGTCGGTGTGTGTTCAAACCTGTAGCTCAGAGGGCAAAGTTAAAGGTAACAAACAATGTGTTCAAGAGTTAAAAAAAAAAACTAGTCTTCTTGATCGTGTTTCACTTTCTTGGTTTTCTTCTTGTGCTCTCGTGACTTATTGTTTCTTAGCTCGTCTTTCTCTTCACCCTCAGAGACATTTTCTCTACTGCGTTTCTCTTTCTTCGACTTCTTTGTTTTGACAGGAGACGTTTCAGTCTCATCTTCATTCTCCTCATCGTCTTCATCCTCAAAGACTATTTCTCTACTGCGTTTTTCTTTCTTTGACTTCTTTCTTTTCACAGGAGCCTTCTCCGTTTCATCGTCTTCCTGGTCCATGATCGTTATCTTCTCCTCTGTTTCAGCCTCAACTACTGTGTTTGCTACAGCTGTCTCTGCTTCAACCATAAAACCAATCATCTTACAAACATACTAACGGAGGAAAACAGAAATAGATGTGATATGTCAACGGCAATAGAAAAGAAACCTTCTCCAGTAAAGCCCGAGTCGAATACAAGACCTGTAAGATGCTGCTTCAAGAAAACCTGCAATAAAAAAATGATAAATAAGTAACACTCTTCTTCACCAAAAAATACTAGTTGCATGTCGAAGAGCATACCGCAGAAATGAGCTGGCGTGTCTTCACGTCATAAACCCGTAAATATCGGTCCAACCCTGAACAATTCAATAAAATCACACACACGTGAGATTGCCGGCATATGGAGGTTGAAGTTGTGACAATGAATATTACCGCAAGAAGCTATCACTTGATGCTGTGGATGTCTGACCACAGATCTTATGCTTCCAGAGCATTTTCCTAAAAAGCTTCCCAACAGCTTTCCTGCAACAGAGATGATTGATTAATTGCTTGATTCAGCAAGCAACATATTTTATAATACATTTGTAGAGAGAACCAATGAACCTGTTCGTATATCAAAGGAAGCCAGGTCAGCAGAGGCATTCCCGACATAGATAGTATGACCGTCTGGGTCTTCCGCGATTGCTGTAATGGCGGTCTCATGGAAATCAAAGGACATGACCGGTCTACGCTGAGTAGAAATGTCATAAAGACGAACCTGTCTCCAGCACAGGCAAAATGTGAGTGATCAGGACAAGACCCAAACTGACAAAAGAAACTAGAGGTTTTAACCTGGTGAGACTTGGTGCCTGTGATAAATTTACGGTGATCATCGTTGCTCAAGAACGTAGCACAAGTGAACCAGGTGGGCGTGAAGATTCCGAGATTGTCCTTAGGAGGCTGCACCAAACAGAGATTGATTGGAAGAGACGGTAAAGGCTTAGTTAGTTCATCAAAGAAACTGCGAGCCTTTGAAAGAGATAAAGACGAGAAAGCAACTCACGGATTTGGCGCTCCAGATCTTAGTACATTGTTCAAGATCCCATATAGTGGCCTCAACCCGTCTCCTGTATCAGACATTCATTTTAGTATGGAAACAACCAAAACCGAGATATAACGAGATGATCCACAAATATATAAGCAAATCAATCCAGTTCTTAACTACTAACCCTCCAAATAAGCTGAAGTTTTCGCTCCCATCCACTTTACCAACCAATATTTCACCAGAACCACATGCTTTCCAAGTTTTAGGAGAAGCATCATCCGTGGAATCACCAAGTGCATCTGGAAATCTAACTGATCTGAGGCTCACATCTCCCTTTTTTGTGCATGTAAGCAATGTGCAAAATCTAATAACACCAAGTTTTGTTGAGAACGACAATGGCAACATAACATACAGAACATAATTCACTGGAAATTTCGAAGAAACTGTTTCAGTGTTCAGGTATATACCTTTCTGCCTGATCATCTATCTTTTTTCTGAATAAGTGCAGGGCAGAAATTTCGTTATCCTCAGGGGAACAACCATCATCACCAAATACAGAGTATGCAAAGTGAAGATCACCATTACAAGGGTTAAGAATCTCAACCTATGGAAGGATAGAAATGAACAAAATGATTGGATAAATGTTAGCCAGGCTATGGAGAGAAATATATTACACAAATACACATGGCCTTAAGTAAGAAAACTTACATTGCCATCTTTTCTTGCAACAGCCAAAAGCTGCAATTGAAAGAAATAAAAGAAGACAAAATAACGCTAAGTTAAGGGTTTACCATCTTGACGCAAAAGCTAAAAAGGTAAAAAACAAATTAAGGAGGTTAAGAAGCTCTCTAGCTCTCTCCAATAAAATCGGATTTCATAGTAGAAAAAAAAAAGTAAGGCATTTTCAAATTTGAGAATACATTCACCAAATCATAAATGTTATCACAGAAGTAGTAATCAACAATAACTTTAGAAAAGAAAAATTTGAAGAACTATCTTGTAGCAGTAGAGGAGTGAGAGAGTATGATATTGTTGCATAGTTGCAAACGATATGATAACATACTACTGATAAGTTCTAAATCACTACTAAACAAAGCCAAAACTCATGGTTCAAATTTCAAAATACCAAGCAAAACAATAAACTCAAATTACTAATTGTCTGATTAGAACGATGAATATAATTAAAACCTCAAATTTGGCTCAGGATTAACACAATAATCTACAAGACCAAGAATCACAAGTTCAAATCCTATAAGCTAAATTCACAAAAATCAGCTCATTTTAGTAGTAGAAATGAATCTGAAACTGAATTACTAAGCCACACCTATCTTCAATCATAGCTTAACATAAACATAAAAAGAATGAAACTTTACTGGATTCCTTAGCCGGTCATCAATGGAAGCCGCAAGAACGGTTCTAGATGCATTCATCTCGCCCCATGTGTTCACTACAGTCGGAATCCCTCTCTCTTTACCACGAGCTTCAGTCACTGCACATCAAATTGAAAAATCTATTATGAAAAACGAAACTTCTATATAATCCCACCAAGTAAAAATAGAGAGAGGTGGGCACCTTTGATTAAGCCGAGAGAATCAAAGGTTAAAGTACGGATCGGTGGGCAACCGAGATTCTCCGGAGGGATGACTCGAGGCATTTGATCGCCGCCGTGATTTGCTCCGAGTTGCAGAGACGACGGAGAAGAGAAACCCTTTGTAAAACCCTACGTTTAGATTCTGGACACCGCTTTTGTGGCTTCAATTCTAAACCGGATGCAAAATTAAATCATTATTATGTACCTGAATCGGTTTAACTTTTTCTAGGTTACCTGAACCGGGACATTAGTGAAAAATAGGTTGCGTCTGTTTTAATTCAATTTTATTGTAAACAAATGTTAATGTATTCATTTAAAAAAAATTGAGTTTAATTGATGATGTTTTTTTAAGTTGATGAACTGATTAATCTTTTTAAGAGCATAATAGCTATTTGGAGAGATTCATAAGGACGAAATGTGCATAATGAGAGCATTCATCATGCCCTCTATATATTTGGAGAGTACACTTATACATAAAACTTACAAAATATTAATAATTATTGCCATTATATCTAAGAACAAATTAAAATCTATCATTAAAGATATTTTAATCAATTAATTATTATGTGATCATTTAATTAAATATTAAATTAATTATTTATAAATTTTGTTTTAAATAATTTATTTATTTTAATTTTTTTGAAAAGATGTTAAAAATAGATTTTGTAAAAATTTTGTTGATTTAATTAAGCTCACTAATTAAATTAAATTAAATGTTAATTTAATTTTTTAAAAATAAGAGATTTGATGTCGATTGCGATTTTTTGGAAGATTTAAAAAAAAAATTTAAACCGATTTAATTTTTTTAAGTGCTAACAAAGATTCGATATTATAAAAATTGATATTATAATTTTTATAAACTTTTGAAAGAATTATAATTTTTTAATGTCCTGATTTTATAATTTGTGGATATTTTTTTTATAATTATAATTTGTCCGCTATATCCTAGTTGGTTTTTATTTGGAGATTAGCACGGTTACCATTCTACAGTTAGCTGAGCTCATCTTCACGTCCATATTAACAAAATAAAACACAAATTAACTAATGGAGAAATATCTGTTGGTTAATCAAAAATGTGCTCTTTCAATCATCTACTGAACCTTGGAGTGGACACAGAAGAGAAGAAGAGGAAAGCTACTTCTTAGGCTTCCTAATTTCTTACTAGTCTCAGCAAAATTTATGCTTTATACGACTCTAAACAATTAGAACCCAAAGAAGCCAAGCTCACTGGCTTTTTCCTTCTCAAAGGTTTCAAAATACTGATATATGATTGTCACCGCCAGTAAGATTCCAGTCCCTGACCCGATCGCTCCCATGAAATCAGCCAAAACAGTGAGCGCACCGATGCACACTCCTCCAAAAGCAGCTGCCGTTGGGATGTACCGGTTCAACTCCTTCTGCAAGTTAGACTCTCTGTGTCCCGGCATCACCATTTGTTGTTCCTAATCATTTTATAGAATTTCAAACAAGTGAGTTTCAATGTCCAAATGCTTAATTAATTAAGCAATGGACAACGGTTTAGGGATTACCTTGAGCTGCTTAGCTACATCTCTAGCAGAAGACCCGGAGACTTCAATCCAGGTCTTTGAGAATAGGGCACAAGCAGTGAGCATGAAGACGATATAGAACAGAGCATGAAATGGATGAGCAGCCATATCGGCAAAACTGTAACCGTGGAAAACAAATATTCAGAGAACTGGAAATCAACAATCGTTATATTGATGTGGACACACTACTTGTGAATTACCTTGCTGGAGCTGTGATCAAGTATGCAAGACCACTAACTGGTATAGATTGTCCACTGTACTCTGATTCTTTCCACTGTCCCAATAGGTTTACAAAGAAATTTCCACTGAATTTCCTGTAGAGAAGCTGTTGACGAGGAGATGTAAATTGTCAACTTTATGTTCTCAGCTCTATAGTCCATTCATGAAGAAAGAAAAGAATAGACAAGTACCTGAGAGATGAAGTAGAGGTTTGAGACGAGAGCAGATTGGAGAATGATTGGCATGTTGGAGGTGTAGAACAGCTTGATCGGGTAAGAACCCTGTTGGCCACGAGCACTCTTTGACCTCACGGGCAACACAACACGGAAGCCTTGGAAGTAGATAACAATCAGGAAGATCAAGACTGTTGCAAGCAAGTTGGTAACATTTGGAAGGTTTTGCCGGTAAAAAGCTTGTCTGAGCGCAGCAACCTTATTGGACTTAGTTATCAGCATATGGAACAACGCGATCACAGCGCCTTCAAACTCAGCTCCACGACCAGTGTTGATTGTTGTGGGGCTGAATGCCTTCCAGATAATACTTTCACTGCATCACCACAATCAACCCAAAAAATGTAAGAATCTCTGTATCTAAAGACGAAAACTTAAAATGCAAAGATGAACTTGAACAAACCAGATATTGGTTGCTATGAAAAGGGAGATCCCGGAGCCAAGACCATATCCCTTTTGAAGAAGCTCATCAAGGCAGATAACAATAATTCCGGCAAAGAAAAGCTGGAGGATAATCAGAATGGCATTTCCAACACCAAGCTGGCCAACAGGACCATACATTCCCGAAAGAACATATGCAACAGCCTCACCAATAGCAATCAGAATCCCAAGAAGCTTCTGAGCACCATTCCTTAAAAAAAAAAAAAAAAACACAAAGAACAGATGAGACAACTATTCTTGACTCAAGCTCTCTCCTTCAAGAAAATTACCAAAAGACAACACTTACAAGAGAGCACGATCCTCACGGACATTGTTGTCAACCTCAATAATCTTTGAACCTGCTAAGAGTTGCATCACTAATCCAGATGTGACAATAGGAGTAATACCGAGCTCCATCACAGTTCCACGGTTTGAGGCAAGAATAACACGAATCCAATAGAACGGATCAGCACCGGTGGTAGAGTGAATCCCATAGAGAGGAAGCTGACTGCAGACAAGGAAAATGAAGAGAGAGATGACAGTGTAGATCACTTTCTCTCTGAATGGAATCTTCCTGTCAGCACTCTGCACTTCTGGAAGAAAAGCCAAGAATGGCCTCACCAAATGCAAAACTCTAAATCCTCCTCCCATTGTAAACTTATCGAAATAGGTTACTTCTAGTTATCTGCAGAACCAAAATTGAGAATCAATTTTAGAAATTTGAAACAAGAATGCGAATCGAGAAAGAGAATGCAAAAATCTAAAGAGATTTCGACAATGTATCATGTTATTCGGCGAAATCTGAAGGAAAAAAAAACCAAGAAAATGTTCTCGATCGCATTCCAAAAACCCAGATCTACCAAGACATGTACACGAAATCACAGATCCGCATTGGAAATTTGAAAATATATGGATGAATCGTATGGCTACAGCATGCGAATTAAATCTCGACTAATCTAAGGTGAAGTTTCAGTATCGATCGACACAAAGTTTCGTTTAGAAGAAACGAAGAAATCAAAATTAGGCTAAGAGGAGAATCGAAAGAAGCTTACATCTGCGCTGCTAAGAACAAATTTTTTTTTTTTTTTTTTTCTGTTCTTCAGCTTATGTTGAAGCTTTTTTAAATAGGTACAAAAATTACATGTCATCAGACCAATAAGACGGACACACGTGGCCAAGTACATGCATTCAGATTAAGTGATGGCAGCAGGACTAAAAAAAGCTCTTATAAAATATGTTGAACGGTTATCATATGTTCCACAAACGCATCTGTTTCCGGTTTTTTCGAATAAACTTTCAAAGCAAAAAACAAACTTTCAAATAAAGCAATACCCAGATAAGTTATCTTCTCCCACTTCGCAGCTTCATCTGTGAAATATTAAAACAACAAAACTTTGATGAATAACTAAAAGTTATGGCGTACCAAGAAACAAAAACAAAAAATCGATCCTTTTGACAGGGAAATGTTGGAGATTTGATCCAATAAGACGCTTCAGATATTCAAATTCAAATTTGACCCATCGCTCTACCGAATCAATTCAAAATTGACAGAATTAGGTATTGGTTCAAAAACTGGAATCCATGTGAAATCATATTAAATCTTAAATCAATTAAGAACTGGGAAATCTAAAAATCATCAGAATCGGAGTAAGAAAGGAGACGAATCTATAAAACCATCTCAAAAACCTACATCGTCATTGAAATGGGGAAAAATGAGAGAAGAGACAAGATAAATTACAAGCATCGTCATGGCCAGCGGAAGAGGAAAAGCTTCGCTCAGGAGCAACGGATGTCCTTGGACCTGCGCGGATCGCTGCTCGGGAAAGAGCTGAACGTACAATCGCCGTCGCCATTCTCCGGACTCTTCTTCTTCTTCTTCTTCGAGTTCTCTCTCTCTCTCTCTCTCTCTCTCTCAAAGTGTTGTGAGATGATTCAGGCAGAGACGCGAAGAGATTCAGGCGGAAACGCGAAGAGATTCAGGCGGAAACGCGAAGAGATTCAGCCGGAGACGCTAAGAGACTCAGGCGGAGTCGCGATGGAGAGATTCAGGCGGAAAGGGGATCGAGTTTTTGGGAGAGAAATTAGGGATTTTTGGAAAGGGGATCGAGTTTTGGGAGAGACATATGGGATTAGGGTTAGGAATCGGGGTTGAGGTTTTTTTTAGTGAACCAGAATTTCGGTTTAAATTCGGTTATTGAGAAATAAACCGAACCAAATCGATAACTGAAAGAAATCATAAATCTAGCCGATCGGTTTGTGTTACTGATTTCGGTAAACCGAAAACCGAGAAAACCGAAAAAGACCGAACCGACCCGAATAAACCGAACTGTAAACCCAAGGCTAGTTTTTACGTTTCAACTTGTCAAACTCAACATATTAGAAGCTCATCTACCATAAGTAATTTAATTTTAACCCCATCGACATTTTGCTACATAACATTTCCTTTTCTCTAATATATATGATATTTTTATTTTAAATATAGCATTGAATATTAATTAAAATGTTTGCTTTGAACGGAAAAAATAAAACAATGTTAATAGTTAATCCCATCCTCAAACTCTATGTAAATAGGACTAATGACATTTTCCAAATCACTAGCTCAAATGAAAGACGTATAACTAGATAGCAAAAAGAGAAGTTTTAATCTCTTTTATAGCTCGAAATTTACATTCCGAGACAGAAACTCCAACATATTGCTGCAGCTGTAATCATGTAACCTGAAAATTATTATGCATAAACTCAATTGAAAAACTATCCACACAAAAAGAAAAATTGTTGTGACAGAGCAGATCCGCACATTCTCTTATATAGTCCCTCAAGAGAACTCAGCCAAGACTATTCAAATAGACAAATTAATCCAGCCCACTTTGTCTTGCTAAAAAAAGTTAAGGCCCAACACTTTTTCGATTCTGTATATCTATCTGGTATGTGATTATGTTAATATATAAGAAAGAAAAAAAGTTATAAATGACAACAACAAAACAACAAGGGAATAGTGAAAAAAGGACACTTTAAATCCGCAGGTGACTTTGAAAAAGAGATTAACAATGATGAGGTCTTCTCCGAAGCCCAACCTTAAAGTTTTCTTGTAATGGCATTGTGAACACAACTTCATTTTTATAAAACTTAAAAGACAGATTTTATGATGAATTAGATTACTTGTCTTCACGAGTTTTAAACAATTTTGGACCCACCCACTAATCGATCTATGACTAGCTAAACTAATTATATCTAAAACAGCGTACTAATGTTCTAAACTTCAATTTTTAGATGAAAAATAAAAGTGTTTATAAATATAGCTATGCAATTTCAAAATATTAAGGTCATCCTTCGATTGCGGTGATTTACTTAAATTTCGTTTATCTGAATTTTTGTGAATATTACGATTAATCGTCGGAATCGAATCCCATCCACCGATTTGTCTCCAAAAATTATACGTTTTAATCATCCTATTTTGTCAAGCGACATCGATTGTTTCTTAAAGCTCAAGACGTACTAATTATCATGCAGTATGGTAAGTAATCATAACACACACACACATATATATATATATATATAAAATACTTAATAGTAAATGTGGAGTAAAGTAAATAGACCCATTGAAATGTTGAAATCTGATTAAGAAAATCGGTTTTGTCAAATTTGAAATAAAAATTTACTTTACATATAACAAACAAACTAAGACAGTAAGAACTCTTTTAGAAACATATATATAAATGAAGACTTATATCATTTGTTTTTTAGTTAAATCTACTTGTATGTATTTATATTACTTTGTTTGTTATAAATATGTTTGTAAAAGAGGAGCTTACAAGTGAAGGAGTATGAGTACACACATGAGAAGCAAAGGGAAGATACATCAAAATTTATAGGGAGAGGTAGAAAAGGATAATTGGATGAAGCTGAACTAAGTCGAGAGATATGAGATATCCGATTAGTTGAGGAGGATCAACCCAAACTTGCTGTGAATCGTTTAACGGATTTGTCGGATCAAGATGGCCGATGGTTTAAAAGTTACTTGATGTAGTTTTGAGTTCCTTTCTTTCCACATCTGATGAAGCCATAAGTTGGAGAATCTCAGAATCAATGTTGCTAAAGATATTGTGTTTAGGTAAGCGGAAAAGGATGACCTTACCCAATTGATACTGTCTTGAGAATGAAGACTATATCATAGAATAGAACCATTAGTTATTGACTTATTGTTTGAACTTTAGTAAATTTTACATCTAAACTCTTAATCAAGAAACCAATTTTCTAACATTCTTTCTCTTTTTTTTTTATCTAACCAAAAAAATAAATTATAAAAATGTAAGAGTACGTTCACTCGCTTCAAAAAAGGTACCTTATCTATGAAATATATATATACATATTTTACTTATCTATGAGAAATACATATAGAACAAAAACAAATGATCACCTTAGCATATAATATAAAAAAAGTAAAATAAATCTAGACATAATTACGTATAAGTGCTTATAATGAACCCAAGTTATCTCCGACAAACACTACCCGACCACAATTAAAAATCCTTGTGAAAGAAGCTTACTCACACTATTACACATGAATGTTATTCAATTAAGTGTCATACTATTCAACCACATATGTTAAATTAATACAAAACAATGATAATTAAAAAAAAAATATACAAAAAGAAAAAGAGAACAAAAAGTACGATCGACCTTCTCTTTTTTTTTTTTTTTTTTTTTTTTTTTTTTTTTTTTTTTTACATCTTTCCCACGCTTTCACGCTTTGCCTCAATTTATTTATACTTCTTCTTTTTTGAAATAATTCGTTTACGCTAATCTCTCTGTTTTTTTTTTTTTTTTCTTTCACTAACATCCCAAATTCAATGGAGACATTGAAGAAGAATCCTTCAATCAGAAGAAAAGGCAAGTTAGCGAGAACATTCCAGAAGGTATGTAACCTAAGAACAACGTCGACGAAGGTCTCCTCCAACAATGGAATCGGAATCTGTATGTTAAAGTCACAGAATCCAAATTTCGACGATGAAGACGACGACGGAGACTCTGTTTTTGATCTGAAGAGTACTTCGAGTAGCAGAAGTGGAGAGATCAAGGTACGAGAGCGTCGTAGAGCTGTATTAGAAGCGGTGGTTGCGAAGATCTTCGCTAGCACGACTTCAATTAAAGCTGCGTACGCAGAGCTTCAGATGGCGCAACGTCCGTACGATAACGATGCTATACAGGCGGCGGATACGGCGGTGGTCGAAGAGCTTAGAGCGTTATCGGAGCTTAAACGGAGTTTTCTCAGGAAGGAACTGAATCTGTCTCCGCAAGTTGCGATTATGCTCGCTGAGATCCAGGAGCAACAGAGTTTGATGAGGACTTACGAAATCACGATTAAGAAACTCGAATTTGAAGTTACGGAGAAGCAGTTGAAGATCGATGAATTGAAGATGAATCTTGAAGAGAACTCGGTGATGAACAAATCGTTGGAGAAGAAACTCACAACGAGTGGATCGATTTCGATCTCTGTGTTTGATAAAATCCAAATTTCGAATTTGAATTTGAGTCAGTTCGTTCAGATTCTAGGTTTTACGTTGAGATCTGTACAAAGCTTTGTGAAATTGATTGTGAAGGAGATGGAATCAGCTAGCTGGGATCTCGACGCCGCCGCTTCCGCCGCCGTTTCGATAAACGTTAAAAAAGCTTATACCGTTTTTTCCAGGCCGAGCCACCGTTGTTTCGCGTTTGAATCGTTTGTTTGTGGTAAAATGCTGGAGAATTTCGAATCTCCTAATTTCTCGAGTCGTGAGGAATTCGAAAATTTGAGATCCGTTGACCCGATTCAGTACTTGACCCGGAACCCGGGTTCGTCTTTTGCTAAGTTCGTGGTTCACAAGTACTTGAGCGTTGTACACGCGAAGATGGAGTGTTCGTTCTTCGGGAACCTGAACCAGAGGAAGCTGGTTAACTCGGGCGGGTTTCCGGATTCGGGTTTTTTCGCTACGTTTTGTGAAATGGCTAGACGGATCTGGCTTTTACACTGCTTGGCGTTTTCTTTAAGCGAAAACGTCGCGGTGTTTCAGCTCAACAGAGGTTGTAGATTCTCTCAAGTTTATATGGAGAGTGTGAAATCAGGCGACGAGCCACTCTTCTCCGGTGATAATTCAGATATCAGAGTCGGGTTTACGGTTGTTCCCGGGTTTAAAATCGGCGAGAACGTTATACAAAGCCAGGTTTACTTGTCTCCGGTTAATGGTTTTCCTCCGCCGGTTGTTACTTCATGAACCAAAATCAAAACAAAAAGTTCACGCGGTGGGTTTGCCACGCGCCGGCGAAGAAAAAGAAGGGTGGCGCGTAAAAAGGAAATGGTGGGGGCATGATTCCTTGGGGGCAGCAAGACTGGCAAGTGGGACATGTTTTTGAGAATGTGATGGGGACAGAAAATTGGCGCGAGGGACAATCAATCATCATGAGAAAATAGTTTAGTGAAAGAAAATGATAATTTTTTTTTTTTCTTTTTTTTGAGTTTAGATTATAATACATCTAAAGTAGAATGGCATGGAAGAAACAATAATATTCTGTGTTTTTTCTTTTTAACGTACAAGTTTTTTTTGTTATATACGTGATATATTTTATAATGTTTGGAGTTGGTCGGACCATGCTTGTAAATATTTTTCTAATTAATTTATTAAAATAGGTAATGTACTGTTTACACCAAAGCTTGCTGATGCAGCTGCTGATTTGATGGCCAAGACGGTCATGCAGAGACTGTTCGATAACTTTTGTATCGAAAATATTTTGGATTAATAAAACTGTTTTTTTAAATATAAAAAAAAAAAAAAAAAAAAGAGAGAAGGTAATTGTCGTCGCAGCTAGAAATATTTTAAGCTATCTTCTAATTATGACAAAATATTGTGGAGTGACTTGGAAAATAAGATTAGAATCGGTTTTTGTAGTCAAACATTTGCGCTGCAGTTATTGACTTGATTAAATTTTTTAATATAGTTTTAGCGAATGTGAGTGTTGTTAGCATTATGGAAAAATATTTACGAATCATAGTTTTGTTAATCAATAATAATGTGAGTTGAATGGTATGGTATGCGTGAGAGAGATTAAGAAATAAGAAAACGTGTAGAAAATGAATAGGAGACGAGAGACTGAAAAATACGATTTGGTTTTTGGGTAAGAGAGTGAGACAGATGTGTGTCACGTAAGACAATCAATCTAGTGAAAGAGAGAGACGAATAAGAGATTTCCATCCACATATACGGCCGATTTTGAAATCTACTTGTTAGGCAAACTATTCAAAGCCGTTGTATATATTAATTCCTGTTATTTAATAAAGTAGATGTATGCGGGTTGGTCTGACATAAATGATTAGTGATAAAGAAAATAAATGAAAAAGAGACAATTAATATTTAGAGATCAAAATTTCATACAATACATATTTTAATTATTGTAGACTTATTTAGTTGGCAATTTGATCCAAGAGAATGACCCTTTTTTTTCGCTAGAGCAACGAGAAATGACCATTTGAGCAATCTGTTGCTACTTTTATAAAAACCCATCCCCTGAGCAAAAACAAAAAATGATGTTCTTCGTTTGGAGAAAGATTTGGTGGTTGTCATCGGCGAAGAAGAAATGTGGAGACATTAAAAAATGAGTATTATTTCATGTAGACTCAGAAAATAGAAATTTTGGTTGTAGAATTTGCAGATAATCATCAAAGTTTGCCTAAGATTTATTGAACCATGACCATGAAATCAAAAGAGGTGGTTTAACATTTGGCACCAATAGACATTTAAAACAATTGTGGCCTTTGATATATTATGAGGCTTAAATCACTAACTTGTTGGATTTTAGATATGAACCGAGCCTGCTTTTAACATTGAACCATTTGGTTATACAAAAAAAGAAGAAGGTAGAAGTAGGATATTATCCCATGTAATTGTTGTATAAATTTTTTTTTTTTTTTTACAGCAATTGTTGCATAAAGTTATAAGTATGAATATTAATAGATCTATATATTCATTACATTATGTATCTATACAGTTTTAGATGAATTCGTATACTCACTTACTCAGGATTATATATTTCTTTTCTTTTTTAGATGACGAATTTATCCTGAACAGCTAAACTCATGCATATGATTTTAAACGTTTTATGTCAAATTCTAGAACTTTTAAACCAGTTTGTGGTTATGAACTTAGAATACTACTATATCTATAAATTAGAAGAAAAATACTAACGAGAAATGACTTTAATTTATTCAACATGTATGGTGTCATTGTGGCTGATAAACCGAGTTTTTCTTTTGGTAGTTTTTTTTATGCATTCATTTTTAAAAGAGCAAGAGCTCACCTATGTTTACATGTAGCTCACCTAGAATTTTAAACCCAAATGGAGAATATAATTGAAGCAAAGAAGTAGAAAGGCCCATTAGGCAATGACCCACTGATAAACCAAGTTGTAAGCGTCTTTCTTATGAGAAGTATTGTTGCGCCGAAAAATCATGTATGATGTTGTTTTAAATGGTTTTAGGAGTTGACAAAAAAAAAAGTGGGTTTTAGATAGTTCGTTTCGTGTAATCAAGAGCGCATAATTTTGAGTTTATGTAACTTACAGCTAGAATAATAAATTTACGTAAGCTAAGAGCCTAAGACAAAGATAATAAAAATTGGTATAGGAAACATCAAAACTATATTCCTCGTATTTTTGCCTTTTTGGAAACAGAGTGATCGGCTAGACACCCAAGTTGAAGCGTTTTTAATTCTTCAATGCGACTATGCTTAAACTTTTAATGTATTTAAGCACATCTAAGACAGTTTTTAACCTCATTTTTAATTTGTCTAAGTGGTTGTTGAGACCTAATATAAATTTTGTTCTTACATTTTGGAATGAGCATCCATACTTTTCATCAAATTAATCAAGATTTCTCATCATGTCTATTTCTTATCTTTATGGTTATGCCTTCATTAATCTTTGTTTTGGTTTGTTAGTTATGTGTGTAGTCTTCTTGTTGGGTCTTGAGGATTACTAGGATTAAGCATGAATGTTGATTAAATGATGATGATTAGGGGTGAAACTTGTTGATTCCTTCACTTATTAATACTAGACTAGGTATCATAATCTAGATATTAGTTTACCCTAAATTGCAATATCTATGATCCAACCTTAAGTGCTAATCTTATTTATCATGTTTACTTCTTTATTACTTAACTAGAATTTAAATTGCGGGAAAATTTTTTAGTTTATTGTTTTCTGTATAACGATTTGCTATTTATTAGGTTTTTAAATTGTGATTCAAAAAACTTGTTTCTGTTTCTTTGTATTTTTTTTTTATTATAAGTACCATAGTTAAAAGTTATAAATATCGTTGTTCGGTTGTTGTATTTATTTTTTGTTAAAAATATATATTTTTAATTTTAATGTTATATAATTATTTATCGCATAATATATATGATTATCATATGATGTGTTTTTGTCATATTTATAATATGTATTATTTTCAGTCTTTGAATTGTTAGTTTGTTTTTAATATATTAGTTCACTTATATCATAATCGAATATGTATATGTGTATATGTAATATAATATACATATATATATATATCGAAGATAATTTACTTAACTTATTCTACATTAAATAAAAATATTAAATTATAAAGTATGATTGAACTATAGTACTTTTTAATTAATAATTAATTTCATAGTAACATAGTTAATTTATGTATCATAATACAAAAAATTGATTATATATCCTGATTTCAAATTTCATCGAACTCGCGGATTTTTATGACCTTAACAAAATTCTAATCTTTAAAAACGGAACAAATGTTCTTTGAAATTTTCAATATAGTAATAGTAGAATAAATTTTGATTACTTTCTATAATATTGATAGATCTTGATATATATGTTTAGGAAGGTTAGACAAAAAAAATCTTAACAAAATCGAAAATCTGATATATTTAAATAACAAATTTATGAATATTTATTATATTCGATAATTTATACGGTTCAAAAAAAAAAAATCAAATTGAACCAAATAAAAATTATTAAAATTTGGACGCCAGATAAATCAAATTTCCCACTCATTCAGATTTAGAATCATTTTAGTTTCTGTTATAATATGTCTTTGAAGTTTGAACCATGGGTTTAGCTGATGAGGGACGTTCGTTTCACATTTTTTTTCTTTACTGATTGAATGAATTATGTCCATTTTTAAAAATTGGAATCACAACATATGCAAAAAAAATCTAAATTTTTATTTATATGAACTATGTATTTGTTCAAATGTTTTTAAAAATATGATCAAACAAAGATGAGAGGAGAATTTTTTAATATAATCTTTGAAATATCTCTAAATTAATTTAAAATAATAATTTTGGTAACAAAATTAGAGAAGAGAAATTTTTTAATATTTCTTTTAAGAAATAATTTTGATTTCAATTATTTTAATTCTAACATTACCCTTTCTAATTGCAATTAAACACTTCGTATACATAATTTCAATGGCAATTAAAGTAAATAAATGATTAATTTTGGACAATGTTCAAAATGTACTTCTCTTTTAATAGTATTAAGATTAATCTATTGGTTGCTATTTTGTTAGACTTATGGAAAATTGTTTATCTTTTGTTTGTTTTGGCTCACGGTTTTAACTTGCTAGTTATTAAAAATACTGAAAAGTATATTTGAATACGTCTTAGCTTTCTATTTCTCGTATTTTTTGGTGTGCAACGTAATAGTCCTCGAAAAATCGACTCCTAAATACTAAACAACATTACGATGTACTTGTAGTTAGCTTAAGATTTTAAAACTCGAGATATTAGTTAGCTTGTCCAGAACTTGGGATTGCATGACTTACCTCCATTTGTTACTTCATCGATGACGGATGGTACATCTTGGCCAAACATAGATGACTCGACGAGATGTATTGATTTGATGCTTCCCCCCAACAAGTGTACCTTCACCACTCCCATTCACAATTTAGTAGTTCATATCAGGGAGTATTCATCAATCTGGAAATATTATGCAAGTTTTTATAACAAATATTTATAAAATATAAGTGAAATCTGGATTTGACAGAATAAAATAATTATTTTGCAGAAATAGTAGATTCCTCTTTGTAATTCTGCTAGCAGAGAATGAGCGAATATTTAACTTTATGTAAATAAATGTTGAGAATATCTGATACTTTAATAGCGTTTTTTTTTTTTTTTTTTTTGACAGCTGATACTTCAATCGTTTAAGCGACGAAGATGCTAGGGACGTTGTATTTGTCAGATAAAGAAACAATTAGGTCTAGACATAGAAGAGCAACTTTTTACAGATTTGGCTAGATATAAGATTAACTTTTTCAAACTGTTAATTACTTAAATGTAGTTCATAACGTGCTAGATAGCTAATTAATCATATTATATAGCACCAATCATACTTATTACTCACCAATCATACTCTGTTTATTAGGTTTGTATACATGTGAAAGAACAGTAGTACACTAAGTTTTCCAAATTTCTACAGTCGAAATATGTAGGATGACATCTCTAATTAATTCGAGTTTGAATAATCCGCAATAAAACTATACGAATCTCTAATCAATGAGCGGTGGCCTAGTGGCACCCAA
This sequence comes from Boechera divaricarpa, assembly GCA_026770425.1. NCBI lineage: Eukaryota > Viridiplantae > Streptophyta > Magnoliopsida > Brassicales > Brassicaceae > Boechera > Boechera divaricarpa. Next base: position 7,438,456 of record CM049182.1, on the reverse strand, counting down.
TTCAACGCTATATACACCTTTACAAGTAACTAACACCTTTTTCCTTTGAGTATTATTATTATTGAAATCTCATATAGATACCTATTATATACGAACCTTGGATTAAAAGTATGTTTAGATAAGTGTTTGAAAGTTTTATTCAAATCTCATATAGTAGATAGTACTAGATACTATTATTATATACAAACCTTGGATTAAAAAGATGTGAACTATATGATAATGTTTATAATACTCATTCTATGATCTCTCAATATATTTTTTGTAACCGAATCCTCTGAACCCATGAATTTCCAGACCATGACTGCAAATAAAATTAATACTAATAATTAAATACTTCGAGTGAACAAGAATGGATCACTAATCTCACCCAGTAAGATACGACTTTTTATATAATGAAGTAACTAATTAATTACAAGGTGAGATATTAAACCTCGTGTGAAATGGAAAACAATTAACTTTTGACTAATTTACATAAGTAAAATTGTATAGTAACCTGAAAAAAATGTTTTTAAAAGCAAATAAAAACATTTGTAAAATCCTGAAACATTTGGAAATTTCGTATTATAGTTAGAATAAAGAATGCATTAAATTGAAAAAAAAAAAAAAAACGAAAGAAACCAAAAATGAAATATGAGTCTAGCGGAGACTATCAATGGCCAACGCCGGGGCTAGGAACGGATTGGAGAAACCGATCAACGGTGGAGAGATGTCGAGATTGGAGCTTTCCGGCGGAGACTGCGGCGTGACCCTTTTTGCTCGGCGTCGAGTTGGGGATTTTGCCCTTTGGCAGGGCACTTAAGGTACTAGTTTTGGTCACGTGAGGCACGTGACTCTTCTCTTCCTCTCTCACCGTCAAGTTTTCTTGTTTCTTCATCTCCAACAGCTTTCTTGAAGAAACCGGCGAAGGCAAGGCTGAGACGATGACGGCGATGACTATCAAGAGCCAGATGGTCGGAATTAGACGAACGGCCATGAAGAGCTTTTATATTTCGCGTGAAAATGAGCTTTTAATTTGATTTGAAAGAGAGAGAGAGAAGAGATGAATTCAATGAAATTTTTAGGACAAAAGGTTGCTTTGAATTGAAACAATGAAGTGTTATTGTATATATAGTCACTAGATAGAGAGAGAAAGAGAGAGTTCCTATTTTAGAATGTTGATAAAGTGACTAATTAATTAATAAATCGGTGGAATCACTATTTGTCTTTTGGGTTTCTCATTTTCTTTAAGACAGAAGTCTAAAGTGACACTCTAACAACATGCTTGCATAGCAAATTATAAGGTAAATATAACTTTTCTTTACCTTATAAGGTAAATTATAACGTACTAAGAACATGATTAATGATGTTTCTTAGATAGAGGTTCTTAAATATTTTATAATAACAAATAATGATAAATATTATAGGGGTTTTTAGCATGAGGAGAAATGAGATCTAAAAGTTTTTATTTAAAAACTATTTTAAGGGTTTTTAGCATAGGGTTCTTAAAATTTAGAATTAAAATATTGGTAAGAACCCTATGAGAGGTTCTACCATTGGTAATGCTCTAAATATTCATTTTTCTTTTAGTATAACCTGGTTAAAATTTTCAAACTATGTCATCCCTGAAATTTCATGTATAAGGTAAGTTTGGGGAAAATGAATTGAGAAAGAAAATTCAACGTTCCAAAAGTCATGCACAAACTTATGAAAGAATATTCGTGGCAGTTTCAAGTGTACAAAGAAAAATGAATATTTAGTACTCAAAAGTCAAACAGAAAGTTTTAGACAGCAGCCTGAAGAGGAAAAGGTGAAATTAGATTTCACATAAAGAGAAATATTACCAAACAATTGTTATTCCACAATGTGAAATGTATTTAATTTGCAAGGAGGCCAAAGTCAAAGATATCAAATAAAAATTAAAAGAAAAGAAGAGAATATAGACTTGAAAAGAAAGGGATAAGTCATAAAGGAGAATATAGAGATTGGTTTATGATCTTTGGTGAATCAAGTTGAGTCTTATGTACGTAGTGAATCAAAATTAATTAATTTAATACAATCAGACTAATTTAAGTAGTAAATGAGTTCGGTAGGCTAATTAAATCTCTTGGGATACGGTATTAGATACGATGTAACACGTGGGCAGAGTTTGGTGAGTGATGAATTGATGTTTTTCAAATATCAGAAGCCGCCGGCCACCATTTTCAACGGCGGTCGTCACTCGTCACGCCACCGTCCCAAGTTTCACACTTTCAGGTTCATGTTGTTATCCCAACTTTTTTGGAGTTTGTTTCTATTATTTTGTCTGTGGTATATTTAAGACACCTATGGATGTTTTATTAATTCTTTTAATTAATATTATTTAATTTGTTTTTGTTTAAAAACTCGAAAGTAATCAACACTTGGATGATTGTTTCATTTTCTTTCTGTTTCATAACGAATATCATTCTAACATATTTCACATAAATTAACAAAACTATATAAATTTTTACTTTGCAAATACACTAAATAAGTTTCTCTTTTTTATTAATAATAGAGATAAAAAAAATAGATTTAGTTTAAAACTCTGCATAAAAAATATAAAATAACATTGTTTATCAAACAAAAATTAAATCTTAAAACGATACTCTGTGAAACGGAGAGAGTATCTTATTAAAGCGTAACAATATATTGAACATTGGTTAAAATCATAATTAATTTTGAAATCCATGCAACCTCAAATAAATTATAATCATTGAATTCACTAATGATTTCCCATATTATAATCATAGCGAAATAAGGTTAACATAGAGTTCAACCTCAAATAAATAATTAGTCGGAGACCTTAGTAGTGTTAACATTAGTCGGAGTAGTACTTAATTAGTTAATAATCACGTGAAATCTAATAAAAGATTAATCATGAATTTTGACCGATTGGACGAAACAATGCTTTAAAATATGAATTGATTAAAGATAGTGTAAACTGTAAAGTGCTTGGAGGCTTGGTTAGAGTTGAACTTTATAATCAATCTCTTTTAAATAGGGGCATTTGGATAAATGGCTTCTGGGCATTATAATATAAAATCTTTTCAGATTTTTTTTTTTTGGGTCAACTTCTTTTCTCTTTTCAAAAACTCACAATATTTCGGAAACTAACGCAAAGTTTCAAAGAGAAAACGTTTGTGGAATTCGTTAACAAATACACTACAAGAAAAAAGGTTATTTCCGACCGATGTATTGGTCGAAAAAGCCTGGTCGGAAAATCGGGATACGTCAGAAAATGGCCGACGAAGCGAGTGGTCGGAAAAGTGGTCGGGATGTTTCGTCGGAGAAGTACTCGCCAACATTCGTCGGAAAATCATCGGAATAAACATCGTCGAAATTTTTTTTTCGACCAATTTCCGACTAAATATTAAAAAAAAAACAAAAAAAAAACAAATTATAATTAAAAAACTAATAATATTTTAGGATTAAAAACTAAAAATATATTTTTAAAAAACTACAATATCATTTTGAAAATAAAAACTACAAATCAAAACCGAAATCTTTGAAAATTCATATTGTTTTTTCTATACTGTACATTTTTTTCCCGGCGACTGGTTAGAATTCCGGCGAGAAGAAAGTTTGAGTTTTTTTGTTTGAAACGATTTGTTGATTTGTGATTTGTGAGGAGTATGATCACTTATATAGAAAAAATTCCAACGAATTTTCAACCACGGTAGTCGGAAATTTGTCGAAACGATAAAAGCACTTTTCCGACGAATTTCCGACCACGGTGGTCGAAAATTCGTCAGAAAACGCGGTGGTCGAAAATTCGTCGGAAACATAAATTCATTGAAACTAAGGTCGAATAATTGAATCGAAACAACAAAGACACATTTCCGACGAATTTCCGACCACCGTTGTCGGAAATTCGTCAGAAATGTACCGTTGTTTCGATTCAATGAATTTATGTTTCCGACGAATTTTCGACCACGATGGTCGGAAATTCGTCGAAACGATAAAGACACGTGGTCGTAAATTCGTCGAAAACTCATTTTGATTTCCGACGAATCTCCAACCACACATATTTTTATTTCTGATGAACCTCCGACACCTAATTTCCGATGAAATTCCGACCACATTGGTCAGAAATTCGTCGAAAATATTGGTATATTTTATCGGAAACTCGTCGGCAAGTTTTAAATTATTTTTCCGACTAATTTTCGACATATTTTCCGACCATTTACTTTAGTCGAGAAATTTTTCGTTTTTCCGACGGATTTTTCCGGCGATCTTCCTACGATTAAATTTTAGTCGGAAAATATTTGAAATTTCCGACCAAATTTTCTTTCGTCGTAATTTGGTCGGAAATTCATTGAAATTGCATCAGAATTTTTCCGATCACTGTTGTGGTCGGAAACGGTGGTCGGAAACATCCTTGTTTTCTTGGTATTATATCTTTTCATGGCCAATTTTGATTTTTTTAAGTATCTAAACCATAAGACTAAATTACTTCTTCAATCTATCTGTAGAAACTATGCAAAGCGTCTTCACGACATTAATGAGCTTAACATAAAACTCGTGGAGGCAGAGAAAAGTCAAAAGCATGGGCGGTAGTAATACTCCAAAATGGGCCTCCACGTTTTGCTTATTTCGCTATAAAATGACAATAATTTTTGACTAACAAATATTATATAGTTTCTGCTGTTCTATTTCTATCTATATAGATGATCGTATAAGCATGTTTACTGGTAATTAGTACGGTCCCCGACTAATGTTAAAGTAGCTAGTAAACCCTTACATAGTATCATTGATTCAAGGTCATAGATCCAAAGAAGAATTATATGATCCAAAAAGTAAAATATGATATGAGATAAATCCTCAAAAATATATGGTAGGTATCTCATAACTTATATAAGATAGTATATAATATAACCTTTTCAATTACACAAATCTATAATATTGTTCTTCGGTGGATGTAACAATCTATGACGTCCGATACCGTTAAGGGGTAGATTCTTTGGAAAAAAGTTGAAGAAAAAAAGAAGTGAAGAAATGACAAAAAGAAGAAGGAAAAGAGTGGGTGTAGGTCACATGGCCATGTTCTTGTGTTGCCGTCAACAGAGAAACATTGGCGTTCCGCGTTTTCATGAGCACGTCCGGTCCCATTCTCTCTGGTCTCGCTACTACTCTCCTTTATGTACACATCTGATTTTTGTATATAATAATTTCATACACATAATTTGTTTAGCACATACTACTATAGATGTATACTATAAATATGCATCCACCATTTCGGTGATGAATAGTAGAATATGGAAAAAAACACTAAAAATTAAACCGATTCATTTTTTACATGATAGTCATGGAATATTCAAAAGCTAGTTTTACTAGATTAATTGAAATCGTATTTTTAGTACATATGTAGAGTATATAAAGAAATGGTTCTTTTTTTTTTGGTTTAATGTGATATTTATTTTGAAACCAAAATTAATTTACAATGGTTGTCGTCTGAGAATAGCTAGTATAGTATAGTAGTTGGTAAAGCTGATCAAATCATGAAAAAGAATAGGAATAAGCCGAAACACAATTTGATGAGAATGAGTGTTTGTAGGAGTAGATTGTAGTGATATTATTGCCAAAAAGAAAAGTAACTTCTTGCTGATAACCGGAGATTTTTGTATTGAAATCCATACTAATTTCAAAATCTACAACGACCAACCATAATTGAATTCGCGGTAAGAAAATTCGAATCATGATCTATTAACTCTTAAAATGAACCGTCAACCACTACTTAAACAGCCGTTCATCACCTTATTTTCTGGTGAAAAGTGTATATATTACAAATGATTCAAATCAGTTTGTGCAACAACAAAATATCATTAGTTTCCTTTGCTTTTATTTTTAGCCAAGGAATCAGCTACAATATTGTCTGTTTTTAACCCTACTGCTATTTATTCCTACAAATATCTACATTCAAAGCTCAAGTCGAATAGTTGAGAACAAACTCCTTCAAACATAATCCAACAAATATATTCCACTTATTCAAGTCGACTGAAGCCTGAAGGCGTAAATCAAAACCATTCTTTCAACTTGCGACGGAGTTTGTGACCGCCGCTCATCACCTTTTTTCCAAAACTATTAATTCACAAAATCGTAACGACAGAAAATCACTCTTTTATTTAGGTGATGTCAGTTTTCATTATCTGTTGCTTTTTTTTTCTCCTACAATGTACAAAGGGAGTATCATTTTTATATTATAACCCCACATTCCGAATTTTTTTGGGTTCGTATAATTTGTCTTTATTGAGAATTAGACGGAAAAGTATTTTTCAGGCTTTGACGAAGCAGTAAACAGTGGAATTGACTTGTGCGACAATTATTCTTGTTTTTATGATTTTTCATTCTTATATATTTAGTGTTAAATCGGAGAACTGAATACAAGTCTCAATGTTTCGTAGAGTCATAATTGATATGGAAACGATTTCCCTTTGTCAGGATTTGTACTTTGACTTACAATTTTTAATAATACGAGAAACGACGTGTTTGATCACGTTGTGCACAACGTATCACACACTCTGTTGGAAAATATACTTTCATTTCTTTTTGTTATCTATAAAAGATATAAATACTAACAAAGCGAATTAAGCAAACAACTTATGGGCTGCCGACAATAATTGCTTGGCAGATATTATAATTTATAAGGTCTAATTAATATCGTATTCAATTTGAGGACCCAAAATAAAAATATCGTATTCAATATGACAATATATAGCTTATAAATTGGTTTGCACCATTTTGTCTTCGAAAATGAAAACATATTTTCAAATAAGGAAAATAAGGTAGCCGAACTCGGTCGCAACTCGCAAGCTATAATACAAGAGTTGGTGACACAATTTTTTTCAACGACCAAGAACACGGAAAGATCTCTCTCATTGTCACAATTGCTGACTTACTCGTAATAAGTTTTTGTTTTCTCTTTCTTTTACTGAATTAAAACAAATAGTATAGTATATAACATTAATCTAAAAGTTTATTAAATAGAGGGAGAAAGATGATAAATTTTAATAACAATGCTTCAACCGGTCATGTATATATTGAATTCGAATTTCATCAACTACACACAATTAACATATGATACTTCACTGTCTTTAAGAAGATAAATGTTTACTAGAGCAAAAAAAATTGTATTATGCAAAAACAGATAAACAATAAGAGCAAAAAAAAACATGAGTGGGGATTTTGGTGAGCAAAATGGGACCTGACATGTTGATCAATGGCAGTGGCTAAGGTATCTGACTTCAGACACACTATTTGTTTGCGCCCCAAAGATTCGTTTTGTCTCAGTTAACTTTGCATTGTTCTCGTGGTTAAGGAAAAAAAAAATACGAGTGTAGGTAGATTAAAAAATGAAAAAGAACAAAAGAACATGAGTTCCTTGAACGCAGCTACTGGTGTCGTTAATTTTCCATTTTTTCTGCCCATTAAAACAAAAATAATGATTTTTCATTTTTTTCTTTTGTCGTATCATTTGTTCGATTGGATTGATATACTCATGGTACGTGCATTTTCATTGAAGAGTAAACAAAATTCAATCTCTGGTTGGGCCGAAAGATATACATTTAATAACGATGGTGACATTGTTGGACGGATTTTGTAATTAATGAGATAAATTTAATTAAGTTTTTTAAGACTTTATTAAAGTTTTTTTTGGTGACCACTTGTGAGGAAAAGAGTAGTGAGTAATATCAATTTTTTTTTTTTATAAGTATTTTAGGTTAATGATTTGTCAAAATTAAAACATGCGACACAGACACACATAAAAAGAGGAACTTCAGAATAACAGAACCCAATGGTTTCTCATTAAAATTGAAGAGGAATAAAGACAAACATAAACCAAAATTCATTTTTTATATTATCAAATAGTCCAAAGAAATATCTTCAGTGTTTGATTTATTTTTTAATTAACAGGGATAATGAAATAAATTTATGAATGATTTTCAACTGAAATTCATCTTATTATTATTTTTAACATAATATTCTAATAATTACCACACTGCCATTTTAAATTAATATTCATAATTAAAATTTTGAAATGAACATATTAAATAAATTTAGAAAATGTAAATTTAAATTAAAACTTAAATTTACTTACATTACTTTCTTTCATTTAATTTTGAATTATTAATTTTCTCATCAGTTCAAAATCTGAATAGTATCATTGACACAAACTGGTAAAAAATTTAAGCAAACAATTTCAAGTTTCAAGTTCTTCTTGTTTATACGAACAGAAGCCGAAAGTCGAGAGAGGTTCGCAGTTTAAGGCCCAATACACGAAATACAAAACTCCCAACACTAGTTTTATATATAAAAATCATCTTTAAGCCTATAACCAAAAGACCAATACATGGCAGGGACAAGGCCCAATATCTTAAAGCCATTGACCAAAAAAAACCGTTTGAACTTTATGTCTCAACTTTATAGTCAAAAATATAATCTCAACTTTATAGAAAGTAAGAAATATGCAAAACCTAGTCAGCTTTTAGCGAATTCTATTTTTAAAAAAACTGAAACATTCTATGCTATGAACGTTGATCCGATAATGGAATGAACTCTTTGTTAAACTTCTAAACAACACCAATTAAATCCATCCTTGCGTTTCAGATTGTTAAAGTTAATATTTCCCAACTCAATATCAATTGAGAGTAATTAAATTATTCAATATTTCTTATATATTATTTAGGAAATATCTTATTTTTGATATGGAATTTCTAACATGTTTCATTCAAGACGATGATTATTTTAGCCATTCATTTTGTGAAAAACCAATTACAGAATCAATTACAGGTTGGTTCGAACAGATCAATTTCAGGTCGGATTAATTTTGGCTCATATTGAGCATGTTTGTGGTTTAATATCATGCTGAAATTATCTAGTTTAAAATCAATTGACAGTGAATAAATTATTCTATGTCTTCTATATACTTCTGATCTCATCTTATTTTTCAGTAAAAAATTTCTAACAGCTTGAGAAATGGATAAACATGTTTGGATGTAGGAAACAGAATGACTTTGTTGATTAAAGAAAACTCCAAATCCTAATTTTCTTCGAGCAACAAAGATTAAAAAGATGCCTCGATTTTTCCAACGATGTTTTTTTTGTACATATATATACATCCAAAAATAGTTAATGTATAATTGGTTATTACAGTATATATATATGGTTACTCATCACAGTATATTATCTAGTAATTTATTATAGTTAGGTACTTCTACATTAAAAAAAACATTACCTCTAGCTAGACTTCAATACACATTCCATAAAATTATGTAGAGGAGGTTGGACTGCCGCAATTTTAAAAATTAAAAACTCTAAAAGTCAGAACTGTAGTTTGAACATAATATAAAGAATATGTAGTACGCAAACTTTAATAATAGTAATTACAGAGAGTTTGGCAGGCCTAGTAACGTGAATCATAGCACAACTAATTAATTCCTTTATTTATTTGTGTTATAGCTTTTCGCGTAATTTTTTTTTTAAAATTCACGTACGTAAGCATGTACATGTACATGTACCACCAATTTAATTTATTATAAATTTACTGTTTTTGGAGATGAAGTTCCGAAATTATGATTGTTTAATATATACTATGAGATTTTTAGATATTAAATTAATTAGCATTTTTTGTCGTTAGTAATATGCAGGAAATCCAGCAACAAAATGTCTACAACGAACTTTGATCCTAGCTAATCAGCTAACACTCCAGCGAACAAACAAAGTGAGCATAGAGTATGAAACTTTTGTTTCAATATGAAAGTATCTAAAAAATTTAGTCCAAGTTTACTTTATAAAGTATCTAAATGATTTATTTTTTGTTTTTTGTTTTCATTTTTATATCACTTTTCCACCATTATATATTAGCTACAGCCATATATGGTCTGTTTAATTATTTTGTAAAAAGTATGAAGTATAGTAATCTCTAAATTTTTATTTTGATTGGTTTCCCTTAAAATCTTATTCTCTCAAATTTACGTCTCTATACCGATTTGACAGTAATCTTGAATTTTTCTCTACATGCATTTGACAGTAATCTTAATAGTTGCTCTTTTTAGAAAATTATATGAAAAGTACAATAAAAGTTCCCTATAATATGAAAAATGAACTCTCACTTCTCAACTTTCCACTCTTGACAAATCAATGTAAATAAAAACAAATAAGATCGACATCGATTACATATACATAAAAATGACAGCCATTTTTATTCAGCTAACTACACTTCAATTCATCCCTTAAAAACTAATATAAGAAAAAACCCCGAAAAATTAAATAGAGAAATAGGCGAATTCTCAAAGAGTAAAGAGTAATTAAAAAAAAAAAAGGAATTACAAAATCGAATCATACCTTTTTCTTTTTTTCATTTCATAACAAGTATAGAGAGTCTTATATGATGATTTATTGATTACCGTTGAGAATCTAAATTAAAAAAACGCCGTGAGTACAACGATTCCCATGTGAGCGACAACAATATCCAATAAAGTATCACCACGTGTCAAAAGATCTCAACTTGTGACCCAACTACGCTACTCCGGTGACGAAACACCACCGAACACTCCGGCAACTCGCCGAGATCGGCGAACAAAGACTCATCCTCCTCTCCCATCGGAAAGAACACCGCCACGTCATCTGCTGCCGCCGAGACAGCCGTCTTTTTCTCCGATGAGAAAATCGGACTTTCAAGAATCGTCGAAGACGTTGTCTCCATCTCCGTAAACCACGCGAACTCGTCCACACATGACGGAGTTGTTTCAATCTCCCTTCCAAGAACCATAAACTTATTATCCTCCTCCTCCACATCTGGCTCCACCTCAGGCTCTGGTTCGGGTTTGGGCTCGGGTTTAGGTTTTGGCCCGTTTCTTGTGGAAGATGCGAGAGGCCAAGGATGGTTATGCTCAGAAGTGTAAGTGATGAGGATCATCGTTGGATCGTCTCTGCTTCTCTCGACTTGCTTCCTAGCCGGACAACCTTTGGTGCTACTACAGCGGTAATAACCTCTAGGGTAAGGAGATCCCTTAATGGGCTTTTGGCCATACTTACGCCAAGCCCATGAATCTGACGGCGGAGTTGTGTCGCCTTTGTGCCGAGATCCTTCCATTTCTTTCATCGGTACGTTCACTACTCTCTTCTCTACGGATCTCCTACTGTAATTTAACAAGTACACAAACATATGAATATACTTTAGCCAAATGGTAAGTTTTCATGAAAATTATTATAAAATTCGAATCATAGATATTTACCTTCTTTTAGGTGAATGAGAAGAGATGAGAGCTTTCATATCGTTGAAGGTTGAAGAATTTGGTGATTCGGGTCCTGTTTCTTGACTGCTTTCATGATCATTGTAGCTTCTCGCCCTCTCTAGACCTCGCTTCATGTTTATATATATGCTCTATAGACTATAGACTATAGTTATATATATTTACAAGAAATTAAGCGAGGAACGAAGGGTCGAATCAAGATTTGGATATTTAGTTGATCTTGATCACTTTTTGGGAATATATGAGTTGCAAATGGAGAAAGAGGAGTAGAAGTAGAGAGATAGAGAGAGATATGAGAAAGAGAATATGGAGAGAAGGTGGAGAAGAAGAGGGCTTGTGTATGAAAGAGGACGTGCGAGCATATGTCAATTTAATCTCTACTTGTTTTAAATTAATACTTTATATCCTTATCATTTAAGAGAGGGACCCCGATTGATTACTATTTTAATAGATAATAATTTGTCTATAAGGCGATGGTTACATATGATCACACCCTTTGTTTACAATATAATAATTTTATTGCGTGGTTTGAATAGATGGGGTTAGGTATTAATCGCATACACTTTTTTGTCTTTTGTCTTTATCCTCCCTTGTTCAAACGCCCTTTTTTTTTTTTTTTTCCTTTTCTTACAATGTAATTAAATGATTGGAAAATGATTAGGTAATTTATTGGGTGGTGTAGTGCGTGTGAACAATGAAATGGTAACCTATGTGATCAAACATTATCATTCGTTTAAAGATAGATCTAAAGTTTATTTATATCTTTTTCAAGAACTTTTCCATGCACAAAAAGTTTATTAGTGTCTCATCTATGAAACTCAGATTAGGGCTTTCGTTAAATTCAGATTAACAGTATATAGTAAAACAAAATTCAAAAATTAAATACATTTTTTAATTATCAGTTATTGAAATATGTAGTGATGTCATCTTATTCATCATTTTACCCATTTGAATGGGTTATCTTGATTTCTGAGCTAATAAATTCTAGACATAAAGTTTACGATTCTCAAAAGACTTTTTTTTTTTTTTTTTGAGTATAAGCTATCACAATAGATTTGCATGTACAACTGTAACATGTAAAAAAAAAAAAACATGTATGAATGTGTATATTCCGAAAAGGGATATTATTGTTAAAAGAGCTATCACTGATCTCATGCATAGAGATGCATTTTCACTTTATGAAAAATCTGGCCACCTTGTGTTGGCCTATATGCATATCTTGTACGTATATGTGTAGTTTTGTGTACAAAGCAATCCCAAACACTCTGAATAAGTTGCACTCCAAAGTACGAGCCGAAACTATCAATAAAATACTAAATTAAATTTCTTATGACCTTTTCCTTCACTAAAAGCAACATCATATATAATTTATTAGCTGATGACACCCAAGCAACATCATAATTTATCAGCTGATGACACCCATATATAATATAGTTATCATGTTTTGCATTTAATAATAATGTTTGTTTCTAATCAAAGAGATAATCTTCTTTATTAATGATGATTATTGGTTACTGATCAAAGTTCACCGTTTCTTCAACCTATGGTTTTTATCTGATCTCAATTAGAGACAATAAAAATGGAATATACGGACTGCAACATCTATACAGTCAGTAGTACGTAAATGAAATATTTAATATGATTATCAGGGTTGTTTTTATTTGTCTTTTCTTTCGAGAATATTTAGTAGTACAACATACTGATGATTACTATTATCTAATTTAAATTTTAAAAAGTTTTATATCCTAGTATTTTCTATCTTTAATTAAAAGAGACTATCTAGCTAGCATTAGATTTTTCATTTCAACATACTGTTAAAAAAGTGATTTAAGCGAATATCAGTGGACGAACTACAAATTATATAGATATCAGTTTAGTTAAAAGATAAATAAACTAATTACGATAATATTTTTTATTCCACACTTACTTTTCCATCTGAGATAATTATATGATCAATAACTAATAAAAAAATGTGGCAACGGCGTGTGGCTTCGACGTCGGTAAAAATGAGACAATGAAATTGATCCCATATCCGGTGAAAACATGTGCACATTTTTGGATGATGTAATTATTGTATATCGATAAACATAATCAAGACATGTTAAAAGAAATTTGTATCGTGTTAAATAAACTAGTATGTCATATAAGTATGTATTTTATAGCAAAAAATATATTAAAAATATAGTACAATACGATTTATTATGATATATCAACAAGTTTAATTAAGACATCTCCAGTCTTATTCTATTTTTCCCCCAAACGCTATTATAGAGTAAAATTCTCCAACTCTACTCTATATCTCACTCTAAAATAGATGAAATGATAGGATTATTCTATATTTGGAGTAACTCTATTTTCTACTATATTTTTTATACTAGAATTTTCTAGAGTATAAAATAGAATGATAAATTTGAGAAAACTTTACTCTATTTTAGAGTTACTTTATTTGAAAGTAAAAAAATAGAAGAATACATTGGAAATAGTCCAATCCTTCGTTATGAGGTGTATCCATCAAAGCCAAAAAAGAAACCTTCTTCAAAAATGATTTTCTATGATCCAATAAACCATACTTCATATATAATTTTTTTTTGAATTGCTAGGAAGCAGGATTATACCTGAAAATTCGACATCTAACAAAATATAATTACGTAGAATATTTTTTCCGAGGATTTATGTAATTTCTAAAAATGATGAATAAGAGCATCTCCAGTGATTCTCTAAATCTTCCTCCAAACTCTATATTTAGAGTAAAATCATCTATAATATTACTCTATATCCTACTCTAAAAATAGAAAAGTAAAACGTGTTCCTCTAAATTTAGAGGAGCACTATTTATTTTTCTTTTTTTAGAGTAGAATTTTTATTTACAAAGTAATCCCTCAATTTTAATTAAAAAACTCGATATAGTCAAATCAAAGATAAAGAAACTCATTTCTCACTTCAAAATACTTTAATTGATCATTTGTGGAAAAAGAACACTAATAATTATGCTCAAATAAATTTTTATCAGTCATTCCATTTTCTATTTATATGCTGTAGTGAAATTTTATTTTTAATAAAGTTTAATTTTAATCATATAGTAATTTATTGAATATATGTTTAAAAACAAAATAAGGGGGTATAATTTGTAAAATTTAAAATTAAAGATTCATGTTAGAAATTAAAATAAATTATTAAAATAGAATATATTTAAAAATTTATTTTAGAGTAAGAAATAGAAATAACGATTAGAGCATACCTTCCCTCTATTTTTAGAGAACTTCATATTTAAAGTAAAAAATAAAAACAACCATTGGAAATGGTCTAACTTATATTCTTAAACGACTTGCAAGAATCTTAAACCTCATTATTATGGAACCGAGAGATCAAAGCGAGGTTTAGCCCTCTTTTACATGAATTTTTCTTCTGCTAATAGTTTATTATTATTATTATTTTTGGACAGTTGCTACTAGTTTATTAAATATTATTTAACGATGAAGCATTATAAAAGACTCGATTCCATCTACCAAAATATTTATCAGGAAATTGTTTTATTTATATCAAGTATCAACAAGAAAAGTATGAATTGATATATATAAAACTGTTTGCGTGTTGACCTGGCATTTTATCGCCATCATCTTCATGTCTTAGTTCAGTTTGAAAAAAACAAAAATAACTCAGCCCTATTGGCAACTTGTCGTATAACTACAATTTTGTAGAAGGGTGGATAGCTAAAACAACCTATATTTTTAAATTTTATTATTAAAACAACCTTAATATTTGAATATTACTCAAATGGCCTAATTCCGATTTTAATGGCCATTTTACCCTTAATTCGTTTGGTGAAAAAATACGTAATTAAGAAAATGCCATTAATAAATTTCTGCCACGTTAGCGCGCGAAAACTTAAGTCTACCAGCGCTATGACGGTAGACTTAAGAGCTCGAACGATAAAGTCTACCAGAGAATGACGGTAGACTTTAGTTTTTTATGAAGTGGTAGACTTACTTGGTAAAGTCTACCAGCTTTGACGGTAGACTTTTATTGAACGATACGGTAGAGTTTACGCTGATAAGTCTACCAAAGTTATGGTAGAGTTTATGCTGATAAGTCTACCAAAGTTACGGTAGAGTTACTTAGAAGACATGGTAGACTTACGTTTTCATGTTACGGTAGATATTATTTTTTATGTTACGGTAGACTTATGTGTTGTTTAACGGTAGATTTTAAACCAGCGTTGACTTGTTGATTTTTTTTTGGTAGACTTTAGGTTTTTTGGTAGATTTAAGTGACTTCGACGGTAGATTTTGTAACCCGTGGTAGATTTATCTAGTTATTGATGGTAGACTTTATGGTTGGTTAGTTATGGTAGACTTTAGCCTGCGACGGTAGATTTAGTTTGTTTGGTAGACTTTGTTCACATGGGGGAAGACTTAATTTGGTAGATTTCCGGAATTTTGGTAGACTTTATATTCCCGATGCGGTAGATTTTAATTTCTATTACGGTAGACTTGTATACCTCTCCATGGTGGTATTACGGTAGACTTATAGACTTTGTATTACGGTAGACTTTTGGTATCTTCAGTACTCTTCAGCTTTGAAATCCAAGATTTGCTTTCTTTACAACTCATGAATCTTTCAAGCCTCTCCTCAGCAAACTTGTTTGTGTGTTTTACTATCAAGTTGTGCATCACTCTTAATTTTCTCTTACTTAATAGAGGACATAGGAGAAGACTGAAATGGGTGGATGGTGTTGCTACACTGAGTTTTCTTTCTCTAAAGACTGAAATGCTCATTTTCCTGGAATCCGGGTGAAAGATCTTTTCTTTCCAAGGTCTTTGCTTTCTATTCGACTTAGCGATGGAGTCGGGTCGGAAATAAATTTACTAAGTCAAGGCAGACTTACAATAAACCGAAGATGATCCCCAAATTGTCTAGACATTACATAGCATAGAATAGAAATTTAATACCGATCGACAAAAAAAAAAAAAAAATTTACAACATCTACTTAAAGAAAGAAATAGACAAAGACGGCCACAACACTCACAACAATACCAAGACCTAACATAAGCTTCATATCATTGGCATTTCCTTCACGTCTTGTAGCAACAATCGCCTTAAGCTCATTGTGGTTAACATCAAGCTCATTGAACAATTCTTTGAGAAAACATATCTCCTGTCGAAAAATTTCGACATTGCACCACATCTATCGCGGATCAACAACCTCGTCATTGTCTCCAAGGGTAAAGTATTTCATCCGATCATGTAGGTCCGAAATTTCTTCCTTCATGTCACAGAACTCCTCCATCATTGCCTCACCCCACCATTTCCAAATATGGCAACCTCCATCCTAAAGAAAAAGACAATCACTTGTACACAATACTTACATAAAACTCTAACATAGAACAACATAAAACTGAATTTTTCTTATGCTTACATCGACCCTGTCGCAAGTATAGAATCTTCTACCCGGATTCGTTGCGGTGAATGAGGTTGTGATTGCTGCTCTTCCACCACAAAAACAACGCACGGGAATTCCGTACTCACCTTCACTTCGTGCCCTTGCCCTAGCCTGTCGATGTAGAACCTCAGGAATGAGGTTCTCAGTACTGCTGTCTATGCTATTGTCGCTCATCTGTAAGTCTACCATTACACGTACTGTTATCTCTACCATAACATAAAGTTAAGTCTACCTTAACATAACACATACTGTAAACTCTACCATAACATCAAGTTAAGTCTACACATACTGTAAACTCTACCATAACACATAAAGTTAAGTCTACCATTAAACACACAGTTTAGGCCTGTAATCGCCTCAAACTCGTATAGGGAGAATCTGACCGGACGACCAGCAATTAAAGACCAAAATTCGTATGGCTTACTAACAGCTAATTGGTGGGTTATGAAATAATGGACAACCTTGCCGCACCAATTGTATTTACCCACAGCCAGCTTCAACATGACTCCGACTTGCGAGTTATTCATTATGTCGTTGAAAACATTGGGACCGATTGCATCTTGAAGCTCCACTAAGTCTGATAAATGACTGTGGTGTGAAATACTTCTTTTCAGGAAAGGTGATTTTTCGGGTGCATAGAGTCTAGGAAGATACTCATCATTGTTGGGTTCAGACCTTTCTATTTCCATGCCTGCAAGGAGAAAGGAACAACAAACTCAAATTAAATGTACCAACAAACGCTTATAAACTCAAGTAAAGTCTACCATAACATAAAATTAGTCTACCAAAATATGAAATAGAGTAAAATAAAATCTACCATAACATAGAATTAAGTCTACCATAACCTAAACTAAATCATTAAGTCTACAGAGACATAGAGTTAAGTCTACCGTAACATAGATTTAAGTCTACCATAACCTAAAGTAAAATCATTAAGTCTACCATAACATAGAATTAAGTCTACCATAACCTAAACTAAATCATTAAGTCTACAGAGACATAGAGTTAAGTCTACCGTAACCCTTAGTAAAATCTACCATATCGTTAAGTAAAATCTACCTTATCAATCATTTTCCTCGATTTCGAAACTTTTCTCAAAAGATTTCATAACGAGAGAGAGACGAAGAAAGCTTACGTGAGTTTTTTTTTTACAGAGAAGACGAGAGGTTTTTTACAGAGAAGACGACTAAGACGCTTGAGAAAGCGGAGAAGAAGCCGAAGAAGACGCGGACTTGACGAAAACACGCCGGAGAAGACGAGAAAACGCCGGAGAGGATGAGAAGACGAGAAGACGAAGACGGCGAAGACGTGAACACGCCAGAGACTTACGCGTGAAGACGAAGACGGCGAAGACGTGAACACGCCAGATACTTACGCGTGAAGACGAAGACGGCGAAGACGGAAAGATTCACAGGAATCGAGAATCGCCGGAGAATCGATTTTTTGATTTTCGAGACAAATGAAGATGAAAAGTCCTATTAAATTAAATTTCCCCCCAAAACCAAAAAATAATTAATCGCAACAGTAACTGTTTTTTTAAGTCTACCGAGTCGTTGTTTAAACTCTATCGTGTGTCTTTTTATTTAACTCTTGTCTTTAATAAAACCCTAGTAACCTAACCGGGAAAATTGAACAGTTTTCCCTCCAAATGTCACTAACTCTACCGTAACTATTAGTATAGTCTACCGTTTCAATACCTTTCAAATCTACCGTTATGTCTATTACATCTATTAAGTCTACCGCTATTACATATTCTAAGTCTACCGTATCGATACCTTTTAAGTCTACCGCTATTACATATTCTAAAGTCTACCGTATCGATCTTTTAAGTCTACCGCTGTTACACATACTCGTTAACTCTACCATAACATAAAGTTAAGTCTACCATTACGTATACCGTTAACTCTACCATAACATAAAGTTAAGTCTTCCATTACACATAAGTTAAGTCTACCATTACACATACTGTTAACTCTACCACAACATAAAGTTAAGTCTTCCATTACACATATTGTTAACTCTACCACCACATAAAGTTAGTCTACCATATTTGTAACAGAAATCAGAGAGAGAGAGAGACAGAGAGAGACAGAAGAAGACGATGAAGATGAAGTCGAAGACGAAGATGAAGTCGAAGACGAAGACGAAGACGATGAAGACAAAGTCGAAGACGAAGATGACGAAGAAGACGAAGACGAAGACGATTGAGAAGACGAAGAAGACGTCGGGTATCATCGTTGACGTCAACTTCGACGTCGTCTTCCCCAACGGCAGCGTCGGCGACGCGATGGGGAAATCTCCAGAGCGTCGCCGACGGTTTCTGTTTTTTTTTCTTTAAAAAAAAAAATTTGAATGGCATTTCCGTAATAAAAAATCAAAACATTGGTTTTTATGTCTTTTTAATAACCCTTTAGAAAGATAGGTTGATCTAGTAATATCAGATATAATGAAAGTTGTTTTATGCAATTGTCTCTAAAATGTATAAAAGAATAATATCCATCATATATAAACATAGTGTTAATTGGTCACTAGTTCATCGTGGAATTGTTTTTTTTTTTTTGTTGTTGTTGTTGAAGTAAGACACTTACTGTCTTTAAAAATTTAAAATTTGAGATTTTCGAAAAAAATATATTTTAAAAAATGAAATAAAGGTTGTGAAAGATCTTAAGAACATGATGATTTTAGAACTGTTGTAACAGTTGTAGAAAGTACCCCTTACATCCATATTTTTGGTTAAATAATAATTTTGATAAGTATTAAGACGAGTAGATATATGTTAGTTTTAATTACCAAAAAAATATTATTTTTGATATGTTTAATCTAAACTTATAAACCAACTTGACCAATTATTTAATAGGTTTTGACAAGCCAAAGTCTAATTTTGTAATTTCGGATTGATTTATCTAATCGTTAGGATTAAATTGAAATGTATTGATGCGTGAAGCGATGTGGCTGCAATGCAAATCAATCCAACTAATATTATAGCCACGATATGGCAAACTATATTTATACATTATATTTATTTTTCTTGAAATTTATATTTATATATTACTGGTGACTGCATTTAAATATGTTATTGGCGGCTAATATCATGGAATTTTTTGCTATTAAAAATGGGACCAATAATTTGGCATCTCTGACTTTTCCTAAAACCTCGGCGTGGTTCTTGTACAACATGCCATGATTTATTTATATTCAATATAACTAGATATTTATTTTTGTCAAATTTTTAGTATATCTTTTTTTTTGTCATCATTTTTAGTATATCTATAATTTTCCAAACAAACAATTCTAGATTCATTTACCATCTCAAAGTTTATTTAAGAAAAATAATGTTGTTATATTATGAGTTTGTCATTAGAAAATTATATATATAGTGAAGCTAAAACTCTGTGCTTATGTTTAATTAAACATTATTCATCTTCGTTTGATCATTGATTCATGCTTCTCTTAATTAAACCCTGGATCTAATGTCTTCTCCTATTGCTTAATCGTTTTACAGTTTTTATTGTGTTTGAGTTAATGGTCTAATTGTTTTCTTATATTATCGCTGGTCTATTGCATAATATAGTCTTTCAATCTGTTTTATGTTATAAGTGTTTTAAAAACACCAATTCATTATGCTTTATATAAGTTCAAATCTCGAATCTTTAGCGTGTGATCCACGGTCCTTGTAGATTAATCCTATTTTTATTACCGTACACTTGGCGGAATTTAAAATTCGAGACATCAACAAATGCATAAAATCATAAAAGAAGTATTAAATGAAAATAAAACGACATATAAAAATAGAATTTGAAATATTAAATGCAAATTCAAACACAGATCCTATATGTAAACACACACTAAGTGCAGAAATTAAATGCAAACGTAAGTTTCAAATGCAAAACCAAACACGCATTGGACTAACCTAAAGACTGTAAAGGTTAAACACTAACCTAAAGATTGTAAATGCAAATACGAAAATTATCTAATATTATATATGTAAACTTTGTCTCTTTGGTTTAGAATTTTGAATTGTTTTAATTAATTTACAGCTGTTGACAAAAAAAAAAGTTATCCAATATAAACATAAAATATTAAAAGCAACAAAAATGTGAACGGTATATTAAAATACAAATACAATTGTGAATATTAAATGTAAACATATAAGTGAATGCAAAATGCTTGTCTGTTTCGATAATTGTAAAAAAAATTATAAAAGAAATATGAACGCTAAATCGAAACACAAACGCAAGCGTTACATGCTAAGGTTAATGTAAATATCAAACGCAAACAAATATTTGAACCGTACATGTAAACACAAATGTGAATTACGCTTTATGGAATGACAAATGTAGATTCAAATATAATGCTAACTGCTTACACAATAATAAACCTTAACTACAAATACAAACTTGATATGAACCCAAATTAAATGCTTAATGAAACGAAGACACGAATTTTTGTTTTTTCCTGTCAGCAAAAATTTCATAAATGAACTATACGGTGGGAAGTGGTTCACCTCACAAGGGAACCAGTCTGACCCAAGTTGTTTACATGGAAAAATAGAAGACTTCGTGCTCTTTTCTTTTTGGTGAGACAATCGACATATATATTATTACAACGCCGAATTAAACATAAAGAGGAACCAGAAAATCGATCACGCAAAGAAAAGAATTCAGCTAGTTTTGTGGTGAAGGCTAGCCACTCTTGATGATTGTCAATCATTCTTATAAGGTCTTAGCAATCAGATTCAAACACCATTGAGACATCCCTTTCGCAAGAATACATTCCATGGCCTAAACTAATGCATCTAACTCCACATGAAGATGTGATAACTGATATGCATCGTCGAGAACCTTATACATATCTAGGAAACATGGATTATTATGATAAGGTAAACCCAACTCAATCTACTTATCGGATCATCTGAAAGCCACGAACCATCTACCCGACAACGAAAACCTTGACTGATAATGAGATCTTGTGTTAAAAGAGCTACTTCCTCAATTTCGTCTTCGTCTGGAGCATTAATACTATATATGTAAAGAAAACACAAATATAAACGCGAAGTCATGTTATAAATGTAAAAATACAGCCAATTTATTCAAACATTCGAAACGGATCTCTAACGATATTCCAAACACATTTACAATTTTCAAAATTTAACTGAAACATGAATCAAATACTAAACACATAAACTTAGAATTTTCTACGGAACTAATTAAGATGAATTAAACTGCATACAAACTGAGTTTCAAAACAGTAACATATAAATTCAAAGTCTCAATTCCAACTTTAAACTCAAAATATATACTAAACATCTCAACACTAAAACATACCGAGGCCATATTATGTATAATTTTTGAAGCTTCTGATTTCAAAAATTAAATTATATATACTTTTATTGGTCCTCCAATCTTGAGTTCAAAATCTACTTTCCTACTAACGGAAGGATTTATTTTTTCCTAGTCAATTTTGTTAGTTTTAAAATTAAAATCCTAACAATTATTTGAAATTATATTATAACTACCTTTTAAATTATACTAAAATTAAAGACCCAATTTTTCAAACTCGCCTCAAAACTTTAGAACCATGGCACGTCACTGCATCGCACCAAGTGAATAAAAGTATAAAACACATTCTTGAGTTTTTTTTGTTTTTGTTTTTCCCTTTAGACTGTCGTCCTTTATATTTATTATTTTCTAAATTTCACAATGGGGCACTTGGCTTGACAAGAGCTTTAACAAGAGTCTGAGTCATATCATCCACACTCCACAGCTTGTCTTTGGATAGAGGTGCAACAATGGCGTCCATGGCAAATGAATCTAGGCATGATGCCCTTGCTTGAGCCACACTCAACCCCATTTCTTCAAATGCTTCTAGAATGTTCACAAGATTATTCTCTCCCTTTATACTTTTTATTTTTACTTGAAACCTTTCCCCAATCTTCTCTACCTTCACCTCCTGCCAAAATTCACAAACACGAATAATATTTATTCGATATTCATTGACTTGACCATAGTAATCTCCCAAGTATAGTGCCATTTGAACATCTCAATACCTCGTGCTGATATTTGAACTTAGAAGCCTATAAAGAAAGCTAAGTAAGTCCAAAAAATATGGATCAAAGTTAGATTTGGTGTCTTTTATAAAAAGATTTTAAAACAACTGCTCAATATTTCAAAGGAAAGGAACAGATTCTCAATTGGTCATAGAAAAATTCTCAATATATAATATGTAATGTACATAGAAGAGCTTCACAAATGATGAAAAGATGATAGGAAAAACCTGAAACTGGTGTAAAGGTTCTTTTTTGATAATCTTGAAATCTTCATATTCTCTCTGCAAAGCTTCTATCTTGATTTTGAGCATGGCTATGTATAGAAGAGCCTCCCTAATCACCATGCTCTGTTCATGGTAACTCTGCATAACAACTCATTGGCTGTAAAATCTTCAACTTACACACAAACATATAATATAGGCATGAGATTTGAGGAACGAAAATAGTAGATTTATGAAGGGATATGAACATAAATATATATATGTAGGTATATATACAGTACATACAAGTTTAAAGTGGGTGAGATTTTTAAGAAAATGAAGTTTCCCTTGGCCTGCCCTCTTCTTTTGTTCACTAGCCACCATCACTTTCTTAATCTTTTGAACTCGTTGAGAAAACGATTATTATTGTTTGAACTTTAAAGAATATATCTCGGGATCTATATATACACACACACATCTTGGTGATGATCTGGTAGCTTATTGAAATACCATAAACCAAATAAGATTAGAAATAGTAAAATATAATTAAAGTTTGTATGGTGGTTGAAGAAATATATTTTTATAAAGGTCTTAGTTTGACGTGTAAACTATATATATGATATTTGGATAGTTGTTTATTAAATTAACAATTAGCAATTGTGAAAGGTTACAAATACAATGGTTTCAAATGCACCGACTAGAGATTATTTTGAAGTTAAAAGTTAAAGTCTGAGATTATATATCTCTGTTACACATACCTCACACTATATCAACAATATAAGTCATCTCATCTTCTTAGGAACTCTAATATGAAGACGGTTTAATATTTGAGTATACAGTTATACACGTACGTTTAGTTATCATAGAAATCAATTCATATTTCGGGTCTTGATCCAGTGATTAGTACCTAAAGACCTAATACAATGATTTTAAATCTAGACTAGACCGGAGATACAATTTTTTAATTGAAATAAATGATTAAGTTGGATCGATCTAAAACTTTTTCGGACATAGAAAATCATTAAAATAAGGAAAAAACTGACGATTAAAGTGATCCAGCCAAATATTTGATATTACGTGTAAAACTCAGAAATAGTAAATTAGCAACAACACAATTAAAATTGTTTGGTTTTGATTTAATTTCCGATTCTAGATAATTAAATTATTATATTTTTGATGATGGTAATTATATCAAAATTCAATATTTATAGTTCAATATTCTTCTGAAGACATTATATCATATATTTGTATTTGATTTATTATCATATATGTTTCATATATTTCTTCTATTTCTAATTAATTCTGAATATGTGTGAAAAGATTAAAACTTGGATTAATTAGGAGTTGATGAAGTGTTAAACATTAAATTTCTCTTTTTACCAATAAAATTGAATACTCCATCTGTTTCACAATATAAGAGGTTTTAGCTAAAAAAATTTGTTTCAAAATATAAGAGTTTCACTTTTATCAATGTATTATTTGTCTTTTAATGCCTATTTTACCTTTTTATTTTAACTAAGAAATATGTGACTGTTTGTATTCTATAGTCTATTGATTAATATTTATTAAGGTTAAATTAGAGATTTTACCTGATTTTTTAAATATTGTGCAAAATGCTAAAATCTCTTATATTGTGAAACAGAGGGAGTATTCATTTTGAACCCTTTAAATTTTCTTGAGAATAAGTTGAATCAAAAATTTTAAACTTGTCCACCATAACTTTTTTGCACGGGTTTAAAAACACTTGCTTGTACATATTACAAAACGCGGAAAATCAGAAGATTTATATAATTTGAACATAAAACAAATGAAAATATATAGAGAGAGTTTGAGCATACATCGATGAACGCGAAAGGAAAATAAAACAATGGCAAAATTCCAGATGTCAGAGACAGATACCTATGAATTAGCCATAAAAATCCTACCGACACATACACAGCATTAGCAGCGTATACAAAATGTGTGTTACATAAAATGATTATAAATGTATATTATAAGAGAAGATCTGTCGAGGGAAGAGAGATAAATTAAGAGGAATCACGGGTTGTATCTTTACGTTTGTCTCGCTTCGAAAGGTACGTAAGAAAGCAGACTAATTAAGTGGTATTTGTACGCATGGGGCTGCCCTGTTTCACATGCTTCGTTACTCCCATATCCTCTGTTTTATTCTCCATCCTTTTCTTTCCTATTATAAGCAAGCGTGACATAGAAAATGTGCTGGGTTAGCTGGAACGTCCTAGCGAAACCTAAAGTGGTGGGTAGATTTAGATTTAGAGAGATACATGATTTCAATGATGCTTTACTAGCTAATCTTAGATGGCGCCTCCTTAATAATCCATCGTGTCTGCTTAGTCGGGTGCTTTTTGGAAAATATTGTAGGGATACATCTTTCCTGTACATTAAAACGCCAAATCAGTGTTCTCATGGTTGGCGCAACATTCTCATAGGAAGGGACTTACTATCTCATCATCTGGTGAAAACTGTTGGCAACAGACAAACTATAAAGGCTTGGGAGGACCCATGGATCCAACTCTAAGGAGCTCAAATCCCTACTGGACCACCTACACAAGAGTCAACAAAGTTTTTAGTGTCTGATTTAATCTCAGATGATACAAAAACTTGGGACAGAGCAAAAGTAGGGGAAACTTTCTCTTATCTGGAATCTGAAATTCTGAGTCTTCGGCCAAGCATACTTGACGCAGAAGACTCTTTTGCGTGGCTAATGACTCCGACAGGAGAGTACTCTACAAAGTCAGGATACTTTGCTATGACAGAGATAAGAGAAAAAGCCACCATAAGAACTTCTAATCACCATACAATCAGGTGGATCCCGGAGCTGTGGATGCAACAAATCTCACCAAAGCTAAAGGTGTTCACGTGGAAAGTAATCCACAAAGCTCTACCACTCGGACAAAACCTGCATAATAGAGGAGTTATTGCCGATGCTAAATGTTGCCATTGTGATGAAGAGGAGTCAGCAGAACATCTGTTCTTTAAGTGCAGGTTTGCAAATCAAATTTGGGAAATGGCTCCTTTCAAACATATCCCCTGCTTTGAACATATAGATAATTTTGAGAAAGTGTTCATCCTGGCCTCAAAGCTAGTAACCTTACCACCAGCAGGAGTCTGTAAATCTCCCCTGCTCCCGTGGATAGTCTAGGCGATTTGGTCAGCTCGTAACCAAAAAATCTTCCAAGGAAGAATCTTATCTAGCGCCGATTATCTCTCCAAAGCGATTCGAGAAGCAACAGAATGGGAAGTAGCACAATCCATTGTATCCCTGAACCAGAAGCCTAAGCCCTTAACTCAAAACAGAACCAACTGCAACAATGGCTTGAATTTCTTCACTCTCAACTCGGACGCAGCGTGGTATAGTGACAACTACACGGCAGGAATTGGCTGGATTATCTAGTAGGAGAACTCTATCTTCATCTCCCAGGCTTCAGAGAAAGTGGATTTTGTAAAATCGGCAATCCTGGCGGAAGCGATCAGAATTTTTTCTGGGTTGAGAGATGATGCAGAACACTAAATTCAAGGAAAAACTCAGGACCCTCCATGGAATCCTTGAAGACATTCTTAAGCTGGCAAAAGATTTTCGTGAAATTGTGTTTGTCTGGATACCGAGATCTAAATTTTTTAAGGCCGATTGTTTGGCTAAGCATGGAATCTCTTCTCCTTTTTATGTCGGTAATGTTTTAGCTTTAAATATTTTATCTGTATTGAGAAACTATTAAATTTATGAAAAGTTTGATGTTGTTGAAAAAAAAAAAAAAAAAAGTAACGTATACATTATTATCACACAACAATGTAATCCAATATTTTCTAATTGTGACATTTTTTTTCCAACAATCATAGGTATTCATAGATGTGATGTGATTTTGGCTTATATAATTTAGTGTTGAATATGTATTTTTGAATTTCTTAATATAATTATTTGACAAATTCTGATTGAGCGTATAGCACACAGACAACCGGCGAATAGTATTATTCATATGAATTATTTGTAAAATCATATTTAAACCAAATGGTTATAGTTCAGTGCTTTTGTTCGAAATTATGAAGTTAAATTAGGTATACCTGTGTTTATGTATTTTAGTAATTGTGTGAAATCAGGCTCTAGTCCATTCTGTAGCAGACTACAAATGTATTTTTTTTAATTCTTTTTTGACGAACCGTGCAGTTTCAAAGACTAACACTATATTTAGATTCAGATTGGCCGTGGATTTTGAAGGTTGATAAGATTTTTTTAACTTCTAAGATAATAATGTCATGTATCATAGCCGAATCAGTGTATCGTAGCATGCAGATTTTAACACAGAAAAAAAAAAAAACTTAGCTTGCAGACCTTGAGCCTTTGTTAACATATATTTAGTCCCACATTTTACATTCTAACAGTATTCTGTTTTTTGTTTGTTAATGGTTAATATCGATAAACAGAATGTTACAGCTCTTTATTATTATTATTTTTTAACAAAATAAAATAAAATTACATAGATATACCGTGTTTTACAAGACTTCTTAAGAGGGTGATGTTAACCAGTGAAATAGGATGGTGTAATTGTTTCCCCAACAGTAATTAGTTAGAATCTTAAAAAGTGTGTGCAATTGGTCTATATGATGACTTAGTATCAAAATTGAAATACAATTAACGTAGAGATCGAGAAAGAGGAGAATCTTGGAAAGTATGTCATGGATGGAACTAAACTGAGTAGAAAAGAAAAGAAAAGAACAAATGACCAACCCCAAAGACGGATTGTAGTATACGACGAAGATCTATCACGAGAGGTTTGGTGTTATAAATTGGAAATGTGGACAAATAGATAGATATGAAAAGCGTTGAGTGTAAAGAGACAGCTGAAGAGGTGACCAATAGACTAAATCCACTTTTTTTTTCTTTTTTTTTTCTCTAGACTAAACCCACTTGTTGGATACAAAACTAACATTAAGATAGCAGTCTCGTCTCACTCATCACTTGACGTTTGTCTGTGTTATAATTTCTCTAGTATCAGTTATTTGTTTTGTACTCAGTTCAAAAATCATAATATCAAATAAATATTTTATTTTCGATGGAAACTGGTTGGAGAATATGAGCATCACATATATTTAGCCCCGATGTACACAATCCAAGATAAGTGGAGCCTAAGTGTTTCTTTATGTTTGTGTTTGTGTTTGCGTTTTCGTTTGTGATGATTAAAAATTATAATATGAAGATGCAGCTATAATCCTAAACGCAAATAAGCAATCGATGCTGATTTAACTTGACTTAGCTAATACACATATTAATAAATCCACAATACTCAAACATTTCTCATGATTATCCAAAGTATCCAATATCCAGAAGAAAAAACTAATCAATCGAATATGTTTGGTACAAAATATCGTTCAATGATTTTTTTTTTTTAAAATAAATGTATTGGTAATACACCGGATGTAAGTATCAATAGATACATTTTATTTTTCTCGACATCCACGATTATGTATATCCGTGACTTTTAGATCTGTTATACAAATTGGATTTACTTGAGATCGGATAATAGATGCATAGAGAATTTACCATTTATATCCACGTATATTTATGAACTCTCAAACAAAAGGACACCCTGAAAAGTAAAATAAACAGCTAAATAACCACTATCAGGTAAAAGTAAAGTGGGTTAGTGGTTTCTCTACCAAATCCAGTCCAAGGCTTGATCCTAGTACTAATATTTCAAGTCGGAATGTAAAATCTTTGGGGATGGAGAGAAACAAAAAAAAAATCACTATTAAATTATTTTATTATATATTATCAAGATATATCTTGTTATAATTTGCATTTTCAAGAGAAGTAGACTCATTGACCCAGAAAAAAGAGAGTATTATCAAGTTAAAGACAATAATTTGCGGCTTTGTGGGTTTCATCGGGTTTGGTTTAGTCCCGATTCATTTAGTTTCAGAGCAAATTGGCAAAAAAATCTAAAGCCTAGTTGAAGCTAAGATTTATAAAATATATTGAAGAACAAACTTAATTTGAAACCAAATGAAATTTCGTTTGGTTCCCTATACATATCGTTCATTAATTTGGTGAAGCCGTGAATTTATTTGATTAAACTATATATCTAAGAAAATTTCTTGGTTCACTTTAAGTTAAAATAAATAAATCTATTAGCTTCAGACGAAAGCACATTAACTAAAGAGATTAAGATATATATATATATATATACGGATACAGAAAAATACAAACCCTTTGTGTTTTTGTGCTGCATGGTTCCTTACTTCCTGATACTTTTCAGTGATAAGTGGAATCTCACCTATAAGGCCATAACCCTCCTATTTTGTGTGATATTTCCTTGTCTCTTTCTATTTCTCCTCAATTTTAAGTTATGTATGGGATTTAAAATTAGGGATATTGTCTAGAATGCCAAAGTTGGGATATTGTAGTCCGGAAAATGTTAAAAAATAGAAAACATTGTCAAAAATGTCAAATGTGTGTTTTTTGGCATAAAAAAGAAAGACGAAAATGCTCCCCAAAACAATGATTCCGCGTCTCATTCTTCTCTTTCTTCTTTATATTCTCTTTCCATTAATAGAAGAAAGAGAAAAAACCATTTTCATCTCTTTTTTCTTCTCTTCTTTCTCTTTCCTCTTATTCTTCTCTTTGGATTAATAGAAGAAAGAAAAAAAAACCATTTTCATCTCCTTCTTCTTCTTCACAATCTCTCTCTCTCTCTCTATCAAATCTTGCAGAGAAAATAACAAAAACAAAAAAATCGAAGAAGAACCAATCTTAGGTTTTCTCCAATAGCGATTCCTCCGCCGTATTTTATATAGCAGCCGAATGAGTATCTTGTCAACTAAATATGTCCACTAAGATACAATAATTATGTCCACGAGAAATAGTTTAATTTGTCCACGGAAATACCAAAGATTATGTCAACAATTAAATGAGTATGTTGTCCACTGATTATGTCCACTAAGGTACAATAATTATGTCAACGAGGCATAGTTAATTTTGTCCACAAAATTACAACAATTATATCCACAAGTAAGTGAAGATCTTGTCCATGAATTTGTGGATAGGTTTACGAAAAAACAAAAATAAAGTCCACGAGAGAAGTAATTCCAGTTAGTGCAGTGCTTACTGATAAAGATGTGATGCTTCATATCAAACCCAGCCAACACGGAAGGTTTGCATAGGCGTTACTTCGCTCTTCTTACTAAACTGAAATTGATTTACTGAGTATCTTGTCCACGAGAAACGGTTTAATTTGTCTACGAAAATAAAAAGATTATGTCCACAATTAAATGAATATCTTGTCCACGGAAATAAAAAGATTATGTCCACAATTAAATGAATATCTTGTCCACTGATTATGGCCACTAAGATATAATAATTATATGAGTATCTTGGCAAAATGAAAAGCAAAATCAGCAAAAGATTTTTGAGTCACAACTAAAACAAAATCAACAAATTAAAGAAGAAGAAAGAAGAGAGAATGATGAAAGAGAAAATAAATGTTAATAGAAACAAAGAGATTTATTAGTAAGGGTATTTTGGTTAGTTGCTTAGCTATGCATAGTTGTGCTTTTGGCATTTTGGAAAAAGTTTAAAAATGTGGTATTTTCGGTTATACAGTGAAATTTTTTGGCTTTGGAGACAATTTTCTCTTTAATTTTTTTCAAAATGATCTGCATGTTGATCATGGATTAACAGATACGTATAGGCGACAACATTGTTGTAGTTCAAAACTAACCTATTCAAACTAATTAACCCGAATTGAATTTGGTTTTCATTTGGGTCTTTATTGAACTAAACCAAACAAAATTGAACCAAGGTAAATCAACATCTAAACAAAAATTGAATTAAACCAAACAAAACTAATAAAAAAAAGTGCTTTCAGTTTTCACATATCCAAGTCCAAGCCCATGAACATTGTCCAATCACAGCCAACATAGTTTTTGTATTTCCACAAATTTTGTTTATTTTTTTTTGGTGATTAATTATATTAATATATTGGTGCAAAAGAATTACCGGGCAAATCTCCTTTGGCAGAAAGCTCATCACAAACAAATGCATAGTGAACATATATACATATGCAAGAGTGAAGTATGGGACTCCTGCCAATGGAGATCTTACCCTGTAATTGCATTTGCACCTTCTCTGGATATATATAAATGTTACTCTACAAAATACAATTTCTCTTGAAGAAGTAGTGTGTTTATATAATATTGCATGACGGATATTCAATGGTATGATGCTTCATAGTTGTAAAGGAGATTTGAGCTTTATTCTCAGAATGATGTCTTCAATGTATTATATTTCGTTCCAAAAAAAAAATGAAAAATAACAAAGCATATATATATATTTTTTTCTTAAGTAGAAAACTAGAAAGTGGTTCATTTCTTTGAAATAGAAGATTCCTGGGAATGTTCTTTGCAGAGTTTTGAGCTTCTACAATAATTTTGGGCCAGATACTAATTTTCGGGGAACCGAACAAAGTGTTTGAAAATAACTATTTTAAGAAATTTATTTCTTAATAAATATATTTTTAGATATATTTTTAGCAAATTGCATGATTTATGGTTTGAACTAGCTAAGTTCAGACAACCAGACTCATGAGTTCCCTATTTGTTGATCACGAACTCAAGTTAAAAATTTCAAGTTTGTGGGTCTAAAAATTTACACACGAGGACAAGTATTATCAAATACAGTACAAAAAGTATTGGGAATTGTGTTTAATAGTCTTTTACCATTAACGATCTATCTTGCGTATCTTCATGTTGTACCTCTGCAGTGGTTAACACCGTTTTTGGATCATGATCGATTATGTAATAACTCTTGAATACCTATTAATGGTGAAGTATTATGGTGAAAAAAAAAAAACCATTAACAATCATCAAAGTCTCTCTGCCTTTCCTTGACAGATTCGCAACGCTACTCTCGTAACTGGTCCCCTTCGACGCTCTTCGCTGTTGTAGACACTTCTGTCATCGCTGTTAGGAAACACTTGATTCAGCCTCCATATCTTATCCTTGTTATCGTCTTGTTACACTTGTTAATGTTGATAAATGATAAGTTTCACGTCTTTATATATAAACAAAATATATCATCCTATGACATATAAGAGTATATATAATTGTGTCATGTATTGTCTCTATCTTCGTTATTTTGCACCTTATATAGAAACATATCTTAAGGAGATTACACAATGTCTATAATACATTAATGTATTTATTTTTTTTTCTTTTTGTTATTTTGCACCTTATATGGAAACATATCTTAAAAAGTTTACACAATGTCGACAACCAATTAATGTATTTATTTCTAGAAACAAAATTCTGTATTTTACATTTAATACCAAATATAAAATGAATATCAATTAAAAAATTATTTAACTAATTTTTTCTTTAATATTTTTTTATAAATTTTTGTTTTTGGTAATGTTTACCTTTTCTGAAATTTAATTCAGCTTTCAAATTGAGAAAAATGATTACATTGCTATAAAAAATATATATATTTAATTAGAAGACAAACCAACTAAATAGTCTAAGTTCTAACGAATTTCACCGATATAATATTAATTTATTATATAAAATTAGATGACTATCCACATAGGTTACTTGTTTTCTTTTAAAAAAAATTGACTGTAAATTTTTTTCTTTGATTATTTGTATGTAAGAATCTCTCTAATTTTATTTTCAATTTTTTCTTTCTATTAATTTTTGCTATGTTCCACCTAAAAAATGCAAAGCAATACAAAGTTTAATTCCTAATAAATAAAAATCATTTTTTGTCAAAAAATATAATCTCATATTGTAGTGTAGGTTTATAATGTATTTATAATGAGTTGTTTTGTTTTACAATTCTGTTAATACGTTAAGTTGTTCAAGAATTACCAAAATATAAGTTTGCTAATATTTTAAAAATATAAGCAAAAATAATAATAAATTACAAGTAACATAGGTAAATTTTCAATATTTCTATTTTTATTCATCCAATGCATTTTTATATATTACTATGTTGTATTGTTTGTTATTTAATTATGATCATGCTTTATATTTTTTGTATTTTCTTAAATTAAAGATAATAATATAAAACTCAAGGAGTTAATTGTGTAATTTAATTTTAATTTTTAATGGAATATATTCTCTTGATGATGTGGACACCTTGAAATGTTTGCTCTCATTAATATATAATATTATTCATCCAATTTCTATGCATTTTTATTTATTCTTTTATTGTATTGTTTATTATTTCTTTATGATCATGCTTTATATTTTCTGTATATTTAAAAAAAATGAAAGATAATAAATTTAAAACTAAAGGAGTTAATTGAGTAATTTAATTTTAATTTTTAATGCAATTTATTCTTTTGATGATTTGGACACTTATATATATGATTTCATAATTTGAATTTTTATAAAAGTGATAAAACTTAAAGGTAATTTTTGAATATTTTAAAAAATAAATAATGAATTTCTCATTCTATAATTTAATGCAGTTTTCATATATTAAAATTTCTATAATTAATAATTTTTATATTAAATTATATGTTGTGGAAAAAGATGATCGATAAAAAAAGGAGAGCCGATTAATTGTTAAAATAAAATGGTATTTTGATTTACTAATATTATAGGCTACAGGAATAAAGGAGAGTCGATTGATTGTTGAAACTTGAAACTTGGAAGCATATTAAATAAGGTGATAAGTAAATGCATTTGATGAAGGCAATTTTGCTCCTACAGACTCTTGGCTTAAGCATGAAGCATACCTGAGTATGTAAGAAGAGCAAGAAGACCACCATCAATGGATGAACACAGAGGACATTACATTAATTTAACCAAAGTTCATTACTTTATATAAAGGCTCACCTTCCCTACACCTCCTAGCATGAACATCAAATAATTCCCCTCATGAAAACAAAAAAATTGGAGTTCACTTATTTGCAAAAAAAAAAAAAAAGATTTCCTGATGGATCAGTCACATGAAACGTAAATATTGGCGCAGAAGAATTACCGGGCAAATCTCCTTTGGCAGAGAACTCACTACAAAGCAATGCATAAAGAGATGCAAAGATCAAAGTAATGGTTTCCTGCCAATAGAGATCTTACCCTGTAATGCATTTCCACCTTTGATCCATCTAACATGTTCACAATTGTAGCCTGCAAATTTGATTGTTGTATTTATACAATCTTGGAAAGAAGCATATTCCGCGGTACAATGCTACTGCATAACTTTTATAAAAAATGCTACTGCATAAGTGCACTGTAAATAAGACTGAGGTTTTATTCTGACAGTGATCTCTTCTTCGTATAATTTCTAAGGAATAATCTTTCATGCCACAAGTTTTATGGTCAGACATATTCCTAAATAAAAGAGCAGCCTACCATTTTTTTTTAACAGTATTTCAAATCCTTCGTTAAATCTTCCGCGTGCACACAACAAAGTAAATAGATCGTACATATATTATTTCATTACACAAAACTCAATCTCTAATTTTAACATAGTCATTTATCCAAAAAAAAAAAGAAAAAACATGAAAAGTCAATACTAATGTATATTACTCGGGTGGATGTTCTGATCATTTGAGATGTAGAATTGTTATTAAAGCTCAACGAGTGATGGGTCGAAGGCCATTTAAATTTGCGAACGTTCTGACAAATTTTTCGGGTTTTGAAGAGTTGATGAGAGATCACTGGCAAGAGTCTCCTCCGTTATTTGTTTCGACTTCGGCTCTTCATCGTTTGACGAAAACTCTTAAAGCTTTGAAGCCCGCTCTCCGGAATCTGGGTAAGGAGAAACTCGGAGACATCACCAGAAAAACAAAAGAGGCTTTCGAACAACTCTGTCAAGCACAAACAGAAACCTTATCGCACCCGACACATGATAGTTCGATGGCTGAATCAAGACCTTATGAGAAATGGTCGCATTTATCAGATATCGAGGAGCAATATCTAAAACAGCGCACAAAGCTACATTGGCTTAAAGTTGGAGATCGAAACAATTCTTTTTTTCACAAAAAACTCCAAACCCGACGTGCAATCAATGCTATTAATGAGTTAACTGATGCAAATGGTAGGATTTTAACTGATCAAAAAGCGCTGAAGGGCGAGACTTCAAGTTTTTTTCCAGGACTTTCTCAATCACAAACCGAGCACGTATGAAGGTATCTCGACGGAAACTCTAACAAAGTTACTGAAGTTTCGATGCACAGAGGCTGATCACGCGGGGCTGCTAAAGGAAGTTACGGGAGAAGAAATCTATCAAGTTCTTTTTGCTATGCCTAGTAATAAATCCCCAGGTCCGGATGGGTTTACCGTGGAGTTCTTCAAGTCTTCTTGGCCTATTATCGGTAAAGACGTGATGGTGGCGATCCAATCTTTTTTCATGAAAGATTTTCTGCCAAAGGGAATTAATTCAACAATTTTAGCGCTGGTTCCGAAGAAAGAAAATGCGAAGGTGATGAAAGATTACAGTCCGATATCGTGCTGCAATGTGCTATACAAAATCATCTCTAAGATTTTGACGAATCGTCTCAAGTTGCTTCTGCCGCGTCTTATTTCACAAAATCAATCGGGATTTGTAACAGACAGGTTACTAATGGAGAATGTCCTACTAGCATCGGAGCTTGTGAATGACTACCACAAAGACTCAATTTCGCCGAGATGTGCAATGAAAGTAGATATTTCGAAGGCTTTCGACTCCATGCAATGGGATTTTCTGTTGAATACTCTTGAAGCCTCAGGTTTTCCATCTAAGTTTATTCATTGGATTCATCTTTGTATCTCCACTGCTTCGTTCTCGGTTCAGGTCAATGGTGAGCTTGCTGGATATTTTGGCAGTAAGAGGGGGTTGAGGCAAGGTTGTTCCCTCTCTCCGTATCTCTTTGTTATTTGCATGAATGTGTTATCGAATCTGATTGATGAGGCTGCGATTCAGCGGAAGCTTGGATACCATCCTAAGTGTAAGAATGTTAAGTTAACTCATCTCTCTTTTGCGGACGATTTAATGATTTTTGTTGATGGGAAGCGTCGATCCATTGATGCTATTATGAAGCTGTTTGAGCAGTTTGAGATCTATTCGGGTCTAAGTATAAGCCTAGAGAAAACAACGATTTACACCGCTGGATTATCTCCTCAGAAGCGGAATGAAGTGCTTGCTGACCTTCCTTTCGCCACATGTCAGCTTCCGGTTAAGTACTTGGGGTTGCCCCTTTTAACGAAAAGGATGACTGCTGGGGATTACGCTCCAATTCTAGATAAGATTCGCTCCAAAATAAGTTCATGGACGACTCGTATGTTATCATATGCAGGACACTTACAACTTCTATCATCGGTAATTGCCAGTATTTTTAATTTCGGGATTTCGGCTTTTTTGTTACCTAAACGGTGTATTAAGGAGATCAACAAGTTATGCTCCGCTTTTTTATGGTCTGGGCCAGATTTAAACTCTCGGAAAGCGAAATTATCTTGGTTGAATGTGTGTAAACCAAAAACAGAAGGAGGATTGGGAATTAAATTTGTCTTGACTGCCAATAAGGTTAGTTATCTTAAGCTAAATTGGAGAATTATTTCGAAGCAGCCAACACTTTGGGTTTCGTGGATTTGGGCAAATTTAATCGGCAAGGGCTCTTTCTGGTCATTACGGGAGAAGATAACTATGGGTTCTTGGATGTGGAAAAAATTGCTAAAACTAAGAGATGTTGCGAAGGTCTTTCATAAGGTAAAGGTTCAAAATGGTAACTCTTGTAGTTTTTGGTTTGATAATTGGTCCTCCGAGGGGAGATTGCTGGACATTATTGGTACAAGGAGAACGATTGATATGGGTATTCCTTTGGACGCTACAATGGGGACAGCCATGACATTGTACAGAAAAAGACGACATAGAACGCACGTGCTGTTGGATGTTGAAGCAGAACTATTGCATTTGCGTAACAGAAGGATGTGAGGAGCAGGATGTCCATTTCTGGAAATACTCTCAGGATAATTACAAACCGATTTTCTCAACTAAAGGGACATGGGAGGAGCTCCGTATCAAATATCAACGAGTAAACTGGTTTCAAACAACTTGGTTTTCTTATGCTACGCCTAAATTCTCGTTCATCACTTGGCTGGCTATGCTTAATCGATTATCGACGGGTGATAGAATGGGAAACTGGAACTCCGGGCAACTCACAGGCTGTGTTTTCTGCGATGAGGATGTGGAAACTCGCAACCATCTCTTTTTCTCGTGTAGGTACTCCTCAGTGGTTTGGCCTACATCAGCGCATGGATTGCTTCGAA
Organism: Boechera divaricarpa; assembly: GCA_026770425.1. Taxonomy (NCBI): domain Eukaryota; kingdom Viridiplantae; phylum Streptophyta; class Magnoliopsida; order Brassicales; family Brassicaceae; genus Boechera; species Boechera divaricarpa. The sequence goes on along the minus strand of CM049182.1, from coordinate 7,401,262 downwards.
CCTCGTATACTTCAGATTGGACCCAGATTCTTCATCTCCTCCACTTAACTCGACCAAAGACGGACGAATTCCTATTACGTTATGCCTTTCAGACCTCTCTTTACCATATTTGGCGGGAACGGAATGCTCGAAGACATGGCGCGAGACACAAATCTACGGCGCTTTTGTCCAAGTTTATTGATAAGGATGTTCGTAATCGCTTAAGCTCCATGATGGAGATGGGTGAGCGAAAATACATGGATGGTCTTCAGACTTGGTTCTCTACTCGGTGATAAGAATAAAGGACCTCTCAATCTCCTTCTTCAATTCTTTTCTCATCTATTATGGCTCTTAATGAACAGTTTGTACTCTTTTTCCTATTGACAGTTTTGTCCCATTCGGGTTTTCTATCTTTGGGTTTTAACGAGGCAACTGTTCATTAACAAAAACGAGTCATTTTTAGTTTTTCTTTTCTATTTTTTTTTAAGAAAAGGTTGCATATATTGTAAAAACGATTACTTTTTTGGTTTGAATATAATTTAACATTCATTCAAAAAAAAAATGTATATTACATTCTATGTTCTAGACCTTGTGGATAACCATATGGTTTTTTAGTTCTATATATTACACTGTATTATATAATGTCAAGCCCTTTCGTTAATTTAACCCAATTATTCATCTAATTTGGTTGGTTTGAAAGGGTTTAGACCATGGTTGAGTCCACTACTTGTGATGGTTGTGACTTGAAAAAATGTGTTTGAGAGTTGAGACCACTTGCTTAAGAATTATATATATAAAAAGAAATGACCCAAAAAAAGAATGCTTAATGTGAAAAAGGTAAAAAGGGTGGTGAATAATTAATTATATCAAACGGAAAGTGATTCTTGAAATGGAAGATCCGTGGGAATGTTCTTGTAATTTTATCAAGCTTCCACCTTAAGACGCATAAAATGCAAAAGCTCGAAACTGCAACTTACTCTACAAAATTATACTATTATATACATATAAATATGCGCGTTATGCCATTCAAAAAAGTCAATCAACTTTTTAAAAACGACCAAACGTTCGAGTTCTGCAGTATATAAAAAAAAGTACATTAAAGTAATTGACTTTATAAATATAGTCACTACTTTGGAGATTGATCCATTTAATACAGATAATTTCAATTGGATGGAAGCTTCTTCAGATTTCGAAAGGGGTTACCCTACAAATGGTTAACCGTGTAAACCCTGATATAAAAATAGAAAATGAGTCAATAAAACAAAACATAAATCCAATTTCAAAAGTCATTCTCTTTTCGTTAATTTGTCTACAAAATAAAAAATAGTACCTTATCGTAAAAATGATTGTATTTAACAAAAAAAAGAAATATTTTGTATCTTATTCTTGTATTACCTTTTAAGATTTGAGATTTTGCTTGTACAATGACACAAGACAAAAAGTTCTCAGCGTTAAGTAACGTACAGCATATTCTTAAGTATATCCAACTAAGTTCATATACTCATACAAATATCACTTGTAATTGTAACCATCGTTCGTTACGTTAATAATATTAAGTCTGTTTAATAGTGGAATTTTTTAGGATATATAGGTTGAATATTGATTCACATTAGCAGTTATAGAGGCCAGGCCGCTATTTATTTGATTGCTGTATGTGTAAGTTAGTTTTTTTTTTTTAGTTTATGACTCAGTTATATAAAACGACTTTGAAAGCCAAAATTAGAAAATGGAACAAAAAAATTAAGTCGTTTGAATTTTGATCTCTTTTATATAACATTACGGTTGACCTCTTAACTCGGGCATGGTAAGTAATTAACGGTACACTCAAGAGTCGAGACTAATCATTTCACAACAATAATGCACTGCTCCAATATACTCATTATTATTAACTAGATCAAACTTGTCACCAGACAATTAACTGATACGGTTTAAAAAAAAAATACATATAAAAGTAAATGATATTTAATTTGTATGAATCATGCTAAACTAGACGCATTGTGGAGATGTAATGACATTTCATGCTGCATAAACACACAGTAAAAGAACAAACTGTATGTACCAGCGAATTTTGTTGTCACTAATTTGAGTGGTGTATCTAAATTATATAGTAAAAAAAAGATTTAAGAAAATAAGTGTAAACAAAACAATACAATATGCGCTATCGTATCTTATGTTTTTTATGAATTATAAAAAAATAGATTTCTTTGTATTTTAAATTTAACAGGTAATACTTTTTTAGTTTTGAATTTCAAAATTTTATACAACACCATCTTTGAGCCAGGGCTTCGGGCCATAAGTATATTGTAGACTAACCTCAGTAATTTAAAATAGTCATTCGTTTAGTAGGTCAACAATCGTTGTTGTGGTTGCTGGTCAGTGTCATATATGTAGAGACGTATTAGCAAGAATATATCGTAGCTAAAATAATAGTGTGACGTACTGCTAACCCATTTTACAAAAGAAAACTAAAAATATGTATTGCGTAGAGATTGATTTCTACACATACTTGTTTTGTATTGATTCCAAAAAATATATATCAATATACCTAAAGTGAAGTAAGCTATGGCGTATAGGAAGCTCTCTCTCAAAATTCCGAGTTGGATACACATATACTCTATGAAACATAGGATGTTCCACCGAATATGCTAATATATATATAAGACAAATGTGTATGACCTTCATATACCCCCTATCCTTTTTTTTTTTTTTTCACTCAACTTTCTGTTTCATTAAATAAAAAAGTTACAATTATGGAAAACAAACTCTTAGTAGAGTCCTCATCCGAAGAATTTGTAACTACAAACATAACCGAAAAACGAATCAAATGGTAAAATAAAACTCGATAAGAGGCTAGAAGCTCTACTACAACCCCAAAGGTGGAGCTATCGATAGAAATAGATAAGATAAAGCACATCTTCAAAGCTACAATGTCAGCAGCTTGAAAGATCTTGTCAAGATCACGTTGTGCGGTGTTCGAATCATTCTGCATAAATGAGTGTGAATCGGTTTGAGGTTAGAAATGTAACCGACTGGTCATTGAGTTCGTTGAAAATCAATAACTAGCGACACATCCGTCGGTAGTAATGATAGAATTCTCTCTCCCGAAGGAGGAGGAAGTGTTCCCTCCAAGGAGGAACTATAATTCTCCAATCGTGGACTAAGGGTGAAGGTCTCAGAAATACAGAAATCTGATTTGAGCCTACAATTCTTAACATTTCAAAGTGGGCTTGACTAAAAATTTAGTTCGCCAGTCTAATAACAAAGGAGGATAATGGGCTGCAGAAAAAGTCCCATAGGAAGCAAAGCCCACTAATATTATGAAGAGGGTTTTACCTAGGTTAAGGAAGCGCATCAATAAGGGGGCGGCGGCGGCAAGAAAACTATACGGTCTAGGATGTCCAGTCATGACGTGAGGGTTGGGTACCATGGTTTGTGTGGGCGGGCTTCCTTCGATGAATGTTACATCGGCTTCGTCGGAGAGCTTGAGAAGTCTTCGGTGTAATCCCGAGAGGGGGCTCATCTCCAAGAGTGGAGTGAGATTGGTGGCTCGAGTAGCGATGCAAAATAGAGAAAGAAGCAGCAGCCGAATGAAACTAGTGGTGAGGAGCTGCTTTGGTCTGTGGCGGAGGATGTCGCGAGGAAGCCTGACAGACGCGGCTGAGGTGACTCTTCGGCTTCTAACCGAGAGAAGGATGATTATAGAGCCATGTTGCCGGCTGATGTGGGTTGATAAGACCCTCCAAGCGGATCCGACGGTGGTAGGTAGCATATATATTCCTCCGGTCTGTTGAGATCCACCGTGGCGTACGAAAACCGGGAGAGGCGCCAAGAAATCGAAAACGGAGCGAGGAACAACAGATACAGAGAGAGTAGAAGAAGCACGGTGACGAGGAGACTTGTAATACCCCCATTTCGTAAAATTTTAAAAATTTTCTTACTATGTGTTACTTCTCGACTTACTAATCAGATTATTACGCAAGACGGAAGACTTGAAAAATTTACCACATAACACACACCAATTCCGAAAAATTAAGCCTAACAACTTAACTCAATATTCTCAAATATTCTCAAAGCTCAAAAACAACAATGCGGTACCAACACCGCCCACAAATCTAACCAAGTTCACCAGAATACTCATGATAACGCAGCATAAACTTAATGGTAAATTCGGTAAACTCTAAAACCATCAATCCACTTATGACATGTCCACGTCCTGCGAGCTCCTCAATCATGGTTACCTGCATTCGTAAGTCTGAATACGTAAGCAAAAGAATTGCTTAGTGAGGTGGTCATCCCGTCTCACTAGGCTTAGTACAGAAACGCTCAAATACAAATGTGCAAGAAATATCAAGTAAGATTAATGTAATGCAACGGTTCCACAAACGTGAATGCAATCAAACACATTCAAAGCAAACACAAACCTCAGACGGAACCCAAACTTGTCATGACACTCAAAACAAACGCATATTCTTAATCAAACAAGACAATCAAAGCAAAATACTCAAAACGCAACTAATACATAGCCACGATCACACACTCACCTCAAATACTACTGGCCTGGACTCAAAAGCACACCTAAATATGCCAATAACAAACACCAATAGCCTAACACACAAACGAACCGAGTTAAAACTCGATTCCTCAAATGAACCAAGCAAGATCCCTTACCAAACGATGGTAGAACTGAGGTTACACACACAGTCCCAACTCTCACAGCAACCCAAAAACACTCCTGAACACAAAAATACCACACAAAAATTGATTAGAAATCGATTCACAAAAAAACAAACACAAAATGATCTCAAAATGACCCCACGGTCACTTACCCCAAACGATCACCTAACATACACCAAAGCAAGCTCAAAAACACCTCAGAAGCTCCACCAACACACGCTGAAATTTCTGTCCAGAAATGACAACCACAACTCAATCAAAACGAAAACACCAAAATATACCCGAAATGATCAGAATTGGTTTTCCTTACCAAACGAGTTCAAGAGACAACTCCACAGCCACCAAACAACCACTCTCGACCTCAGAAACACACTGACAAAGTTCTGGTCCAAAAGCAGACAACAATCAAAAATGACCCATGCACCAAAAATCTTGTACAAAACGATTAAAAGATGGTTTCTTACCAATCGATGCAAGAGCTACCACCACAGCCACCAAACGCTCACTCTAAGCCACAGCAACACACGGACAAGCTTCTGTCCAGAGACACAACAAAATTCAGAATGCAACTCATGCATCAAAAATCAAACCGAAATATCTCAAAATCCAAGGTTCCTTACCCACGATTAAGGAGACAACACCACAGCAGCAACATGCGACTTCTATGGCTGAAAACAACACTCAATAGTCTACAAAAACACGCCCAAGATAGCTTACAAAATGCCCCAGCAAGTGCAACAAAACTCAAGGAGAAATCGCTTACCAAATTCATGATTTGAAGGAACCAACGAGCGACTCTTCCCAAGAACGAAGGAGGCTTCTTCTCACTGATATGAAACGATGAACACTGTCACAAACAGCCCAAAAACAAACTCAAAACAGCAACCACAATGAAGGAAAACGCTTACCCAAAACGCAAGGGAGCTCACGGCCAAGCTTCTTTCTCACGCGGCCAAGCTCTCTCTCGAGTTCTCTCTCAGCAAAGGCACGAGCTCTCTCTCTATTTTCTGATGCTATGCGCGGCCAGAGGTACAAAAGGAGAGCTTAAATAGAACAATTTAGGGTTAGGGGTCTCACGAGCCAAGCCTTAACGCACACTCCAAAAACCCTCAAAAAATCGCAAATTCAATAGGCCCAAAATCTCCAAAACACGATATTTTACTGAGTTTTACACTTGCCAAAATCAGAAATCCATTTCAGGAAAGTTTTTAAAATCGACCTGATCACACGTCCTTATCGTGTCCTTATGGACGTTGTCTGTTTGCCCACAGGACGCAGGCCGCACGTCCGCATGACGTAGTCCGTACGTACGTATCGCCCGTCCGCAGGACGACATCAGTACGACATCAGGTCGACCCATGCGGACGTGACTGTCCGTCCATGTGTTATCCGTAACGCATGTCCGCAGGACGACACCCGTACGTCCCATCCGGACGTGTCCTCTCGATCGTAAGGACGCTGTCCGCACGTCCGTACCATTCATCCGTAACCTTCATCCGGGCGTACCGTTGTACACGATCCTCGGCCACGGCCGATGGCCCAAACGCTGACGATAGCGGATCCATCCGCACGTCTGGCTCGCACTAAATGTTGATGATAGCAGTTTCGTCTGCTCGTCTGACTCGACCCAAAAGTCTGACGATTTCGAAATCCGACAACCTCTCAGAACATCAAAACACCGATGATTCATGATGCCCCGGTCTAGCCCAAGCATCAGCAAGTCCGATCCCAAACGCACACCTAGTACACAAAAACACCGATGATTCGAGAACTGCCTGACAAACTGACCGAATCGACAAAATGGTTGCCCGAAAAACGGGTCTTACAAAACTCATCGGACGACGACGGTGGTCACCGCCCAAGGCCGGCGGAGCTAGGATGTTTTGCGACAAAGTTAGAAGGAGAAAGGAGAGAGTGTATCTAACTTCTGATATTATTTTACCCCTATTCCTATATATAGTTTTGCTACGGTCGAAATTTAATTATTACTTAAAATAAAACAAATGAAATGAAACAAAAGTACGGAAGGTCGATGGTTGTGAAAGAAAGGAAATAAAAAGATGATGCATGGTTGGATTACAGGGCAAATACTTTATTGGCAGATAATTTTTGCTACATCTATATTTATTTATACAATGGGTGAAATGATGCATGAAAAATGCCTTGCTGCCAAAGGAGATTTGCCCCGCAATTCATCCTATGCAAAAGAACATCAATATAGATGTAACATCCTGCACGATCAGAAGACAAAGGTAAATAATATGAGTGAGTGAAAAAAGAGTTTAATAAATGTTATTTCCAATGTAGTTTTTTCAAAAATTGTTTTTTGTGTGTGTTTTATGTTATGAATTATCAACAAAAATTACAACCTAGACTACCCATTTTTGTTGACCAAAAAAATAAAAATAAAAAGACTACCCACTTTTAGAACAAGATGATCCAAAACTAACACAAAAGACAGAGTCTTTTCAGTTACAAAGAATGAGAGATACAACAACCAAAATAAACTGTTAGGAGAGAGATATAGAGTGGTCTTTCGCCTGGAACAAGATAAGTCAGTTTCGCATGGTACGATCCATATTGGCTCGAAGTGTTAAGGTTAATGGGTTTCCAACTCAAAACCAATTGGCAATGAGTGGATTGGCCCATATCCCTTATATACTACTCAAGGTCCTTCCATCTTTTCGATGTGGGATCTTTCTTCATACTCCCCCTCGAGATAATGGTCCATCTAGCCATTAATCTCGACAAATCCTAATCTAAGATTATTTCGGGTGAAATCGGCCGAATTATTTCTGGGTCTAATTTCAGTTCAGATCGATTGGGCTACTTTCAAGCCCAATCAATTTCAGTTTAGTGGGACAATGTGAATTCAGGGTTTTGATACCATATTAAGGTTAATGGGCTTCCAACTCAAAACCAATTGGCAATGAGTGGATTGGCCCATATCTTTTATATACTACTCAAAGTCTTTCCATCTTTCCGATGTGGGATCTTTCTTCACACGAAGCAAAGCTGGCATGAGCAATACTAGCTAGGTGAAAATCCTTGCATTTGTTCTTTCCACACATTCTATATTTTAACATGTATAATAAGCATCATTGTTGAGCTAGGGGAGGCGAGAGCTTGGTTGTGGCTGGAAGAACAAGTGAATAGCAGCCTCAAGGCTGCGCGGAGGATTGTTGGTGACTCTTGCTGCAAGAGGCAACTACATTGAAGTGGAAAATCACATTCGAAGAAGAGATAATCGTGAGAATCAACAGCATATGATGTCCGTTTGAGGAAAAGTAATTTACCATCAAACTAATAACTACTATATTTTTTACCAAAAAAAATAAAATTCCTACTATATAAATCCAAGGTCAATCTGTGCCAAGCTGATCTCTATCCGTGCTTTGGAGGATCGTCGATATGATCACCTTCTTCAACTCTGGTTCCAAACAAGAATTTGATGTTTTTTTCATTTTCCTATCTATTCTTCCTTCTTTCTCATAATTTTTAAGAAATCACCTTTTGTAAACTACTTTTTTGTATAAAAAATTAAACCTATGGTTGAAAATTATGATGTTTTCGTATGCAAATATTTTATACAAAAAGGTGGTTTTGTATATCACTTTCCGTTCAAGTCGTTTCTCTCTAGTTGACTGAAAGATCTCATTGGCTCTTCGACTAACACAGCGTGTGTCTCCAGAGAGCGTGTGAGTAACGCGTCACGACCACGTTTCTCCCGTAGTTCCATAAAGGTCGATCTCATTAATTTTTTTATATTTTAACAAACAACAATTACACTACAACTTTAAATCCAAGTCATAATATAATTATAAATTATTTTGCAATTTAGTTGTCTAAAGATATTCTCACGTTTATATACTTTTGTGTTGTTATCGACTCCTCTAACGTATAGATTTGAGGTTATAATGGCCATCTTGGAAAATTTTAAGGTATATATTTCATATTTGATATCGTATCGATAAAATAATCTGTTATGTAGCTAGCTAGGGGAAAATCCATCTTTAATTGTAACAAAGGTTTGCTTGCAGGATTTGGGAAAATAACATGTTACCAGTGATCATGTTATTTTATTCATGCAATGAGTTTAGAAAAGAAAAAAATAGAACTCTGAATACTCTTTAATTAATTTGCACTAAATCAATAAAAATCCATTTTTTATTAGCTAATTTGCACTAAAGTCTATTATTTCTATCCGGGTATTCTATTAAAACGCCTACGGCTACTCCCACTTCAAATTTGACTTCCCCTACGTGTACGTTTGTAATGTAAACAAGTCCCCAACTAATTATTTTCTAATATTTCTTCTTTGACGAGTTAATGACATATAAAATAGTTTGAGACCTACATGAAAAACGTGAAACGAATTGAATTATGTATATTTATAGAACGAGCACACGTAAGTCGTAACCATACGTGATACGTCAATATCTATTTATACAAGTTTTCATTCTCTCTCTCTCACAATTACAACCAAGTTTCTGAAGCTCTTTGATTCTGGGACTGAGAGATGGAAATAAGCGAGACCTCAAAACATAATTATGAACAAAACCCAGATGCCAAAACCGAAGGAAATGTATGCAAGCCTTGGAAACGGATCGATGAAGCATCGATAAGCTCCAATGATCTAACCTGGAGAACTAGAGGATCATCACAGAGGAGCAAAGGAGGCGGAAGAAGAAGAAGTGAGAAAAGAGAGAGTGTGTCTGATTTAGAAGCTGAGGAGACAAAAGGGTTTATGGATTTAGGTTTTGTTTTTACAGAAGAAGACTTAAACTCGGAGTTACCGGAAATTCTTCCTGGATTGCGGACATTTCTCTGCCCGGAAGAACATCGTGAGAAAGAGTCGTCGGTGTTGCCGAGACCATATTTGTCGGAGGCATGGGACTTTTACAGTGATAAACGGAGTGGACGAACAGAGAAAGATTCAATGGTTATAGATTTTAGAATGGCTAAGTTACGTGGTGAGATGGACATGAAAGATAGCCTTAAATTGTGGGCTCGTTCGGTAGCTTCCAGTCTCAAATGAGATCTAATCTTCTTTAATGTTTCTTTGTGTATGAAATAGTTCACATTAATCAAAAGTAGTAACCCATTTTCCTTGTTCCAATCTGATCATTTTATTTCACAAAACACTGTTGTTAGGAAAACATCAAAACCAAAAGTTTTCACTTAAAAACATTTATTACATAGCTTAACCACAAGGTACAAAATTTGGCCAAACAGTTAGTGAGCTTACAACTCTATCATCTCCATTTTATTGACAGGTAAAAGTAAAACAACAAATGAGCAACAAAAATTTCATGCTATTCCGACAACTTTAATCACCATTTGGATGTAAACCATAGATTCAAAGTTTAAGACTACCATCCTTCATTGACAGCTAATTAGCTGTCAGGATAAATCAACCAAGAGATGAGCAACAATTCCCAAGATTTTGAGAAGTTAGCCAAAAAATTTACTTTATAAAATGTTTCTCACCGTCTACATTGATTCAAAGTGGAAGAGAAATGATCTTCACACCTCCATGCATGAACATCAACCGATGTCTGCGAGAAAACAAGAAAATGGAGTTTCCTTATTTGCCAATATTTTTTTATTGAATTTCTCGTTCGATCAATCACATGTAACTATAATTTTAAATATTGGCGCAACAGAATTACCGGGCAAATCTCCTTTGGCAAGAACTCACTACAAAGCAATGCATAAAGACATGCAAAGGTCAAGTAATGGTTTCCTGCCAATAGAGATCTTGCCCTGTAATGCATTTTCACCTTTAATACATCTCATCTCTCCACAATTGTAACCTGGAAATTTGATGTTTGTATTTATACAATCCTAGAAACAAGCATATTCCACGGTACAATGCTAGTGTATTGTAAATAAGACTGAAGTTTTATTCCGGGAATGATCTCTTTTTTTTTTTTTTTTTTTTGGTCGGCTCCGGGAATGATCTCTTGTCCGTTATAATTATTAAAGAATAAATTTTTTCATGCCACAAGATTTATAGTCAGACATTTCTAAAGTAAAAGCAGCCTACCACTTTTTCCTTAAGGTATTCGAATTCTTGGCCATATCTTTCGTATGCACACTTCGAAATAAAACATGGTAGGTGTAATATTTCATTTCACAATACCCAATATTTAGTTTTAAACTTAATTAAGGAGTCGATACCAATGTGTATTACATAGCATGTGCTAGACCTTGTGTGTGAAACCACTGTTTATTTAATAGCATGCGCTAGACCTTGTGTGTGAAGCCATTGTTTATTTCGTCAACTGATAAACTATATATGGAGTTAGAAACATTTAATTTCTATAAACGTACTACTACACTATATATATTATTATATCCCATGCTATAGCACATATTGATATTTTTCAAAAACTTTGATATTATAAATTTTTATTTATAGATTATATCCATTGAGTTTTTTATTTTATTTTATTCATTAAATGATTTATTCCAATAATATTATTATATAATTTTAAAAAAATTTAAGGTTAGATTTAAAAAAAATATTTCTGTAATAATTAAAGGGATAATTTTTATAAACAATTAAATATATTAAATTTATTAATTATTAAATTTTAATCTTATTTAAGTAAAACTTTTAGTTTAATATATGTATACCAATTTTATTTCTTAGTAAAATATGATAATATAATTTAGAGAAAATGATTTTTAGTAAGTAAATTAAAAATAGTTTTTTAGTTTTCATATTTTTGAAATTATAATTTAGTGAATAATAGTTAACATATTTACTTCTTTCTATATTATAATTTTTGTTTAATTAATTTATTTATTTTAAATTGTTTGAAAATAAGTTGAAAAATAGATTTTGTTAAGATTTTGTTTTTATATATATCTGTTTTTAATTAAAATGATAATTGTTAAGACTTTTTTACCTTTAATGATTTTTTTATTTGTTCTTAACATCAATGATATTGTATGTAAATTTTAATAAATTAAATGTTATTTTTACTATCCAAATATTAGTAAGAGGATATTTTCAAAGCTTTTTATTCATTTAAACTCTCAACCTAATTACTTTTCTTATTTGGACGATTTGAAAGACTAATTGACATGGTTGACAAAATGTATTTGAGACCACTTGTTTCAGAGTTCTATGTAAAGAAATGACAAGAAAATAAAAGAATGCTTAATGTGGAATAAAAGAAAAGGGTAGTATATAATAATTATAGAAAATAGAACGTGGAGAGATCTGCTTCGCTGTTTTCATTCCTAGAGAGGGACACAAAGTCAATTTCCTCAAACTCTAAATAATAATTATAGAAAATAGAACTCCATTTTTGTAATGAAGTTTCCACCAAAGCTTATTTAATAAAATTAGCTTGTTGAAAAAAAAAAAAAAAAAAGGGTTAGAACGTGATTCTTGAAATGGAAAATCCGTAGGTAGCTAGTTTTTTTTTTTTTTTGGTCAACAGTAACTAGTTTTATTAAGAGCTTCCACCTGTAGCCGAACAAAATGTAGAAGCTCGAAACTGCAATTTAGTCTACAAAATTATGATATTATACACATTTAAAGTATATATGATGCCACTCGATACAGTCAATCAACTTTGAAAAGGACCAAATTTCGAATCCTTTTCAATATATAAAAAGTACATTAAAATAGTTGACTTAATATATATAGGGTCATTACTTTGAAGATCCTTTCATTTAGTTATTTTTTTCTTTAAACAAAAAAAAGTAAATGTAACTTGATTAAAATGATATGCTTTGTATCCTATTCTTGTATCAGTTTTTAAGATTTAAGATTTTTTTTTAAGATTTAAGATTTTGATTGAACGATGACACAAGATATAAAAAGTTCTTAGCAGCAGATACGTGCAGCATATTCTTAAGTATATCCAACTACACCAAAGATCATATATACTCATACATTTACCATTTGTAACAATCGTCCATTACGTTAATGAATATGATTAAGCGTGAACGACAATGGAATCTTTAAAATAGTTAAGACTTGTGGTGATCGCATTACTGACCGAGGTCGAATATCAATTTACATTAGTTGTTTTTAGTGGTGGTAAAAAAATCAAACTGAACCGAATTGAATTTCATCGACCCAATTTTAAAAATGATCTATATGATAGAAATTTTTTTGAGAATATTTTGCCGATGGGCAAGTTTCTACGAAATGTTTGTCTAGATTTTGTCGCTTGACACTTATTGGCACTGTACATCTCTATTTTTGCCGCTCGTGTTTGATGGCAAGAGAGATGAAAAGTTTATGGAGAAAAACAATTCAGTCCTTACTTGCTAGCCACATATTCCTCCCTCTTTTATTTGACTTCAATGACCATCAACCATTATTTTGCGAACGTCAATCATAATTTTGTGGACATCCATTAAATATGTGGAACACTACAAGAAAAGGGTTCTTTTTCCGACTGCCGTATTGGTCGGAAAAAACTGTTTTGGTCAAAAATTGGTCGGAATTTTTCCATCGAAATCGGTAGTCGGAATTTGGTCGGAAAAAATTCCGGCAAAAACACTGTAAACCGGATATTAGTCGGGAAAAAAGTCAGAATATTGTCGAAATATTCCGACTAATTTTCGACCAAGTTGATTGGTGCGGTCGAAAATTAGACAGAATTTTTCTGACTAATTTCCGACCACACCAACTAACGTGGTCGGAAATTAGTCGGAATATTTTGCTATTTTTAAAAAAAAAAATATTTACGAAAACTAATTTAAAAACTATATAAAACATATTTCGAAATTAAAATACATAAAACATAAATTTATAAAAACTACAAATATAAAAGTTCATGATCGGGCCATGTATCCATTCAATGATGCATCCATAACCTGAAACAGTGAAAAATTTACATTACGATTAACTATATTGATATAAGTAGAAATAAAATGTGAAATTTGATATAAAAAAAAACAAGAAATTCACCGTTCACTTTTTTCCGGCGAAAAGGAAGAGTGTTTTTTTTTTTTAACTCTTTCTTGATTGTGAATTATGAAGATTAGAAGCTTGACATATATAATTAAAAATTTCCGACTAATTTCCAACCATCTTAGTCGGAAATTAGTCGGAAATTTAGTCACGTCTTAATTTCTGACTAAAATCCAACCGTCGTGGTCAGAAATTAGTCAGAAATTTTTACGTTTTTTGACTAATTTCCGACCATGGCGGTCGGAATTTCGTCAGTATTATCCCTTTGCTTCTCGCCGATACAACTAAAAATGTTTCAGACGACATTCCGACAGCCATGGTCGAAATTTAGTAAATGAACTTTACATTTTCTACAAATTCAATATTGTAAGACGCAATGCATTCACAAAACTAATCATTTCTGGGTCCAATGGAATTCATATCGGAAAAAAAATTGGAATATATGTAGATGAGTAACTAGTAATCTTTTAGGAATTAACATGAATTACCGGAGATTGATGAAGAAATGGTTTTAAGAATGGAGGCAAGAAGAAGAGAAGAAGAAATGAAAAATAGGGAATGCCTTTAGGGTTTTAAAATATATATGTGTCACTTAACCAATCAAAATGACGTAGTTTATTATTTAATTGAAACGAGCCGTTTTATGTTTCTTCTCTTCTTCACTCGAGTCGCGCGATTCTCGAAAAAGAATCCCTAAAATTCTCTCTGCTTCCTCTTAAACCTTGCGGGTTATTCCGACCATGATTCATTCCGACCAATTTTCGACCACCGTGGTCGGAAATTAGTCAGAATTAATCGGATCTCCGACTAATTTCCGACCACAGTGGTCGGAAATTGGTCGGAACGATTCAAAAAAATATTTTTTTATTAATTATCAGATACTATATTAATTATTGACGAAATTCCGACCATGATTCATTCCGACCAATTTTTGACCACCGTGGTCGAAAATTGGTCAGAACGATTCAAATTTTTTTATCATAATAGTTTAATTTTCAGTAGTTTAATTTTCATTTCGAATTTAGTCCAAAATCGTGAACATTTGCCATTTTTATCATATTATTCCGAGAAAATTCCGACCGATTTTTTTCGACGAATTTTTATCAATTTTTGACGGAATTTTATCGGAAGACAGATTAATATTTTTCTTCTAATTTCCGACCATTTATCCACATTTTAAGTTGGTCGGACAATTTTCCGTATTTCCGACAAAATTCCGACGACATAAAGTTGGTCGGAATTTTTAAAAATTTCCGACCAAAAATGTAGTCATCGGAATTTCGTCGCCAATTGGTCGGAATTTCAGCAAAAAAAATTCGACCACAAAGTTGGTCGGAATTGACCCTTATTTCTTGTAGTGCGAATCCATGACACGTATACTCCGATTGATAGGAATATTTAAAACTATAGTCATTATTTTACCCTAAACATCAAATCCAAAAAACTGAATATTAAACTTGAAATCCTAAATCCTAACCTTAAACACTAAATCCTTAAAACTAAATTTTCAATTCAAAAAAAAAAAAAAAAAAAAAACTTAATCCCTAAATGAAAATTTCCTTAATATTCACTAAATACATTTCAGTTTTTCTATATTTATAAAAACATTTCCTTACTATATATTAATTTGTTTTTTTGATAAAATGTGAATTATTTACCAAAATGGAATAGTTAATTTAAAAAAGTTTGGCATAGCAGTGGTTTTGATTAGACCCCCAAAAAAACAAAAAAAAGACTAATGAAAAGAGGGATTACATAGAGATGCAGAGTTTTCTTTACTCATGAGCAAACCATTGTTGGAGCAAATTTGTGAAAGCAGAGTGTTCCCTTCGGGCCATAATGATGTCTCTAATGAGTCTATCTATCTGATTGAAGACAGTAGAAACAGTAGAGGAGATGTTGTGGAGACGGTTATTGCGCTCTTTCCATAACATGTAGATATATATATAGAGAGAGTTGACCAATTTTGTGAACGTACATCATAATATTGTGGATGTCGACCTTGAAATGTGGACGGTCACCATAAAGTTTTGGACGTCAATGCAATATTATGACCATTAACTGAAAAAACTAGACTTTCGTGTAATTATATCCATGGTACATCTACGATATATTCTATTTGTTTCAAATAAACAGATTATTTGAACGTTTTTCACAAATTAAGGATTTTAGGGGTTAAAATATACATATAAGAAGGACGCACTCCAAGACCGGTTTTGAGCTCGGCCTTGGAGACTAGATAGTCAGAAGTATATCACAGGCTTTAGGAGCCTCTATAACTAAAATATTGGTATAGGTGGACAAGACTCAAGAGTCCGTATATGATTTTTCCTTGAGGTTGCTGGTCTGTCATATGTAAAGACGGTTAACAACAACAAAAAATCGTACCTAAGATAATAGTGACGTATTGCTAAAAGATATTTACGAAAGAAAAAAAGTTGCATATATGTAGGGATCGATTTCAATACATATATTTTTTTGGTAGTTATTCCAATAAGAATCTAAAATGAGGTAAGCTCCTAGTGAAAGTTCCTAGTTGGAGTTGTACAACAAGGATACGGCCCATTTGACGTTGCGTTTTGAATACTGCAGTCTGCATGCATAATACATATTTTTTTTTTTTGTTGAAGGACATGATACGTATATGCTCTATGAAACATAGGATGTGCTTCCGAATATGCTAATATATAAGAAAAATATGCATGAAATTAAACCATACACCCCCTCTATATATAGCTTTGCTATGATCGAAATTTAATTATTACTCAAAATAAAATAATAAAATGAAATGAAAGTACAGAAGTTCGATGGTTGTAAAAAAACAAAAGATGATGCATGGTTGGATTACAGGGCGAATACTCCATTGGCAGATAGTTTTCACTACATCTATATCATTTATATTATGGGTGAATCTATGTATGAAAAATTCCTTACTGCCAAAGGAGATTTGCCCCGCAATTCATTCCATGCAAAACAACATCAATCTTGCACGATCACAAGACAAAGGTAAGGGTATATTTGAGGGGGAAAGCATTTAATTACTATTGCATGCATTGATCATAGATGTTGTGTCCAATGCAGCCTTTTTAGGAACATTAAGTTTAAAATACTGTTATTGGAAAATTATGATTTTAATAAGTAGAAGGTCTGGTCATAGCATAAGACCGATCTTAATATAAGCAATAGCATGCTCCTTGGAGGAAAAGTAATCTACCAATAAATTAATAACCACTATTAAATCCAAGGTCGATCGAGTAGCACTGTCGAATAAACGTATTAGAAATTATGTGGTGAGAACAACCCCTGAAGCAGAGTCTAAAATGGTGGGCTCGTTCTGTAGCTTCTAAAATTAAATGAGATATTGAGATCCTATCTTATTTAATTATTTCTAGATTAATCTCTGGTTTTATCTATATTACTATTGTCTTTACTTGCGTATGCAGAATTATTGTGAATGTAAGGGCTTATAACATTGGAACATAGCTCTGAATGATTGATGATCTCTGGAACATAGAAATAACATTCGTATGTCTTATCAATTGGACCAAGATCGAATGGTAAGAATCTGAAATGGATGAGCTTGAACCAAGTAGTCTAACAGTGAACTTACGACTCTATCATCACCATTAGATTCGATTTTTACATTACAAAAATCCCTCACTAAGTTTCCTCTAAAATAGTTTCCACACTCTCTAGTAGACATGACATACATAACTCGTTACACCTTGTTTGAAACGAACCTTGATTTCCCTCTAGGCCTCTACGATTCGGCAATAGACTTTTGAAATCTACGCAATCATGCTAAAATGGAGATATGACCGGTGATAAAGAGACAAAGGAAAGTAGTGTTTGAGTGGGACAAGTTTAAGACAAAATTACCCTCTCAACGACGAGATGGAAAACAAAATATAATCTCCGTTGCCGGGACTCGAACCCGGGTCTCTCGGGTGAGAGCCGAGTATCCTGACCAGCTAGACTACAACGGATTATTGATAATTATTTACATCTATTTTTATATTAATCAATCAAAAACAAGTTTGCGTCACAAGTCATTCTGTAAGGTCCATGCTAAAAAAAAAACAAAAAGGTCAAAAAATGAAAAGATAATATAATAATACAGGGGTAATTTCTTGAGATTCCTGACAGATTTCTATGATCTAGGTATTTTAACACAGTACAAAAATACGCATAAATAAAGGATAGAAGATTTGGTTAGGTCATGGAGATCGGCAACGATCGACGAACGAGAAAGCAGAAGAACAGAAGCTATCTGTTCTGGTGTGATTTGTTGACATGTAGCTCTCTCCATACCCAATCTTCTTCTTTAAGGTTTATGTCGTGTCTCTTCTTATTTATTCAACTTTTTTATATGTTTTCTCTTCTTCTTTTTTGCCTTGCGTTTTACTCTTCCCATAAATAAAAAAAAAATAAAAAAAAATTCAGAGATTCCTCAACAACTATATTAGCTTCACTTAGAATTAATTTGTTCTGTCTGGATTTCTCCACACTTTATCACCAATTGTCATATTTTATTGTTGAAAATTTTGGTTTCATCAATTCTTAATTGCTTCCCTTACATCGAGAGAGTTCTTGATTAATTTTGCATTTCCTAATAGTTTATGAGCTGAGAGAAGAGATAGATTAATGGGGAAACAAGGATCACCGAGAAGTCCTCGACCCGAAACCATAGATAAAGAGAAATTTGGGAGGAGAAGTTTGGATTCTTTATCTGGAAATGATCTCTTACTTGGTAGAAGAATATATGGAAGTGAATTTTCCAAGGCTCAAGGATCTAAACATGATCAAAGCTGTAGCACTAGCCACAAGTTTAGTTACTCTTGGAAGAAGCAACATTCATGGCTTCGTTGGAACTTCAAGTCGATAGTTCTGATGATCTCAGTCACCGGTTTCATTTTCTGTATCGATTCAATCATGGTTTCGATATTTCATTCAGATAGTAGTGCCGCTGTGGTGCAGGACATTTCAAGGTTGAGCAATGTGACTCTGCATAAGGTTTGAAAATAATATATCTTCTTTATAATTCTTCACACAAACTCCATTACTATTGCTTCTTATCAGTTTTTTTCCCTTTCCGTGTATGTCAACTAAGAATGATGGATCTCAAGATGCTTCACCGGTGCAAATGTATAGCCGTCTTCTAAACTTAGCTTCGGATTCTCTTGCAAAGGTTAGTGAAAATGTAAAAGATTAGATTTGTTATGTGTTTGAATCATTAATAATCTTGTTTTCCGTTTGTGTTACAAGAACAAAGTCAAACCCGATGCACCAAATTTCTGGGAGGAAAGATCTTCAAAGTCATCACAGTGGAAGCCTTGTGCTGATAATAACAAAGCAGCAGTGGCATTAGAGAGGTCTAAAGAATTAAGCAATGGTTACATCATGGTTAGTGCTAATGGTGGCCTTAATCAGCAGCGTGTGGGTGTAAGTATATACCAAACTAATCTATTAGATATTTGATTCATCAAGAAAGTATGTATATATAGTGATTTGGTTAGTTTCTTGCAGATCTGTAACGCTGTTGCAGTTGCTGCCCTGCTCAACGCGAGTCTAGTTCTTCCTCGGTTTCTTTACAGCAACGTATGGAAAGATCCTAGGTATTTTAAACTCCTCAAGACTTCAAAATTCATTTAAAAAAATTGTTTGTTGATTTTGCGAAAGAGCGTATATTGCAGCCAATTTGGTGATATATACCAAGAGGATCGTTTTATCGAGTATTTGAAAGATGAGGTGAATATAGTGAAGGATCTTCCACAACATCTAAAATCTACTGATAACAAGAATCTAAGCTTGGTATGTTTTTGCATTCTCTCTTTTTTTTCTCTGGTTTAATGTAATGGAGTTGCAAAATCATAATCTTTGTTTCTTTCTTCATAGGTTACTGATACAGAGCTTGTAAAAGAGGCAAAGCCAGTCGATTACATCAAGCGCGTTCTTCCTTTGTTAAAGAAGTATGGAATGGTTCATCTTTTTGGATACGGGAATCGCCTCGGATTTGATCCATTGCCTTTTGATGTTCAGGTACAGATATATAAGATGATGCATAATTAGAGTACTCAATTTAGTTCTTCGAAATGATATATTTTCTTTTTTTTTTTGTTTAATTTAAAGAGATTACGATGTAAATGCAACTTTCACGCGCTCAAATTCGCGCCCAAGATTAAAGAAGCAGGATCTCTGTTGGTGAAACGGATAAGAAGATTCAAAACATCGCGTAGCAGATTGGAAGAAACATTGCTTGGTGAATCGATGGCGAAAAATGCTGTCAAAAGAGAAGAAAAACCATTAAAGTATCTTGCTTTACATCTAAGGTTTGAGGAAGACATGGTTGCTTACTCTCTCTGCGATTTTGGAGGAGGAGAAACCGAACGTAAAGAGCTTCAAGCGTACCGAGAATATCATTTCCCTCTTCTACTCAAACGTTTGAATAAATCAAAGTAAGAAACAATACAAAGAAATAGAACAACAACTCTTCCTTTTCCCTCTTCAATGTTCTTTAAACCGAATCAAATCTTGTTTCTTATTTTTCAGGTCTGTTTCTCCAGAAGAGTTGAGAAAAATGGGTAAGTGTCCATTAACACCAGAGGAAGCAACTTTAGTTCTTGCTGGTCTTGGATTCAAGAGAGGAACATATATATACTTGGCTGGATCTCAAATCTACGGAGGCTCTTCTCGTATGCTTCCTTTAACAAGACTATACCCGAATATCGTGACCAAAGAAACTCTCCTTACACCTCAAGAACTCGCGCCATTCAAGAACTTCTCTTCTCAGGTAAAAGTTTTAAACAATCTTAAACTTACTCTTTCCCAACGTTCTCTGTTCTTGCCCAAACTTCATTTCGATGTTTCGGGCTCTGTTTTGCAGCTAGCTGCATTGGATTTCATAGCTTGTGCAGCATCAGATGTGTTTGCAATGACTGATTCTGGGAGTCAACTATCATCCTTAGTCTCTGGATTTAGAACATACTACGGGAATGGTCAGGCGCCAACATTGAGGCCTAACAAGAAGAGGCTTGCTGCAATCTTATCAGACAGTGAAACAATTAAGTGGAAGATCTTTGAAGATCGTGTGAGAAAAATGGTAGAGGAAGGTCAAAAGCTTCGTCTTAGACCTTACGGACGCAGCATTTATAGACAGCCGAGATGTCCTGAGTGTATGTGTAAATTTTGATCCTTGAAACTAAAACAATAGTGTTTGGTCTGAAAATTTTCGATGTTCCGTTAGTACAAAAAAAGAATGAAGGCACTGTATATCATTGATTCTAAGTTTGTACTCGCTATGAAACATTGAACTAGAACACCTCTTTAGAATTTCTTGCTACAAGAATCACAATATATAACAGCATCGTCCTGGCTATGTCTTAACTTCTTCTCTCCAATTTCCTCTCAGAAGATCTCCGTCCTTCCACCTCTCGTCTCCGTTGTTGCCTGTATGGTTCAGATATAAACACTTACTTTGATTAACTATCAAATGATCAGCTCAGACTTATCTACTGAGTAGCAGCTAAAGAGTATACTTTTATGAATTAAACTATAGATAGTACAACTTACGCAAAAGCTGAGTATCCAGAACCAGCACTTGCAGCAGATACAAGAGCTGCATTAGACCGGATTGAGGATAGGGAATCCTGAGTCCCAGCTGCTAGAGGAGGATTCTTTACGTCCCCATCAACCTGATAACCATAAACACATAAAATGAAATAAGCACAGAACTAAGTACGCCGGAATCATCATACAGTCTCATTCTAGATATTTGGATCTGATAAAAAACCTTATCCCATTTGGATTTCTTGTTCGGTCTACCATCACGAGCAGCGATTTCGGTTGGTATGGAAGGCAATCCACTAGTAACTAAAGCTGGAATACCTGAAAAAAAAATCAAATTCCAAAAATCCATCAAATCTTGCGGAGATGTAGCTGAGATATATAACGAACCAAACTGACACCTACTCATTTGTACACACCTGGAATGGGGATGTTAGGCTTCTGAGCAGCGAAAACCGCCCCAGGTTGAGTACCAGCAGAAACAAAGTCAAGCTTTTGGTTCTTCTTGCTTTCTTGCTCCTTCCTTTCCCTCTCATGTTTCATGTCAACTTCTGTAATTAACACATAAATAAGGATCATTATAAATCATGAAAGATGCAACGCAGAATATGGTAATAACTAGCGATCAGCATCCATATTTTACATGGTGAAATACTAAGTTATAATGAGTGCATGATACTGAACAGAGTATCGAAATTATGGCAAAATATATCAAAGATGCTTCTTAATGAGACAAGAGTCTTCAAGGGGAGGAACAACAGAAGAAATAGAGTCAGCTTGCTCTTATTAATCTTGCTATAAAAGAGAACAAAAAAGGAAGAAGCTACTAGAAAGTGGAGTTACCTATTGCATCGCAGAAGTCACTTGGGTCATATCCATTGGGGTCGAATACATCTTTACTGAAACAGGAACCAGTCTGATCGATGTCTTGGTAACTTACGGCATGTAATAGGAAGTCTGGATTCCTGTATTCCTTTCTATTCCGCACTTCTGCATTGAAACTTTTCCCCATCTTTTTAAGGCTCAGAAACTTATCTATTTTCCTCTGCAAACACATCCAAAAAATATGTATCAGATCAAGTTGTAACTGAATCACAAACTAATCAGCTTAGAGGACTGCTATTTCCAACCAGAAGTACCAAGAGACCTTAAAGAATATACTAAAGAGTTCTACTTCTTGCTTACATTCATGTCTACAAACCTCTTCAAGCAATGATTCAGTATAAATTGCAGATCGACCCAAAACCAAAAAACATGAACATATATTTTAAAGATTGTAATAGTAAAGCATTAATACGAACTTAGTTGCAGCTCCTCCGAGCTCTAATTAAATCACAAATCAGTTTAGAGGAATGATATATACAACCAAAGTACCAAGAGACCCCAAACAACACACTAATGAGTTCTTGCCTACATCTATATCTATAAACCTCTTCAAGAGGCAATTCAGTACAAAATATTTTCAATTTGATCCCAAAAGATCGACCCAAAACATCAACTTAAATTTTCAAGACTAGAAAATTGAAGCATCAACAGGGAATCTATTTTTCTCGGCAAACACATCCAAAAAATAGACAACTTGTTAAGCAAAGTCATTAAAATATGTATCCAACCAAGTTCTAATTGAATCGCAAAGTAATCAACTTAGAGGACTGCTATTTCCAACAGAAGACCCAAGACACCTCAAAGAATACACTAAAGAGTTCTACTTCTTGCCTACATTCATGTCTATAAACCTCTTCAAGCAAAGATTCAGTATAAATTGCAGATCGACCCAAAACCCAAAAACATCAACCTAAATTTCTAGATTAGAACAGTAAAGCACTAATAGGAACTTACTAGCAGCTCCTCAAAGTTTAAACTGAATCACAAACTAATCAGCTTAAAGGAATGTTACTTCCAACCAAAAGTACAAAGAGACCCCAAACATTCAATCTAAAGAGTTCTTGCCTACAATCTAATCCAAAAAACAATTGCAGATCGACCCAAAACCCAAAAAAATCAACCTAAATTTTTAAATTAGAACATTGAATCATCATCAGGAAACTTACTTGCAGCTCTACGGAGCACTTCTCTGTCGGTGGTGGCGGTAGAAACTGATCCAATAACGTATCATTACTTTCCGCAGACGCATCATCAGCTCTCTCACCATCCGCAATTCCAGAGTCACCAAACATTCGATTACTCCAATCAGGTCTCAATGATTCATCGTTGTTATCAAGTGACCGAGGCGTCGCATGAGCACTAGAAGCTCCACCACCATCTAAGACCCTAGGCGTTCTAGAATCTTCTCCTCCTCTTCCTCTCTCCTCATCCATAAAATTCGCTTCTTCTACCTGATCTTTATCAATTCGTTTTTCACTTTCTTCCTGATTTCTCTGCTCTTCTTCTTCTTCTTCCTCTTCCTCGGCGTCTTCCATCTCTTCGTCATCTTCATCACTGTAAACAGATAGTAAAGCGATTCCTTCAGACTTCTTCGGAGCCATATGAATCCGTTCAGATCAATTCGAGACTATGACTATCGGAATTCGAATCCGATTGCAAAGAACAGATTGAATTTGGGGGAAGAAGAGAAAGGGAAATTGCTAACTTTTAGGGTTCTTCAAAAATTGTTTCCAAAATCGAATTGCAACCCGAACTTAGATCCACCGAATCATAACCCACTTGGGGATAAACGACTAGTTTTATGAATTGGATCGCTTATTTATTGCTAAAGGCCCAATAAGTAAAATTTATTATGAAACCCGATGAGTCCATCTGAATAATTTTTTTTACGTCGTTGTTTCTATCTAATATCAACTGCGAATTATTTTGTCTTATATAACACAAAATGATGCATGATTAGTTTGCATATAGTTTTTATGTAGTAACCATTTCTTTTATAATTTATAAACTAGGTAATTCTCGCGTTATATGCAGGATAAGATATTTATAATATTTTTTAGAAAATTAATAAATTAAATAAACATTTCTAAATATTTTAATAGTATATTATTGTATAAATAGTTGAAATTTAAAAATAAATTTTTACATATTTATGTTACTAATAAATTATTTAGTTTAAACAATATCTTTTTAAAATAAAATTGTAAAAACCAAATTTATGAAACAATAAAATCAGCTATAATTTTATGGAATATTTACTTACTCGATTTAATCAAATTTATGAAACAATAAAATCAACTATAATTTTATGGAATATTTACTTACTCAATTTTTCATAAATAAATAAAACTAATTTAGATAAGATTATAATCTTTAAAATAAAGATAGTTTATATATGATTGATCTAATGGCATATTATGTAATTAGTTTAGTAATTAATGTTCTATTAAATATATCTCATGAGAATCACTCTGGCAGCATGACAGTGATGTAATATATATGTAAACATAAGTTTATTTTGTTAAAATAATTCTCAATTAATATATAGGGGATGAGAAAATGGCAGTAAAATTTTCTCGTGGAAACTCAAATTTTCCTATAAAGTTTAGAGTTCTAACTTCTAATTAAGGACACAAACAAATACGAAATTAGAGAAGTAGTCAAGGTTATTCTTTCTCTTTGTTGGTCTCACACACCCTCTTTGATTAAACATGGTCTTAGTTTAAACTTGCTATGACTTTGATTTGTTTTTGACGACAATGCCAGAGAAAATTGGATTTGACTTCTTTGGTGCTTTTGAGTTAATTGTGTTAGCTGATTACATGTTCGGTAAAGTGCAATGAAGCATTCTTTATGAATTTAGCTATATTTTTGTTTGATTTAGATATTGTTTTGCTTTAGCTTTCCATATTTGTGTTTTATACATAACACAATAAAAGAGAAAATGGAGATGACGACCGTGTTACTAGCAAAGTAAGAAAATATGGAAATGACTACTTTAACAATAACTAGGAAGGTAAGCATAGATCATCAACGAATCATGGAGCCTCTATTCTTTGGAGGTTCTTAGCTTACTTTTACCATAGTTCGCATATTTGGAGTAACTCTGAGGCTGGTTTCTTCCTTTTTATTATATTTTCATTTCACTACTGTTGTCGATTTTTATTGGGAGCATCACATTATATATAGTCAAATTTCTCAATAGAACGGGAGGGATCAATGATAGTGTAATATATTTGTTTCTTCATCTGTATGGCTCGGAGTTTGGGATACATACTTTTTAGTTTGCTCATATTATTAATATGGTCTCACAACAAAATTATGATTTTAAAACAACCTTATTTTGTGACAAGACTACAATGTCATGAATCTGGATTTTTCTTGTTTTTTTTTTTTCCATTTCTTTCCACCTTTCATTTGCCTTTCACGAGTGCGTTGCTTTGCAGCTAAAATGGAGGCACATGTGGCATATGAGAATTAGCCTACACACGCCTGCCTACATGGCATCTTGAGAGCATCTTTTAAATAAGCTGACGTGGACAGATTGAGAAGCCTCAAATTGCTCCTTTTAGTTAGTATAGATTAATGATGTCTAAGCCCACTCCAAGAGGAACGTTAATTAACCTAATTAGGAGGCAATGAAAGAAAAATGATCCACATCGTTCTTTGAAAATTTTCATTTTGAGATTTTGGACTCGTGTCAATCGAAGATCTCCCAATGAAAGAGCGGTTACACATTGAGACATGTGCATAATTGATAACTTTGCTAGAAAAACGGGTGGATTGCGATTAGGAGAGAAGTGAGAAACATTATCATCGCTTTTCCTAGTGTTCTGTAGCTTTAGATCTATCTCGATGACTTAAGTGCCACATAATTTTTTTGTTAGAACAAATGGGCGAGTATAACCACTATTGGTAAGACATAAATAGATATGACATACACAATAAAAACGAGAAAATCTTCCTTACTAATGGTTTCATGAAATGTGAAATGCAATATATTGAATATGCTTAACTTATGTGCAAGACATGTGAACAATGTATCTATTATCTAGAAGGTCAATGAGATTGTACAGTATATAATAGCTTATGATTAAGTGAGATGTGAAAGATGTCAAAGATATAGTAGTTGTTAGCCTTGGGCATATTAACCGGACCCGAAAATCCGACCCGAAAAACTCGAACGAATAGGATTCGGATCTATAGAAATACCCGATCGGGTTTTGAAATAAAGTAGTTCGGGTTTCGGGTCGGATACGGGTATTACCCGCTACTTAATGGGTACTTTTTAATACCCGAAATATACACTAACGGTTAGAACCCTACTTTTATATTCCCTATGGTGTGCTCGCCGAAAATCCCTAATTTTGTATGTCTACTTCATCGAGAAATCCCTAATTTAATTTATGTTCTTCGTCCTAACCCTAAGTTTTTTTGTTCTTCATTGATAAATCCCTAAGTTCTCTACTTTGTGTTCTTTGTCTGAAATCTGAAATTAAGGATCTGTTGAGAAATCGATTAACGAAGTTGGATATGAGTTGTGTTTGAAATTGCTGTTGATACACATGTTTTATCTGT
Source organism: Boechera divaricarpa (assembly GCA_026770425.1). Taxonomy (NCBI): domain Eukaryota; kingdom Viridiplantae; phylum Streptophyta; class Magnoliopsida; order Brassicales; family Brassicaceae; genus Boechera; species Boechera divaricarpa. The sequence continues at coordinate 7,374,639 of CM049182.1, read as the reverse complement.
TTGTCGCTTTGATTTGAGTTTAGTTTTGAAAATTGTGTGTCGTTTCTGATAATGAACATTTGATCTGAGTTTGGTTGTTGTTTCTCTCTTTGATTTGAGTTGAGTTGCTATTTAGGAAAGTCACAGTTTGTCTATGATTTTCGATGGTGAATGGCTTCACCTAACTAACGTCCATCACTTGCGTTCTATGTCTTGTAATAAACAAACTTCTACTCTGTTTTGGTTTTTGTCTTCGTCTCTGCATTTTTTGTCTGCAATTTTCTTTTTTAACTGCTTTCCCTTTGCTTCTCATATGTAAATAATTTTTTATTAATGAATTTCACATTTCATCAAAAAAAAATGTCACAGTTTATTCTTGGTTAAAACAATTGATCTTGTGCTTCAAAGTCCTTTATGCATACATAACTTTTTCATGTGAATTTGATTTATGGAACTTCATCTTGAACATGTGAAAATGGAGAGATTGGGTTTCTATGACTGATATTGACTGAAATGTTTTTTTTATAAGTTTCAAGTTTAAGAAGTATTTTGAATAAACTCTGTTGACAAGAAACATCCAAGTCGGATTTGCTTTTTCCCTGTAGTTTTCTATTGTTCTATTGTGTTGTAATGGTTTCTCTCTTCATTGGGAGATATATAACTTTTAAAGACAAGTATACAATTTTCAATTTTGGTGTTTTCTCATGTTCACAAGATAATTTGCTCTCTGTTTCGATTAAATAAATAAGTAGTATGGACTACTCTTTTTATGTCGTTGCTATTATAAATTTCTAGTTTCTACAGAGATAACTTTATGTTTGTTTTTAAGTTTAATTAAAGTCAGGTATTAGATGGTTATTTGGTTATATTTGGATACATTTGGTTATAAATATTCGAACCCAAATTAAGACCCGATAATTTTCGGGTATATATCGGATATCAATATCAAGTATATACCCGACCCGAACCCGCTAAGAACCGAACCGAATCCGACCCGGTTTTTATAAATACCCGAATGGGTCTTCAACCCCTAAACCCAAAAACTCGAACCCAAATGGACCCGATCTGAAACCTGAACGGGACCCCGAATGCCCAGGGCTAGTAGTTATAAGATGTGATCCATATTCTTAAAACTTAATCATACATTACACACTCTTTTGTTTATAATCCTAAACAACATCCTAAAATCGATATTTTTGTATAAAAACTACTAATTCAAAGAATCTACTCTCATCCTAAAAATCATCTCATTTATAAACATAAAACCCTTTTTACTTTTGTAAATATCAATATTCTATAAATATGGTCTAGGCGGTATATATACAGAGTGCAGACGTTGTACAATGACTAACTTTACCATTTTATGATATATCGTATGAAAATAAAAACTACACACGACGATTAAATGGTTCGAATAAATGGCTCACATATACTTAAAATTTGCCTAAACAAAATGTTGTTGTTTGGTTTGTTTTTCTAAGAACTAACTAAAACTATGTCACTTGTTTATTTATTATTATTTCTTAAGTTATATTATGGAACAACTTATTTTAGTAATTAGTGAATTATCTAAGAAATTTTTAATATTGATTTTTAATCATGATTCCAACCAATTTATAGAATAATTAATAGTAATAGCTAATTGGACTTCTTAGTTCAAGTAATTCAATAATTTTTCCCAAAAATAAATCTAGTAATGTGGACACGTTGCATTGGCTATAAGTAAATGTGAAATATGGAAAAGGAAACAATCCACCAAGTATACACCAAATATTTTCCGATTATATGTATGTTAATAAACATAGATAAAAAAAATAGAACATATGTAATAAATCCGACCAGATAAACCGATATTATTGTCTTTCTTCCGCTCATTGTCTCTCTATTACTCTCTAGATTGTGTGCTTCTGTGTGATCAGTTAATGCTTATACAGGAATGAGATGTTTTTGTTATTTGTTTTGAGAATATTTTATTTTTTTGTCGCCAACGTATATATTAAAAGGGTTTAAAAATCCATATAACAGTAGTGTTTAGATTGTCTATTTAGTGTTTAAATAACGGAAAATAAGAGAAATGAAAAAAAACTTTAAAAACTTCTTACTCTTCTTCAACTTCTCTAGAGTTATCGCAAAAGAAAACCATTTTTTTGGTGCTGCTACCAACTTTGCAAATTCATAACTGTCTGTTTTGAGAATTAATATTTTTTTCCTTTTTAAATCAATTTTCAAAACGTCATTTCATTATTAGAGTTAAAGCTATTAGTTAGCTCGATGTTAATTAATTGAAATTATTAAAATATTATGGTAAACATAATATTTATTTCTCTGGTATATCCATTTAAAAAAATTATTATGTCATTTTTACCATAACATCTATAACTATAAATTCATAACTATTTATTTGTTTATTTTGGAGACAGTGTTCTTGATACTAGGATGTGTAAGCATCTATAAAAACATTTGAAGTGTGATTTCCTAATGGAAAAACATTGTTCGTTGTTATAAATATTTTTCTTCAAAAATATTCAAATCCAAATTCACTAAATATGCTGCAAATTCAGTATAATAGTTCGTGTGAGAGGCAAAGGAAGATCTAAGATGGTGTTACTATATAGTTTGGTGATGAACTTGATTGAAACTTGTCTTTCCATAGTTAAGGTGTCTGACAATAAAGTTTATAGAGTATGTGAGATGTTCCATAATAATGTATTTAAAATATAGATATTTTTTTTCAAAGGCAAACAAAATCGTAAAAAAATATTTACAATTTAATGTCGTTAGCTTCTAAATTTTTTTTATCTACTTTGATGAAATCTGTTGAATCTTTTTTTGTTTAGTGAAATAAGTTAGAATTTAATTCAAATCTTACATTTTGTCAAATTTTTAGGTCAAACTGCAATATATGAATTCTTTTTTTAAAGAGTTTTATCTATTTTAAGATGTGATCCTTATCCAATAATATAATGGATAGGAAGACTAAAGACTATTAAACAAAATTATGAACAGTCTTGTCACATATATAAGCCACAAAAGCACTTGAAATTGTTTTTGTTAAATAATTAAGCCTATTTGATTTAATTTAACTTCAATGTATACTAAATAATTAATATTGTCACACCTAGAAAACTATTTCTTCCTTTCTTATAAATTGTAAACAGTCGGTTAAAGTATTGACTTTTGCTTATGTGTTCTTCCGTGTGCTTATGGATGGGGTTAAATAATTAGCACTTCAAGGTGTGTGTTTTCTTTGCACAGAAAACATAATTATTTTGAGATATTCAAATGATAGCAACCCATATAATAAGCTGATCAACAAGACTTAGTTTTACTTTTACTCGATAATCTTTTTTTTTTGTTAGTCGAAATCAACATGTCGATTTCAAACATATTTTTTTTGTTGATATAACACTTTTTTCTTAGTCATTTTTATATAAGATTAATATCTATATGCCCCAAAATTAACAATTAATATATGTTGGTTATAAATGAAAAGGTAGTTTTAGTAGCAAATTGTCGATGGTTATTTATATAAGCTGCATTGGCATAACGTACAACTGAGTCTAGTATAGTGTTTACTAGATGATTTTCAATTAATTTACATTTCTTTAGAACTAAAACTAATGTGACAATATATGTTTTGTTATTAGTGATCTGAATTTCAATGTAGAAAAGTTTATTTAGAAAACATAATAACTAAGAATAATATATAGAAAGTAGAAATCAAATTTGGATAATGTTGAACTCAATTCGTGACCACGAAGATCTGGTATTATATAACTTTGGAAATAATATTATTAGAAAGAACTGGAACTTATGTAAGGACAAAAAAAGAAGAAAGGAAACTTGGATTTGGTCGGCGATGTGAAGTCCACGAACTCACGTAAGCACCAACTCAGCAACACCTGGTTCCCACAAATACCATTCGTTACATATCTAATTCATATTATTTTTATAGGTTGTCACAAAAGAAAAGGTTATATCAAAAAATAGTTAGATGCACGGGAGGATGGGATAAGCAGAGAAAAGGTAGGGATTTTAAATGTCTAAAGTCAAGTGAAGCGTGACTGTGTCGTAAGATGGCAACGATCTATGAATCTATGATCTGCTGATCGATCAGATGTCTTTTCGTACTGATAAGTTCTGTCTATTATCTGGCACTGAAGAAACTGCAGAAACTAGAAATATTATAGCGAAGATATTGGTAACGGTTGTATGTTTTAAAAGATTTTTGGGTTTATTGTTTATAAATCGTTATATTATCCATTCAAAACTTTAGAAGATAAAAAATCTAAATTGTGTTTATTGTCTATAGTGTTTTTCTTTTTATACTATAAAATCTAAATTGGAGCTTAAACTTTCAAGGCTGTTGTTCGATAATTCTATCTTTTCAGAATTGTTTCAGCTCTCAGCAATACGACTGCTACCCTACGCCTTGCTCGAACAATGATTTCAAATTATCATCAACTTGATTTGCTAGTCAACGGCACCATCAAAACTTTTGATAAGTTTTGCTCCAGTTTCAAACATTCCAATTTCTTACATAATTTTCTTATGATTTCTGTAAAAAATTTTATTTTTTTGGCTGAATAAATATTCTATATATTATTTGGGGAGTACATTTATAAATAAACATTTTAAAAAGTGTTAATATTTACATCACATTGTCATTATTTCAAAGAACAAATTTTAATCTCTCATTAAAAGTGTTTTAATCATTAGTTATTATGTGATCATTTAATTAATTATAACTTTTTATTTTAATTAATTTATTTATTTTAAATTTTTTGAAAAGTAGTTAAAAATAGATTTTATGAAGATTTTGTTGATTTAATTAAACACACTAAGTAAATTAAATTAAATGTTGATTTAATTTTCGAAAAATAAGAGATTTTATGTAGATTGCGATTTTTTTGAAAATTTTAAGTAAGAATTTATGTAGATTGTCGATTTTTTTTCTTTTATAGATTATAATTTTCGTTTTAATTAATTAATTTAGTTTAATTTTTTTGAAAAGTAGTTAAAAATATATTTTGTGAAGATTTTGTTGATTTAATTAAACACACTAATTAAATTAAATTAAATGTAGATTTAGTTTTCCAAAAATAAGAGATTTAATGTAAATTGCGATTTTTTTTTTTGGAATGTTAATATTAATTCTTCTTTATAATATCTAATCGATTAATAGATTTTTTATAGATTTAAAATTGTTAGTTCATATTTGACTTAGTTTGACATGGTCTACAATTTAACATAACAATGTAATATTGTAATTTACTTTCAAATCTATTTAAATTGTAAATTTGGTAATTAAAACAGAACAAAATATAATTAAAATTCAAATAAAAAATATCCAAAAATTTTCTGTTGAGAACAATATACCACAATATCCAATATCGTTAATAGACATACTATCTTTCAACAGAAAAATATATTATACGAAATCAATCTTAGAATATTCTGGTTAATATTTTTCAAAATATCTTAATTAATATCTTAGAATATCGCAATCTTCCAAAACTTTACTTATTTCTTCGGTTCAATCAAAGAAAATATCATGATTTTATATATAATTTTTCCAACATAAAATTTCTAATATCGTCGAGTATGAAAGATTGGTTTTATATTTCTATTACAAAATATTTATGCGGATATTACAAAAATTTGATATTATAAAAACTGATATTATAATTTTTGTAAAATTTTAAAAGAATTATAGTTTTTAATATCCTGATTTTATAATTATAATTTGTATATGGTATAGCACGAAATATATTCTAGTTTAATATTATAGCAAATGAATGAAAAATAGCGTGCTAGTTAACTCCTATTTTTGTCAGGAAAAAAAAAGTTGACTCTTATTTTTATATTAGAATATATTGATGCTTTATTAGATATCTTGTACAAAAAAAAAGTTAACTCTTATTTTTATATTCGAATATCTTGATGCTTTATTAGATATCTTGTACAATAATTCATTTGAACACGTGTAAATATGCTGGCAAAGCAAAAGACGGATTTATGATAAATTCGAAGTCAAATGATATTAAATTTGCCAATAAATATTATTTAGACCATTTCAAATTATAGAAAGCATATAGAAATAATAATAATAATTCAAATTAAAACCGTTATAAAACAAGACAAAATTAGGTAGGCCAAACATCAACAACCGGCCAAAACAACCAAACCCTATTTTATTTTCGTTCTGTTTCCTTTTGGCTTTTTGGTCGTTTTCACGTTCGGCCAACCAAACAAGGAGACTCAAACGGAAGAAACAAACAAACCAGCCAATACAAAACCCAAACCAATCAAAAGTTCTTTCTTTGGTCGCAGATGGCTCAAGCCTTGGCTCAACCACCGCCGGTGGTCACCACCGTCGTCACAGAGCCGCCACCGCCACCGCCACCACCACCGCAGCCAAAGCCGTATGCTCTACGATACGTGGCGGATCTTCTTGGCCGGATTGGTATAAAGGACTCAGACAAAGATGGTAACATCAGCCCACAGAGTCCGAGGAGTCCTAGGAGCCCACGAAACAACATTCTCATGGGGAAGTACGAGCTAGGGAAACTTCTCGGCCACGGAACCTTCGCCAAGGTTTTTTTAGCTCAAAACATAAAATCCGGAGATAAAGTCGCCATTAAAGTCATTGACAAGGAGAGGATCATGAAGAGCGGTTTGGTTGCTCACATTAAACGGGAAATCTCGATCCTCCGCCGTGTTCGTCACCCTTACACCGTGCATCTATTCGAGGTTATGGCGACGAAGACAAAGATTTACTTCGTGATGGAGTATGTTCGAGGCGGTGAGTTATTCAACGCGGTGGCTAAAGGTCGATTGCCGGATGATACGGCTCGAAGATATTTCCAGCAACTGATTTCCTCTGTATCTTTCTGCCACGGACGCGGTGTTTACCACCGTGACCTTAAGCCGGAGAATCTGCTTTTAGACGACAAAGGGAACCTTAAAGTCTCTGACTTTGGTCTCAGTGCGGTGGCAGAGCAGCTTCGGCAGGACGGGCTCTGCCACACGTTTTGCGGGACTCCAGCGTATATTGCACCCGAGGTTTTGACTCGAAAAGGGTATGACGCAGCGAAAGCCGATGTTTGGTCTTGTGGAGTGATCTTATTCGTGTTGATGGCTGGTCACATTCCGTTCTACGACAAGAATATAATGGTTATGTACAAGAAGATTTACAAAGGCGAATTTCGGTGTCCTCGTTGGTTTTCATCGGATCTTGTTCGGTTATTGACTCGGCTTCTTGATACGAATCCAGATACTCGGATCACAATACCCGAGATTATGAAGAACAGATGGTTCAAGAAAGGATTCAAACATATCAAATTCTATATTGAAGATGATAAATTGTGTAGGGAAGATGAAGAGGAGGACGAAGAGGCATCATCATCTGGTCGGTCTTCGACAGTTTCAGAGAGCGATGCAGAGTTTGATGTAAAACGGATGGGGATAGGGTCAATGCCAAGACCCGCAAGCTTAAACGCATTTGACATTATATCCTTCTCTTCCGGGTTTGATCTGTCTGGTTTGTTTGAGGAAGAAGGAGGAGAAGGGACGAGGTTTGTATCAGGTGCTCCTGTTTCAAAGATCATATCGAAGTTGGAAGAGATTGCGAAAGTTGTGAGCTTTACAGTGAGGAAGAAAGAATGGAGTTTGAGATTAGAAGGTTGTAGAGAAGGAGCAAAAGGACCGTTGACAATCGCGGCTGAGATATTTGAGCTGACTTCATCTCTAGTGGTGGTGGAGGTGAAGAAGAAAGGAGGAGACAGAGAAGAGTATGAAGAGTTTTACAACAAGGAACTCAGACCGGAGCTGGAGAAACTAATCCACGAAGAAGTTGTAGTAGAAGAAGCATTGTATTTGCCATCTGATACTGAATAGTAAGACGAGGAAGGCTGAGAACAAGAATATACACGAAACAATATTGTATTACATTACTATTGATTATTTATTCGTTATTCTTGTTCTACCTGTGATGTTGGGGTTTCGAGCATTACTGAGAGATTACAGAGATCTTGAAGATTCATGTCAATCTCGTAATCTAACAGATCTCCGTAATCTTCCAGTGTGTGTGTGTCTATATATATGTAAGTGTTATTGTAATGTGAGTGATAGGAAGATGAGAGAAGAAAAGAAGCAAAAGAGGGTGAGAGATCAGGCAATTAGTCGATTTTTGCTGGTCGTAAAGCCAGTTTATTCGTAGATTGCTCATATCATCTGTGTATATATGTGAAACTAGAGACGAGCTTAATGGAAATTCTTACTCTGCCTTCCCTTAGTCAACTGCTTTGTTCATCCTAGGCTTTACTATTTGCCTAATTAGAGTTCTTTGTGACATTTTTCATCAGATGCAAATTAAAACACATCAATGAAATAAAAACAAATTAGTTAATGAATTGAAAACTCAGAGTGTGAGCATAAACTTAGCGTAGTAAGAGACGCCTTTAATCTGAATCGGTTAGAGCATTTACCAAGAACTGAGGTTCATCTATTAGGTAAACTCACAAATATTGAAGCTGCACATGTAAATCAGTCAAGGGATTTGCGGGTATAGATTTTATAAGGTTCATAAGACAATCACACCAGTGAATGAAATGACTATATGGACTACTGCTAATCGAGCTGAACCGTATGTATAAACCTGATGATCCCGGGGAAGTCATGTCTCGAGAAGCATCAAGCCCAAGTTTTGGATTGATGAGATGTATGAGCAACCAGTTCCTGCAAAAGAATGAAGTAAGTAAATACCAAAGATGGCTAGCTGATTCTTGCTTAAGCATATTCTATATGTGAAAATGAGAGATGCTTACTTCGGAATATCTGATATGATCTCTGTGCATGTAGGAAGTCTTAACAATAGTTTCCCACTTAGTAATATTTCTGTAGTTTTCTGTAAGATCCTGCTTTTGGGGGTTGAATGGATATCTACGTGAAGGGATCTGAGAGGCTACTGAAGGCAGATTATGACAAAGCCAAGATTCAGAAGGCTTTTTGGGAGATGGTGGTGCAAGAAGAGACCAATCTGAACCACTATTGATCTTTCCTAACTCATCTCCCTTCACCATTTCACCACTTCTAATACTTGTATTTTCAAAAGCTTCAAGGTCAGGATTGGCGTCTTGTTTCCTTCCTGCCATGTCAGCTTCCTCTGGAAAGATCATGACATTTGAGTTATGCTGATCGTCGGTCATGGGATCATTCTCGGTGTCGACATATACTGTCTTCTCCAAGAGTAAGCTAGTCGAACCATTGCTTTTTGGGTAGAGTAACTCCTGAGACATGCTTATGTTTCTAGTATGCTTACTCAACCTGTTAGCTCTCAGGTTCTCGGTTTCCTTACGAGTCTCAGGGAAACCCGCAGGTTGAAAAGGCGAACTGTTACCTGTACTGCGAAATGGTGACATACAGCGAGAGTGTCTGTAAGGAGATGAAGACCTACTTGCAGAAGAAATCAGGTTTGATTCAGAATTGAACTTCTTCCCAATGCTTGGATGAACCGGTGATTGAACTTTACCACCCAACTTGTGCTTAGAAACTGAATCAAGAGCCAGCTGGAAAATGTACAAGAGCTAATAGTCAGCGAGGTTCTAATCATATCTATGAGAGACTAATAGGAGTCCAAAGGACAGGAGTGAAACCTTTTTGACAGATTGGAATCGAGATTTAAGTTGAGAAACCTTGCTTGACTTCACTTGATCATGGCTTGGGGATGTTATTGGAGAGTTGTGTTTGGCTTTAAAACCAGGTACTGCATTCAGCATGCTTAGAGAGTCTTTAAAACACAACTGCTGCAACATCCCACAACCACTTTTTGATAGATAAGCGTACTCAGAAACTTCATCATCTTTAGCATCCTCCTCGCTTTCTTCATCATCAATGTCTTGGTGGTAACAATAAGGTGGGACTATAGACTCATCATACCTATTAGGAGTTTGTCGCTTCTCCTCAGGTACTAACTCTCTTATCTGTATCGTTGGTTCAGGCATAAAAGTGGATAGTTTTCGATTAGAAGGATAATGAGGCTGCTCCACAGTCATGGCTTTGGCAGCTGGTAAAAAACGACTCATCATGAAATCCCGAGATTGAGCATCCTCAGAATTTTTTAGTGGTTTCTTGGTCTCAACACCACCATATCCACTCACACCACTTATGCAGTTGTTAAAAGAAAACGAGTCCTTTGGAGAGAGTGTATCAAGAGCATCAGAAAACACATCATCTTCATCATCCTCTGATTCTTCAACTTGTTTACCCTTTGAACTCTGCAATCTTGTCATGTTTCCATCAATGGCTTTACCCGGTGGAAGACATGGTGTGAAGACTTCTTGTTCTTCTTGCGTCAAGTCACAGACTTGGGGTTTGAAATCATTGCCCTTTAATCTTCCAGGAGCTTGCTCCCAAGTGAAAGGAACAGAGGCAGGTTCAGTAACCTGATCTAAACCCATCATCTCTGGGACAAGAACTGGAACAGAAGGACATTCACTTGTTTTAAACTCATAATCAGTGAAGTTACTACTCTTGTTTCTACGCACAGAGACTGCTGCTGTGTTCTGCATCCGCCTTGTTGAAAGAAGAGGTACGTTGAAGTTCAGTTTCCTCTCCGCCATAGTAAGAAGCAGTGTTCAGTTTAGTTATTAGGATATGGCTCACAGACCAATGAAACTCATTGATGAAACCAGATGGATATATTACAGCTCTCTAGAACAGATCTGAAAAAACCAAACATAACAATGTTCAGTAATCTTGAATTTTATCCATACAAAAAACCACATAATAATCATATAGATTATCTGAAGTTGGTGGAAACAAACAAAAAAAAGAAGAGACATCTATGTGAAACTTTTTTACTACTAGAAACTTCAATTTAATATAATAATATTTACGCAACACCGCTTAATAAATTTGAAATCTAGACATAATAATATCAAATTCAGACCCGTGACATCAATCATTATAAGGATTTGCACAATTGAGTACCAGAAACAATTAGAAGATTGTGACAATCTCATAATCGATGTAATTAAGCAGAGTTGAGATAATCTAAGGATAAATGAATGCTCAAGGAAATTAGAATCGATAATCAAGTGATTAAACTTGTTTAAGGATGAATCCATTCAACAATCTAAAATTTTCAGAAAAGCCTTAAAAGCTAGAAGGACTGAGAATAACGTTACCGGAAAGAAAAGCACATATCGGAAGAAGAAGAGTGGAAAGGAAACTAACTTGAAAGTGCGGAAGAGAACCGTAGGAGACGCTTGAGATAAGGGGAGAGGAAGAGGCTTGAGAGTTAAGGAGACTAAGACTTGAGTAAACGTAACAGAGAGAGAAGGTAAGCTTTTTTTTTTTTGTGAGTATGTGCCGTGAAGATGACGATGGGAACTGGAGAAGAAAAAGGGAAGTTGAAGTAGTCACGAGATGATTGGTGCATTTGGACTCTTCTTTCACTTCTTCCTCTTTACTTGTATAGCATTTACACTTTTCATTCATTTGTTTTCTCTATTGGTCAAAGATCTTGTTTGCCTCTATGCACATTAATAGAGGTGGGGTATTTAACGAAACTTAACCGAACCAAACCAAATTCGGTTATCAAATATTGGAAATTTGGTAATTATTTTGTGTCGTTTCGAAAATTTACAGATTTATCTTCGATGCGTTACTTATATAATTGAGCACTGAGTAGTAAGTGAGTACCGTAGAACACATTATTAAATAACTAAATAATTATGAGGCCTTTTTCACTTTTCACTTGCGTTTATGTGGACTGGTTTAAAGGTGTGGGCCGACACATTAGAGAATGATGGAAGCAAATAATTTTTGGCGCAACCAACTCAATCTATCATTTTCAATCATTTACCAATGAATAAATAATAAACACCAACTTAACTCACTTGTTATTTCAATCAATATATGCCGTGTACACTTGTCTTCATAACTTCGGAAAGTTTGAATATTGATAGAGAAGTAAATGTTGTTATACTATAGAAGTAATGCCATACTGTAGTATGCTTACATAATGAAAAATGGTTGTTTTCTGATATAAACAAATATTTGATTCAAAGATACAATACCATAATCATCTTTACTAGAGAAAATCCCCTTAATCAGTGAATTTCTATTACTCAAAAGAGATATTACACTAGTAAAAAAACAGCAAATAACCACGGAAAAATTCGTGGCTATGGACCAATTTTCGTGGCTATACGCCAAAATAGCCACGAAAAGCCACGAGAAAATTTCGTGGTTATAGCTTCGTGGCTAAAAAAAATCGTGACTTTCCGTGGCTTATTTCACTGTTCATAGCCACGGTTTAGCCACTTCCGTTTGGTGGCTACTATAGCCACGAAATAGCCACTCTTCTTCCATGGGAGATCTAGCCACGAATGTTTAGCGGCTAAATCATGGCTTACTTTGCCACGTTTTGTTTGTGGCTTTAATGTGGCAAAATGTAAGAGCCACGATTTCTTTCATGGCTAATTAGTGGCTTTCTAAAAAACAACCACGTTATAATTGGTGGTTTAAGCGTGGCAAATGTGTATTGTATAGCTACGAATATTCTGTGACTAATTTATGATTAATCTAAAAAAAAGCATTTGCTGTATGAATTTGAAACCCATACATATATTATAACAAAAGATTATAATTAATCAAATTCTTACATATCAACCAAAAGAACAAATTCAGTTCTTACTTAGAACTTTTTGGTTTCATTTGGTTATGCAAGTCTTTGTAGCTTCTAATGTATGGATTAACACAAACCACATAAAAACCTATAATCCTAGTGATGCACACCACTGATCTAAGTTAGTCCGAGAGTTGGTGGATGATGGAGTTGAACGATCTTGATTTTCGGTGGATGGTGTTGTTGCTGCTTTATTATTGGTTGATGGTGGATGTGTATCTGCCACTGTAGGGTTTAGGGGTGTTGGAGTTGCTCTAACAGAGGGTTGAGTACGATTTACCTGTGGGATTTTAATCCCGAGAGACTCGAGAATTGCATTCATTGCAACTCTTGTTGCAGCAAGCTCCTCCTTCACTGTGTTAATGCCAGATTTGAAGTCATCCTTCAAAACTAGAATGTCACCCTTCACCACTTCAACATTGCTGCTAATTGACTTGAAGTTTGACTCCAAAGCATCAAGACGCAGTTCTACATCAAGGTTACGGGTTAGAGAAGCAGTGACGTTCTCAGCTGGGTTTATGTCTCGGTATTGAACACTCCCTATTCCATAGATATTCCCTCTCTTAGACTTACCACGCTACAAAAATACCCAGAGCAAAGAAAAGGCATTAGCTTATGAAAAATAGAGAGAACAAATAAATCTCAACAATGAAAACTGAAACAATAATGAAACAAACAAAATCAGTAAAGTAAGCAAGCATGAAACAGGGAAAGAGCAGATGAGGCATTGACAAAACAAAATCAGTGATGAAAGGAAGAGAATTGGCTACCTTAATATATTCTTTGTTCAGTAAAATGCGAGAAGGTGCAGATGAGGCAGTTTGGCTAATGCCATTGGGAGAGTCATCCTCAGATGTAATCTGTGTAGCAGCTTGCTCTACTTCAACCACAATGGACTCAGCACGTGGATCAATGAAAGTTCCATCTTTTCGAGTGTGTGTTTTCCGTACAAGCTCAGTGTATGGTGGTGGTTCATCTAAACCAGCCTCAAGCATCTGCAAAAATGAAGAGATAACATAAGCTAATGCAAAACCAAAGCAAACATGAGTAAAATGTAAAATAAATAAATGTAGAGAAACATTATATAAAAGATAAAAAGAAGACAGAATTACCATTTGATATTCAATATTTGAAAACGATCGAGGACCTGCACAATGCTTGTGTACTCCTAAGCCATCGTTATTAGAGTTGCGTGAATTAGCAGCTGACTGGCTTATCTTCCTTGCATGTTCTGTATCCCAATACTCCAGCATAATGTTCCAATCATCTTCCCCAATGTACTTCGGTTTTTGATTGTTCCTATGTTTTTTGCTGATACGCTCACCAATTGAAGTCATTGTCTCCTTTTTCCAAAGGTAGTAGACAATAGTATCAAACCTCTTCTCCCAGTAGTATTGTTGCTACGATTAAAAAAAAACAATTTAGTACTTCACAATTAGTATAATTAATAATGTAAAACTACGGACCAAAAACAAAAGTAATGTAAACCAGTGAGAAAAGAAAAGCTTACGACAAATGTTTTCCACCATGTTTCTTTCCTCTCATCTGGAACATGTTTCCAGCTCCTCCATGGTCCCATGTAATAATTTTTCCATGTTGTGCGGATGAATTTGCATACAGAGGGATCAACCCCAAACCTGATAATGGAAATAGAAGATTGAGTTCTTATATATATATATATATATATAATAACTCATATACTTATATACAGATTGAGTTATATATATATATATATATATATACCAATTGTAGCATACACTTACCATAAAGCTCTATTGAGTTTTCTTGGGTGAAGGTGTGGTTGATCTTCTCTAGATGGAGCATTCATTAATGCAGTAAGGGATATATGGTTGTAGTTGTTTGCAGCTGAAGACGCAGCGCTCACAGAACCAACAACTCCTGGTGGTCTTTGCCTTTGGCGTTGAATATCTGGTAAAATAAAAAAAAAAATATAATCAGAAGCAAAGATACAATCATCATCACCAGCCAATATTAAATCTATAATCATCTAGGTATTAAACTGAAACAGCCATTAAAGTACTCACAAAAAGGTTTGCTACACTTCTAGCTAGGTTCCTTCTTTGATCATAAACTATCAAAAGCTTCAATTTCAAAGCGTTGGCCATGCTCTCTCTCTCTCTCATATATCCCATAGTATTAGCCAATCAAATTGTTTCAGGTTTTAGAATAAGTGGAAAACAAACAAGACCCACAACGTATACAATCATCTTCAGATCTGTTTTTTATCATATATAAATCAAAGGACAAAATCTTTCACTATACAATATTTATATCTCATCAGTTATATAAAAGGACAAAATCAATCTTTCACTATACAATATTTATATCTCATCAGTTATTTATATAACATATGCCTCATGTCTAGGCTCTCAAATTGTTTAAAATTTCATTTTGCTTTTTTATTTTCAGAAATTTCTAGACAATACAATCATGCTGACATAAATTTTCCTAAAAACTAACCGTAAAATCAAAGACAAAACTACAAAGCAAAGAATCAGACACAGTTAACTTGTCACCAAAAAGAAATCCTAAGGAAAAAATAAGTCGGTGTAACAGCAATCAAATGAAATAACTTAACCCAGCAGCAAATATTAAACCACCAACTATGATAGAGATCTCATCAGTGGAAGAAAACGAAATAAAAAACTAAAGAAGTCGAGAAATCAAACAAAGCCAAATTGAGTTTCCACGTGCTTATCTCGTAACCGAGTCGCTGAATGAAGTTAGAGATGGTTAAGTAGAAGGAACGAAACTCTACAATCAAACCATACCCACAAATAGAACACGATTTCCTAAAATCAAACTTTGAAAACCTAGAAATCAACAACCATCACACTCAAAACCCAGAAATCGAACCTTCCCATGCCTAGAAATCAAACTGAAACTACCTGGGGGACTCCAATCGGAAGGTCTGGACCGCCGACGGGAATCTCGGCCAGAGAAAGCCTGAGATTGGGGCTCAGGAAATCGCTCCATTTTTGGCTTGGGTCATTCTCGAGTGGTGAATCTGAAGAAAACAGAAAGCTGAAGAAAACCATGGAGGATCAGCGAGATGAATACGAGAAAACCATGAAGAAAACCATGGAGGAAAAGTCTGATGCAGGAGTATGATACGAGAAATAGAGTTGAGTGAGGTGAATATTCTAGAGACTGAGAGACGAAGCAATAAAAAAAAAGATTAAGTATACAAGGTTTGTTGGGTGTTATGTTTGTGGAAAGGAAAAAAAACAATAGGCGGCAAACCAAATAATTGGAGGTAAACCAATTAATTGGAGGCAAACCAAAATTAGAAATAAATAATAGCATAATTTATATTTGTAACCATTAAAAATACAACATTACACATCAAACATACTAAAGAAAATATAACATTTAAGAATTAAACATACTCAAGAAAATATAATATTTTAAAATATTATTTATAAATCGAAACAAAATAAAAAAAACACAAATTAAAATTAAAAATATTCCAAATCTAAATAAACTTAAACTTAAACAGAACCAGAACCAGACTAGAGTCGGAATCAGAATCGTCACATGAAGGATCTAATTCGTCTTCTGATATGTAATCATCATTGGCTGCCGGTACAGGAAACATATCAAAATCTGAAGCATCTTCCACAACATGTGATTCAACTCGAAGGATTGCACTTGGTGCGACAACATGGTTATGTGTATCGTCTTGTAACGCAGTTAAAGCAACTTCAGATGTTTCACCAATCCCTCTTGGAAGTACTTTTGTACAAGCCCACCAATTTGCTGATGTACGACGCACACGCGGATAAGGAAGGAAACATACCTGATCACAGTTACCAGATAATACGAACGGGTCATATTTGTCATATTGTCTATGCGGTGCCACATCGATGATTCCCGATGGATGTTTGCGCATTCCACGACCTTTTGTTGTGTTAAACCACTTGCATTTGAACACCATAGCTTTCAGCCCAACAGCACCATGGTACTCGATCATCATTATCTCCTCTATTAGTCCGTAATAATCTGTGTCTGTGGTTCCACGTACACACACACCATAATTTTGAGTTCTCTTAGATTGACCATGGTTATGAGTGTGGAAACAGTATCCTCGGGAGTAGTATATAGGCCATGATGTATAATTACGTACTGGACCTTGGACAAAATCTAACATCCACAAAGGATATTCATATGATTCAGTGGCATCGTTAATCTGAAAATTAATAAAAATAATATGTAATTAAATATAAAAATTTATGTATATAATAAGAATAACATGTTTCATGTCTAAATTAAACTCACATAATCTTTACACCATTCAGCAAAGTATTTGTCCTTAGCTATTTGCATTTCGTTGCTTGTAATTTCTGAATTTCGAAGTGTCATATCTTCTTCAAACATCCTATATATGTTTAAACAAGAAATAAAATAAGTTATATAATTATATATGTGTTTGTATGAAAATTGAATATTAATACCTTTCATAAGGCTCAAAATTGTTGCAATTAAGCAACATAAAAGTCTGGAGCACGTTGTAATCATCATCAGTAAACCATCCATGTATGGCTTTCCCACCTACTCGACCTTCATGGTAGAATATGCTCGGTATGTCTGGGTATAAATATGTAAACCGAATATCTCCAGAAAATGCAGTTTCATCAATAACTTCTGGATGTGCAAAATAATTTGCAGATGCATTTGATATTTCTTCAGTCAAACATTGCGCAACAATCGAGCCCCCAATATGTGCCTTATTTTTTACCTTTTTTTTTAGATGATACATGTATCTTTCGAACGGGTACATCCACCTATATTGGACAGGACCTCCTAAAGCAGCTTCATCTGGTAAGTGCACTGGGAGATGTTCCATAACATCAAAAAAAGATGGGGAAAATATCTTTTCCAAATTACAAAGTTTTACCGCGATATTTTCTTTGAGAAGAGCAACATCTTTATTTCGTAACTTCTTAGCTGAGATATCCCGAAAGAAAAGTGCAATATCTGCAAATATAATTACAATTAATTTAGCATTGCAACAATAAAAAACTATAAATAGTAGTATATCATAAATTACCTGTGATAGCCGTGTGTACATTTTTTGGGAGAAGTTCCGAGAATGTAATTGGCAGCAGTCGTTGCATCATGACGTGACAATCATGACTTTTTAATCCGGATAACTTCCACTGATTTTCGTCAACACAACGACTAAAGTTTGACGCGTATCCATCTGGAAATCGTATATCATTTTTTAGCCATAGGAGAAACTGTCTTCGCCCTTCATTTGACAATCTATATATTGGCACCGGCATCGTTCCATCTTGATTCATATGTAACGCACGTCTACAACATAATGCTGGTAGATCCATCCTTGATTTAAGATTGTCTTTCGTCTTTGTAGGAACATTCAACACTGTGTTGATGATATTATCGAAAAAATTCTTCTCAATGTGCATGAAGTCAAGATTGTGACGAAGCAAGAGGTTTTCCCAATAAGGCAACTCCCAAAATATACTCCTTTTGACCCAATTGTGATCAACCCCATAGCCAGTAATGGTTCGACCTGGCTTCTCGTGTCCGTTTCCTCCACAATCAACTGTTCGTGACAACCCCACAATGTTATTTATTCTTTCATGAAGAATTTCTTCTCCATTCAACCATGGTGGTGGATCATCTGCTACTGCTTTGCCTCGTATAAATGCTTGAACATTTCGCCTGTAAGGATGATTTTGTGGCAAAAACATTCTGTGGCAATCAAACCAGCTATGTTTCCTTCCATTTGTTAACCAAAATGATTTTGTCTCATCCATACAGTACGGACATGCTAAACGACCATGCGTCATCCAACCAGACAACATACCATATGCCGGAAAGTCACTGATTGTCCACAATAATGCAGCTCGCATCGTAAAGTTTTGTTTGCTCGATACATCATACGCTTGTACACCGTCTTTCCACAAACACTGTAACTCTTCAATCAACGGCTGGAGGTATATATCTAAACTTTTCTTTGGATGTTTTGGTCCTGGAACAAGTATCGATAAAAAGAAATAATCTCTTTTCATGCACATACCAGGAGGTAAATTATAAGGAGTTACGATCACAGGCCAAATAGAATGAGCTTGACCATTCATACCAATAGGGTTAAATCCATCTGTTGATAACCCTAAATAAACGTTGCGACTTTCAGCAGCAAAAGTAGGATATACCTCGTTAAAATGTTTCCATGCCGCTCCGTCTGATGGATGCTGCATTTCTCCTTCTGTGGACATATGTTCTGCGTGCCATCGCATGTGGGATGCAGTCTTCTTTAACTGGTATAACCGCTTCAACCTTTCTGCGATCGGCATATAAAATATTCTTTGCTTAGGTTTGTGTTTTCCTTTTCCATTCTTCGGGTGATATCGATCTTTATCACAAAATCGACAATGTAGTAGTTCTCGATCTTCAGCCTTCCAGAAGAGCATGCAATTATCCTCACACACATCAATCTTATATACAAGTAGGCCAAGCGCACGGGTTAGCTTCTTTATCTCGTAATATGATGAAGGAGCTTTATTTGGTTTGGGTAAAACCTCTTGAAAAATTTGCGATAACTCATCCACGAATGCCTCCGCCAAATTGTAATTGGTTTTTGATTTCAACATCTGCGAAGCAACATACAATTGTGAAATTCCTTCAGGACACCCGTCGTACAAAGGTTCATTAGCGGTTTGAAAAAAGCTTCAAATACGCTATCATGATATGGCTCTTCGTTTGTTGCTTCCATCATATTCTCCAATTCATGTGGAGACGCCACCTCTTGTCTAATATCCATATTTGCGTATGGAAAATACTCATAATCACCAGCTGGCTCTTGAAAGTTTGTGACATTTGGTTGCCTCGAAGATTCTCCAAATTCGTAACAATTTTCTCCATGACTCAACCAAACATAATAATTTCCCTTAAATCCAACTCGAAAAAGATGCTTGGAAACGGTTTTGACATCACGTTGTTTTCCGTTCTTACATCGAGCACAAGGACACAATATAGTGTTTTGCTCTTGGTAAGATGCCTGAGAACAAGCAAACTCAAGAAATGTGTTTATCCCCGCCATAAACTCTTCCGATACACAATTTCTTCTTGGATCAATTCGTCGATCCATCCACTCTCGATTATTAAAATGAGACATTTTAACAAATCAAATGATAAAAAAAATTATATAAAACGCTCCACAAATTTTTTTTTCTCTTTTTTGTTTATAAAAGAAATTTTTTTAGTGAAAATGAGAAGTTAGATTGTAAGAATCGAGTGATTTGGTTTTATAGGAAAACAAAAAGCCACGGATAGCCACGTAAATTTCGTGGCTAAGACAGAGATGCCACGAATTTGCCACGAAATATACGTGGCTAATATTCGTGGCTACGACAGCCACTAATTAGCCACGAAATATTTTTAGTGGCTATATAAACGAATCAATTCAGTGTCAGTGTCTGGGGGATGGGACTTTTTCGGTGGACAGCCATGAATTTGCCACGACAATATTTCGTGGCAAAATAGCCACGCTATTTTCGTGGCTATTCCGTGGCCATAAAAGTCACGTTTTGTTTCGTGGCTAGTTCGTGGCTACATAGCCACGAACTAGCCAGGAGAATACCACGAATTTTTTTATTTTTTTTTCGTGGTCATTTCGTGGCTTCTAGTTAATTAGCCACGAAATTTCGTGGCAAGGTCGTGGCTATACCAGTTTTTTTTACTAGTGTTAGTAAAATTCATTTTGTTTTTGTATTTACAAAAAGGATAAAACGGTTGGCCAACGAATAATCTTTAGTTAGCAGGCCGCTTTCAAACACCATTGGGGCGTTGCCCCTCATAAGCGTATTTGCATGCTAAGTGCCAAATGCCAATTATTGGATTTTTTTTGTTTGCCAACTATTGAATTTGTATGATAATGGACAAAAATGAAATTAAGAGAATGATTTTCCATTCATTTGTTTAGATAACCCTGTAACTCTTCTTCTTCTTTTTTTTTTTTTTTCCTTTTTTTACAACAACCCTGTAACTCTTCTCCCCCTTTATCTTTTTATCATTCTCTTAATTTTAATTTTGTTCATTATCATACAATCCAATCACTCAAAAAAGAAAAGCTATTATCATCATGCAATTGAATCCCATCCCATACTGCAATTAACATATGGAAATTAAGAGTTAAAAAAATTTGCAACCTATTTTTGTTTTTAAGTTGACAACTTTTATCTGGTCAAATCCTATTGAACTGTAGTATATTGTTATAGTTTATTGGTGCTTAGAAATTGAAGTTTGAACCAAAGTGATCAGTTAGCAAATAATAACAAATATAGCCACAACCCATGATGTCACACATGGATCCAAATATGTTGGTCATGTGGTTTACATTTTTTCTGTCATCCCAATAGATGGTAATTTGTCGTGTGTAAAACCATATCCCACATCTTTTGTTTATAAAAGGCATCACTAACATATTCCATTGACTAGATTCCAAATCGTTCATAACAATTATCCTAATAGAAATAAATTAATTCAAAATTTAAACTTGGCCCTGGATTAAGGTTTCGAAAATGCTATGCAATGATTAAAAAAGATGCCTTCATTGGCAATGAAGGCATCTTTTTTTTTACTTCCTACACTACGATCCTTAACATAAAAATGTTCACAGGTTCAGAGAACAAAATCCAAGATAAAATTTAAAAGCGAACCAAAAAATAACGAAATAAAACAAATAAAAATGTCTTTTTAATTAAGCAGAGAGATAGGAAACGAAGATATAAGATCTTTGAACAAAAAAAGCTTAAAAACAATTTAGTTCTGCTCTTGAGCTTCTGCAGCCTCTTTCTCTTCATTGGCTGCAGCCATTAGTTCATCAAACTTCTCAGACTTTCCAAGTGTGATCTCGATCTACAAAGTTATAAAACCACAAATTTAGCTAACAATATAGCAAATTCAATTTCACAGAACAAAAAAATCACAGAATGAAGCTTAAATTCCACAGCCTAAGTAATTTCTCGAATAATTTGTGAAGTTGAAATGATATTCTTCAAATATATACCTTGGCTTTCTGCACAGGACGACCCCTTGAATCATCCTTGATATCCACCGTCGAGGTCATGATCTCTGTAGGAAGAAGCAATTTCCAAATAAGCAAAACTTAGTCAATGAATCTTTCAAATCTCTTGTGTTAACATTAAGCTCATCAGCCCATTCAAGATTAAGAAGATCGTACTCTTTTCAACAGCAAAACCATTATTCTTCAATATCTCAGCAACTGTAACAACAGTAGCAATGGCTGCACAATGGACAAATCAATGTTTTATGAGAAACCAGAGTAATCTCTTCCAATAAAGAAAGCTACAAGGTCACAGAGAAGATAAAGATTCTATCTCATGACTATAAAAGGAAATAGCTTTTCTGGAAAAGCTTTGAATTGAATGAACTCAAGTTACATTTCTCAATTAATTAGAGATTGCTTAAACCATACATTATAGGTTCACACATCAAATACAAGCTCATAAAGAGAACATTACCCATTCCTAGTGCAGACAATTCGACATCAGTGTACTGCTGCATGTACCTCTGTTAAAAAAACCAAACAAAGTCAATAACATAAACAGGTTTACTCAATCTCAGGAGCAAAACAAAGTTCATAAATCTAAGGAAGAAACATTCATAAAGAGTCACATAACAACACATAGCACCAGCAAAAACCCATTCAAACAGGTTAAAATGTTACCATTTACAGAAACAACATGAACAATCACAGAAAATTCCAGATATTTCTAGAGATAGAGTACTCGAATAGGAACAGCTCGAATCCATAGATTTCAACCTAAAGACGAATTAATCAACACTCGATTTCAAAGGGGTTTTTTGTTTACCTTGGCGAGATTGACGTAAAAGAACAATGGTTTCTTAGTGTTGGAAACCTGAATCCGATTCTTCTTCTGGGTATCAACGGCCAAGTTCATGTTGTTCACTCCTTCCGTGATCTCTTCCATTGAAAACTAACTCGAAAATTAAAACTTCTCCTCTCGAATTTAAATTTTTTTTCTCTCAATCTGTCTCAGAAACGATGAAATTGAATTGAAGAGAAAGAGACGACGATAAAGCTTCTCCGTAAGAACCAAACCCCCAAAAAACCCTAACTCGAAATACCAAACGACACCGTTTCTATAGAACCTCAAAAATGGGCTAGGCTCCGGCCCCAAAAGGCCCGATTTAGATTTTAGAGAGTGAGTGAAAAATAATATTTATTTATTTTTGGAAAGTAATTGGAAAAATTTAATTCTGCGATGAGCAGTATCGGCGTTATCCGATCAGATCGTTGAATTGAAACTTCGAGAAGACTCAAACTCGCCGGAGAAGAAGAAGCTATGCCGGTGTTCAAAGCTCCTTTCAACGGCTACTCTGTGAAATTCAGTCCATTCTATGAGTCACGCCTCGCCGTCGCTACAGCTCAGAACTTCGGAATCCTCGGAAACGGACGGATCCATGTCCTCGAGCTTGCTCCTGGAGCTCCCGGCGTAACTGAATCCGTCGCGTACGATACAGCAGACGCTGTATACGACGTCTGTTGGTCAGAATCTCATGACTCTGTACTCGTCGCCGCAATTGGTGACGGCTCAGTGAAGATTTACGACACAGCTCTTCCTCCTCCTTCTAATCCTATTCGATCTTTTCAAGAGCACGCGCGTGAGGTTCACTCTGTGGATTACAATCCCACGCGCCGGGATTCATTTCTCACTGCTTCGTGGGATGATACGGTGAAGCTTTGGGCTATGGATCGTCCGGCGAGTATCAGGACTTTTAAAGAACATGCTTATTGCGTTTATCAAGCGACTTGGAATCCTAAACATGGTGATGTGTTTGCTTCTGCTTCTGGAGATTGTACTTTAAGGATTTGGGATGTTAGAGAACCTGGATCCACTATGATCATCCCTGCTCATGATTTTGAGTTATTGTCTTGTGATTGGAACAAGTATGATGATTGTATTCTAGCTACTTCTTCAGTGGACAAGACGATTAAGGTTTGGGATGTTCGGAGTTATAGAGTTCCTTTGGCTGTGCTTAATGGCCATGGATATGCAGTGAGGAAAGTGAAATTCTCGCCGCATCGGAGGAATTTGATAGCTTCTTGCTCCTATGATATGACTGTTTGTCTTTGGGATTACATGGTGGAAGATGCTTTGGTGGGTAGGTATGATCATCATACAGAGTTTGCTGTTGGGATCGATATGAGTGTTCTTGTTGAAGGTTTAATGGCGAGCACAGGTTGGGATGAGCTTGTTTACGTTTGGCAGCAAGGGATGGATCCAAGAGCGAGTTGATCATAAGTAAGTTTGTGATTGCAAAACAGTTTCCTCTTTATTTCATTGTGGAATTGATTTGGTTTTGTCAAAACGAAAGTAGTTGGAATAAAGTTGGGATCTTGCATGAAAGCAATGCAAGTTATTGAAATTTCACAGATGAACCAGGTTCTCTTTTGAATTGTAATTGATATAATAGATAGCTGTTGTAGTGTATACATTAGCTTATTACAATAAGAGCTGATCGAAGCACTTTTTACTTCTTTTGCGGGCACTTTTACGATATGGAGATATTGAAAACAAAGTTCAAATCTTGATCAAAGCAATGTAATTGTTAGCATGTTGCAAAACCAATTTGATATTGCAAGTGAAGAAAGCTCCTCGTTTGATTGTGAAATGTGTAGTTATTATACTAATCTTGAGTCTCTTCTACTAACCTCAACAAGCATACTACACTCTGAAGATGATTTTAGATATTGTGAAACTTCTAAATTCTTGCTGCTTCATTACCGAGTGTGATCGTCTTTACAATGTGTGAGTAAGACAATTAGGTTATATTAGTCTGTAATTGTCTTGCTTACATGATGGCGTAGGTTGGTTACTATAACAATCTTTGCTTTGGGTTTTGATTTCGTAATTTTGCATCTGCATTAGGAGTCTTCTCTCGTATGCTTGTATCTACTGTCTCTTAAGACAACTTTTTTGACATGTTTCGTTGAGCTGCTGTGTATCTTGAACTGATCTTAGGTGTCTAAATATTTTTTTATTTGTCATGAACATTTTAGCTGACCAGAAGATACCATTGAGGAAATAAAACATGTCACTACTTAATTGTCATGAGCAAAGCAAAACTGATGTCACAGCAGGCGGAGTGTATCTTAAACCTTGCCACGTGAAATCGTTTTCTATCATTGAAAGCATTCTCTGACGGCCACTCCGGTAATCCACCTTTGTAGAAATAATCCACCACTGCGTCATCCCAATGTAGGGAGGTCTCCTTCTTTGATCTGTTGGTGGTCACTATGCAACATTAATCAGCAAGTAAAGATTAGAGACTTGTATCAATAAAAAAATGACGTCAATGTAAATTCGCCAAAAGATTCTTCGTTAATTAGAACTTGAAAGGTTTGCTGTGAACACCTAACGAAGCAGCACAATTCATTTCATGTTGAATTTTTGTAGCCAACAGAGCTCGAAGTTTGACCCCTGACAGATCAAGAAAGAAATTGAATGTGGTATTAACAGATACAGCATGTCGATAAAGCACCACTTGACGCCAGTAGTCCCGCTAATGAAGAACAATCTCTTTCGCATCATTTAGCCCAAAACTCATATTCTTCTCCTCCTCCTCGTCAAGATTGTGGTTCAACATTTGGCGGAAGTTTGCGGTGGATGCTTGGGATCCACCGTCCACGCTTTATGCCCTTAACCATAATTTTTACAATACCGACATATTCTTTATTTATAGGTATCGATTGGGGCATCATAACCAATATATATTATAATAATATATAAAGTAATAACAATATAAAACGGCTGCGTTTTCTAATTGTAAACAGTTGCGTCGTTTCAGAATGTTGCATCTATTCATTTAGAGTTATGTTCTTTCACTATATTTTGTTCGTATTTTTTATCACAATTTTTTATTCCAATAGTTATGTTTTTTACAAAGAGTTGTGTCTATTTAAATGTTCATTTTTTTCGATAAATACCAAATTTTTCCTTTTCAAAATTCTTAATTAATTTTTAAAAAAATTAGAATATTTATTTATAGAAAAAGTCGGAAAAATAATTTCAGCAAAAATAAGTAAAGAACAAATTTGATAGAAATTTTAATATTTCGCTATGCTATGAATTTCATGTAAGTTAAGTTATCCTGGTTTTTCAAGATTAACTCTCTCACATGAAACTAATGAGTTTTCTATTTTTGTGTTTTATATAGATAAACAAATGTAAATTAATATTTATATATATATATATATATTATATTTTTTTTTCTTTTTTTTTTCTTTTTTTTTTTTGGTTAAGAAAAAAAGAAAGTTAGATATATTTTAGATATACACACTGAATTAGTATATGTAGTTTTTATTTTTTTAGTTATTCCTATTTAGTTAAAAAAACAAAAAAAATTGACACTTGTCGACATCTATTTGACTGATGGATACGTTTTGCTGTTAATATGAATTTGGACATGCGTCAGATTTTTACTAGAGTTCAAACTTTATATAACAAAACAAGACAGGACATGTGTATATATTCTCTTATTTTATTTTTTTGAACAACATTAAGGTTTCAAAAAAAAACTCTTATTTAAACCAAATAAACTTCTTTCTAACTTTAAAGTTAACAAAAACAAAAATATAAATTGTGAAAAGAAGATGTAATAAATTATTAAGGTTTCACTTTTATTCGTTTATAATTTTTTGAAAAGTATGAACATAAATATGTAGAAAACTTCCATTTTTGACAAAACTTTTTTTTGAAATCTCTCTTCAAAGAAAGTTGGTTTTGTTTTTCTTCTTTGTTCTACAAACATGACACTAACTAACAACGATTGAAAAAATGTTGTACCTTTTTTTTCCAAATTGAATTTATCATTATTATAGTCTCGAAACCTAATATAAAAAAGAGCTTTTTATCACAATGTTGTTTCCACATGAAAAACAAATATAATTGCTCTAATACTATTATTAAATGTCTCAATCAGATTCCCAAAAAGACATTCCTAAGATGAGAATAAACCACAATTTATCAAAAAAAATTTTTACTTCTTCGCTTAATGATAAACATTATTAAATAATACAAAAAAGTGTGAACTCTCCCAATATCTCCTAATTTCTATTTTATTGTTATTTGCTACAATTAAAATACTATTAATTAAATACGCAATTAACTTATGCGTCGGAAAAATATGCCTAAAGATTTTGTCTACTTGTACTCTTATTCGAAGGCATTGACATGTATGTAGAAAACTTCAAAATTTGCTTTCATGACAAAAAAAATTCTCTTGAAACTTCATTCAATCTTTTTCAATAAATTTTTATACCTCTTTATTTCAATGATAGTTGCTCTGAAACGTATGAGTTTCTATGGTCATATTGAAATGAAAGATAAAGGCTCATCGTCAAGGTTGTAATCCAAAAGCAAGCGACTGATTTATTTATGGACCATAAACTAAACCAAATATAGTTAAAGATAAAATCTTTCAGAAAATAGAATCATTAGTATAATGTCCATTTATGTGTGCATATCCAAGTTATTAAGTTATTTGGACATGCTAGTGGATTGAAAGAGAAGAAAAAAATAACATCTGAAATAATATACATGAAATTAGAAGTTGAAGATGACCTTAAAAAGCCAAGACCCCATGAATCGTTTTTTTGTGGCGAGAATTTAAAATACATATCAATCCTTATATATAAGTTTATAACCAGAAACAAAAATTATGTAAAATAAGTATAAAAAACAAAGATTAAATATATGTGGACATAAGTCGCTATCTAAATATCGCTCACTACAAAAAAAAAAAATCAATTTGCTACTAACATATTAGTAGCAAAATAGTCTCAAAAACGAATTTTGTGACCAAAGTGCGACAAACAAGAATAGTGGCAAAAGACGCGACTCAAACCGCCAATCGTCGCAAATCCGTCCCGCATTTTGCTACCTATTTGCGACTAACTGTAAAGTGCGACTACATTGCTACTAAACAGATTACTACCATTTTGTGACGTAAGTGCAACACCAAACATTAGTCGCAATGTAGTAGCAAAATTTTCCGTGACTATGAGTTTGTACGTCGCAAAATAGTGGCAAACATCTGTTGTTATTTTGTTGGAGTTAAGTCACAAATAACTGAGACTAATTTGCCACTGTAATGAGTTGTGTTAGTCGCAAAAGAGTGGCAAGCTCCGGCGGCGGGACAACCTCCGGCGACCAGACCTCCGGCACTGGCATGGAGCGTTCTGAATTAATTCCAAAAATTGTATCAACTAGGATTCAAACTCAAGACCTTAAGGTATAAACATAATCTAATAACCACTAGACCGCTTTAACATTTGGTAAACTCTCCGCATCACAAATATATATCTATTGAAGATGTCGTCGCAAATTAGTCACAAATTGGTCCCAAATTAAATGTAGTCACAAAACAGTCTCAAAATTTGATACTAATAAGCAACTACACTTTTTTTTTTTAAAATGTAGTCGCAAATTAGTAGCAACAAATGCTACGTTTTTGCGACTACTTGTCTTATAATCACTGTGTAGTGGCAAATTGGTCTCATATATGATATATATACCTTAAACTATGTATTTTATACGTTTTTTAACCTTCAAAATGTTTATATTTTAGATAAAACAAGTAACAATGACGTTTTGCATTGTTTTTATCAAAGTATTTTGAATATCTAAGTCGGAAACAAAAACAATGATAATACAAATACAAAATATATTAAATGTATAAGGTATAATAGTGTTGATGTTGTATATGTTAAAAAGTATTAATACGTATGCAAATTTTGATATTTTGTTATGGTAACATGATATAAGTGTATAAAATATATATTTCTATTTTTGAAATTAAAAAATGACTCATGATAATGAAAAAATTAAACGTAGTCACAAAAAAGTTTCAAAATTTGAGACTAATGAGCAACTACACTTGATTTTTGCTACTAATCTGCGACTACGCTGATTTGCTACTAATCTGCGACTACGCTCTTTTGCTACTAATATGCGACTACGCTGATTTGCTACTAATCTGCGACTACGCTCTTTTACTACTAATTTGCCATTCTTCATTTCTTATGTGACCAATCTGTGACTACTTTACCGGCGTAGCAAATACGTTGCACTTTAGCCGCAATGTAGTTGCAAAACCGCTACTAATTTGTGACTTCTGAATTTGCAAACTGATTTGCGACTAATCTGCTACTACATTTCTGTTGTCTCATATTGGTGGCATATAAGTCGCAGATTAGTCGCAAAAAAGTGTGACTATAATATTAATCGCTCATAGTAGTCCCTAATTAGGTCTTTTTTTGTAGTGGCTATATCTTAGATCTCATCAAAATTGTTTATAATTATTAATCACGAAAATTCAAATTTTGTTTTTTTTAAATGTCATGAAATTGATATAAATCACCCCTCACTAAAATTTTGATAAAATTCGATTAGATCATTCAAAATTTTAAAACTCTTTAAAATATAGAATGTATCCAAATAAAACCAAATCAATGATCCAATATTCTCCCTTAGAGTTTAAATAGTAACAACTTAATTTGGTTGAGTTTTGAAAACAAATTGATTTATTTTTTAGTTTACAAATTGGTTTACTAACAACTTCTAATACTGAAATTGATAGTTTTAGTATTATTTTATCAAGTATGGGAGAAGATACATGTAATACCTATTCGAATAATTTGTAAAACATAAAAAAAATTTACATAAAACAATAATTATTGAGTGAGTTATTTTACAAACAGATCAAAATAATCCAAATATTGCATGTCACTTTTGTTTTTAACAATTTTTCATCAATTACTAAAGTTTGTTTTTAAAAAATTTAATTGAATTCAAATAGTTCAACTTTTGTCTAAATGGTGTTGCAAAATTGCTAAATCTAACTTAATCCAATAATTTTTTTTTTTCCCCTCAAATCACTGTTTACACGCTCTATTAGCTCAAAAGGAAGTGAAAAGAAGTGAAAAGAAGTTCACCAAACACCAGAACGTAAAATAAAAAGAGAGAAGAGTGAAAAGAGGGGTCCATGAGTCAATCACTTTCAAAAGGAAAGCAAACCCACATGATCTTGTTTCCGGATATATTGAAAACACACTTCTCTTATTATCCTCTTTTCTTTCTTCTTTATTATAATAAATCATACAATTATATATATATATAACGTATGTGTCTGTCTATATTTTCTCATTTAATTAAGGTTTGTAGTTTTTTCTGTAAATGAAAGTTCGAAGTTAGAAATAAAAACGATCCGACGACTAGTAATTATATTGAATTTGTTTTTTCTGATATACTATATTTTCGAAAAGTCATGTATACGAAAAAGACTAAGGCAGGAGGATCTGAAATCCAACAAGATGCGTGCATATCATGATTCAAACTAATGTCATAAAAAATCGACTATTTCTTATTGGATTGACTTTTGATGACACTTAACGACAACAAAACGAATATAAAAAGTTAACACCAAAAAAGACAATAGGAAAAAACACAAGGATGATAAGTTGGTTCTAATAGTTGTTATGTGGGTTTGGAACCGTACTACTTACTAGTAATGACTTTTCTTTTCTAGTTTATGAAAATCTTCTATAGTATAAACCTTAGTTGAATAATATTAGATCTCGATTGTTTATTACATAATATTGGTATCAAAGTATTTTTTTCGTTTAAATTATTAAAAATATTTTATAATATTAATCTATGTGGATTAGAACTTGCTTCGTGACAAAAAAAAAAAAAGAAGAAGAAAGAATTAGTTTTTAAGACCATGTAATTTCTTGTATTCTAAAAATTACCACTCTGTCAATCTACCTGCAGAAGTTTTTTTCTGTTTTTTTTTTCTTTTTTGTTAATTAGAAAGTTCTGGATAACTCATAGTCTTCCAAATATGAGATGCGTCATTAATAATACTCTTATTAGGTAAATCATCCTCCCAAACGGGATCGAACCGGATATTGAAAGTTTAACTTTTTTGATAGATAAATCATTACATACACTAGGTGATTACATTAGTCATTTTTTTTTTTGATAAAACGACACCATACTCTACCAAGAGTTTTGAGTGTGCATGGAAACAGAAACATAAGTAATATAAAAACTAATGATACACAAATGGTTACTTAAAGTAAAGAACAGCATCAAATAGATTCACCGGAAAAAAAGACGATGACCCCTACGCTGACAAATTGAAACCCGTCGATCAGAATTTCTTTTTCTTTTCCAACGATCAGGATTTTTATTTATTTAAATGATGTTATTTTATTTTTCTTCAATTCGAAAAAAATATATAATTTAATCTTTTTCTCAAATAACAAAAAAAAAACTAAGTACGAGATAGTAGCTGATTAGTCAGTGACTATTCGGGGTAGAAGCTAGAAATATTTCGACTATGTGACTAATGTTCTTAATTTAATCTAGGCTTAACTTAGTGAATTGTGGAAAGTGATGTGTAATGTGTGGTGATAATATATATAATGGAGACCCAATGATGCTACAACATGTGTCTACCCATAAGCACCCAGCCTAGATGAACAACACACTGCATTATAAAAAATTAAAAACTGAAATTAATTATAAGATAATGAAATATAAAGAAGAAGTAGAAGAAAAAAATAATTGAAAGCTTTATAGCGAAGAAGAGGGGTCCCCTCAAATACCAATAGACGATGGATCCAAAAGGTAAAGTACATTTACATTACATCGTTGGGTGCAATTATTCATTCCGTCTATCTCAACTCCTCTTTTGTACCCTCTCCCCACCAATTTATTAATTAAAAATTGTAAATATTTATATTTATATTTGTATGCATCTTATTTGGCCTCTTTTTTCACCTTACTCCATTTGTTTCTTTATATTAAGGTATTGTCCAAATGATGCTACATCTTCGTATGGTTTATGTTTTAAAAGGAATGTTTTTCAAGGAATATATACCAAGCTTTTAAATTTTACTTTTGGTAATATAGTTTTAGGCTTTAAGACATATATATCGTCTCCTATCACAATCAAAAGGACAACCCCACTTAGTTATCTCATGATTATTTTATACGGATCACAATTTGTAGTTCCCTATACTGTTGTTGGTGCAATGCATGTATGCATAAAATTAAATATGAACAAGGCATACAATGAAATCTTAAA
The DNA here is from genome assembly GCA_026770425.1 of Boechera divaricarpa. Classification (NCBI taxonomy): domain Eukaryota; kingdom Viridiplantae; phylum Streptophyta; class Magnoliopsida; order Brassicales; family Brassicaceae; genus Boechera; species Boechera divaricarpa. Next base: position 7,342,775 of record CM049182.1, on the reverse strand, counting down.
AATCTTCCATAAGCTTTAGGTAAAATCTTAGTTCAAGGAATATTTCAAAATCGAGCATATATTCCAAAATAAAATTCAACATATATTCCTAAACCGAGCCGCTGAAAAAGAGCAGAAAAAGAGCAACTAACAGAAACCATTAAACTATATATAATACACACCCACACAGAATACACATTATACAATAATAAAAGTTTACAAGACGACATCAAAATATAAAACAAAAAACGCACCAAAAGACATGACTATAAATAAATAATAAACACACATGGTCTAAATTCCTCAAACAAAGAAAAGAAATACAATTTAAATTTAGTTCTTCTTCAAGCTTCTCTCTTCAAGATCACTACCTTACGCCTCTCTCTCAATTTCATCTCAATCTTCTCATATGATTTTTTAACAAGAACCAAAATCTTTTAAGTTATTTATTTTTCTTCACTAAAAAAAAAAACAAAGAGAATGAAGGAGACAATCAGGTGTTGCATCGCCTGCATTCTACCGTGTGGAGCTCTCGACGTGATCAGAATCGTTCACTCAAACGGACACGTGGAAGAAATCAGTGGCACGATCACAGCCAGCGAAATCATGAAGGCTCACCCGAAGCACGTACTCAAGAAACCATCTTCTCCACCGTCCGATCACGAAGAGCGTGACGTCATCTCAGCTACAAAGATCGTCATCGTCCCTCCCGAAGCTGAACTCCAACGTGGCAAAATTTATTTCCTCATGCCTGCAACTAAATCTGATAAATGTGCCGGAGGAAAGATCCGCCGCGATAAAAGTAACTCAAACAACGCCGTCAAAAAGCGGTCACAGCATCGCCGGCAACATCGTGACGGTGATGAGAAATGTAATGACGATAAAGATAAAAGTTACGAGAATGATTTATTGATCTCTGATCGGTACTTGACGGAGATATTATCGGAGAAAGTGGCGACGCAAAAAGATCGGAGGAAGGGACGCGTCGGCGTTTGGAGGCCGCACTTGGAGAGCATATCGGAGATCATAAGTGAAGATTGAGAAAACGGCATCGTTTTTTGAGTATTACTTGATAGTAACAATAGCTTCTCTTTTTTAAAAAAAATTTTTACGATCATTTTTGTAATCTATCGTCAGTTGTGCATTTCAATGAAAATATTCAAGAAATTTTTTTTTTTTACTTCGCATCAATTTCTTTAATTGTTTTATATGTGTACTCTTTTTATTAAACTTTACTACACCTTTCCATAGAAAATAAATGGATTAGTGCATAATCACTTTTATACGCTGACTTTAGCTGTATATTGTTTCCGACATTTTGTCGTTAGGACTCTCAACGTACGTACCGGTTCATCCACGACGCGCTGGTGCGAGAGCAGTGACTGAAGGGAACGGGATGGGACACTAAGAGGAAGTATGCTCATCAACGTTTCGGCATTTGGTGCTCTTTATACAAATTTATGTATCATCATCATATCAATTTTAGTTTTGAGTCATTAAGTTTTGATTTGTGGTCATCAAATCATACACTCGTCCTAGATCATAAAAGCTAGCAAAATTACTTTAAAAGTAGGGTTACAGTATAATTAAAATTGTTATTATAGGGTAACAAATATTATATAGAAGGTAAAAAAAAAAAAAGAGATAATGGAAAAAGCTTTATTTCTTCTTGTTTGTAACGACTAACGACTAACGACTATAGTAAGAACGAAGATGGCAGAGATTCCAATTCATCAAACATAATTTAGAGTTTCTTTGAGGAATCTATCGAAAATGTCTCAGCTTCTCTCCCGACTCTCCAACCTCTTTCCCCGGAACCATTCACTCGTAAGTTTCTCTGTTCCCTTCTCTCTCTTATTACCGAACAAAACTTTTGGTTTCTGAACTCTATGGTACTAAGTTGGGCAGGTTCGTTTGTTTTCATCGTCATCTACCAACCCGTATTTGTCACTTGCTTGCACTGCGGAAGCCTTGCCAAGCAGCGAAAACATCGGAAATGTTATCTTGTTCGACGCTGCTAAGGAAGATATGCTCAATGTACCTGACAAAACAATACCCCAAGAGATCCTTGATGGGAGAGGACTCGGAGCTTCTCATGGATGGGTATATTTCTGTGATCCGCACGATCGTCCTGTATGTATCAGCGACATTTTTAACCCTTTGGCTTCTAAATCAAACCCGACAATGATTCCTCTGCCTCCGCGTTCTGCTCTAAAGTCTTGCCAAACCCAAGTTTTCTGGAATGTGGCAATGTCCTCTTCTCCTCCTGATCAAGAAGATCAAGATTGGGTTGTTGCTATCAAGTTCTTGGGTAGACAGCTTAGTCTATGTAGATCCCGTCGCGCGTGACTTGCGGTGGAGTAATGTCGTAACCTCTTTGGACTTCTCATAAAACTCAAATCTGATGTATTCTAAGAGAGACCAAAGGTTCTACTTGCCTGCTCCTAGAGACCACCACTTGTTCTCCTATGATCTCAACTTTAAACAAGACAAGGATCCTAATTAAGTTTCATGAGTTGCAGTTTCATGACCTTCCTGAGTTGCCTCAATCCGAGTGGGAGTTGATGTATTCGTGTTGCAGGAGGGAATATCTGGTGGAGTCTGCCTCCACCGGTGAACATTTTCTCGTCAAATGGAATATACCTATACTCTAGTAGTATGCATTTACATAAATTGTATCAATGGCTGAAACATCTTTGGCTTTTCTTGCCTGTGTGCATGCAGGTATAGCCAGGGCTACAAGACGAAGCGGTTCATGGTCTTTAGAGAGGTGGAGACGATGGAAGGAAGCAAGAAACATGTGTTACACAGAGGACAATGAAAATATGTGCATCTTCCTTTCAAAGAGCGAGGCTTTCTGCATTGTGGCGAGCTCTTGCCCCGGTCTCCAACCCTAACTCCATCTATTATATAGGCCATGGCTTTGGTATTTACAATCTTACCACCAGAACTGCCCGTCCTTTTCAACCTCCTGCGGGTTGTTGCGATTCGAAACTTATCAAGAACACTCAATCTCACAATCGATCTCTCGTTTGAACACGATGTGATTGACCTACGTCTGGGGCTGGATCTATCCAGCAATTCACTAATGAAGAAGCTTCTTCGAGCTCAAGATCAGAGCTCAAAGTCTGTTACAAAGATCGTTACAAGTTTGTTTTGAAATCGGATAAAGAACAGAGAAAGAAGAAGATGAGTTTATATAGAACTCAAACCATCCAAACGACTAAGAGTCTTTGCCTTCAACCAATGAGAGCAAACCCTCTTTCTTGCTTCAGAGTCTTCACTTCAAACTTTGTTTCTTTAATCAAAACCCGGTTTAATGACAAACCAAACACATCAAACCTTCAAACTGATTAACCAAGTCGACATTCAGACTAACCATTTTGAATCATACCTTCACACGGGTGCACCAACCCGTCTCACCGCCCCTTACTGGCTTCCCCCATTTTCTATCTAGTGGCGACAATCGATGTAGCCTCAATCCTGTTTTCATTTTTAGTTCATCTGGACCCATAATACTTCGGTTATTGAAATGTTAGGTGTGATTCTAGAATTATAAGCAACTGGATTCGAGAATAATCAAGTATTATAACTTTTATATTTTAAGAAATAGTACAATATTCTTTTCTTTTTTTTTTGGGTCAACATAGTACAATATTCTTAATTAGGATATTTGATTAGTCTAAATTAATCAAGAGCATAATATTTGAGTGTTGGATTACAAAGTGGATCAATATGATTTCTTAAAAGAGAATTTCAAGAAAGCATATCTCTAATTTTTATATTAAATACGTGTTACTCAGTTTCTTTCGTACACGAACAAATGATTTTCTTGTAAACTCATTTTAACTTGGAGATTGACATATCATCAAACTGGTTCCACAAACAGCGTCATATTCGACTTAATCAGTAGTGACCACTTGCGTAACTTCTTTAAGCCAGCTTATCTATGGATTAAAGGCATATTTCTGGTTTGATCATCTTTTTTTTTTTTTTTTGGGTCAACAACGCAATGATCAATTAAAACATTAATAGCTAAAGTGACTGATAGACCAAAAAAAACGGATACAATAATAAATGGCACAAATTTATTTTGATGAGTATTCTATTAGCTAGCTAGCACTTATAACTAATCAACAATGACTACAAGTTAATGAAGTCATCAACGGACCTCATCATCTTCTGTGATCTTCCCAGCCTCATATTAACACGTTAATGTAGCATAAAGACCGAGTGATGTTAAGGTAAAGAGCAAGTGGTACAATTCTTGTATAGAGAACTTGGGGTTTTGAAAGCTTTGGAGAAACCACTTTGCATCGGATATGCTAACTAATTTGCATAGTTTCAAGAAATATAAATGTGGAAATCCACGGTTACAATTAAAAATTATGTACATTTATTATATCATACTAAAAAGGTACTACTATTTGTATATCTGTATCTCACTCTCATTGGATCTTTGTATTCAACATGTAACCAACTCAACAATTTTATTAATTGACAAAAAAACAAATTCCTACTCAAATAACTACAAATCTTGACGCAACATTTATTTGCATTGACAGTCTCTCACTCTTTTTAGCAAAATAAGCATAATACTTATTTTTTTCCGAAAACAATTTTTATAATTTTTAATTACAAAATCGAACATTTTATTCTGTAATCAAATTTAGAAAATTTAACGTTCATAAAGCCAAATGACAATGCATGTTTGATAAATCGTGCGAACCAATAACCTTTCTTTGAACCAAAAATAAAATAAAATACTTCTTTTCTCAAAATCCCATCACGTAATAACACACAACCCCAAGGCTATTACAGTCTTTTCGTTCCTCTGTAAACTCCACTATTAAATGAAATGCAAAGGAATGGCTTGTGATATTGGCAATGTCAATGTCTGTCTCTCTCTCTCTCTCACAGTCTCTGTCTCTGCCTCCAAAATTTCCCTCTCTGTTTTGAGCAGTTAAGCTGCCTCATCAATCTCACTCACCAGAAACCCATAAAACAATCATTAATCTTTTCTTGTTTTCATCAAAACCCATTTCTCAAATTCTTTTAGACCAGACCCCTTTGATTCTTTCTCCAAATCTTTTTCCAGTTCTGTTAATGCTTTAGAGTACCAACAGGTTTATCTCAATGTGTGACGGTTTTCTTTACTTAGATTTATATAGGAAAAAAAAATGCCACTTTCTAGGAATGTATACGGTATGAACCAAACCGAGGCGTATAGAAATGTCGATCGTGAAGACCCCAAGGCAATTCTTAACGGTGTTGCAGTTACTGGACTTGTTGGGATCTTGCGTCAGCTCGGTGATCTCGCTGAGTAAGTATTGGGTTTCTTTTTGGTTTCTACTGTTGAATGATTCTTTGAGCTAATGGTGAAGTTAGAGATGAAAAATCATTACTTTGCTTGAAAGTTATTGACTTTGTTAGTTTAATGTATCTATTTGGTGTTTGTAGAGACAAATTTGGGAACTCATATGATTGCATGATCCTTTTTGAGTTCCAAGTTTTCTCAGTGAAGTTTTTGATTTAGGGTTTAGCATATTCATTTTTTTGTTCCTTTGCCTTCTCTCTTGGATGAAATTTTTATGAATGTTGTGCTGTTTCCATCAATCATTCTTCATCTTTGGCTGTGTTTGGTCTTTTGTTCATTAGCTTAGTTTATGGTTCTGAATTACTCCCTCATGTGGTGACTCTTATTTCGACTCTCATATCAAGCTTCCGTGTAGCCAAAAAATTGTAGCTTAGTTTGGGTTTGGAGTGGTCTCTGGTTCAAAAAGGTCATCTTAGCACAAAGGAAAAAACTTTCTTAAGGATTGCATTTTCTCTTGATTCAGGTTTGCAGCAGAGATATTTCATGGCATACAGGAGGAAGTTATGGCTACAGCTTCAAGAAGCAATCAATTAAAGCTTAGATTGCAGCATATAGAAGCTACAGTGCCTCCACTAGAAAAGGCGATGCTTGCACAAACAACTCATATACATTTTGCTTACACAGGAGGTGTTTTGTTTTGTTCTCTCTTGTCAATCTTCTTATTGTCTTGACCCAAGATGTCTGATTCTTGTTAGGTCTCCACATTTATTATGTTAATTAAAAATGTCATCCACTTAGTTCATTGTAGGCCCAGTTCATATGCTTTTTCACTTACCCTTTTACTAATTTCCCTCGTGAATGCTAGTTTAGGATCTGGAATGATTGAGTTAGTTATAAATTCCTGCAAATCTTTAGAATAGATAAACTGAAAATTAAAATGTCATTATTAGTTGTTTGTTTCCTCTTAGCACATTTTTTTAATTGTATTGGAACCTCCAAAGTAATGGTTGGTGAGGGAAGTGGTCAGTGTTTGGTTTTACCTTTTTATCTTGTGAGCTGATTGAGTTTTATGGCGTTTTCAGGTCTGGAGTGGCATCCTCGTATCCCAATTACGCAAAATCACTTAATTTACGACGACTTGCCTCACATTATTATGGATCCCTATGAAGAGTGCAGGGATCCTCCACGATTGCACTTGCTTGATAAGTATGCGTCAGGCTAAAATATCATATCTGATATGTATGTACTATGTACTATAATCCATCAGCATCATGTTACACTGATTCTTTGCTTTATTTCCTCAGATTTGATGTAAATGGTCCTGGATCTTGCTTGAAGCGATATTCCGATCCTACTTATTTCAGAAGAGCATCAAGCAACCAGATTCAAGGAAACAAGAAGTTACAAAAAGATAAAAAGCATTTTAAAATTAAGGTGTGGTTTCTCCGATTAAATTGGTAAACCTTTTTCTTTAGAATTCTCTTTTGCTTGACAATTATTTATCTGCTTTCTGGCATGGACAGAAGAAGAATTCTTCGTCAAGGAGTCGAGATATGTCACATTTGGCCTCCATGGCTAACCAGAATGCCAGGTAAATATAGAGATTTTATTGGCATATTTAAACTTTCGTGCACCTAAAGAATAATTAACTCGGACATGGAATTTACTCCAGGAAGACATTTACTTCATTTAGCTTCAGTGGACAAACCTCTTCTTCTAAAACCACCTCAACCAGTGACATGGGAAAAAGATCTGATTTTCAAGATCATCATTCTCGGTCTTTTGAGTCCAGAAGTGGTTCAGGCTACATCGAATGCCTTTCAACCGCGACCTCTTCATTGAAGACTGGAGAAATACCGAAAGGGGTATTCGTTTCATCCAGCTTGACACCGGGCTCTTGCACTATCGCTTCAGTCCTTTCTGAATGTGAAACCGAAGATGCACATGATAATTTCCAGTTTAGTCCTTCGCAAGGGCAAGCTGCTCGTGGCTCTTCTTGCGTTAGCTGGGATGAGAAAGCCGAGATAGTGGAATCTCTTGGTTTCCAGACAGATGAAGCTTCTGAAAAGATGGAGACGAGCTCTGTTGTGGATGCACTAGATGAGAAAACAAGCTACGGAGAAGGGACTGGTAGAGTTGATTTCCATTCTAAGGACCTTGAAAATGATAAATCAGAATCAGGACTACAAAATCGTACTGGGATGGATGAGGTAAGAGAGATAAAAACTGGTCGGGATATTGTGGGGGAACTGAGGGGTACTGAACATGAGACTGAAAGCGAAGGGGACTGTTTTGTTGATGCGCTTAACACTATCGAATCGGAATCTGAAAATGATCTAGGGCTCCAAACTAGTCAAGAAGTAGTGAGCAGTTCCTGTGGTCTTGTAGATGAGAGGTTGGAAAAGTCAGTGTGTGAGCAAGAAATAGAGCAGAATTCAAACAGTGTCGAAGATTCTTGTAGAATGGATGGGTTTGTGGACTACGGTTTTAAAAATGAAGAGAATGCATCATTGGCAAATGCATCTGATAAAATGAATCGTCATGACCCACAGGCTGGGTCAGATATCAACCGCTTCCAACAAAATGATCTTTGTGCAAAGAAGGTTACGCGTAACAATTCAAGTGGAGAAGATAGCATCGCATTTACATTTGTGCCAGGTCTCGAGAACAGCTTAGCTGATTCATCAAACCCCTTGATTCATCATGGCCTACAGGAAAACCAAGAATCAGAAGCTGAAACGTCTAGTGATCTTGAAGCCATTAGAATATGGACTAATGGGGGTTTGTTGGGATTGAAGCCATCGAAACCTCCAGTCTTGGCTGTGCCAAGTTCTTTCAGTCCAGATTGCAAGACCAAGGAAAGAACATTTGGTTCTGCAGATGCTGAAAAAGATAAATCAGATGATCTAGTTGAAAATGCTTCACATAGACATGTTCTGAATAATTCAAGCTTAGCAACGCCAGGAACCCAAAATCCAATTTGTTCAGATAGCAAAGCCATGAGTGTTGTAGACCAAAGAGAGTGCGATGAGACTTTTTCCGGAGTTTTTGGACTCAGCCACAAGTTACTCACCAATGGTTTCCGCAGAAAGGATTCATTTGCCCTTGATAGAAAGACTGTGCCAGCAACGATTCCAGAGAACGATGAAGTGACTACAGAGAAGAGGAGGTTTTGTGACCCAGACATTAATGAGAAAACCTTAATGGATCCGTTCAGAGAAGAAGCTACTATTGATTGGATTACTTCGTCCCCGCCTCTTCAACACATGAAAATATCTCTCAGTCCCGCTGACACCCTTCAGGCTTCCAGACTGAAGCTGAAATTTTCAGATGGGGACAGCAACTATAATACGTTCTCTTCGTTTCAGTTGCTTCCAGAGGCTGCTACTTCCCTTCCTGATTCTTATTCAGACGATGACACTTTTTGTAGATCCTCTCCTTACATGTCAGATACCGATTATCGTAGCGATAATCACTCATCGAATTCTGAGCAGTGGGAAGAATCTAGTGACAGCCATGAAAGAAAAGAGCAAGAGCTATATGATTCTTTCCATGAGATTAGCCATGTTGATAACAATGCTGAAGTTTCTCCTCTAGAGATTAAATCAGAAAGTGATTCTCTCGCCGTAAATCTCTCATACCTCCAAAATCCTGCTGAGCCCTTACCACCGCCATTTCCACCTGTGCAATGGATGGTTTCAAAGACACCTTCAGAGAAAACTGAAGACAAAACACAGTCCCTACAACTACAGGACGCTCTAAGGTTCGCCTTTGAGAAGCATATTTCATTGCCTACAGTCAACAAAGAACTGCCTAGCATGTTGACTTCTGCTCCTAAACCAGAAATTAAGGTACGGAGAAGTTTTGCACTCTTTTCTTCCTACTTTAGTACAGTGTGGTTTAGTTCCATATATTCCAGAAAACCGTTTTTAATATAGTTCAAATTACGAATCTTAACAAGCATATGTTCTCATAGGTCCATCTGAAGAATAATGTCAGGGAGGGGAAACAAAGTGCCAACGCAAAGGAGACTGAAACTGGAGACCTTTTGCAACAAATCCGAACACAGGTGGGTGCAAATGATTCTTTTTATGAAAAAGTTATATTCTGATTCTTGATTTGTTATATCATCTTTTGCTTCATTCTTCATTTCTTTCAAATCATACACAGCAATTCAACCTGAGACCTGTGGTCATGACAACGACGTCATCGGCGGCCGCAACAACTGACCCTATCATAAACACTAAGATCAGCGCGATTTTGGAGAAAGCAAACTCAATACGCCAGGTTCATCCTCTAATTTTTGCATCTGTATATATCCAAAGAAAATCTAATATTTATTTCAGAATTTAAGTACTTTTGTCCTAAATCCAACACAACATTATCTATCTATCACTCGCTCTCTTTTCTTCTTGTCAGGCTGTAGCTAGCAAAGATGGAGATGAAAGCGATACATGGAGCGATACGTAAAATCCCTTTTGATCAAAGATTCCAATTCATCTTTGTAATCTACTCTCTTAACGACATAGATACAGAAAAGGGTTTAAGCTAGTCCTGCAAGCATTTTTTTTTAAATTATTGTACCATATCTAATGTGTGGTGTGTACATGATACGTAAATTTTGTCGTGTGTGATCTGTATCTTCAAAAGAATAAAGTAGTTCAAGAAATAAAAATAAGAGTAAAAGCTATAATGCTCATTCACCTTGAGGAAAACATTCTAGAACTTTGATTTCAACCAACGATGATAATCATAATACAAAGCGGTTAACACGTCAAACACAAATCATATGATGAGTTATACCTCTTCAAAAAGATTAGGCATTATGAGGAGCCTTAAATGTGTCTTCGAATTGTGGAAATCACAGACAAAGTTATCTTATATCTAAACGGAGAATTAATAACAATAAATTGGCCATTTATTACTGTCTTTTTAAAACTCTGATTCTATAACCAGGTCACGGAAATTAAGTGGCTAGTACATAGAACATGCACTGATAACCTAGTAGTCAATCTATCAGCCACTATTTTTTTGGCTATCAGTAGCAAATCTATCACGGCAGTATTTGTGGTTATATCTGTGTCTATAGTCAAGATCGGCCGCGGGTGAGCTTTTTTCAATAGACACGGATATAGTCTCATACACGGATGACACCCATGGCCGATCTTGAGTTGTATGGCCACTACTAACCTCGGATTGTATGTTAATTAACCACGAGCTTGTAGCTATGATATAGTTTTGTGACCATTAAGGGTTAAATTTAGATTAGTCATGGACTTTAACCTATAGCAACGAAAAATACATGATTATAGGCAGTGTCAGTGGCTATATCCTGGTTATAGGTCAGTGTTTTTTTTGTGTAGTACCACTAAATTCTACAAACAAGATCAACATTTGACCAACGATAGAGAGTAGCCTAGAATTGTATGTAAAGATCATGGTAGCCATGTAATTAAGCGAGAAGAAGTGGATTTGATATTACCATCAAAGCAAGTCGACAATAGCAACATCGAATGACAAAACAAATTAGGGATTCACGCTTCCGGTTATTCGATTTATTTCAAATTACGAATAAGAAGCACATGTTCTCATAGGTCCATCTAAAGAATAGTGTCAGTGTAATCGATTTTTCTCATAAAATAAAAAGTATTTGGATTCTTGATGTGTTATATCATCTTTAATTGTATTCTTGATTTCTTCCATAGCATAAACATCAACTTGGCACACGTGGTTGCCACAATGACGACCCTACCATAAAAACTAAGATCATCTCGATTTTGGAAAATTGAAAACTTTATACGTTAGGTGCATCTTCTAATAATCTCCTACCAAAAATCGGATATTTGCTTAATAAAATTCCATTCTTCTCTCTTAATTACTCTATGCACGACACCTTAGCTTGCGGAGGGACAACCTAGAAAAGGGTTTAATCTTGTTCTGCAAGCAATTCTTATTGTGTCGAAACTCTCATGTGTGTATTGTGTAGTTGATAAGTAGATTTTGTCGTACGTGATATATATCTTCACGAAACGTTTTTTTTTTAAATATATATAAGCTATTATGCTACGTTTTTTTAACGTAGTGGAAAATTATAGATAATTTTTTGTTTGAAATTCATTATAAATATATGTTTTTCTATTCGGTCTCTGAACTATATGGAAGAGGATCAGTTTTGTGTCAGCTGTGCTATCGATTCTGGAAGCAATCGCAGTTTAAAAAGGTTGAAGGAGAAAATACTAAAAAAAATTAATGGATTTGATTATATAAAAACTTAAATGAAACATCAAAAAATGAGTTGGCAAGTAGAAGAGACTTCGGAGAAGATAAGAGATCTCAAAACATTTAAAGCCGTGAAGTTCGCTTATGTTGTGGTCTTTAATTGTTTTCTTATATTTGCCACTTGAATCAAAAGGTTAAAATAATAGAAATTATGTTCTTGTGTGTAATGTATTATTTCTTAATGCCTGTCTCGCATTAATTAATAGCGAATATTAAATCTTAGAAATTTGCTTGTGGACATGTGATGGAAAATTGAACTAACAGTTTTTTGTGGGAAAAAAAATTATTGCTTCATCTAGGGTTGTTTCTTGGACTATACAAGTATGGATGACAAAATTATAATTTTTAACTGGATGATAGAAACATACAACATAATTGTGTCTACACATCTTTTTTGTTGTTGTTGAAAGTGCATGTTTAATGATTGATCAAGAACTTAGTATCCTACATAGGTCTTGAGTTCAATCCCAAAACAATGCAGCACACCAAGGTTTAAAAAATACATGTTCATATAGAGATGTTTTACGAAATAAATACTTTGTTTTAGTTTCCACTGCAATGTTTTTGCTAATGATGACAGAATTGCAACCAATTTTATTAGGAATGGAATTAGTATTTTTTCTTTATTCAATCGTTGAGAAAATCTGTCCCAAGAATAAACAAAATATTATTTTGGGGTTTATCACTTTATCTAAAAACAAATATTTTATCGACAGAAAAACTATGACCACTATAATTTGAAAGTATTGTTATAGTGTGGACTAATTTTATTTAGAACCGATTTTTCTTCGGAATGCATCACACCGGTATTCTATAAGTTAATTCATTTACTTTATCTTTGGTTGTGTTTGAAATTTTATGAGTCTTTATATATTACTAGGTGAAATCGAAACGTTTGGATAAAAATCATAATGAAAAATACATTCATTTGGAAATTTGCATTGATATGTACTGGTCAACATATATTCCAACCATTTGTATTGATAAGTCAGTTTGAAGAAACAAATGATGAAGCCCAAATGACAGGCACAACCATATCAATAGATCGAGGGAGAAAAGCTCATAACTTGTACTGGTCAGCTATACTAACCACATGCTTGACTCGTTTTTCTGGAGACTCGTTTTTTTCTGAATCAAGTACGAATGCTAAAATTCTAGTATCCATAAGAGTTAAATCAGGTAATTGGTATTCCAAAATTCAACAATTTCTCATGCCAATTCCTACTTTGGACTCCGTTCATTTGTTCAAAAATTCAAATAATTCTACTCAATTCCTTCCTATCTTCTTGAAGTTTATAATTCTTAATCGAACTAAAGATTTCCAAAGCATGTACCCTCAAGGAAAGTGCCCCTTTTTCCCAAAGAAATTAAACACGTATAAAGTTTATTTATTAATTCATCGTACTTTATCTAGCAATAATCAAACATTATTGACTTTATTAATTGTATGGATGTCTCGTTTTTTACTGTATAATATGGAACCAATAGTATTGGAAGTTGTAACCCTCGGAAAGAAACTTGTTATTAATATCAAATATGTTTTCCTCTTAAAGCTAACGCATACGTTTATAGAGCTAAATTTACATTTTATGCATGACCATGAAAACAAACTAAATCCAATTTGGTCCTTTAATTTTGTATTTCTGGACAACATATGTTATACGATTCAAGTTCGGATAGTGATACACCTACGATATTAATATAAACTACTAGACTATATGTCCTAGTCGATGCTCTAATTATTTTTAAATTTGTATGAGTTAGATAAATCTGAGCATAATCCGACAAGTTCAAATATAAATGGATAATTTATTCTATATAAGATCAATAAAGTACGAGTCATATCTCTATAATAGACATTAAAGAAAACAAATAAATAATTTATTTTCTTTATTCGTCTAATTAATTTAAAAACACTTTATTAAAGATAGGATTAAAGAACAAACCCCATATAAAAGATTTTGCTTTTCTTTGTAAAGAGTGCTTTTTATACAAAGTGAATTTTGAGAACCCAAAAGAAGCACATACTGAAAAGTTTAAGATTTGAAAGGAGAAAAGAAAAAAATGGGCAACCAACAAAAGTTAGTCACCAAATCCATTGAAACCCTAAAGAAAGAAGAACAAAAAATGGCCTAAGAAAATATAATCCACCTTTACAAGGTACAACTAATTACATGTGTCTATATATATATACACGCATATATATGAACTTCCTTTGTTTTATAATGTATTGTCTAGCAAATCTATCACGCAATGTAATATGTATTAGTACCCCATATTCGAACATGTGATCTCAATTCGAGAATGAGGAAATATCTATAATAAGTTAATAAATCACACATTGCCACTACAAAAAACCGTATGATATTTATATACGTGTACAACATGATTATAGAAAAATTGAAGCAGTTGTATTACTAGAAATTGTTGTATCACCTAGCTATTATACTTGATATATATGCACATGTAAATATAAAACATACTTAATAAATTGTCTTTAATATTGATTTGGCTATAAAGTAAATCCAATCACCTTCAGAGGAATATGAATACAATTGTTTAAAATCAGAATATTATCTTTATATGCATACTTTGCAAAAATAGTTCAATGGATGAAACTCTTCTTCTACGTAAATATATACGCACATTTATATTCCCTTTTTGTATATGTCTATTAAATTTATCTTTAATCTATATATTTAATAAAAAGTCGATCTCTTTTTAAAGTACTTAAAAGTTGTTCTTTTGCGACTATATAGTATAAAGGTACCAATGAGAAAACATATAGTATAAAAGCACGAACTTGAGAAAAAAATAAAGAGAAACATGAACATCGATTAGTGCTTTCCTTTTTCTTTTTCTTTTCCTCTTCTTTTTTTTGCCCTTTCTCTCATCTTCAACACTTGCTTTATTGTTTAGTAACGTACGTGAATTATGTTAATTTAAATAAAATATTTAAAGAAACATGCTTTGCTTAACTTTATGTGATTTTTTCCAAGGCAATATCCACTCAACCATTCTACTAGTCGATCAAGCAAAATTGCACAAATTATTAGTCCAATTTACCACTATCCGTGGACCATGACTGATAAGAAGGGATAGATGTTCCATGTTTCTTTCACATAATCTTGTTCGAGTAGCTAGAAATAGATTTGCATATACTATTATTATAAGTTCAATTTGCAGTGAAATTCAATTTTCTCTACAATACACATTGAAAGAAATAAATAAATGAAGATGGAAGGATGACTTGGCAAAGGGGTCCAAAAGATGATGTGTGCCTTGAATTGAAAGCTGATCCCCCTATTCATTCAGGCTGCTTATTCATCTCTTCTCCTTTTCTACGCAACACACCAAACGCTCTTTCGCTTTGGCGGCTTTGTCCTAATTCAAATCTTTCTCACTTAAATAAGATTCAATGAAATATAGTGATGTATCATTCTCATGTATATCTAAAATCATAAAATCGAATTGAACGTAACTTTTATTATTATCACTTGTGTTTTTTTGTTTTTTGGGTTAATCATTTGTAAAGTATATATTGAGTAAAAAATCGTCTCTAAAATTAGGATAAGGAAGATACATAAAATAAAAAGGTATATGTTAATAACTGTGGTTTTCAGCTGATAGAAACATCAATTATTTTTCCAATCGCATAAGTTTCCATTTGTTGTTTTTTCTTCCTAATTTTTTATATTTATTATATATTTTTTTAAGATTTTCATATAATTTTTTTGTCTAAACCTAAAGACCTTACATTTTAATCTCATGTTGAAGAATTGGGGTCGAACGACTTACACCTGAGAGGTAAAGCAGAAGTGAAAGTTACCTACGCAAATTGCTCTCGACTCATATTTCCAAAGATTTTTAATCATCCAAAAATGTTAGTCAACGATTAAAAAAAGAAGAAATAGATGATGCTTATGCAAATTTAAAAGGGAATAATAGTATATTATATGGATAATATAATTAGGTTTTGAATGTGATATTTATTTTGTTTCTGTGACGCAGCCCCAGTTCAGAAAATATTAAGAATTTGCCATTAAACGTACGTACCCCTTCCAAATCACTGTTGGCAGACACAAACATCAATTTACAAATATATAATAATATCTAAAGAATATTTTATGAATTAGTTAAATCGATAAAGCCATTTTTATCCAAGAAAAAAAACCATTTGGATAGCTTGTGAGTTAATTATACTAGTTTAAGGTGCTGTTTAGTTATTTTTTGTGTAAATACTTGCACTTGTAAATTATAATTCTACATATCGCTTGTTCGCTGCTATTGTACCAAAGCTTTAAATTGTTTGATGCGATCAAATAAAGCTCATTCTCTTCATATGAACTCATGTCTTGAATTTTGCAAGTTTAGGGGCTAATTAGTTGTAGATGTAAATTTATGATTTTTGCATTAGAATTTGATCTGTGGATTTTTTTGCTATACCTTTAGAATTTAGGTGGTAGAATCAACTTTCCATAATAAATAGTTTGCAGAGCCAACCTTACATAATTTTCTAAAAACCAAAATTTATGAGTTTAGGTTTTTAGTTTTCTACAACAAAAAAAAAAAACAAAAAAAAAGTGGTTTTACTTTTGAAAAATATATATAATAAAGCGTGATTGTTTAAAATTTAGAACTTTAAATCCAAATATGTCTATAGAAATATTTTAAAGCGACGATCAATCACTCATTTTGTTAGCAACTAAAACAACATTAAGTATCCCGCATAATTCATGTATTAGTAGTGACTTAGAAATAGTATTAGCGAAGGGAGTAAAAATTGATTCAATTAGAAAAAAGTCATGTAAATATTTTTTTTTAAAAATGTTAAACATCACTATTCCGAAAAAACTTTTTATAAAATATACGGAAAGACTATGGAGACTGTACTGAAATACGACACACATTTGGTGGAACAAAAGTAAAGGCAAAAGAATACACACATTTTGTCAGCTGATTGATATATGGTTATGGATCGATATTTCTTTGAATGCAATGAGCAATAAATGCGCCTAACATATTCTTTCATAATATTTATATTCTCCCTACTAACACTATTGCTTTTCTCTCC
Organism: Boechera divaricarpa; assembly: GCA_026770425.1. Lineage (NCBI taxonomy): Eukaryota > Viridiplantae > Streptophyta > Magnoliopsida > Brassicales > Brassicaceae > Boechera > Boechera divaricarpa. Next base: position 7,326,126 of record CM049182.1, on the reverse strand, counting down.
TTTTCTACGAAAAAGATATAATAATGTTTTCAAATAATCTTTTTACAAAAAGAAAAAAGAAAAGATTGAAATCTTCTTCCTATAAACGTCTCTTCTCTCTTTCATCACTGCAAGAAACTTAATCACAACTCTCTCTCTTTTCTCTCCTATCGTTTTAATGGCGACCCAAGATTCTCAAGGGATAAAACTCTTCGGCAAAACCATAACATTCAACGCCAACATCACACAGACGATTAAAAAAGAAGAGCAGCAACAACAGCCAGAGCTACAAGGTACAACACCCGTTAGATCATCATCGTCGGATCTGACGGCTGAGAAGCGTCCAGACAAGATCATACCATGTCCGAGATGTAAGAGCATGGAGACTAAGTTCTGTTACTTCAATAACTACAACGTTAATCAACCAAGACACTTCTGCAAAGGTTGTCAGCGTTACTGGACCGCCGGTGGAGCTCTCCGGAATGTTCCCGTGGGAGCCGGTCGTCGGAAATCTAAACCTCCGGGACGTGTCGGTGGATTCGCCGAGTTGCTTGGAGCTGCGACTGGAGCTGTTGATCAGGTCGAGCTAGACGCTTTGCTGATGGAAGAGTGGCGAGCTGCCACAGCGTCTCACGGTGGTTTCCGGCATGATTTTCCGGTGAAGAGACTCCGTTGCTACACGGATGGTCAATCTTGTTAATTTTTTTTACATTTTTATTTGTTTGTTTTCGTGTTCCGGTTTGGGTTTCGGTGGTTTTCTATATTTTAACCCGTAGAAAGAAAGAACGTGGTTAAATTTGCTTTGCTTTGATTACTGGATACGTACAGGCTAGCAACAAAATTTAACTAGTTAATTAATTAATTAGTAGGTTTTTAATATATATATATATATATTTTTTTTTTTTAATTTCTCTTGTTTGAAATTTATAGTTGTAAATTGAAGCTAGTGGGATTTTTTCATCTAAAAACAAAGACGGTGTCGTTGACCATTAATTACGCTTAAAACTATTAATATTTTTTAGTGAGTATTATTGCTCAATCTTTTTTTTTTTTTTAAGTGTGATAACTATTGCTGAATCTCATTAACCTATAGAAATTTAATTTTCTGATCTTTGTACCGTTGCATCGTTTAAGTGTACGTAAAGTTAGTTAAAGATTATGGACATTAGTCTAGTATAACGTCAAACCAAGAAACCTCATTCAATTGGACATTTAAGTTTTCACTTTTTAGCTATAAACTGACAATCACACAATAATTGGAGACCTACAAAACTAGAATAAGGTTTTTACTGTTAATGAAGAAAAATTGAACAAAAATTGGGACAATCTAAATGTTGTCTTTACAGTTAGACCACTAAGGATAAATAAATAAAATCTTTCTGAAGATTAGGTTTTGTGTTAAACAAACTTTTGAAACAGCCAAAAATAATATTATTCTTGATCTTAACTAAAACTCTAATCCGTCGAAAAATATAGTAAGATCACGTTCATGGATGTATGATAATAGTATGTCGTATTTTAGTGTTTAAATAAAAGAGGATATTGACCAAAAAAGATAAAAATAAAAGAGGATTCACGGGCGTGCACTGGAAATGAAGATAAAGGTAAACATAATTTGTTTGATTAAATAATACCGTCCCAACGCAAAGAGGAACACTAACGCGTAGAACCCAAACTAGTAACTCGCGACTCCATAACCAAACTTGTCAACAATGAGTATCGCAGTTCGCAGAGAAACTTGACATATTTAAGAACTTAGTTTCGTAATTTTGGAGAAACGGATCTAAAGTAGAATCAGTGAATAGAAGCTATAGAAAAGCTGCTGTGATTAAGCACATAAAAGAATACGACAGAAGAGACAACAAAATCAAGACTTGTGTGCAAGTCATGTCCTGAGTTGGGAACAAAAATTGTGGGTCCTGTGAATTGAGTTCTGGGTTGGTCAGAATTTATAAATGCGGAGCTAAAAAAATCAATATGATTTGGATGATTTAAAAGGTAAAGGTTTTGGAAAAAGAGAACACCATGTTGATTTGTGAGGCTAAGCCAAAGAAACTGCAACAAACAAATGAAAACAAATCCTACATTTTAAGCATTAAAGAAAAGTAAGAAACCATGACATGATAAGATCATAAGCGAAATGAGCAATGGGAACAATCCAGACATGTTTACTTTCTCCATTGAGAAACATCAGTTTCTTTGGGTCCAAACGATATCTAAAACCGAAAAAAGGAGAAAGAAAGAACGATAGAATGAGATTCAGACGACCAACTCACTCACTCAGGACATAATTTTGGCAGACCGGACATAAAGGCTGTCAACGACCTTCCCCATGTTTGCAATGGTGTCGAGAGTAGCCGAGTAGATCGCATCTGCTTTTGGATCTTCGAATATGATGAGGCATCCAGCTCCTTGATCCAATGTACCTGCAAATTTCTTGTCAAGAATCATCTGAGATAGCTTCTTCTCCACATGGTCGAGCGGCAATCCAATCAGCTCAGCAATGTGAGCTATCTCAACTCGTGAGAAAGGCTCAATCAAACGACAAAGATTTTGCTCCAGAAGCGTGTCATAGAGTGAAGAGAGATGCCTGTGGACAATTGGGTCATCTTCAAGCTGCGCTTTGTAGTCACGGAGAGCATTCTCAAACAATTTCAAGGACCTCTTTGAGTGAGCATCAGCGACTGCTTTCATGGCATCCAGGTCAGGGCCAACATACTGGAGTCCAGCCTTTGAGGAGATTATTCCTGCAACATCATCAGCTTGGCTAACCATGATCTTGCACAGTAACATGTACTTCAAACTGAAAACCGCTCTTGGATCTCCAAGAGCGTTGAAGGACTCAAAGGCTTCAAAGAAGTAGCTGTAACCGGTTTTGTAGTCTTTCTCTTCAGCGTGAAGAATCCCACTCTGCAGATCTATGGTGCCTTGTTGGGCCGGTGGGACATATATGGCGTTTGCAGCTGTCCTAGCTGCGGTGAGTGCAGCTTTTGCCTTGGGTAAGTTTCTCAATGAGAAGTGAAGTTTGCTCTCCAGCAAGTCTATATCAACCAGAAGTAGCTTATCATCTAATCTCCTAACCTCTTTTACCAAAGTACTCAACAGCGCCAAAGCTTCAACATACTCCTTGTTCTCCATCAAAAGAGCTGCAAGCCTAGCCTCTACTCGCTGCCTGAGGAAAGTACGCTTCTCAGCGCGGGTCCATTCCACCATTTCTTTGCAAAGAGTGATCTGGAGATCAGTTGTTCCAGGTATCTTTGCCACAGCATCAATGATTCCTCTGACGATTTTAGCGGTTTTCGCCTTGGGGATTAGTGAAAAGAAAGGCCTCAATTTGGTTAACAGTTTCCGGAGATCCTCACCTCTCTTCTCCTCAGTCAGTCGATCACAGAGGTTTGTAATCGCTTGCTCCTTGATCCTTATAGCTTCTGGAGATGAAGAAGGGTCTTCTAAAACCTGGTACAGTATCAAAATTGCCTCCGAGCTGTTGGCTTCTTGAGCCAGAGAAATCGTCTCTGTGGTAGCAGGATAAGAAACCATTGTGGGTTTTGTGCAAACTCAAATCCCTGCAACATTAAAGCCATAGATGTGTTTATGCAATGTTCAAAATATTTATCTTCTCGGACTTATTCCTACTCTTTAGATTCACATCACCACAAAAACAAATCCGTTGTGGATACATTACCAAGATAATCAGAAAAAAAGCAACAATAAAGTATCACTGTAATTGATCCATTCTTCTGTAGATAATGATCAAGTCATGCCCAGAGATCTATCACAGACAAAGCTAAAACGAGGCAAAAATGAAGCAACACAGGAACTAAATTACGAAGCTTATAGAGCTATAACCTAAATTTTTAAGTAATAAGATGAATCAAAGAGACATAACTCACTAATTACTAACTATTCAGTTCGAAATTTTCGATTCATCTACTCTTAAAGATCCATATTTAATTCCGTATCAGCTTCGTTCTAATCAGTGTTAGAACATCTTCGAGCTGTCGGATTATCTTCACTAAGATAAACTAAATCGAATAAAGCTAAACCCTAGAACTATCGGGAGAGCGAACCAGATTTGATTTTTAAGAAATCGAAACAAAACGAAACAGAACGAACACGGAAACCCAGAACTAATTAGATCTGATAAAAAGACCCAGAAGAACAATTAAAAAAATTTCGCAAGACTTACCGATGGATCGGCAGAATCGTCGGGCGTGAGATTTTGGTAAAGCTTTCGACGACGGTAGAGAAAAAGAAGAGTTGTAGTCGAGATATACGATATTTGGCTTGAAAGAAAAGATAAATGGACAGCTTTTTCGTAAATTTACAATTTTATGAAGGGTATATTTGTCATTGTTGGATGCTGAAATCAGGAATAGAGGAACGCTTACTAATTCGGCGTCTTAAAATCTAGCGTTTCGGATTCAGAGTTTGAAAACCAACGCCCGACATGGAAACGCGTTTTGTGATTTAGGCCCATTGGCCCAAACTAAAAGCCCAATACATACAGAACTCTGATGTCGCGCCACTAGGCAAAATACCCGGATCCGAAAATCTGAGCCGAACCTGATCCAAAACATCCGAACCGAATCCGAATCCGTTATTGAAAAATATCCGAATGGGTCTATAGAACTAAACCCGAAAATCCGAAAACCCGAACCTAACCCGAGAAAACCGAATATGATTGACTAGTTCTGGTTATAATCGGTCCAGAAAATATACTAATCCCCAACCGAACCTGAAACCGAACCCGAAACCAAAGCCGAACCAAAACTCGAACCAAATATCTAAAATATCCAAATGTGACTTTAACTTAAGAATCGAAAAACCCAAAATCTAAAAAAACCCGAACGTCAAGACCTGCCTCCTTAGGGTAAGGATTCTATTTTATTATCTGTCGTTTTCCTTATTTCACTTTTAGTCCTTCACGACCTTTATTGTTATCTTTTTTACAGAAGTTATAACTATGAGTTGATAATTCACAATACATATTTCAGAATTGTCACTACGAATGTTATTTGTTTGGTGTGGATTCTTTTTTTCTAATATCATATATGTGCTCAATCGAATAGTAAACAAATTATTTACCAAAAAAGTAAAAAATTAATATTGGAAGGTAATCAAATCATTCGTAAAACAAGTAACTCCCAAAAATAAAATAACAACAACAAAAAAAAAAAGAATGTTGGAACACAAACACAAAAAAAAATTATATAAAAAAAAAACACCGTTAAAATGGTTTATATATAATAAAGGAGTTATCCAAAAATTAAAATTGTTGAGATGTGTATAATATGGGGTATGTATATGTTAAGCTTAGAAGGTGACGTCAGGGACGATTCCAAGCTCCTTGAAAGCTTGAGGACAATCGGCAAGAGGAGTCTTCCTCATGAACCCAAGTGGGTTAATGGTTCGAGTCTCGTTGGAGACAATGCCATCATTGGCCGTGAGACTGATCCTGGCTGCGTTTCTTAGGAACTCTTGGTTGTTCACTTCGCCACAATCTGCGTCAGGTGATTGGACGAGGACGATCTCGCACACTTCTTCCTCGTGGTCTCCCATTACTTCCATCTGGTAGTTTCCGGCTTTGTCGGTCACAGCTTCTTTGGTCAGTGTCACTGTCTGGTTCTCACGACCCTTGCACTCAAGCTTTACCTTTGCCCCTGAAATACACACAGAACGTAAGTTATTTATAATCTTATAACGTTAACTCTAAGACATGCCACATGTGAATAACCAGGGTCGTTTCGAACTACGTTGGTTTCTTTCTTATAACGGCTATAGAATCATAAAAGAAGTAAAGGGGAATATAATTGTAGACTGAAAAATATAGATACAAAATGAAAAAACTGTAACTAAACAAGCTATACAAATAATAAGAGTTGAATCATAGATTGCAATAACGCAAAACTATAATAACGTCTTTTTGATTAAAATGATAAGTAGATTAATAATGCAAAACCGTGATTAAAATGTTTTTTTTTTTGTTTGAAAAAGTTATACAACTAGGTTGTTTACATATATCGCAATAGCTAGCAAATCATTTATAATTTTGAACATTGTTAACATTGAAATCATTTTTGTGAATTTTTCCTACTTCATGATTCAAACCATTGAACCATACCAAAATGGGATTAATTTTGTATAACCAATATATTTTCCTATTGATTGTACTCTCATATGATCCATAAATGAATATGATTAGAGAATGTCCTTAATTACCTTCAAGGAATTTACTGAGACGGGTGACGAATTGGACACGGCATGTGTCGCAGTAGACGGAGCCCTTGATGTGGAATCGGTCGAAGTCGTCGGCATCAGCTGCGGCGAAGTGAACGAGGGTGGTGAAACATAGGGCAGAGGCAAGGAAGACGATGAAGAATTTGGCCATTATGCCTTAATTCGTTTTCTTGTGTTTTTACTTCGGTCTTCTCCTCTCTTGGTTTTGGGAGTTTATTTGTTAAATTAGTTTTTGGGGTGAAAAAATTGTAAGTTTCGGTTGAGAGGAGACGCTATGATAGATCCAACCAAATATCTCCTTTTATAGAGAACATATAGACAAAACAACAAATAACATCTGATTCTATATCTATTTTTGGAAGTTCTTGTTTATTTTTGCTGTTTGAATTCTTCAGTTTTGTACGGCTGTGTATACCTTGAACCCGATATTTTCTCATTACCATCTATTTTTTTCTTCTACTAATTTCTTCTTAATGGATTCCATTTAGGTCTTTTGTTTTTTGGAATGAGGACGTTTTCTCAAATGTCAAATTATAAATTCAGTGGGGTGGAGGATTATCTACTAGACCCAAATGAAAGTTTACGTAGTATAATGATTGATTTGAGCCGCGCATGAAAGTTTTTAGCATAATTATTTTTGCATAAAAGAATGAAACAAGAAAACATGAAGGTGCAGCGATAAGAAAAAATTCCAAAACAAATTGACTAGAGGAAAATGTCTTCAGCTGAATATGTAATTTTGAATTGGGAAACAAAAATCTACAAGACTTAATCTGTAGAGGATCCACTTGAAAAAACTGCTGGGACGGAAGAGTAGAGGTTGTACATATAACTTTTCTCTCCAAGAAACCTGAATCTATAATAACATCTTTCAAGTGTTGTATCATCAGCAAAGCTAATACAAGAACAACATGTACAGATGAATTGAATTGTACTTCCTCTGATTTCGCCAACCCAAAAAAAAGATCAAGAACGTTTTCATGATCTGCGCTGATCTCCCAAACTGTATAGTAAAAGAAAAACATGTATGGTTCAATTGTTGCGGCACACTCAACATTAACCGGTTAAACACTCGAAAGCTCACAATTTTATATGCTGGCGGTAATAAACGTGGAAGACTCTTGCTGTTTTATGCTGTCTGCAACATGCGCAACAACTCCAGCTCCTGCTTTGTAAAGTCTTTCACTTTTCACCTGAAACAAGACCAAAATCTCTCTTAGTCCATGTTTGAACGAACAAAGCTCCAAAGTGAAGATGTTGAAATTTTACGTGAATGTTGTTATGTGCTAAGTAAGGCCAGAATGTGGAGTGGAAGCTGACATCAACTTTCTTCCACCCTAAAGTCTGCAGACCGCGGATCATTTCCTCTGCCAAAATTTGTATAAATTGTTAATTTCTTGCTGATTTAGAAGAATCAGTCAAATGTTTGGGATAATAAAATTTCCTCACCTTCCACAATTTCATGATACTCAAGTGTGTTCTGAGGGCTAGGCGAGCTTTGTGCGGCCTCCTTGGCTTTAGCAGCTTCTGGAGGGAAATGGGCTCCGTCTGATGAAACAGGTGGACAGTATTCTACGTCGACAACATGCTTGTATCCATCCAGAGACCGGCGTGGAGGCTGCGTGTGATATGAAAACAGAGGAAAGCATATCTATCAGATCTCAATCTTGACAGCTAATTAATTCTCAAACTAGCATTTGGCAGGTTACAAGCCTCAAGAGCTTCTTGCACGAAGAGAATACCTACCAATCTTCTCTTAAGCTAATTGAGATAAATGAACTGCCAAAAATATTTTTGGTGAATCTCTACAGACAATTGTTTCATTTCTTAGATTCTTTACAGCACAATATGTCAGCTGTAGATCGGTCTGCAAATGCCAAGTTTATCACTGTTGTGGTCCTGCCATAGATCTTCAACTCAGAGAGAATTTGTTTTATTCAGGAATCCCTATGCTATTGAGCTAGAGTGGACAGAACAAGGGTCTCAATAAGTGAGGTGATTTTATTCCTCCATGATAACTCATTATACCAAAACACAGGATCAATTCACCATCGTTAACATTTCACAGCGAGCAGACTATTAATATTGATCTGTCCCATTTTCTAGCTAGTGTACTATAAGTTCCAGAGTTGAGATCAAGTTATGTAGAAGGAACTGAAAAACAAATGGGATAATATTATACAGAAAGGTTTTATTGTTTCAGATCAACGTAAATGTACCTTGAAAAGTTCAGTTTCTCTCCTGATGGAAGATGTACGCCAACCAACCATGTCTAGTTGGAGTCAAAGGAAACAGTTAGTTCTTTCTTTCTATTCTTTTAACTTCTGAATTTTTCTCGCATTAAGTTGTAACAAACAGTATTTTTTCTTTGAATATAATTTAACATTTATTCAAAAAAAAAAAAAAGGAAACAGTTAGGCAAACAAATGCAGACAAAACTACGGATCATGACTCAAAACGTTAAGCATCAACAGAAATGCAGAGGATACGGTCATACGATACATTTGCATATATGATGCGGCTTCGAAACGCCCCCAGAGCCGATCTGCCAGACGAAGAAATGCATTAGGATTTCAAATAGGTAGTTAAGGGGTATAATGATTTAAATTGCTAAGAGCATTACTCACAAAAATTTCAGATCATGACTATCAGATGCCATCCTCAAAAGAAGAGGTGGTTTATCAGCTTTACCATCAGTGAGGAACAACTGGCTACCAGTCCGACCAACAAAGAACGGAGCTATTGGTGCAGCAAGTTTTTCTAGAATAGGAACTCCCAACAGAAAAGGCAGCTGACAAGCAAGTCCAGAGAAAAAGAGGAGAAAATGAGATGGAATTTCCAGGAACTATCAGTTAATATTCAGCAGTCTAGCTCTAGGAACCAAAAACCAACAAGTGCCAGACAGTTTTGTTGAAAAGTATGATATCCGTCTAAACAAAAGTAGGAAGTCTATGAAATATACACGTGAATAGCCACCAACTTCTTTCTTAACTAAGTACATGCCACAGCTACGTACAGGTACGACGAGATATACATGAAACTCTCCGATTCCAGTTATGATACGAGAAGAAGAAGAAGAAGAGAACCTGCTTTCTGCCTCTCACTCCTAGATGAGGTGTTGCCAAGGTGATGAAATTAATCGGTTCGAGCCCAGCAATCCTACCTCGCAGAAGATTTCCAGATTTAGAGACAGTACCATCAATGGCTTGTGACATTGCTGCTGAGTAAAGAACAGCAACAGCATGTCTAGCGAATAAGCCACCGAGGGAGTGGGCCAAAAAGGAAATCTTTTTTAAGCTCTTGCTCTTTTGGACAACTTGTCTAACCTATTTCTCTCTCACATCCAGAATGGAAGAGATATCAGCTGATATACTGAAGTTAAGGACTATAAAACCGACCTATACAAGAAGTGGAAATGACATTGTAGGAATATAAAATCTCACCTCTTCTGCTAGTCGTTTTCCAGCTCCATCGACCCCGCCAAATGTTTTAGTGAAGGTATTGGAAGAACTTGCTGTGCATGTCCAGGGGATAAAGAGTAAATTAAAGAGCATTATGTGTGATCCGCGCATGGCATAAAAGAGCATGAGTAGAATAATAAATACTATACTAAAGACCAGTAAGAAAAACGAGTTGTGGTCTTAGACGAAGAGATCTGAAAAAATTCCGAAAAAAAAATTATCTTTCGCCTCTTGCTGCTAAAGATGATATAAGAGTTTGAAGTATTTTCTATTTGGTGCCCACATATGGATTCAAACCTAAGTTACCATTCCGTTCTAAAAAACTCTTCCATATATATTCCAACAACTGCACAACTAACAGAAGATAACAAGCTGAAACCAGATGAGTATACCATAAATCAAGAATCTTCTTCCAAGGCGTCTTTTCATCTCAGCTTCTACGTAGAGCCAGTCGCTGGGACTGCAAGTAACGATGTCTTAGTTTGGAGTCTATAGATTATAAAATCCGGAAATCATGTAGCAGAAATGATATACAAAATTTTCAAATTCAACCTTGCAAGTTTCTATCCCAACCTGAAGATGGGCATCAATAATACGAGAAAATAAAACCAGGGGGTTTCCCAAGATGCAAACCCAGAACTATGAACTTCGTAGACATCATACCTGGCCAAAATACCGTGAACTAGAACAAGAAGATGATCAGGTTCATTTTTGTCATCATTGTCGCCTTTCAATAATGAAAAATTCCGTTGGACTGTGGCACTCATTGCTTGAACCCTGAGTCCCTGTTGGTTCCAGCTTCTGCTTGACCCTGCTTGAAAAGAAATCAAACAAAAGAATGCATATGAACACAAATATGAAAAGAAGAACAGAACCCATTCTTGACCAAATAAATCATACTATCACCATTTCAACTTGGCTTTTCACAATCGTCGACCGTCTTAAAACTTCTTTGCTCTTGTATATAAACAGGGATAAAACACTGAAATTAAGCTTTTCTTTATTAAATTACACAAATACTACACTGAACCATTCAATTGATCGATCCTAAACTACATCATTGATCGATAAAGCCTCAGCTCTGAAACTTTGCATTAAAGCGTCGGATTAACACTATCAATTCCAATGATAACAACGCAACCTTCATACACATGAAGAAAGAAACGAAAGCCTAAATCTACACAAGAAACAAAAAAAAAAAACACGAGCGAAATACGCCTCCAAAACAAGAAAACGAGAGTAAGAAAAAAGATGAATCGAAGCCAAATTACCGAAATCGAAATTCAAAACCTCTGAATAACCACAGGAGCACGAGGATGACGACGGCGAAGAAGCTGAAACAACGCCGGGAAGAAAGTGCCGCGGTCTGCGAGAGCTAGGCTTAGCGAAACCACCACGATCCGGTAAGTAACTACAAGGAGGTTGAATCCAAGAAGCCGTAGACATATTGATGATACTGTGGAGCTTGAGCTTATATATAGATTGAGAGAGAGAGAGAAAGGCGTGGAAGAAGGATCCTTGAATCACGGTTTCTGAGAAAAGAGTGACGTCAGCTCCAGAATCAAACATGGCTCACTACGTTATCTTCATCACAGAGACCCATGCTCTCTTCAATTCTGCCAAAATAATACAATTCAATCAATCGAGTTGCCACCAATTTTTCTGGGAAATTATATATTTTACTTTTACTGTAACAATTTCGGGTGTTGTTAAGCGACTCAAGCAAATAGAATATTTTATATTCCAGAAACCAATGACGGAATTTTATATTCAATAAAAAATGTTTAGAATCGGACCAGGTTCGGATTCATCTACATAAGACAAGACGGGGCCTTGGGAAATATATATTATTATTTTAATGCTCGTAGTAAAAATTTACTAACCGAGTTAAAAATGTTTTTAGAGCATCACTCAGAGTTTCTACAAATTATATTGGATGGTTAGCTAAAACAACCTATATTTTTAAATTTTATTATTAAAATGACCTTAATATTTGGATATTACTTAAACGATCTAATTCTATTTTTAATGGCCATTTTGCCCTCAATTCGTTTGGTGACAAAAAACGTTAATACAAAAATGCCATTAATGAATTTATGTCACGTCAGCGCGCGAAAACTTAAGTCTACTAGAGCTATGACGGTAGACTTAAGAGCTCGGACCATAAAGTCTACCAGAGAATGACGGTAGACTTAGTTTTTTTATGAAGTGGTAGACTTACTTAGTAAAGTCTACCAGCTTTGATGGTAGACTTATATTAAACGTAATGCTAGATTTTAGTTGAAAAGTAACGGTAGGCTTTGTTTTCCTCTGTAACGGTAGAGTTTCTTAGATAAGTCTACCATTGTTACGGTAGACCTATGCATGCAGACAAGGTAGACTTACGTTTTCATGTTACGGTAGATATACTTTCTATGAAACGGTAGACATACGTTTTATGTGATGGTAGATTTTATTAGCCGCGTTGACTTGTTGACTTTTTTTGGTAGACTTCCGAATTCTTGGTAGAGTTAAGGCACTCGACGGTAGATTTATTGACCAGTGGTAGATTTATCTCCTCAATGATGGTAGACTTTTGGAGGATTGGTTACGGTAAACTTTGTCCTGACACGGTAGATTTATTGAATGTTGGTAGACTTGCGTCGTATAGTGGAAGACTTAAGTTGGTAGATTTACGGAATTTTTGGTAGAGTTTATATTTTCGATATGGTAGATTTTAATGTGAATCATGGTAGAGTTAATATCTGCCATGGTGGTAGACTTTTTACCTCCTTTGGTAGAGTTTCTTACCTCCCATTGGGGTAGACTTTATTGTGAATCATGGTAGAGTTGATTACCTCTTATGGTGGTAGACTTTTTACCTCCTTTGGTAGATTTGCTTACCTCCATTTGTGGTGTAGACTTAATAACTTGATACTTTTCACAAGATTTGAATCCAATATTTGTTTTCTTTACAACTTGAATCATAAATTATTACAAGACCATGATCTATCTCCTTTGTTACAGTGATTGCTTGGATAGCCAGAGTGACAAAATGTCCAAAATGAAGCCTAAGCCTCTCCTCAGCAAATGTTATTGTCTCAATTATCTTATCAAATGGATTGCTGGATGGTAAGTGCTTTCAGCCAGTTGTAGTCCTTCTCTTATACGCTTATTGGAGTTAGCACATTCCTCTTCTTTATTCTTTCATTTTGTGTGTGTGTGTACTGAAAACACTTTGTGCGTAGAAAGTAGTATTTTTAAAACACTTAGTACGTACAAAAAATCATTAAGATAGAGTTTATATTTTCGGTGGGGTAGATTTTAATGTGAATTATGGTAGACTTTTATACCTCACATGGTGGTATACTTTTATACCTCCATGGTGGTAGACTTTTATACCTCCCATGATGGTAGACTTTTTATACCTTTCTCTTCACCAGCTTGGAATCCAAGACTTGCTTTCCCTACAACTCATGAAAAAAAAACTATGACAAGAACAAGATATATCTCATAGTTATAGAGATTTGGTAGATATACAGAGTGAAAAATATCCAAGACTTCTCGATAAGAAATAAAAATGCCTTTTACAGTTAGGCATGTTCAATTCTTATGGCATGTCCAATTCTGGATTTTGTTTGCAATGGATTTAGGGTTTTGGATTTATGTTTGTGGTTTAGGGTTACCAATAAACCTTATGCAAACCAAATTCTTAGATTCTTAGATTATTAGATTTTTGTACATTTAGTACTCTTGTACTTATCCTTCAGTTATCGCCGCAAGCTCTCCAGGAGGCGGTGTCATCACCGTACCAAAGCAAATGTACTCTACAGAAGTAACTGACCGTTTCTCCATCCAAACCAAAGATAATGGCTTCACACATTGTTTGCAGCCTAGTAGTCACACTATGTTCTAAAACTTTACTTCGATCATCCGTTAATTCTTGAATCAAAATGGTCTTAATATAGGGCAAAGCATTTTACTTTGCAAGCAACGGATCTTTCTTTCTCAATAATACCATTCAAAATTCTCAATAATACCGTTCATGATTCAAGTATACCGAGTCATTATTAAACTCTACCGTTTCTTTATTAAACTTTACCATAACATAAACTAAAATCTACCATAACTGATTTTTATTAAACTCTGCCGTAACATACAATAAAGTCTGCTACTAGTTTTAATTATATTTGTTTTTCTTGCTTGAGGCAGACAGCTGCAATTTCCCCATCAAGAACGACTCCATGTCTCTTCCACCAAGAAATGTGATAGTTTTCGGCAGCACCTTTGGTTAGATTCAAATATTTTTTCTGCCATAACAAAATTTGTACATGAGAAGCTAGAAGAAAGAACTGCATAAAAATCAGAAGCTTCATTGTCCTTATGTAAATGGTATTAGCATGCTACCTCAAAATCCTGAATAGATGACAATGACTTCAACAGGAGACTGCTTTTACTTTAAGTGATGAAGGTGTTTTCGGAGACACTTCTAAACCTGATGTGTCGGAATATTAAACATATCATTTTAGTTCCTTAAAGAATAACAGAAGGTGATGATTTGCAATACTTCCTGCAAACTTCAAAGATATATGAGACTAAACGCTAACACATTTGAAAACAAGAAGAGATAAAGAACAGAATTTTATAAATTTCATTACCCTTTAGATAACACATTCACGCAACATATGTAGAGATAGGAAAAGAACCCGTTTCCAAATAGCAGAGCTTTTCATCATATTCACGTAATGCATCTTCATGAAGATGGGTCATCTAAAATATGAAAGCCAAACTTTCCTGAGATAGCATAAAACATTATGACCTTTAAGAAAATGAGAAAAGTTTCATCAAATGTGACTGCAAAGACCAAAGGTGATTTCTAAGTTTAACATACTTCGATGGAGATAACATCAAAATTATTATAATCAGCACCCAAATGGAGTTTATTGAAAAAATTAATAACGGAACCAAACTCAAAACTCAATTCACAAAAGAACATAGAAAGTGAACATGTAGGAAAAAGGTTTGAACTTTCCACAAATGAAGGAATAAACAAAGAATTCTTCTTACCATGAAAATGAATTAGGCGACTCAACAAGACGCTTAAGCTTGTTCTTCTTTTTCTCGAGCTCAGCAAGTGAGTTAAGCAGATCAATATCGTTTTGAAGGACCTGAAATTTATTCAAACACACAGATTTTTTATTCAGCAAAAGTTAAAATTATCTCATTTGTGGTGTATGAATTATCAAATAACGAAATCCTAATTCAAATCTCTTAAATCCTAAGAATTGCCTTAAGAGAAGCAATATTTGAAACATAAACTATCAGATTCGACTACGAAAAAGAAACTAAGGCGTCTCTAATGTCTGATGCGTTGGATCTTTCCTTTAGCAAAAACGAAACCTTTGTGAAAGACGACAAAACAGGAGCGATGGAGGAGGGTTGTTGATCACTTGCATCAGGAACTTCCGCGACGATTGGGAGAGAAGCACCCGAGACTAGAAACGGAGGCAGAGAAGCAGCTAGCTGAACCAAAAGAGCCGGCGAGCCAACCATGGCTGCGACGAGAAGGAGAGAAACAGAAAAACTCGGCTGAAAACACCCTAAAAAACACTTACCTCTATAACCCAGAAGATAACAGCTGATAGAACTTCTGAAACTGGCGGAGATATGTAGATTCGCCATCAAAGAGCAGAGGAGCTTCGAAGCTCGGAGGAGAAGCCCAGCCACACCACGCCTAAACGGAAAAGAGAAGGCTGGAGGATGAAGAAAGTGGATCCGATCAAGATCCCGACGAGGATGAAGAGGAATCCTTGTTCACGGAAGAAGTAGTGAAGTGATATGGGAAGAGATTTGGTGAGGTTAGGGTTTTGAGAAGATGGATCCGTCATTGGTAGATTAAGAAGGGAAAAAAATGGCAATTTAGTAATTAAAAAATCAAGGACTGGTTTTTATGTCTTTTTACCAACTTCTCAAACTCTTTGAATCCAAGAGGTTGGTCTAGTAATATTACATATGATGAAGGTTGTTTTAAGCAATTGTATCAATCATATTTTAATAAGAGGTATCTCAATTAGACTAATCATAAAAGAACAAGTGTTATAAACCTCTCCTATGCTTTTTTGAAATTTTTTTTTTTTCTGAATACCAAGAAATTCAAGGTCTGTAGGTCCGTATATCTCTCAGGGCAGGACCCATACGAGATTAAATTGTTTTTATTTGGAGAAAGACCCCTTCCAACGAAAAATCAAATCTAGGGCGCAACAGGATATACTTTTGTGCTTTACCACTAGCTTATCCGTACTTTTTTAAAAGTTTCGCAAACGAAAATCGTTTTTCTCATTCTCTCCTCATTTTTCGTTTTTTTTCCTTTAATTTAATGGTGGGAGACTCTACTAGACACACTATCCATGTATCTCTCAATTTTAAAAGAATAAAAGTTATCAAAAGTGAGTGAACAGGAGAGAGACACTATCTTTGGCGAGACATATTTGTTAGATAAAGGCATGTCACGTGTCTGCAGTCTATTGGTTTTAAATATTTTTTTATATGAATATTTTTTTTATTCATTTTTTGCAAAAAAAAAATCCTCATTTCCTCTCCTTTCGCATGGAAAACTTTTGCAAAAAGTTTTTTTTAATGTAATATATTTATGTTGTGTATAACTTATATAGTTTTATTTTTTATATTTCATAAGTTTAACCCAACATTTATTATATTAAAATTTCATAAAAAAAAACATTTACAATAATTAATTACTTTTTTAATCTTAAGACATCTTTTTATGAGTATGTGCAATGGAGTGTCAATTTTAGTATCAAATTATGTAGAATGTTTTTACTTAAATTTAATCTTAAAAAATTGTTAAGACACATATTGTAGATGGTCTTATGGTATTTGTAAAAGTCCTATTGTTGACTTGTTAGTGATGCTATCCACAAAGCTTTTACGTGATAGTGTCTTTGCATCAAAACATCATATGTGGTGCGTCTTGCTTTTATATTGTAGTGTGTCGTCGTATCATATGTAGTGTGTCGTCGTATCATATATAGATGTTTGTTTAGTGGACATTAAACTTAATTTTTTGTCAAGTTTTATTATTGGATTCATGGTCCAGTTATTCTTCATCCACAAGACAAGGACTAGACGGATCAAAGAAATTTCCAACAAAAGCTACTTTGTTTTCGAAGACTGTTATAACTAATAAGATAATAAAACAATTAGGAAATAAAGAGCTTCAGGTTGGTCAGATTTTGCTTACATCTCACAATTCTGTTATTAACATCAAATAAATTATGCTAAAGTCTTACGGAGCATATAACAAACCTTATTATCTAATCTGAGTTTTGAATAGATGTGTTTGGACCACAGTAGATGTCCCAGAAGTTGACAGACTCCCATATGTGGCTGCTGAAGATGAATTGAATAAGAAATTTAAAGTTGTTAATTTCCAACTACTTGATCCCAAATAAGTCTATAAATGTTTGATACTATGTTGTAAACAATCTGTATGAAAAAAATTATTATCAACTTCTGGTTTTTAAACCAAAAAAAATAAACATGTAGGGGTTTCATGCATATGGTGGTGCAATAGAACACTTGCTGATTATTTCATGAGAATGTGTGGAACAACCGGACATGATCTTGAATTTAAAACGTAACCAGTTTTTTGTGTGTTGAGGTTTTGGAGAATATCCAGTTTTGAAGGTGATGATACAAATTCTTCATATTGAATCATGATTCAATTAGTAGTAATATTGTAACATTTATAGGTTTATCTGTTGTAGGTAAACCATATCTTATTACCGGAATTGGATGTTCGAGAATTTATCTTTCTCCTGATTTTCCAGAGCTCATGAATGAAATACAAATGTAACTTTAGTTTTTTTATAATTATTTCGTACTTTCTAATTCATTAACAACACTATAAGCTATCTTTTACTATTTCTCGCAGATGTGAATTCACTGATAGAGTTTACAAGAATTATCAAGAGGAAGCTCAGAAAATAGAATCGGAAACTGTTGGCCAGAACTTTTAAATAATAGTATGCTTAGTTGTTTGTCTATTTAGGTAAACAATCTGATACTACTGCTTGGTTTAATGTTGTTGTGTTTTGGGATTATTGTTTTGATATTTATGCATCATTTATAGATATAGTGTTCTAACTTCTAACATATCGTTTACCGAAAACTTAAGAAGTTTTGAACGTCTAGAAAACTAACTGGATTTTGATCACTTTCAATCCATCAATTGTATGCAATTTCTGTTTAAAGATGTTTAATGCCCGCGCAGGACACGGGCCAGTCACCTAGTTAATGTATATTCTTCACAATTTCATTTTCCAAATAAATAGATCAGATCTAGCTATATTTATACACTATTTTGTTTTGGGCAGTGTTACATTTGCGGTTAAACCGAACATGGTTTAATCAAATGTATTTCAAAATTTATCCGTTGGTGAGTTTCAATATATTAAATCAACATGAACCCAAAAATCGTCATCGCCACGTTTTTTAATTTTTTTTTTAGATAATTGAGTTTGAAAGTCAAAGTATTACTTTGGCTGCTTGTGGTTTTTGAAGACAAACAATTATTTGAATACTTAAAAGTTTTAGATCTGCTTGATTTACACCAGTAAAATATAAAATAATACATATAAATTCACCTAAGAGGAAAAAAAGAAATCTAATACTGGAAAATTATGTAATTTTGTATTACTGATTATATACTTTGAAAAGTGTAGGAATTCAATTTTTGTAATAATTTTTATTATTCAATATTTCTGAAAGTTTTAAAAAGTGAGAATAACATGCTGGGGATTATTAACTATGACTTTCTATTATTCCCATCATCATTTTCTTTAGAATGAGAATATAGATTTAGAATTTTGTTTTTGTTTTTAAGAAAATTATAAAATTTCTTGTAAAGGTAGTACTATACATAAAGAGAAAAAATTACAAACTTTCACTGTTTGAAAAACTTGTGCAATCTGAAAGCGTATGATTCGATACTTGACCCGGTATACGACCTCAGACCAAGTACTTCTTATGCCCCTTTTTAGGATAAAAGCATCGAAACACTTGCAAAAATCCTAACTCGATTCCGTTTGCAAAAAATATTCCATTACATTATTTTTCGCCCAAAAAAATAGCCTACATACATCATATTACAATGTAGATAATCTTTTCAGGTCTGACTAGAACGAATCCTTATTTTACTTCATCTTCCAATTATTTCTTATATTTCCGACCAAATTACTTAATTAAAAATTAAAATATTAATTTGATCAGCGTTGAGTTTTTCAGAGTATACTACAATACTGTTACAGAAGAGCTTCCACATCGTGTTTGGACTTACTCTGAACTAATTTCCTACAGCAAGTTGGAAAAAAAAAAAACATGGGATTATCCAAAAAGACCGAAATCCAACAACTATGGAAGTAAATCCGGTTTATTCACTAAGTTGATTTCGATCCAACTGTACAGGAACGGCCTTATTTGGTTTTCGATCCGGTTACATGTTTATATACAATGGAGCATAACCAAAACCAAATAAAAACCGAACAGGTTGTTCCACCCACATACTGTAGTTGTTGAAAATGAAGATCGATCACATGATGGTGCAGAAATGAGGGTTTTCCTCACTGAACATAGAACTAGCGTTCTCGTCGATAAGACCCGAATAAGGCCGTTCCTGATAGAGTCCATGGTCGTGTCCGTGGTAGCCATGCTTGTGGTAGTTGTAGGAACTCACTTTCTCACCGTTCTCCGACATGTTGATTCTTTTGCGAAACTTCTTCTTGAAGTACCTGTCGTGATATCCATTAGATTCGGGGTGGTAAGGGTACGACCATAGGCATACCTCTCTCCTTGTAACATTCCTTGTGACTTTAAGAACTTTCTTCTGCTCAGCCGAACCAGTCACCGTTACTTTCTGCTGCTTCGTGTCTATCTGAACATCATGGACTCCTGTTCAATCCAAGACTTAATTATATAAGGTTTCTTGGGTGACAAAAAAAACTAGTTTCTGATAAAATGTTAGTTTAGGATTTGAACCCATGTTCATTAATTAATTTACCCTTAGTCTTTTCAAGAGCTTTCCTTAATTTGTTCTCGCAGCCAGGACAGTCCATTGGCACTTCCATTTCCACTACCTGCGTACACACACATACACATATTCAATAAACGTATATACGAGTATTCATGATTCATGAAAAATGAATAGAGGAAGTTACTCACCGTTGTCATCTTTAAGTTATAGCTCAAAGAGACCTTATAAATTAGACTTAACCCAGTTTGGTCGATGGATGACTAGAGGATAAGAGCACACACATACATATATATGCATCACACCAATTGAGAACTTAATTGAGAAGATCTTTGAAGGTCTACGAAATAATATTTCTTTATTTTGTTGCTTCTACAGAAATTTCTTTTGAAAATACATGGAACTTACCTTGAAGTCAAAAGCTTATGTGACCGCCGGTTTTACAATGCAAGCAAGCTATATATCTATTATCTACATAAATATATAAATGACTAAACTTGAAAAGGATAATCATGATTTGACATATCCATTTAGTTATCTGCCTACATCATGATATGAGGAATTTCTGTTTATTTAAATCCCAAAATGATTTAAACTACACGAATTCTGAGGAAAATAATAGAAACGATAAATATTGATATAGCTTGTTAGTTTGAAACTGTAGTAATTAATACGATAAAACTGGAATTACACTATCGTATTAATAAAAAAATTAAACTGGATGAATTCATGGATTATATTCTGGACTGGTTTAATATAACTTTTTACCATGTCTCATTATGTTTATTCAATTTTATATTTTCTTCCAAACAAAATTCACTAGTTAAATTAAAGTTACTAATATTATATAAAAATTAGGCTGGATAATGATAGAGCAACCAATGAGCTATTTACAAAGCTTTAAACATTTAGTCTTATAGTTTTGACTAAACCATCTATCTGGTAAGCTTATCAATGAAGTAATATTACCAATATAATAAATGGAAAAGTTACAAGTAGAAGATTTTTATAAATACCTTGACAGTTGGAGTAACTTACGCTAAAAGAAGCAATTTGTAAGAAATTCATTGATAATATATTTATAGTAAATTTCTCAATAAAACCTAGAGCAACATAATTCCACTATAATACTTTTCAACAATGTAAAGAACTCAAGAAAATATTGTAAATTAAAATTTTATTTTCGAAATAATTTAATTCTGGGTCGTTGACCCAACTAATCTAATTTAATTCAAGCTTTTGGAAAATCTTCTCCAAACCGACTTCTGTCTTTCTTCAGCTTAATTTATCTGTTACTACACTAGCTTTATCTAGGTGACATTACATTTGTGTATAGTAGCCCGCTGTGAACTCCATCCATCATCTCTAATGTCCGTTGAGTTTAGGTTGAATGACTATATATTTAAGTCTTATGATCAAAAAACACTTGCATTTTTTCTCCATAAAAGTATGATCTCCAAATTCGAAGCGCAAACACTATTGTAGCCATCTCGGGTCATACATGAGGTCATTCTGCTCATGCTTCAAAACATGTCTTGATGTGTATGCGATTGTCTTCTCTTCTTGCATCAATATGCATCTTTGGCCCACACGCAAATTGTTCGTATAAATGGTATAAGGTTGATCAGGTTCATGAACGTGATGAAGTCAAAGCTTCTTTAAGTTTCGAGAAAGCGTCCTCGCATTTTTTGCTCTACTCAAAGGGCACATTCTTGTTGATTAATAGGTCTAATGGTTTAACCAGTGAAGCAATCTCTTACAAATCTCCTATAACCTGGAAGACCTAGAAAATTTCAAAGTTCCAAGACATTCAAGAGTCGAGACCAGTCCTAAATGGTTGCAAAATTATATGGGTATGCGGTTACACCCTGAGCTGACAGCACATGACCTATGATCAAATCTCTTGCTTCCAGAATTTACACTTACTAAATTTTGCATAAAGTTTACGCTCATGCAACCGTTCCAGCGCTTTACGGAGATGAGTCACATCCCCTAGAACTGGTCTGATTTTAATGAGAACATGTCGAATACAAAATCGAGTAAGCTTGGAATCCCTTTAGATCATAAACTGTTTTTTTTTTTAATCAAAAGTCGATCGACTCCGACCTGCATTAGACAAACGGCTAGTGGGATTATGGTTTGAATTTAGTAAACCGGGTTTTGAAATCGACCCGAGTCACCGGTTTAACTCAAATCCGAGTTTTAGTTCTAACCAGACTCGGCTTAGTTAACGATTCTCGGTCGAACCGGTCCGGCCAGCCGGTCTGATCTTGTCCAGTTTTCAAAACATTGCTGATACTAATACAAATCATTATCAACTTGAATTTTATTGTTTTTCACGATTCACTTTGCAAAATTTCATCAAAACTACAAAGCTAGATCCATAGTGGTTTATTGGTTCACTGGGTCAGCATTTTCGGAACCCCACTTCAAATCTGGTAATGATAACATAAAATCTCAATGCGTGCGTACGTATGTTGCGGCGCGCATAAGAGACGTCCCAACTTGCAAATGGGAAAGGTACGTCGCCCATTACAAGTTAAATGTTTATAAATTCGAGTCTCCACTATATAAATAAAGAAGTAGACTCGTGCTATAGACTTAGGTTCCATAAAGCTCCAGATTTACATGTTTATCGGATCAGGTCACATCTAATATTTATAAAATTATCTTACGTTCTAAGTTAGCAGAAAGCAATATATTCCAAATCTTTACGCATTCAAGTTTCTAATTTAGCTACAACATTACTTATATTAATCAGCCAAATTATAAGTTATTAACAAAACAACTTGAACTTGGAACTAAAATACTAAGACTACATAAACTACTACATATTTTTGAATACTATATGAATTTATACAATCGGTTTAGACTATTACAGTAATTTTGTATTACTATTAACTAATGCAATTTTAATTTTCTCAGTGTTTAAATTTTTTTATTGCTGAATTTCATAGTTTGTTCATTAGATTTGTAGTAATATTGTAAAATTTGAAGCAATAATTTTTAAAGTTCAATCAGTACTGGAGAACCGTCAACTTCGGATGAAGCACTCATAAACAAACGAGATCATTGCCGCAAAGACATTTGATTAAGATTGCAACTTATCAAAGGAATGAAGCACTTTCAATGATCAACTTGGGCTGAAACACTCTAATAGTTAGAGGGTGATTGGTTAAAACAATTGTTAGGGCGGTAGATAATTTTTAATTGAGTTACAGTTGTTAAGGCTAACAATTTCACCAATCATATATTTTAACTTTCTTAACGTTTCTCGAAGTCCTTAAAATCATTCACAATCCAGATTTTTTTTAAAATGTCTTGTTTGTTGTTTTTATAAGCCAAAAACAAGTGACTTTTCAATATATTTTTTAGTCACTGCAGTCAGAATTTTTTTTATGTCATAAATAAAAAAATTTAAACATATTTTCATGCAACAATCTACAATAACAAATTCGACCAATCACCCCCTTCAACTCTTAAATGTGGCGTTACTGAAAAAAAAAACTAATCAGCCCCTTAAAGTTAGATATAGGCAAATGACAATATTTCATCTCTTTTTTATTTTTTGATACTATTTTTTTTTTAAAAACAAAATATTACAATAATTTGCTATCAAAGACAAATAAATAAATAAATAAATAGAAGTGCAATATTATTGTCTTTTTTCTGAAATACGTAAAGATGATCGATTATTGTAAGTCAAGAACAGAGGCATACAAAAAGATATGGGATAAAATGTTATACTATTTATCAAAACAAAGTATGATACTCTATCTGGATGAACCCATGCTTCATTGCTCCTCCATTCCGATAATCGCATATTTTTTTGTCGCATTGTTACACATTGAAAATCTAATACTATAAACTAACATTTCCAAATGTATATAAGTTGAAAATATATGAAATATAATTTTATCTTTATAGAATAGAGTATTATAGTATCCAACCGTATTTGTCTATAGCCAAAATCCAATAAAAAAAGAATAATAAATAAACCGGACAGAACAAAGAATTAAGTGATGAAAATTAACTACCACGATACAGAGATCAGCTTTTTCGTCCAAAATCGTTTGCGATGAGTTGTTTCTTTTCCTTTTTTTTTTTAGTTCACAAGGTGGTCGTTTTTAATATTATTTATTGTAAGAATACAAAATCCATTAATTTGGGGAATTATTTGCTTGATATAACTGTTTTTGGAATTTTATTTTTCTTCTTTTCAACAATTTATTGGGAGATATATGAACAAAACTATTAATTTTATTAGATAGTCGAAAATAATTTTAGAGAATGGTTCTAGGATTTAAATATTTTACTTTGATTTCATTTATAATCGATCAATGTGGACACTTTAAACATAAAAAAATATCCTACTTCTCCACAAATTTTAAAGATTAGTCAGAGTTTCATAGTCTGAAGTCTCTCCATTATTTAAAAAAAAAATATATACATATAGTATTAGATATTAGAAGATTGTCATTTTGTTCTAGTACAAAAAAAAAATTAAAGGATTTATCCATTGAGAGAATATTCTAGCTAAAAAAAAGTTAAAATATTATTGAATAGGATGCTGATTATACAACATCTACGTATTTTGGACTTTCGGTTTGATCTTTGTTCATACTAATGGACAATAAGTATGATTATCTCAACAAGTGGAATGAAAAGGTTTTTCTCAATTTAGAAAGATCGTGGAAATCATCGATTACTTCTTAAGTGGAGCTTTTAGTTATTACATACACAGCACACCATTCTTTTTATATATTTATGTATATTATTGTAAGGGAAAATCGAGAGTTGTTGAATTATATCTGTCTTAACCTACAATTGTATCGTATTATGTCTTACGTTTTATTACCATTCCATATAGCTAAATTTAGAAATATATATAAATATATAAATATATATATATATATATATATTAATTAATACTAGTTTTTATCCACCTAAAACCTTTTAGTCTCCAAGATAAGCATTAGATAATATTGATATATAACGTGAAGATATATATTTTGCATCTCATCACATCAAGTATTATCCTTATGAGACAATTTGCATGCAAAAAGAATTCATATAATTAAAAAGGTGTTAAAGGTCTAGTGGCCATCGATCTCCATTGGGCTACCATTTTTGGCATAGAAAAGTTAGATCTCTAAATTACAAGACAAAAAGGACCTGAGCTATGAATTAGGCATTGCTTGGTCATGTTTTTTGAAGACATAAAAGACATAACTATAAAAACTATTGGTATGAAACGAATCCATTGTAAGTACCACTGGACTGAGTTGTTTCCCTAAAACAATAGTTGCAATGATAATTTTGGGTTCGAATTAATTTAATATCTTAAAACTCACCACGATCGAGAAACTTCAAAATACATTTGATTGGACCATGATTGCATTTAAACGCAAATGTTAATACTAGCCTTTACCCTAGGGTTACTAGTAAATATATAGCTAGATCTTATCTCTTTATTTTTAAATGAAATCGTGATAATATAAACATTAGTTGCAATATATGTGCATATAAAGATGGGAAAGTTGTTCCTCCAAAGATCACGGCGCAAATAATGTAAATTATAGCATCACCATATAATAGGAGTCAACTTGCAATTTGCTCTCATTTTCAGTTAGACATAACTAACTCCGAAACTTTTCTTTATAAATACCCTTTCTCCCCATCCTCACTTCTTCATCACAACACAACACAAACAAACCCTTTACATAAAACAAATACAATTTCATACTTCTTAGTGTGTAAACGTGACTCTTTCATCAATAACAAAATGGCATCGATATTATTCATGTTCGTGAGTCTAACCATTCTTTCCATGAGTCTAAAAGTCTCTCAAGCCACATCTCGTGTCACCTTTCACGAGCCAATCGTTGCTGACCACCACCAGCAATGGATGACTCGGTTCTCTCGAGTTTATAGCAACGAGCTCGAGAAACAGATGAGATTCGATGTGTTCAAGAAAAACTTGAAATTCATTGAGAAATTTAACAAGAAAGGTGATAGAACTTACAAGCTTGGTGTCAACGAGTTTGCGGATTGGACCAAAGAGGAATTCATTGCTACCCACACCGGTCTCAAAGGCTTTAACGTAATTCCACCCTCTGAACTTATCGATGAAATGATACCGTCTTGGAATTGGAATGTAAGTGATGTCGCCCGTGAGACCAAAGATTGGAGATACGAAGGAGCTGTAACACCTGTTAAATACCAAGGCCTATGTGGTACGTAAGCTTGCCAGAATTATACGATTATATTCCACATTTCGATTCTATACGCAGACCAAATTGAAATAAACTGCTGGAATAGTCATTTATGTTCATAATTTCATCATTCCACATACAAAACTTAAACCCCAAGGTAAGGTTACTGTTAGGTTTAGGTACTAAGTGATTCGTTAATTATCGAAAAAGAACTAATCAATATATATGATGCATTTATGTGCAGGATGTTGTTGGGCGTTTTCATCCGTCGCAGCGGTGGAAGGTTTGACAAAGATTGCCGGAGGCAACCTAGTATCATTGTCTGAACAACAACTTCTAGATTGCGACAAGCGTGACAACGGTTGCAACGGTGGAATGATGTCAGACGCTTTCAGCTATATAAACAAAAACCGAGGCATTGCCTCAGAGGCATCATACCCTTACCAAGGGACAGAAGCGACATGCCGGCTCAATGCAAAACCCTCCGCATGGATCAGAGGTTTCGAGACCGTTCCAAGCAACGACGAGCAGGCATTGCTCGAGGCTGTATCGAGACAGCCTGTCTCGGTGTCCATTGACGCGGATGGGCCTGGTTTCATGCATTACTCAGGAGGAGTGTACGATGAGCCAGACTGTGGGACTAGCGTGAATCATGCAGTGACGTTCGTTGGATACGGAACAAGCCCCGAGGGGATCAAGTACTGGCTGGCGAAGAACTCTTGGGGTGAGACATGGGGAGAGGACGGTTACATTAGGATCCGTAGAGATGTGGAGTGGCCTCAAGGCATGTGTGGTGTGGCTCAGTATGCTTTTTATCCAGTTGCGTAACTAAGCGGCTTATGACTTATTATATCAAAGTGATATTACTTTTTAAAATTTAAACAACAAAAAATGGTGATCTTATTATATATATAGTTTGGTTTACGAATTTGTTTAGATGTGGTCTAAATCTGCATCGCAAAGCTTGACCAATACAGTGTATAAGTGTATATAATGTTCATTATGTTACATGTAGTTGTAACTTGTAAGAAATGTAATGGGGTATTAATATTTCTTCTCGTTTGAATTGTTACAGTATTCTTTATTTGAGTCACCATTTATAAAAGCGTAATATGTAAGAACTTTTTATTTCCGTAATTTGGAGACGGTGGCAGGGGTACTTGTAAACCACTAGAGATGAGAAGGCGTTCAATTACGCGTTTGGGACACTATCATCGAAATTAGTTGAGTTGCTTCTATATTTTATATTCGTAGAAAGATGAATATGATAAAAATAAATATGACAAAGGTACTGTGAGGGATAAAATGAATGTGATGAATAGTTGCACATAACTAAATATTTAAGATGAATGGTAATTTTTAGCGAACAGAGAAAATAATAATAAATCGAATTTAAATTAAATAATATCATCTAAATATAAAACTGCAATAGTACTAAACTATAATTTATTCAAAAAATTAATAAAACATATCATTACAAAATTAACTTCATTATTCTTTTTGAGGTTATCAGAATTAGGCATAACTAAGGTTTAGATGTGTAACTAAACAATCAAAGGGAGAGTCATGTTGTTAGCCTTTGCTTTTGTAACACTCCAAAATCTAGAAACATATATGGTGGTGTACGAGGAAAACATAAAAGAATTGATTTGTCTACCTATTACTTATCTTTTCGGTCAAACATCCCGTCAGAACTTCAAAATTAAGCGTATTTAATCTGGAGCATTTCAAGTTAAGTAATCTATTGGAAAGTGATTTCCGTTATCGTGTGAGTGATGACAAAATACGGAAAAAAATCACATAGTGATTTGTAGGCTCGGTAAACAAGTCATTCGAACCTCTAGAAATAGCGCACCGAAAGTGGATCCACGGGCCGAGAGAGGGTGTGGGCCCATATGATGGTGGTGGTCAGGACGTTACAGCTTTCCAGCTCAACAATATTTTGCCAGAAAAACCTTTAATCGGTTTGATTCTACCGTATGAAAGAAAAATGTGCCTCTCTACTTATTGCTTGCCATATTAACACTTCATTGATTTAAAAATGTACTTTGTTATAGTCATCATCAATACATTATACTTCACTAAAAACTATTGAGAACTAAACTTTTTTTTATCAAATATCCAATAATATGCTCGCGACACATAGACATCAAGGTGAGATCTTTCGTAGGAAGATTTCCCGCATCAACGACACCTAGGAATGCATCTTTCCCTGATCCAGACGAAAAGACCTAGCGTTCAACGCAGTTGATATAGCAAGTTGCGATATAACCATCATCATGCTCTTCAAATGTTATCGTACGAGGAGCTTAATTGATATCTTCCATCGAATCTCACAGACATGGATGCCTTTCTAAAAAGAATATCTTCTCGTGCAAAATCGTATTTGTTTTGGCATATATGTTTTTCAAACACTTGAATCTGGTGTGTACTAAACTTAAATACGGAGTAGAACTAAACTTAAATATTAATTATGATTGAAAATGGTAATGAAAAAAATTCAAAGGAATAGTTGATTTCTTACAAAATTAATCAACTATTTTTGATAATTGAAAGAAATGCAACTTCAGGAAATATTGACCAAATTTTGATAAATAATTAAAATACATTATAAGATTATGGGTGTATGAAAAAATATGTTGAAAATATATAATTATCCCACTGTTATTCTCACTTTTAAACTCTTCACCAATTATTAAAAAAAAAAAGTTGTCAAAAAAATTTATTTCTACATTTTTTAAAATATATAATCAAAAAATAATTCTGTAGTTTTCTAATATTTGATTTCTTTCTTACTTCGCCTATTTGTGAAAAACTTTCCTATTAAGATGAAATATATTTATTTCTTTTCCAATTGACTATATAAATCCAGTAAATCTAAACCTTTTAAGTATTCAATTCATTTACGGATGATTTCTTCAAAAGCCATCACCAGTCAAAGCCAATAGTTTGAATTTCAAAATTCAATTTCCTAAATAAACAAAAATGCAATGACGATTTTTGGGTTTATACTAGTTTAATTGATTCAAAACTCACAACGTAAACGCAAATGTAATACTACCCAAAATTTAAATGTTATTAAGGTTGCTACTATATAAATATATATAGATCTTATTTCGAAAATGAAATTGTGATGATATATACGTTAGTAACAAACTAACAAATTAATAATAGATCTGTGCATGTAAAGAATGAAAAATTAAAGCTGTCTTGATAAAAACAAAGAATTGGATAAAGTTGTTCATCCGAAGATCAGGAAGCAAGTAATGCAAACTATAACATCACCACAATAGAACCAACTTGCATTTGCTTTCAACGTAACAACTCTCATTCCTCACTCTATAAAATACCCTTACTTTCCGTTCTCACTTCTTCACCACACCACAACACAAACCCTTTACATATTAAAAAAAAAATTCATATTTTTTTGTGTAAACCTGATTTTTTCATATTATTGCATTTCTGTTATTCATCAAAACCAAAAATGGTCTTAGGAGTGTTTATTTTCGTGGTTCTAATCATTTTATCCAAAGATCTAAGGATCTCTCAAGCTACATCTCGTATCACTTTGCATGAGCTATCCATTGTTGATTACCACCAGCAATGGATGAGTCAATTTTCTAGAGTTTATGACGACGAATTCGAGAAAAAGATGAGTCTTGAAGTGTTCAAGAAAAACTTGAAATTCATTGAGAACTTCAATAATATGGGGAATCAAAGCTACAAACTTGGTGTCAACGAGTTCACGGATTGGACCGAAGAGGAGTTCCTTGCCACCCACACCGGTCTCAGGGACATTAATGTAACTTCACCTTCTGAAGTGGTTAATGAAACGATGCCATCTTGGAATTTGAACGTCAGTGATGTCGTCGAAAAGAGCAAAGACTGGAGAAACGAAGGAGCTGTGACACCAATTAAATCCCAGGGAGGATGTGGTAAACTTGTCGTAATTGTGATAATATTACAAACAGTCAGTACACATATTAAATTGGACAATCTATCAAACTCTAAACAGCTGGATTAATTAGCCATTTAATGTGATATTTACATTCCACATGCAAAGCTTGATCACCAAGTTAGGATTATCAATCTAGGTTTAGAGTAAGCAATACGAGATTTGTTTCGTAGCAAAATTAGTAAACAATGATATATATGGGCAGGAGGTTGTTGGGCGTTCTCAGCGATTGCAGCGGTGGAAGGTCTGACAAAGATTGCCCGAAGAAACCTTGTATCACTGTCCGAACAGCAGCTTCTAGATTGCGCCAGAGAACATAACAATGGTTGCAAGGGCGGAACAATGATAGACGCTTTCAGCTACATAATCAAAAACCGAGGCATTTCTTCAGAAAACGCATACCCTTACCATGTGAAAGAGGGCCAGTGCCGGTCCAACGCTAGACCCGCCATACTAATCAGAGGGTTCCAAAACGTTCCAAGCAACAACGAACGTGCGTTACTCGAAGCCGTATCAAGACAACCTGTCTCAGTGGGGATTGACGCAAGTGGGGCCGGTTTCATTCATTACAAAGGGGGAGTGTACAATGCGCGGGACTGTGGGACCAGCGTGAATCATGCAGTGACGTTCGTTGGGTACGGCACGAGCCCGGAGGGGATCAAGTACTGGTTGGCTAAGAACTCTTGGGGTAAGACTTGGGGAGAGCATGGTTACATCAGGATTCGTAGAGGTGTGGAGTGGCCTCAAGGCATGTGTGGTGTGGCTCAGTATGCTTCTTATCCGGTTGCGTAACTGATTCGGTTAGATTATTTATATTGACGTGATCATAATTTATATATTATGTGGTTTGGTTGATGAATTGTTTAGATGTGGTCTAAATCTACATCGCAACTTGAGCTTGACCTTCTGAAGCTGTAATGTTCATTTATTGCTGCATATATAGATGTACTCTAAATTAGTACTACTCCTTGTAAGACAGTGAAAGCTAGTGGGTTATTTAAATATGTCTCTTCTCGCTTTGATGGCTGTAGCGAATTTTATATCGATTTTATAGTTTGTACCGAATCATATGGTGAATAGCTGTGATGTTTCATCATGTATTCTATATGTTCCGTTAACAAAAAAAATTATAATATTAGTAATCGATTATTTAGTATGTTTTGTTAGTTAGTTTAGCGTACTGTTTGAGACATGATATAAATGTTCTGCTGTGGGACTAGGACAAGACTCACCGTTGCCTTACGGACGTGTTTAAACCGTAGCTGAGCTCTCTTTTTCCGTTTACTCAATTTATTTTTCTGTTTGACAAAAAGTATTATATTTTTTATAACGGCTTCCTCTATGCTATAATAAAGAAGTGTATATATATATATATATCTTTTTTTTTTTTTGATAAAAGTTTGAAATAAAATTATCTTTTAAATATTACAATATGAATAAATATATAGACTATATAATCAAACTGTGAAAACTAATTCCAACGGTTATGAAAAAACCGTTTTCTCATAAAATGCGATTTTCAAGGACAAGTTTGTTGGCTTGTCGGGATTCCCAACATTCTGTTGGATTTGATCACTTTAGGATAATCAGTTTTGGTGATTTTCTCTTCATTCGATGGGAATGTATATGTCACAAGACTCATATCTCTGTTTAGATTTTAGCTGAGTTTAATTTCGTTGTGTGTTTTGCTCCTTGTTAACGTGGATCAGGGCACTTCACGAACATTAATTAATGGGAATCTCATGACATCTCATCCAAAGATCCACTCACGGGCTTTTACTATTTTATCACATCACATATTTTTAAAAATAGTATATATTGAGAATAATATCTGACATCGGAAATTGGACAAAAATCCTGACTAGTATATAAGAAATAAGGCCAATATCCTTATTGTGATGAGAAATTTCGAATTGGAAGAATATGTTATTTTGCTCTCATATCTTCTTCAATATACCTAGAACATATATCCTAATTAATTAAAAGAGAATATTATAGTAGTAATGATAGGAGGAATCACAGGGATAGATAATTGATTTGAATGCTGCTCTTTCCTTTTACATGCCCCCTCAAGATGGATCGGAGGAGCTTTAGATACTCCAATCTTGAATGGTGGTGAGTTGCAGCAGAGATTGAGGCTTGTTCACGTCAAACATCTTGTGTTTGTGACATCGTGAGATGGTTGAGGTTGGGCCAGTGGTTTGGCGCAAGCGGTGGAGTAGAGATCTCTCGGCGGAGGTGATGGAGATCTTCTCTGGTGCTGACGAAAACAAAACTTTTGTCCTTTTTAAAAACTTTATTAAACTATTGAATTGTAGAGAGAAAGAAAAAAAAAGAGATACAGAGGCCTTTATAGGCCCACTTTCGAAAGAAAGGAAGTTTAGTTTTGTCCCACATCGTTTAGGTAGAGAGAGAGGATGGTAGTAACGTGACTATAAAATAGGAAGAGCTGTGAGCAATTCAAAGCATGATCCTTCAGGCAAGTTGAAGGGGAAATGAGGAATGGTAAAAACTCGCTAAAATGCGAGAAGAGCGTTCCTCCCAAAGCCTGTTACGACAATTGGGCGCTCTCCTCTTTACACCATCTGATCCCTCCCTCTCCTTCCAATATGGATCTTTCTTATTTTTATTTTATTTTTTTTGTATGAAATCTTATTTACCAGCCAAGATCTTTCTTATTTTAGTTTTAGTTTTTCTCTCTAAAACCCAAGTATTTAAAGTAACTTTTAAGTTGCTTAATATTAAAACCAAAAAAAAAAGAACTTTTAGGTTGAAAAAGTAAAACCTTAAGGAATTGAACCTAAAAATAATAATATATCAACTTTCAGAAACCATTTAAAACTACTTAGTTTCCGTTTGTAACTAAACAATGAACAGAGCTTCATTTTGACTCGTCTCACACACAAGACTAATTTGGTGTCACTGGAATATCCCTGTCTAACACATCGTCCCATGCCACCAAGAGCAAGGATTTGAGAGATTACAATGTGGCAATCTTGATATATATTTTCCATATGTATATTGCATAATGATCGTATTTGAAACATTTGTACACAGGACATGATGGTTAACGTATATGTGGATTTGGAAGTCAGCATCAATTATGATCCTTTAGTAACTTTGGCTTTGAAGTTTAGCCTTCGATCAGCTTCAAATTAATTGAAGCAAGTACTACAGTGGCGCTGTGATGGATTCCAAGAACATTGAGTTATAACAAATCAAGAATACATAAGAGTTAAACGCAGAAAAGAGCTCACAGAATCATCAATCATGTTTCTCATTGTATCTTCAGGCGAAAAAAAACAAAAAAAAAAAAGCATATCAAACAAGATTACAGAGAGAGTGAGAAGAGAAAGAACACTCAAGCCCGTTTGCCACTGCTAGGGTTAGACTTGGGACAGAGGTTCCAGCGTCCCTTGGCACGTCGGCGCTTTATGGTCGCTCTACCACTAGTGGTCCTCATCCTCCTACGGAAACCATGAGTCCTAGCCAGAGATTTTCTTGATCTGCTTCTCTTTGTTTGACAGAGAGCAGCTTTTCCAGCTCTCACCACAAGGCCTCTGCGTGTCCGGCCATTCAGTCCAATAGTTTGACTGCTGAGATCAAACGCAATGGACAAACCTGAAAAAGACAGCAACACCATTTTGATAAATGTGATATTATAGGTTTGGTAGTGTATCAAGCTAATAATATTGGTTCATTCAATTCACCAAAGAACTAAACTATACAAGAGATTTGATTAATTAAAGGGATCCCTAAACTCTCGACCACTGCCCAGAACCAAGACCCCAGACAAATCCAAAATGACCCCAATGCATTCTCCTAGGTTCCCTTCAAACCCTTGAGCTCTCAACTAACCATAAGGTCTGTTGCAGACCTGGCAAAGCTACAATCCACTGCTCAACACCTAGACTAGTTACAATGCACTAAACTTTACAACAAAGTTATTATCAAGGGAGGAGGAGAAGTTCATGTGACACTTTGAAGCAATTTGTGCGCAAGATTTATAATCATTGAACATATATACTCACTGCTTTCAACAGACATGAGCTAGATAGATGAGAAACAAAGAAATTTAAATAGAACTAGGTTGCTTCGTTGGATCTCAAAGAAATTTAAATAGAACTTGCTAAATGTTATATTCACTTATTGACATAAACTCAACAGGAAAATTTCAGGGGGAACAAAAAAAAAATGCTTCCCTCACTCCCTAATCGAATTCACCATGACAACTATACGCGAACAGTGAAATTGGGGAGAAAACTTAATAGAGTACATAACCAAAACAACAGTAGCAGCTAAAAACAGACAAAACTTAAAACCAATTTGAAGAGACTTACCAGAAAATGGTGACGCTAGGGAAAGAGGTGAAGAGAGAAACGAGCAGTGGAGAAGCTGCGAAGAAGCGGAAGAGCTGAGAGAACACTGACTCCGTCTCGAACCATTACGAAGAGAAAGCGAAGCGGAAGGAACGCTAATTTTGGCCTTGGAAGCAGGATTCCATAAACGCGACGAAGCCGAAGCTACAACGGAAGTGGATAAGGAAGCCATTGATGTTCCCACTTCTTATCTCCAAAACCCAATTCTTTTTTTCTTTTCTCCGGTACCTTTTCATAGTGAAGAGACTTTATCCTCTACGGACGATACCACCGTAAACTTAGCCAAACAAACCTATCGAACTTAATGGAGTGGCTACTTCAGCCCATTAAGACCATAAAGCCCAATAATTGACTCTCTTGTCAACTTACAAGTAAAGAAACAAAGGGAAGGTGGCACAATGACACACTTTTTTGAAAAGTGTGTACAATTGACACACTTTTGAACCCTAATTTCCACCGATTTTGAGCCACTGAAGCTCCGAGCCCCAATATTCAAAGATTGATATTGCTTTGTTGAATAAGATTTATCTGTGTTTTCTCTTCTTTCTTGGAGAAGATTGCGATTTCGATTTCTGGTTATTGCGAAGAAGGAGAGATATAGGGTAAATGATTAAGATGTGGGTATATTGAAGTTGGTAACAAGAGGGAGTTGTATTTAGAGGGTAGTATAGTCAATAGACATAAAGAAAGTGTGTTGGTTTTTGTAAGAGTGTCATAGGATAAACACTTTATAAAAAAGTGTGTCCCGATGCAATTAATCCAGAAACAAATGTGGGGATCATACTTTTTTTTTTTTTTTTTTTTGGTCACAATGTGGGGATCATACTAAAATGTAAAAAAACTGATTACAAATGTATATCGTATTAGATCCGACGGGTAATAAATCAGGTTAAGGCCAGATTTGAAACCGGTCTAAATTCTCATGCGGTTCTGTGATCCAATTTTGCTTCATGTAGTTGTTCCAATTTCCAAACAAGCACTTTATATAACAGGGAACGAGAAGTACAACAAAATGTTGTAATCCAAAGGACATTTCTACAACTTATCACCAACATTCATCAAGGGGCCTTTTTTTGGGTTTACACAAGTATGCCATCAGTCTCTATCTTTTGAACATCTTGGACCACATGTAGAGGATAAAGAAGAGGAGGAGCGCGAAAAGAACCACGTGCATGATGTGGTTGTTGCCACTACGGATTATGCTCATGTTCAGTTTCCTTATGTTGTTCTTCACCCCAGCTTGCGCTCTGATCAACGTCATTTGCTGTCACAGAAGAAAAAACATCATTGAGGCTTTTATGTTTCAGACAAGAACAGCATTCTGTATAACAGCACTTAATTCATGTTTCTGCAGACTTACAAAACCAAATCTAGTTGTTGGTCATTAACTTCTTTCGGATGTTTTTCAGGTAACAAAAGAAAACTAGAACGAACTAAACATCTTAAACACCATATTCTCCTTCACAATGATAAGCTGACACCATTTCCTGCTGCATTCACCTAATTAGCGGGGATGGAAGATACCTATTCCTACCCACAAGAGTTCAGACCAGATTCCGCGTATAAGTCTGAACTTAATCTACACTGTGCATTTATCAAGATTTCATTGGTTTGTAAGCCAATGTGGAATTTATCTAACATACGTTTGGATGATGCTGTAGTTTCGCAAATAATGAGCACAACCATTTGAAACAAGTTAAAGGAAACCCATATTCGGATATTCTATATAATCAGTGATTCGCCTACAACGTAAAGAATAAGTGCAAGTTGCTGATGTTCGGATATGTTTATGATAAATACATAAAGAACTTAAGCGACAATCAACAACATACCAGTTCATCTAAGAAGTCCCTCTGAAACTTCGCTTCTGACCCAATTTCTTGAGCAATCTGAATCAAAATAAAGGATCAATGAAATAACCAAAATCATGAGGGATAAGTTATGTGCAAAATTTAAGGTAAACACACAAGGAATTGTAGAGAATGTCGACTGATCCCTTCAACAAGTATGGTATAAAACAGTAAGCAAGGAGATTTTTATAAAAGACATCAAATAAGTGGAGTTTTACTGGTAAGTCATCTAATTAATCACAGACTCACTGATGAGTAAAAATAGACATTATCGTAGTACCCTGAACCAAAAACACATACCCAAAGACATTACCAAAGTTGCAGCCACTTTCAAGACCAAAAAAGCGGTAAAAGAAACAGAGCCATAGAGTCGTTTGCGATTGCTTAACACAGAATTTCACATCGTGCCTTGTCAACTAGCCAAAACAATAACTAAGAGAAAAAGAAGACATATTTCCTAATCCATACGATCAACTAAATGCTCAAAGAGAGCCATAAGCATATAAATCATCGCATAATAAAAGAATGGGATTTTGAGAGTTCGAACATTTTTCAACTGCCTGACTTGGCCATGGAGACCAACGATCTCATCATCCAGGTCAGAGTGCATCGGATCAATCCTCAGCTGGATTTCCTCTGAACCTGCAGCATTTCTGGTGCTAAGCCCTTCTCTGCAACCAAATTACGAAGGTAAATATTTGGACTCTACGCAGAATTTACCAATCTAGGAACCCATAAATCCCTAGCTTCTCTCTAATCCAGAAGATCCGAGTAAGAAATCAGAATCAATTAAAAAAAAAAAAAAAGAGAGAAACTGATAATAGAACTATACCTGGATCTGTACGGCGCGGCGCCGCCGTAAAGAGAACCACCGGCACCGCCTCTCTGAGGATTAGAAGCCATCGACGCGAAATCTAAGAGGTAAAAAAAAAAAAAAACCCTAAATTCGAATCTGCTGAGGTTTGAAGAATTGAGTTGGTATCCTCTCAGAAAAATTGAGATCGAGAAACTGCAATCAAAAGAACAGAACAAATTTCAGGCAAATCGAAGAAAATTCGAGGACCAAAAAAAAGTGAAAAATCCCGTTGCGATGGATGTTCTTCGATTCATTTATTAAATGACCGTCAAAGCTAACGTGGCGTTGTATTATTGGTTAGGCATCGTCAGGCTTTTAAGTTATGTAAACAATTAAAGAAGGGAAGTTTTGAAATTTGGTTTATGGGCTTTTCAAAACGGGCCGATCCAAACTTCAAAGGACACACAAATTGTGCTACTATACTAAGAATTTACGGTACTACATTGTGATACTAGGGTTTCTGTTCGCATTTACATTCGTTGTTGGCATCAACGATAATAAGCAATAACACAAGTGAAATGTTTTGTTTATCATAATTAATGGTGTTGTTAATTATTGTATTATCGTTGTTAACAACGAGTAAAAAAATGATTAAATCATGTTTGCTTTGTAATCGTTAGTTTAACCACAATATTTATTTACTAATTTTAGTGATTGTTTAATCAACTGTTAGTGATATGTCTGCTAAATATTCTAAACTAGTAACGACTTAACTGACGTGATTTTATCGCTGAAATGTATTGTTGCACCAACAAATTATAAAACAAACATAACTTTATCATTTATCATTGTTGTATGTCAGTATGTCACTGATGACAGCGAAACAAACATGCATATCATAGATATCTAATATTTCAGTTTTGGTTTTACACAGTTACAATGTCTCAGTTTTGATACCACACGGTTACATGTTCACGTCAAAGATATATCGTGGCAACTCAATTCTCACATAGTAGGCTTGACTTGTTGTTTCTAGGTGGTTGGGGCCGGTTGTCTTTGCAATAGTTTTGGCTTTTTCGTATGATCAAGGAGGTCCAGTCCAACGAAATTTTTGAGTCTTACTTAAATTATTTTAAAGGTAATTGTACATTTTTATTAACAAAAATATTGAATGGACATTTTTCAAATATTTGGACTTTATTTTCTGTCTCTATTTAAATAAGGTCTGAATTTTCTACCTAATGAGCATTTGTCCTTTATACATTTATCTAACAAATGGTTTGATATTTTAGATGTATGTCCGCCTATATGGTTTCAGACTATCGCGAATTCTAATGTACCGTCAAACTTGTCGAACATTATTAATTAAATAAGATCTTGTTAAATCACTGATACCAAGTTGTCTAACGGATGTGCATCTATTTCGAACGCATTTTTCAATTATTGGATAAATTTATATTAATATATATATATATATATATGTATAGCTAAATTTATATTACATGTGTTTCCTTTCTGCGACATAAGCTTATGGCTGTCATTGTAAGTAAATAAACATTCTGATACGAATGTATTATATATTCGAAATTAACTAGATGATTCAGTAAACAAAAACAAAAAAAGAGTTGGCATATTGTAGAATCGACCGAGAGGTCCATGATGATGTCATTGAAAAAGAGAGGTATTGTCATATATGGTGTAATGGTGAGTCACACTGTCACCACTAGGTAACAAAGACGTACATTAGCATATGTTGATCATGTATTGTAAGTTGGTTAATAAAGCCCACCACTTCACCACGTCGTTGACTTTTCGTTTTTGTACTCGATTCGTCATCATTATTATCTCCCACGATTTAGTCCACTGAGTCGTATCTAAAATCCAAAAATATCAAATTATACAAACAAACATTATAATACTTTTCAATGCTTCTATTTTAGTTGAAGTGCAAGAAAAAAAACTTATTCATGAACTATTATGTAGATTTCATATTTCGTACCTTGTCTCAACTAATTAAAAGTATCAACATTTGAAATTAAAATTTTTTTAAGATAAAATAAATTTCATCACGATTGTATTATATAATACAAGAATATGTTCAAAATGCGACGGCATAAATAAGCTGTACTACGTTAACCAATAACTTTCACTAGCACAAATACCCGAGTTTCTAAAAATATCGAATACTCTATAGATTTATATTCAATATAATCATTCTTGAAATATCATTAAATTGATGGATAAAGATTCTTTAACTACCCAATCTCATATAAACAAATTTCTGAGTTTTCGTGTATTTTGTATTCCTAAATATCGTATCATCGTATTTCAAAAAAAAAAAAAAAAAAAAGCAAAGATTTTAAGTTAAATAGTCCATATATAGATATATAGTTGTTGATCTATCAATTGTGAACTGGATAGTTACATAATTGACAGTTGAAGGAAAGAGGAACTGCGGAGCGAAGCTTGTTCCATATTTGCTAATTGATACACTCAACAAGTCACACTTAGAATAGCATAATTATCTATATAATATACATGATAATTATAAAATCATTGTCTGAAGAAAGACATATCTTATCTAAATGACCAGATGTACATTTAAGTATTTAACACAGCATCCATTCTGGAATGATAAGGAATCTCTCTACGTGACTATCCTTCTACAATTATGCAAAACAGCGGCCATTATCTTTGTATAAGAACATCTCTATATTATTTGATTTGTATCCACATATTTATTTGATTTGATTTGAGTTATTTATGATTAATTTTCTTTTATATGGTTCTTTCAGTTTATGGTCTAGGGTTAATATTTCAAACATCCTTATTTTTTATTTTTTTAATGAAATAGTTATTTGTTATATATTAATAATACGATTTATTTACGTTCTTTTATTAAGTTATATACATTGTGCTTTCAATATATAATTTACATTAAAATACAACAGAAATTTTCGTTAGCATTCATCTTTGAATCATTTTTTGGTGATCAAAATCCGAAGCTGAAATCTAAACTAATTTTTAGAGTATGTATTTGCTATATAAATTAAATTTTGTCGTAGCTCAGAAAAAGTATGTCTAATGAAATGGATCCATGACCTAAACATCCAACAATTAAATTTAACGCTCATGAACAAAACTTTAGTTGAATCTCTACTGGATTCTCTAACTCTAACCACATAATAAAATCTTATAGACAACAAAAAGAAAATTCCAATTTTGATTTGCTTTCTATATAAGAAAAAAGAAAAGAGAAAAAAAGGAAGACGTTAATTGATCGATCCAATATATTTAATTTTCAAATATATAAAATAGATGTATTAGTGGATACGGAACTTGGGTAAGCATTACCTAGCAAGAAGCAACGTTGGCCACCAAACAAAACCGAGCAAAATGTGTGGACCCAAAAAAGGAGCCTCATGGGACCCAAACGGCCCATCTATTTCATATGTATTTAGTTGACCAATATGGTTCGCACCTGTATGGTGCCACTCGGAAGGAGATGTGTTTTTCTTTAATAAATATTTTTTGTCAACATGCATAATTATGTTAATTAAATTATATTAATTTAATAGTTAGGTTAGCTAAGTATGAATTAAGAACCAAATTAACAAAACAAAATTCAGAAGAGCGAGTTCTATCACTATGTGCAAGATAAAGTTAGATTTCAATGGTTTGTCAAATACTATCTTCTATATTCCTAACAGTTTGAAGTTTAATTTTAAAATAGATTTATGGAGTTAATTCAATTGTTTTCGATTAATAAACTATAGAACACAAATATTCAAATATAACAAAATAACATTGATTTTTATTAGAATCAGTTGTTATAGGAATAACAGCCGATTCTATATTGGTTTAAAATATAATTACCGATAGAATGACAGCAATTTGTTAAAGAATTATTTGACGATTATTTCATCAATTAACGTGGTTAACCCTCTATTATAATTTATATGCATCATGTTTTTATAAGACCGCATTTTTGTGATCGGTCACCACTTAATCATAATAAGTTAATAACCACACAAATCCTTCAAAAATTAGCAAAACCCGACTATTTTTTTTCTTTTTTTTTTGCCAACGAATTGATGATTTCAATATGTGCATCAATGATAATTATTTCTTAGTTTTCCTCATGCCTATATTAAGACCACATAGTTAATTTTGTCCGTTATATAAACTATAAAGCCTCACGAGAGCCGCCGTCCGTGACACAGAGAGACAAACAATAGTACGAACTCTAATTCTTATAAATCTTTTTCGAGAACTAAATATTCCAAGTACTTTGCAACAAATAACGTAGACAAAATAGATGAATTATCCAGATTCCCTACGTGTCAACTTTTGCTAACACTTCCTTTGAAGGTTCCTTCACAATCTCTCGTTCACAAATCGATAACGATGTTTTCTTCAAAACTCAAGATGACGACGTTTTAACATGTGCCATCCCAAAGATCGATTACTTTTCTTATATTTTTTTGACAACCATACAAAAGAGATTTTACACAGGGAGTTTTCGAATAATCATTTTAAATGTAACATTGGACTTAATCTCGAATCTCGTAACACGAAAACAACAATTTCAAAAATGTTTTCTATATCAGTTTTAGTTGCTTAAAATGTATCAAATTTTTTATGATGAATTTCTATTATATAAAAGCAAGTTCCAGATTTTAGAAATAAAAAGAAATAAACAGCCAAAATCCTAAAATATCATACAATAGATAGGAAGATAAAGTTGAAAACATTGCGTGAGGATGATAGTCGAAATAATTCGGCAATATATAATATGATTGTTAGCAGGGGAATGATTGGTTGCCTTGGTACAATTATTATGTTTGCTTGACAGCAAAGAAATAATTTGGTCTTTTTTTTATAGAAAACACATTGTATATAATGAACTCAGGAAAGGGAGAATGTTATTTTAGAACAAAATCAATCAGAATATCATATGACTGATTAATAGTAATATTTACTCTATCACCTCTTAAATAATAGAATCCTCCATAATGGGTCTGGGAAACAAGGTATTCAATTTATACTATCCGATTCTAACAAGTATCATTTCCTTATGATTATAGAATCGAATGTTAAGACTTAAGATTATTTCTACACGTAAAAGTATAGTAAAAAAACGAGCTTTTAAATAGTGATATGAATTTTTTCCCGGGTATGCGAAATCTCGTGAAATATTCCTAATTCGCCATACTAAAAACACTAAAATAAAATAAGCATTGTGTTTTAAGAATCCTTAAAAAAAAAAAACAAGGAAGAAACAGCCAACTAATATTACCTGTCTTGTACTGTCCAAATCTTGTATATAATTTTTAATGTTTGTGACACCAAATAAAGTAATCTGATCTCACAGCAGATGGCGTAAAAGCATGTGAAGATCGATGAAAAATGATTTAAGTTTTTTTGTAAGTAAGTTTTTTACAAAAAAAAAAAAAAAAAAAAATTGATTAAGTTGTTCCCGTGACCTGCAGACCAACGGAATGTCCACGGTCCATATAAACCTTTTCGTCGTTCGTGGAACCGTGCCCCAAAAACATACTATACTCTTTCTAGTCAAATATGTACTTGTTTTCTCGTCAGAGAAATGTAGATTAATACAGAAAACTTTGTTTCAACAATTTATGGAAGAATAATGATATGAATTAGACTTGATATCCGATTTTAGAGGAAATGGCTTAACCTATATGAATTGCCTACAAACCATATTCATTTAGTGAGTCTAAAAATACACAGCTTAATATGAACTGACCTTATAATAGTACCATGTCTAATTTTTTCACTTAATTCTGTTATAATGATATGAAATAGACTTGATATCCGATTTTAGAGGAAATGGCTATAACTATATGAATTGCCTACAAACCATATTCATTTAGTGAGTCTAAAAATACACAGCTTAATATGAACGGACCTTATAATAGTACCATGTCTAATTTTTTCACTTAATTCTGTTTTCCTTTATCAGAAAATCAGTGATTTATATTTAATTACCTGGTCAATTTTTATTTTATTTTTTATTGGTATGAAACTTGGTAAAGTTTGACACCATACCTATGATTATGCCTCAATTTCACATGATTGGATTTTAAATATTATCAATTACATCTAATATATCTTAAGTTCTAAAACCAATTAATAATCGATGATGATTAAAATTGTTATTTTATAATTGAACTCAGTTATATTTTGCGACATAAGGTCTCAAATGAACCATCTGCAAACTAAATAATTCATGGTAGAAAATAGGCCTAGCAATTCGGGTATTCGGTTCGGTTTCGGATAGAATCCATTCGGTTCCGAGTATTTCGGATAAAGGAATTTTGGATCCATTCGGCTATTTTAGAATTTCAGTTCGGGTTTAATTCGGTTCCGGTTTGATTTTGGTTCGGTTCCGGGTACCCGAATTATCGAAAAAATCTAAAAATAATTAAATTTCATTAAAATTTAGTTAACTTTTAAAAAATATAATTAAGAACTTGCAGATATATTGATTATTTTGAGTATTTTGGTTATTTCGATTTAAAATTAACTGATATCTTCGAGTTTATAATTATAATTTTGGATTTTGAGTTATATCAAGTCTAAATATAATTAATATTTGGGTATATAATTATATTTTGGGTATTTCGGATATCTATTCGGTTCTCGGTTCGGTTTCGATTCTTTCGGTTTTAAAATTTTAAGATCTATTCGATTTTTTTGTCAATTTTGATTTGATTCTGGTTTTTTTTTTTTTGGTTTGGTTTCGGTTCTGTTCATTCGATTCGGATATTTTTGTCGAGCACGAGTAGAAAAGGTATTAAAACCTTTTGACAACCAAGACTTGGTTTAAATTATTAATTTCAACAAAAGAAAATGTACATAGTCTTAAAATATGATAACTGAATAATGTTTTGACCATTATAAATCCAGATGGTTATTGAAGTTGGCGAGGCTTTTGAGAGTCTGATAATATTACGTAATGCTAAGAAAACAATTTTAAATTGTTGGGTTTTTTTTTTATTGCTGGAATTTATCTGTGTGAATAATCGAATAAAAAATTTACAGAAACAAGTTATTTTTCTTTTTCCTTGTGATTGATTTGATTGAATAAGGATCCACAACAAGAAGCGAAACCACAAATAAGCCACAAAGAGGCACACAATGGGTTTTTCCGCATCTACATAAACAAGTTGTTTAAAAGGATTTTTAGATTCCCTAGGAAGACAAAGCCTGCACCACTTTTTCCACTCATGAATGAGTCTTTCCCATATCCTTCCATGATCTTTCTCTCTGCCATAGGCATACCATACACATGGATTATGCATAACGTACATACTACACTACCCCCAACATACGTGTTTTCTTCATGGGACTTGTGAACCCACCACGGTGAAAACTCACATTTGTCTTCTACTATAAAGTGATTCTGTCTTTTAAAACAATTCAAACCAAAAGTTTGACATGAACAGTCTACGCCGATTATAAAAAATGCACTGTCGTTACAGACTATTATCAGATTCGGAATATCTTTTGTATAACATTATCACTAGCGAAAGAAAGTTAGCACTTGTTTAAGTTGGTAATTAGTATTAGAAGATTGACATATAGTTACATGATTAGTCTTTTGATTTAATATTACTAAATGTAGATGCATTGTATGTACCTAATTAGCTTATATTAATTACTTTGCATTCGTCTCATATTAAGTAACATTTATAGCGCTGATTTAAGACTAAAACTAATCATTGAGATGGACTTAACATCTTTCGGATGTCA
Source organism: Boechera divaricarpa (assembly GCA_026770425.1). Taxonomy (NCBI): domain Eukaryota; kingdom Viridiplantae; phylum Streptophyta; class Magnoliopsida; order Brassicales; family Brassicaceae; genus Boechera; species Boechera divaricarpa. The sequence goes on along the minus strand of CM049182.1, from coordinate 7,281,448 downwards.
ATTTACTGTCATTCTCTACAAAAAAAAGGATTAAATTTTGTTCAACAAGACCAACTACATAATGCAAGTTTGTGATTCAAGGAACCTATTTTCACACCCAAAAAAAAAAAAGAACAACAAAAGCTAAGAAGTTTTTTTTTTTTTTTTTAATTATTATTATTATCATGTGTTCTCTTCGTCGTCTAATTAATCTTGTAATAAACATGTCTTAAGACAGATAATTTTCAACTATTGTTTTTTGGGGATAAATTATTCGTTCAAAACTCAAAATCGAATTGTTAGAAATAGATATATTTACACAAAATTTGAATTTCTGAAACATCTAGCTTACATTCGGATCCCAAATTGTTTTAAAATTACGCCAAACCATATAATTAGATTGAAAAATCCAAAATTTACAATATAGATGCATATTTTAATCACAAAAGAAATACAAAAAAGGTTGCATAATTTTATTCTACTAAGGCTCTAATATCAAATCAGAAGTTTGCCGGTGTTATTTAATCTAGTCATAACTCATATGGCTAAAGATCTTAATAATTAGATAGCCGGTGTTACTGAATCTAGTCATAACTCATATGGCTAAAGATCTTAATAATTAGATATCCGATTTTACCGAAACATGTGATTAATTTTCAGGGTGAAGATGCTTTGAGAAAGAGTTTACCCACAAAATCAACAAGGAAAAAACATTCGGACCGAAACTTAAGTAACTGAGTGGTCTATGTCAAACGTTTGTGCACGGTAAAATCGAACCCAGAACTCTAACAAATTTACGTCCTTAGCATTATGAGCCGAGATCACCGTGTCACTAGCTCGGGTTTCATTATTGACATAATTGTGTACATTAAAATATAAATATTTATTTAAGCACATTAAGAAATATGTGCACAATTTTTTTATCGTAATAATATATATGTATATGCATATATATAATATACACACAAATGTGTATAAAAGCTTGAACCCATCAACAAGCTTCAACACAAAAACCCAAAACCTTAGATAGTACTTGTTTAATTAAAAAGATGGGTTTCAAACTCATCTCTCCCTTTCTTCTTTTTCTTCCACTTCTAACAGTCACAATCTTGTCGGGAGCCGAGCAGGCCTTTGCTTCGGACAAGACACTCCTTGTGAACGGCCGCAACAGCACGGCGGGTTCCGGCGACGGTGGGTGGTCGTCACTGAGAGGGAAGAAGCAGAGAACAGCATCTGGATGTAACTTGTTCCAAGGCCGATGGGTGTTCGATGCTTCTTACCCTTTCTACGATTCGTCCACGTGTCCTTTCATCGACGGCGAGTTTAACTGTCTCAAGTTCGGCCGACCAGACAAACAGTTCCTCAAGTACTCTTGGCAACCTGATTCTTGCACCATACCAAGGTTTCTACTTATACACATAATTTACTATAAACTTCACTCTCTATGTTTTGTATAATTCAAACTGTTTAAACTAAACTGTAAAATTGAGATAAACCACTTTAGTTAACAAGAATTTGATTGGAGGATATTTCGAAATTCTCACGATCTTTGCATGATTTAGCAAAATTAAATTATTTTAAAATATATTTTTCGTATATATATATATATATACATTATAAATTGTATAATTACTAGAAGTTGGGGTTGATATGTATACATGTACTTAGTTTAAAGAAACGTGGGTTGTAGAGCATTTCAGTTTATATTTTTTTTGCAAATGAAAAGGAATGTGTAAATTAATATTATAATAAAAGTAATTAGGTGGATTATTCTGTGATATCATGAATAATAAAAAGAGTTATCAAGTTGTGTTAAAAATTAAATATTTGATGATGAATTGTTGTTAATTACGTAATTAGGTTCGACGGTGCGGCGTTTCTGAGGAAATACAGAGGGAAGCGAGTCATGTTCGTGGGAGACTCACTGAGTCTAAACATGTGGGAATCGTTGGGCTGTATGATCCATGCGTCGGTACCAAACGCCAAGACCAGTTTTCTCAAGCGTACCCCACTCTCTTCTCTCACTTTCCAGGTCTCTTTCTTTCCTTAAAAAAAAAATTATATAAATCTGTGTTCTTTGGATAAAAACAAAATCTAATTATCAATCCTCACGAGGAATAGTTGTCATTAACGAAAATTGAATTGGCTGTCATAAATTTTGAATGGTATTAGTCACGGACTATATAATATATTCGTCATTTAGAAAAGAATTGAAAAAGCTGTTTGGTGCTAATAATGCTTATTAACATATGGTTGTTAGTGATCACACCCACTTGCTTAATATTTTTGAAAAAATAAAAAGAAACTTTATTGAATTATTTGATTCTTCATCTACAATTCTTGATTATGAAAAGAGTGACAAAGACGGGAGTATTATTAAGTATAGAAGATTCGATAGAGCCATATAAAATTTTCTGATTTCGTGCGAATTTTGATATGTTTTTCTTCATTCGAAAGCTATTTTTATCTTTACCTGAATTGTGCAAAGCTCTTTATCATTCATCAATTACGAAACTGAAAACAGTATGAAATGACTTGTCTACTTCACTTGATATGGAAGAAAGCTATGGACCTCCAAACTCTTTTTTCTTTTTATTTATAAAGTAAAACATATAAGTCGTACACTATTTTCTTACCACCATGCTATGAACTTTTTTTTTTGTTTTGTTTTTGTTTTTATGCACAACCACCATGCTATGAAACTCTGTCTCATATTTTATTCATGGTACGTATTACTTTTAATAATTCAAAAATGGTTTACTAGAAATAACAATGAAAACAAATGAAAAGGAAAATAATACGTAAAGGAAGTACACTAACAACTCCAACAGTCCAACTTGTTCCCTCTGTCTACTTTCTACTACTATTCTCATTGTTAAGTGAAACCTTTTTCTTTCATTTAATAACTCTCTTCTTTATAATGGAAATAAATATATTGAATAGTCTTATAAAATCTTGAATCTGATTGCTTTCTATTGTTATATAAAAATACAGGAATATGGAGTGACGTTATACCTATATAGAACACCGTACATAGTGGATATAGCGAAAGAGAGAGTAGGGCGTGTGCTTAACCTTGGTGCCATTGAAGGAGGTGCCGATGCTTGGAAAAACATGGACGTTCTTGTTTTCAACTCTTGGCATTGGTGGACTCATAAAGGCCAATCTCAAGGGTCAGTACCATAAATATAAACAACATATTTCATCTAAATCCAATACTTCATAACTCAATGTTGACTCTTTTATATTTTTCTTGTTGTTATTTGAATTTAGGTGGGACTATATTCGAGATGGGTCGTCTTTGGTGAGGGACATGAACCGACTTGATGCTTTCTATAAAGGACTCAGCACTTGGGCTCGATGGGTTGATCAAAACGTCGATACAACCAAAACTCGTGTTTTCTTCCAAGGCATTTCTCCCACTCATTACGAGTAAGTCCATTAAAGTTGCAATTTTATCAAACGCAAACAAACAATCGTATGTGGTTTGAGAAAATAGCTTTCAAAACTAATGTCTTTCTTGTGGGTGACAGGGGAAGGGAATGGAACGAGCCGAGGAAGAGTTGTAGTGGGCAAATGCAACCGTTGGGTGGATCAAGTTACCCAAGTGGTCAGCCTCCATCTGCAGGAGTTGTGTCCAAAGTGTTGAGTTCGATGAAAAAGCCTGTGTTCTTGCTTGATATCACCACTTTGTCTCAGTTGAGAAAAGATGCTCATCCATCTTCTTATGGTGGCGATGGAGGAACAGATTGCAGCCATTGGTGCCTCCCCGGGTTGCCTGATACATGGAACCAACTTCTCTACGCAGCGCTTTCGATGTGAAGCAAAGAAGCACCTTTAATCTGTAAATTACATTCTTGGAGGTGCAAAGAAACTGACAGTATTACTTTGGAGGGGTTAAGTGAAGACTACATTGAATAAAGAAGATGGATTTGTATATTCTTTTCGTGTGGGAGAAACCTTAATCTTATCAAGTGTTGTTGTTGTGATGCAATAGATACATATTAGTAACAAAGGAGACATTCTCAATCTAATAATAGTATATTGATTTGGTGTCATTTTTCGATTAATAAGAAAGAGTGATTTGTGACACTTAAGTTCTCTAATTTGATCATGGCGTCTACAATTACAACAAAACTTGACCTTGAAGAACCCTTAACCCTAGATAAACACTTCATTCCACTAAGAACAGTTTTTGAATTTCGGATAAATATTGAAAATTCAATTGAAAATCACCTTAAAATTTGAATCCCTTTTTCAAGAGGATTTGCATACAGCTCGTCTTCTCAATCTCTTTGCCTTCTTCTTCTTCCTTTGTGTTCCTCGAATTCATAACAATGGCTTTCACAACTTCCCTCAATGGAATCTTAAGTTTCTTTCCCAACCTCTCATCTCTACGATTATTTGATTCGTCAACTATTGAATCCACAGTAACATCACTCTGCTTCTCCGCCAAAACCTCAACCATCGGATCTGCCGCATCCTCCTCTACATCAACGGTGTCCGTGCTTTCCTCCGGAGAGACGAATCGAATCGCTTGACTCTCCACTGCAACCTCATCGTAGCCCGAACCGATTACACTATCCGTCTCTGAATCATCGGACGCACGGTGAGATGCGATTCCGTCGTTTAACGGTGGCGGCGAGACTCCGACGGAGGGATCGGAATCTGGAGGTGGTTGACCTGGTACGGCAAAGCCACATCGCTGTAGATAAACCTCCTGAGACGCAGATACATGGCAGTGGTCGAAGATCGAACTAAACTTCTTATTCCCTTTCATTCTCTCTGCAATTTTTTTTTTTTTTTTTTTTTTGTTTCATATGTATGCTTAAGCTTAAAGCTGTAGAATTTTTTAGGTTTTAAGGAGGCGAATTTTTCCCGCTCATTTTACAGTGAACGCACCGACGCGATTATTCACTGAAACGCACCAAACGCTACATTCATTTAAGAGTCCAAGAGTGTGTAACATTTTCTCATAACCCATGTTTTAAACTGAAATTGAGATATTGATGCAAGCCTAAGCCAACTTGATTCTGACATCAAAATATACAACTAATAGTGACGTTTTTCTCGTATCAACGAGGATGAACTCAGCTCCAGGTCAAACACACAAGAAAGAAGAGACTAGTAGCCAACGTAGACTGCGGCATTCACTATGTAGCAATCTTCGTTTTTATCACCCATTTCTTCAACTAGAACGCCGCTCGAGCAAATCAGTCCTCCATCCACCATTTCCACATTAACAATCTTCCCACTTCAAAGAGATCAGGAACAACGGTTAAAGGACGAATGATTGTGAAAAACGTTGAAGACAAATCCGACTCCAAGATTAAGTAACACAAGAAAAAGATCTGATGATAGATGTTATCCAGTAGTACTATATAGATAGGATGGTGGTTCCATCAGAAATGTTTTGACATGAATCTCAATCCAACTTCCAAAACATATTTGTAACTTATATATCTAGTAAAAAACAAAATATCAACTCCAATTTTCCCCAACAGTTACTTGGAACAAAGAACTCAAAGTTTCTTCTGAAAAGACAACAATTTTGTTTAGAAACTCTATGATGGAGGTTACTTGGGGAACTTACTATGGGAAGATGGACTTAACCTTCTCGAGATCAAGTTGCTGATGAAGAGAACGAGGCACTCCAAGCTTAATCTGCAACTTCATTTCTCCAAATGAAACTCCAGGAATCGAACCTTCAACAACACATTAAGTCCCACTTAAGTCAGATAAAAGCCAACTATTTTCAAAGAATCCCAATTGGTTTATATCGAAATTGCTAGAGAATCACTTCCATTGTTGAGCCAAGAAGAGATATATATATATATATATATATATATATCGTTTCGGAACAGATTCATAAGGAGGAGAATTTTTGGTACCTCTCCTAAAAGCAGGAATAGAATTCGAAGAAATTGCATTCTTACAAGCCTTCATCGCCGCAGATGTCACGTCTTGCCTGTTTCGATTATTTCAAGATTCAATCTCACAAGACGCGAAATTTTGAGAGTAGAGAAAACTGAAAAATTTGACCGTACCCGTGCTGATCGTAACCTACACCCATCTCAACGAACAATAGCTTCATCGTGTTGTTGGGAACACCGCCGGAAATTGTCTCCGCCGTCGTCTCCATAGCGCCTCTTGCCTTGACTTTGATCGAGCGTGAAATCTGAGATAACTGGTGGATAGAGAACTGCTTACTACGGGAAGAGAGAGAAAATGGCCGCGACAGCGGCGACGGAGATTGACGGAGCCGAAGATCGGGGCAGATAAGAATCGAACCAGAAATCAATGAAAGAGACATTGAACTAGTGCTTGATTGGTTTGTTTTGCTCTATAATAAATATCTTGGACACATTTAAAAGAAATGATAAATAAGGGTGTCGTTTACCAAACTCAAATTTGAAATTAAAACGTCATCGTTTTAGGTAAGGTCATAAAACTCGCTCTTTTCTCCTTCAAGCTAAACAAAAAGGGGCAGAGCAATAAACCCAGAAACCCTTGGGGCTTTGGCAACCCTGCGAGAGAACACTATCAACCTAGTACACTCTTCCAGAATCGCCATGTACGGTCTTATCTTCTTCTCATTCTTCATCTTCTTCCACTTCTTCATCTTTCTCCTGAAGCTTTATTCACTATTATGTGTACAGAGGCGTGAATACATGTGTGTAGGTTCTGTTTTCTACAAACCAACTATGTATATAGTATACTCACCTGCTTTGATTTTCTCCATCTCAGCTTCTTATCGAACTCTCAGAAATGTCAGAACAGAATTCCGAAGATGCTAAGTATATCGAGAAGCTTTATGAGTTCGACGAGCGCTTGAGCGAGTCTACGGACAAGTCTCAGGTTCTCCTCTATTTTACTTAGGGTTTCGTTTTTTTCCCTGGATTTGAAATCAATCGCTTGTGTTTGATTTAGTTGTTCACTGTGTTCCTTAATCGTCTCTGGTTTGAGAAGGGGGTTTTTGCTTCGGATTTGTGTATAATCGGTTTGAAAATGGATGCTGGTGTGATTAATTTCTGGCTCTTCTTAGGCTTGCTTGGTTTTTTCCTTGTGTTTGACAGTGTTTTGATCGTTTTCTATGATATTCTCATGGTTTGCAGAATGTTCAAGACTATGAAGGGATCATCGAGTTGTCTAAGACGAACATGAAGACCAAGCAGCTTGGAGCGCAGCTGATTCCACGCTACTTCAAGTTCTTCACCAATCTCGCAACAGAAGCTTTTGATGCGTACATGGATATAATCGACGAAGTGGAAGTTGGGGTATGTACCTAGTGGTCCTAGTCTTCTTACACCTACGATTTATCCAGAACCAAAAAGTAGATGTAAAGGTGTGCTAGTGCATTTTAGATGAACTTCGTTTAATTTGTAAGGCTCAAAATTAGTTTTACGTTGGAGAATAAGCTGGATTCACTCTGGAAATAAGTAATGTTTTTATGTCTGTGTGTTGTTCTTTATAGCTTGTTTTGATTTGATACACGAATTTGAGATGAGTCAGGACTCACAGTTATTCTTATTTTCGAGAGGAGAAATACCTGGTTCTGCACAACTCTCGGTTTTCTGCTTGTGATATCGTTCTTTTCTATAAAAAAGTATCATTTTCTTCTTATTTGTAGGTACGAGTTCAAGCCATCCGCGGGCTTCCATTGTTCTGCAAGGATACGCCTGAGTTTATATCTAAGATTATCGATGTTCTTGTACAATGTCTAAATACTGGTAGTTCTGAGATTTTTGTTATTTAAACTTGATCTACCTAATTTGTTTTCACCATCTGACTCTGAGTAATATGATCAAAATAGAGGAGTTGGTGGAGCGTGATGCTTTGCACAAGGCTTTTATGTCATTATTTCGGCAGGATACAAAGGGTAATTTGATTTCTTCTGCATTCATCTTCATGGTCCGAAGATAACAATTCATCTTACACCCGTGATGCTACATTGAGAAAATTAGTAAAATTGGTCTTTCAGTCGTATGGTAGATATTTTGCTATCAGTAGTGTTACTCTGTCCATCTTATAAAGCACAAAAATAAGTGTATAAATTACAGACTGCTGAATTGTGGCGTGCTCAAAATCTAAGATATATTGTATATTGGTACTGATGGTAATTGTAGTACCAGAGCTGCTTCTTATGTTTCATTATTTTTACCTTTTTGGTGTAGCATCTTTGACTGCATTGTTTAAGCATACTGAGGCCAGTCTTAGTACTGATGAGCAAATCCGTGAAAAGGTCTTACACTTTCTCAGAGATAAGGTCAGAGTCTTTTCTACATTTTTTTTCCATGTTTGAGGTTCTGCTATATCTTAGCTCGACTTAACGAAATTTATAACTCTCAAGTTAGCACTCTTTTCGCTTGCCAATATAAACGATGAAGTAGACTTATATTGCGTATAATCTTTTGGTTCTATTGCTAAGACCATGTACAAATACTGCCAAATAAACTTGAGTAGGTACTGGTGCTAGCTAGCACATATTTAGTGGAGTCGTTCTTATTTTGGAAGTTTTGGAGAGTTTGTTTATCATCGAGAAATATATCTTATAGAACAAGATGTAAAATGAAAATTTTCTGATAATGCAAGCTAATGGGAACGCAAGGAATCCCTTGGAAAGGTTTTGTATATCTTATCCTACTTTAATTGATTTTGTATTTCCATGTAGGTGTTCCCTCTTAAAGGAGAACTGTTAAAGCCTCAAGAGGAAATGGAAAGACATATAACAGATTTAATCAAAAAGGTTAGAATATATCTGTGGCCATATGGAGTTTTTCTTTGTTCTATCTATCTGGCTTTCTTTTTTTACCCTTTTCTGACGTTCTTTGGATGTTTCCAGAGCCTAGGGGATGTAACTGGAGAAGAATTCAATATGTTTATGGATTTGTTGACAAGTTTGAGTATATTTGGAGGGAAAGCTCCTCAAGAAAGAATGCAAGAACTTGTAGAAATTGTTGAAGGACAGGCCGATCTGGATTCACAGTTTAATGTGAGTTTCTCATGTCACATTCTCCTGAGGATGAACATAAGTTTCTTGCTTTAATACAATGACAGTAATGATTATTCCTCTTATTGATTTTTTAGTTACACAAGTAGTCGTTATCTGGGATAAAGTCTGCTAGTCGTTTTCATGTTTGTGAGATTAAAAGGATGACTTCACCCTCTCTCGACAAAAAAAGCTTATAAATGATATACAATCTTTACATGTGCAACTCTTGCATTTGTTAGTCGTCGTTGTTTATCTTACGTGAATGTTTGATGAAAGGTCTCATTGGTAGTATGTGAGAAAGTTGCCTCTAAATTTTCATGAAGTCAGGATTTTTTTGAAGTCCAGTATACTGCCCAGTCTAGAAATGAAGATAAGGAAGGGTCAACAGTTGTCTTGATGCAAATCTAGCTGAGTCATAAAATTTGATAGCATCTGTTTTAGTTACCATGGGAATATCTACTATAATCTTACATTAGTAAATATTGTAACCCTAGTATGGTGATAGCAAAGGTTGGAAGTATAAACTTTTGAATGTTTCATTATTGTGCCACAAAACTACTTCTGATGTCCAAATATTATTTTCCCAGGTTTCAGATACAGATCATATTGACAGGTTTATATCATGCCTGCAAACGGCTCTTCCATTCTTTGTGGTATGGAATCGTAGTTATTGCTGCACAGCACTTGGATATTATATAGTTGAGATGCTTTGAACCACAAATCTTACTAACTTCGTCCTCTTCTTCTGAACAGAGAGGTGCTCCAGGTAGCAAGTTTCTTAACTACTTGAACAAGAATATCATGCCTGCTTTTGACAAGGTACATTGTAATTTTCTTGCCTTTTCGTTTATGTGTTTGACTGTAGTTTCTCCTGTGCATGATCTCTTGGATTCTCTTTGGCTTATTAAGAATAGACTAGTTAATGGCATTGAGGCCGAGGGCATGAAGTCATATCTGAATTACTCTCAACTCGCATGTAACTGTTTTGGTTCATACATAATATTGTCACTTGTCTATCTTTTTCCTTCATTTGGTAAAATCTATATTACTCCAGGCGTGAGCATTCTTTCTCAGCATAATATTTACCAAATCCTTTTTTACTAGCTGCCAGAGGAAAGGAAGCTTAATTTGCTCAGAGGTCTTGCTGAGATGTCGCCATACACAACAGCTCAGGTAGCACGTCAGATGCTTCCCTCAATAGTTCAGCTCTTAAAGGTACCTCTTTAGCACCACAATTTATCTTGTCTTCACATCTTTTGTAGATAATATATAGACATATTAATTATTAATTGTTATCATTTTTCTGGTGTATATTCTACGAGAGTCTCTAATTTTGAATTAAACGCTATTTACTCTTATACATTTGCTTTCAGAAATACATGCCTGCCAGGAAAACTGGGGAAGAAATGAACTTCACATATGTGGAGTGCCTATTATACGTGCTTCATCACTTGGCGCACAAGGTTGTCTAACTATCTCTAGTTGCTTGGCCAGGTCTCTTTTTCTTCCTTCTTACTAATGTGTGTTCTGTTGAATATATAGGCTCCAAATGCAACAAACAGTTTGTGCGGATACAAGATAGTGACTGGACAGCCATCAGATAGACTTGGGGAGGACTTTTCGGCGTTTTATAAGGAATTCACTGAGAGGTATCGTGAATTACAGTAGGAGGACATTCTGTTTTCTTGTAAGAAACAGTTTTTGATAATCTGTTTCAAAGTACTGTTTTTATTAATAAAAATGGACGTTATAGATTGACCAGTGTTGAGGATCTAACCAAGGCAACATTGAAGAAACTAACTCAAGGAATGTCTGAGCACAACAAAGCCATGTCAGCTGCTAAGACAGATGAAGAGAAGTCAAGCGTGGTGAGAACACTAATTTCTCATTCCTTCATCCATTCCATCTCGTTTTTTTGTTTCTTGGCTTAATGTAACCGAAGCTGTTTTCAGAAAACTAAGAAGCAGAATACAACAACTGGACTCAGGACCTGCAATAACATATTGGCAATGACAAAGGTGAGAAACAGAGCCATTTCTTATTCCTCTTTTTCTTCCCTTTTTCTCTAGGTAACCTATAAATCTGATTAATAGATTAAGCGTGTTAGGCAAATTTAACCGTCCTGGTATGTTACAGGTATTGCATGCAAAAGCGCCTTCCTTTATTGGAGACACCAGTATTACCCTTTCGTGGAAAGAAGCCACTAAGCCGTTAGCCTCAACGACACCAACTGGGTACAAACCAAACTTACCGAATTTTCATTCTTCTTTTGGTCTTAAAAATCAACTTAGTGTTTATGCAGGTTTCTTTTCTTGTTTTCCAAATGTGGAAAAACTTAATGTGTTGTATGTTTCATTTGGCTACCACAGAGGAAAACGTCCTGCAAATGCAGCCGGTAACAACATGGGTGCAAAGAAGGCACGTGTGCAGAGTCATCAGGTTGTGAACAAAGCATTTGAGGGAAAGTCATACGGTGGTGGTAGAGGCAGTCACAAAGGTCGAGGCCAGGGAAGACTCCGTGGTGGCGGCGGCCGTGGCCGTGGAAGAAGAGGCTACTGGTAATTTTCTCTCAAAGGATTCTCTATAACACTCCTATTTTCTTCCCCGGTTCTTGTATAACAACAGACTCTGCTAAACAGAATATGTTTGTTCTTTTGTCCGTACAAGTTTTGGCTTTTTAGGGTCCTAACATTAGACAAACAAATTTAATCTCATGACTAATCATTGTTTCATTATTATTACTTTGTGTCTTCGTCTCAAGTATCCCTTTCTGAGAAGTCAACGGTTGTTCTAATGCCACAAAGTCAGATATCAGTAACGTTAAATTTATAATAAGAAAAGATTACTCTATATTTAATCCCTAATATTCTTTTAAAACAATTAAATAGCTTGAATCCTTTTAAATATTTTCAACTTATGTCCCTCCATGGTAGATGTATATTCGACGATGAGAGTCTCACTGTCAACGCACATACTTCCTCTCTCTTTCTCTTTCTCTCTCACTCACAGTTTCCTTCCAAATTCCAATGGCACAACTGGTTCTGTTCCTGAATTCTCTCTTTATAGCCTCGATCGTTGGTCTGAACTGTCGTGTTCTCGGCCCTGCAGAGTCTGAGAACAACCCGATATTGATGGTCTCTGATGGTTTTAACAACAACAAAAGATTCTCAGTCTTGAACCTCCCAAGATTAACGAATCTCTAACCAGAGAAGCTTGTGTACACCTATACGGGTTCCTTCCCTGTGCAGAAAATGTCATTGGCTATGCATTCCAAGTCTTCTCCTTCGGGTCTTTGTTGATTATCGGCGATTATTTTTTGTCAAAAGGAAGAGCAGAACTCTTAGATGTTTTTGAGGCCGGTTTATATGGTGGTATCATCTTCCCTTTTCTTAAAAGCTTCCCTATAATTGCCCTTACGCTCAGTAAGTCTCACTCTTTAAGCTTTTTCAAAATTCTCGGATCCTTAATTTGTGTATTAAAGTTTCTTAATTGGATCTTGGTTTTGCTTTTTAGTAACTGGACAATCTACAAGCCCGGAAGTTGCTCAGTCAATGATTGTTGATTTCGTTGGAGCAACGGTTGGATCATCGGTCTTTGCTCTGACAATTCAGTGGGGTGCTTGTATCATTTTCGGTACACTACCGGAGTTTTTGATACTGGTTTTAATATATTGGTTCAAAAGGAAGAGGTAAAGATTACAAATTTGTTAAAAGTTCCAAAACTTAGTAAACAATCTTGAATGATCTCATCGTCTGATGAAAACTGGTGTGTAACAACTTCCTGCAGAATCCAACGAGGCCAAGGCCAGGGCTATTGAAGAGACTTCTTGGTGAGTAACATGATGGTGAATCTTTTTTGAAAGTTGCTGCAGATTTATGACCTTTTTCGGATTATTTATCAATCTGCAGAATCAAGTGTGGAAACAGATTCAAGAACCAAGAAAGGCGCACGGATCATGCTTCTCACATTAATTCCTTTCCTCATTGTGCAACTTTCAGAGCTATTCGATTCGCGATCTTGGAGACACATTATTGTTCTAATAACGCTGATAGTTTCCACTTCCGCAACTCTTTTTCTATTGGCTCTTTCGGTATACACATGTATAGAACTCTAAAGCCATTTCATATTAAGCTCAAGATTTTGTGGCTAATCGTTGAAATTTATGAATCTCTTCAGCTTTTGGATACAAGTGGACAGAAGAATAGCTTGGATAAAGCGGTTTGAGTTCATGTCTGAAGTTAAAAAGAAATTGCAGAGATATTCGCTTGAACGCATTCTGCAAGATGGACAACTCACTAGGGAAAGCTTGAAAAAGTAAATCATTGATTGATATTTTTTTGTTATGTTTCTTGTTTTCTTTTATAGCAAACTAACTGATTCTAAACTGCAGTTTGTTCGATAAATTCGATAATGATAATGACGGGAAGATGGAAATCTCTGAACTAAATGAATTTACTTTGGAGTTTGGAAAATTTGGGAAACTAAAGTGCGATATGAATGCGCTTGCGAAAACCGTGCTAAAAGAGTTTGATAAAGATAACAATGGTATGGTAAACGAGGATGAATTCGCTATGGGAATCACTAAATGGCTGAAAGAGCAAAAGGCCGGTTTGGTAACTTGTGCTGTAAGTTTACATATGAAGAAAATTTTTTTGTTCATTGCTCTTACGAGTTCTCGGTTTTTAAATATAAAGAGACTGAAAATGCTGTGTAGGCAGCAGCTTCAGCTCCGAGTCTGAAGGTGGAAGAGCAGAAGAAAAGTGTTGGTTATACGTTGATAGCTACAATTAAAGTCATTGCAGGAATATTAATTGTTGTGTTTCTTGCAAAGCCTTTCAAGATGAACATCTCGCTCTTGTCTGCATCAGCTGGAATCCCTTCTTTCTATGTCGCTTTCGCAGTGATTCCATTGGCTAGAAACCTTAAGAACGCTTTGTCTCTTCACTTCTGTGCCAAAAAAGAAAAGCAAGAAGCAGCATCCCTCACATTTTCACAGGTACATCATCACTGATTCAATCTTTTCTATTTGAAGATATTACTTCTTGTTTCTGAATCTCGATGTTTTTTCGGGTTCAGATCTATAGGGATATTACATTGAATAATTTGATGGGGGCGTCGATCATCTTAGCGATCGTGTATGCGAAAGGATTGACATGGAATTGCTCAACAGAAGTTCTCATAGTTGTGTTCTTTGGTCTGGTAGTCGGTGTACCGGCCTCTATTACTTCGACTTATCCCTTATGGGCAAGCTTTCGGTTTTTATATTATCCCTTTTATACTCATCGCTCACCGCTATTCCTGAGACTCAAGTGTATAATTCTCCTTTTTATCATATCCCTTTATCATTGTCTTTAATGCATTTCAATGTCTCATATCGTAATTAGAGGAAAAATGTACTGAGGAAACAAAATCTTTGAACATCGATACACAGTTATCTTTCCACGCAAGTAACTCGAGTACGGGTCCTTGTTCTACTAAGCAAATATAGAACTTGTATTTCTTGTTTATCCAAAAAAAAAACTTGTATTTGTAAGACCCGATTGACATGTCTAGTTCCATAACTCTGATAAACCAAAATTGGCCTTGGTTTCGACATTGACGTTTAAGGTTCAAGGTTGTATAATGAAGATTGTTGATTGATTCACACGTTAAACTAGGAAATTAGAAGTTTGTTCAAACGATCTTAATAGTCAACAGTCATAAAACCTATATAATAATCACCTGCTAATCATAATTAGAGAGGTGTCTTTCACGTTCTTTTAAATCAGAGTCAATATTTTTTTACATTTTTAAATATTAACCTCAGCTTCATCAATTTAATAAACCTCTAAAAGTCTTTCTTTTTTTGTTTTTTTTTTGTGTTTTTGTTTTTTTGACAGCCTCAAAAAGTCTTTTCTTTATTCAATTATGTTAAAAAAACCTCGTGGGTGTTTACATTATGATAAGCCTATACAATAATTAGAGTAGTTAAGATGTATCATTCCCGTTTTTAAAATCAGACTCAATAATCGTTGAAGTCTTTCTTTGTTCTATATCCCATATATATTAATTGAGAATAATTTTAGCAAAATAACTTATGCTTATGTGAAATATTACAATATTGCTGACGTGTCAATATCTCATTAAATCTATAAAAAAAAACAGAAAAAAGTTTCGTTTACTAGAAAAATTACATTTTAATGGTAATCTGGTATTATAGATTATTTGACATACTTGGTTACTCAATTTTTAAAAAAAAATTATTACACCTTTTTATGCAATATATATATATATACATATAGATGGTATAACTAAATATTATTATTACTAATTTGAAAAAGAAAGTTTACAATATAAAAATATACATAATTTTAAAAATTTATAGTATATCTAATTAATTAAAAAAAATAAAGATTTATACTTAATAACACATTTCAAAATCCAACGCCATGGATACATCACCTAGTTTCTATTATATGTTTTAAAACCTCGAGGTCTTTATATTATGATAAACTTATATAACAAACCTAGTTTCCGTGTGTGTATATATATATGCGTGTAAGAAGAGAAGGATCCGACCAAACTACTCATTAAAAGCTCTGTTTTAAGTTTACTTCCATGGCACGTCTTCCTCTGTTTTTGTCTTTTCTCTCTCTATTAGCTTTAATCTCTGTAGTGAGCTGTCGTGTTTTAAGTTCTGTGTCTGAGGATACAAACTTGATCTTGGTCTCCGATGGAATCCAAGACGGATCCAGCTACGAGTTTCTCAGTCTTGATCCGCCAAATCTCATTTCCAAGAATGCTTGTGTTCATGTGTACGGGTTTCTGCCATGTGCAGACAATATTGGAGGATATGTTTTCCAAGTTTTATCCTTCTGTTGTCTATTGATAATCGGTGAATACTTTTTGTCTAAAGGAAGGTCTAAGCTCTTTCTCATCTTCGAGGTCGGTTTCTTTGGCGGAATCATCTTCCCTCTCCTTACAATGTTCCCAAGAATCGCCCTTATTCTCTGTAAGTCATCTCTCTTCTTCTGGAGAAATAATATAGACATATTTGAGTACTACGAAAGTTCTTAGCATTATGTCTTTTTTGGGTTTGATCTCAGCCACTGGACTAATGGGAAGCCGCGAAATGGCAAACTCGATGGTGGGTAATAACGTTGCGGTTACTGTGGGATACACTGTCTTTGCTTTGACAATGCAGTGGGGAGCTTGTGTTGTCTTTGGCTTGCCTTGTTTGAGATCAGATCAGTCCATAAGAAACGGAGAAGTCCAGAGTATAACTTCTGTAAGATCATCTTCTTCTTCTTTTTCGTCTCTTTTGAGTATATAGAATCATGAAGTGATTTTTAAAATTTGATACATGACACAAAGAGTCCAAGACGAAAATTTAACAGGAACAATATATTGAAGACTCTTACTGGTGAGTTTAAATCTCTTACAGATTTCTCACTCTTTATTTTTCAAATTTTTTTACGCGAGCTTATATTGTCGTTTGTTCGGTTTCTATGCAGAAGCTAGCGTAGAAGCAGATCCTAAGAACAAGAAAGCGGCAGGGATTATGCTCCTGACTTTATTGCCCTTCGTCATGGTCACCTTTTCCGAAACTTTTGACTCAAAATCATGGGATGACACTATCATTTTGACCACACTCATATTCTCTGGTTCTGCAACTGTTCTCTTCTTTGTTTATTTGGTATGAGGCACCTCGAAAAAATGATATAAAGCTTCAAGATTCATATCTTTTTTTTGCCTACTCTATAACTTTTTTTTTTTGGGGGTCAAAACTCGCAGTATTTTGATAAAGCGGACCAAGTGAAGAGCTTAGAGCACGCGAGGTTTGAGCTCATGTCCGAAGTTCATAAGCACTTGCAAATTTTTTCTCCTCAAAGCCTTATAAGAAATGGACAACTAAGTAAAGAGAGCTTGAAAAGGTTTTTCACCCATTATTTTAAGAGACAATTGTTTAATTTTATTCTTTTGTGTATTCTTACTGGTTATTATTATACAGTTTGTTCGAAAAAATCGATGTCAACAAAGATGGAAAGATCCAAGTTTCAGAGTTAAAAGATCTGACGGTGGAGTTTGGGATGTTAGGGAGAGTGAAGTGTGATATACATGAGCTTGCCACCACATTGCTTGCTGATTTCGACACTGACAGAGATGGCGAGATAGATGAGACTGAATTCGAGAAAGGGATCGAAAGATGGCTGAAACAGTACAAATTCAGCGTCGATAGCAACGAGTCACAAAGAGAGGACCGAGCTGTGAGTACATAACATTCTTCGCAATTCATTTTTACCTGTTTTGATCAGATTAAGAAATCAAGAAAGTGTTTGCAGGAGGATGATGGAATTTTGAAGATGGAACAACCAAAGGAATGTATTGTTGCTAAGTTGCTGACAAAGAGAACCTTGAAAGCCGTCATTGAACTCATTATAGGGATTGTAATTGTCAGCTTTCTTGCAATGCCTTTCATGATGAATATCGAACTTTTGTCGGTATCAGCTGGAGTTCCTTCCTTCTATGTTGTCTTTGCAGTGATCCCTTGGGCAAGAAACCTAAAGAACGCTTTGTCTGCTCACTTCTGTCGCAAGAAAGACCAAGCGAGAATCACATCAGATATATTTTTTGAGGTTAGTTTGATTGAAACTCCATTAATTAACTCGTATCGATATTATTTGCATGGCTTTATCAGAGCTCAAAAGTAAAAGAGTTTTGTGGTTTTTTTTTTGTAGATCTACAGAGATGTTACATTGAACAATCTGCTGGGGATTACAATTATATTGGCGATTGTGTACACAAGAGGATTGACTTGGGATTACTCAACAGAAGTTCTCATTATTGTGATTGTTGGCCTCATAATAGGCGTACCAGCTTATGTGAGATCATCTTATCCGTTTTGGATATGTGTCTTGGCTTTTGCTCTCTACTTCTTCTCCCTTTTCCTAATCTATCTCCATTTCAACTCTCTAGACAAGAACTAAACTTTCACCTTTAACGAATGAGCAGTGAACCTTTCCAAGAGCTCTTTTCTCTCACGATTTCATAGTTTTTCCCATTACGATCCCGATCCACTATGTATTTCGAATGTGATGTCTGCGTTGTATGTTTATAAGCTATGGTGCTCAATGAAATAGATATAAAGTGTTGTTATGTCTCGTGTTTAGCCTTTTTCAAGTTTGTTTCCTTCACTTTTTCATCATTTTAGCATTGCATCTATACATTTCCTAAGAAATGTTGCATGCATTCTTGTTCCTTTGATCTTTTGAAGGTGTACCTAGAAGAAGAGGAGTTTAGAGCATGAATTGGACTAAGGAGAAGACAAACAGCATGAGAAAAAAGACTTAGAGCTTAAAGGATGGACAGAAAGGAGGGAGATGATTTCAAAACCTTTTCTTTCCACGCAAGTAAAACTCTCCTTGTTCTTCTAAACAACTATAGGAGTTATTTCTCGATGATATGTATCTGCATTTGGTTAAGCGAAACATTTAAGTAGTATCTTAAAACCCTAGTTTTATGTTTGATTTAAACATGTTGAAACTTTAGAGATTCATTTCCATTTGTGTACAAATTTCAACGGTAATGGTGCTTTAGATGGCGTTAGAACAATTTCAAATCTTGGCTCTAAGGGAGTTCTCTGTTATATTTTGTCATAAGTTTTATTTGAAGTTAGAATGTTTGTTATTTCTAAATTGAATTAATGTGATATGTCAAAAATATACTATTGGTTGTGAATGATCATGATCAAATTTTATTCCGTTTAGGAAATTAACCTGGATAATTTTGGCCAGTTGGCCTCGTCTTTAGAATATAGTACAACTAAAAAATATCGGATCGAGATTAAAATGAGCCCGTATGAGGATGGTGTTTTAAAGATAGAATTAACAACCAAAGGAAAGTCTTGTTGTTAAGCTGCTGACAAAGAAAGCATTGAGAGCTTCGACTGAAGTCACTATAGGGATTCTAATTGTTATCTTTCTTGCAAGACCTTTCATGATGAACAACGAGCTTTTGTCGGTATCAGACAAAGCTAGTCATTAAGTTCCTTCCTTCTATGTTTTCTTTGCATGATCCCTTTGGCAAAAAACCTAAAGAATGCTTTGTCTGCTCACTTCTGTCGCAAGAAAGACAAATCTAGAATCACATCAGATACATTCTCCGAGGTTAGTTTTGCTAACACATTTTCATTTCGGAAAAACTGCATAGATCGTAAAAAATTGAAGTAAATAAAAATTCTACACAATTTGATCATTACTTATATGGGCCTGACTCGCAAAAATTTCTGCCTTTGCGTTACTCATGCGAGGCTAGTAAACCAAATAATACTACTGAATTCATTTTCGTTTTGAAAGTGCAACATATCAGTTTATGTATACTCTATAGATTTGATACGATCCAATTTTTATTTTTCATGATGGGATCTATCTTATCTTTTTTTTTCTTAATTGCTTCTTTCAACAAAACAACATCGTACAAATAGCTTGCACCTATCCAAAGTGCTGCAGCCACATGATGAGCTCTGTCTGCGCTCGGTAAGAATGCAAAGTTACAGATGATATGGCCAACTTTCTTTCTGTGAGTTTCAGATTTGATAGGAAAAAACAAACAAACAATCCAAGCCCCAAACTTGAGTTCCAAATAATTAAATGATTTAATAGTACACATAGGTTGCTTTGCACGCAAGTAAGCGTTCTGAGTACGTGTTTTCGTCCCTCTTGTGCAACTCTGTTTTGACCAAAAATGACAATGGTTCCTCTCTCATATTTGAGATTTTACACCGTAAACTAAGCACACTAGTAGTTACTTAAACCACAATTCAAAAGTCAATAGTCCTAAACATATCTATATATAATCTACCCCTGCCAATTATAATTGGAAAGGTGCAACTCACGTTCTGAAGTTTTTTTTTTTTTTTTTTTGTCATTACTTTTCAATTAAGAAAATTACATAACAGAGTTTAAAGCCTGATCAACTAAGTGATCTACAAGAGCTTTTTTTGCAATACGATCCGCTTGAAGATTAAACTTTCGCGGGAGAAAAAGGAAAGCCCAGCTTTCGAAGTGAGAGGAGAGATCGTGGATATCACATAAGATACTAAACAGCTCACGATTCTCTGTTTTTCGCTGGATTGCGTCGACGCATTCCTTTGAATCTGAGATGATGGTGATTTGCCGAAGGCCCTTCGAAATTGCAAGTCGAATTGAGTGGAGGATCGCTAGGCCCTCTGCGTGAAGAGCAGAAGGGACCCAAATCGCTACCTGAGATGCTTGATGCTCGCCGATTTGAATCTGGTGAGGGATAAAAGTTCCCAGACCTGCAATTTTTTGGTCAGATTTCCAGGCAGCATCCGAGAAAATCCTGATCTGAAGACTGTTTCGCTCGCAGCGGCGGCCAGGCTGTTGCGCAAGCTTCCCGCCTGGGACAGCAGAGGATTGAGCTTGGATCCATTCACGGGCTTCTGCAAAAGATTTCGTTAACAGATCCGGAGGTGAGATAATGGTTTCTTGGAAGATTAGAGGATTGAGCTTGGATCCACTCACGTTCTGAAGTTTAAATATAATTAGTCAATTACAGAAAACAAAGTCTTTCTTTAATTACTAAGAGCCAGTCGTGATCACTTGATCAACTAAAGAGAGACTTTCTTTATTCTATTATGTAAAAACTAAACAGTAAGAAATTGCTATAGTAAGATTAGTTTTCGGTTAGTTTTTGTGTGTATATACGTGTTCATGTAAGAAGAGACGCATACAGCAAAACTGCTCATTAAAACTCGGTTTCAAGTTTACTTCCATGGTACGCTTTGCTCTGATTCTGTTCTTTCTCTCTTTAGCTTTAACCTCTGGTGTGAATTCTCGTGTTCTGAGTTCTTTGTCCGAGAAAAACTCAACCTTGGTCTCCGATGGAGTCCAAGACGGATCCAGCTACGAGTTACTCAGCCTTGATCGGCCAAATCGCATTTCCAAGAATGCATGCATTCATGTAAGTAGTTTGAAGGCAAAGATGGATTCATGCTCAAATGAGCTTATCAAGAGAGAAATATAAAACTGAAAATGAAATAGCTCATAAGGAGCTTTATTGTACAAAGAAACTAAAAGAAGAAAATTAATTGAAGAACACCAAGATCAAATGATTTATTTTGATTTCATAAAAAGGTAAAGGAGGAGAGTTGCGATGAGGCAACTCTCAAGGTTAAAGACAATGATGTTCATTACAACATATATATATGAATCATACTTGCAAAGAAACCCTAAACACATGAGCTAATTAGCATTACATTAGGCTTCTCATGAGACGATATTTGGGCTTCGTATGAATGCTCTAATAATGTCTACGGGTTTCTTCCATGTGCAGACAATGTTGGAGGATATGTCTTCCAAGTTTTCTCCTTTGGTTGCCTCGTGATGGTCGGTGAATACTTCTTGTCTGAAGGAAGGTCAAAGCTCTTTCTCATCTTCGAGGTCAGTTTCTATGGCGGAATTGTCTTTCCTCTTCTAAGAATGTTCCCAAGAATCGCGCTTATTCTCTGTAAGAAATCAATCATCTCATCTTCCCCGGTTTTTAATATTTTCAACTTATGTCCCTCCATGGTATATGTATATTCGACGATGACAGTTTCACAAGCACATACTTCCTCTCTCTCCCCCTCACACACAAAGTTTCCTTCCAATGGCACAACTGGTTCTGTTCCTGACTTCTCTGTTCTAGCCTCGATCATAGGTCTGAACTGTCGTGTTCTCGGCCCTGCAGAGTCTGAGAACAACCCGATATTGATGGTCTATGATGGTTTTAACAATCAACAAAAGATTCTCAGAGTCTTGAACCTCCCAAGATTAACGAATCTCTAACCAGAGAAGCTTGTATATACCTATACGGGTTCCTTCCCTGTGCAGAAAATGTCATTGGCTATGCATTCCAAGTCTTTCCTTCGGGTCTCTGTTGATTGTCGGTGATTATTTTTTGTCCAAAGGAAGAGCAGACTCTTAGATATTTTTTAGGTCGGTTTATATGGTGGTATCATCTTCCCTCTTCTTAAAATCTTTCCTATAATTTCCCTTACGCTCGGTAAGTCTCACTCTTTAAGCTTTTTCAAAATTCTCGGATCCTTAATTTGTGTATTAAAGTTTCTTAATTGGATCTTGGTTTTGCTTTTTAGTAACTGGACTATCTACAAGCCCGGAAGTTGCTCAGTCAATGATTGTTGATTTCGTTGGATCATCGGTCTTTGCTCTGACAATTCAGTGGGGTGCTTGTATCATTTTCGGTACACTACCAGAGTTTTTGATACTGGTTTTAATATATTGGTTCAAAAGGAAGAGTTAAAGATTACAAATTTGTTAAAAGTTCCAAAACTTAGTAAACAATCTAGAATGATTTCATGGTCTGATGAAAACTGGTGTGTAACAATTTCCTACAGAATCCAAGGAGGCCAAGGCCAGGGCTATTAAAGAGACTTCTTGGTGAGTAATGAAAGACTTAATCACAAAGTCGTTGAGAAGACACAAAACAGATTTTTCTGTTTTTGTTCTTATAGTTATGTCTCTCTTCTCTTACTTGTGTAACACTCAACTCACAAAATCGTAACCAATACTCTTATAATGAAAACCACATGCACACTTTATTACTGAGACAAACAACGTATTTATACAAGTGAATAAACACAAATGAAGAAACACTTCTCTTCAACAAAATTGAACGATGTAACCATTTAACGGTTACAACCTTACGGAACGTTACATACACTTTCTATTATACTAATTGTGTTATATAATAACAAATATAATTTAACAAACTAACGATGAAGGCTTGATCACGTCCAACACTCCTCCTTGATCATGGCTTCATCGTTACGCCTAGTTCTTCTCTCTCTACTGTACTAAAGAACATGTGACGCTGATCCTCTTCTTCATCACTTGATTCTTCTAAGCTTAGATTTGCCCTTTATCTTTTTCTAAGCCGGCAGTCCATCGCTATGTGACCAAGTTTGTTACACACATAACATTGTTTTTTATTTTTCGCACTCATTTGCGGAACGCCTCCATTCTTTCTTCTCCAACAATCTACCTCATTGTGATTGTCTCTTTTACATACGCCACACCATCACTTGGTGGCGTTTATTTTCTTGGTTGCTTCCTCCTTTTGAACCAAGCTCTCCGCCATAGAACGTACCCTCATTGATACGCTCCTCACGAATACTCAAGCGCTTCTCATGCGTTTTTAAGGTACCTATTATTTCAGTCATTCACAAGACTGAAAGGCCCTTAGTTTGTTCAAGAAAGGCGACTATGCCGTCAAACCTCTCTGATAAAGAGATCAAAACCTTTCGAACTAAATGGTAATCGGTCTTCTCCTCACTGTGAACTCTAAGTTTATTTCAATCAACTTCGTTGTGAAACCATTTATGTTTTCACTCTCATCCATCTTCAAATTCTCTAATCTCTTCGTAGAGATTGAAGATTAATCATTCGCACTTGAGAACTTCCTTGGCACTCCATCTCTAATGCGTTCCATGCATCTCTCGCACTTATTGCGGGAGCAATTAGGCATGGGCATATTAACCGGACCCGAAAACTCGACCCGAACCCGACCCAAAAAACTCGAATCGAATCCGAACCGTCATTATAGAAATACCTGAATGGGTAATGTTTTAAATTATTTGAAAACTCGAACCGAACCCGATACCCGTGGGTACCCAAAAATACCAGAAATAGAAGTGTATATATATATATATATAAATATATTAGATATATTGGGTTATTTGGCTATTTTTGGATAAATTAGGATAAAAAGTAACCTATGTTTTATTTTTTTGGGGATATTTCGGTTATTTTGGGTAATTCAGATAGATTTGGGTAAAAACTAACCGATGTTTTCGTATTTTTTTTTGGGTATTTCGGATATTTTTGGGTAATTCAAGTAGATTTGGGTACATTTGGATAAAAAAATACTCGAACTCGAACTAAGAACCGAAAATTTTCTGGTATTTATCGGATATCAATATTAAATATATATCCGACCCGAACCCGCAAAGAACCGAACCGAACCCGACTTGGTTTTTATAAATACACGAATGGGTCCTCAACCTCTAAACTCGAAAACCCGAAACCCGAATGGACCGACCCGAACCTGAACGGGCCTCGAATGCCCAGGGCTAGGAGCAATTCTCGGAAAAATGGCATCCAAAACCATCGTATCCTTTACATATGCTACATCCCACCAATTTTTTAATTGCATGGCTTCTGGACTGTGATCTCCTTGTGCTGGCCTGTTTGGAACTCCTCCTTCAACAATTTCCCAAAGCTTCCTTGTCTTTAGGATTGTCTTCATTTTGATCTTCCAAAATCTGTAAGCTTCTCCATTGAAAATCGGTGTCACTTGATGTGGCATCGTCTCCATAACTCTCTTCTCTCTTTAGGCCCTAGTATCGGTAACGCTCTGGTACCAGGAAAGACTTAATCACAAAGTCGTTGAGAAGAAACAAAAATAGACAGTTCTGTTTTTGTTCTTATCGTTTTGTCTCTCTTCTCTTACTTGTGTAACACTCGACACACAAAATCGTAACCAATACTCTTATAATGAAAACCACACGCACACTTTATTACTGAGACAAACAACGTATTTATACAAGTGAATGGACACAAATGAAGAAACACATCTCTTCGACACAACTGACCGATGTAACCGTTTAACGGTTACAACCTTACATACACTTTCTATTATACTAACTGTGTTATATAATAACAAATATAATCTAATATGTATTTTATGACTCTTAAGTGTTTAACTTATAATCACTTTTTTTTGTTATGTTTCTTGTTTTCTTTTATAGCAAACTAACTGATTGTAAACAGCAGTTTGTTCGATAAATTCGATAAGGATAATGACGGGAAGATGGAAATCTCTGAACTAAATGACTTTACTTTGGAGTTTGGAAAACTTGGGGAACTAAAAAGCGATATGAATGCGCTTGCGAAAACCTTGCTAAAAGAGTTTGATAAAGATAACGATGGTATGGTAAACGAGGATGAATTCGCAATGGGAATCACTAAATGGCTGAAAGAACGAAAGGCCGGTTTGGTAAATTGCGCTGTAAGTTTACATATGGAAGAAAATTCTTTTTGTTCATTGCTCTTACAGGTTCTCGGTTTTTAACTTTCAAGAGACTGAAAATGTTGTGTAGGCGGCAGCTGTTGCTCCGAGTCTGAAGGTGGAAGAGCAGAAGAAACGTGTTGGTTATACGCTGATAGCTACTGTAGCGTTTTTGATGTGAGAATAATCTGATTTGCAGGTTATGAACTTAAGAACAGAAGAAAAATAAGACACAGAGATTACGAGTTCCCAAGATCAAAGTGATCAAGGTACGTCTCGGTGAGCCATCACACTCACAAGAGGATCCACTATGTCAAATGTTGGGTTACAAGCTAGATCAACACTCCACTAGCTACCCTTACAAGAGATTACCAAGAGAACAATATCAAGAATTAGAAAGACAACTCTCTACCAAGTTTCGTCACTCCGTAAACCCTTGCTCTCTATTCTTTCTCTTACCACCACTGAACGCATGCCCTTCTGTTGCATATTAATAGCGTCATGTGCAACTCCTAATGGGCCTTGCCTTTTGTGTCTTCACTTTGACAGATCCATATGCAAACTAAAACATTGTATATGCCCAGTTTTGGTATAAACGGAAGGTGAGTGATGTGACCCAGTAAGAGCCCAATAGAAGTCTAAAACGAAACCAACAATCTCCACCTCGTTGAAGCTTCTATTCTCTTCCAAAAAAAAACACGACAGTCACCACCTTTCAACCCTTATCCTCTTCTTGCCTTTACCGACAAAACATGAAAGAATCTTCAACCAATTCTTTTACCGAAAATCTTTACCAATTTTCTTGAGAAACCTTCACCGATTTCAATTACCCAGAAAATCTCCACCAATTTTCTTGAATCTTCCTTCGATCGAAATTTTCCCTTTTACCGATTTGCAATCCATCTAAGAGAAAAATGTTGCTTGAGTTCATTGCAATCCCTTCGACTTGCTACCAGCCGAAGACCAAGGCTCTCTTTACCGGAGCCAGATTCAGTCCGATAGGACTCCTAGGCGATTCAACGCCTCCTCAAACTTCTTGATTGGAACTGACTTGGTGAGAATATCGGCCGGATTCACCAAAGTTCCAATTTTAGTCACCACGATTGAGCCTTCACTTACTGTTTCTCGCAAGAAGCTCATACGCACAGCCATGTGCTTTGTTCTATCGTGGTACACGTTATTCTTCGCGAGACATATGGCGCTCTGAGAGTCGCAGAACACCTCTACAGTCTCCTGAGGAAATCCTAATTCACCGGTAATTCCTCTTAACCATAACGCTTCTTTTGTAGCTTCCACTAAAGCCATGTATTCCGCTTCTGTCGTTGACAAAGCGACAATTTGTTGCAGACCAGAACGCCAACTGATTGTATTCCCAGCGACTTGGAACACATATCCAGTTATTGAGCGCCTTTTATCCAGGTCAGATGCATAATCGCTATCACAGAATCCTTTAACATCAAATTTATCTGATTTCTTGAATGTTAAACTCAGATTCTTTGCAAATTTGATGTACCTTAACAACCATTTAACTGCTTCCCAATGGTTTTTGTCGGGAGCACTCATGAAACGGCTAACAAGACCAACCCCATAAGCTAAATCTGGACAAGAATCGACCATGGCGTACATAATACTTCCAACTGCACTACAATAAGGTATGTTCTGCATCTCCTTCATGGTTTTCTCCTTGTTCTCCTCCTGGACATTAGATAGTTTGAAATGGCTGCCCATGGGTGTTCGAATTGGCTTAGATTGATCCATGTTAAATCTTCTCAGAACTTTGTCTAGATAATCTGTTTGAGATAGCTTCAAAACACCTGCACTTCTATCCCTAGAGATATTCATCCCCAAAATTCTTCTAGCCTTACCCAAATCCTTCATTTCAAACTCACTACTCAACATCTTCTTTAGCTTAATAATCTCAGCCGTATCCTTAGCTACCACCAACATATCATCTACATAAAGTAGAAGATATATATGCTCATCCTGCCCATAGCTCTTAAAGTATACACAATTGTCAAATTGACTTCTTGAATAACCTTGTGCCTTCATGAACTGATCAAACCTTAAGTTTCACTGCCTTGAAGACTGTTTTAAACCATATAAAGATCTCTTTAACAAGCAGACTTCATCACCTTTAGTAAACCCCTCTGGCTGCTCCATGAATATCCTTTCATCTAGAGTTCCATGCAAAAAAGCAGTTTTCACATCTAATTGTTCAAGCTCCATGTCAAAATGAACAACCATAGACAAGACCAGCCTAATTGTCACATGCTTAACCACTGGAGAAAAAACTTCATTATAATCAATACCCTCAATCTGTGAAAAACCTTTTGCCACTAATCTAGCTTTGAATCTAGGATCTTCAACATCTTCAATCCCAGGTTTAAACTTATAAACCCATTTACAGCCAATAGTCTTCTGATCCTTAGGTCTTGGAACCAATTCCCAAGTGTAATTTCTGCTCAAAGAGTCTATCTCTTCTTCCATTGCAGCTAGCCATTCTGCTCCTTTAGAACTTGAAATAGCTTCCTTGTAACTTAAAGGTTCATCCTCATTCATCAATACAGTCATGTTTAGAGCATAAACAGCAACATCAGCCTCAACAAACCTGCTAGGTCTCTTAATAGTTCTCCTAATTCTGTCCCTTGATAGCACATAATCATCTAACTCCTGATTAGGCTCCTCATCATCTGATCCTTCCTGCACCTCATCTACATCTTCATGGCCAGATTCTAAAACAGCTCCACTTTCATCAAGAGCTCCACCTGATGTTGTATCTTCATCAAACTCATTGTGATCTTCAGGAAAACCGAATGTAACCTTCTTCTTTCCTTTTATAACAGACATATCACCAGCATCATTCTCCATTTTGCTTATATCTTTATAAATTATATTCTCACAAAAAATAACATCCCTGCTCACAATGCATCTCTTGTCCTCCAAACTCCAGATTCTGTAACCTTTCACACCTTGAGGATACCCTAAGAACACACCTTTCTTAGCTCTAGGTTTCAGCTTGCCTTGATCAACATGATAATAAGCAAGACAACCAAATCTCTTCATGTGTGAATAATCTGGTTTATGCCCAGACCAGATTTCCTCCGGTATCTAAAAATTTAGAGGACTAGATGGTATCCTATTGATCATGTACACCACCGTAGAAGCTGTCTCTGCCCAATAAGATTCTGACAACCCAGTTTCACTGAGTGAGCTCCTTACCTTCTCTAGTATAGTCCTATTTAACCTCTCAGCAATTCCATTTTGCTGTGGAGTATAAGGACATGTCTTATGTCTTAGAATTCCATGTAGCTTGCAATGATCATCAAAAGCCTTATTACAATACTCTAGCCCATTATCAGTCCTCAAAGCCTTTAGCTTCTTACCACACTGATTCTCAACCATTGCTTTCCACTCTAAGAACTTCCCATAAGCTTCATCTTTTGTTCTAAGAAAAAATATCCAGACTTTTCTAGAGAAATCATCCACAAAAGACATGTAGTATTGGCATCTAGCTAGACTTGGAGTAACATTTGGAGATCCCCACAAATCAGAATGCACATACTCTAATTGCTCCTTAGATGCGTGCTTACCAGATTTAAAAAGCATTTTGTGTGCCTTCCCAAGGATACAAAACTCACACTGTTTGAAATCCTTTACCTCTTCTGATTTTATGAGCTCCTTCTTCATTAACACCTTCAAACCCTTTGTGCTAATATGTCCCAGTCTACTAAGCCATAAATCCATGTCCTTCATTTCATCAACAGCTGCATTTACCTCTGGTACCGTAGGCTTTCCATCAAGAAAATATAAAGTATCTTTGTAACTTCCTGCTAATACTTCTTTCTCATTATAGAACACTTGCAGTCTGAAATCCTTTGATTTAAACCAACACCCAAGTGTTTCCAACTAACCCAGAGATATGAGATTTCTTCTAGCAGTAGGTGAATACCTTACTTGAGTTAAAATGACCTCTGACTTGTCATAATTAACCATCTTGATCTTCCCAACAGCTGTTATTTCACAGTAAGTGTCATTACCCATCAGTATCTTTCCTCCATCAATCTCTTGCACATCAAACATCAAATCCTTCCTGAATGTCACATGATAAGAACATCCTGAATCCAATATCCAACCATCCTTAGAGAACTGTTCTGAAACTGTTAACATCATTGGTTCTGAACTTTGAGCATGCGCAACACCAGCTTCATTTGATTTCCTACCATTGGATGTATGATTCCTTTTAGGACAGTCTCTCTTGTAATGTCCTTGTTCTCCACATTGCCAACATTCCCTGATTCTAGGCTTAGACTTGCCTCTTTGTTTGTTGTTTGATCTTGACTTATCTTGTCCCTTCTTATCTGACCTGCCTCTTGTTTGAAAGATTAAACCCTCTGAATCTACCTCTTGCTTGAGCTGTCCTTTATCCTTGAACTCAAGCTCTTTAGCATATGCTGCACTAACAATCTCCTTTAGAGTAATAGTGCTTCTCGCTGTGCTATACTTCAGAGTATGAACCAGACTTTCAAACTGCTTAGGCAAACTGTTCATCAAGATTGCAGCCTTATCTTCATCACTCATCTCCACATCTACACTAGATAGATCCGATATCAGCTTATTGAACATGTCCAGATTCTTATCAAGACACTTTCCTCCATCCATCTTAAAACTATAAAACCGTTGTTTAAGATAGAATCTGTGAGGTAAAGTCTTGTCTTGGTAGTCAGCCTCCAACGCTTCCCACATTTGATATGCAGTAGGTTGCTTTATGACTTTCCTTAACACTGGATCAGTTAAGCTGAAGCTTAAGAGATTCCTTACTCTCAGGTCCTTTTCCAGCCATGTAGGACTTCTCTTTTCCTTTTGGGTTCCACCTACTGCACTAGTTTCAGTAGTCTCTTCTACTACCGTGTCTTTGGCAGTAGGTGGCTCAAGAACCTTGTGTAAGCCGATGATCTCCAGGGCTGCTAACATCTTATGCTTCCATAAAGCAAAATCTCCTTCACCATCAAACTTTTCAACCTCAAATCTACCTTGAGTTGGCTCCATTTTGAGTAGAAGACAGATATAAAGTCTCAAAACCACCAAATCTGACTAATAACTACAGAAAGTTGTCACCTTTAGCTAAAAGTTTTGACCTTTCTTGAGAAAGCTTGTACCTTTGCAAAGATCCAACCTTTATACACCAAGTTTGTACCTTTGCTGATGAAAAGCTTCAACCTTTTACAACTGTACCACTCCAAAACGTCTTAACACGGCTCTGATACCATTTGTAGCGTTTTTGATGTGAGAATAATCTGATTTGCAGGTTATGAACTTAAGAACAGAAGAAAAATAAGACACAGAGATTACGAGTTCCCAAGATCAAAGTGATCAAGGTACGTCTCGGTGAGCCATCACACTCACAAGAGGATCCACTATGTCAAATGTTGGGTTACAAGCTAGATCAACACTCCACTAGCTACCCTTACAAGAGATTACCAAGAGAACAATATCAAGAATTAGAAAGACAACTCTCTACCAAGTTTCGTCACTCCGTAAACCCTTGCTCTCTATTCTTTCTCTTACCACCACTGAACGCATGCCCTTCTGTTGCATATTAATAGCGTCATGTGCAACTCCTAATGGGCCTTGCCTTTTGTGTCTTCACTTTGACAGATCCATATGCAAACTAAAACATTGTATATGCCCAGTTTTGGTATAAACGGAAGGTGAGTGATGTGACCCAGTAAGAGCCCAATAGAAGTCTAAAACGAAACCAACAGCTACAATTAAAGTCATTGCACGAATCTTAATTGTTGTGTGTCTTGCAAAGCCTTTCATGATGAACATCTCGCTCTTGTCTGGATCAGCTGGAATCCCTTCTTTCGATGTCGCTTTTGCAGTGATTCCACTGGCTAGAAACCTTAAGAACGCTTTGTCTCTTCGCTTCTGTGCCAAAAAAGAAAAGCAAGAAGCAGCATCTCTCAAATTTTCACAGGTACATCATCACTGATTCAATCTTGTCTTTTTAAAGATATTTATTTTTGTTGCTGAATCTCGATTTTTTGGGGTTCAGATCTATAGGGATATTACGTTGAACAATTTGATGGGGGTGTCGATCATCTTAGCGATCGTGTATGCGAAAGGATTGACATGGAATTGCTCAACAGAAGTTCTCATAGTTGTGTTCTTGGTCTGGTAGTTGGTGTACTGGCCTCTATTACTTCGACTTATCCCTTATGGGCAAGCTTTGTAGCCTTCGGTTTATATAATATCTCTTTTATAATATACTCATCGCTCACCACTATTGCTGAGACTCAAGTGTATAATTCTCTTTTGTATCTATCACTTTATCATTGTCTATGATGCATCTCAATTCTCATATCGTAAAGGAAAAATATACAGAGGAAACAAAATCTTTGAACATCGATACACAGTTATCTTTCCACGCAAGTAACTCGAGTACGGGTCCTTGTATTTCTTGTTTATCAAAAAAAAAAAAAAAAAACTTGTATTCTAAGACCCGATTGATATGTCTAGTTCCATAACTCTGATAAACCAAAATTGGCCTTGGTTTCGACATTGACGTTTAAGGTTCAAGGTTGTATAATGAAGATTGTTGGTTGATTCACACTTTAAACTACGAAATTAGAAGTTTGTTCAAACGATCACTAGGAAATTAGAAGTTTGTTCAAACGATTTTAATAGTCAACAGTCGTAAAACTTATATAATAATCACCTGCTAATCATAATTAGAGAGGTGTCATTCCCGTTCTTTTAAAATCAGAATCATTAATTTTTAAGATTTTTAAATATTAACCTCAGCTTCATCAATTTAATAAACCTCTAAAAGTCTTTCTTTATTCAATTATGTTAACAAAACCTCGATCGTGGGTCTTTACATTATGATAAGCCTATATAATAATCACCTGCTAATAATAATTAGAGAGGTAAGATGTATCATTTCCGTTTTTTACATCAGACTCAATAATTGTAGAAGTCAAGTTTTTAAATATTAACCTCAGCTTCATCAATAATATCAACCTTAAAAGTCTTTCTTTATTCTATATTTCTATTATATGTTCAAAAACCTCGAGGTCCACATATTATGATAGAGGTATATTGTTCACGTTCTTTGAAAATCAGACTCAATAAGAAGAGAAGATCACGTAAAAATCTTTGAAAACAGAGTTTTTTAAACCTTAGTCTTTCTTTATTGTATTACGTAAAAACCTCTAGAAAAATCACGTTCCATCGCTTAGTTTCCGTGTGTGTGTATATATATGCGCGTAAGAAGAGAAGGATCCGAACAAACTACTCATTAAGAAGAGAAGGATCCTACCAAACTACTCAAAACTCTGTTTCAAATTTAATTCCATGGCACGTCTTGCTCTGTTTCTGTCTTTTCTCTCTCTATCAGCTTTGATCTCTGGAGTGAACTGTCGTGTTTTAAGTTCTGTGTCTGAGGACTCGATCTTGGTCGCCGATGGAATCCAAGACGGACCCAGCAACGAGTTTCTCAGTCTTCATCCGCCAAATCTCATTTCCAAGAATGCTTGTGTTCATGTCTACGGGTTTCTGCCATGTGCAGACAATATTGGAGGATATGTCTTCCAAGTTTTCTCCTTTGGTTGTCTATTGATAATCGGTGAATACTTCTTGTCTGAAGGAAGGTCTAAGCTATTTCTCATATTCGAGGTCGGTTTCTATGGCGGAATCATCTTCCCTATCCTTACAATGTTCCCAAGACTCGCCCTTATTCTCTGTAAGTCATCTCTCTTCTTCTGGAGAAATAATCTAGACATATTTGAGTACTACGAAAGTTCTTAGCATTATGTCTTTTTTGGGTTTGATCTCAGCGACTGGACTAATGGGAAGCCGCGAAATGGCAAACTCGATGGTGGGTAACAACGTTGCGGTTACTGTGGGATACACTGTCTTTGCTTTGACAATGCAGTGGGGAGCTTGTGTTGTCTTTGGCTTGCCTGGTTTGAGATCAGATCAGTCCATAAGAAACGGAGAAGTCCAGAGTATAACTTCTGTAAGATCATCTTCTTCTTCTTCGTCTCTTTTGATTGTATAGAATCATGAAGTAATTTTTATAATTTGATACAGGACACAGAGAGTCCAAGACTAGAATTTAACAGGAACGATCTATTGAAGAATCTTGCTGGTGAGTTTAAATCTCTAACAGATTTCTTTTTTTTTAGGTAAAATGTCTTACAGATTTCTCATTCTTTGTTTTTCAAGAATCTTATGTGCGAGCCTATATTGTCGTTTGTGCGGTTTCTATGCAGAAGCTAGCGTAGAAGCAGATCCTAAGAACAAAAAAGCGGCAGGGATTATGCTCCTGACTTTATTGCCCTTCGTCATGGTCACCTTTTCCGAAACTTTTGACTCAAAATCATGGGATGACACTATCATTTTGACCACACTCATATTCTCTGGTTCTGCAACTGTTCTCTACTTTGTTTATTTGGTATGAGGCACCTCGAAAAAATGATATAAAGCTTCAAGATTCATATATTTTTTTGCCTACTCTTTAACCTTTTTTTTGTCAAAACTCGAAGTATTTTGATAAAGCGGACCAAGTGAAGAGCTTAGATCACGCGAGGTTTGAGCTCATGTCAGAAGTTCATAAGCACTTGCAAAAATTTTCGCCTCAAAGCCTTATAAGAAATGGACAACTAAGTAAAGAGAGCTTGAAAAGGTTTATCACCCATTACTTTTAGAGACAATTGTTTAATTTTATTCTGTGTCTGTATTCTTACTGGTTATTATTATACAGTTTGTTCGAAAAAATCGATGTCAACAAAGATGGAAAGATCCAAGTTTCAGAGTTAAAAGATCTGACGGTGGAGTTTGGGATGTTAGGGAGAGTAAAGTGTGATATACATGAGCTTGCCACCACATTGCGTGATGATTTCGACAGTGATAAAGATGGCGAGATAGATGAGACTGAATTCGAGAAAGGGATCGAAAAATGGCTGAAACTGTACAAATTCGGCGTCGATAGCAACGAGTCACAAAGAGAGGACCGAGATGTAAGTACATAACATTCTTCGCAATTCATTTTTACCTGTTTTGATCAGATTAAGAAATCGAGAAAGTGTTAATTGCAGGAGGATGATGGAATTTTGAAGATGGAACAACCAAAGGAACGTCTTGTTGCTAAGTTGCTGACAAAGAGAACCTTGAAAGCCTTCATTGAAGTCACTATAGGGATTCTAATTGTCATCTTTCTTGCAAGACCTTTCATGATGAACATCGAGCTTTTGTCGGTATCAGCTGGAGTTCCTTCCTTCTATGTTGTCTTTGCAGTGATCCCTTTGGCAAGAAACCTAAAGAACGCTTTGTCTACTCACTTCTGTCGCAGTAAAGACCAAGCGAGAATCACATCAGATATATTCTTTGAGGTTAGTTTGATTGAAACTCCATTCATTAACTCGTATCGATATTATCTGCATGGCTTTATCAGAGCTCAAAAGTAAATGAGGTTTGTGGGTTTTTTGGTAGATCTACAGAGATGTTACATTAAACAATCTGCTGGGGATTACAAGTATATTGGCGATTGTGTACACAAGAGGATTGACTTGGGATTACTCAACAGAAGTTCTCATTATTGTGATTGTTGGCCTCATAATAGGCGTACCAGCTTATGTGAGATCATCTTATCCGTTTTGGATATGTGTCTTGGCTTTTGCTCTCTACTTCTTCTCCCTTTTCCTAATCTATCTCCATTTCAACTCTCTAGACAAGAACGAAACTTTCACCTTTAACCAATGAGCAGTGAACCTTTCCAAGAGTTATTTTCTCTCAAGATTTCATAGTTTTTCCCATTTCGATCCCGATTCACTATGTATTTCGAATGTTCTGTCTGCGTTGTATGTTTATAAGCCATTTGGTGCTAAATGAGATTAGATATAAAGTGTTGTTATGTCTCGTGTCTAGCCTTTTTCAAGTTTGTTTCCTTCACTTTTTCATCATTTTAGCATTGCATCTAGACATCTCTTAATAAATGTTGCATGCATTCCCACTACAAGAAAACTCACTAAAACCGACCAAATTCGACGATTTATATTCCGTCGAATGTGACTGATTTCCGAGAATATATCGAGTAAACAGATTTCGTCGAAATTTTTCGACGACTTTCCGACCGTTGGTGAAAACCGTCCAAAACCCATCGAAAACATTTTTTAATTTCTATTTTTAATTTTCGACGGATTTTCGACCAGTTTTTTTTTTTTTTTGAATTTTTGCGGGTATAATTTTGTTTTCTATATATAAATGACCACAATTTTTTTTTTTGAAATACCGCTAAAAACAAAATCCGTCATATTTCCTTCGAAATTTTTCGACGGATTTTCGACGGATTCAAAAAATTTCCGCCAAAAAACATTTTTGACGAAAATTGTCGTCGGAATTTTTTGTTATAAATAAAACTCCATTTTTCTTTATCATTTTAGATTTTGAAGTTAGTTTTGGGTTTTGTAGGTTTTAAAAATTGTAGATTTAGGTGTTACAATTGGAATGGTAGTTTAGGTTTTGAAATTGTACTTTTAGATTTAGGAATGATAGATTTAAGTTTTGAAATTGTAGTTTTAGGTTTATGAATTGAAGTTTTAGGTTTTCGATTTTTTTTTTTTTTTTTTTTGTCAATTGGCTTTGAAATTAAAGATTTATGTTTTGAATATGTAGATTTAGGTTTTAAAATATGTAGTTTTAGATTTAGGAATTTAGGTATAAGTTTTGAAATTGTAGTTTTAGGTTTGGATTTAAGGTTTTAAATATAGATTTAGATTTAGATTTTTAAATATAGATTTGCATTTAAGTTTTTACAAAATCGATTTTTTTTAAATTCGTCGAACATTTATTATTCAAAAAAGGGTCAAAAATCTGTCAAAAATTTCGACGAATTTTTGACATATAAATAACGACCACTCAAACCGATCAACTTAAAACGGTCGATAAATCGTCGAAATGACCAAATTTTGATAGTTTACCGACGGTTTTAGCCATTGGCCAATATCTTGTTCCTTTGACCTTTTGGAGGTGCACCTAGAAGAAGAGGCGTTTAGAGCATGAATTGGACTAAGGAGAAGACATACAACATGAGAAAAAAGACTTAGAGCTCAAAGGATGGACAGAAAGGAGGGAGAAGATTTCAAACCCTTTTCTTTCGACGCCAGTAAAACTGATACGGTCTTTTGTCTTCTAAACAACTATAGGAGTTGTATTTTTCAATGATTTGTATCCGCATTTGGTTAAATGAATTTAAGTTTCGAGAACAAAGAAACATTTAAGTAGTATCTTAAAATCCTAGTTTTATGTTTGATTTAAACATATTGAAACTTTAGATATTCATTTCAATTTATGTACAAATTTCAACCGTAATGATGCTTTAGATGGCGTTAGAACAATTTCAAATCTTGGCTCTACTACCTAAATGCAAGGGATTTATCTGTTATAATTTGTCATAAGTTTTATTTTAAGTTAGAATGTTTGTATTTTCTAAATCGAATTAAAGTGATGTGTCAAAAATATACTATTGGTTGTGAATGATTCAAATTTTATTCCGTTTAGGAAATTAACCTGTATAAGTTTGGCCAGTTGGCCTCGTCTTTAGAATATAGTAGAACCAAAAAATATCGGATAGAGTTTAAAATGAGCCCGTCTGAGGATGGTGTTTAAAAGATAGAATTAACAACCAAAGGAAAGTCTTGTTGTTAAGCTGCTGACAAAGAAAGCATTGAGAGCTTCGATCGAAGTCACTATAGGGATTCTAATTGTCATCTTTCTTGCAAGACCTTTCATGATGAACATCGAGCTTTTGTCGGTATCGGCTGGAGTTCCTTCCTTCTATATTGTCTTTGCATGATCCTTTGGCAAAAAACCTAAAGAATGCTTTGTCTGCACACTTCTATCGCAAGAAAGACAAAGCTAGAATCACATCAGATACATTCTCCGAGTCCGAGGTTAGTTTTGCTATCACATTTTCATTTAGGAAAAACTACATAGATCGTAAAAAATAAAAATAAAAAAGAAACATTCTACACAATTTTGTCATTACTTATACGGGCCTGACTGGCAAAAATTTCTTCCTTGGCGTTACTCATGCGAGGCTAGTAAACCAAATAATACTACTGAATTCAATTTCGTTTTGAAAATGCAACATATCAGTTTATGTATAATCTATAGACTTAATACGATCCAAGTTTTCTTTTTTTCATGATGGGATCTATCTTATCTTTTTTTTATTGCTTCTTTCAACAAAACAACATCGTACAAACAGCTTGCACATATCCAAAGTGCTGTAGCCACATGATGAGCTCTGTCTGACCTCGGTAAGAATGCAAACTTACAGATGAATATGGCCAACTTTCTTTCTGTGGATTTCAGATTTGATAGAAGAAAAAAACAATCCAAGCCTCAAACTTGAGTTCCAAATAATTAATTGAAATGTTAATAGTACACATAGGTTGCTTTGCACGCAAGTAAGCGTTCTGAGTATGTGTTTCGTCCCTCTTGTGCAACTCTGTTCTGACCAAAAAAGACAATGGTTCCTCTCTCATATTTGGGATTAAGGTGATGTAATGGAGATTTTACACCTTAAACTAAGCACACTAGTAGTTACTTACACCACAATTCAAAAGTCAATAGGCCTAAACAAATCTATATATAAGCTACCCCTGCCAATTATAATTGGAAAAGGTGCAACTCACGTTCTGAAGTTTAAATATAACTACAAAAAGCAAAGTCTTTCTTTAATTACTAAGAGCTAGTCGTGATCACTTGATCAACTAAAGAGAGTCTTTCTTTATTCTATTATGTAATAACTAAACAGTAAGAAATTGCTATAGTAAGATTAGTTTTCGGTTAGTTTCTGTGTGTATATATGTGTTCAAGTAAGAAGAGACTTAATACAACAAAAACTGCTCATTAAAAACTCGGTTTCAAGTTTACTTCCATGGTACGTCTTGCTCTGTTTCTGTTCTTTCTCTCTTTAGCTTTAACCTCTGGTGTGAATTGTCGTGTTCTGAGTTCTTTGTCTGAGAAAAACTCAACCTTGGTCTCCGATGGAGTCCAAGACGGATCCAGCTACGAGTTACTCAGCCTTGATCGGCCAAATCGCATTTCCAAGAATGCATGCATTCATGTCTACGGGTTTCTTCCATGTGCGGACGATGTCGGAGGATATGTCTTCCAAGTTTTCTCCTTTGGTTGCCTCTTGATGATCGGTGAATACTTCTTGTCTGAAGGAAGGTCTAAGCTCTTTCTCATCTTCGAGGTCGGTTTCTATGGCGGAATTGTCTTTCCTCTTCTAAGAATGTTCCCAAGAATCGCGCTTATTCTCTGTAAGAAATCAATCATCTCATCTTTTGTGGATATTTTGACTGCAATTTATGATCTTAAACAAGCTTGTGATGATCTTAGCGACTGGATTGATGGGAAGCCAAGAAATCGCTAACTCGATGGTTGGTAATACCGTTGGAGTTACAGTGGGATATACTGTGTTTGCTCTTACGATTCAATGGGGAGCTTGTGTTGTTTTCGGTTTGTCTGGTTCTGATCGAAAAGTTGAACAAGTCGAGCAGTCAACAACTCCTGTAAGATATTTTTTTCTTCTTTGTGTTCTTTTTAAACATGAGATCATTCAGTAAACTCTTGTGACTTTAATTTTTGTACAGACTCTAAGGGATCTCCAAGACGAATACATGTCAGAAAGAAGATATTAAAAAGCCTTGTTGGTATGCTACAAACCCTATTAAAATCTCTTACACAATATTTTAATAACAATTAAACCTTGATGAACAACCCATTGTCAATTTTATTATATCTCAATTTTTGTTAACTAGAAAACATTTATAAATTTGCTAAAGTCCAAGGTGAATTCAGATCGTTGTTAAAATCTGATGTGAATTTGAATATTGAATAAGGCTACATTTTACATAATATTTTTGAAAATTTTCAAACACAACACAAGATTTTGACAAATATTTCAAAATCATTAAATCCGATACACAAAATTTTTGACTGGATTTCCAAAGCATTTATACAAAATTAGAAACCAATCAATAAATTGTTTTGGTTTCACAACATTTGGTCAACTTTGTTTTCTCCTTTTATTTCCTTTGGCAAAGGTTTTATCTATTAATTGATTTTTTCCCCTCTAAATTACTTGTTTTCCTTATTTTTGAAAAAAAAAATCTTTAGCAAATTATTTTTCGCTTGTATAACAATACAACAATTGACAAAATAAAATAAAATGAAAGTTACTACATTGCAAGAATTGTGACGTATAACTAAAAAAATCCTCACATGAGAAGATTAACCCTTTTTTTCTTTTTCTTTTTTTGGGGTTTGTCTACAGAAGCTAGCATAGAAGCAGATCCTAACAACACAAAAGCAGCAGGGATTATGCTCTTGACGATACTGCCCTTCATATTGGTCACATTTTCAGAGATATTTGAATCACAATCTTGGAAGGACCTTATCGGATTGACCACTCTGATAATCTCTGTTTCTGCAACTCTTGTCTACTTTGCTTATTCGGTATGATCTCCCAAAACGAAGTAGACGTAAAATATGACCTAATAAATCCCTTTTTCACCTAA
This sequence comes from Boechera divaricarpa, assembly GCA_026770425.1. Taxonomy (NCBI): domain Eukaryota; kingdom Viridiplantae; phylum Streptophyta; class Magnoliopsida; order Brassicales; family Brassicaceae; genus Boechera; species Boechera divaricarpa. The sequence goes on along the minus strand of CM049182.1, from coordinate 7,241,815 downwards.
TCTATTTTGGTCGAAACTCGTAGTATTTTGATAAAGTGGACCAAGAGAAGAGCTTAGATCACGCGAGGTTTGAGCTCATGTCAGAAGTTCATAAGCATTTGCAGAGCTTTTCACCTAAAACCCTTTTAAGAGATGGACAACTAAGTAAAGAAAGCTTGAAAAGGTATTTTATCCAATTCTAAGTAACAATCCAATTCAAAACCAATTGTTAATGAGTGGATTTGTCGATATATATATATAACTATAAGGTTCATTCTAACTTCCGAGGTGAGATCCTAACATTTGCTCCGCTTCTATTCTTACTTTGTCATTTTGTAGATTGTTCGATAAATTTGATTTGAACAAAGATGGAAGATCCAAATTTCTGAGTTGAAAAACATGAGGGTTGAGTTTGAGCAGTTGGGGGGAATGAAGTGTAACGCACATGCGCTTGCTACTACAATGCTCGAGGATTTCGACATAGACAAAGACCGTGAAATAGACGAGAGAGAATTCGAACAAGGAATTGCTAAATGGTTGAAACAATACAAATTCAGCTTCGATAACACCGAGTGTCAAAGTGATGAGAACGGTTCTGTAAGTAAATAAAATCTTCTGTCCGATGATTCCAATTAGGTTTTCTTCTGATTAGTGTAACCAATTGCAGGAGGAGGTTGGAGTTTTGAAGGTGGAACAACCAAAAGAAAGCCTTTTTGTTAAGTTTCTCTCAAAGAGAACATTAAAAGCTTCCATTGAAGTCATTGTAGGAATCATGATTGTCATGTTTCTTGCAAGACCTTTCATGATGAACATTGAGCTTTTGTCGGTATCAGCTGGAGTTCCTTCCTTCTATGTCGTCTTTGCAGTGATCCCATTGGTTAGAAACTTAAAGAATGCTTTGTCTGCTCACTTCTGTCGCAAGAAAGACAAGGCCAGAATTACATCAGATACATTCTCTGAGGTTGGTTTTGTCCATTAATGAAACTTAAAACTCAACAGTTAATGAGTTTTTCACTTTTTTGTGGTGGTTTTTTTTTTTGTAGATATATAGTGATATTACAATGAACAATCTGCTTGGAATTTCAAGTATATTGGCGATCGTATACACGAGAGGATTGACTTGGGATTATTCTACTGAAGTTCTCATTGTTGTGATCGTTGGATTTCTAATAGGCATACTGGCTTACGTGAGATCGACTTACCCGGTTTGGATATGTTTATTGGCCTTTTCTCTTTACTTTGTCTCTCTTCTCTTGATATATCTTCATTTCTCAAGTCTCTAGATAAGAATTGTAACACAAAGAACCAATTCCCAATCTCTTACAATTTTCAATACTTGTTCATGTGCGACGTTTATGATTTTAATTGGTGTATAACATTTGGAGAAAATAAAGTATGATTTTTGAAGCTAAGTATGTCTCACTTATACTATCTTTGGATTATTAATCTTGATTCTTGAAGGTGAAGTAGCCATGGTTAAAGTATGTTTCTTTCACTCGCATCATGTTTTTCTTGTTAAAGAAAACAACCAAATCTCTGGCAGATCTTTGTTATCCGAAACTACAAACTCATGACATAAAGATTCAAAGTTTTGAAAATTTGCGTAGAAAATCATTTTCTTATAACTTAAGGCGAAGATCAATGCCGTGATCAGTGACTGAAACATATCTCTCGGATCTCAAGCTGAAGGATCGATCTTGTTCGCGAATACTCTGGTCATTCGAGGGCAAGAAGCTGTAGAACGGTTTTCTATTTAACGGAAAATTTGCACCGCTCTTTCGTGGTATGATTTCATGATCAACCTCTTCTTTCTGTTCATTCTAAAGAAGGATGAAAATGAAACTGAAACTGAAACTGAAACTGATCAACCAAACTGATAGAAACATACAGAAACTACATTACCTGTAAAAAACACGGGAAATCGAGTGAAGCATTTGGGAAAATCGGTATAGGAGGAGTGGCGGGAGAAGATGAATCAATGGTAATTGGATTTCTGATTGTGGTTCCTGAATCTTGAATATGATTTTTCAATCTTAGGTCTAGTGATTTGATTTGTTTACCATCCCTGAAAGTCAAAAAATGTCAAATAAACAAACTTGAACGTTTTAAACTTCTAATACATATAACTCAAGAAACTGGTTAAACCTAAAAACAAACCTTGAGATAGTTATGGTCGGTCCAACACTACATTTCGCGGTCTCTGCGATAAAATGCCATGGCCTTTTGGCAGCAAGGATCTGCTAAAGAATATTCAAAATAGATTATTGAGAATCAATGAATTGATTACTTTGATTTTGTTTAAGGATATAACACAAAAAAAAAAAAATTAACCTTTTCTTCGTCTAGATATGGAGTGACACTGTCAAGACAAGATGTTTGGTGTGAAGGTGGCTCTATAAACTGATAAAAACCTCCAGATCCTTGATTCAGCAGATTCATCTGTAACGCGCACACACACACACAAACAATAAACACAAATCCGTATCACAAAAAAATGTAAAATTATCAAACTTTGAATATGCTTTTTTGATTATTTACCGGAGGGAGGTAGTGAAGAGACGAATCATGCTTCTTCTGAAACACTGGAGCCGGAGGAATCAAATCATTAGGGAAAGATCCGGTTGAGAAATAAGACGAGAACGGGTAAACCGGACCGGTTTTGTCGATGATGACCGGAGATTTCTCCAGCGGAGGAGGAGTAGGAAGAGGAAGTTGTACGTTTGTAGAGATGTGTTTTTCTTCGAGACGGATCTTCTCGAGCTCGGCGACACCAGGTCCTCTTCGTGGGACTCTTCTTCTTCCTCCATTATTATGTTTCTGTTTCTTGGGACACAAGACAGAGTAATCATCATCTTCTCTGTTTCCATAACTTACACTACTCGTCTTACTAAACATTTTGATGTGTTTCTCTCTAGTACTTAGTTTTTGATCTCTTGTCCTAGTTTATCATTGATTATACACAGAAGAGAAATGATTGAGAGCAATTTATAATGGTGAAGAAGAAATAAGGTGATGGAGAAAAATATGTGGCAAAAGGAGAAAGAAATAAAAGTCTTTTAAAAAAGGAGAGATTGAAGGAAAGTAAATCTGAGAAAAAATCGGCTCTTCTTGCGTAGTGAGAAAAGTTCTGGGGATTTTAGGTATTTTCAAAACTCCATGTTTTTAGCTCTCTTAAGATCTCTCTCTCTAGTTGACCAAAAATAAAAGATCTCTCTCTTATTCTTGTTTCATGATATGAACCACCCCTGGAGAGAAAGAGAGAGATCATATTTATTTCCGTGATTTTCTCTTTGAAAAGTTTGTGTGCTTTCTTCAATGCTGTTTGTGTCTATTGGAGGAAATAAAAAATAGAATAAACAAATAAGTATGTAATTTGAATATTTTTTGCTTTTATTTCAAGAATTAACTTAGAAATTACCTGATATACCCACAGTTTATCTAAATTCAAAATTTGGCTTCCTAATTATATATGTATATATATATATATATTAATATATCAAATTGTAACCATACAATTCTGTTAATTAGAATTAAAAATATGGTTTTATTTTGTTTCTTCTCTGACTAAAATATTTTTGTAGTTTTGAATTTGTAAACTTATGGGAGCATGGGCAAATGTATATTTTAAATTTATGAGTTTAATGTGAATGGGTCAATAAACTCAAAAGGAACAAAGAAAGTGGTATCCGGTCAATTTTGTAAAGTTATAAGGGCTTTATTGCAATATAGTAGCGGAAAGAAACTTTTTATTTTGGAAGCTGCCGATAATCAGAGAACGTTTATATAAATCATTTTTTGGGATTTCCTAAATATATTTATATTTTCCATGTTGCATGAAGTATAATCAGTGCCGGTTTAACTATAAGTGCGAACAGCACGATCGTTCTGGGTCCATAAATAACAAGGCGCAAACGTAAAAATTCGAAAAAAAATTTAGTGTAACTAAAAGGCCAAAAAAAAATTTAGTGTAACTAAAGGACCCAAAAAAATAAATTTTAGTATAACTAAAAGGTCCAAAAAAAAATTTAGTGTAATTAAAATGTCCAAAATGTTGTAAACTGATCCATCTTATTAATGAGATAAGGGAATATAAATATATATGAGTCTCGGGATACAAGGGAAAGATAAAACCCTAATAGGCCTAATGGGGCCGGTTAATGAGTCCACAAGATGTTTTATAACACTCCCCCTTGGACGAAATAACCGTGCCTGATACTCAACCGGGATCTCTATAATGCGCTGGGGAATGTTGCCTCATTAAAACCTTACCAGAAAAACCCAGTGGGAAAAAAACCATGGTGAAGGAAAAAGAGTACAACACGCATTACTCCCCCTGATTTGAGCATCACTGTAGATCCTTAAGTCTACGCATCCCAATCTGATAAATGAGCTTCCGGAGTGTTGAAGTCGGCAATGAATTGGTGAATAGGTCGGCTGAATTCTCACTTGATCGGACCTGCTGAACTTTGACCTGACCATCCTTCTGTAATTCATGAGTGAAGAAGAATTTGGGCAGAATATGCTTCGTCTGATCCCCTTTGATATAACCGTCCTTGAGCTGAGCAATGCAAGCCGCGTTGTCTTCAAACATAACCGTTGGCTCCTTATCTTCGTTCATACCACAATTTGATCGGATGTGCTGAGTCATGGACCGCAACCAGACACACTCTCTACTAGCTTCGTGAATGGCCAAGATTTCCGCATGGTTAGATGAGGTGGCAACGATTGTCTGCTTCATAGATCTCCATGAGATAGCTGTTCCTCCATGCGTGAAAACATAACCAGTCTGAGACCTGGCACAGTGCAGATCCGATAGATATCCTGCATCAGCAAAACCAACTAGCCCATCCTTGTGTTGGTTAGTGTAAAACAATCCTAAGTCTTTAGTCCCTTGTAGGTACCTTAGGATGTGTTTAATACCGTTCCAGTGCCTTTTAGTTGGACATGAGCTAAAGCGAGCTAGGAGACTCATGGCAAAACAGATGTCTGGTCTAGTGTGACTAGCCAAGTACATTAATGCTCCTATGGCACTGAGGTATGGCATTTCAGGACCGAGAACTTCTTCATCGTCCTTCTTTGGACCGAATGGATCACTGTCCAATCCAAGGCTCCTCACAACCATTGGGCTGGTCAATGGGTGGGCCTGGTCCATATTGAATCTCTTGAGTACCTTGTCAATGTATGCTGATTGATGCACAAGGATTCCATCTTTGATGTACTCAAGTTGTAGCCCCAAACAGAATTTAGTTTTGCCCAGGTCTTTCATTTCAAATTCTGCTTTTAAGCATTCTACTGTTTGGGCAATTTCACCAGATGTTCCGAGGATGTTTAAATCATCCACGTATACTGCTATGATCACAAATCCTTTGTTTTCGTATTTCTTGATAAAGATGCATGGACTGATCAGATCGTTTTTGTAGCCTTCTCTGATGAGATATTCACTTAACCGGTTATACCACATACGTCCGCTTTGTTTCAGTCCATATAAGGATTTGTTCAGCCTAATGCAGTGCTGATCTCGAGATGCATGCTTATCTTTAAGCTCGATGCCATCTGGTAATCTCATATAGATTTCATTGTCCAGTGGTCCATAGAGATAGGCGGTTACAACATCCATTAACCGCAAATCTAAATTTTCTTTTATGGCCAGACTTATGAGGAATCGAAAAGTAGTTGCATCCACCACAGGAGAATAAGTCTCTTCATAATCGATTCCAGGTCTCTGTGAGAATCCTTGTGCTACAAGCCGTGCCTTGTATCTAACGACTTCACCGAGTTCGTTTCTTTTACGCACAAAGACCCATTTGTGGCCCACTGGTTTAGTATCGAATGGTGTCCTTATGATCGGACCAAACACATTCCTTTTCTTTAGACTGTTTAACTCCACGTTTATGGCTTCTTTCCATTTTAGCCAGTTTGATCTACGAGTGCACTCAATTATAGACGTGGGTTCTAGATCCTCTTGCGTGTGCGCAACCTTAAGTGCTACCTTGTATGCAAAGATTGCATCTATGTCGACATCTTTTCTGTTCCATTGAGTTCCAGACATGCTATAATTGATAGAGATTTCATTATTATTGATCCCTTCGGAACCTTGAGATTTGGCGTTCCAAACCTCTTGTATCGGTTCACTAGAGTGAATCTCAGCCGCGACTATGTCTGTTATTTCAGGAATCCCGGTTTCAACCGTTGCACCTCTCTTTGGTTTCCAGGGATTCTTATCTTTGAAACCTAATGGTCTGCCACGTTTATTACGTGATGCAGACTCTGTAGCAACTTGAGTCTGTTCTTTTTGAACATCTATTCGTACTGGTGCATTACAAGCTGGTATGTACGATTTGGTTACTCTGTTCGGGTCAGCAAAGGAATCTGGCAATTGATTAGCTAGCTTTTGTAAGTGTATAATCTTTTGGACCTCTGAATCACATTCTAGAGTCCGAGGATCTTGCCATTGTAAGGATGTTTGATTCCATGAAATTTCCTTTACCAGCTTGTGTGTCTCTCCACCTAAGACAGGATATACCGATTCATCAAATTGGCAATCCGCATATCTGGCCTTAAATAGGTCTTCTGTGGTCGGCTCAAGATATTTGATAATGGTGGGAGAATAAAAACCAACATATATTCCCATCCTCCTCTGAGGTCCCATTTTAGTTCTCTGTGGTGGTGCAATGGGTACATAGACTGAACACCCAAATATCTTAATATGGGAGATGTCTGGCTCATGACCCGTTAGCAATTGGGATGGTGAATATCTATGCTCACTAGATGGCCGAATGCGTATTAGTTCAGCAGCATGTAAGACTGCATGTCCCCAAGCTGAGACTGGGAGATGCGACCTCATGAGTAATGGTCGAGCAATCCATTAAATTCGTTTAATGAATGATTCAGCCAATCCATTCTGTGTATGGACATGTGCCACGAGATGTTCAACCCTTACCACCATGGCCATACAATACTCATTAAACGCTTGGGAAGTGAATTCACCAGCATTATCAAGACGTATAGTCTTAAGTGGGAAATCTGGAAAATGGGCTCGCAATCTGATGATTTGGGCCAATAACCTAGCAAATGCTTGGTTTCGAGACGACAATAGACAAACATACGACCAGCGGGTCGATGCATCAATTAGAACCATGAAATACCGAAATGTCCCACAAGGTGGGTGGATCGGACCACATATGTCTCCTTGGATTCGTTCCAGAAAATTCAAGGTCTCTTTAGACACTTTGACTGGTGAAGACCGAGTGATCAACTTACCTTGTGAACAAGCTGTGCACGTGAGGTGCTGAGGGAAAAATCGGTTTTCTTTAAGGGTGTGCCCTTTAGAACTTTGAATCAATTTACGCATCATATTCGTACCGGGATAACCAAGCCGGTCGTGCCAAATAGTGTGATCTTTGAATCGTGCTTTAATAGCAACATTAGCCTCAATCATACTGACCTTAGCATAGTAAATGCCAGTAGATAGTGCGGGTATAGTCTCAAGGACTTGTTTATGGCCGTGTGAGATCTTAGTAATCAGTAGGGATTCTTTGTTCACTTCACCCTGGGTTTCGATGTGGAAACCATTTAGTCTTATATCTTTGAAGCTCAATAGATTTCTCTTTGAACTGGGTGAGTATAGTGCATCTAGTATTTCTAGATGTGTGCCGTTTGATAACAACACATGGGCTTGGCCGTGGCCTTCTATTAGACTCGAGGTACCCGCTATTGTGCTAATGTTTGCGGTTTTTATTATGAGATTTATGAAGTATCTCTTGTCTTTTAGTATGGTATGGCTGGATCCACTGTCCACCACAATGATGTGTTTGAGCTCGTTCATAACTTTAATAGACAAGAGGTACGATTTAAATAAGTAATTAAATAAACCATTGCATAAAATAATGTGTGCATAAAAAAAAACACAAATCAAAATCAAACAAAGCCCAAATAAATATTGTCAATATAAAGCAAATATCTAAATGTCGAAATCAATCAAGAAGGTCAATTGCCACGTCCACGGCCACGATCAGAGGATCTGTCACGCTGACGTAGTTGGATTCTCTCTTGGCTCCTTCGATTTGATGGGCCTCTGGTAGTGGGGCTGATCCCGGGGGCCTTTGAGCACTGTTCCTCATCAACAACTCATTATTTTTCTCTGCTAGGAGTAAGCAAGAGATCAAATCCTCATATGTCGCGTATTTCATCGCGCGGTATTGTTGCTGAAGCACAATATTCTGAGTATGAAATGTTGACAATGTCTTTTCCAGCAGCTCATTGTCAGACACTTCATCGCCACATAGTTTCATGATTGAAACGATCCGAAATAACTCGGAGTTGTAGGCGTCAACGGATTTGAAATCTTGGAACCGTAGGTTCTTCCACTCGAACTTGGCTTGGGGTAATAGGACCGTTTTCTGATGGTCATACCTCTTTTTCAGTGCCACCCAAAGGTCGAGTGGATTCTCAATCGTGAGATATTGATTTTTGAGGCTCTCGGCCAGGTGATGGTGGATATGAAATATCGCCTGGAACCGATCTTTGAGAGATGCGGTGTTACCATCGATGATGCATTCACCTAGGCCTTTGGAGTTGAGAAAAATTTTAGTGTCAAGGGCCCACTGGAGATAGTTATCTCCTGAGACATTGAGTGCCTCGAATTCAACCTTTTGAATGTTCGACATCTGAAAACATGCAATTGATTTCATTAAGTGATCATTCATTTCGGAAAAATAGCTTTGATGAATCTAGGATTCTTGGGTTATGGGATTGAAAAATAAACTTTCCTTAAATGAAAAATTGCTATTTATGGAAACTTTCTATTTTGGGGAAACTTTCTATTTTGGAAAAATTTCTATTTTATAAGGTTTCCCTGTCTTGAATAGGATTCGAAATTTCCCAATTTAATTAAGATTTAGGATTTGATAATTTCCTCTTTTTATTTAGGTTTTCCTTTTATTGATTATGATTAAACTTTTCCTATTTAGAATAGGATTTAGGGTTTTTAGGATTTTCCTATTTACAATAGGATTCTTACTTTTCTAGGTTTCTAGGGTTCATGCGATTTTAGGTTTTGATTTCTAGCAATTTTAGCATGTAACCAATCATAGAAACAATCAATTTAAAACAACCTAGACAACCTCAATCAATCGGATTATACTTTAGGGATTTCGGATTTGATCCGATTTAGGTTTTAGGTTTTTAAAGTTTCGGCCATGGCTAAGTGTTTTTGAATTTGCGACTTTCGTTTAAGCAATAATAACTTTTCTAACAACTTAAACGAGTCAAGCAATCAGATCACACAAGCAATAACAATCGCTTATCAATCAAGATTCGTTTTAATGGTTACACTTTCTCTAGTCCGAATTCGATGGTTGGTTCTTAGCTTTTTAGGGTTTCGGATTTACCTTTCACCTTAAGGGGTTGTACGGACTAGAACCGGGAGCTAAAGACCTCGGTTTTGAACAGTAACGCCGGATGAACAGTAGCGCCGATGAACAGTGACGATGAACAGTAACGCCGGATGAACAGTAACACCGGATGAACAGTAACCGCATTTTGTGTTTTTAGGGTTTTAGGGAGCAACTCGTGCTGATAACGTGTTGTAAACTGATCCATCTTATTAATGAGATAAGGGAATATATATATATGAGTCTCGGGATACAAGGGAAAGATAAAACCCTAATGGGCCTAATGGGGCCGGTTAATGAGTCCACAAGATGTTTTATAACACAAAAAAATTTAATTAATAAAAAGGCCCAATTTTTTTAATTTGGTTTTTTTTTTAAGAAGAATCCAATGAAAATTTTTGTTATTTGTTGCTGCTTTTTTATATTTTTATAAACATATAATGCGGATTAAATTTTTTTTATCATGTGTTTTGCTAGTTTTTGTTTTTGATAATATAATTTTTTTGCGTTTTCAATATATTAGAGGCCTATTTTTTTAGTTTGCCTCAAGGCCCAAAAATTGTTTGAGCCGGCCCTGTATAATATATAGTTACTACATTTGTTACGAGATTATCATCATACTGGCATGGTACAATACACATTTATGCGTCACCTGCAGTGAGAATTTATTTATTACATTTATACATTTATTGGTAAGGCATGTGTGATTTGTGTTGCTGTACTTATCACTTGTCTTTGTTATGTATTGTAAATAATAAAATTAAAAAATATTCTTACCAAAGCAAAATAGATATCATAAGGTTATTTTTTTCCTTATTTTTTGTTAATAAGAAAGATTACTATTTTTCGGTGTTCTTAATTTTATTTTACTAATCGACTTGTTGTCCACGGGTACACGTACATCGGTACACATTGTGATTTGTGAATCGGCTACATGGCAAAACTCTTTTGGTCACCTTAATTGGTAAAATATCTAATTTGAAAAAAAAAACAGAAAAATTCGGTCAAACTAAAGAACTTAGAAAAGTAATTATGTAATTTCTATTTTTAAAGGTCTAAGAAAAATGCAGCGAACAGAGAGATGTTGAATTCGTACAAAAAGAAAAGAAAAACTAATATGGAATTTTTTTTTATTGATAATAACTTATATGGGAAGTTGACATACTAGAAAAGTTATCATGTGGATTACAAACGAGGAAAAAAAAGAAAGAAACAAATCTTCCAACTTGTTAATTAGTACTTATATATGTCATACAAAATTGACCGCCTTTTTGAAGTAATTAGTTAGTTCATTTTTTTTTGTCATAAGTAATTAATTAGTTCATCAAAATTACGAAAGAATATATATATATATATATATAATATCTTACGGGGAAGCTTAAAGATTACACATCAATTTAGCCACTTTTAAATTTTGGGCGTGTCTACCAACTAAGAGGAAGAATATATAAGACAAAGATCTTATTTAAATAGAGAAAGTAAATAAGAAAATATACCACATTTACTGTTAGATATGGTGGGATAATAAGACAAGAATCACATCTTTAAGTAATGAACTCTTTCCTCTTGCAAACTCAAAAATGGTTGATCGACATTAGTTAACTGTTAAAACGTGTTTGCTCCTTTGAATATATAAATATATCTTTCTTTTTATACCTTATTTCCTCTAAATCTTTTTGAGCTCGCATATACTATTCGTTTCAATTTCACTTTTTATTATTCAAACTATTTTTTTTTTATACCAGTAGCTAAAAAAATCTTCCTCATCAATGCGTGTAGTAGATATGAAAAACAACTATGTTTTTTTTTTTTTAATATCTATATCAAGTGTTTTATGTTTTCTAAATTTGAGAAAATCCAAAAAACTCGAAATGCTTAAAACAAAAAATCCCAAGTTGTTAGTTAACACAATTGATGTGAATATGGAAAAACACTTAGCCGTGTAATCATAAAATTGGTCTTATTTAAAAATTATCATTCAAAATTTTATTGCAAAAAGATTTTTGATATCGCGTTCTTCCAGATGGTACCCTGACATAATAAAACAATTATGGAAATTAATATTGCTACTATGATTTATTTACATGAAAAAATATATGTAATTGAGTTCTAATATAAACTTCTTTATCCAAAATATAATTGACAACATAATCAACTACATAACACTTCTAACAACATTTAAAAAAAAAAGCATATATATCTATATTTAAAGTAGAAAAAATTATCTCAGAAAAATATAATTATTGATTTTCAACCAAAAATATATATATAATTATTGATTTTAAATTAATTGGAAACTTTAATACAAACAGAAAAACCCAAAAATAATTGTGACGACCAAGACATGTAACTAGTGGTTTGTGCTAGTCATTGTGTCACCTTTGATATATAGACGTGTCGTTACTGTTAAAAAGGGGAAACTTAATAAATACCATTCTTAATTTCCCATAAGCATGTACATGCATATTAAAACTTGTATTTATAGTGTGTTCTATAGAATAACATTGTCATAAACTAAAACAAAATGGAACACACTATTTTGTTAAGCTAAAATAAAGTCTTTGTGCTTATGATCTCTTCATGTTTGTGAACTTTATTTTAGACAGTCCATTTTCTTAAGCAGAATGAAAACCTTTATGTTTCCCGTAAAACATCATAGCTTTAATTAATTCACGTCGATTTGCCGTCATCCAAGAGCAAAATTATATATCCGTTTATATAGATGGTTCTTTTCTAATACAACACCACATCATCATCATCATTGGTTTATACTTTATACTGTATAATTGCATGTGAACAACATTACAAACATATTAGAACTCTGTAACTAAACAATGCAACAAGCATTAGGGTTTTCATCACTGAACAACTGTGGAGCGTAGACGTAGTGGACGAAGTAAGGTATGTTTCCATCTTTATCCTTTTGACCCTCAACTTTTACTATCTCTCTCAATTCAACAACTTGAGTAATCGTTTTGGTCACTTCTACTTTTACTCCTTCTTCTTTCTTCTTCTCTCCTTCCTTCTTCTTCTTCTCTTCTTCCTTCTTCTTCTTCTCCTCTTCTGTCTTCTTCTCTTCTTCCTTCTTCTTCTTCTCCTCTTCTTCCTTCTTCTTCTCTTCTTCGGTCTTTGAGCTTATGATCTCTGCATGTTTGTGAACTTTCTTCTTTATATAGGTTAAAAGTTTTGCGGAGTCTATTGTCCCTTGTACCGTTAGAGTTTGCGCCTTTGTATCGGTTTTTACGGTGTGAATAGCTACCAAAATAACCAAGTTAGAATCCAACCACTAGACTTATGAATCAATATACAAAATTAATATGTGATCGCTAAGATTTTGTAATTTATTTATATACGTTTTTCCCCTTCATTTGATACTATTTCAAACAATTATTTTAATATTCTATCGATTTGATCATACCTTTGTGTTTCAAGAGTTTCTTCTGAAGATCTTTGTCACACTGTGCGCAATGAATGTGTACCTTTAGTACTGTCGTACGGATAACTTCCTGTGGATAATTAAAAGTAAAGTCACAAATGCATTCACACACATATAGGTACGACATCTATATGGTATGCGATTATGGAAGCAAAATTTACCTTTTGGACCTCGGTGGTCTTCTTCTCTACCACAGAAGTGGTTGTTGTTGTAGTGGTGGTTTTCTTAACCTCGGAGGGTTTGGGAGAGATAAGCTCAACTTTTTTCTTGCTCCATTTCTCGATTTGCTTGTGAATTTTCACGGCTACAATTTTTCCTTTTACTTTGATTTCATTCTTTTCCAAATCAAACTCCACACTATGAACCCCTACAAGTATTATATTATTCATTAATCAAAATGTTACTACATCACTATCAATCCTCCAAATGATAGTTTGACACCTCGCTTGACTAAATCAACAATAAGTCTTAAGGGAAAACCCAAAAGTGATAATTTATGGTGTTCCACCTATTACAAATTTTCATTTTGTTGGTTGAGATCGACGTTAAATTAAGCTCTCTTACGGCATAGTTTGCTTATAGATAATTTTGTATCGACCACTTTAACATAAAAACGCCATGCAAACAAGCTCTTTAACAATAGACTCGGGACTAACATTAAAACGGATTAAAAAAAAAAAAAAAAACTCTGTAGGACATGCAGGAGAAAGCAAATATAAATAACTCTCAATAGTAGACCCATCTCTTCTCTGAAATAGTGGAACTAGCTACTTTCTATTTATAGGACAACTTTGTAAACTTGGGATCATCGTTTAGATTAATGAAATCCTAACCTTGGAATCGAAGGAGAGGCTTTTTGATGTCGCATGCACATTTCCGGCAGTGAAGGTGAACCTTGTAAACGGCCGTGATGATTTCCTCGCCTTTTTCTTTCTTCTCTTCTTTTTCTCCCATTTTGTTTATCTATAACTCTAAATTTTAGTTTTCTCAGATTCGATTATTACCATGTTGTTTGGTATTGTTTTTCTTTGGTCTGAACAACTGCACGTATAGAAAACGCCAATGAGAAAAGAAATTAGGAATTCTATCACAACAAGAAACAGTCTGATAGAAGTTATATATATAAACTAATATAATGTAATTTGACGAATAGACATTGAAATAGGTTTGGTTTGAGTTTAAAATTTCAAAGACTATTGCAGTTCCTCGACGTGGTTATACACAAAACATGGGTGTGCAAGTACAGAAAACATAAAAATAGTAAGATATATATTCAAATGAATAGGTTTTTTTCTTTTCACATTCTTTCTAACAAGTACACGCCATTTCTAAGCTATTTTAAACCACCGGTTCATATGTTTATGAGTTACGAACAGGAGGACTATGATATGTACTTTCTCAAAAGTTAGATCACTATTATGCTTAATATATATTAGAATACAAGAATAATCTCAACGGTCTGGTTTTATATATTGAAAAGTCAATTTGATCGTGCCAACCCTTCAATTACTTGGTTGAATTTTGTAAAAGGTAGTTTACCAGTTCCAATTGTATTCGTATTTTAGTTTTAATAAGTTAGCTAGCAAATTATATACGTGGAAAATGATTGTTAGTGTAGATTTAGCAACCTACCTAAGACACATAACTGATATTTATATTGAATCAAACTAAACCTAAAATAGAGTAATTAAATTAACGAGTAATATTTCATTGGGGCCGATTTCGAAGCCCTGCTACAAAAAAAAAAAATAATACCGAAAATGCTTGATCGATCCAAATCCGTGAAAAGTGGAATCAGAGTTGAAGTTTCAAAGAGAATGAAGAGTCTTATCCGTGAAAAGTGGAATCAGATTTATCAGAAAAGCAGATTTTTTTATGAAGGTTTAATTACACACCTGACAGTAAAGAAGGAGCTGCAAAAAGCCACATAAATACCAAACTGCCTCTCACGGTTGACAAAGAGAAAAATTTCACTAAAAACCAAACAAATTCTTGTACGAACAGGAGAATCTCTGACGAAAAGCCCTACGCCAAAACTTAGTAAAAAAAACTGTGATTAAAAGAGAAGTGTCTAAGCCCAAAAACGTACAAAATGATTGAAGTTTTTATTCGTTGATGATCCAACACATTTAAAAATGGTCAACTATTTGTTTCGTATGTAACCTTCAATTTTGCTCTATTAACTTATCATCGATTGCTAGTTAAAAATATTTAGTTTATAAATAAGAAACACAAAATAAATAAATAAAAATTTCTCTTTTTTTTTTTGTTTAAACAAAAAAAAAAAAACGCAAACATAGGCCTGGCATGCATGCCTGGGCATCGGTCTCTTCATCGGTTTAGCAAAAAGTACGGATGAGATATATTTTGGTTCGGTTTAATGAGAATTATCTCTGCCGAATTCAACTAAATTATTTCGATTTTGAACTAAAACTTCGGTTCAATACATTTCTGTAAATTTGCTCAGTTCGGAATTTCGGTTTGTAAGATAAATTGAAGGTTATCAACTCAAATGCGAAACTAAGTAGAATTGGCCAAACTTCGGTTCGGTTATTCCAATTCGGTACGGTTAAAAAATCCAAGGCTACATAAAGATATGGAGTTTACAATTTTTACAGGATGAAAAGTTGGAAAAATCGATACTTTTTTTTGTCAACTCCAAAAATTGATACTTTTAGGGGCTATTATTGGTTTGTGTATTTAGATGGAGTTTTAAAGATTTAAATGTTATTAAGATTATATTGTTATTCAATTAAGATTTTTCAAAATTTTATCAAAGTTTAGTGTTATTGGTTTATGGATTTATAAAAAGTAATCTAAAATCTTTATAAAACTAGAGGTATTGGATCCATGATTTTACAAAAGTCAATAAAAGTTTTGTGTTATTCAAAAAACATGAAAGTAACTCATTTTATCATTGAATTAAAATATTATGTTATTGGTTTATTGATTCTACACATTTTGCTTCACAAAATACAATCATCAAAAGTATTGTATCTAACAAGGTATTCACAAAATATTATGTTATTTTTGTAGGATTAACGATGACGTTTCTTTATCCTCACATGTTGACAACACGTGGTGCATCACCCAAACAGCACAAATAAAGAACCCGAATTTGCAATCCTATCTCTATCACCAAGCCATTCTTCTCTGCTTCGACTTGAGTAAAATTTGGAAAAAAACTCTCAATCTTTTTTTCTGGGTTTCTAGTTTATCAACGAAATTAGCAATGATTCACTAAACTCCCTACTTACGTGGATTCACGAAACCATTTTTGAAAGCACTGGTTTTTCTATTTGGACAGCAAGACAATTTGGTGATAGAGTTAAGAGAGGCATATGAGAACGAAAGCTAGAACTTAGAAGACCTAAATATAGCAGACGAACAGGAACCAGTCATGACTCATGAACTCGAGTACGAATTGTTAGAATAAATGAATAACGTAGTGATCAAGCTGCAATTATATCACTTTATATTAAAAAATTCAAAAAGAAATGATAAAATCTTAGAATCAAGCTGCGATTCTTTGCTAAAAAATTTGTGTTCCTCAGAATTAACGTAGTAATTGAACAATTTTATAAAAGATGAAAAAAAAATAATTTTGGAATATTTCCATAAAACTTTGAGAAAATTTGGAGAAATATGCTTTGATGACTTTTTACTTTGGACAATAATCTATAAAAGTTTGAGATATTTTGGAGGAGATAGTCTTTTGTAATTTTTGAAAATATTTTGTAGTATTTTGGAGATATTATTTGGCGATCTTCTAAAATTTTTTAAAATTATTACTTTTTATTATTTTTAAATCATTAAAAATCAAGCAAAATAAAGATCCAATAACAGCCCCTTATACAGTTGTTCTCACAAGTCGCATACAATAAAGCTTCATCCTTTGTAAAGCTTCCCACGAGCGTAAGAAAAGGCCAAAAAAGCACAAGACGAGAAACACGTGTACTCACGAGGTGGTGTTGAAATAATCGAGTGTTGGGGCCTAATGATTGATTGTTGCTACACACAGAATCCATTTCCGCAAATCGGATTGATGTTTTTGCTTTACCGTAGGCTTCCCTCATTTGCACGCACAACCACCCTTCTCTGCAAATCTATGGAGCCTGCGGTAACAGCGACGGCGACTTTCGGTGATGGGTCTTCTCGACTCGCCGCTTTGGCCCAGCAACTCCGCGGCTACAAGCCGCCGCCTTCTTCATCGTTCGACGAAAGCGAGGAGATGCAGACAGATCAGGAGACCGCCGGGAAAGTGGTTTCTCAGGTTGGATTTCAGGAATCTATTGCTCCGGTTTCGAAAGACCTTGAGAGGTTTAGACCCAAGAGAGCGGCTGTGTTGATCTGTATCTTCGAAGGAGACGATGGTGATTTGCGTGTCATCCTCACTAAGAGATCTTCCAGATTGTCTACTCACTCAGGTTCGTTTTGGTTTTATTCGAGTAGAAGTGAGTTAAGGAATGATTTTTTTTTTTGTGCTGGTCCTAATCACATAAGATTATAGAGGGTTTAATTTTTTTTAACAGAGATTTAAATGTTCCGTTTTTGAACTTGGTTATTCAGATTCTTCAGAGTCGAGGCGTTGAGATTAGAAAAACAAAGTGTGTTTTGGTCTAATTTTCAGGTATTTTTGGTTGCAGGAGAAGTTTCACTGCCGGGTGGTAAAGCGGATGAGGATGATAAAGATGATGGGATGACTGCAACCAGGGAAGCCGAGGAAGAGATTGGATTGGACCCTTCCCTTGTTGATGTTGTCACTTCTCTCGAACCATTTCTGTCTAAGGTATTAAGAAAATGGTCCTAATTCTCCTTGTCTTATTGGTTATGCATGTTCTAAGTGACATCATAATTTGGGATTGCCAATGAAATGGAGGTTACAGACTATCTTGCTGATCTGTGCTTGAACGTCAAGGTCATGTATGAGTTACACGTGGCTCTATTTAGCTTTGATTCTTGAACTTCCATGTTAGCTGTATTACATCATAGTAGCAGAGATCTGATAGCTAAAGTGACGTTCTTGAATGCTATCTAGTTTTTGATCCTGAATGTTCTTAAGTAGGAGTTGTGTCATTACGGAAAAATAATCAATAATACCTTTTTGTTGTCTTTTAGGCTCCAAGGCAAATGTTCTCTGCCGTATGTCAAGCTTTCTTTTCCTTTTCTGAAGTGAGAGATGCATAATTCTCCTTTTCTGATTGATATTTTCCTAACATGCGTCTCATTGTCTTACAGCATCTCCTTAGAGTAATTCCTGTGATAGGAATCTTAAGGGACAAAACAAAATTCGATCCGATACCAAATCCTGGGGAAGTGGAAGCTGTTTTTGATGCACCCTTGGAAATGTTTCTTAAGGTTCCTCTCGGTTTCTTATCAAGTTACTTAACCTAGAGTTGTTTTTATTTTTTCTTTTTCTTTCTGAAGCATCATTGCTTGAACATTTTTTGGTCCAGGATGAGAACCGAAGATCTGAAGAGAGAGAGTGGATGGGCGACAAGTATTTGATCCACTTCTTTGACTACAGAGCAGGAGATAAGGATTATATGATATGGGGTTTAACTGCCGGGATTTTGATCAGAGCTGCATCTGTGACTTATCAAAGACCACCTGCTTTTATCGAACAGTGCCCAAAGTTTAAGTACCCTAAAATGGTAGAAAAGTATACTTGTATGCCTAAATGAATATAATTTTTCGAATGATGCTTTCCTAGATCAGTCTTCTTCCACTAGAAGATCAACAAGAAGGCAATAACATTCCGTACAACTGATTCTCTGTACTAGTAAATGCAGAACTAGGCTACTTGCTAGGCATCTCATGAAAGGTTTCCAGAACGATTTCCATGAATCTTCTGTTTGTCAGGAGATAAATGGAGGGGTTTCGATCTCGTCATGATCTAGGTCAGTCTGTATTCTTGAATTTGATATAATATATTGTAACTTTTGTCTAGGGTTCATTTCTGAGTTGTTCTCACGGGATGGTCAATTGTGATTCAGAGAACAGCTGGCTGGTTATGATCCTAGGCAAGCATCATCCTCAATCGTCGATTTGGAGAACAACTCAGAATCACCTTCAAAGGCTCATTTCCCATTGTAGAATTTGTGCTAAATATATTTGTATCCTGAACAAATTTGAAAGCAAACTTCTCTTGTGAGCCTTATGAATTTTTTATTAATCATGTTTAGAGTCATCGTTTTAGTTTCAGGCGTTCACGCAGCAGTTACGTTGTCATCTCTGGACTAGATTTGTTGTGTTTCAGTGGTATATTCAGTTAGGTTTACTTATTGTTTTGTAGGTTAATCCCAGGACCATTGGTTCTTCGTTTTAAAACCTCTTTTCCTGTTATTGCATGGTTTTGGTTTTATCTGATTCTGCTTTGGCAGTTTTTTCTTTGCACATGGCTTCGATTTCTGCATGCTTGAATTTTGCTAGAAACTATCCAAACAAGTCCCACTATAGACTTGTTCTAAAGGCAGGAATCTGCACTGGCTACTTGTTCTAAATGCAGGAAATCAATCCCTTTCATATTCTTGCTGCTTTCCTGGAGAATCCGGCAATGTACAGCAATTGTAAGTGTCCTCTATTTGATGGCTTGTGGATAAAAGTAAATTTGTTTGTTACCTTCTTTAAGAAGGATTATCAAATTGCGGATCTTTTAATTGTTTGATTTTTATATGGAAAAATTGTCAGCTGGAATTTTGACCACCTGCTTAGAAAAACAATGGGGCATTCCGAGAATCGAACTCGGGGCCTCTCGCACCCAAAGCGAGAATCATACCACTAGACCAAATGCCCTTATGTTGTTAGGTTAATGCCTTCTATAAGCAGGCTCTATTTTATTTCAGAGATTTGTTGCTCCGTTTGCTTTTCCAGTAGATTCGTAATCAAAATTCTTTCTCTGTTTCTGCAGCTCATTCTTTGTAAATCTGGCTGCTTACAAAACATGATGGTCCCCCTTAAATGAGGGATACTGGTTAAAAAGATTTATTCATTGGACGTGAAAGAAGGTAAGTTGTTGTTTTCCTTTGCATTAAGCACTTCTCTTGCTGAAATGAAAGGGTAATAAGATCTGCGGTAGAACTAAGACTATATAAACTAAGCAATTTTCTGCTTGAAGTTTGATCAATCTACTTTAAAAAAAGTCAATGGGGCATTCCGAGAATCGAACTCGGGACCTCTCGCACCCAAAGCGAGAATCATACCACTAGACCAAATGCCCAGTTGCTAAGCAATTTAGTTAAAACGTTGTAGATCTGGTCAGATTTTGATCCCATTCTCTTAGTTGACTTTTACAAATGAATATTTTAGTCTTAGTAGGATGTTCCTAGATCTAATCTATGAAATTCTAATGAAATGATCATTTGCATTTTTGTTTGAATCCCTGGTTTGTATTGTACTCTGGATAGAAAAACTCCAAAAATATATTGGTCCAATTGTTAAATTTTCTTCCACAAAATCATTAGAAGTGTTAGTCCTGTGATCTTGTTTGCCTTAACATTTGACTGATCATGCCGCTATATCAAATGCTTAGCTATTGACTGACTCTGTAGACAATACGCCGGTAATATTGCTGAAGTTTTAGGTAAATACTCATAGTTGAAAGGCTGAGTATGATCTGTGACAAATGAGGGACCAAATACAAATTTATATGCAAGAATTTTGAACCGGAACTTACAACATATGGTTTCAAAAAAGGTCAACGGGGCATTCCGAGAATTGAACTCGGGACCTCTCGCACCGAAAGCGAGAATCATATCACTAGACCAAATGCCCTGTTGTTAATATAAATCAGAGCATCGACCTTCAGCATCTTTGGGGACAAAAAGTGTTCACTCCAGCACAAATTCCCGCAGAAGTGGAAGATGTGTTTGATGCACCCTTGGAAATGTTCTGTAATGTTCTTCTCGTTTCCTTTTCATAATCCAATTCCGTTGTAGTTATGTTGTTAGCTCCTCTGAAGCATCAGTGCTTGAAAAGTATATGTTCAGGATGAGAACTGGAGATCTTAGTAAAGAGAACATTGGTGTTAAGTATCTGATTTTACTTCTTTGACTATGTAACACATTTTAAAGATTACTGTTGCTTTCCTTTGCTTTTCCATTATATGCTTAATCATGACTCACGAGCTTTTTCTGCAGCCCATTCTTGATGAATCTGGCAGCTTACCAAACGTGATGGATTTCACCATATAAAGTTCACTGGCTATAACGATTCATAGATTGGACGCGAAACAGTGGTATGCTTTTCTTTTCTTTTGCATTATGCACAAAATAATGAAACTTTATGGCGGTTTGGGTTTTTTAATTTTCTCTTGCTTAAATAAAAGGAGAACATATGGTCCTCAGTTATTGAACACGACCTGTTAATTTTTTTGGATTAAATCAATATTGATTTTTAGCATTGTTAGGGTGGCATTTAGATTATATGGTTTACGAAAAAAGTCAATGGGGGCATTCCGAGAATCGAACTCGGGACCTCTCGCACCCAAAGCGAGAATCATACCACTAGACCAAATGCCCTGTTTTTATTAGATTGTTCGGTTAATGCCTCCTATTAGCATTCTCTCTTTTCTTTCAGAGATTTGTTGCTCCATTTGCTTTTCCAGTAGAAACTTAATCGAAATCTTTTTCTGCTAATTCTTGGTGAATGTGGCTGCTTACAATACATGATACTCCTCCCTATATGAAGGTTATTGGTTAACAGATTTATCGATGGTACGTGAAGAGCGGTATGTTCTTCTTTTCCTTTTCATTAAGCACCTTATAATTTTTCTTGCTGAATGAAAGGGTAATATATGGTTCTTACTTCTTACTTGGATCTGATTGCAATAAAACTAGGACTAAGTAAAGATTTGATTTTCTAAGCAGTTTTCTGCTTGAAATTAGATCATCTACTATAAAAATGTCAATGGGGCATTTCGAGAATCGAACTCGGGACCTCTCGCACCCAAAGCGAGAATCATACCACTAGACCAAATGCCCTCTTGTTTATGCAATATGATTCAAACATTTTCTATGCTCTTCTATTTCTTAAGATTAACAGTTGGTTTAGATTCAATCTATTTTATATCTGATGCTTGAAGATGTTAATGAACCATCTGAAATTTATAAGTTGACTTTCTGGAGGATTTTTTGTAAATTAGTGTTGGTGGAGTTTTAGGTTGATACACATCGTTGACATGATGAATGTGATCTGTGAAAAATCCTGGAGCAAATACAAATTTGTATGCAATAAGTCTGAGCTGGCATTTAGAACATTGGTTTTACAAAAAGTCAAAGGGGCATTCCGAGAATCGAACTCGGGACCTCTCGCACCCAAAGCGAGAATCATACCACTAGACCAAATGCCCTGTTACTAAACGATTTAGTTATAGCGTTTAAGATCACACTGTTTTGTCATATTGTGAGCCCATTCTCTTAGTTGACTTTACTAAATAGAATAGGATATTCCAAGATCTATTATATGAGATTTCTTCCAACTGAAATTCGAATGATATGACCTCTTGCGTTTTCCTTAGAAAGTGGATTTTTCGTTTGTTATATACTCTGTATGAAATTACTGATATATATTGGTCCAGTTATTCAAACCTCTTCCGTAAAAAATCATTTGAAGAGGGTAGTCCTCTTTTCCTACATTTTTCGATTTGTGTTTAACATCAATCATTTGAAAACCCTCCAGTAGTTCGATTCATTATGATCTTGTTTGTCTTAACATTGGATTGGATCAGACTGCTTTGCCAAATTCTTGGTTCTTGACTAATACTCCAATAAAAATCCATTGAAAAGTCATTTGCTGCTCTCTCAAACTGGACTTTTTCTCTACCTTCGTTATTTGGTTTTACAGTCTAAATTACAATTCCTGTTCTCTAAGTCTTTCGATAAAATTGCTTTTGAAAATGTATGTTTTGCAATTGAACCAGAACAAAAGAACCCTCTTTTGTCATACATATTTCAGTTTTGTTTGGACACATCTTACTTTAGAAAAAGTCAATGGGGCATTCCAAGAATCAAACTCGGGTGCTCTCGCACCCAAAGCGAAAATCATACCACAAGACCAAATGCCCTGTTTTTTATGTTGTTCAGTTAATGCCTTATATTAGCATTCTCGCCTTTCTTTTAGAGATTTCCTGCTTCCCTTTTCTTTCCGTTATATGCTTAATCATGACCCTTCTTCTGTCTCTGCAGATCATTCTTTGTGAAATCGGCAGCTTACAAAAATGTGAAGGTTCTTACCTATATGATGATTACTGGTTAAAAAAATTTGTTGATTGGATATGAAACAGCGGTATGTTCTTATCTTCCTTGGCAGTCAGCTGTTAATAATGAAACCTTAAGAGGGGGTTTTATTGTTGTTTCCTCTGGCTGAGATAAATCAACAATATTTGGTCATGCACTATTGACCAAGAACTGTGGAAAATCTTTTGGAAAAAGCCAATGGGGGTATGTAGCTGGCATTTAGAACAAATGTTTTGGAAGAAAGTCAATGGGGCATTCCGAGAATCGAACTCGGGACCTCTCGCACCCAAAGCGAGAATCATACCACTAGACCAAATGCCCTGTTGTTTATGCAATCTGGTTCAAATAATTTTTGTGGTCTTCTAGACTTTCTTTAAAGGAAAATGCAGTACAAATTGTAACCATGGCGTTATGCTTTTTGATTGTTCCTGTAAGTTGAGAAGGCCTTTCCAAGATATTACCTGTTGAAAATCATATATTTACTGACGCACTATCTCTTTTACAATCTGAATATCCTCTAGGAAGACTTGTGCTAATACCGTAAAGGCATGTTCTTTTGTAATTGTTTTAGGTTCTAAGCCGATGGTTCTCTGCTTTATGTCGAGCCTTCTTTTCTTTTTGTGAAGTGAGAGTGGAAAGTGGAAACTCTGCTTGATGTACCCTTTTGAATGTTTTGTAAGCTTTTTCTTATATTTGATATCGAACTTACTATAGCTACAGTTGTGTTTCATTTCCTCTCAAGTATTACTGCTTGAAAAACATATGCAGGGTGAGAATCAGAGAAGAGCCGTAAGTTGAAATACCCTAAATGGTATGCCTTGTGAACGAGTTTTTCCTGAATACGATTCTCGTAGACGACTGACGAGTCTGCTTTTGCCTGAAGATGAGCAAGAATACAATTCACTCCATACGAGTGATTCTCTATAAAATGTTCCACAAATCTCTCTGTTTGTGGGAAGATCATTTCGAGGTGTCTCCTTTTTCTTCATCACCTAGATTAGTCTTTTACTGGTGTGAGTTTTCTCGTTATGGAATAGATTCTATTGCCAGAAACATCTTCAAGCTTGGCTTTGGAGGACAACTTAGGCTCCTCGTCCAGTGTAGACACTGTGCTGTTCATGTTAATGTACTCTTATCAAATTTGAAAGCAAAACTTGCTCTTTTGAGCCTTGACATGTCTAGTTGATATCACTGTTTTCAAGTGTACAAAAAGTAATCAGATTCTCTCATATTTTGACATTCGGTTTAGTTTTGTTTTGTTGTAATTGGTTCTGTGTACTGTTTAGCTGTTTTATAAATGATAGAATCGAATGAAAATTATTGATAGATCATAGAGCTTTTTCTTTTGCTGGGCTATAATGGTTTGCGTTGTTTAAAATTTTCTCTGTTTCTGAGCTTTTGTTCTGGTTTTGTTTTTGAGCTTTTGCTCTTGACTTTGTCTTTTAATAGACAACTAGATAAAAACCCGCGCTACGTCGTGGGGGTATTTTTTGTAATTTTTTTTTAATTATAAGTCTGATTAGTAGAAATTTAAAAGGTTTCTAAGATTGTATTTTGCCTTTGCTTAGATTTAGTAGTTTTTTTTTATTTTACAATTTTATTATATATGCATACATAAATAAATACATGTTATATATTACTTTTACAAAATAAATGTTTCGTATAGTGAATATTTGTATTTTTTAAAAATGTTTTTACTATGTGTATAAATTTTTACAAATGTTTGATTTGTCTTTATATTGTAATATTTGTATATATTTTTCAGTGACTATTTTACTTCAAAAAATTTAGATTATTTCCGTTAAAGATATTCATGGTGCACAATAATTTGAGTCGCACCGATATTTAACATAGTATTTTAATTTTAAAAATAATTTTTTTAACTATTAGATCCCAATAATTAGTTAAACGATAACTTCATAATTTATTTTATACCATAACTATTTAATATAAAATCATTCTTCTAATTATACAGTATTTTTTGTTTTTTGGATTTTGTAAATTTTCTAATCATTTTCGTACTTCAGAGCTGATGACCAAAAAACCACAATCTCGATATTAGCAGAAAACTAGATAAACACTATTTGAACTATTATATTCCTACGCGATCACACCTTATAAATGTTGATAAAAATACAAATATATGTTTATTTTCGTTACTTTTATTTTAAACATGTTTATTTTATTTTATTTGATATACTCAATTAATACCATAATTTTGGTTATAGAGTGGGACTATAATTTACAAAACTTAAATATCTAAAAATAATACTAAACCAAATCAAATCGGAAAAACAAATTGACAAGCTTATTTTAATTTTTTGTATATGTCTTATCTAGTGATTTATCAATTCTTAGAATTAGGATATGCTCTTTATTAAGATATTTTATAAACTCCATTTAATGAATTTTGTCCATGTCAATATATGTGTCAATATAAGCTGATGTGTATTATTTATTTTAATTTGATTGATTGTACTTTTTAAATAAGACATCAGATAAAAAAAATGATAAAAGTGATTGTACACATCTGGTAATTAGTGGCTTAATTAATAAATATAATTATTAAACCAAATTCTAGGAGTACAAAATCAGATTTTAGGTGGACGTGATTATATCAAATTTTCTCCAATGGAAACATAAATTCTTATAGTAGGCGAATATAGCTTATGAGTATGGATATGTTTCGTTACCAATTTGGTATATGAGCTATAATAGCGGTTCAGCTGTAGGGACATAATCGGTGAATGGTAGTGCTCAAACAAAATAGAAGATTTTATTGATCAAACAATAACATATTTAGCGTTAAAATTTTTAATAATCTTGTACGACGTTCAATTAAGAAAAATATCGAAGAAAATAAAAAATACTCGTTTCTATTGGTTCGCTAGGTGAATTTCCATAGGGAAAAATTGAAATTTGGTTATCTTGTTGACCTTTCCGAAATAAGATTTTTTTTTTCTCTCATAAATAATCACTTTCTGATAATTGTAAAATGTGTAAATTGAATCGGACCTTGATTGTTGAATTATATAAATAAATAAAAACATTTATGATAAACATCTTAAATATAAATAATATAAGTATGTTGATTTACATTTAGATATTTGATAAACTCCATTTAATAAAAAAAAAGTTTATATATTTTTGTCCATGTGTCAATATAAGCTTATGTGTATTAATTGTTTTGTTTTGATTGATTTATCTATTTAATGATGTGTTAGCTTCTAAAACACAAAATAGCTTATGTGTTATTGCTGGGGATACTTATTTTGTTTTTATTGTATGGAATCTATGGATTTATGACCAAAAAAAAAAAAAAAATTGTACAACTTTGGTTCTAAAAGAACACTTTCACTTTCATTGTTTTTTACCAATAACAATAATGGGAGAAACAAAAGGGCCAAATTTCATCACTACACAATTAAGTAATTAAATGTACCTGAGCTGCTTAAAATTGGAAAACTGTGATTATACAAAGATTGATTCTAAACCCTAAACCTAACTCTTACCTATCCCCTAAACTCTGAAAGCTGTAAAACCCTTACAACGTTCTGATTCATGCCAAGTTAATAATAAGCGGTATGTGTCATGCAAGTAGTTAAGAGTTGCCACGAAGGTATTTATGCTCTTTCAGAAAAAAACCTGTCCAGGATTGTTCACCGGTTGAATCTGATTCGCTATCCAAGTCCTCATCATAGCTATCAGAGGGAAGCAACTTGATTCTGTCAGCATGCTCAACTAACCAATCACTGAAACCTGGAGAAGCTGCAAGTCCTGCCATTGCTTCTCGTGTAGTTTCTTGTGTCAACTCTTCATACTCTCTTTTCGACATCTTCTTCCGGTTTGGCGTCCTGTGGTATGTAGAATAGTAATCCTGATTTCTGATCGGTATTCTCCGGTTAACTGAAGACGATGGGATCACACCATAAGGAGAGCCGGAAGATGAAGGTACACTCCTACCACTCTTCCACAGTCCACCTCCAGGGCGACTAAGGAACTCAGCTCGTCCGTGCATTGGACGTCTCTCACCAGAATCAGCCGAAGGCAGCCAACGACTTTGAACTACAACGCTTTTCGTTTTGCTGACAACAAAACCGAGCAAGCAAGCTGAAACGAAAGCTCCCATCGCCGAAGGGATATCAAGACTGCTCTGCAAAATAAACGTGGCAGCAACAGAACGCATCGCCCATTTCACAAACTGTGCAACACTAGCATCCACACCTCCTCCATCTTTCGAAACAACAAATTTCCTCACAGTCCAGAATCCAAAAGCAGCTCCTGTAATGACTATCCCAACAAGAACAAGTATCGCAACCGGATTATACATATCCTCACTCAACCCGAAGTTAACAAGAATCATGTTCACCATCATTGAGAATTGATGTAGAATGAAAGATCCAGCTCCTACAACAGATCCATAAAAGGCAAGATACACAACATTCTTCCTCCCAGTAGGCAGTAGCCTCATAACCTGGAAGATAATAATCAAAACGACGAGAAAAACACCAACCGCCATAGAACTTGTATAATAAAAAGGTAGCCAGCTACTAACAACTGGTGCTAACAAAATCACAACAAGTCCAGCCACAAGACAAAGAATCCGCCATTTTTGAAAATCTTCTGTAACGTTGATGGTAACCATTGAACCAGACGATTCATATTCACTACCACTGAATCTCACATCAATGTATAGTTTATCATATGGAGACATTACAGAGCTGCTCCAGATCCCTTTCTGAAGATTTTTCCAATTAGATTTCTCACACTGACACATTCTCAGTGTAGCATTCCGGTGAACACAAACTTGGATTTTGCTGTGTAGCTTCTCTGTGTTTGGAGCCAAGTTTACCTTAACAGAGTTGGCATATTTCCCTAATTTGGTTCTCGAATAGCCTGAAACTTGGATTCGCTCACACGGAGTAAGGCTAACATTCAGAGTTGGCTCGCCGGGACCAACACTTTTGAACGCTGACGCGTCCGATGACAAGAGAAAAACGACAAGAGAAAGGAGAAGCCAGAATCTATGAGAAAGAAGAAGAAAAGAAGAAGAAGTAGCCATTGTCACCACCGCGAAGCAACTCTGGAGCTATGAGAAGCGACCTTTTAGGGTTTAATTTAGATATACAGAAAAATTGACGCACAGTTGAATTTATTTTCTAATTGGTTCCGTTGTTTTGACGCAGCTTCGGTTTAGTTTTAGTTAAACCAGATTGAATTAATTTAATTTGATGCAGTTTTGGTTTAGTTAAACCAGATGTATAGAAAGATTCACGACGCTCGTGTCTCGTCCAAGTTTCGAACAGATGTGAGCGTATTCTTCGGATTGTTCGTTACCCTGTTGCTATGCTGCTTCACGAGGTACGCTCACCACTTGTTCGACGAAATTCCTCAACCAACTTTTTTCGCCCACACCTATAAGATTGACTCCACCTGAAATGTGGGATGAATTTTGTCTTTGGCGTCAGGTTTCAAGGAGTTTGGAGAATCGTTACAGCCTAACGCGCGAATCAGTGGGGCGTGTGATGCGTTTCTTCTACTTAAGTGGGTACGTATTGCTCTTTACTGCTTTTGTAGGTTTTGTTTGCTAAGAATGTAACAGGTTGGATGCCGCTTTCACTAGTAGAAGATATCCACGCAAGGAAAGCTTTCCTATTACTGATGGCAGACGGGCGAGATGGGACTCGGTCGGAAGAATCTACTGCGGCCTTCTCTACCCACCTTTATGAAATTCTAACCCCAACCAGCCATGACAAGGCTTAATTTATTAGAACCCGTTGTTGTTTAGAAAGATGTATTATTCCTGTGAAAGTCTCGTTTTTGACTCAGTTTTTTTTGAGCATTGTACACGGGCTTTGCTGCGACGAGGATGCCTTTTTTAATCAGGCCAACGTCAAGACCTGAAACAGAGCCCTACCACGTTAAGGGAGAGCACAATGTAGATGTGTGTTGCTCAGTTTTCGCCTCTCCTATGTTAATACTAAGGTGGAATGTCTCTGTATCCTATAATTTTCAGCTGGCTATTAGACATTATGCTTAAGACTCAGTTAAAGGCATTCATAGAATAGAACCTATGACCTCTCGCATCCAAAACAAGAATTATACCCATGACTTGTCCAAAATGCTCTGTTGTTGATGTAATTCGGTTCAAGCGTGCTATTTAATGTTTAAAATCCTTCTGTTGAAGAAGGAATGAGTTTTTCACTGTCAATTTACACCAAAGACTTGTCCTACTGAAGGGTCTGTGCTTGATGAATCTGGAAACTTATCGTTGGCATAAATTCAATCTATTTTATTTCTGATTCTTGAGCTGTTACTGAGACCTATCAGTTGATTTTCTGGTGGATTGTTTGTGAATCGATGTTGGTAGAGTTTTAGGTTAATAAACATTGTCAAATGATTTATGTGATCTATGACAAATACAGTAGCAAATACGAGTTTGTATGCAATAAGTCTGAGCTAGCATTTAGAACATATGTTTTATAAAAAGTCAAAGGGGCATTCCTAGAATCAAACTTGGGACCTCTCGCACCCAAAGCGAGAATCATACCACTAGACCAAATGCCCTGTTTCTTATGTTGTTTAGTTAATGATTTCCAGTTACATTTTTTTTTTCTTTCAGAGAATTGTTGTTTCCCTTTGCTTTTGTGTTTGATGCATAATCAAAATTTGTCTGCTGTTTCTGCAGCCCGTTCTTTTTGAATCCGGCAGCTTACAACATGATGGTCCTCCCTGTATGAAGTTTACTAGGTAAAATATCTATTGACTGGAAGTGATATCAGTATGCTCTTATATTCCATTGCATTAAGCACTTAAAAATGAAACTTTATGGTGCCTTGCGTTTTTAAATTTCTCTTGTTGAAATGAAAGGGTAATATATGATCCTCAGCTAGAAGAAGATTAGTAAAAAATCTAGGACTCAATAAAGATCGGATTTTTTATTTAATTTTCTGCTGAAATTTCAGACCATCTATTAAAAAAGCCACTGGGGAATTCCGAGAATCAAACTCGGGACCTCTCGCACCCAAAGCGAGAATCATACCACTAGACCAAATGCCCTGTTTTTATTATGTTGTTCAGTTAATGTCTCCTATTAGCATTCTCTCTTTTCATTCAGAGATTTGTTGTTCTGTTTGCTTTTCTGGTTGATGCTTAATCAAAATTCTTTTGGTGTTTCTCCAGCTCAT